>OZ020609.1:56704199-58039361 GCA_963971545.1 Philophylla caesio | reverse complement strand
ACTCTATATCATCAGAAGAAGTGTCCCTAGCAAATCTTGAAACAAAAATGGACTTTCTCAAAGGAACCACAACCAGCTTCTTTGCAGAGCAGTTAGTCCCATCTAAAGGTGCTACAGTTTTTGAAACAATAGAAGCAGATTGGGAAGGTGGAAGCAAATGAGGTGGAGATGAACTGATAGCTTCATGAAAAGATTTGAATGCTTCGACATTCGAGCTTAATTTAAAAAATATTTTATTTCTTTTTTGACCAAATCAATTCGGAAAAATTTTGAATTTTAAATTTTATCTATTGTTATTTTGTTTAACTATTGTTTTTTTTATTGATGGGGGTTGTATGATTGTTTATTCCCCAAAAATTTAAATTAGATCGTCTCAAGGAACGTGTTGCTTTTAATTAAAAAAAAAACGTTTTCCCAGTAATTTCCATCAAACGGAAGCATTTTAAGGCGCGTCACAAAAAAAATTAATTTTACACTAACACTCTAATATTTACACAAACTTGTTTGTACCTGTCTTCCGTTCAGTAGTAGTGAATCATTTTCAAAAGATTTCAAAATATATTTTCCTCTAATTTACACTTCACCTTTTTAATTAAAATATAGTTCCTTATACATATGTAAACCTCGATATTGTCAGTGCATATTGTTTTTAGTTCAGTACCAAATAATTTAAAGCAAGATTAATTTTTAATTCTCATATAACGATGTTGTTTTAATTATTATTGAAATTGTTGTTTAAACGCTAAATAAGTACAATCCATTGGGTAACTTCTCTGTACAAATTTTGGAGTTTCTCATTTATATTTCACTGGGAGTTGCTATTGTGTGTTTGTGTATAAATTGGCGTTGCACAACATTAAGTGCAGTATCGAATGTTTCTTTTCGCCCATCCGCGTGTATAACTCGCATAAAATATTATAAAAAGCTTTTGAAAACTTCTCCCATCTTTCTAATATTTTATCATCTACGACTTCAATTTACCATGTCAACATCTGATTTGGAAAGTAAGGGGCACGTTAACTTGAGGCTAAATAAAACACTTGTACATGGTGAGCGTGACAAGCAACAGTTGACGTTTTGGCAAATTCGTGGCAAGCCAGTACGTTCGAATGTTTTTCGTTGCTTTTTTTTTTGCTGGCTGCTGGTTTCTTACTTTAATCCTGTCACATAGTCAGCGTCTGTTTGGCTTTTCGAATGGAAATGAAAGCATTTTTAACGTTACTACATGCAACTACGAAAGAGATAGGATTTGCTACTGCAAGGAGATTATATCCTAGTTTAAATGTACATACTCGTAGGTACGTCTATACACAAATATACAAGAGTTTTAATAAAAATTTATAGATTGAAACAAGCATAAATATTCCCGAAACTTCAGGAAATCTTTATAAAATATTATCTATAAGTTCTATCTCACTTGCTAAATAAGAGCGACATCCTGAAATATATATATATATATATATATTTTGTCAAAAAGAAAGAAATTTTCTTACTTCATCGTTTTTTTGTTCAAGAAAATCTTTCTTTATTTCTTATAATTTAGTTTACCATAATTCTAATGGTTAACTGACCATCACGTTACATTTTTTCTGGATCTGTAAATAACGCAAATTTTTAAAGTTAAATTTCCGTTAATTGAGCAACCTCAAAGCAAGCATTTCTTCGCAAATATTGGTTTATTAAGTGTGTTAAATTGTTTGCGATAGAACAGACACCAAGTTTGAGTTTTCTTTAACAATAGCAGGGAGCTTTGTGAAAATTTCGGTATACTAGTGCACGTAGCCAGTTTTTTTTTTCTAGGGGGTGGGGGTGGTACTGGCAGCGTGTAAAACAAATAAAAAGAAACTTTCTCTGTTCTTGATAAATTATCAAATATTTACAAATACTGAAAAGTTTTTACTTTGTCAATATCATATTCCAAATATGTAAACTAAGCAAAGAAGAAATATTTTTATTTATTTATTAACAATATATATACAACTATATACTATTTGCATGTTGAGACAAGCAAATAAAAAACTAATACTATATAGACGCTTAAAATTAACTTAGATTAGTTATACAAGTAAGTAGTGAGAAGGCCAGTTTAATAATTAGAAGAAGAGAAGTAATTATGTAGAAGCAGGGATTGACATCCAAATACGCATGGCATTGACGAAGAACAGTTTTGTTGAGGTACCATAATTAAAACTTGGTACAATAAGATTACACGAGCGAGTGAATTTACAAAATATGAGTTTGTCATAGAAATATAAAGGTGTTTTTGTTGAGATAAGTCGAAAAAGGACAGATATGTGTTCAAACTTTCGTAAACATAACGCGTAATATAATTAAAGGCAAGGTCTATTTTGTGAGCCGAACACGAATCTAACTTGTTGTAAACTAATTTAGAGTAAATGACTATTGGCAGAATTAGTTGTATCGCGAGCTTCTTTCATATATAAAAAGGAGTAAAGTTTGCAGATCTACTCAAATTGCGCAATGTGCAATAATCTCTGCAAGCAGCCTAGTTAATATAATCTGTACAAGTCAGGTTCGAGTTAACCACAAAGCCCAGGTTTGTAATTTTATTAACAGATTTGAAAGAATTATTACCTTCTCGAGATAGGTAACACAAATGATTTTTTACTATTTAAACTAAGCCCATTGTAAATCGTCCATCACAAAATTGACGAGATTTCACAATTAACTTTAAAACAAAGGTCACTTATGTATATCACTGAAATTGCTAGAAAAATGTATCTGCTGATCGTCAGCATAAGCATGCAAGGTAACAAATTTACGCAATTTAAATATGTTGTTTATGAAAAGGCCAAAAAGTAAGTGCCTCAGAATGGAGCTCTGAGGAATACCAGCAGTTAAAGCATTTAGCTTTGATGTTTCATACTCTGTAATGGCATATTGATATCTGCCAGTCAAGTAACTTTTCATGGTAATCAATGCGCTTGCACTAAATCCAAAGTAGTATTTTAGCTTGTGGCTTAGTAAACTGCGGTCAACTGAATCAAATGTCTTTGAAAAGTCAAGTAGACATAGAAGGGTTGGGGTTAGATAGCCCTTGTCAAATGGTATGCAAATATCGTCATTTATTTTTAGAATGCGGTAGAACAGCTGTGTTTATCTCTAAAGTCAGTTTGGTGAGTTCAAGGTTCGAATCTTAGTCAGGGCAAGCAAAATCTTAATAATAGAAAAAGTTTTTTCTAATAGCGGTCACCCCTCGACAGGCAATGGCAAACCATAAAAAAGCTTCTCATTAAATACATCTGCCGTTCGGAGTCGGCACAAAACTGTAGGTCCCTCCATTTGTGGTATAACATAAAAGACGCACACCACAAATGGTAGGAGAAGCGCTACATAGTTTAAGCGCCAAAAATTATTATTATTATTACGTGCGCCTTTATGTATGGATATATAAGTATGAGCGTTTGTTTTTATAAAATTAATTACCTAAACACTCAAGGCAGGCATCTTTATTTAAAACTCAACTTATTATGAAATTAAGTCGTCGGGACTTTTTAGCTGCGAAAACATCTATGCATTACATTATCTGATTCAATTTCAAATCGATGATGAGCTCTCATTATGGTTAAATCGTTCTTCTCTCGTCTTATTTCGCAAAAAAGTTTTTTTTCTTAGTTATAATGGATTTTTCCGCTGTACATGTAGTGATCGGCATTGTCGCATTACTTTTACTAAAGAAAAAATTGCCTTATTGCATCGATCTAAACTTTCAATGGCAGATGTTGGGTGTTCTTTTTGGCTTAACTTTTGCTTTCACAAAGCGAACTCGGGCGCATGTGTTGTCATGTCAATAATACCTTTGTAAGTTTTAAAATCCCCTTAACCCCCTCTCTAAAAACGCCCTCGCTAGTACACCACGTTTAGGAAAAAAATTCTTTTTTCGGGTTGCCTTTTTTTGTATTTACGCATAACAAAAGTGAAAACAAAACCAGGAAGAAATTCATATGTAGTTCTAAGGAAATTTGTTGGTAAAGTTGCGAAATTCACAGAAAAAAATTGATGAACAGGAAGCAGCTTAAACGTGTATCTGTGAATTAGTAAACAAACCACATAAATACTACGAGTATTATACTCTTTAAAAACAGAATTGTAGTTATTGTACCTGCATTATAGGTTACTTGTGAAATAATCGAAGTATAATGATTTAAAAAAATGTACTCGTATGAACATATCTGCTTCTGCACAAAACCGTAGGTGATGCCGGATGAAGGACATATGTAGGTTTTATCCGTGCTGCCAGATACTCAAAAATTATAAAGAAATATATAGAGGCACCCAAAGGAGAAACATTTATATTTTATTTAGATAAGACTATACCATTTTGCGCACATCTCATTTTCTTCAGTGTGGGCACTACAAATATATTACCCTAATCTGGCTGGCTAAGCGCCACACATAGACCGAGGAATCTCTAGCGATACCAGATGGAAGTATTCTTTAGTGGAACGGTAGTTGACATCATTTAAGATGCCAATGCCTTTGGCGAACTTGAGTTGAGAACGAAGGTTCATTCAGTGACATCTTCAAGCTGATTAAACAACAGAGCTCTGCATATGCTACCGCTGTGCCTAGACACAAGAGACTACCTCCCGACACTTAATGCTTACGTCGATAATCGTAATTCCAATTTTGACTGCGTGTATCGCTAATAGACTATGTCCTTTTAGAATTCCTACATATAATGGTTCTGCAGTCGCAGTATTAACTCATAATAAAATAGAAATCGAAATTTTATGTCGTACGTACATTAAAACGACTTTCTGTCATGCCTTATAAAATTTGGTTTTGAGTCAAGTTGGTTTCGTTGTTGTGCCATCTTAACTCCTTTTTATTCAAGGCGAGTTCATACAAGATACCAAAATGCCAAAAGTGTTAGCTTTGTGTTCTAGATTTAATGGTGCAAGTATCACATAGGAGTTACTTATCATTTGCTTGTTTATTATTCACCAATCAAATGCTTTCTTATAAGACTACATTTTTTGTTGTAGTTCCTTATATAATCGCGAAATCTTGTTCTATATAGCTATTCGTGGCTTTGAATACCGTGCGGCTGTCGCATTTTCTGAAAAATCTTGCTAATTCAATGTCATTTAAATTATTACAGCGCAAGTATTTTCATTTTTCTGTCGCCACTATTTTGGACTCCATGACTTCTTCTGAATTTATTCACAAGCTCTTTTGTATGGCCGTGGCTTGTAGCTTCTCTGTTAATTTCGTAGTTAAATTTGTGTAGGATATGGTTCATCTTCACAAACAGATCCAGGTAATTTATTGTTCCTCACTTTTCCTTTTCTTTCGTAAAAAAATATGATTTCTCTCATATATCTTGTGTAGAATACTATGTCTAACTCTTTTTTTCAAATCTTCCGTGTGAATTGAGTTCACTATTGATGTCTCCCAGCGTGCAGTAAATTGTTGCTCAGTTGCCAAGCTTAATACTCACTATGATGCTAGAGCCTGAAAAAATGCTTGCATTTTGTACCTCTGCGCTGCTGTGGCCCACAGCCACTTAATTCTCAGCACTTCAGCTTTGCAGATGTTAGCAAAGTTAGGTAGTCGGAACGAGAGAGAAAATACTCCAGCGCCCAAAACACAATCCATTTGTAACCCGTAAGTGTTGACAGAGGTGATATTCTCATCCAGCAACCTGCGCCTAATCCAGTCCTGTCTAAAAGGAAACCTTACCTGGAAGTTTTTTCTGAAGCCCAGCGAAGAATATTTATGGTCCAATTGTTTTTTTTTTTCTCTAAAAATATGTCGAGCACTGCACAATGCTCGTACGTAATGGCTCCTGTTACACCCGCGCTTGTCCAGTGCGGGGCACTACCTTAGTGATATTTAGGTAAGTATTGGTCTAATGTTGGCCATGTACATCAACAGGACTGAGGATTCGTTTACCCGTATAGTGAGCTTATCCCACACTCCTCTCGTCGTTTGTCTTCCAGCTAAGTTCAGGATTTAGTATGACGCCCAAATACTTTGCTTCGGAGGATAATGTCAGTTCAGTAAGGTTAAGAGAAGGAAGTTTAAGCTGTGCTATTTTTGTTTTCTTAGTGAACAACATTAGCTCCATATTGTTAGGTGTGAAGCCTCAACAAACCGCATATGAAGATTGATACCGCAATCTTTTCGAGTGATCAATTTCGATGGCATAGATTTGCGTGTCGGTAGAAGCTCCTTCTACTCTAGGAAAGCACAACTCTGAGAAAATTGCGTCAAGCGGAACAATATCGTAGATTTTCATAGAAAGACATTAGTCCGCTTTTTCTCCGCAAAGTAATTTCTCATGGTAGTTCCACGGAAGGAGAGAAACGGAGTTATGATGGGGTTTTAATGAGGTGAGCTGAAAGAAAACTGTAGGGTTAATCATTTTCTTATTTTGCATTATTATATGTTATTGTACTTTGTCCAATTTAACTTTGTTTTTTGTATAATTTTAGATTTAAGTAATTTCTGTAATATTAAATCAAAAAGAAAATTTGTATATATCATTTTTGAAAATAAGTATGTTTAAATAAATTTTCATTCATATATAAGTTGCATATATGTATGAATGAATTCCAAAATTGTGGAAGCTTAATTGAAGTCGCAAAAATTTCATTATTATTTTGATTTGCATAAGGATTTTCTAACTCCATTTTAAAAGTATTGTTTTGTAAATCGATAAGTGAGTCATTTAAATTATTTGTCCCTGTAGATGTGTGTGTAATTGTATCGCGTGATGGCGAACGGAATCGTGACAACTTCACACATATATTCTCTAAAAAGGGGTGTTTACAATTGGTAAAAACTTAAATATAATTTGAACTAAATTTAGTTAGTAAAACATTAAAATAGAATATTTTATGACCTTTATTTAATAAAATATATTAATAATCAAATATATAGCGCAGCTCACCTTAAACTTGATAAATTGTTTTATTGCTATGATTGCGAAATCAGCTGTATACGATTAAAGCCTTCGTATAATGTATACTAGAGGTGTACATTTTAAAGCAGGATTTGCGCTGGTTTTCTTGAAGATGTCAATGGACTCTTTGAACGAATGACATCGTTAGTTTTGCCTGCGATCAATAATTTGCGTCGATTTGTACCAGATTTGTGTTCATTCACTGCCTCTTGTTCTATATTGTCTTGATAACTATCATATTCTCATCTGGCTTTTGTGTTTTAGCGATTTATAAATTTATACATCGCCTTTTATTAATCATGTAATTGATGTTGCCTATTGGAAATGTTGGTATTGTCTCAAAAGCGTCCACAGTTGTTGAAGGTGGAATATTCAATTTATTTTCGATAGCTTCTTAAGTTTTGTGGTCAATTGATATTTTTTTGTCAATTTTAAGATGGTTGGTAAAACACTGCGACGTTTTGCAACGGCCAAAATGCGTGTATTTTCAGCTATAGAGGGCACTAAAATCAAAAGTATTCTGCGTTGTTCGTTGGTAGGAGCGCCAGTTGTAGTTATTAACTTGTTTTTATTTTTTAAAAGAATTTAATTTTAGGAATATTCTCATATACATATGTAAGTTTCTTTTTGATTTAATATTACAGAAATTACTTAAATCTAAACAAAGTTAAATTGAACAAAGTACCATAACATATAATAATGCAAAATAAGAAAATGAGTAACCCTACAGCAACTCACACACTTTTTGGCTTAGAATGCTTTTTGTAACCTCAGCAAAGAGAAAAAAAAAAACATAATATCGGCCATACACTGAACTATGTTTATATTGTAAATGCCAAACTATTTTTATTATTATTTACAAGTTGAAAATTGATTTACAAAATATAACGATAACCGTTAAACAAATTATTATAATGTTTTGAAATTTTTATAATGTTTTTGAATTCGAAAAATTGGATTTAAAGTCATTTTATTCGAAACTAATAAATATCCTTGCCACCGCCCTCTTTTGTTGAATGATCGTATCTCCAAAACCTCTTCATTACTCGGCACTAAATTTGGTGTATATATTGCATTAAATATATTTAAATATAATACTTTTAATAAAAATAATATAGAGATAAAACGAATAATTTTGTTTAGGCGCTACCCCTTGCTTTCATAAAAGGGGGAATTTTCAATGGCCCACAAGTGAAAATATTAATAAGGCAGTTGATTTCTTAAGTTCAATAATCGATTTGGAACGTGCTACGTGAACTTCTTTTGTTGAAGTTAATAACCATTTTCTGGTAAACTGATTAAATTAATAAGTATCTTCGTCCATCAAAGTGCACTACTTTCGAAATCATTTTCACAAATTCCCAAAGAGCCTTGGAACATACATATAACGAAACACAAAGGGAGTAGTTTCATAAGGATCTTAAACTTTGAAATATATGTACAGTCGTATGATGGCTGATCACTGCTGAGTGATGCAACGAAAATCGGGGAGAACAAATATTTTATATAAATATGTACATAAACAAGCCAGTATTAATTGGAGTTTTTGTACAGATACGTTTTTTATTCTAATAACAAACCACTAACGATGTCTCGGCATGAAAAACTTATTTTGTATCTGTTTTTCTAGTAAAGGGATTTAAGTTTTTCTTTGCTCGTTTAAATAAAAGGTATTAAGAATTTTCAGTCGCAAGCGGACCTCTTGACAGACAATTAACTTAGGTCAAATTGTTTCTACAAGCATTTCAAAACCTTCAACACAAATTCACCCTAAAAGGATTATTTTCTTCTTTTTTTGTTTGGTTGACAGCTGTGTGACACAAATTAAGGAAATTAAAAAAAAAAAAAATATCTCCAAGTTTTTGTTAACCTTCCACTAAATAAACTATTCACTATGCACCGCACTATCTTCCTTTTCGTTCCCTTAGAATTATTCAATTTGTAAAGTTTACAACCGCATCAAACTTTAAAGACACAATCAACACTCTGTCATATTTCTTTATTTGTTTTTCTTTATAACTTTTTGACTATATGAACCGACATGACTCAACGCCGCATGAGTAGTGGCAACAAGGCAGCGATGGTGTGATTGTTCGTCTGTGTAGGTGGGCAGTGTGTGTTTGCGTTTGGATTTTATTTTTTTTTTTACGACAAACTTAAAGTAAGTTTTGGAAAACTATTTGAAAACTTGCTGTTGAAGCCTGTCAAACGCAATCAGACAAAATGAGCGCCATGCATTGCAGTGCAAACTGAGATGAGCACGTATGCCTGTGTGTCCAAGAGTGTTGCCAGAAAAATGAAAATTTAATAAAAAAAATTATAATAATTTAAATAAAATAAAAAGCTACACATTTCTCAAAGCTCCTTCGACATTATTTAAGATTTCCGATATCGAATTTAAGTTGCACATAGTTTGTGTGCTCACACGCAACCCTGGCTAGATTGATTTTTGTGGAATTGTATGAGGATTATTTTTGTGAAAGATCTTAACCCTCTAACTAGGCTCTTTATGGGTCAATTTGATCCTTTTTTCAGAAAATCAAAAAATATTCTTTAAAAAAGGACATTTAAGGATTAAAATATTCTACGAAAATGTTTGGCGGAAAATTTCAGTGGGGGCACCAAAGACACCATTGTTGTAAATAAAGCTCTTTACGATTAATTGGCAAAATTACACGCCAACATAAACAAACCGAAAACTCAGTGTTTGGCCCGGCCGAACTTGACGACGTTTTCACCTGCTTTGTATATATTTTTAACCCTCTAAAGTAGAACACCCCCTGAAGAATGAAATAAGATATTGTATTGGCTGCGTTTTTTTAAATATTCTATTGTGCAGCGAAATTTGTATGGTATTTAAGCATAAAACTTAAAGAAAACGAAAAGTTGTATTAGAGAAAATATCTGTTGTGCATACATCATTATTAAAATATTTTTATTTTCTAATCAACCAGTTATTTAATAAATTAATTCCTTATTAGACCACGTTTTTATTAAATTAATTATATTTTATTCTTTATAACCACTTCTCCCAGGCTTTGAACGCGGAGCTCGGAGTTGCAGAGCCAACACGCTACATGTTTTGCTACGCTAGCCGAGTGGCCTATTGTGTTTATTCCATCTTCTTTAAATAAACCAAATACCGAAATAGTACTACAACTTCTACTATTTAAAAACTGTTGTTGTTTTTGCCAAATAAAAATCTTCCATAAACTGGTCTCGAGCTCAATAAAATTGTGAATTATTATTCATTTATAAGGCCAATAAAAATCTTAACAATTTTTTTTTTTAAATAATATTCAAATTGCTATTATTTCTGTTTGTACATATTTCTCATCAAGAATTCAAGATTATAGAAAAAATTTATACGTGACGTCACACATTCTTATGATGTGAAGCGAACAATAGTAATTGATATAATGTAAAGTGAAAAATGATAGATGGTGTTAGAAAATTATATCGATAGTTGTAGATGCATTCAAAAACACCTCAATTACGATCGTTCTACTATCGACCTGTATAAATAAATTAAATGCTAATTTTAAAATACTTTATTAGTAACAGAGGTTAAATGGACGCTATGAAATATATTTTTGAATTAAGTTCACTCTTTATATCAATTATTTTGGAGCTAAGCTACAATTTATGTGTGAAAGTAAAATTATTTTTAAACAACAACAGCTTAAGTTACTTACTGATATATTCCCGGCGATAAAGTAATACAATCGACGGTTTTTTTATAAAATGTTAATTTATTAAATTTATGTATATATTTTATTTGTTTTTTTTTTCAAATTTAATTTACTTATTATTTTTTTTTATAAAATAAGCTAATTGTTTAACTATAATAGTATTGATCCAAAAATTTACACAAAACTAAAAATGCAACAAATTGAATTAGAATTTCCTCGTACTCTCAACATTTTTAGACAATTTCGATAGCTTCCAACTGATTTATGAAATTTGTATAGAAGAATGCTTCTTTTTAATTTCTTTAGTGCAATTTTATATACATTTTTTGATTTTCTTGAGAACCGAAAGCTTAAATACAATGCAATACTATCGAAAGTCACTAGCAACCATCGAAAGTTTCTAAAAGTGAAGTTTTCCAGCTCTATTCCTGCATTTTCTTCAATTGTGGATGTGTGACGTCAACGAATGCCAAAACAACGAGGAGAAGAGTAACGGCACCAAGATTGTCGTCATCTCGAAAATTTATCATTCTTAGTAAGTTTTTTTTTCTAACAAGTGGCAACTACCACGTAGTAATTTTAGCCAATCTATTGCTCAATATTCACACTTTATCTGCCCAGCAACTGGTATACGAGTATGTTTGTGTTTATTGCGCATTTTAAGTTTGCGGTAAGTTTTAGTCGGCGGGCAAGGAATGTAACTATATGTATACGTGTACAATACTTGTGGGTGCGTGCGTACGTGCGGCAACGCACAATTTGCTCCTAATAAAAAACTTTAGTGACACGTTCATTTGGCCGTTACGTTAAAAATTCCATATCGTATGCAGCAAAATAAAATCAGCAATGAAATAAGCTGACCGAAGTTGCTAAATAAAACTAATGAAATGGGAGCAATTCGCACAGCGTCCGCAAATGTCTTCCCATTCCGCAAGCTGCATGCTTTCCTGAAGAAACTTTAGCTGACCACACAGTGCTTTGGAGTTTGTCGCTTCCTGCAATGCGCTGACTAAAAACTTGTAAGTTTGTAAATTACTTTTTCTCAAATATAACGGCATTTGTGTTGCTTTCCATGATGCAACCAGTGTTGCGCACCGCATACTTGCAAATATTGAAGGTGGCGATGCGTGGAAATGGAAGAAAGAAAATAAAATGTCCATTCATTTCAGCTAAACCGAAAAACCAAATAACAGGATATGAAAACAAACAGAAATTTTCTTTGTCATACTTACCCAAGTATTTTGTGAACCTCGAATAACTTCGTTAATAGATCCGAATAGTTAATTGTTTTCCTTCGCATCCACCAATGGCTACGATTTCAAAATACACACTAGTACACATACGAGTATACAATTTTATATAAAATTTTGAAATTAGTTGCTTCCATATTACAATTATTTACAGATATTGTCTTCCTTTATTCCAATCTCAATTATTTTGACAATGTGTCTGTTAAAAACGACATTACGATTTTTGTAATTTATATCATTCTGCAGGACTCCATGAAAGAAAATTCTTCATAGGTGTGTGATCTGACACTTTTCTTAGCAGTTACACGTCCCAGTTTTCAGGATACATATTTTTCTTTTCAACTTCCAACATATCCACATAGTTTTCCTACCTGTTCTAGAGTGAACGTGTTGGAAATTGAATACAAAATATGTAGAACTTGATCCTTTAACTGTTTAGTTATAAACTAATTTCAAATAAGTTATTATAATCTGAGAAACTGTAAAGCATATTTGCTTATTCCAATAACCCTAGAAATATTCTTAGAATTTGTTGATGAGTCTTCAGAGAAATATTCGGAAAAAGCTTCTGAAATCTTAAGTGCCAAAAGTTATTCTAACAGCTTAAGACGTTATTTCTTATGGCACAACCAGTAAACATATGATAATACAGTTTGTCCCTTGCTTTAGTTTTTTGAAAGTGACATCCATTCATAGCCATAATTGATATTTGCTTCATTCTAGCTCCTCACGCACACAAATGCTCGTTCGCGAGGCTGCAAATCAGAGCATCCTCGCTCGTACGACCGCCTCACATGAGCGATCAGATGAGCAGGGAAAGCTAGTAACCTGATGAGTGAGGCAGATGAGCGAGGCAAGCTAGTGAGTTTATGAGTTAGGCGGACGATTTTGAATAACATAAGTTTGTACGCTCAAAATCCGCTTACTAAATATTTAGTTAAACTAATGCTCAATCGTGCCAATTCAACCCATTGCTACAAACTATGTGCGATTTCAAGGTTCTTCTATCGTACAAAATCCTTAGCAAGATGTAAAGACAATTTAAAATTTTACTTAACTCGAACGAAAAATGTCTGATAGCCAAACACATAACATTTTCCTCACACTATCTTATGAGGTTAGAAGCGAAGGAAACACAGCCCTATGTTTAAATGATCGCTTGCATATGCACGAAAATAGCAACGTACGCTCGTCTTCGTCCTGAAGATGTAATGATTTTACACGCCTATATGAAAGCACTCCTCGACTGCGATATATGTACATTAGCCTGCCACTTAGAAGAAATACGCCACCCAGACTGGTTCCTTTTCCCAAAAAAAATGATTGTGGCAAAATTTTATATAACTCGGTTTGGGGGAAGTGGTGCCTCAAAGCCCCAAAAGTTTAAAAAAATCAGCATTTTTTCAAAAAAGTTGACCTTGGTCTTGAATAACTCAGCTAATGTGAATTACTCATAAAAATGACAATTGTGAGAAATGAAGAATTTTACGCCAAGTAATTTGCCAAAGAAAGTTTTTAATTATCTTTAACCGTTTTCTATTTATACCCCTAGCAACAACATTAGCGCCTAGCAATTTATTTGTAGGCCAATATATGTTTCTGGTTGTATCTAAAAATGAATATTTTTACACAAGTTATTTTATATGCGCTAGTGAAGGAAAATATCGTAAATTTTGCTTGTCGACAAATATCGATACTTCGGAAGAGCTTGTCGATATTTGTCGATACATCGATACTTGATGAAACTGGCGTAGCTGGAATTATTAGATGCTTCAAAGCATTGGATTTTATGAGCGATGCTATAAATTTCGATACTCTTATGACTTAACGATACTGAACGATTATCGATACCTTATTGATACTACTATTGTTGTCGATACGTATCGAGTACGGACCTTGTTGATACACGTCGACAAGTATCGATAATTTTCTCATCACTGATATGCGCATTTTATTTCACAGCAACTAACAGATTTGATGTGTCTCCTTGTTGATGTTAATTTCCAAGAAATTATTTCGCAAGTTGTTGAAATATTACAATATTTCGTTGCTAAAGCTTTCCGTACAAAATCGTCAATAAGAGTGTTAGCATCGGAAAAATAAATAAAAATGTCTATGGTTTTACGGGAGCGTATTTGTTTAATTAGAAACTATTCAAAAAAGCTTGATGGGTAGTAAATTAGTGTCTGCGAAAGAAGTTTTGAGAATTATATTTTTTAATACGTATGTTGTTAAGCTAAGTCTTAGGATAAGTGCCCGTTTAACAATAAAAAAAGTGCAAATATTTTGGCAAAAAGCAAGAATTCCAACTAGAGAAGAAAAGCACTGCATTGAAAAATTGGAAAAAGTGTATAATGAATGGCGCAATCTGCAAAAAAACTCAGCTAGAAAAACAGAAGAACAAAAGAAAAAAGAGAGAGTATTTACCAAAAAAATTTAAAACTTATTTGATATAGCTCATGCAAATGCATTGACTATTCGAAAAATTGAAGAAGATAAAATATTTTTATTGAATCAAAGAAAAGGGGGAAGACCGGGATATATGCATGGCATCGATCGTGAACTTGAACAGTCAGATAAACAAACAGAAGATATGCAAAGAAAATTGTTGGAAAGGAGAAAAAAAAGTACACAAGAAGTTAACAATTTATGTATTAAGAACTGTTCCAATAAACGATATTTCGTTGTCTGAACCGGAAAATTCAAATTGTGAAGATAGTGCTTCTGACATGGAAATTGCACAAGAGCCATCTTTAAAGAAATCCAGGGGAAATACTAATTTAGTCACTCCAAACCTTGCGGCTGTTCTTGATGCTTGCAAAATAAGTGACAGAAATGCTGATAAAATTATAGTTGCTGCTGCAGAAGCGTTTGGGCAATGCATAAACAATTTCATTTTAAATAAAAATTCAGTTCGTACTGCTAGACAAAAATTGCGGAAAGAACGCGTTGATGAAATCAAAGCAAAACTACTTGAAGGATTGAAGGAAAAGAGAAAGTAGACCGACTCCCTATAAGTATGTCAAATGGTCAAATAGAGCAATTACTCGAGGTTCCACCTTTAGACGCAAGCACTGGAAGAGCCCAAGCATTAGCTATTTGTAAAGCTGTTTACGAGTGGGGTTTGCAAGATAAAGTTAAAGCGTTAGTTTTTGATACAACAGCAGTAAACACCGGTCACATAAACGGAACTGCTAAATACTATTGTTGAAAGCCTATTAGAAAAAGATCTTTTGTATTTACCATGCCGGCATCCTATATATGAACTAGTTTTAAGAAGCGTGTTTGATTTACAAATTTCAAAGTCCGAAAACCCTAATGTTGTAATTTTCCAGAAATTTCAAAAATCGTGGCCAAAAATTGACATCAAAAACATTAGCAGTGGCATTAGTGACAAAATAGTTAAAAAAATATTCGGTATAAGTGAAATAGAAATCATAATATCAAATTTGAACAGATTTTAAAATGAGAAACAGCCCCGTGCCGATTATATGGAATTTCTAGAACTTATTATAATATTCTTAGGAAAAACGCCAAGTCGTGGTGTAAAAATTAAAGCTCCAGGAGCTATGCATCATGCTAGATGGATGTCAAAGGCCATATACAGTTTGAAAATATTTTTATTTAGAAAGGAGTTTAAGCTTACGAAGGAAGAAGAAAAGGCTTTGTGCGAAATTTGCATCTTTCCTATAAAAATTTACGCTGATGCATGGTTCACAGCTCCTTTACCAATTTAGGCACCTTTTTGTGATTTTAATTTTTTAATAAAGCTCCACGAATATGCAAAATATGATAAACAAATCTCAAAAACAGCTTCTGATAAATTTTGGAGGCGTCTTTGGTATTTAAGTTCAGAAGCTGTCGCCTTTGCCTTTTTCGATTCAAACGTAAGCTCTGAGACAAAGATAAAAATGATAGAAAAATTAAATAGAGAATCACCATCTGAACAAAATGATAAAAAGGCTAATGTCATGATTTCTGAAATCCTGGAAGAGGGCATCGAACAGTTTGTTTCGAAAAAAACATTAAATTTCTTCACAAGATATAATATAAATATTAAAATTTAAAAATGTCACCATCAGAGTGGGATGTAGATAGAAATTATAATGAGGCAATAGAAAAAATTAAAGGAATAAAAGTAGTGAATGATACGGCAGAAAGAGGGGTTAAATTGATACAAAATTATAATTCTATATTATCGAAAAATGAAGAACAAAAACAATACATACTACAAGTAGTTCAAGATTATCGCCGCAGGTTTCCTCACTGCAACAAATACACTTTATTAAATACAAACTATTAATACATTGTTTTCATAAGATCCTTTCTAATACAAACAATAACAAAAATTAAAACGTTTTGAAAATGAGCTTTTTAAAGGCGCAAATGTTGTTGCTAGGGGTATAAATAGAAAACGGTTGAAGAAAATCAAAAACTTTCTATGTCAAAATTACTTGGCGTAAAATTTTCTTCATTTCTCTCAAATGTAATTTTTATGAGTAATTGATATTAGCTGAGTTATTCAAGGCCAAAGTCAACTTTTTTGAAAAAATGCAGATTTTTCGAAACTTTAGGGGCTTTGAGGCCTCACTTCCCCCAAACCGATTTGGATACAATTTTGCCACAATCATTTTTTTGGGAAAGGGAACCGATGTGGGGGGGGGACCTCGTCCAAAATCACAACAACAAAAAGCCCTTATGCACTAATGGCGGTCTAATGTACATACATTTGCAAATAATTTTCTTTATTCGGGAAACAATGTAATTTTTCACACTTTTCCTTTTTTACCTTAAAATTAAAAAAAAATATTTTTATGTCATTATTAAAATGGTTAGGTTTAGTTATGTGGTAAAATCCGCGAACTGCTTATTTGCATTACACAAAGAGATTTTCGGGAATGTCTGTAAATTAAAAACCATAATGTTTGAACCTCGGCTTTGCAAACACTTCAAAACAGCAGCGGCCAACTACCGGCAAACAGCATTTTTGAACGTCGGTGGAATAGTTATACACTTACACTTTCCAAGCTCCAAACTCATTTGTAAAACTTAAAACAATAAAATCGAAAGCAACCAAACAATATAAGCAATCAAAACAAAGTCTTTCAGCATAGGTGGCCCCAGCAGCAAGGCGTATAATTAGGGGATTCACAAGGTGTCGTAAAATGTCGTAAAGTTCTAAGGTCATAAAAATTTGTCGATAGTTGAAATTTTGTGTTTGTTGCATTGCACAGAAAAAGGAAGTAAAGTAGCGCAACTTGGAATTTTTCAAATTTTATGACTTAACGACAATACGACACTTTACGACACATTGTGAACCATCGCAATATAATATGTAAATCGTAACATATTCACTAACATTCACTGCCATTCCCTGAAATAGGTGTATGTTCTTATATTATAGGAATTTTGTTTCACCTGAAAGAAGTTATTTTTGCGTAGCGTTTCGTCGTAAAAAAGAAACATATTTCTACTTACAATGTTCCTATATAAGAGTATACTCATACCATATTTATGTGATAATAAAATAGATCAATCTTTCTTCGAAATCGTGTTCGCATTTGTTTCCTCGCAAGTATGATTATATGAATATTGTGTACTTCTTTGTATTTTATGAATTAATGCATGGTGGAATTATATTCAGGTGGTCAGTAAACCGAATAGCTGTTAATTTTGGCATTGCTCGCTGGCTTATTTCCAGTGTCGCCCACTCGCCTACCCTCATTTGCGTAGGTATACTAAAATAGTATTAGAAATATTCCTTTCAAATATTTCGTTTTTTTTTGTGTTTTGCCTCAAGACGAATTTAGTAACTTGGCGTAATTTCATGGAATGCGAAAATATTTGTTTTTGCAGTTGTGTGTTTTATAAAAATATATTCCATTAAACAAACACCATTAGGAGAGCGGCTGGTTTGGTTCTGGCTTTTGAGCTATCAAACTTTTAGCTTTTAGTTTCTTTATATTTAATTAATAAAGAGTATATAGCAAAGAAATAAAATAAAAATTATAAATTCTAAATTTTGTTCTATTTGAAATAAAAAGAACCATTTTGATGAGAAAAACTATAAAATTGTGTACAATTTTAACGTTTGCAGTAATGTAGCAAAAAAAATTAATTGAAAAATTCACTAACTTTTCACATTTTGTCTCGTCATCTGGCAATCTTTTGAAATATTGAAAACTTTGTGACAAGCACTTATAGTATATTTCAAAAGACGATTAATTTATGTGTTATTATCTCGTTTTCGGCTCTTCATGCGATTGTCAAAACGTAGATCATCAAAAATTTTAGTTTTTAACTCGTCATTTATCAAAAATAAAAAATCATAGAGTTTACGCAGTAATTTTGAGAAAAATAGTGAATGAATATTTGAATCAAGGCGAATTCATAGAAGGTGGTATATATCTATCAACTGATTGGTTATTCTATCTAAGCCATGCGCAGTGAAAGTGTCAAAATGAATATATGTATTCTTTAATTTTCAAATTTCTATTTACATTCGTGATGGAAAATTCCATGTGTAAGACGAGAAACACAAAATATTGAAAAATTATATTTGTTATTTTTACTATAAATTCTCAGTCGAGTTGGCTTTTTGTGTCAAATTTGGAATTCCGCCCATTCGTTTATTTTTGTTTTTCTAAATTTCAATGACATTTTCACCGCAACATACACAAACATGTTTACTTATATGTGGAGTATACCAAGGCGAATACATTACAACGTGAAGTTTATAAAACAGCTGATTTCTTCTTCTGCATATTGTCCTGTATATGAAAATGTCAGCAAAAAGAAATTCGGAAATTTTCTGTTTACATTATGAATAAAAATATTAGAAGAAGTTTTTTAAGGGGAGAAATTTGGGGTTAAAATCTGTTGGTGGGATATATGCACCACAATTTGTCATCATTTAGTTTACGATAATTCGATATCTGTAAAACTTTTTTTTTGACTTAGCCTGAAACATTGATTTTCATTGGAATTAGGCGAACGAAGGGTGTTGTGGATTCAGCGGCTATTGGGGACATCCTTTTTAAAAAAAAGTGAGCGTCTTTAAAATAGCAATTCAAGCTTAATGAATTATGTGAAGGGAAACCAATAATGTGTAAGAAAAATTGAAAATCTACCTCCTCAACCTCAATTTTTCGGCGACACGCTCGTCTGCGCAGGCACAGTCACCAGTCAATGTAGCCATAACCTGCTAGACAGACATAGTATTATTCTCTAGAAATGTCAAACTCGTCACTTCCAACCTTAGAATCTTCGATATTACAATCTACATTTCACGGCGTTGAGTCGATAGCTGGACTGCAAGACGAAATTAGGATACCAATCTTCAACCATGAATTTCCTGCGCATTTGAAAGGTTGATTTCTAAAATACCGGAATATTTTGTGTAATTTTAATTGTCTCTTTCCTAACAAAACACCAAATTTTAATGAATTACTTGTTGCAAATTGTTTGAGAAATATAAGTAAATCCATTTTAAATGTTCGGTGCCAGAAATACGGATAAGTAAAGTTTAGTTTTAGAGAAAATGCAACAATGTAACTCCGACGCTTTTCCAAATGTTTATCAAGTACTTAGAATCAGAGCTGTTTTGCCTGTTACAACTGCTACGAATGAAAGAATGTTCAACTTAGCGACGCCTAAAAGTTTTTTTGAGATCAACTATGAAAGAAGATCGTTTCAGTATTTTAGCTTCTCTCAACGTTCAAAAGAATTAATACTTTATGCTGAATACCCCAAATAAAATGATGATATTTTTCGTTGTTACGTATGACTTAAAAAAAAATGCATGACATCTATATCTTCTCATTTGTTATGGCATTTTCATGTACCTTGAATTCGCCCTTTCGCCATCAATACCACCTTCTATGAATTCGCCTTTATTTGTATAATAAATTTATTTTATCACGTTTCCCGATTTCTTATAGGCCGCTTAAAAACCTTTACCTAAAAATCTATATGGCACAAATTCATGAAAGTAATTGATGAAAATAATATAACATATTCCTTTGTCATTTTCAAAATAGTTTTAATACATTTGTCCAAAATCTGCTATGACTATGGAATCCGTATAATGTTTCTGATTTTGAATTATAAATATTTTTGTCGAGAAAATTTGACGTCCCACATTCATTCACAAAATCATCACATACATAGAGCCTATTTTGTTCATCACTGAGCGTAATATGCACTTATGTACATAAATACATGTGACCCGAGTGTGTGCTCATTAGAGTATATTAACAAAAACAGACATTTTAAATGAAAAGATTTTCAATATAATAATATCTTGTTTTCATAGAAAAATATTAGGGTTTTCCCGTACAGTCCGAATTGGGACATTTAATTTTGTGATTGCAAGAATTTGGGTGAGTTTTGCAAAAATTAATGTTATTTCATAACAATATAACAATTTTTCAATTGAAACATCTTATATATCTTATTTCCAGTGTAACTAACCACAATACTTAGAATGCGATCCCTTCAGTGGGATATTATTTGACCATTAGTGGCCGAGAAGCTCGTGAGTAAATATCAGTTTTGTTTACATCAATGATACATCTAACTTATATACATACATATTTATTTGTAGAACATCGCTCCCCACCATCGCACGGATTATAGTTGTGAATGTACATATATTTTCCCCCATCGTCGATCGACTGGAGCGCAGGAATACGCTCTATAGCAGTTTTTGAGGGCAGGCACACGTAAGTTAACTGGTATACCAACTGCATTTATTAAAAGAAATTCTAATAATTAAACCTTTTAATTTAAATGTTTCTTCGACCGTTTGGTGTATACATGCCCAAGTGCAAAACTTCCTGCGTTAGACGCACACACTCATTGTAAGTTAAATGCAAGATCGCAGTTGTCCACCGGTGTAGAAACGGCCGACCTATTTATGAGCCTTGTTATTAAAATTAGTCACCGCAAATAGGTCCGTACACGTCGGTGGGTAACTGCGTTCTAATATAGCAACTCAGGAGAAATTATAATACGAGTAATTGAAGCACTTTGTTTACAGGTTCCTTCTAACACCTGATATTTCCTTGCCAATAAACGAACTTTCCCGAAGACGATACCAAATTATTTAAGATTTCGTTTTTGAGTAAATAAAAATAAAAATGGGGTTTATTGTGACAGTTTCTACAATAATCATGTGGTTATTTTCATTTTCATTTAAAAAATTTACAGGCCAGTTGTGCTAATCGAAATGTATAAATCCTATCCACTCTATCTGTTATTAGTTTCTTCAGTTCTGATAGGATCAGAATTTAATTTTTTTCTTTTCAGAGAATTAGAGACAAGACTTTAAAAGCAAATAAAAATGATCACTTTCGATGCATAGCGATGCTATTCATGGCGATTCCGACCAAATTTTCAAAATCTAAATGCAGAATAGGCCTGTATAATCCAAAATATTTTAAATTTGAAAGTTTTAATGTTTGTAATACAATCATGTAAAAACGGGTCACCGAGTTGGAATGAGATTTAGCAGGAATATAGCCTGAATTAAAAGATCGGAATTTTTTTTATAAAAATAGCGATATGTAAATGGGATGAGATAGACTGAGGGATCTACATATATATGTATAATCAGTTGCGTGGTCATGGAGAAAACTATGAATTATTGGAAGAGAGGCCGTACCACCTATGAATTTTTAATACCGCATTTCTCGGAAAATATATATGTAGAGAACTTTAATTATGTTTTTATACACAACCACGACGATGGAGTTTTTTAATTTAAATTTTTATTGATAATATTGATTTTGGCGACATTTGCCAATTAAAATAGAGTTAAATCTCCACATAATTATTTGTATAAAATGGAAGTGTAAAATTCCGCAGACATAAGATACTTAGTACAAAAATGAAATAATTATTTAAAAAATACTATTTTAATACGAATTTTACTAATACTTTTTCGCAAAAAGGGATCACATTTTTCCCCCTTTCTGCGTACTTCCAAAATACAACTATAGATTAAGGAGTGTCAGAATTTAGCTGTCAGTAAGTA
This sequence comes from Philophylla caesio, assembly GCA_963971545.1. Classification (NCBI taxonomy): domain Eukaryota; kingdom Metazoa; phylum Arthropoda; class Insecta; order Diptera; family Tephritidae; genus Philophylla; species Philophylla caesio. Next base: position 58,017,452 of record OZ020609.1, on the reverse strand, counting down.
CATAACCTTTTATAATTGAATCATGTGTATGCAGGAAACATACATACGTGTATCTTATCTAAATCATTTTAATCCTGTACTTCTTTCCTCCCCTTTTTTACTACCTTAAAAATGCATGCCAAAGTTAAGACAGTCTGTCATTTGGTGAACTCAAACTGACGTCAGCTGAATAAATGCACATATTTGAAGCTCAATTGAATTTGACGTAAGTTAGTGGAAAAATTAAAATAAACATGAACATACCCGAAAGACAATCCCACCTTGGCCTTTTTTGGAGCCTATTCACCCCGAAGACCCATTGTTTTAACTGCTGTTTAGTTTCTGGTGTGTTGTAATGGATCCATGTTTCGTCCACGGTTACGAAACGGCGCAAAAACTCGTCCATATTGCAGTTGAACAACGCCAAACAGTCCTGCGAAATTCATTAAACCAGTTTTTTTTCTATTGAAATTGATGGTGAAGAGTCCCCATTATATTTATCAAGCTTGGCTCAATAGCCCATCGGAGCATTTGCCAATACGTTTTTACATTTAATTTTGCACTCCAGATTATCCCGTACCATCCATACCACAAGCTCTGTTCCAATTGGATCTTCGCCATTGATCCTGTGGAACTTTAAAAAGTGTCCACCATTTCCTCGCCTTTTGTGACACAAATACCACTTTCCCATTTCGGATACGAATATTTTAAATAAATTCACAATTTTACACTTCAATATACAGATATATTTACTAAATGTTAATAAACAAAAAATGGGAACAAACTTTAACATGTGTAGGACCACTTCGAATTTCTTATGCATGAATCAAAACTTCCTGAACTTCGGGACGATCTCAGGATCCCGGGATTTTGTTTTCAAATCTCGAAGATCCCGGGATCAATAAAATTGACATCCCTAGAATTGACACAATCCTAAACTTTGAAAATTTCATTTGTAGTTTAAACTACTCCTATATTTCATCTACAAGTTGAGTGAGTTTTGAAATGCAAAACATGCAAATAAGCAAGTTCAGGTGAAATTGTTTCTTCCGCTAATGCGAAAACATCGTTTAGATGCTACCGCTCAAAAATCAAAAGAAACAAACCTATGTACCTATACAATTTAAAGTGTCGGAATATAACTCGCTTCGAGTATTAATTTATGGTTTGCTGGTATTGTCGTTCTGTCAAGGTATTTCCTGAGCATTTATTGTTTTCTCAATATCGCACATTTGCTTTACTTAAGCAAATGTGCAATAACTTCTGTTTTGTTGGTTATATGAATTTATTTGTAGGTGCGTAATAAAATTTAATATAAACTCTTTAAGTGCGCATTCACCGGACAGGAGGTAATCCTATTCATTTTCATGCGCCACCTTTAGTATTTCCTTTTTGAGCTATGACTTTTGCCATTGCCCTTAATGCGTAATATAATGTAACAGCGGCATCGTAAATCTTTTACTAAATCAAAATTAGTTTGTGTGCTGCGCATTTCACATTAATTTCCATTAAAATGCAGGCATAATAAAATAAGAACAAGCTGGACGTCGCCAACAGCGGCGGCCCCTACACCAACATCATTCCAGTTTCAGCCTTTAGGTAAACCGGTGAGCTCAACACAATCCCACAATCCCTATCACGAATGTCATGCAGCATCGTCTCATGTTTTTAAGGAGGCCTTTCATCACCTGCAAGTATGTACGCCCAATCTTATGAACAAACATATGTATGTACATACATGCATACCATATACATTTAATTATTTGTCCATAATACGCACATGCACACATACATAGGTAAATATGAACAGGTACCTATGTATGTATGTAGTTACGCATACCCATTTGCTTTTCATCTTGCAAAGCCCATTTCAATTCCTTTAAGCCCCATTTAATTTTGCATGTTTTTATTAATATCGCAAAAAAAGCATGAGTTTTCGGAGACAGTTTTGTTTAACCATCCTGTTCATGCATTATTTTTCTCCAAAGTTCTCATTGCTGTTGGTAAATTAGACACATTAGAGCCTTTGTTAATTTTCAAAAATTCAAGTAAGCTAAGAGTTTATTTGAATTAACAGACTTAACAGTATTCACTATAAGTTGTAGCTTTGCCTAATTCTTCTGAATTCCAATTTGAAATTTTATATATTTTATTGGAATGACCTTACTTGGTATGAAAAAGAACGATGTTCTACATGGAATTTAATTGATGCTCATTAGAGTTGCGACCGGCGCACAGTGATGAAATATTAATTTTTATGTGTAGAAAATTAAGTTTCCTTAAATGCTGGTATGCAAAAATAACATCAGATTTTTTTAAGTCATCGTGCGTTGTGATAAGGCCACGTAAAACAATTCGATTATATTAACTGTTCTTAAAATTATTGCTTTTGCGTGCTATATCTTTAGAGGAACAAATAGAAACACTCAAATATAAATTTTTGAGGACTCTTTTATATCTCAGTTTTAATATTAATAAGCATAATTTTCGCCGCCTACTACAGTCCTATTAATAAACTTTTCATTTTTGTAGGCAACGGTGTTTTGGTTAAAAATTGTGATTTGTTCAATGAGTTAAGAAACCTCCGCCAATAAAGCCTCATACGGTTGATTTGAAAAAGGCATCAATTAATTGTGTCTTAGAAGTGATTGGAGCAAAATATCCTATTATTATGACCATAACCTATAATGGGGAGCTAATGGAAGCGGTAGCAAAAAAAAAAAAAAATTAAAAACAAAAATTTTAAATGGATTCACATATTTTCTTAATTTAATTAGAACCTTTACGGTTGAGCTATGAACAAAGTAGTGCAACTAAAATAATAGTTTTTCGCCCGATTCGTTAACAGTTTATAAAACAAACGGCTGATACAATTTTATCTGAGTTTGATGATAAAAAAACAAATAGCTAATACTCGTTTATTTTCCACTAAGTACAATAAATAAAGTTGATAGCAAGGTATGCAATTTTTTATATATATAGAGCAACATCTACACAATTCAATAAAATTGTAAAAGCGGATCCAGCGACACTTAATTTTGGACTCTCATCTTTGCATACTGTAACGAATCTCTCCTTAAAACTGCTGTATGGTAGAAGACATTACGAAGGAGCGTGTTTCTGTGACGGGTCTGCATACCTTGCTATGCTACAGTCTCGCTCAGGGAAAATGGCTTGGGCTTGTTCCGGTTACACACTGCGAAACTCGTACAAAAATAAAAATTGTATGCAGAGCGAAATATAATCCTAAGCTCAAAAAAAAGGGGCCACGAAACGCAAACCAGAGAAAGTAAAATACCAACCAAAACTAAAACAATAACCTTTCGAGACGTAATACAGGAAAAATGGAGCTGGAGCTACCACGAACGGAGGAAACATAAAGTTGGAATTTTCCCCCTTTTTTTATACCCACCCAATATGTTAACGGATTGAATTTAATTCCATTAACCCATTATAGAACTAGCCCATGTTTCCCAACCGTTACCTACACTTCGTCATCCAAGAAAAGGATTTACGTTTCCATCGGTAATATACCACAATTATTCATAAATTTATTGAGTCTAAAATTCGTATAAACATAGGATATTGACTTGATAAATTACTCCGTAACTCAAGTTATAATTTTTATATTTGAAATACAACAAAAATATGTTTAAATGATCTACGATAATCAAAAAAAAAAAATGAATCCTAATAATCGCACGCAAAACTTTTAATTTAATTCCACTGCAAGTACGTAGTAAGGAAATTAAAGCACATGTATTCATCTCGATTTATTATTGTACATTTCAAAATTGATCACTGTGCGGCGTGCAGTGTTTTTAAACAAAGACAAATTATAAAATTAAAATACCAACCAAACGTAGGCGTTGCAAAGAATTTTAACACGTTAGTATCACACACAAATTTGCATTTGCATTTATGACTTAGTTTGTTCAGTTTGTGAATAGATTTATTGCGATAAACGTTGGTGAAACATTCACTATAGACTCCGTGATGAACAGGGTCGACGAAAATTGTAGCAATGATAAAGATATTCAAAAAAATAATGTTTAATATCAATGAGCTTTCCAATAACGAATCGGTTAAGGTGGGTAAATCTTGCCAGCTCCGCAACAATTTTTGTAGACGCTGCATAGCAGAGTACTTGACGACATTGACCCGGCGCCCCAAACGACAAAACCGTTGAGAAAAGGTTACTTGGTACTTGTATGTGACTCCAAGGTGCTACGAATGGAACGGAGCCGCGAAGATGTCGTCGAGTTAAATTCCGTTCGGGCTGGTGAAAAGCGTCGTACAGTTCTTTATTTAGATGTTAGTGAATCGGGGTGAATCGCGGGGTTAAGGATGTCGCAGAATAGCCGCAGCCGCACAACGCGCACCGACCCTATTCTGATTCTAATGTAATTATTTCATTCTTTTGTTTGCCTATTCCTAATGTAACAATTCAACTGAATGTTACTAGTATATGTACATACATGTTAGCACGACACATATTAACATATGCAAAGATACGCATATTATTACACCAACATTCATTAGTGCAACATAACACCTCATTATGTAAAGGCATAGGGATCCAACAGACATCTAACTAATAAAGTCGCTGACGTTGCGGCACGTGCAACTCCAGACTATGGGAACAGACGGCCAGCAACACAAACCGAATAAACTAGAAAAACGGTGGGAACCACAGAATCAGCGCTTTTGATCACGAAGCAGTAGCGACATATTTAGGGCCAGCATTAAGAATGATAAAATGTAAAGTTCAAATTTAAGTTTGAGTTGAAGGAATAAAGGAGCATAGCTCCCAAAAATATATTTTTTTAAAGTCAACCGTTTGTGTTTGATTGACTTAGTTGCTTTTTAGCTACTTGGTTCGCATTACATGGTCCACGAATCAGTCGTTGGCCAGCAATCGGAGAAACAACAGCAGAATGAAGCATAGTTGGTCATACTCTGCGTTTCGTTTAAAAAAAAGTATATTTTTGAGCATGATGGAATAATGAAAGGCGTTGTTCGTTGTGACAGCGCCAGATCGAACGTCCTTAGATCAATGTTGTATTTTGGAAGTATTAGAGAAACGGGAATAAAAGAAGGTCGTCCTTAGGAAAAAGCACAGATGAGTGATGATATTTACATAAAATTTAACGACAATGATTGGAATATTAATAAACATAATTTGTATTTACGTATTTTTTACTGTTTTTGGATGCTAAAATTAAAAAAGACAAACTTCTTCAAATATGACGGGTTTTCCCACATTAATATACATAGTTTATTTTCAATCATTGGATCATGAAGAAACTGAAGGTAATCCTCAATGCTTATCAGCATAAAAGCACTGAAGGTGGGATTTTTAGGAAAGAAAAACTAATTGATAACTGATAAAGCATAAATATAAAGGTCCATGGAGTTCCTTTAGCCTTTATGGTATATTTATTAGAATACAACAACGATAGATTAAATTGAATATAAAATTAGCTAGTTCCAAGGACGAGCGGAGAAAACGAAAAATTGACGTTGACGAGAAGATCGAGTCGGTTGAAGGCGGCTTTTGAGAAATGGGAGTTCCTCTATGACGATGATTTTATGGAGCAGCGTCAATCATTTAAATTTGAGCAGATTATCGAACAAAATAGAGGATATCTTCAGAGCTCATAGAGAAATAATAACTATTTTTGATACTTTATCTAAAAACGGACATTTTTTTTTGTCCAATAAAATATTGTATTGAAAATGCCAATAAAATTGTTTTTCCTGTCTTTCCCCAGAGCTTTATTCCACTTAATAATTTAACAAAGAATGTTTATTATACAAATACTTGACAATTTTTATAAAAACTTATTCTCGCTTTTAAAAAACCTATTATCAACAAATAAAAAAAAATTTTCAAAATGTCAAAACAATCGATAATACATATTATAAGTTTCACTTGAAAAACTTAATTTTCTGTTACAATTTAACATTTTTTTTACAAAACTGGTAACCAAATTTGATGATGCAGATGGCTGATTTATAGCGAGAAGTTGCAACGAGCTATCGAATATGTGATTTCAAAATAGTAATTTCATACGGGGAATTATAATGTAGAATCGTTTTGTTGACATTTTTTTTGGTTTCGCGATTACATAGCTTTCGTATCGCAGGGCAATATTTATTACAGCAGCTCCCTTCCAAATAAATTGTTTTGCGAAAAGCATTTTACGAAAACATATAGCAGTATTTTAGTCAAACGGGCGGCTCTGCGACGTAGGTTATCTTTTTAGAATTAACAACCCAATGGATCACTCACTTTTTTTTCAATTAGCACGTATGTAAGTGTGTACATCACTGATATGAACGAAGGAGTACTAATGATTGAGCACCGCAATAAGGTCTAGTAAATTTTCCTTTGGTCTTTGTCTCGTGGTCCTTTCGTCTTTTAATGAATTTAAACAACAATCCGACCTTCTTCAATATTTCTTTTTGTTTCTTTGAGTTGTCAATTTTAAGTTTCTGTTGAATTGTGTCAGAGTAACCTTCTCAAGTTGGGTCTCCTTTGTTTTTTTTTTTGTTTCAACTTAAATTGTTTTCCTGTTATGACATCAGCTTTTAAATTAAACCACATTCTACAAAAAACACCCTTTATAATGACCCTTTTTCTTAGAAAACTTCTACTTATGTTTTGTTTGGAGGGAAGTCAAGCGGCCTTGAAACCCGCTAAACTCAAAGTTTCAAATAATTTTTTTTATCTCTTGACTTTTGGTCATCAATTAGTATTTTCCATACCTGTGGAATGGCCGCCAACTGATCGACAGTTAAAAAAAACATAACATCCACGGAACAAATTGATTTCACCGAATATTTCAAATAATGTTCAACAGAAGTGGAAAAACACATCTCAGCCATTTTTAAGTAGCAGTCCGATTTTGAGAACGTAGCCGCAATTAAAAAACATAATCATTAAAAAAAACTTTTTTTTACCAAATACTTCAAAAAAATTTCAACAGAAAGCGAACAATTCCCTTCTGACACTTTTCAGAGTTCTCATGTTACAGGAGCATATCCTAAGGTGAATGTTATTGAACACACGCACACACTTGCGCATGTACTCGTATGTACGTAGCTGTAGCTTCACCAAAATGTTATGCATCAGCCATCAAAAGCAGCATCTACCATTAAAAACCACACAAAGCCGCCGAGATACAAAGTGACACCACCTAGAATCATAACCCTCCATAAATTGGACAAGCACCAGAATGTGTTATTCACAACATTGGTTCGTTGATTTTCGCTCGCTCGATAAATTTTTCGGGTATAAACGGAAACGATAAACAATTTTCAGATAAATAAACAAACATTTAAACTTGTTTTTATCATAAATTTTATAAATAATTTTCCAAAAAAGAGCTATGGATATCTTCACAAAAGTAATAAATCATTAGAAGGCAGATAAATTCGTTACTATTTTATAACGTAATAGGGTAACACAGGAAGTTAGGCAGAGTGCACTTCGCATAAAGGTTGTTTGTGACATTCAAATATAATAATACTAATCGCAACGGTTGTATCCCTCCATACCCATATATGCTGCGCCGAGTCATGAATGGCAGAAGTTTGTTAAGTGTCGAGATCTAAAACTGTTCAGCTATAAAACAAATGCTCATCAGCTGATCGAATAGTAACATATATATGTATGTATTAATTATTGAGAGCATTGAGAATAGTTTTCTTTACGTTAAAACGTAAGTCTGAAATATCAAAAGAACCGGAGTGAGTGTTTAATTCAAAATAACTTTTACATGGCGTCAGAAAAAGAGGCCGGAAATGTCTTGAATTTCGTTAATTTTTATTTTGCCTATAAGCTATGGGCTAGAAATTAAGCCTGTCAGTAACTTTACCAAAAATACTATGCAAGAATAGGAAGGTTAATGAGTTTTAAGCGGCAGGTTATACTGAGAATCCAATCCAATCCCAACGAAAAGCAGAAATTGTTTTTGAATTGACTCTATTCGTCCGGAATTAACTCGATAGCGCGGGTTCCAAACAACAGATCCATATTCCAGTATTGGCCTCACTAACGTTGTGAACAAAGCCTTCGTAATGTACGGGTCATTAAATTATTTTGACCATCGTTATAATGAAGATAATATAGACAAATTATCAGAATGAAAAATAGAGGAATCGATTTAGCGTAATGAAACTTGGTAGATCGATTGCTCTTTAGCCAAGGTAGGTTGGTACTGAAAGTGGTCGAGATCGGTTTGCAACCACGCCTACCTCCCTATAGTAAAATACATCGTGAGGGTTTCATAAAACATTTCAGTTTCAGTTAACTATCCATACTTGCTGCTACTGCGGCAGCAACATACCCATTGTCATACCTTGCTCTGCCGAGGATACGATCACCCGGGCAAAAGCACCTTTCCAATTAAGGGTTCGACAATCAAGGTGTATGCCGTCAAATCATAGTCTTTTAGACGTTTGCCGTGGTCGTCATCTAACAATGTATTGCACATTAATATACAGTGAGCAACTGCTGCTACTGGTGAACAGACACTGCAGACTCTGATGATTCCTTAAACCGGATATATCTTACTCGTAGCTCACTCTTAAACGGTGGCTTGGTAGCTTCCTAGAGGACACTTGGGTGAAGCTGCCACGAAGTAATGAGTTGCTTGAATCGAAGTTTATATTTATTCATATTTTTTTATTTCTTAATTGTGTGCATTTTCAGTTTCTTACCACGAGGAACTTATAAATTGTGATCGCAATATGAATTCGCTTGTTAAATTTATCGGATTAAAAGCGGACGAGCAAGATAACTTTTTCTTCAAGTTTGTTATACCAAAACAGAATATGTAAAACATATTACTTTTAAGAAAATTTTTGGGAACAATAAAGAAAAAAAAATTGTGTACCAACATACTTTTCTTGAGATTTTTATTATAAAATAAATGGAGACTTCTTACAGCTTACATTTCACTTATTTTAAGCAAAATTGTGCGATTTACTTATAATATGCGAACAATATTTTAATATGTAACTTTAGTGAATTTTGATTTGTTATATTAAAACATAGAAATAGTTATGGTATACAAATTTTTCAAATGTTTTTATTTTCAGGAAGGTCGATGATAAATAATTTACGAAACTTCAACAAATTTTATTAAAAGTAAAAATGTTTTTATAAAGCTACTTAACTTATGTTTTTCTGGACTTAGAAAAAAATGAAGTAAATTTTGTGATTTTGTAAGTAAAATTTTGTACAGTAGAAATGTATTCATATTATTTTTTTTGTGATAAAAGCAGGAGCATAATTTTTTAATCTATTAAACAAAATTTACAATAATTCAAAAAAAATTTCATAAAAATTTTGAACTTTTTAAAAAAGGTTTCCGAATTTTTTTGAGTATGCTGTTTTTTGTTTTATTCAATTTTAGTATAAAGTGCTGGTTTCGAGTGTCTACAAGTCTTCATTAATTTTTGACAATTTTTTTTATTCGTCTGTTTTCTCCATAAAACGCAAAAAAAGAGCGTCAAAAAAAAATTGTCAAAAATCAGTGGTAAATCGTAGTCACAAGAAACTTGCACTTCCTTGCACTAAAATTCAATGATGTACAGATCTGCATACCATAAACAATTTTGAATTGAAAAGTGATAAAAATTGTTTAGAATTGCGTAAGAATTGACCAAAGAACATTCAACAATCTGAAGCCACCTACCATGCCTAATTCCTACCTACGTACCGGTGGCCTACTTATTTTACTAAAATTGAATGTGTTGGAAAATTTCGTACACATTTTTTTTTTTTTCAATTTAAAACTGTATTTATGTATGTACACACTTTTAATGAAAATTTGTTGATATGATTTGAATTTTTTACTTAGCTTGAAACCTTGATTTTTAATGTTTTTTTGCGGGGTTATTTAAATTTTAGTTCATAAATAATAAAAATTTCACAAAAGCAAAATAAATAGTTAATACGAGTAAATCGCTGCCGCAACAAATCCTGTTATGTGATTTTTTTATTTTTTTTAATGGATATTTTATTAACACTATAAAAATGCTCACAGTACTGGACATTTTGTAGAAATTCTAGTTTTATAAATTTCTAGTCTTATTTTTATTGCATTTCATTTTTTGCACAACGCACCTCATTCATAGCAAATGGATTATATAACTTTGTTCACCAAAACAAATCAACTATATTAAATCATTTGCAAAGATATATTCGACAGTGTCATAATTATAATTATTTTCACATTTTCGCATAAGTCAATTTCGTGGATACCTTCTGTAACCATGCAATTCCAGTTACATGGCAAAGCACACACGTAATAATGACTTAGGAATGTATTGACATAGAAACATACATACATACATACATATGTGTGAATATCAAAGAAATGGGTAAAATGACCAACAGTACATACATTGAAAACGAACGTTATAAAACCTTTTGTAGGTTCATATGAATGGAGTTTTGCATACGAGTATCTAACACATATACTCGTATGTATGCATGTACTCGTATGTACATATGTAGCAGTCATGTGAGCACATTCAAAAGTTTTATCTCTCAAAGACCACACAAACGATGGTCATTTAATCACTTGGCAACTGCGAATGGCAATGTTCCAGAAGTTGGCATCAAGCGAAGTCATTTCTGTTTTTTTGTTGTTTTTGTTTTTTTTTTTTTGCTGCCATACTGTTCGTGGCATCGTGTTGCACGTAAGCCTGCTACAAGAAAGTATACTGACCAGCCCATATCATCAATTTTTCAGAAGGAGAGACATTTGAAAAACCGGAATAAACTGTAGTGCTTCTACATATTCATCGGTGGTTTGCCAATATGTACTCGTTTTCTTGTATGATGTTGCTGTAAACAAAGACACTTTTCATGTAATTTTACTGCTGTCCCATTTCTATTAAAGTTCTTTTGTTGGTCGGTTGAGAAATTGAAACTGTTTTGCAAGAATATTCACTTTTTTATTATGTTTTGGGGTTTCATAGCCATTCATTGTGTTCGTTGTCAAGTGCAAATAATACATGCTGGAGGGGAGAAAAGAAATATAATTTTCAAATACGACTAGGAGTTTTTTGGTGCATGCCTACCCAACACAAAAACACGATTACCTCATAAATAAATGTAGAATTGACAGAAAATTCGTTACGGTTTATACACAGCCGTATGCAAGTGTACACATGAAGTAAAGATTCTAGTTCAGATATGGTTAGGTTAGGTTAGGTTAAAGTGGCTGCTAGCGATCCCGCCAGCACACCTAGGTCTTTATTAGGCCCATTGTGGTACCACGCGGAGTGAAAAATCCCCCTACTCGAACCAACGTGTGGAAACAAGGAACCTTAATATCTTGCGTACCTCTATTCTGGCCACATCGCTTAGGTCGTTGAAGACCTCTGATCCTAAGTATTGTCTACTTATTTCCCACAGTGCGGAACATTTGCATAGGGGGTGGCTCACGGTTTCAGGCTATTCTATATTTCCGCAGAAGTCATTGCAGGGAACCCCTAGTCTCTCTGCGTGTCTACCTATCAGTACATGAGCTGTTATAATTCCTAAAGCTAGGGACAGGTCTCCCCTGCTCAACACGGGAAGACCTTTTGATCGCTTTACGTCTCACTCCGGGCATATGAGCTTGGACATGATGCGGGTGCTACCGTTTTTCCAACGGTCTCTTGCTTCCTTAAGGGATGGGTCCCTTAGAAAGAGCTTGCATTTATCAAGCGACATACCCAGACCCTTCTAGCGTTATGAAAGTGGAATGGATGTTCTCCACACTCGCTGTTTTATTACTCGGTATGTTACTGTGTCCTGTGCATCCATACTAAGTGAAAATCAAACTGCTCCGCCATTTCGTTTAGGGATTTGAGACAGGCTGCCACTGTTTTAGAGTTGCAGTTGACAGAATCAAGTGCCCTTTTTGCTGCTTGACTGTCGGAAAAAATTAAGATTTCTTTATATCCAACTTCTTTTCTTTTTAGGTAGTCCACCCCCTCTTGTATTGCAGCTACCTCTGCCTGAAAAACACTACAGTGATCAGGAAGGCGGAAAGACTTTTCTAATCCTAGTTGGGCTGAGAAAACACCCCCTCCCACTCTGTTCTCAAGCTTTGAGCCGTCAGTGTAGAAGTGAAAAGATTCCGCCGAACCAGTTGATCCTTTGGACCACCAGTCTCTTTGAGGGATCAGTTTGTTAAACTTCCTTGTGAAGCTTTGTAATCCGTATTGTGCGAGCCCAGTTTGTTGACGATTATGGCATATCCCACTTGACTAGACCTCCAACCGGGCAGCTCGCGTAGTCTAAGAGAGCCACACGCCGCGAATTGTTTTCCCGTGATATCAATCGGAAGGATATTTAGTATGGTGTCTAATGCTTCCGAGTGGGTTGCGCCGATCTTTGCACCCTTTGAAGTGCTAATTGTATGGGTTTCTTATTTAGGCTTGGCCACCACACACAGATATGGTTTCTAACAGATCAAGTTTCGATGGTTACTCAAAAAAAAATTATAATTTTTTGTCGCAGACGAAGGGTTTAAAATTCAAAGCATACTCGCAAGCATCACAAAATTAATATCAGTGTTAAAATGTAAAATTTTGAAGTAAAATTAAATTCATGAAAAAAAAATCATTAATTTTATTGTTTAACTTAAATTAAAATATATTCTACATTTCAAACACTGTACTTAAATTATACGATTAAATGCAAGTCCAAAATTCAAATTTTTAATGTGCTTGAAAATTTCATACATTTTTTTACTTTTTGTCCTCGAAATATTCCATATCTTGATTTTTATTTTTTGCTGTTGTTGAACGAAAAACGAAACTGTAGATGGTACAACGCCGAAACCGGTTTGTCTTAAAACTAAGTTTGACAAGGGATGATCGGGAAAATCGTTCTGAAATTCACTTGATTTTCTTCATGATCGTCAGAAAATAAACATATGTTAAAACAAAATATGTATGTATGTATGTATGTATACACATATGTATGAAGATCCTCGCATTTGAAATAAAAAATAAAAAAAAATTGGGGTAAACATTTGTTTTTAAATACTTTTTTTGGTGACACATTCTTTTAAATCAAGTTTTTTTCTACAATTAGTTTTTTATAAATTATAATCTGGTTTTTTGGTATGTTTTTGAGATTCAAGGTTCGATTAGTAGCCAGGGCATGTGAAATCTAAGCAAACCACAGAGGGTATGTCTGTCTTGAAATTCATCTGCCTTTGAGTGCCAGCATCAAACTGTGGGCCCCTCCATTTTTTCAACATAAAAGACTCACACCACAAATGGTAGGAGGTGATGGGCCAAACACAGAGCTTCATAATGTAATCGCCAAATTATTATTATAATTATTAATGTTATCGATTTCATAACAGGATAATCGTGTATTAAAGTTTTTCTGGCATATCTGAACCAAATATTATTACAAATTTTGTTACATTAAAATTTAATATTTGCTGACTTTGTCTTGTAATTATAAAATGTCTCTTTTAAGTACCTAAATGCATATAAATATGTGATACGATATTCGAAAATGGACTTTCATACGTGCGAGACATACGAATTGGTCCATTCCGCCATCAATCTTCACCAATGGTCCAACTTCATACCAGGAAAATGCCCCCAAGGACCATCACGCTACCTCCGCCGTGCCTAACAGAATTTGTAGCGCGATGGACAAGTGGTCTGCATCGCATGCAATACGGTTCACGTCGTTCCAAAGAACCCATTTAAAAAAACGTATGTCCATTTCGAATAAGTCTTAGCGGCAATGGTTTCTTTTGACTCATTCATCCAAGCAGCTGAACATCATTGAACCGCTCGAAGCACAAGTCTGCTGGATATGTTAACCCCAAGTTCCTCATTGATTTCAGCAATAATCTCTCGAAAAGATTTAAATGGGTCAGCTTTGCAGTTGTTAAACGTGCTGCGACTTTGCGACCTTTTGTTTTATTTTTCAGCAAATTAGTATTACTTTTTACAAAATTAATGGCGTAACACAATTGAACAAATAAAGATTTCGGCAATCTGGCTTGGATATTTGCCTTTTTGGTGAAGATCAAAAATTATAATACTTTTTTCGGGAGAGGGTGCCTTTCTGCCCATTTTCAAAATATTTTGAATTTTATTAGACGCCTACGGTGATTGGCCACGACTGCCAATTAAAAATGGAAAAATAGTAAAATATAAACTTTAAGCGCGCTTTTTTCTTGTCCAAACTTATTCAGTTACTGTGCGATTAAAGGGAGTAACCACAGGAAAGTAGCTAATATAACGGTATGCGCTTACCGTTATAAGTGCCGTAGGTTAAGACATACTAATGCAGGAATTATTAGAAGGCACTTGCTTGATAAACCTAAAAATTTATTTTAATAATTTGTTCAAAAGTGTTCGATTTCCAAAGTGTCGAAAACGAAAATGGACTTACAGACGTGCGAAAATAAGTTTTCGAGAAAACAACTGTTAAAGGTTAACAAGAGCCGGAGTGACTTGTAAAGGAAACTTAACAACTCACAAGGCCTCCCTAGCGTAAGCTTAGCTTAGCGAATTTATTGCTGGGTTAGTGTTGCGTGGTGGCGTTGTTTCAATTCCCCCGAAAATCTGGCAAGGAGATGTTGTCACCTACAAAAAAGATGTTGGCATTAACAAAGTATGTTAAGGAAGAATTAAATTGCGAGTTGTAAGATAGTTGTGATTTCCTGATTATTTCTTCATTTGAAACTGGTCTTTAAATGAAAAATACCATTATAGTATAATACCAGTCTATGTATGGCCAAACAAATTAATTTGGTATTTGTACTCTCTTTGTTCTTCACTTTTAGTAAACTCTTCAACAAATTATGACTATTTGAATTTCGGTTTTTGTAAGAACGCCTTAAATTTACCGAATCGCAATATAATTGTAAAGGGTTTATTGACCTGTTAGCCTACTTTCAAAGAGATTTCGTGCGTTATCCCTTTTGTCAAGTGATTCCATAATAATTTTTGTCTTCTTGAATGTTGACATTTAGTATGTTAATGAAAAAATCAATTGTGTGTTGTGAAACAGTTTTGAATAGGGTGCTTTGATTTTTGCACCTGAAACATATACAAGTATACATATGTATAAGTGCATATGTATGCATGTGTGTATATGCAGAAACATACAAATAAAAGGAGCAAGAACTCAAATATATGTATATATATATATATATGCAAGAATGATGTACGAGTATGTTCATATATATGTACATACTAGGGATGTCAATTTTGGGCATTTTGTTGATCCCGGGATTGTCGAGATTTGAAACGAAGTTTTGATTCGTATTTTTTAATTTGTCAAATAATGTAACTCGTCTGTAATTAATGTATGTATTATAGAAGTATACAAAATAACATTATTATAACAAAGAAAAACGATTTGTTGCAAACAATGTATGTATTGGTATTTTCAAGAAAAAAAGGGAATAAACGTAAAATTTGACACAAATAGAAAATAAGTTATACTTCAAGTACAAATTTGGTACAGAAGAAACACTACTGCGCCTCAACACTGGTTGGTTGGATTGTCGACAATAAGTTAAATGCTCTCTGTAGGACATAGCCTTTATCGTCTCATTACAAAAACAGAAATTTACCAAGCCTTCTGATAAATGTTATGCCTTTCGATTATTGGACAATTACGAGACACTTTCTTACTTATCCACTTCAGGCAACTCTTCGTTTGTTCTATTAATATCGCTTTCATAGTCTACGTTACTATTTTTAGTATAGCACGTTAAGTAAGACGCAGTTACTTGTGTCTAAATATTAATTAAATAAAATAGTCTGGCTCATTTTCTACTCGAGGAGGATATTCTCCAGCTTATTTATAATGGCAAGGGCAAAACAAAGCCTTTAGGGAGTTAACAAGCTGCGTTATTTGTCGATTGCGAACTCTCTAAAGGCTTTGTTTAGCCTTTGAAAGGATAATTTTTTTAAATGATACATAAATTGAAAAATAAATGGCTATTAAATTCTTTGGTTTCTACAATTCCGGGATATTAATAGACTTATTCCGGAATATTCGGGAGCTACAAAAGAGAAAGTTTTAAAACTGAAATAGCTTAGTTTTTTATTTGCAATTTTTTAAGCGAAAATTTTATTTACATACATATATTTAAAACAGTACAATAATATATTCACACTTAAGGTCGATTTATGAAAAAGTTCTTAAATCCTGGTACAATTTTTATCGTTATATGGGCCGCTCGCATAGATCTCCAATAACCAATATCCAGCAAATTTTTGCAAGATTATAACGCACTATTTTCCCTTATATAGAAAATTAACAAAAAGAGTATGCTTGAGTGCTTTCCTCAAAGATTATACTAAGGCAACCTAACGAAAAGGATATATATTACTTATTCCATGTCTTTTAACCCATTTTTTTATTTTTCACATTAAAAATACTCAAACAAAAATTTCGAATTTTGTGGTTAGCGGTTTTTTAGCTGATGCCTGAAGTTATCCTGCAGAAACTAGAACCTTCGCCTCCAAGTAAACTGCCAATTCGAGCTACTTTGTTAGATTTTAGAATACGTTTACGCCAAAACCTAACCTTTTGTGTCGACAGTCAATTATGATCGGTTTTCGAACAAACTAATAATAAAATATGTTCAATATATAAAAGAATTAAATACAAAAATATTCACCAAAAATGCACATTTATTTTTTTATGGAATCCATGGCCGCTGTAGTCGAGTGGGCAAGTAAAATCTAAGTCATAGAAAAGCTTTTTTTTCTAATAGCGATCACCCATCAGCAGGCAATGGCAAACCTCCGAGGGTGTTTCTGCCATGGAAAAGCTTCTCATTAAATACATCTGCCGTTCGGAGTCGGCACAAAACTGTAGGTCCCTCCATTTGTGGTATAACATAAAGGCGCACACCACATATGGAAGGGGAAGCTCAGCGAAACACTGAACTACATAGGGTGAGCGCCAAATTAATAACACTGGTCTGCAACGTAATCCTCTTTTAAATTAAAATAAAAAAATTTCGTTTAGAACAATTTCTAAATTTCTATTTTATATTTATTGGCTCTGTTCATAAAAAAATAAGTAAGCTACACATAAAACACTTCAAAAAAATATGAACTTTATGTAAAACTTACCAAAAATATTCGATACAGAATGTAAACAATTAAGAAACCCGATTTCAATTGACTGTTGTAAACTCACAGGGAATACTGCGCATGCGCATATGTACTACCATCCCTTTCGACACTTTCCTACTTTCTCCTACAACTTGCTAAAGCTTGTTTTGTATGCAAATATCGTAATTTTGATGTTGACGCCCAAAAAAATTTTTAAAAATCCAAAATTTATGATATTAAAAAAAAATGCATATCGGAAAATCTAGACGTAATAAAAAAAAATCGGCGGAATAGATTCAGATAATCAAAATCCTCATATTTAAAGCATAATTTTTTAAAGGAGGATTTCGTTGCAGACTAGTGTAATAATAATGAAAATTGTTTAGCAGACGAATCGTTTAAAATGTTCTTTGCAAAGGGCGCATGTTTCTTATATATTTACTTAATTCAGAAGGAATTCATTTCTAATAGAGCTTTGAAAATGTAGATGAGTTCAAATAATGGAAAATGATTATTGTAAAAAAAAATAGTTTGAATAAAATTTTCTGTGAAAAATGGAATCAAGTGCTCTAAAATACTTAAAATGTTGGCAGTGGCGAACGGTGAGTCTGCTCTAAGTAGACAAAGAATATTTACATGTGGTACAAACTCTTCCAAGATGGCCGAGAAGATGCCGACGACGAACTTCGCTCTGGGCGCCCCAGCACATTAACAACAGAAGATGTGGTCGAAGCTGTGAGAAAAATTGTGCTTGAGAATGTTGGCATATTGTTCGGCTCATGTCATGTAATTATCTTGATTTGCTTATAAGGGTAATACTCGTAACAAGTGACGAATCTTGGGTATACGGTTTTGACACGTTGAAACCAAAGCCCAATCGTCTCAATAGAAGCACCCAAGAGATCCAGGACCGAAAAACGCACTGCATCGCTGGAGGAGCTCAAGGCTATACCAAAAGGAGCTTATGAGAAGTGCTTTGAGGATTGGAAGAAGCATTGGCTCAAGCACATTGTATCTGAGGGGGATTACTTCGAAGGGGTCAATATAAATATTGATGAATTAATAAAAAAAAATTTCATAAAAATATAAAGTCACCTTACATTTTTAACACACCTCGTAAATCTTATTCAATGTCATACATTATTTGTATGCAAAACTTTATCCAAATCTAGCCCATTAGAAAGGAGTTTAGTGGTATATGTATGTACACTCTGCAGAAAAATTAATAAAATCATGAAATCTGGTTGTCAGGGTTGATTTTTGGCAACAAAATAAAATTTTTAAATAAATCATTTACGAATGACCGTTCAAATAGAAGACACAACAAAAATTACTCTTGGTCAAATTACCTTCATACAAATATAAAACAAATTTTTATGTGTGTACCTAAAAAAAAAATTTTGAAAAAAAAATTGCCTGAAGTTCAAGCTATCCTCTTAGTTTCTCTTTCGCAAAGGAAACTCCAACTCTACTGTGCCAAAGTCCTGAAAACACATTGAGTACGACGTCCGCACACTGCTGTGTTATTGTTTTTCTAAGATTTTTTATGAAAAGATGTAATAATTTTGACGACGATAGGAAGTCAAGTTAATTTTTATTTATCGCTATAATAATAATAATAATTTGGCGCTTACACTATATGGCTCAGTGTTTGGCCAAGCTTCTCCTACCATATGAAATTGTTATGTGACTACATTTATTTGTATCGTGAGTGTTCGAATAATGTTTTAAATACGATACTCCATGAATAAGAATAAACCTTTGTAGAATTGTATGATGGTATGTGTGCGTTGGCTGTGAATTTTTCTCCTATTACAATCTTCTGCAAACATATCAAAAATATTCTAAATTGAAAGAATTCTTTCGCTTCACAATCAAATATTAGGATAACTTGTGTTTAAGCTTAAAAAAATGCAATTTTTCATATAGGGATTTCTTTTCTTAACAATTTCGGTTATTCTATACCATATGGCATATTCGACTTTCAATGCCTGTTTTAAATCAAAAACCTTATGGATACATTTATTTTATATTTTTGTATTTTTCTCTGAAGTTTTTTGTTTAAATATATAGAAAAAAATTTAGATTGGTGAACCCAGTAAATTGTTAGCATTCCGAAAGCGACCGTCCCTCTCGGGTTTTTCTAATTTTTATAAAAAGAGCTCTTCATACATTTCTACGTTTTATTACAAAAATTTGGTTATTTGTCGTTATTTCTTATAACTATTTATTTTATTTATTTAATAATTAAAAATGTCTCTTAATATTCAAATTATCTTCAAGCCAAAATTTTCCAAAACCTCTATGATATAACAACTATATTGTGTTACACACTTAATTAACTTATTTCCCTTAGTTAAAATTTTATTTGGTTTTTGAAACAGTTGGCAACCCTCTAAAGCGTTGTTAAGAAAAACATTCTTTTCAAAATTATTTCAATTGGTACCCATACTTTAAAAATTCATTTAATTAAGTTTAACTAAATTTCAAGAAATAAACTTTCTCCTTCTCGTCGAGATGAATATGTGGTGGTGTATTTTTCGGCAAGCGGACCACGGCAACAGAGAGTCTACCGATTTCAAACTTTGAACAACTTTATTTATTTATAAACAAACCAATTTGTGATTCGGTTCTTTCAGCAACCCAATGCTAAATTCCAACTACCGTTTTAAATATAAAAGGTTTTTTAAGTTGCGTGAAATGATTGTTGATTTTAAAATATATTTTTACATGCTCAGTCTTGCCTTTAAAAAAAGTGTAGGAGTACTTAAGATATCAACACTGCGCCCAATGTTTAGCTCGCTTACAATAATCTTTGGCAACTGACCGCAGCCAATGACACCTGAGTATGTACACTCACTACCGGGGACGGAACATTGCGATCCTATCGGACAGCCCAACCGCTATCAAGGCACTCAAATCTAGGTAGTCTCAAAACTAGTGATGTAATGTCTGAATAAGTTGTGGGAACGAAATTGCGGACATGCTCGCAAAAAAAGGAGATCAACTTCGTTTATAGGCCCGAACCTTTCTCAGAGTTGTGGAAAGGGGCACTGTCTGCCCTCAGTAGTCTCCTCTGGGTAGTTCAAAGCACAACTTAGGAATGATCAAAGGAATTATTACAGGCCACTGAATAACAGAATAAACTAGGAGTATATTCGCAAGAACGTTGCAGATTCTGTAGGAAAGAGAAATAAATGACAAGGGACATCCTGAAGCAGTGCCCCGCATTGATGCATTACGGACAGCGGGATAGCTTCCAGAGACTTAGGCACGATATTAAGATTTATCTCGGAAGTTGGACTAAAATAAATTCTTTACTCCAAATAGGGGGCACAATAGATCTTAAGGTCGCAGTGCAATCTCCCGGTGCAGTGAAATTATACAGGTGAAAATGAAGCCCGAGGGCTTTAAAAAGAAAAAAAAAGCCCACAGACAATAGTTCTCTTTAAATAAAAGAAATAAAGCCCTAGGGTGTTATTTTCTTTTAAATAAATAAGTATATTTATTTTTGCATAAAAATCTGCGTCTGCATTATACACATAAAATCGAAAGGTATTTTCAGCCAATCACTAATTGCCGAATTTTTCCAAATTAACTGTAAATTATTATTGTTTTTTGTCTTCAATGCGAGGCGCATATTAGTTCTCAGCTTATGTTTCTCAGTTTTGGTTTGACATTGCTGGTGAGACAAATATAGAAAACGGCATAGAGGTTAATAATTTAGGCTATAAATTCGTGTCAGGTATAAAAAAAATAGTAATTTACTTTACGTAGAATGTAAAAAAGAACTTTATAAAATTAAGAATGTTGGTGAAAAACATAATCGGTATGTGTGCTATCAGAAACAATGCCAAGTTAGTTTGTCTATAGATAACATTACCAAACAGTGTCATGTCCATCCATGAAAATCATAAACAAGAAAAAATTTTGAAAAAACAAGAAATAATAAAATCCGTAATAAATGCCAAAATGTAAATTAAAAAAAAAAAGACAACACGAGAAATATCCATTTTTCGCTAGAAGAAATGTTAAATTAGCGACAAGAAAAAGTTGATGCTAAAAATATGAGAGACAATAAATAAGAGGTAATATTTTTATTATTGTTTGTTTAAAATGCATGATATTAAAGAAACATTTGTTATTAATAGAAAAAAATGGAAAACTAAAGCTTAAGAATAGCATTTTATGTAAATGAGTTAGTATTTGAGCTGTAGAACAGCATTTTATATAAATAAATTAGTATTTCAGCTGAAGGTTAAGAAGAAGAAGTACTATTCTTGTCAATGAATTACTTATATATCCATTAAAGTGCAATTTCACAAAGAATTTTTTACTGAAATTTATATTGAAATAACTTTATATATATAAAAAAAATGAATAAACATATTGTGGTTTCTTTTTATTTTTAATTAATTGAATTCTTGTAAAACATAAATACTAAAATTTACTTAAATATATGCAATGCCGAGTGAAATATTAAATTGTAACGGTAAATTTTTATCTAGGCTTCAACCAAATTCAAAAATTTAACATTTCTTTAGTGATATTTCTATTCTCATTCGTTAGAAATATTAATCTTATTTGGCAATTATATAGATCTTATTAAATAAAGTATGTAGTTGTTTACAAATTATTGTCTTGCAGCTTTGCTTTGATGATTTCTAGTTATTCCGTTACCACAAATAAGCTCATCTTTAAAACTTATGCTATCAACATCATCAACATCATAATTTTGAATTATTTATTATCATAAGATTGTGCACAATTATGCGACGTGTGCGGCGGATAAAAGTTTAACAAATTTCCTTGGAAATTGGAGAAGGATTTAATTTATTAAAGGAGGAAGCTAGTTGCAAGCTAAGCGATTTTCCCGAATTTGAAAGCTTTATTAAATATTTTGAAATCAATGGATGCGAAGGGTAAGTGATCAAAGTAAATATATATACATTCGTATGTAGGAATTTCAATGATGTATGGTATATACATATATGTACGTTTGTTAATATGTACTACGTATATAACATACATATTGATTTCCTTGAATCTAGGAAGGCCCTTCATCGTTTACTGTCTACAAAGAAAGCGTGCATACTGCAAACAGCAAAAAATTAGGGTGTTAATTCCGCGGGCCTTATTTCACTGCACTCTATCTCCTATCTCCCCTAACAACAATAATAATAATAAAGTGCACTCATGTTGAAATAAACTGTGAGGCTGTTCTTTTGAGATTAGCAAGGAACTAATGTTGTCAAAAATGGAACCAATCTGATCTACTTTTGGGTTAGAACAATTTCCCACATGGAACGTACACATAGTACATTGTACGTACTACATACGCATGTGTGTGCATATGTGTAAGAGCACCGAAGAAGTGCAGTCATAAATTTTGCGCTTTGACACTTTTTAGTTGATTAAATTCGCAGATTTGCCACCCAATGTTGGCAAAAAATACGAGGAATGAAGTCAACATGCATACTATTTTATTTACTTACATATTACATATGTACATATGTATTTATGTACATATGTACATACATATATTCTCGCTCACGCGTGGAACAATCCTACAGACATGTAAACCATTAAGAAACACTTAGGGGTTCACTACCATCTAAATATCAACCTGGGCTACCTGCCAGTCAGTCGTAATGCGCAACGTATTGACACCCGAGCGAGATATTATTTGTCCTCGAACGGTTGTTACGGTTGACAGGTAAAGGAGTATGTTTTCGGGGTGTCATAGCCAATGGCGAAAATTCAACAAACTCAACCGAATGCTTAAAATTAATCAAGCAAAGTGCACACATATTGACTATTCTTACATTTAATGCATACACACACACACCCAATTGTGTGTTTACCAACACAAGTTTACAATAGAATTTTCCAAATGCATATACATATGTATGAGTATGTATGGTATGTGCGCACATGTATGTTACGGCCATTAACTCTTTTGTGCAACAAAGTTATTGACTTTCACAATATACGAAATGGATTTTGGTTTATTTGTTGTTTTCGTTTTTAGAAAATTGTTTGATATTGATTGCGTTACATAGCTCGGTATTTTAGTGTGTGAGAAATGTACTTGTACACTTAGCACGCTGTACATTCACATACTACACATCTAGAAGGTAAAATATTAGTATAAGCTAAAACCAACAATCAAAATAATCGTATGCATTTCCAAATTGACTTGCTCGTGACTTCGCTGAAGTGAACACAAAAATCTATGTATATATGAGAATGTAAATAATTGATTAATGTCTCTGTAAGACAGCAAAGCATTAAATAAGTGCATAGCTCTATTATCATCATCATTAATTACAAATATGCTTTTCAAAGTTCGAATTGTGTTCAAGCAATGGAGAAATAATTGAGTAAATACTTTTACCCTGTCGATGCGAAAACTACATTTCTAAATGCACACTTGAACACGTCGGAGTAAAAGCAAGGCTCCTGTGAATTGAGAAGAAGAAATCGACTACAACTTTTGAGCGTAAAAGTGAAACAAAAATGATGTTGAGAATAAAAGCGTGAACACTCAAGACGTATAGTTGACTTAATTTTCATCGGAAACTAAAGATATATACTCAGAAAGTCAAATAAGCTTAAGGGAGTCCGCCCATCTAGAGAGCCGATAAAATGTGCTTTCGATAATAAGTTTTTTTGGCGAATTAAAAAAAAGTACAATTAACCAAACTTTGAGGTTTATTTAAACAATCAATTAACATTCAACTATATAATATGATTATTTCGCTCCAAATTATTGAAACTACAAAATTCATTGTTCTTGCCTGACACTCTCTTCTTCAAAATGATGTAACTCTCACAATATTTGGAATTCAGCGCTGAAATCTGTTACAGATATTCTTCAAATGTAGTCTTATTTACTAGTGAAAAAATATATATTATTTGATCGCGCTTGATGGTGGTACCCCCTTAAGCAAACAGTTCCTTTTGTGGTCACCTAGTTTGTATCTCGTAGAGGATTCATATTACAGCTAGTTGTGAGCTTCTTCAAGGGTTATAAAGACTTCGTCAACTAAGCATTTGATTCAATGTATTCATTTTTTATTAAATTAAGTTTTTTCATGTGTTACTCATGTTCTATATTTTTTCTGATATTGTATATATAATTTATATTTCCAACATGGTGAAATTATATACAGATGATGTCAGTAAACCGAAGAGCTGTTACTTTTGGCA
This sequence comes from Philophylla caesio, assembly GCA_963971545.1. Taxonomy (NCBI): domain Eukaryota; kingdom Metazoa; phylum Arthropoda; class Insecta; order Diptera; family Tephritidae; genus Philophylla; species Philophylla caesio. The sequence continues at coordinate 57,993,137 of OZ020609.1, read as the reverse complement.
TTGCGCGCTGGCTTATTTCCAGAGTCCTCATTTGCAAACGCAAACTAAAATAGAATTAGAAATATGCCTTTCAAATTTTTCGTTCAAAATTTCATTGAGAGTATTTAAGTTTTGCCCCAAGGCGAATTTAGTATGGTGTCGTGTTTTCATTGAATGCGAAAATATTTTCGTAGCGGCATTTGTTTTTTGCAATTGTGCGTTTTATAAAAAATATTCCTTTAAACAGGTCGCATTAGAAGAACGTCTGATTTGGTATTTGTTTCTGACTCCTGAACTATCAAACTTTTACCTGACCGCTAGAACGAAAAACATTTTAAATTTTAACTTGTCAATTGTTTATTTGGTTGGTTGGTTTAAGTGGATTGCCACCCTGGTGGACAAGCAATTAACAAATTTGCCATTTTGATTCCACATCACGTGCAACCTACAGCGATTTGGCGGTTTTTATGAAACGCAGTATTCCTATCTTACAAAGAGAGGCGGCTGTACTCTGAAATACTCTGCAAGGGTTGGGCACTCGCACGGAAAGAGTTGAACTGTCTCCTTTGAGCCTGGGTCTTCACAGCTGCGGCAAAACAGGTGGAATGGTATGCCTATCCTTTTAGCATGTACTCCTACGGACCAGTGCCCTGTGCAAACAGCTGTGAGTTTGTATATATTTTCTTAGCTCTGCCGGGTAATCCTGCATGATCCTGTATTACTCCACCTGTGGCTGGCTTTCCGGTGGTAAATATCGTCCATTCTGCCCTTTATTTCCCTAAGCGAGGTGCCAATGTCCATCACGTTGGACATATTCAGTGCAGATCCGTAAATGGACCCATATCAGGGTAATTTCGTATTGGTTGGCGATTGAAGCCATCTATCTCCTACATTCATCTACAAGTTGAGAGCCGACCGATGTAGAAGAGAGTATTTGAATGGCAGCTTGGCTATCTGTGAAAATGTTCACCCGCGTGCCAGCGGTTGCACTCCCCTCAATACATATGTATACTTAACCGCCGCCTTTATTGCAAATGTTTCAGCCTGGAAAACGCTGGCATAGTCTGGTAGACGGTGGGATAGCTTCAGGTTATGCCGTTCAATGAAAGCCCCCGGACTTCATCTTCCATCCATCCGTATAGACTGCCTGACCATTCAGTGATCTGACTCTTCCGCTCAGAGTTTATCTTTTCTCTTCGAGGAATCGAGTCAATACTTTAAAACCAAAAAAAAAATGAACACTTTCGCTGTATAGCAAATTTGACGCAATCGAAATGCAAAACAGGCTTGTGAAATCTGCAAAAAATTATACTCGTATGCATTGGCAATACAAAAATTATCAGTTCTGATGTGACTCTCCTTGCGATAAGATCAATTTCATATCTCTAGCTTAACTATTTTCTAATAATCGCGTAGCGCGCAAAATAAAAATAATTACGTTTTGTAAATCTATATACCAAAAAAACCTGTTTGACAATACAAATCAGCGAACATAAAACTCTGAACTATTCTAAAGGTGTAATTTACTGCAATGGCCTAATAGATGTCAACTTCCAATCAGCTTGATCTATAGTATGGACCGAGTAATGCACTGAACAAACTCCCTATGTCACATCTATCGAGTGCATAGCAGCGATTTCTTAACTTTGCTAGACGTCCTCCCAAAAACTCTTACGATTGAATTTTTTCAGTCTGTGGAATATTCGTCATGAACTGTGTATCTGTATTATTAAGTGTATTTTTTTGTAATTTGTGTAAGTTTTAATTAAAGTATTTATTAAGCAATCGTAGTTGCTGTGGTTGAGTAAGTGGCAGTGTGTACAATAACCTGCTATGCCGCTAAATTCCGGGATGGAATTCTAGCCAAGGGAAGTAAATCTTAGTTAAAAGAAAAGCTTTTTCTAATAGCGATGGCCCGGCAGACAATGAAAAGACATATCAAATAATACCTATATCTGCAGGTCCCTTAATTTGTGAAACAACTTTAAGACTTTCCCCGCAGTTAGAAGGAGAAGCTCGGCCAATCACTGAGCTAAATATACGAGTAAAAGTGTTCGCATCTAATTAGTATGTTATGTATATTACACTATAGTGCTAGAAATTAAAACAGGAATATTCAGTAAACTTACCTTAAATTTCTTTGCAAATAATAACGTTGAAGTGTATCCGAATTCTGCATAGCAGACAAATAGTTCATTACTCATTAATTGGGCGAGTTAATTAATGTTTATGTAATGAAGGAGAAATCTAATTAAATGACATCGTTGAATTGTTGGCATGCTGATGTAGCGGGAATCGCATTTACTAAATAATATATTACCCATCTTGTTAAGTGTGCAAGTAGTATGTTTATGTGCGTACATATGTTCATATACATATACGACTAATTACTTTGACATAATTATTTCGATGAAATCCTCTTTAGTGATTTGGTTATTCTTGTACATACCAGAGCGCTAGTGGCATACATATTTATGTACATACTTTTTACTACTTGTAGACTTACCAGAAAAAAATGAAACTACTTTTTCCTGGAAGCTGTTTGCTTTTTGGCTTCCATTATGTGTAAAAATCAACTTCGGAAAATTAGGTACACAAATATCTTATTGACATTTTGTATCTTCCCTTCAAGTTACTCGTCCTTCAATATATGGAAGCTTAAAATAAAGCTGAAACTGTTAGTATTTTAAGGTTTCACATTAAATCTATATGGTCTTTAAATATTAAAAAAAAAAATTTAAATTAGAAAAACGTGCTTTAAATGGAGCTCTCAGGTTATTTTTATGATTCCAATTTACACGTGATTTTTGTATCTTTGATAAATAAAGTGGGTTTACGTTGACTACTCTTCGAGAAATCAGAAAACAATATTTAAAAAAAACAAAAACAATTGCGTAAACTGCGGTTAAAATCTTGATTATTATTTTATCTTATATAATAAATTTTAAGTATCGCATTTTTGACAAATAAAATTGCAGACAACGTACATTACTTCTTGAGATATTAACAACAAATGTTTGCAAATTATTTGACAAGTTATATGAGCCCTTGAAATAATAAAATGCAGCGAAAAAACTTTGTATATCAGTATATTGAATTATTTGAAAAATATTTGCAATAATTTTTAAGGCAAATACTTTGCGCGCCAGAGCTTAGACACAGTTGCAATTCCACTTTCGGGACGAGGAATGGGGCATTTCTGATCAGCACAACAGTTTTGATTTCCCAGCAAAAAAGTTGTATACTCTCTAAAATGATTACTACGGCATAAGTCTCAATGCGGCACGATTGGGCATTAATTAGACTAAAAAACCGTTAAACTCATGTCTTTTGACTGTAAATGTACCAAATCGTTTGGAAAGATCAAAATGTATCGCTCACCGATCAACAACTATCTCACTCTCATCATTAATAAGTATAGGAATAGAAGGAAGGCGGTTACCGTTGTGCAGTAATACAGCTTTCAAACTAAGCTTAGATGAGTCTATGAAAAGCCTCCATTCAGTAGGATCAAGGTTCAAATTCAAACATTTCATCAAGCCATTAACATTGCAACAAACAACAAGATTGTTCTTCTTCACAAAAAAGGAATCAGATCCTTCTGACGCTGTCTGTAATGTGACACCCTGACATCACGTTGTAGAAGGTTCCATTGCTGTACTCTGGACCCTAGGAGTTCTGCCTTATCCTTTGACAAATCAAGGTCTCGAATGAGATCACTCAATTCCGCTTGATTCAGTCTGTGCGGTTTATCATCTGTTTCCTCAAAATCAGGATCATGAGATGTGCAAGGCTCACTAAGTTCTTCTTCAATATTATCTTCATTTTCTTCTTCAATTTCATAACTGTGGGGTGCAATAGGTACTGGTAAACTATTCGAATGAAGAATATGTCGAAGAGCAGAAGGTATTTTCTTCATTGACAATCCAGACTTAATAGGTGTAGTCAAGCAGAAGTAGCAGTCATTTATATGGTTTGTAGGCTCCTGCCAAACCATAGGTACAGCAAAAGCCATGGATCGTTTTTTGTTTTTCAACCATTCTCGTAAAGTAACCGAACAAGAGTTACAACATATGTGTGGAGCCCACGACTTATCTTGATCACCTACCTTCATACCAAAATAATGGTGATAGGCAGTCCTAACAATAGGCGTCAGATTGCGTTTTTGTGAAGAAAATGTTATTTCACCACAAATGTAACAAAAGTTATTCACTAGGTTCACACAATTTCGAGGCATTTTTAGTAAAAAACGTTTACTCTTTAAAATCACTTCAAATCAATAAATCCTATAAACAAAACAATCACAGAAGCTCACTGTTATCATAGCACTTACAGTAGAAGTTAGGTTATAACCTCTAAATCTCTGTTTTGACAGTTGACAGTTGACAGGTGTGTTCGGAAAACAAAATTTCTCAATTAGTGTAAATATACACTATATAAAATGACGTGCCTCTGTATCTCAAAAATAAGAGCTAATATGTGGTTTTTATGTTGATTTTTGAACTCAGCTGGTGAAAATACATAAGAATTGACTATTTTTAAGCCCGAAACAATTTCATTGTTGGCCAGTATAATTTACGAGAGTTCCTATTGAATTTAAGACATTTTTACTTAAATTTCAAACATTGTACAGAATTCGTAGAGATTTACCACATTTTGAAAACCTTAAATCTTAAATAATAATTTATAATCAGATTTCAATTTCAATCTCGCTAAGAATAACTATTGGTTTTTGAGTAGTTTTTCGACGAGGGTGTTGCGCATTTCCTTCCATATAGTATATACTCGTACAAATAGCTTTATTCATGCTTGGATAAAAAACAAACGAAACATTCGAGGCGAAAAAAAATTGTCAAAAATAGAGGGATTTTCGAAACGGAGATTAAAAACTTACGCTTTGTTAGACTAGCATTAAAAAGGCTTTCTCAAAGCTCTGAATAAAAAAAGTTCGTATGAATTATGAATACACATTTTGAAAGTTACGTTTAAATCGTTTTAGATTAATATTATACCCTTGTTTTATTAAAAATAACCTTCACCTCATGTTTTCTTTTAATTTAATTTCTCGATCGGAGTAATTTATTTTAAGATGTAAGGAAAACTGCTCAGTAACGAAAGATGATTATTTCGTGAACAGTTTATTATCTCAAAGGCTCATTTAATTTGTCAATAATTAAGCTTTAAAAATATATAAATTAATATAAACAGACTTATTGTCATAAATTAAAGTAAATTTATTAATTCAGCATATAATTTTTTTATCTCAAGAAGAATTGAATGTTATCTGCGATTTTATTTGTCATAAAGTCTATCCTTCAAATTTATGTATCGCAATAAAATAATGAAAATTTATTTTATAATATAAATTATTAATCAAGATTTAAAGTGCAGTTATCGGATTTGCATTCGTTTGTTAAATATTGTAATTGAAAATGGGTGCATTCGCCCAGTGGGCGTGAAGGAAGTCGAGCGGGTGCTATTGTCGGTTTTCGGTGGCACTAAAGATTTGAAAGAGGAAGAGTAAAATTTTTGCAATATTATTGCATTCTGGCGAAGTTGGTCTCGAACTGGGAATAAGGTTATTTCGATTGTAAGTCTGGTTTTCGTTTTGTAGGAAATTGTTTTTTATGTAAATATATAGCGGTCCTCACGGATTTGCGTATTTTTTGTTTGTTTCCTAATGTTTTTCGAAAAAAATTAAGCAATATTTTTCATTTTACACATTTCGATGCGAATAAAAATGTTTCTGCTTCTTAAATCTTGTTAGTTTCTGCACATTTTGCGTTCATCTATTTTGTAGATGAATTTTTGTTTAAGAGAGTTTTGCGTTGCTCTCTTGCCAGCTGCTGCTGGCTATTTTTCATTGGTCTATTCTAACATAAAAATTTTTTTTTTTTTTTATATAATATTGAAGTTATCCAAATTTTGTAAATTATTCTAAAATGTTTAAGTTTTACTCGAAAATAAATTTAAATTATTCTAAAATGTTTAAATTTTACATTAAACTCGACAATAAATTTGAAGTAAATATTTTTTTAAAATTATTTATGATTAAACACCTGCCGCATTTAAACACGTAATGAAAGGTTGATATTTAACAATTTTACTTGAAATTCTCATATAACTTTCAGATTTAAAGTTCGCTAGATAAAAAATACTAAAAATAAGAAAATCATCTGATAATTTTTTGTGTGAATTAAATAAGCAAAAGATATAAATAAACAGTACAGAGCTATTCCAACTTTTCCGAAATCAGCTCTTATAGTTCAGTCAATAAATATAAGTGACCTTCGGGTCAAGGACTTTTGATTGTAGTCGAAAGTACAACCTTTATCGATCCTGAAAAAATCAATTTTTAAATACATTTTGGACTTATTTTTTTTGCGAATTCGAATTTTTGAGGTTTTTCAAATAATTATTTTTTTTTTGTTTATTCGATTTCACACTTTCTTCAGTGTGAGAGGGACGAGTATCATTTTCATTTTGCTTGTAGTAACATAAATTTCATAATTCATAAATTTATTGTGAAACTATTTTTGGTTTTTGAATAAATACCATTTTGTTCATTTAATTTATGCTTAAATTAAACTCGCTTTTTTAAGTTTAAGTTAATAATCAAAAAGTAACAATGAAACTATCGTTTCCTGTACCAGGGAAGTACAGAACAATAATTCACCTTAGAAATAAGTACTCCGTTCACAAATTATAGCACAACCACATATTGACAATTTGGGCACTTTATTTTTCTTCTAATTAATTAAAGTTATTTTTCAAGTAAAATATGGTTAATTTTCTAAGAAAAACCATGAACACTCGTTTTTTAAACTATTTGCATAATATGAATTTTTGTTATTTTTCCTTCGGCCTTTTTTAATGATTTATTAATAGCACAGCATGCAGTGTGTTCGCCCTGCAACTCCGAGGTCATTGCTTCAAATCCGTAATCTCCGAAATATATGCTATAACTTTTACCACCAAAACGGTTGTTGCTTTTTCCAAAAAAAAAATCTTTTATAAACTGGCCTCGAGCTCAATCAAATTGTCAATTAATAAATATTTGCAAAATATACAATGATTTAACAATATTTTATTAAAAATTTGAACTAGTTTTGAAAATTTTTTTGAGTTTGGATATTTTTGTCTCATTCATTTCTAATGTAAGAAAATAAATCTTTCACGTGTCTACATGTTATCACTGAGTTCTGAATTTTTTTTACTAGCAGCTTCCTCTATACAACGCAAACCGGGTTTTTAATGGTAGAAGTTATAGTACTATTTCGGAAATCACCACATTTCTTCATTAGACTTCTTTTCATTAAATTAATTAAATTTATTTTGTTGTTTTTTCACAAAAATCTTATATAAACTGGCCTTGAGCTCAATAAAATTGTAAAATTATTAACATTTACTAGGCCAACAGAAAAATAAACAAACATTTATATTTGATTAACTTTAATTGAGTTGTGCATATAAATGAATTAAATAAAATAAAAATATCGCTATTCTAATGCCCTTAACTGGCGTCTATTATACAAAAAGTCGTCGATAAAATCCATAGAATGATATTTGATTACCGGAGAATGAAAGGTGACTGAGGTTGTAGGCATCTCAACTGAGAAGCCACATCACATTTTACACGAATATTTACATATGAAAAAGCTATCCGTGCGATTGCTTACACTCGAAAAAGGCGTGAATGTACACGTGTGTTGTCACAATGGCGAAAATCCATGCAACTATTTCCTATTCCGAACCTGAAGAAATGGCTGAGTGGTAAGAAGTTTGGTTCAAATTAAAATAGTTGAAAAAAAGCTGGACTATGTGTAAAGAGTTAAATGGCTCCTGCTTATAGACTGTCCAAACATCTAAAAATGTTGTTAAATGATAACATTGAACTGCGCAACGAGCACATTGTAGCAAATACGACCGAACTCATTCATAAACTGCCAAACGTGAAAATTACAAAGCAAAGCAGACTAGTATCATTTGATACAAATAGAAACAATAGATATGGTCGGGAAAACATTACTTAAAAAATCGAAGGACCATATAAAAACAACCCAAATCACAAACACATTACGACCTACACTGCGACAAAATTATTTTAAGTTTAATAATAAAATATACCGATCAACAAACGGGCTCGGAATGGGAAACCCAACCTCGGCCATCCTCATGGAGGTATTTATGCAGGAACTGGAGGGACAGTATATGGAAGAACTAAAAGCCGAGTTAGGCGTAGTATTCTATGCAAGGTACGTGGATGACATTATCTGCGTGATCAACAAGGACAATGAAGAGCAGATACTGGAGTACCTGAACAAACAACATGGATGTATAATGTTTACGATGGAAATGGAAAAGAAGGGAAAAATAAATTACCTGGATATGACGATTAATCGACAGCTACAGACACCAAAATACATAACACATCAAATCATCCTCAAGAACACAAATACGCCGCTATAAGACAACTAACAAACAGACTTGAACGAATACCTCTATCGCGAGAGGCATACGGAAAGGAACTAAACACAAAATATAAAACATAGCAACAAACAATGGATATAAAAAGGAACTCGGTGATAAATTCAGAAAAATTCATAGAATTCAAAATAGAAACGACAGAGAGCTAGACGAAAAAATTTGGACAGTAATGACTTATGCAGGAAAAATGGCATACAAACTTGCAAATTATTTCAGAAAGTATAATATCCACACGGCGTTCAAAACTGGAAACAACCTGAGAAGGATACTTAAAAGCAGCACGAATGAAGAAGACCCATTGAACAAACAAGGTGTGTATAAACTGACCTGTGAGTGTCAATATAGCTATATAGGACAAACAGGCCGCAAAGTAAGAACCAGATTCCGTGAACACATAAGGGACTACAACAAAAGGATACAAAAACCCACGGCAATACCTGAATCTAATTTTGCAAACCATTTGGTAAACGCAAAATGTTCACCCGCAAACATAAAGATAACCGTTAAGGTACTGCACGTACAACAAAAAGGATGGGGCCTAAATGCTCTTGAAAACATAGGAATATATAAACAAAAAACATTTGATGGGAGGCTAATAAAAGAACAAATAAATAGCAACTCTGATGCGATATTTGCACTATTAAGGCTTGTTTACAAAAAACAAAACAAAGACGTAGGTAAAATGTCAGATACCAACATACAAAACAAAACTGCAATACCTAAAAGGACTAAAATTACTGACTATCTATCTGTTCTTACCGCGAAGGCAGATTCGAGATAAAATATACCCTTTTGGACTCGAACCGCGCGAGGCTTTAGGTACCTATACTCAGGTCACTTAACATTTCTTAACATTTACGATTATGCGCCAATACCTGATTGACCAAAAAACACGAAATAAATACGGACCAATAGACATAAACTGAACAGAACGAAAATTGACACTGAAAATGGCACAACGCCGAAACCGGTTTGTCTCCAAACCAAACTTGACAAGGGATGACGGAAAATCGTTCCAACAAATATCAACAGTTATATGGAGATTATGTTAATAAAGAGAATGTTTTTTGCGAAAAAGTACATTTTATTCAAAAAGTTAATGACTTATCAAATCGCCTTCGTAATTTGCAATTTTACAAACACATTTACCGGTTTTTTCAAATCACTGCTACGTTACCAGTCACGATGGCTTCGAGTGAACGGTTCCTTTCTACTTTAAGGAGTTTGAGGACTTATCTGCGCTGTTACATATTCATCGGGACATTGAGGTCACTAATGACCAAATACTAGATATTTTGGCAAAGAAAAAGAGGAGAATCGGTAAAGTACTTTAAATCCCTGACGTTTTATGATTCTACTTCTCAAATGATATAATCATAGCCTATCGATGGCTTTATAAAAATGCATTCAACATTTTACCCAATATTATTAGAGCCATGTTTATAATGGATTATAATCAAACATCTCAAAATATGTAAAATATCGTAACAAGTTGAAAATAAATGGACCCCCCCAAAAATATTTTCTGGATCAATCCCTGATTTTTACATAAAAGTGCAATAAGCTGGCGATAATGAAATAAACATTTATAATAATTTAAAATCTTTTGGTTTTCAAATATGTATACCTACTAGGCATCCCGGCTTTTTCTAACTCCCGAATATCCCGGGATAGGTCTATTCAAATCCCGGAATTGAAGAAAACAAAGAATTTAATGGCTATTAATTTTTCAAATTTGCAAAACAAAGCCTTTAGAGAGTTTACAATCGACATATAACGCAGCTTGTTAACTCGCTTAAGGCTTTGTTTTGTTCTTGCCATTATAAACGAGCCGGAGAATATCCCCCTCTAGTACAAAATGAGTCTTATTATGAAAGCGATGTTAATAGAACTAACAACGAGGTGCCTGAAGTGGATAAGGATAAGAAAGTCTGAAAGATAAATTGCATAAAGTTTTAACGAGCAGCTCGCAATTTTCCAATAATCAAAAGGCATACAATTTATCAAGAAACTTGGTCAAAGAAATTGATAGTTTTTGTAATGAGGTGATAAAGGCTATGTCCTCACAGAGCGTGTAACTTATTGTCGACAATCCAACCAACCAGTGTTGAGGCGCAGTAGTGTTTCTTCTGTACCAAAAATGTACATTTGTACCTGAAATATGAATTATTTTGTATGTGTGTCAAATTGTACGTTTATTTCCTTTTTTTCTTAAAAATAACAATAAATACATACATTATTTACAAAAAATCGTTCTTCTTTGTTCTATTAATGTTATTTTGTATAATTCTATAATTCAACGATTACAGACGTCTTACATTTTTTGGCAAATTAAAAATTACGATTTAAAACTTCGTGCAATTCGGGATCGCGGAACAAATGCTCGTCAGCTGATCGAATAGTAATACTATATGTATATGTATGTATGTATCAATTATTGAGAGTATTGAGTAAAGTTTTCCTAATGTAAAAAAGTGAGTCTGAAGTATCAAAAGAAACGGAGCGAGTGTTAAAATCCTGACACAAACTACGGAGTGGCTCATTTAACTCAAAATTACTTTTACATGCCTTCAAAAAGAGAGGCCGGAAATGTCTTGAAATTCTGGAGGGAACGTTTAGTTTTATTTCGCCAAGAAGATATGGGCTAGAGATCAAGCCTGTCAGTAACTTGACCAAAAATATTATGCCCAGCATTTCTCTGCGACTAGCAAGTGTAGGAAGATTAATGAGTTTTAAACGACTTACATAAGTATATATGGCGGCAGGTTGTACTGAGAATCCCAACGAAAATTTCTTAAAGCAAAAAGGAGAAAAAGTGTTTTTGAATTGACTCTATTCGGTCGGAATGAACTTGATAGCGCGGGTTTTAAACAAAAGATCCGTATTCCAGTATGGGCCTCACTAACGTTGTGAACAGAGCCTTTGTGATGTAAGGGTCATTGAATTCTTTTGGCCACTATTTTACAAATGCAAAAGCACCCTTGGCTTTGTTAACTGTAACATTTATGTGAAGATTAAAGTTAAATTTCGGGTCCATTGTAATTTCGATCAACAAAGTTAAACACTTGTTCGGTTACATAAGAAGGTGGTTGAACTGCCCTTCGAGAGAAGCAAATTACTTTACATTTTTTAAGGTTTAGTGGCATGTAATTTACTTCACACCAGTCAGTCATGCTATTAAAATCTTTCCTCAACAGAATGATACGATCTAAAAAGCTTCACATCATCAGCATACAATAAAATTTTTGAGTAATTTATTACAGAAGGTAAGTCATTTATAAATTGTAAAAATAGAATCGGACCATGGTCACTTCCTGGCGGGACCCCTGATGAAACATGAATAATGTTTGAGGAACTATTTTTAAAAGTAACTGGTTGTGTTCTGTCAATGAGGTAAGAAGGCGTCCAACGAATGTGATTAGATTGAAAACCAAGGAGATCGAGTTTATGGATCAGTAAATAGTGACTTACTCTGTCGAATGCTTTACTAAAATCAGTGCATATAACATCAGTGTGCATAAATCCTCTGAATCCATTTGAAACATGTGTTGTGAACTCAAGCAAGTTTGTAACGGTAGATTTACCCTTAGAGAAAAAGTATTTCTGACCATTAATAAATTTTTAAATGCTTGTAAATATTTCATATACTCTAAAGAACATAGAATCGGGTAGCTAGCCTCTATACTACGGCACAATGCCTCTGTCCTAATAACATTATTTACAGTGTGGAAATCAAGTTTCTTTCGTAACTTTATTTTCACTAAAATGTACTTTTCGCAGCGGCTGATCTGTGAGAAAGATAATGTTGTGGGGGTATAATAATAATAATAATTAGCCGCTTACACTATATAGATCAGTGTTTGGCCGAGCTTCTCCTACCATTTGTGGTGTGCGTCTTTATATTATACCACAAATGGAGGGACCTACAATTTTGTGCCGACTCCGAACGGAAGATGTATTTTATGAGAAGCTTTTGTATGGCAGAATGTTAAATTAAGATGTTGCTTGCCCTGACTAAGATTCGGACCTCGAACTCACCGCCGTATCGAGTTATAGTACGCACCGCTACCAACTCGACCACAGCGGCCATATAATTCGTAAATTAGGACCTAAAAATTGTATAAACACGGATAAATTATAAAGGGTACCTTACATACATAAGCCCACGTGAGTTAAAAAAAAAGTGAAGATACTGAATACAACATTTTGTCGTACGAATAGGCACGTCATAGAACCATGCCAATATTTTATAGAAAATTCTGATTTAAACGAAGTAATCTAAAAGCAGAAACCTTTTCTGTTAAAAAAAAAACAAATCCATAAAAAAAAGCCACCTTAACCATTTCGTAATTCGAATGTTTGTAATGCTTTGAAAAGTTAATACTTTCAATCTACTGTATAAACGTAAAAATGCACTATATTTACAACTAATCCCGGCCTTTTTGTGTACGTTTCTATCGCACCTCCCAAATACGACCGACAATGAGCTAAGAAAGCGCCAAAACAAGATTTTCCTACGTACAACACTTCTTTTTATGGCATCATGTTTAATAGGAAGTTCCAATTTTCTTCTTAACGGTTATGTTAACTATCAGACAGAAATCGAGTTTTTTTTTGCACAAATTTGTTTTAAGCCAAATCCACCTTTTTGCTGTTCAAAATGTAAAACAAAGCAACAACATAACAATTAAAAAACATAAAAAAATGTGATTAAAAAAACTAGAAAACAAAAATAAGCTGCTGCTTCACCGGATGTTGCAACATGCGGATTAGCGGCAAGGATACAGCTATAAAATATTTGAAATTTTTCGGTCTTGCGTATTTACGTCTATTTGTTACGTGCACTTGTGCAATCCCTAGAAGCGTAATTCAAACAAAAAGGGGTGTGTAATGTATGTAATTTGTTATTAATATATTCAAATTTGGATTTCAAATAGTTATAGAAAAATTCATATGTATATAAAATTTACGAATAGCAAAAAACCCACATTTGCATTTAAGGTTATTTGATTTTGTTGTTGTGATTACCAGTAGTTTATATGTACATAGGTAGTAAATATAAATCGGTGACAAACATCCAATACACTCTTTCAAAAATTTTCATAAAAATTAGTTTCTGGTGTTCAAGCTTATTTCACACCGATACCATATAAATGTTTTTAATCCAGTAGTTAAATTTAAATGCGGCGATACAAAAAAAATGCTTAATTTTGTATAGCCTGAAGATTAATTCAATGTCTGAACCCGTTTTTAGTAAATCATGGAGATCGATAATATAGAAAATAAACCACCGATATTAAAAGTTAAGTCAAGGGATACAATTTATATAAAAAATTTCATATTTATGTATATTTTCAAAAAAACATTTCCATAATTATTTAACAAGCTGGTTTTTAGATTATCAACTGAGTAAAAATTGTTTTAGGAGTACTGCCGTACTCTTCTCTAATAGCAAATGTAGTTAACACATAAAATTTTAATATAAATTTTAAAAAGAAATCTGTATTCAGGTTCACTCGTTTTACGACCCAAGTATATCGATTTCATTATCACCAATATTTGAGTTACCATTGGCCGCTGTGCTTGAGTGTGCCTTTCGGAGTCTGTAGGTCCCTCCGTTTGTGGTATAATATGTGTGCGTACACGTGAAAAGGGCCCACTTCGGCGGTATAGGAGTTATGCATATAGGCGTCTTTCTGGTTGATTTCCGAACATTTTGAGACAAATTAGACCATACTATCTGAAGAATTGAGGGAAATATAGAACTTTGAAGATGAATATCCGAAAAATTACTAATTGAGAAAAATCAATTTGAAGTTGAAAGTTCGATTTTTTTCATTTCTACTCGGACGTTAAATGGGTGTTCGTTTGAATCGAACAGGAACATGGTCAGCATGAGAAAAAATACTATTTGATCGTTTTTCAATAATTATTATATGTGAAACAACTAATTAACATCAACTCGACAAAGTGGGCCCTTTTCTAAATATTTTCCTTTTCAACTGTATATAGTTTCATAATAAACCATAATAAAAAATTACGAAATTCGATTCATGCATCGAAAAATCTATATATCTCGGAAATGAGATGCCACAAAGTGGGCCCTTTTCACGTGGACGCACACATATATAGAAACACGCCACAAATGGTAGGAGAAGCTCGGCCAAACACTAACCTATATAGTTATAGCTCGTAAGTTCCAAGTTAATATATATTTTTATTTTTAATAGACCTTGCCTTTCTTCGAGGGATGCACTACGTTAAATTCCGTTAAACGCACATTTTGTAAAGTTTAAATGGCCTTTTAACGTTTAATCATTTATGCTGCTATTTAAACTTGTTTATGTGGTTGTTGTTGCCTTTCTTCGAGGGATGCACTACGTTAAATTCCGTTAAACGCACATTTTGTAAAGTTTAAATGGCCTTTTAACGTTTAATCATTTATGCTGCTATTTAAACTTGTTTATGTGGTTGTTGTTGTTTTTCAGCCATTGCATTTAGTTTAAAAATTTAGACAAAACAGGGACTTTGTTAAATTACGAATTACGTCACTTTGTTAAATTATTATTATTAAATCAGAAGATTTACATAAATAGAGAAATCTACACATAATCTTGCATCAAACGTATGCTTTTAAAAATAACTCTCCACACATATGCACCTTGGTGTTTATGGTAAAACGCCCCCATTACAATATCTCGTTACTCTCTAAACTGGACTTTAGTTTGCTCTGCCATACAAATACAGAGATGTACTCACTAATTATCTTTTTGTTGAGGAATTGTGTAGGCCTATCACTCAGCTAAGCATCGTCAACCGGTAGTTTCAACAAGTTCTCTCTATTGTTTTGAATTTAAATTCTTATTTTTTTAAGAGAAATCTTTTTTTTTGTAATATTCATAAAGAGAAAATATATAATGTGCCGCAAGAGAACGAACGAGTTTTGACAAATACAACAAGCATAAGTATGTTGTTGTGGTAAAACTCACCTACCGTCGACCAGAAGTGTCAACAAGTTCGCTCTCATATGTTGGATTAGTTAAAAGACAAAAAGTTCTCAATATTTTTATTATTTTAGCAAAGAGACACATTTTTGCAAGAGAATGCATGAAGTACACGAAAGGACATTGGTTGTGTGGAAATAAAAAAAAATGCTTGTGTGGTAAATAAAATATGGCGACATTATACCTTCGTTGACAACGTCAATCGGTCGAGTCAACAAGTTCTCTCCTTAATTTTTGATTTTAATTTCTCAAATATTAAGAGAAACGTTTTCAGTATTCTTTACAAGAAACCTAGTTTGGAATTTACTTTTTCCTTCAATACATACGATATTCGAGCAAACTGTGTTTTAAAAGGTTCTTATACTACAAAAATTGTTCCATTAATTTTGTATGGCTTTCGCTGTTAGTTGGCTTTCTGATTTTTTGAAGGGTTCTGTATCTTTATATTTGCTATTGATTTTACGCCATCCTCGCTTCCCACAGCTAGTTTCTCCTTAAGTTGTTATTGTTTTGCATCATCATATTTCTATTTAAAAAAATAAAAATAATACAAGACATGGATAATAATGCTTATTGTTAAATTTATTTTAAACAACACTGTTTTTTTTTTCAATGAATACCCAATATAACGGATACAGGCGCAACAAATTGTATACACAAATAATATTAAGTAAAATTTGTCAGAAAAAATCGAATAGTCTTGCGTAACAACTGTCAAATGCTTGCATTTCAAATGTTTTTCAAAAATTTATAATTAAAAGTGTACGCGAATTGTGTCAAAATGGCAAAATTAAAAAAAAAATTACACATATTAGCGAAAATATGGATAGCAAACTTATGTATAGCAAAGTCATGTATAGCCACCACAAATTAGTCTGAAAATACCTTTTTTAAAAGTATTTTTTGCATGTTTGAAATATCCCTTTCATACCGTGAAGCATCGATCGTGCGGGTAGGTTTCGAAGCAAATATCTCGATCAGTTTTTAACGTATGTTGAAAAAACCGAAATGCAACGATTGTGCTGATTATTATATGTTTTTTCGTCTTGTATTGCGTCGTTTTTGGTTAGCTATTTCTTGAATTTTGGTGAAATTCTTGTGTCACGTTTTAATTTTATCAAAATGAGTCGCGGCAGTAAGTCATATTTTCTAATTATAAAATTGTATTAGTGAAAATCGAGGGAATTAGACATATTGTTTTCTTCTTTTTCTTGCCCGACAGGGTGGAATGTTGATATTTTGAATGTTGAATTAGACATAGTTTAACTAAAGAAGTACTCAATTTTAATATTTGAAATTATTTAAGGGAATTTAGTGGAAAATATATGTGTTTTAGTCCTTATTTTCAACGAGTGCACCAATTGTACTATTCAGGTCGCAAGTTACTAAAATTAAGAGTTTTTTTGTTGCTTAGAAGAGCTTACAACCGGGAATAAATTGGCTGTGCTAGAAAATCCGGACGCATCCGATTTTATCAGACGATGAATAACGAAATGTGCCGTTGATTATGAAGGCAAGGAAGAAGTCATCAACGACGAGAACGTAGTTGCAGGGCTTTCGGAGCTAGGCGAAGCTGAAAATGTGGGGTCAGTGCGTATGAAGGTGCCTAACCGTCCAACAATTTGGAAAATATACCCTTTTTGTGCACTTGTTGAGGATGAGAATATTTCGATTTTTTAACTTAATAAATACTATCAGCAGCAGTTTTTGATTTACGATGAGAAAACAATATTCTGCGCCGTAATTTTAGGGATCGAAAGGCAAGAGTTTATAGATATGGTTGCTAAAGGCAATTACCTAAAACGCAAAAATTCACTCCACCACAAAATATGTATGTCTTTCTTGAGTTATAGCACGCACCGCTACACACTCGACCACAACGGCCAATCGAGGTCAGCCTTGGCATCAACCTTGGCATCAAAAAGCAAACCCCCGCGGACACCTTCGCTTCTCATAAAATAAATCTGCCGTTTGGAGTGGGCACAAAACTGTAGGTCATCCAAACACTGAGCTACATAGTGTAAGTGCCAAATTATTTTATGAGGGATATTCACTCCATTGTGTATTTAAAGTTGCAAGGTTCTAAAAAGTACACTTAATACTCTTGCAACAACAAATCATACGCATTTCGATGTTACTCTATGATTACAACTTCACAACATTTGAAGATTATCGTAGAAATCTAGTAGTATATGTGTAACGTCAACATCATCCAAATCTTCAAAATCGCAAGTGTATTCATAGAATGAATAATTTTCTCAGCACACATATTTACTTACCTAATAATTATACATTTTTCTGTGTTCCTCGGCTGATTACACTAATCAAAATACTTTTTATATAAAATTGTACATAAAATTTTAAAGAAAAACACAAAAATATAAAATATGTTAAATGTTAAATGTATTCACACGTTTTTTGATTTAAACTTAAGTAAAAGACTCAAGCTAGTTGGTTTAAACTACGAGTACTTAATCATAAGTCAGAAATATGTAAAACAAGATCGTAGCACAGAAAATCTGAATCATACAATGGTTTTGTGTTTAAACATTTCTTGCTTTAGAACCAAAAGTTATTGGCATTCCAAAATTTATTCTAACTAGTATGTAATCCCCGATAATCGAGTGAGCTTAACTCAAAGATTTTACGTTTTTCTTAAAAACAATTACTATATTCTCCACGCAAATATCTAACTAACCGATTTAAAAGTTAAGCGCCGCTTTTCAGAATATACCATATAGTTCGGTGTTAGGCTGTGGTTCTTCTTACATTTGTTCAATGGGCCTTTATGTTGCAGCCGATGTTTTAATGAGAAGCTTCATGAAGCTTGAATTGCAATTGAATTGCTCACCGAAGGGCGGCCAAAATTAGAAAAATAAATGTTCTTTTATCTTAAATAGCCTGGACTCCGCGACATACCGATTTCTAGCTCGTATAATAACTCTTCATTTTATCCGCGTAAATTTTTTAAAACCAAAGTTAATTCAAGTAATTTAGTAAAGGGATTATAATGAAATCAGAGAAAATAATAAAAAATAAATTCAGAAAACTGATGCTAAAAAAGAAACTAATAATAACACTGCAAAATATATTTATATAGAATGCTAACAATACAATATTTCATGTATCTCTTCACTTGACTTAAGCTACTCTTCCCTACAAAAACAGATGTGTACACATTCATTAGTTATGGTTAATAAAGCGTGCTAAAATTTCACCTACGCACGAAAAGTCAACCCGTAGTTTCAACAAGTTTCTCGCAACTTTTTAATTAAAATTTCTCTCTTTTTAAGAGAATATTTTTCAATATACATATGTACCTAACTTAAAAAAAGACAGTTTGCTGCAAGAGTAAGAAACAAAAAAAATATGCTTGATATTGTGTGGTGAAATTTCACTTTTGTTGGTACTAGCAACGTTAACCGGTAGCTTATACAAGCTCCATCCCTTACTTATGTTCAATATAGATAAAGAGAGTGAACAAAGTGGGCAAAAGCTTCTTTTTTTTTAATACACACGCATAACAATAAAACGATCTCCTTTTAAATATTTAAAACAAAAGTATTTGGATAATGTTTTGAAGATAATATTTATTATAAGACGTATTATACAAAAATATAAAATTTTGCGAGAAAAAAATATTATTAAATAAAACAAAATGAGATAAATACATATGTACTACATACATATATGAGCCTGATTTACTTAAGCGCTTTTTAAAAACTGAACTTTGAAACTTTTTGAATAGAGGTTGTGAAATGAGCCGATTTTACTTATGCCCCTATAATGTCAAGGCTACTACAACTGTTCCTCGTATTATGTATAGCGATTGATCTCAGTATACTTATTTTATACTGATTCTACTTTTTTGACAAGTACATTTTGAAGTAATAACTACTTTGTGCAAATCAGAATGAAAAAAAAAGTAAAAAAAAATAAAGATCGTTTTAAAAGGAAAACCTTTATATACTTTCAATAGCATATTGTCAATAGTGGGTTGCTATGCGTAATGGAAATTTTAGTGTGGTTGCCTAGCGGCTACTAGTCTCCATATGTACAAAATAGAGGTATTAATATAAATTGCTTTATTCAAATTCATGAATACCAAAGAATTGTAAGTAGCTACGCTCTGTTCACTAATTATAGCAAAATTATAGACACATTTGGAAAATAAACTTATCCTCCAATGTACAAAATTTGAACTTTAAAAAAAAAATTGGAATTTTTTGGGGTACACAGATATTTTAAAATTAAAAAAATTTAACAAAATTTAATGAAAACTTTGAACTTTAAAAAAAAAATGGAATTTTTTGCGGTATACATATATTTAGCTACATCAATTTTAGCCCAACAAAGTGCACATTTGTAGTTGATACTTGTTACTACAAATTTACGAAATTTTTTTTACGGACACTCTTTCGCAATAGTTTCCTAATTAAACATAATCGTGATTTTGCGTTGCATGTAGGAAGCTGTCAATAAAAAAATTGTCAAAAATCAGTGATAACTTGCACTATCTCAGACTAAAATGTAATGAGCCAAAAAACCGCATAATAAAAAATTTTTTAATTCAAAATTTTTTAATTCAAATTTTTTTTTTAAACTTCAATGTTTTTGTTAAGTCATTGCACATTTTGTAAATAGTTTAAAAAATGGGAGTTTATGGTTTTTTTTATAGAATTTTACCTTAAATAGTTTAAATTCACTAGGTGAAAATTTAAGTGCCCAAATCTGTCAATATATGGTTGTGTTATAGTTTGTGAACAGAGTATATAACATCAATTAATTAATCGTATATGAAAGGTGGTGAGATGTTACTTACCTTAGCATCGTCAACCGCTATGTAGTTTCAACAAGTCCTCTCTCTTATACTATGTTCTGACTGCGCCGTTAACTCGAGTTTATGAGCAATTTTGGAGTTTAACGTCAAACACTTCTCATAAACTCGGAGTTTACCATACACAAATTTTTTGTCTAACTCGCTTTAAACACCACTTTTTTTTGGTGTTTATGGACGTGCAACCCTTATTTGAACAAATATTAGGCCGCACTGTTGACAAATTTTGGCATTATTGTTTAAAAGTTTTGCTGCACTGTTTACTGGTTTGACAGTTTATAATTTCAAATACGAGGGCGGTTTGATAGGTCATCGACTTTTGGAATTTCCCGCACAGAAACTTTAATTTCATCATTGCTGCTTTTAACAGCCATCTTATAATAAACTACTAAGTATGCTGATAAAGCAATATTTTTGCGTAAAAAAAACCATCACCTAAATCAAGCAAAGGCTTGATAAATACTATAAGGACCTTGCACAAACAATTTCAATAGTTTAAAATTGAATTACTAAGTTCCGTTGTTGTCGAGGCATCACAAGTGGCACCGAAAGTTCAGATCGCCCAAAAGTGGTCGTTACACCAGAAATCGTCGTTAGAATCCATGGAATGGTATTGGAAGACCGGAGAACGAAAGTGTGTGAGGTGGCTAAGGTTGTAGGTAACCAACTGAGCGGGAACCTCACAACTAAAACGAATATTTGTATGTATATAAAAAAGCTATCCGCGCGATGGGTGCCGCAAATGCTTACACTCGACCATAAGCGTAACCGGTTGATCTCGTCAAAACCATGGACTACGAATTGCTGCCCCATCCAGCATATTCTCCAGATTTAGCCCAATGCGACTATTTCCTATTTCTAAACTTGAAGATATGGCTGGGTGGTAAGTGGTTTGGGTCAAATGAAGAGAATATCACAAAAACAAACGCTTATTTTAAAAGCCTTGAGAAAAGCTATAATAAAGGAATAAAAAATGGTGTATAGAGTTGAAAGGAGAATATGTTAAGGTATATAACGCTTTTTTGCCGAAAAAATATGTTTTATTCAAAAGTCAATGATTTATCAAACCGCCTTCGTTAATAATTTGTAAACAAAAGGAATCAAATTTCACAAACAAAAATTTCAAATAATGATGCAAAACCACCGTCACCACAAATCGCCGTCTACTATGGAGTTGCCTTCGCATTCAACATTGCTCAGTGTTCCATGCCATCGCAAGCATTATCCAATTATATGCACTTTTTTTAAACATTTGTAAATAAAGGTACAAATGTATTTTCATAAGCAAAACAAAATTTATATTTGAAAGTAAATAAACAAATGTCAATTAAACTCAAAGTTTCTGAAACACCTCAATGAGAACGCTTGACAGTTGTTCATAAACTCAAAACCACAAACTCGAGTTTACTGCGCAGTCAGAACATAGTATTATTGAGAATTTAAATTCAAAGGTGTTAAGAGAAACTTTTCAATATTCCTTACAAAAAAAAAATAGCTTGCTGCTAGAGAATGAACTAAAAAATAATGAGTTTCGTTTAAAAAAGTGTGTAGAAATCATACCAACCTTAGCATTGTCAGAACAAAGTCGTTATATATGCATACAACGAAAATTTTACAGTCTCCTTTCAATTGTCTCTTATAAATATTGAAGCAACGATATTTTTAAACTAATTTAACATCGTTATGTTATTCCAAAATTCTGGAAGAAATGACATTACTTGCTTTTGCCAAATCTGTCAAATGAAGTATTCAGAAACTTCTTTCCTGAGCAGTTATATTAGTCGAGTTGTGAAATGGTACCTAAGTTTTAATTTCTGAAAGTGAATTTCTGACAAATCTACATATCTGTGGCTGCCCGACCTAACAGAAAAAATCACTTTCTTTGCAAAATCGAGTTAATACAAAATTTGACATCTGTGGGTGTTAATCATTCGAAAGAATGTAAATAAGTACTTTTATATTCAATATTGTGGCTGAGTTCTCATTATTTCCTAACCGAATAACTGCATTTTTCATACATCTTCAAATTTTTAGGGCGCGCTTTCTCGAAAACAGATGTGAGTGACTTTTTCGGTTAGTAACCTATCTGCGCAACAAGGTGTGATAGTTTTGAAACAAATATAAGTTATGCGCATGCGCAGGTTTTGCATGTATTAGTATCTGTGAATATACCGAGCGAAAATAACATAACTGACACATGAAACATTTTAGGAAAGAAGGTTGATTCTCTTAAATTTATCGGCAGTATCAAGATGCATTTTAATAAATAAAACGGAGTAAAGCTTATATACTAAGCTGCATTCAAATGAGCAGCTTAATTGCGGAAAAAATTTGGTAAAAAGCACTTTCTTATTAAAAAATGTTATGTGTTGCGTATGTCATTTAGGCGGTTATGGCTCGATATGTGACGAATATGATTACAACCGGACCCTGGAATTGGCATGGAAGTCCATTTTTGCATTTCGATTTTTTGTCACTCATTTTCAGCTTAATCTATAGATGGTATAGCCGTGACTCATAACCCTTTCCAATCTGAATACCGAAGCCAGTTTATGGGACTTATTCAATGACGACGGTCTGGGAACACTTGAGCTGTCAGTTTTCAGCACCGCCACTTCATTCATAAATGCTGATTTATTTAATTGAAAATTTTAAGCAAATCTGTTATCTAAAACTAGTAAAATTATATATATAGTTCAACGGACGAAGCTTTTCTTCAAGTTTTCCGCTGCATTTTAAGTTTTGCTAAATTTAACTACCATCCTCAATTGAAAAATATTATACTCGGACTCAAAAGGAAAATCATTTTGTTTAATAAATCCAAAAGAGCGCTATACAAATAAATTATTTTGCTAAAATTAGTTTGCTTACTTTGTGCCAGCTGATGTCGGAACTTCGAAGTTTGGCATTTGAGTTTGGCAGCACTTTTTCTGGTTCGCACGTACTCGTAGCGAAGGGTTGCATTCGAAATTTCTCCACGCCGACTCAGCGATAGGGCTGACCAATTCAACTAAAAAAATACATTGTTAAACTCTTTCACCTACTTCTTTGACATCTAGTTTACTTATTTCTACTTTGATTGTTATTTTTTTTTTTAACATAACAATTCATTAAATAATAAACATACCCAAGATTGTTCCTATTCAATTTGCTACTTTTCTAAAACCATGTTTAAAATAAAAGAGGTGCGAAGTGTTTTTTTTTTGTTTAATATAAGTTGATATAGAAGAAAACGTAAATATAGATTATATGTTTGTCTCTTCTCTAATATTTGACAAAATAGCTTTAGTTTATTTGCAATTTAAGGCGATTATGTTTATTTAATGAAACGTCTGTTCATCGGTTTCGCACTCAAATAACGTAAATAAAATAAAAATTTAATTGAACTGTTTTAGATAGTTTGCTGAAATTTCTGAATTTTTTCTGTTTGGGTGATTTTCCTTACCACATTTGACTGAAGGTAAAAGCTTATACTCAACAATTTGTATTCACCACTTTTAACGCGTGGTGGAGATAAATTTGTCCTTCTCAACAAAATACTGGGAACATCATCGCTGGCAAGTGAAAGAGAATATTTTTAGTTCTGAGCGAAAACTCTTTATTTACAGAGGGTTGGTTATATGAATATGCATTCATATACCATACACATACATATAAGTGTGTACATAATTCTTACGTTAGATTTTTCAATTTCGCGAATTAATTTTTTCACTTTTTACTGGATAATAGACAATAGATGTTATTAACAATTAATAAATAAAGTATTGTTATTATTATAGTTATTATTATTATTGTAATTATTATTGTTATTATTATTGTAATGCCGCTCTCTAACCGCGCAAGAGCAAACACTCATTTGATAATCGTACTCACCTCGCAGAGTAATTCGACTATCCAAGCTATCAACAACAATTTGCAAAAACAATTATTGAAAATTTGTTTACAAATTAACAAACAAATTAACGTGAACAAAAACAATAAAACGTAGAAAAACTGGCATTACAAATAAGAGAGAATAAAGACAATGACTAGTGACTGCAGTCGTTTTAACAATTATAGTCTACTGCAAACAGCAGCGAACAACGTAGACGACGAATATTTTTTCGAAACAACAACTGAGTATAATTCTTCAATAACAATATTAAAGTTCACATATGAACTAATATTGTAGTTACAAAAAAACAATAAAATCAATGCGTAGATAGCATAAATAGCATAATTGAATAACTCTTTTGTAAATGTATAAAATAATTTTATACTTACGCTAAAAAAGTAAAAAACGGTATAAGAATATATTATTTCAACTGCATAAAGCTGACCCTATGTTAATAGAAGGGAAACTATACTTTTTATCTGCCAAATATAAACTTAGGATGATATGTAATTTAAACTGTGAACATAAGCTTGTTCGGGATGACAACAAAAAATCGATAATCGAATATATGTCGCCAGCGAAATTTGAAAAGTCACCTTACTTTTGGAACTTACAATGTGTCGACGTTAAACTCATGGAAGGAACTTCGGCAAACAACCGTAATTTTAATAATATTGGATACTTGTATTTTCAATGCAAATATTGTCTCAATAAAAGAGCTTAACCTAAAATATGTTATAACATCATCGACCAGATCAGAATCCGTAGAAACTTCCACAGACCTACCACAATGGGCCTAACAAAGGTCTAGGTGTGCTAGCGCGATCGCTAGTAGCCACTTTAATCTTTCCACAGGCAGAACAAAACTACATTTACCCATTGCTGTAGTATAGACCAAATGTTTGCACACGGCTCAATTCGTTGTAAGATCAATACACATTATGGCATTATGCAATTAATCACGCTGTTCACCAGTGCAAGGTAGCTGAATTCAAATGTACCAACTGCAGAGGTACGAGGTACCCACCCATAAGGCGTGCTTCAACGATTGCAAGAGTATATTCCTCGAAAAGAGCGTACTCGTAGACCAAATAAGAGACAAACTGTTTTAGACTTCAACATAAATTCGGAGAACTTTGATAAGGAAGATTTAATGATGCGTGGAAAATCCAAACCAGTGTTGTGGCAATGACGACGTGAGCACGCTATTAACGCTGCAGAAACTAATTAACATTTTAAAAACTTTCTAATCTTAAATGGAGCGGTTTGAAATAATAACTAGTTAAGCTATAAAATTTTTTGCATAATAGAGGATTGTATTAATACATGAATTGCAAGAGGTTTTAACAGAAAAATAGATACAGATTAGTTCCTTATAAAAAATAATATAAAAATTTGCCTTCATACGGCTAAATTGCTAAATGGTTAATGCTTTACCAAACACAATGAGTTTACCGTATATAGAAATTATAAATTATAATATATAATTATTAAGAAAAACGTTAAACATGAGCTCATCTCTTTTATTAACATTAAACTTGTATAAAATATAGGAATTAAGCTTTATTTTAATTGAACTGAGTGCATGCACATATGTACATACATATATATTATGTATTTTCTTGCAAATTTCCTGGTTGTGCTCGAAATATTGCGGAAGACAAATTTTCATTTGCATCTGATCTGTTTAAGCTCACCTAACCCACTGATTTCCTACTTGGTGGTGATCTAAGCTGTAGACATAAAGTTTTGTGTGGCGTCAGAGCTAACATCTTATTAAATATATTGCATTCATGTGTCTATTATCGTCTGATGATCACACTTATTTACCAGAACCATATACACAAAATTGTTTTCCTATTCAAAACATCTCAAAATCTTAGTGAACCAGGAGTGACAACAAATTTTAGCGCCGTTCACCTTCCAGTTAAAATTATTATTCAAAAAATTAATTACCCGTAACCTGAGAAATCGCGATGTATCCAATATGACGAATATGGAGGGTATAGGCTCATTAATTGATATTTTTTTGGACGTAGTGTCCCTAGAAATCCATCTGCTATAGTTCAAAAACGTTTATCTAACAGCTGTTTTCGGTTAAGATACCTTCTTATATACAGAAAATTTCAAAAATCATTCCACTCAGGAAACCTAACAAACTTAAGAGTAATCCAACTTCATCTTAATTCCATGCAGAAAAAGCGCTTGAAAAAATAATCAACGACAAACTTAACAACTTTATAATTTTCTAAATTTGTCAATTTGGCTTCGTTAAAGAGCATAATACGTTGCACCCTTGGTGAGGATACGCAAATTACTGAAAGAGAATTTCTACAATAAAATTACTACGGGCATGTTGCTACTAGACATCAAACTTTCTGGAATGCTGTTCTGATCTTAAAACTGGCCAACTATGCGTTTACTCTCCGAATTATTAAAATTATTCAAAAATCCTTTACCGTACAAATCCGTCTGTTAGTTCCTGAGATATTTACGTGGAAAGATATAAAAGTTTCCATATGTTTTTTTGTATTTAAAATGAAATATTATAATTATTCTTAAAGAAAATGTAAAATCGTTGAGCCAGGTACGCCCTATTATCGGGGGTAACATACTAGTTTGCATAAATTTCCATTTTCATTCTCAAAACCAACGCAGTGAATATGTGATATACAATGGGATTGTTCTGCGTATTTTAAGGATATAGAAATACTTGCTTTTTATTCAATATAACAATCAATATCAACTTAAGAAGACTTCTTTTAGGAAGTATAATATTTACATGTTCACATACATTCTTATATTTAAATATATTTCTACACAGGAAGCAAAATGAACTTGCAAAAAATTTAAGTTAACCTATGTATATAAAAAGTAAATTATTTTTATTACTATTATTAATTTGGCGCTCTCACTATTTAAGCTCAGTATTTGGCTGAGTTTCTCCCAATATTCTAACACAAATGGAAAGACGTACAGTTTTGTGCCGACTCCGAACGGCAGATGTATTTAATAAGAAGCTCTTTCATGGCAGAAATACCGTCGGAGGTTTGTCATAGCCTGCCAAGGGGTGACCACTATTAGAAAGAAACTTTTTCAATGATTTAGATTTTACTTGCCTTAGCTGATATTACAACCTCGAACTGAGCGGCATATCGAGTTATAGCAAGCACCGCTACCCACTCGATCACAACGGCTACAGTAAATCTTCTTATAAGCATTAAATGTCAATGAGTGAAAATAAACTTATTTTAAATAAAAAACTTAGAAAACTGTTACAGGGCCCAGACGTTAGTGAAAGTATAGCAAGCAATAAATCAAAATATCGTAAATCTTTTAATTAGTGAACGCAACAGTTTATTCGTGTTTTGGTTCAGTATAACCCTTGTTAATGCCATTGCTTATAATGTTAAAAAACAATTGCCAATAATCTTCGCATGCCTCGCTGTAACTTTAAGGTTTAATGTGTGAATAAAAAAAATTGTGTGCAATTTCAAATATTTTTTGCTCCAATTTTGTAATCAAAAATAAACGCCATTTACATACATATTTCAAACATCAGCTGGCAATTGTCTGCATTGCTTTTTCTGCCAACAGCTCATTCATCATTTTCGAGCACTTGTAATTTATAAAACATAATTTGTTTCTCTGTAGCGAAATTTCAACCATGAACTATGGTACACACTTTTCGCTAATGTTTGTAAGTATGTGCATATATTTATATACGAGTATAAACAAATATTCAAGTAAATTCATATTCAAACTTATTTGCACATAGTATTTTCATCTGACAGCAGAGATTTGTTGATTTTTTTCACATTTCCAATAAAAAAAAAAACAATTAAACTTTTTATTTGAATTCATTATGCTCATAATCGCACCACTTTCCAAAGCTTGTTATGAGTTAACTCGTCATATCATCAACAGATGCTAAACCGCCCAAATCAAAAGAAGTAACAAACAATTGCAAAAGCGGGATCATCCATCATCGAACGCATTCTGCACGCATCTAATACTCGTATGGGTAGGGCTTAATGTTGTATGTATGTATGAAGTTTTGATTCCTTGCTGTTTTCTGAAAATAACACAATATTTTTAAAGAAATTTCAATTAAAAACACACTTCATTTTTAATCAAAAACCAAACGAACTCAAATTTAAAACTCTGTGGAAACTTGATACAAATTAAAATTTTTTTTCAGTAATTTTAGAAAATTTGTGTTTGTGCTTACTGCCATATAAATATGAATTTCGTTTATGCGTTACGTATTAACTACATACAACCATATATGATGTAGAATGAGTTAACAAAATTGTATTCATATTTCAAGCATTAAAAAAATTTTTATTTTTTTTCAATATTTTACTTTTGTAGCTCATAAAATTTTTGTTAGTATAAAGTACAAGTTTCAAGTGTCAAACTAACACTGATTTTGACATTTTTGATAATTTGTTTATTGCATTTTTTTAAAGCATATCCTTTTGAGTTCATTTCTTCCAAATTTCATAAAAATCTGAACACTAGTGCCAAAGTTACAGCTGTCAACAGCGCGCTCCTCCCGAATGCCTCCCAAGAACGTTCAAAACTTTAAACGCGATTATGTCAAAATGATGTTTTTCAAAAAGTCCCATTGTGGTGAGCAAGGTTTCTCACGAACCTTGCAACCTATCGATCTATTTTTTTGTAGGTTACCTAAAACCTGCAACCTATCTTATACTTGAACCAAGGCATTTTTATTTGAAACAAAAGTTTTTTTGGTGAATAAAAAAATTGAATTTTAAGACCTTCCAAAATCGAACTTTTCAGTAAAATCATAACCATTTGGGTAAAAATGTTTACTTCGCTAAATCCTTCGTTAAAGTACCGTGTTATGATATAAACTAAAGGAAACTGTTGATTTTTTTAATTGCAGATATTCAATTGCCTAGATATCATGCTTACCGCAAAGCGTATCAGCGCAACAGCTGTAGTGCCAACAAATGGGAACATTTTTAATTTAAAAATCTAATTAAACATTTTCAGACATACATATATAAACGTACACGCCGTGTTTAATTATTAAAAAAAATCTCGTCTTTGCAAAAAAAATTCTTCATATAGCCGATTTTCTTTTTAGAGAATAAGTGTACATATATAACCCCTTTAATAGTTAGAAAAAATATTATATATGTGTAAATTTGTGGTGTGCTATACACTTTCGAGATATTAGGGAAAGTTTTTTGAATTTTTCTAAATTTGCAATTTGTGTTCGTAAGGTTTTTGTTACATAATAAACTGTATTTTATCTGATCACACACAATATCACTATGAATTTGGTTGAAAATCATACGTCCACGACTTAAACACAAAAACTTATGGTTACCTTAATAAAGAAAGGTCTAAACTCACTTCGAGTTCGTATTTATGCATTTCACAATATACATACATATGTACCTATCTAATAAAATATAATGTCTTATAAATCTCAGCGTTTGACAAAACTTGCAATTACAAAACTTACTTTATGTTGAAATCTTAAACCTTGTTTGAACGAACAAAAATGTGAGAAAGGACCATTATCTATATGTATGTACATATATGGTATATGTTCATATGTATGCAAGCGTATATTTATTTATATGTAAATACATCGGCATCTGCACACATACGAATACATTCATATGTGTCTAGATTAAAGTTTACCATACTTAAGTACCCTGCAAAATATTGTGCGACTAATCTCTAAAGAGAGTATCCGGGATTAGTTTCATTCGGGTACAATTCGGGCTTAGCAAACCTGGTCATCATTTATACCCATTCGGCGGATATAGAAGGCGACAATAAGTCTCTTCATTGGACATTCTCGAACAAAAGGGAACAGTTCATTCCATATAAAGAGATCAGAAGTTGTATTAGTCGCATGTTTTCCTTGCGACTATTCCCGGACTAATAGCATTTTTTGCAGGGTTTGAACAGATTTTTATACAATCATACATACGAAGTTGTAATAAACGAGTATAATACTAGGCTACATACCGATATGTGTGCTAATGCAATTGTACGTATAGACTGTCATAATCGCACAAATTCATAATCCTGTCAACTGGCTGGCTGACTGACCGTCAGCTAAATGTGTTGCAAATGTATAAAGTTTTCATGTGGAAGTGTATGTGCGTGCTGTTGCTCTTAACACAGGCGCTGGTATTATTCACGCTGCTGTTGGTTTTTTTTTTTTGTATTTCTTTAGAGGAACTATACCAATTGTCAATCTCATCAATCACACGATTGACATTTTAGTTATTAGTGTTTGTACTGTTAGGAATTGAATGCAAGCGACTGACTTGACAAAGCACATACTAACTACACTCCAACACTCTTATATCCGGCGATATTTGCAGGCAACTTGCTTCAGGCAATTGATTTTTTGAAATATTTCGTAGAGCAATTTTGCAATGAAGAATGCAAAGAAAAGTATAAGTTTCGTACAAGTAGAGACGTTAAGGTTGTAGAAGATGCATAGACTTACATATGTACAACAAAAAGCATCCTAAAAAAACACTCATACATATGCATAAGTTTGTAGTACATACATACATACTAATTCATATTTCACTCGGAAATTGTGCCCCTTTTAGGAAACGACATTGACGTATTAGCTTTAGCGAAATTCATGGCAAATTCGGAAGACGGTTTAAAAAAAATCTATTTGAGAATAAAATCGTTATTTGGTTCAGATTAAATGCAAATATATACATACATAATTATATTTGTATAACGCTAAAATATTAAAAGGAAAAAATACATATATTTATATAAAATAATGCGAATAGAAACACTTATCAATATCCAAATTGCCAAAGAACGAGGACGAGTTCGTTTCGACGTTAGTCTTGTTGTAGTAGTCTGAGTGAACTCGAATCGATACCAAATCGAAGTCGCTTTTTCCATACAAAACGAAACGTCATTACGACTAAAATTTTCCTTATCGAATCGATGTCGGTATGGTAAACTCGTTCGGGTGAACTCGAATCGGACCAGAAATGAATTCATTTATCCTAAGTTGCCGCCGGTATTGTCTACGAGGGCAAGTGCTACGCCCATATTCCTAGATACATGTGTAAATAAAAGTCGTATTATTTTAGAACTATCTACTCGTACTTATTAACCCGTTTTTATGTGAACTATGACAAAATATAAAATACAAAATATATTTCCATTGTTTGAGAAATTATTTGGATAAAATGCAATTTATTCCCTAGCTTAGTTATAAAAACCTTATTTATATCTGTAAGACAATGTTCATTTAATTGCATGTCATTTTCATTGTTCATGTCACTGCAATTAAATATTAATGACAAAGTCATCAACAATAAAACGATTGATTGCGCATTATATGCAGCGTTTCCAGAGATTCAAGCGATGCATATACGCCACCAGCAAGTTAGTTCTTACGTACATATCTTGCCCAACGTTTCGGCATATAATTATGTACATACTTAGTTTTGTTGGTGTACAATATATTTACTTACAGAGAGAAGTACGGATAAGAAATAGATTTCCTACTTCAAAGACTGGATGGCATTCAAATAACCAAAGTGAAGATTAATAATTGCATAGCTCGGTTAACAGTGGAGTTCTTGTGCTAAAGTCGGACATGATTCGCACGAAAAAAGCTAGGACTGAAACAGCAATACTTTCATAGGAATAGCTGCAAACCCAAGGCAACTATATCTAGCCATTTGGTATGGAATATCTGTGGTTTTCTTTTACAATCTTATGTGATATTTTATTTCATAAGATACGTGAATTCAAAAATATTACTTCGAATAACGCGGATCAACATGTGAGAAAATGCTAAAGCGATCTCTTTTGACCAATGAATTGGCGTAACAGTTTTTATGGATGGCAACAACAGCGAAGAGACGAATGCGGTACCTTGTCACAGCAGCAGCAATAAAGAGAGCTGTTGATGTTGAAGGTTGATGTTGAAGGTTATAAAGATTTTAGCCCATCTAATTTTAGTACAATACTTCAAAGCAATTTTATTGTACTAATAACGTGCAAGTTGCATCTTCAAACCAATGAACAACTGTATCAACAGCGCACTTTAGAAATACACAACAAATACGGTTTGTAAACTCCATAAATAAATATAATTAATAATTAATTTTACATATGTATGCATTTATAACGTATAAATAACAATAAATAACGTTTCAAATAAATGTGTAGTTACTGTATACTTATTTGGTTTAAACGTAGTTTTGCAGTTAGCTGGCGCAACGCTTTTGCGGCCGTTGGCGAATTGTCTTAGCGGGGGACCTGCGCTTTTCACCTGCTGACGAGTGAGCCGGAAATAGTTCTCGCCGAAAAATGTGTACGAGTATACAAATCTGAATGAATGTCAGGTTTTATTCATCAAATTGATCAGCTAAAGTCAACGTTTACATCCATTCAGTTGTTCCTTAGTTTCACGGTTCCAGGAACTGCACCGACTTTGTCTGAAATAAATGAGTGCCAAGTCAACCTTGCAAATTTTACAGAGATCTTGTCTCCTGCGCCACCAAGTGGTTAAATTGGTTGAAGAGGCATTTTCTTACATTATAGTATACGAGAAATATAAAGAAGTATACCAAAAATAGTCAGAGAAGTTACCGCGAGAAGTTTGAACCGTTCGCTTGAATTTGATTATGATTTATACCCTGCTTAACGTCACAATAGTATTTTGATAAACTTGATGGGAAAACGAGAGTTGTGGCAGATGGAAGGCCAGACTAATAAAAGGTATAAGCCAGTGGATCAATAGGAAATTCGGCAATACAAGACTCTTATACAACATAAATGTTATCTGTACTTTAAATTCAGATAACATTGTGATGCTAAGCAATGATATCGACTTGAAGAACATAGTAAGGAATGCAGAAAGAATACTTCGCATGAAAAAGCGGGACCTGGACGCAGGTGCACCGATGGACAGATAGTTTATGAGAAATATGGAAGGTCAATCTGAAGCAATGCGAAAGCGGTCCCAAGATGCGCGACGGCTCCTAACCGGGGGGGAATGTTTTAGCCTCCGGACGTATATTTCGATTTGTTAGAGGTTGTGTCTTTATTAACGGTGCAAGGATGTATAAGCCGGCAGAGGTGGTGGAGGAGTACAGGAAGTGCCTTTTTTCGAAACCGAGCTAGGACGACTCCCAATAGAACCAGCAGAGTAATAGGGGAACACGAAGAGCTTCCCTCAAATGCAAGAACTATTGGCAAAACGTCGGTATTGTTTGGTTGCCAAGGATCACCTTCTTGTCGCGCTAGACAGCGGAAAGCTCTTTCTATAGAAGTGGTTCGAGATCGAGTCAAAACTCTTTGAACGAATGAGCGATTACCTGTTTGCAAACACTGACAACCCCATTCCACGATTCGACTTTAGTGAGTACTTTAGAATTTGCTGGATTTTCAAATGCAGGGCAAGGCCTGGGAGGGTTTGAAGATTAATTTAATCCCGCACAGAGAAGTGGAAAAACCCAGTCCTACGCTTGGCTGACTGGGTAGTAAGCCTTTTAAAGATGCGCAGAGCTCATCGTATATCCGTATAACATAATTTAATAATTTTATTGGCATTAACGTCCGTTTTTTAAAGAGCATTTTTTTACTTTTGTAACTATTTATTAACATATTTACATACATAGATTTACATTACGGACAAGCTGATTTTTTTTACTTTGTAATATTTGTAAGTAAAGCTAACGGAAGTATTTATTATTTTCAAGTAATCAATAAGTAAGAAAAAACCGACTTCAGTGTTTATATGCTCATAACAATTGGGGATTACCAGTTATCATATAAAATTCTTTAGTTGTGGTTAAATTTTATGAAAACTGGTTTTACTTTTTACTAAGAACAGCCTTCTTTTCTTACCGTTTCTCTTATATAGTACGTATACTCGTACCTCGTAAATACAACATTGAGCTTAGGACGTTCGAATTGGCGCTGTCACAACGTACAACATCTTTCGTTACTCCAGGGCCGGCGGAACACTTTCAGCCCGAGCAGTAGTAAGAAAAGTAGTCTCTGTTTTCCTCCATTCTGAAATCATCTGAAGTTTTCCAAATGGGTAGTACTCAAGGCACATTCAATAGGTAGCAGCAGTAGAAAAATTGAAAAAAAAAATTTGAGCTCTGTATATTTTGTTTTTGCTTTTAAAATCTAAAATTTCAAAAATATGTTATCAACTACCTTGAATTGTACTGAAAGCATTCTTATCACAACGAAATTCAAAATTTGACAATTCAAATTAAAATAAAATATGAAAAAAGTTCAAAAAAAAAAGTTTGCTGCGGCTACCTATTTGATGTGCCTTGGTAGTACTACCTATACTAACATAGGCTTCTTCTTTAAAGTGCCTTGATTTACTTGTATATGGTTTTGAAAGAACCTCTCTGATTGGTCAACTGAAAATTTGAATAACTTGGCAAGTTCGTGAAAATAAAAAAAATTAATTTCCGATTGCATATATTAAGTAAGATATTTCCGCCTTCCAAAATAAAATGAACAATTCTAGGACACCCTTTATATTTACGACGTTGCATTTCAAATTGCTAACGACATGCGGAGAAAGCAACATTCACGAATGGTGTCACAAAACACACATTTTTCTGTAGAAAATGTAAACATACAACAAGTACTATAATAAGAATGGCTCCTTGCTCGTTAATGCAACGCCACGCAAAGCAGCTATTCCAGAAGGGCAATACAATAACAGCAACCTAAGTAAAAGAGTGTCTGCAAAAGCCCAATGTAAGGGAGAACAATAATTCTGAATGAGGGTGGTAAGTTTAAGGTTTGTTACGGTTGTTGAGTGGGTAAGGTGGGCATCTTTGCACTTAACGTAACATAAAATTGCATTCAATTCTTTTAAGAGGTGCATAATTTGCTGCCGCAGTTGCTGTTGACTAAATTGCAGTCGTTGTAACTGTGTTTTTGAGAGCTCGTTGTTAATGCTGGGGCGTGCGCTAATGAAGGTGGTGTTGGCGTTTTGCACTCGCGACCTAAATTGCGTTACTTTGATGCCGCTATTATAATTTTGCCTCATTCTCTATGTCTATAAAACTGTAGGAACGCCTTTTTGCGAAAGGACAAACAAATTAATGTGAATAACTTAACAGATGTACGAGTATATGAAATACCCGCATGGGCGAGGTATTAAATACCAGTTTACTAGTAAACCAAGGTTTAACAAAACAAACATATTTAAAACGTATGAACGCATTAGGACTCTTAAAGAAAAGACATCCAAGAAAGTTTACAGGTCGAGCAACGCTATTGTTCAGTTGCTGAAATATACGACACTGCCAACAGGGACGTGGGTCCCAAGGATTTTTTGTTAGTGGCCACAAGGTACTTTGTTCTTTCCTCGTTCATTCCAAGACCAACTTCGTTTGCTTCTTTCCTTAGACTCAAATATGCTGTACTGACGGCTATCAACATCACGCTCTTATTATAGATGCTGCCACTATGAATCATATTGGCAGCTCTTTGTATAGTTCTCAGCACCAGATTGAAGAAGTTGAACGAAACTTGAAACCTCGTTTTGTCTCAAGCAGCTCGGAGACGTACGTCCCAATATATTAAACATCAACTTATGGGTTAATTTTTAAAAACAAATTTCTGTGGTTAATATGTTTTTTTTATAAACTCTGATAGTCTCAGGGTCTAAATCGACCATCAATAGATTTCGCTAACTGGAAAGATGTAAACGATTTGGTTAGAACATCAGATCCCATCAATGCAGTACCTCAAAAGCTGCAATCTATTTTAGGGGGATTTTTATATTCTGTGAACACGGCTGAAGCTACAATTGCAAGCAAGCGACAACGATAACAATAAATTGTTCTTTAGGTGCATTAAAAACCGAGCAGATAGGCTACTAAATACTTAGTGTTCCAGTTTTTGCATGTGTTTATCTGGATCCTTAAATATGCCGATTTACACTGGAGAACACGATTTTTACGCCTTTAAAGTGACATTACTTTTTCGATCTGGTATCGTTTGGAGATTGTTAAAATCATATTGGTTTTCACTTTTTAAGATCATCACTGAGCTTTTCGCCCTATGACCTAAAAAATAGACATTTTACACTTAAAAATACTAACATGTTCCAAAATTATGAACTTTCATATACTTTCAATTTGAGACCCCACATGTAAAATTCCGAAGATTTTTGAAGAAAGATTTACTGCATGTTATTAATGGTATGGGTAAAAAATTACATTTTTGTTTAATTTGAAAATTATGACGATCGAAAAAAATATAGAAAACCAAAAACCACTACCAATATTTTTTTTCCTTTATATAGAATATATTAGGGCAAATATATTTGGAATTTATATTGCTGGTCGTGCTTGCTGTTGGTATCAATTTAACCCAAAATACTCAAAATCACAGATTTCATCATAATATCAGACTGGTATATTTTCTTATTTCTTGTTTTATAATTGTTATAAATTACATTTTTACATAGTTTTCAGTTTAGTAAGCTAATAAAAAGATGTTCTGCAAAAATTGTGTGACTTAAGTGACTCCAAATATGAACATCAAATTATACAAAAGGCATAAACTAGAGAAATAGAAACGCAGGTTTATATTGGAACACACACATATTTATTTCAAAACCATCTAAGGAAACACAAAAATAAATATAAAGGGATATCCAGTTCTGTTTGGGAACCATCTCAATTCAATTCAAGTGTCTCTATCGGATGAGGAGTCCGACGATGAACCTCAAGATAATGAGTAGCAGAGAGACAATCACGAAAACGAAAACTATGCACCAAAACAGAAAGATTTAGATGTTCCCATATTGGAGAATTGAAAAAAAAAAAAACAATATGGTCACTTGCACAAGAGCTTCATAGTACTCCAGCGACACAAGTCAGTGTGTGGAGCTCTTTTTCAGAGCTTATACCAATTTTAAGTGGCTGAAGAAGTAATTTATATCACGCTTATATTTGCTTCGCCTGGATGTCCGTATGTTTGTATGTTTCTAACCGACTCTTTAGACTTTTACAGTTTTTTGCACCAAGAGCAAAACAAACTAAAAAGTAAAAAATAAATATAATTTAAACAACTAACAAGACACTCTTTCATAGCACATCAAAAAGGGAAGTAGAAGCTTGCTGTATATATTTTGTGGAAATACAAGTTTTGTCTGGCACCGAACCATCTTCAGTTTGTGGAGCAAAAAACAGAGTTTGTGCTCATATTTAGAAGAAAAATTTGAGTCCGTCGGTGCCAACAACATTACAATACTGCCAACAATGAAGTCGAACCTCGAACGATGAGTGATTTCAAGAGATTTTCGTTCGTTGAGGAAGAGCTGCGCTTTTCAATTTCCGATTTGGCTCTTCTTAGATTACAGGAAAAATTACGTATAATTTGTTAAATAAATGTAAAGTTTACTTTGCAATATTATGTTTTATCGTTTTCAGCGGTTGATCGGTTTAAAGCGGGACAATGAAGTTCTTCACAATAAATCGTACTTGAGTTACAGACTGCTTGAAGAGAAGTTGCCGACATGAGCTACAATATTGCCATGATTCAATTATTAAAGGTTTGGTAACTAAGCAGCTAGCTCCCTCACTTTCTGTCAAACGGCTCCCTTAGCCTCAAAACCGTGTTGCTTCTTAAAAATAATAATAGTAGTTACCTCAAAAGTTTTCAATACCAAAAACTAACAAGCAACACTTTTTGTTTCTTCTGTGCGCGTAAACGGTAAGTTTAAGTCCGGATTTTAATGGCAGCATTTATTCTGATTACAAGATTGACCCCGTCTCGTAAATATTTCATGTAAATGTGTATAAATGACCTGGCTTTTTCATTGAACGCTTTTCACAAATAAAATCGATGTGACAGCGTGGAAAGTTTTGTAATTTCTAGAAAGAATGGGTTTAAATAAATTGAAAATAATCATACAATTGCCAAAAACAAGAATTTGTAAGAACGAAATTATTGAGTAATGAAGTTTGATTTATTTTTCTTTTAATATATAAAGATTTCTTTCTAAAATCTCGAATTATTGTGGTTTTCCTACAACTCCATTAACTTCATAAAGTCACTTACTATTTATCGGAATAAAATTTTTGGTCCTTTCACCGTCCAGTGGTTCATCACAATATTAAGATTAACCCTGATACAAATTGTATATAAATAAAAGGAATAAACTATATAAATAACTTATATTTTCCTTATAACATAAAATCGTTTAGTTCTTTGGACGAATATATTGAAAATTTATTGGCTAGGTAAAAATTATCTACCAAGAAGTGCATAATTATTTAAATTTTGTAAGCGTAGCTATTGTATTTCTTAATTTAAATGAAATATCTTCGAAATTTTTAATTTAAAAAATCACTAACATTTTACTACTAATTATTTACTTTTTAAAAAAGGGAAACAAATTCTTACCCGATTTCCATACTTCGTAAAACAACCCTTTATAAGGGAGTGTCAAAATTCGAATGTCATTATTTACCTAACCTTTTATAATTGAATCATGCAATATTGCGACATGTTTGTGAAAAATTCCTACATTTGAAATAAATGAAAATTATTCTTTTATATTTTAAGAATATCAGTGCACCAAGTTTTGCATTATTCCGCAAAATTCGCTTTTCTTAAGCTGTTCATATTGCCAAGTTCGTAAGTATTTCAGAATATCTACATATATAATACTGATACAAGTAATATGATTTTAAGTACTAGATGCACAAGGAATATGTTTAATACCGTACAAGCTATGGAAGCATCCCATCCAAACGATACCGTCGAGGCCTACTACATCCAAGGGTGGAGATCGCATGGATCAGCATCGCGACGACGGGTTCATTGAATGTTGCCAGTTGTTTAAAAATATATATAAACAGCGTACGGCGGAGAACAGAACTTTGCGGTCATTTGGAGAAGACGATGAAACGATGAGTTGTAAGAGCTTTACTAGGACGTAAACTTAGTGCAGCGGATTCGTACCATTGGACGAAAAAGCTCCAGTCCAGATGGTTATTGACGCGGTACCCGCGGGTGGTGGTGGCTGAGGAAAAGGGAGATCTCTCTGCATTGGAAAGACCAAGTGGAAAAAGACTTGGCTATACTTGGGATTTCGAATTGGCGCTAGTTAACAAAAGATAGGGACAGCTGGCGTGCTTGGTTGACCTCGGCCAAAATCGCGGTGTACGCGACAATTACAGCAAAATCAAGCATGTCGCATAAAACCTCTGAACGCATACAACTGTTTGCAACATCAGAAGAGAATATAGGTAGATAAAGACATATTTAGGTTGTAAGGTCATACAAATTTTCGGTAGTTCAAAATTTATTTAATTTTTTTTTATGTTGCACTGTACAGACAAATGTTGTAATCTAACACAACTTGTAATTTGCAAATTTTATGACTTTATGACAAAACACAATTTACGACACCATATGAATCACCTAATTGTATAAACACATATTATCACAATGAAAACATGTAAATAATAAAAATTGGTACATAATTTGCTCTTTGGCCAAAAATTCATATTTGAAGAAATCAAATTTGAAAAATTAATATTTGAAAAATTTATATATAAAGTAGATAAAGAGATTTTAAAAAGTTTTGGAAAATTATGCTAAAAAGTCGCTATCTTAATAACTTTGATACTCATTCGTACATACTCGTATGTATCTTCAATAAATTTGGTACAAAAATTGCACTTGACATCATTCGGAAAAATTGACATCAGCAGCAATAACTGCATCTAAATTAATAAAAACCTTGTAGAAGGGATTCAATATATAATATAATATAATTTTGGCGCGTACACTATATAGCTCAGTGTTTGGCCGAGCTTCTCCTACCATTTGTGGTGTGCGTCTTTATATTATATCACAAATGGAGGGACCTACAGTTTTGTGCCGACTCCAAACGGCAGATGTATTTAATGAGAAGCTTTTTCATGGCTGAAATACCCTCGGAGGTTTGCCATTGCCTGCCGAGGGGTGGCCGCTATTAGAAAAAACTTTTTCTACGATTAAGATTTTGCTTGCCCGGACTGAGATTCGAACCACGATCTCACCGGCATATCGAGTTATAGCACGCACCGCTACCAACTCGACCACAGCGGCCACTAGAAGGGATTCAATAATGTTTTAAAATATACATATTTTATCATATTTTCACTAAATTTGGTACGGCAATCCCATAATAAAACGGACAATCCTTAAATAATATTGATATCGGATTATAACCATGAACTGCTCTCACATAACCATACAATTGAAAATTTCTATTTGAAATAGTGTTAATAACTTTTTTTCTATATGAATAATGAATTTGTAAATATGCTGCTATTTTGGTGCAACTTACGCTCCGGATTTACCCATCCTAATGAAATTCCGTCCGAGCAAAAGTAATAAAACGAACGTCTACCTCCAATGGAATGCTAGTTTTCGAAAATCTGAAAATGCAAGATTAAATTTTGTTGTGGGTGTAGTATCGTTCATACAAAAATACATTGCGGCGGGTGTATATCCAAATTGCGCTTTTCCTATTGGTTTTTTGTTATTCAGATGCAAAATGCGGCGAAAAAATCCTTTTAAATTCTTTGTAAAGCATAAATATGTGAAAACGCTTATATGGGCATATGTACGATCATATGTAAATATATACTCTATACACAAATTATACCACAAACAAATATTGACAAATTTGGGCACTTCATTTTTCTTATAATTACGTTAAATCTCTAAGAAAACCGATAAACACTCATTTTTTTACTATTTACAAAATGCACAATGATTTAACAATATTTCATCAAAATTTTATACTTCTTAAACAAGTTTTACGAATTTTTTTTAGAACGCAGTTTTTGACTTATTTCTTTGATTTTTGAAAACTTTTCTACTAGCCGTTTTGTCCATTTCTTTTATATGAAAGAAATAAATTCAGTAAAAAACTTGTCAAAAATCACGGATAACTTGAAGAAACTTGAACCTTGCACGTTTTGTATTAAAATTTAATTTCTGTATGCCACAAAAGTTATAATTTTTTTTTTAAAAGTTCAAAATTTACATGAATTTTGGATTCATAAAATGTAAAAAAAATTTTTTAATGGTGTTTGTTAGAGAATTAGCGATATTTGAATTGAATAGAATTTTAAATAATTGGAGGATAATTAAATTTCCAAAATTGTAAATATGTGTTTGTGCTAGAATTTGTTAACAGAGAGGATAAGTTCTCGTATATACAAATATATATGTACATATGTATAATACGAGTACACTCAACGCTCATTGATAATAGTTAGTATTCAAAGTAAATTAGTTTGCCAATTTGGCCAATAATATATTTACTTTGTTATTTATTGTATTACAAGAGAACAACTGGTAAATATTTGCTTAAAATTTACAAAATTTTCATATCGCCCATAAAATGAGTCACTTCGTTTACACGGTGTATGTGTACGCAATTAAGTACCAATTAATAGTTGCGCGTAAGCCACGTGCGGATAAGTAAACACTCAAATAATGGCAAAATTTAGGCGAATAAAAGGCAATAACTCAACTTTAATAGTCACATAATTCAAAAGCATTAACAAAACTATTCGGAAAATAAAATATGCTCATTAGTGTCCGTTCATTTGTTAGAATTGCGAATACTGTATCGAAATACTTATTGTTCGATCGGGACTTTCAATAAACTTAGTAGCAATTGCAGTGTTGCCGGACTTTTTGAAAGAATAAGCATAATTAGCCAAAGTTAAGGCCAAAAATGTTAAAGAGTTTTAAGCAACGATTTAAATATATATTTTATTCAAATTACTATTTTATAACAAACTTAGTACGGACTTTTCATATTCAGATTGACAATACATACATATGTCGTTTATAAGTATAATACAAAAATGATATACATTTATAACATGATTCAATTATTAAAGGTTTGGTAACTAAGCAGCTAGCTTCCTCACTTTTAATCAAACGGCTGCCTTAGCATCAAAACCGTGTTGCTTCTGAAAAATAATAAAAGTAGTAAACGCAATACTTTTTAATACCAAAAACTAACAGGCAACACTTTTTGTTTGTTATGTGCGCGTAAACAGTAAGTTTCAATCCGGATTTTAATGAAAACAGTTTTTCTGATTACAAGCTTGACCCCGTCTCGTAAGTACCTAATGTAAGTGTGTATAATTGACACGCTTTTTCATTCAATGCTTTTCACGCGCGTATAAAGTCGATGTGACAGTGTGGAAAATTTTGTAATTTCTAGAAGGAATAGGTTTAAAGAAATTAAAAATAATGTGACTAATAATCATCGAAATGGCAAAAACAAGAATTTGTTAGAACTAAATTCTTGAGTTATGAAGTTTGATTTATTTTTCTTTTAATATATAAAGATTCTCTTTCTAAAATTTGGAATTTTTGTGGTATTCTTACAACTCCATTAACTCCATAAAGTCACTTAATATTTATCGGAATACAATTTTTGGTCCTTTCATCGTCCAGGGGTTCATCACAATATTAAGAATATCCCTGATACTAATGATATATAAATAAAAGGAATAAACCGAATAAATAACTTATATTTGCCTTATACCATAAAATCGTTCAGTTTATGGGATAAATAGATTGAAAATTTATTCGCTAGTTAAAAATTTAAAAAAAATATCTACCAAGAGGTACATAATTATTTAAATTTTGTAAGCGTAGCTATTGTATTTCTTAATTTAAATGAAATGTCTTCAAAATTTTTAATTAAAAAAGTCACTAACATTTTACTACTTATTATTTAATTTTGAGACACGGTGCCAAAATCTAACCCTTTATAAGGGAGTGTCAAAATTCGAATACCATTATTTACCTTACCTTTTATAATTGAATTATGCATTTATAAATCACATTTGTATAACACCGGTCAACAAAATTCTTTTGTGGGGTCTCTGTTTTCATGTTTCAATTCTGATTCTAGACATTGCTAAATTTCACTTTTAGATATTAATTTCTTTTTATTTCTCTTTATCACAAATCTTGATAATCACAATTAAAAGTGAAATTAAAAAAAACAGTAATTTTTGCTGAAAAATTATATGATAAAAAAATATTTTTTTTTTTGGCAAAGAAAAAACTAAAATTGTACACATACATAGATGTCCCAAAAATCGTGTTTTCCGGTGATATGTTTTAACCATCAGATAAATTTGAATTGACGAATATACATTTTTGTTCCATCCTTAAGTCATATCAGATAGTAAAATTGCATTAAACATTTAAACGCTTATTCTTTGTTCTGTTTTGACAATATACATATATGTATATATATAATTTTGGCGCTTACAGTATATAGCTCAGGTTTTGGCCGAGCTTCTTCTACCATTTGTGGTGTGCGTCTTTATATTTTACCACAAATGGATGGACCTTTAGTTTTGTGCCGACTCTGAACGGCAGATGTATTTAATGAGAAGCTTTTTCATGGCAGAAATACCCTCAGAGGTTTGCCATTGCCTGCCGAGCGGTGACCGCTATTAGAAAAAACTTTTTCTATTATTAAGATTTTACTTGCCCTGACTGAGATTCGAACC
This sequence comes from Philophylla caesio, assembly GCA_963971545.1. Lineage (NCBI taxonomy): Eukaryota > Metazoa > Arthropoda > Insecta > Diptera > Tephritidae > Philophylla > Philophylla caesio. The sequence goes on along the minus strand of OZ020609.1, from coordinate 57,949,370 downwards.
TCGAACTCACCGGCGTATCGAGCACGCACCGCTATCAACTCGACCACAACGGCCACAATAAACATACAAAGCGCTAAAAATGAGATCAACTTCGGCATTGCTGAGTAAGATTTAAAATTGAAAAACAAAATTATAAAGATTAGAAAAATTATCTTCGTCGAATACATTTTTAAATTAACAAACCTATGCTCAAAATTTTTGAAGACTCATCGCAATTAGGAAAGTTTCTTAAAAAAAAAAATTGTTCTTATCTTGGTAGAGAGTTTGGTTGTTCCCATGCTTGAAGACTGTGCCGTCCTCTCCATACGGATTTGAAGCTTGTTTGCAAGAACCACGATTTATGGATGAAAGAGTTGAAGCATATATTTTGGGAAATGTAAGTACGGCCGACAGCGAAAGAAAGAAATTTGTATTAGAAGTGCTTTAGTCATATAATGCTAAAGGATTGTTCGCCGAATAAGCTTTTAACGTTTTTTTTATTTAAAACTTACTAATCCCAAAATTTGTTCCTGAAGAGCATTACAAAAGAATTATTTGTTGTACATTTCATGGTACATTACTTTGGTCCGATGTTTGTAAGTACCAGAACGATAAGAGATCAGGATGACGAGCTGAATCGATTTAGCCCAGTCCGTGTCTGTCTGTATGTCTGTCTGTTTGAATGCAAACTAGTCCATTTCTTGAGCTATTTAAATAAAACTTCACAGTCAGGTGCCTTTTTATAATTTATTAGACATTTGTCGGACCTGGCCAGATCGGATGACTATAACGTATATAGCCGATTGTTCAGATATCATATTTTGCTTCATAACTCCTTCATTTAAGCAGCCAGAGGCTTGAAATGTTGCGGGAAGCTCTGCTATTCTAAGCTCTATAGAAACAGTGTAAATCATATAGATCAAAGATATATAACATATAGGTCCCTTACAACCGATTGTTCAGATATTGTAATAAGCACGAAAACCCCTCTATTTAAGCAGCTAAAGTCTTGAAATTATGAAAATTTATTATGGACAACATTCAGCGCCTAATGGATGAATTACATATATCCGCCATTGATTGTTGCAGATGGTCATGCCATCCATAATACTCGTATATGTAATACAAGTCCGTGCATAATAATTATCCGAGAGAAAAATATTTTAGCTTTAAAGGCTTATATTTATAAGTCCTGATGTCCGGAACTTGTTCAGAGCAATTTCGAAATTATTTCTATATATTTTCAGTATTTGTTCGACATTATTATTATTTTGGCGCTTACACTGTATGTATATGTACATACATAGGTAGCTCAGTGTTTGGCCGAGCTTCTCGCACTATTTTTGGTTATGCCGACTCCGAACGGCAGATGTATTTTATGAAAAGATTTTTAATGGCATAAAAACACTCAGAGGTTTGCCATAGACTTTAGAAACATTTCCGATATTTCTTCTGTACATTTGCGATACTTTTCGCTCCAGTTTCTATACATTTTAGAATTTTTTTTAATTTCTTGAACAGTTACACTACATTACATTGTACTTACAAACGTGTTTGATACGATTCAGTTTCGGTACAATTTTGGCACTATTTTGGTACATTTATATACATATTTATTGATCTGTATTTGATACTTTTTCGTTACTCTTTCTATACTTTTGAGTACATTTTTGCCTCTTGTTACATTTTATGTATTTTTTCAGTCATAGTCGATACTTCTTCCGTTACTCTTTCGACACTTTTTAGCAAGTTTTTTATACAATAAAGATAAATCAACGGTCAATCTTGGGTGCACTTTAGATACCTTGTGGTTCACGCTCGATACCTTTTAGGTACTTTTTTATGTACATTTTCGGTCCTCTTGGTACTTGGTACTTGGTACGTATATATTTGTTCTTTTTAGCTTGGTCCTGAACGATCACAAACAAACTCTTCTCGAAGTAGTGCTGAAATGTTACTGATAAAAACCGTCAAAAGTCTCGCTTTTTGGGAATTATAATTTTTTTACTTCATAATTATTTTGAAAATAATTTTTTTATATAACTCTCAAAATAAAAGCATTGAAGACTTAAACATATTCATGTATTGATAATTAATAATTCAAATATATATACGTCTCATAATTATTTTAAGACTAAGAACGTAACTCTGCGGTTTATGAATGCCAACTGACTCAAACATGCGACTTTCGTATTTACTATTAGAGACAAATGCTTCTTTCTGTATTCCGACTTTGCAGAAAAATAAGAAAACAATCGAAATTCGTTTAGTTATACTCTAGTACATACATACGTAATGTGCATATCACATGTCAAAATTCATTGCCGTGTTCCAACTGAAGAAAAAAATCTAAATTTGTGTTTGTCAGGCTATGGGAGCTTAATTAGCTTGTTTCATACATTTAGCAGCCATTATTTTTTCATGCACATACATATGTATGTATGTAGCCATATACAAATTTTAGTTTTAAGAATGTTATTTTTATTGCTTTAATTTTTGTGAGTTTTCTAATTTTATGCTGCACTTTATTAATAAGCTTTAGTTGAACTAATAATTATTTTCCAACTTGCATGTGTTAGTAGCTACATATCTATGAATGTGAGTATGTGTTCAAAAAATAAAAAAATGTAAACAAGCTCTTCATCACTCTTGCCACTAGTGAAAAAAGAATGTAATAGCTTACAGCCAAAAATATCCTGCAGTTCTTCCGTTTTTCATTAAGTTGTCGTCCTTCACACTTTCCCCACGCATTTGAATCAAAATCAATCACTGCTGCTGCCATCATGTGTGTGCATAACATAGTATTTTCATGAAATGAAATCAATTTAATCCTCTTCAGTCTGCGACTGTTGACCAGATTAAGCAAATGCTGCGAAGCGGTTGCAGCCCCAGTTGGAAATCGTGTTTATCAACAACGTTCAAATTTGGGTGTTTAACAAACACAGCGATTAATTTAGCATTTGTGTAACTTTCTCTGTTGTAGCAGTGTTGCATTAAAAAAGTTATATTTAAGGCTAAATAAAATAAATATTTCTATGGTAAACTCCATGTATTTTTAACGTCCGAAACCCCAAGTGTATGGCACAAGTGGAACGTGCCATTAAAGTAACGACATTTACATACATATTTTACTACATAAGAAAAAAAATTGGCTCACACTAAGATATTGTGTTATTTTATATTACTATTTGTTTTATATCTTTGGCTTTCTTCTCGAGATATTTGTGGGTTTTTAAGCTTCCACTACCTTAGTAATTCAATTAGTTATATATAAGAGTTAAAGAAAATTTACAAGTACGCTGCAAAAATTAAAAATATAAACAATACCTTACATAAGTGATTTCAGCTGCCAAAATAAGAGAAGCAGATATTCTTCTTCTTCTTCTATTGCACTAAACTATATAGAAGGACGGGCATAATGGTGGATTTGCAAAGCGAGATTTATGTTTGTCGAGAAAGGGCTCTGCTTTTCAATTGTCTACCGAGGCCAAATTAGAATCTGTAAGCAAGTTTTATTCTTTCGAGGCTGACATCATTGGTGGTATTAATGTTGGATCCGAGGTATAAACATTGGTTCACTACTTGAAGGTTGTTGTTATTGACTGGAAAATTCTGCACAGACTAGCATCTCCGTGTTTTCTTTTATATGGTAAAGAAGAAGTTGCACGAAAAGGAGTCACCTTGTCTGAAATCTCTTATGGCATATACTCTTCAGACTTAATTGCCCTATACTGCTGGAACATGCGTCCTACCAGCTCTTCGGCTTCGGCGCCAGCTTTGAATATAGCATTTGTTCCAACCGTTTTTTTTTTTTTTGTTCATAAGTTGCCTTAATGCCTCTCTCTTCTCGCCTTGATCGAAGGGAGTTTTTTCTTCTTCAACCGCGTCGACAGAATTTTTAAAGTAAGTATATCAAAATATTTCCATACAAGCGTATGAAGGAACCAGCCTCGGTTTTAAAACCACATTTTTGCTGCCAAATTTGCCAGCTCTTCGCACTTTTGTCTATCCGCCTCTCGTCTATTCTTCTTAAAAATAAGTCTCTCTTTGCTCCATTTTTTCCAATATTACTCGACTGTTGCACGCGTAGTAGTTGGCAGCAAGGTCGTCTTGTACGAGTATACTGCGTAACATTTCTCGTTGATGGTGGGGCGATGAGAAGTTGCTGGTTTTAACTGGATTGCGAGTCTAGATCAAAGGTCGGCAGAGTTTACTCATGCGAGTAGTACGCTCAGCAAACATAATATCACGCTCTTTGGATCAGTCGTTGTTCAAACAGCGTTTAATAATCACGCGAATTGAAAAAATATTTTACAATCGAACCCTTATAATTGAGTTCTGAAAAAATATTAGATAACTCTTTATATCCCCAACTTTAGAAAATGTCGTAAAAGATTTGAACACTTTTTATTCAGCAATTATTTGCAAACAAATTGGAGGACGCAGATGTCTATATTCCAGGCCGAAATATAACAGGTCATTCAATAAGTAAATAAAATTCGATTGTATTATTAACATAGTTGCCTTCGAGGGCGATAAACCAATTATAGCGATCTTCCAACTTTTCGTTACTATTTTTGTAGTACGATTTGTCTTTTTCCTCAAAATAAGCCTCAGTGACGGCAATTAGTTCATCATTGGAGCCAAATCTTTTGCCCGGAGCATTATTTTGAGGTACGAGAAAAGGAAATAGTCACTGGGACCCAAAATCTGGAGAATACGGTGGGTGGGGAAGCAGTTCGTAGTCCAATTCACTGCTCTGATTCCTCAACACGTTGTTGTTTTGGATCGAATGTGAGCTCCCGCGGCACCCACTTTGTAAAAATCTTCCGCATGTCCAAATGCTCGTGTAATGATTCGTAAACACACTGCCATATGATATCTTTACAATGTTAGCTATCTTGTGCACTTTCAATTTACTATTGGCCAAAACGATTTTGTAGACTTTTTTTATGTTTTCCGGTGTAAGAGCCACATTTAGGCGTCCACTGCGTTCTGCATCACTCGAACCCGTACGACCACGTTTAAAATCAGCTATCCACTTCTCCACCATTTGTCTCGGTGGAGCAGAGCCCGGTTATCATTTATCAAGCCATGCTTTGGTTTGCACTGTATTTCTTTCCCATTAAAAAGCAATGCTTTATCAACACACGAAATTCACTTTTTTCCATTTTTTTTAAATAACAAAAGTTGCGTGACGTTCAATGCAATAACTTGAGAACCAATGCATTGCAATGGTCCGATTGATGTCAAATTTTGACTAGTATCATTTGATAGATGGCTGATTCGATATTTATACGAGGGAAGAGAAAAAAACTGCAAAACACGTCCTGGAGCAGTGCCCCGCATTGATGCATAAATGCCTAGGCGAATATCTGATTACGGACGGTGGGATAGCTTCCAAAGACTTTATTCGGTACTAAGATTTATCTCAAAAGTTGGACTAAAGGATATTCTTTAACTTTTTTACATGCAAGAAATTGACTTTACTTTAAAAAAAAACAATTAATATATAATATTCTCTGTGTATATTGTTAGTTTACTATTTCATTTATCAAAAGTCCGATAAGAGAAAATTTATGTTTTAAGACTTAATATAAGTTTATTTTCAAATTTAAAAAAAAAATCTGCCATTGTTATATTTACCAAAGCCTTAATAGCCCACTTACTTCTACACCTAACCAAGTTGAATTAGAGTTAAGCAACCTGCCTTTCAAAAACGAAAAACAAGAAAACCGAACAAAGTCAAGAAAAAAAAAAGATCCAAGACGGCGAATTGACTCCGAAACAAGTGATATTTCAGCTTAATCCGAATAAATTCCATAAAAAAATAGTTAAATAACAACTCGTACACTTGCTATGGATGTAAAAAAAAGACTTATATCCGAACAACTGTCAGTACCTCCTTACCATTCTTAATTAGACTCTCAGCAATGATCGCTCTGAGACTCAGCATATAGCTACATATGTATAATAAGCGCAACATGCCCTTTTTCAAAATATTATCTTCTATATATAAATATGTATATTCTGAAAAGAGGCGGTTAGCTTCACTAAACTACTTCATATTGCTACAGACATGATCAATATATTCTGAAAGATGTACATTTGCACAATATTATCAAATTGAAAATCGGAAAGATATACAAACTTTCGTAATGTTTTGTTTTTTATATTTCAAAAGAAAGATTATATAGTTCTTGAGAAAAACGTAAAATCGTTGAGTTAAGCACATTCGAGTATCGGGGGTTTCATACTAATCTAAAAAAAAATTTCAAATTTTATCAATAAAAAAAGAAATATGAATTTTGCTTTATAACTATTTAAATTTCTAGATTCCTTGGATATTTAATTAGTTGAATAATTGGTAGAACCTACATTGCACACTAAGTTGAATTAGTTGTTACATATTACAATACCCGACATTTCCTACACCATACCTAAAAGTGTCTCTCTTTGAACTTTCTTAATTTTTTTGGTTCCTAGAATGGGCGAAGCAATTATTGCGTATGTATATCTTTTGCCTCTCAAAATAAAGTAAAAAAATTCAATTATTCCGCCAACAATTTCCGCCAGAAATTTGTGTTGCCAATAACAATGTTCGAAAGCGGAAAATTTTCGCACGAAATTTATAATTAGCGAACAGTACAATAGTGAACTATTTCGGGCGAAAACGAAACTCACGATAAGGGAGACGAGTTATCTCGCAATTTGTTACACAATGACTTGTTTATTGTTTATCAATTTTTTTTTTTGTTTATTTCTTATATCTTACGAAATATTAAAAGTCTACACCTTTTCCAAAAGTATTTCAGAAAAACACAAATGTATTTTAGAAAAACACAAATGAAATTCAGAAAAGCCCAATTGTATTTCAGAAAAACGCAAATATATTTCGGAAAAACACAAATGTATTTAAAAAAAAATACGAAAGTAATACATTTGTGTTTTACTGAAATACACGTAAAACGTATAGTTGGCAACCCGGTGAGGTGAGAAATGTGATAAGGAGTAAGTTGAAAGAGCAGGCGAAGCCGGTAGCTGAAGTCGTTAAAGTCGTGGGCAGAAAAAAACTTTACAAAAATATCCGTGAAGGCGTTGTGAGTAAAAAGTCGTCAAAGTTGTCAAGTCGGTCGAAGCAGCCAAGTCGTCGGAATTATATCCAAGTTGTCAAAGTCGTGAAATAGGCGAAAAGCAACCAAGTCGCCGGAATCTATAAGACGTCGATGCCTTTAACTCGTCGGAGCGTTTGCGTCGTTTGTGTTGTTGCCGAATTCAGCTGATTCAATAAATTAATTAATACATTTTTTCAATTATTTTTTAATATTTAAATTATTTTAATATATTTTAATAATGAACAGCGTAAGCACGACACGCTTTATCTTACATACATTTGGCTTATTCTAAAATACATTTTTGGTTTTCTGAAATACATTTGGCCTATTCCGAAATACACTTTGGTTTTTCTAAAATACAATTGTGTTTTTCTGAAGTACATTTCGCCTATTCTGAAATATATTGGCGTTATTTTGAAATACATTTGAGTTTTTCTGAAATAATGTTGGAAGAGGTGTGTGGTAGATCGATAGAACTTAAGGCTTAAATTATATTCCGATTTCCATACTTTTTAACAATTAATTTTTTAATGTCGGGCCAACATTTGTTTCCAAGTTTTCTTAACACTCTTCACACTATTCACTTTAATTGAATTTTGCAAACATTAGAATTTTACATTTCCAAGTCAATTAAAATTTTGTCAGAGTTTTATTTAAAGCTCACTATATCTACCATTTGTGACCGTATTACAACTTTTTGCTGGCGAAGTTTAAAGGTTTGCCTTTTGCACGGTGTATTGGTTATATATGTACATTTTTCGCACGTTAGCGTAAGCCTATAAAAAGCTTCGTTCTTACACACTCATAAAATAATAATAATTATTCAACAAAAAAGCCACAATTCTCATTTGTTGGTGAGAATTGGCGGCCACTTGAATACGTTCGTTGCCAATTTCTCAATTTTCACATACATTCACATACGCATATACATACGTATATATACATACATAGTATATATGTCGGGGTAAACATACGTATTCATCTTTCTCTTAATTCCAACACAATTGAATTCAATTAAATCCAAATCAATTAATTGGATTGGGCGGCAGTGAAGTGTATTTTTTGTTTTTGATGATACATACTATATATGTAACATATGTATGTATGTATATGCAGTGTGCAAGCTTAATGTTTGGTATGCGATAAAATTGAGTAATACGTAATACACAAGAAACGCATGTAACATGCATAAACAATATAAATTTAATTTGTATACTCTATTTGTTTAAAAAAAAATATATTTGACGTGGAAGCCTTTACAATTTTTTCGATGAAAGTTTTGTGTCATTCAATTTAGAGGCGATTCGAGAAAACTTAATTTGAGATTAACTTCCTACTTATTGCACTAAAAAATGATGCCGAATTTTTGTTGACGACCTTACAAAAGGTGTATACCCAAGATAGTAAAGGATAAATAAACTAGCCCCAGAATCTATAGTAGTAAGTAGCTCAGTGCAGTGGAAATGGTAGATGTACTTACATACATATTTCATAAGTTGCTTCTCCAACGCAGAAATACTTTCGAGGATTCACTATTAGAAAATACTTTTATTTGAATTAAAACTTATTTGCTCTGGTGATTCGATCCCTGAACTTAACAACATAATGGATTATAGCAAGCACCGCTGGTCACTTTACCACATCGACCGCATTGGCATGACTAGAAAAGTTGTGAGAGTTGCGCGATGACAATGCCGTCGGCGGGAGATAGTTCACCTTAAGCATTGTTGTAGACATTGAGTGTGATTTTTATTATGCAATTTTCGAGAGTCTAATGTAAGTTATGTACTAGAAATTTCGAAAGAGAATACATCTATTACGTGTGAAGTTAATAAGTGATGTCCTTAGGGTGATGTGCTTTTCCTTTTGCTCTGCCACCTAGTAGTTGATTCACTCACTCTGAATAACTCTGGTGTCAGACAAAATTTAATATAACTGGCACTTGCTGAGATGGTAAACAGAACCAAACCCAGTGTTGAGCTCTACACTATAAGGATATAGTTGGATGACCTCATTCTACCCAGACTTAACGGCTATACAATTTAAACTTCTCCCGAAGTGACTCTATTATTTTGAATTTGCTGTGGTTCCATTCTGATTTAATACGAACAATAAGACCTGACTTACACATTTTTGAATCTTAACTGGTGGCTCCAAAACTGACTGTGGGTCAGAATTTGGGATTTTTATAAGTGGAAATTGGAATAAGCTTCATCTTTCCCTTGGTAAATATGGCTTGACTATAGGCGATTTTGGCCTACTTAGCTCAGCATAGTACGTAATTTCGGCCTATTCGGGTCTTTCGTTTCCTAACACCTTCTGAAAGAACTTTCGGTCGATTTTTCTGTTCATAAGCATCTCAAGGTCTTCGCACTTATGCGTTGCGGATTTTTTCTACTTCTCAATGAAATCACGTATTGTTTCCGTTTTCTTCTGACAATATCGCTCCTGCACAGTAAAGGAAAGCAGTTCGAGTGGTTTGCTTGTCTGTTGTGAATGCATATTTCTGACGACAACCTTGTGCGAATTTACGAACACTTTTTCATGAAAAGAGGCGTGTGGGGATCTTGGCTGTGTCATGATAGTGATCCGAGTCAATATTGGCTCTTCGGATTGTGCGCACATTAATGACACAGAAAGTATATCTTCCGTCCATAATAAAATGGCTTACTTGGTTACGTGTTTTAACAGCTGGATATACCTATGTACTTAATTTGACGGACCCTCTTATGCTGGAATATGGTGATACTGAATGCCATGTTTCGGGCTCCGGCGAAGTCTCAATTGGCACTTACGCTATCCGACGCATTTTTGGACTGTATTGATGTCATACATAGTTTTTGTTATTGCTTTCCAAGGGCTGCATTTCTTGTAGAGTGGTGTGCGTGTTATTGGTAACCAAATTTGAAATGATATAGTTTGACATTTATATAATTTTTTTATTTTGAAGAATTTTCAATTAAAGTGCGGTTATTCTCTAACATAATCTATTTAAATGTAAGTTTTAAACTTAATAGTAAATTTAAAAAAAATTAAAACAATTTGTATATGGATTTTGAACTTTTTTTTTTAGATTTCTTTTAGTATGCCGTTTTAAAGCCCATTTAATTTTAGTACAATAATGTGAAAATTTCAAGCGGCTAGGTTCAACGGTAATGATTTATTAGAACTTTTTTGGACTTATTTGCTTTCATGAAACAAATAGCAACATTTATTTTTATATGGAAGAAAGTCGCATCACCCTTAACAATTAAAATTTAAAAAAATCAACGTTAATTCCAGGCCACGTGAAACTTCCATCATATTGTAAATTAAGTTTTAAATTTACATTTAAATAATTTATCTTAGAAACTGAACTGATTTTTAATTGAAAATTCTTAAAAATGAATACAAGTGGCAAACTATATCATTTTGAATTTGGTTGCCAATGATACGAACGGCACCGTACATATACTCTGTTCACAAATTATAGCACAAGAAGATATTGACACAATTGGACAATTTATTTCTCGTCCATTTATATACATATAACTATTTTAAATATTAACAAAAAAACGTATAAAATATACTATATACAAATTTCATCAAAATTTTGAAGTTTTTACTCATTAAATTTTAGGACTAAAAAGTGCACGTGTCTAGTGGAAACGAATTACAATTTGTGACTTTGACATTACACTTTATTACACCGAATGAGCCAAAAAACTGCATACAAAAAAAATTCTAAAATTTTTTTTTCCAGAATTCCACAATTTAAAAAATTGTTTTTTGGAAACAAATCATATCTTACTTTAAAAATAATTTTAATTAACTTAAAGAAAACCTAAGTGCTTAAATCTGTCAATATGTGGTTGTGCTATAATTTGTGAACAAAGTATTTATATGAATAAGAAACGATGGACTACATTGAAAAAAAATAGAAATATTCAGCGTATTCGGCGTGATTCCTGAATCGCACACATATGCAGATGCATACATACACACACATTTACACATGCACACACATATCGAATTTTATTAAAATAACAATCCCAGCGCTCTCAATAATATACTTCAAAAATTTAAATTGATTTCATTGCGTCAACGTATGTATGTTTATTTCATTTTCGAGGACGCTTTGGCTGAGTAAAAAATGTTGTGCCCATCTTTTTTTTTTTATTCAGAGCTTATAACAGAACAAATGAACATAATACTTCAATGGTGTTTTTTTATGCTTTGTCATCCGCTTTATATTTCGATTAAATAATATTCAGTTTTGTACTTTTTCATTTAAGTTGAATAAATCAAGCTACAGTATTACTTCGTTTTCATCACATTTAACTTATCAAGAGACTGCATTTATACAATAAGATTTAGGGTTATTTTATAGAACAACATATACATACATACATATGTATATAAATAAAAAGAATTACAATAATAAGTGCTAAGATAAAAAATGATTGTTACTTTGCTTATAATACCTACAAATAACAGACCAAATGGAATTACGAGTATGTTTTTCAACTAGGTTTGGTATGTAGAAAGCATTTTTTAAATAACGAATATGATCAGACAGTGCGTTTTAAAAGTTACTTCGAAAGGAAGTTGGAATATAATTTCATATACGAATATCAGTGATAGGGTAGTCTATCGGAGGTGAGATATTCATGCCATTTATACCAGCAGTATTAGGAAATTTTATTTTGTTGTATAGGGCGCCTTAATAGTAGTCGTAGAGCTTAAAAAAAAAACAAGTAAAAATAACAATTTAATGAAATAAATTAAAATAAATTTATATAAAAGAATAAAAAGTAAAACATATATAGAAAATCTAAATATAATAACACCTATGCAAATACATTCAAATAACCAAAATGAGAAGAATTAAATAAAATAAAGAAAAATAATAAAAATAAAATTAAGCAAAGTGAAATAAAGTAAAACAAAACAAATAACAATTAAAAAATGGGCATTAAATTTCAAAAATAATATCAAATAAAATAAAGTTAAGCAAAAAAAATAAAACATAATCAAAATAAAACAAATTAAAATGAATAAACTTAAAAAAATTATATAAAAAAAAATGTAATTTAACCAAATATTGCAAATAGAAGGAAATTATTTTTGAGAAAATAAGCGACATGAATATTTAAAAAATAATCAATTGAATTTAAAAATAATAAAATTTGGTATATTGTAAAACAGCAGTTTTTGGGCGAGAATAGCAGCAATTTAAATAATTGGTATATTAAAATGTATCATTCCGGTGATGTTGACTCACACAGTACAACATTTTTCAGTTCATTGATTGCCAACTCAATTCTGAGAACTGAATGATGCAGAAATTATTCTTTTTGGGTCTAATTTCACATACAGGCCTCAGAATTGAGTTGGCAAATCATGTGTTGTACTGTGTCAGGTAATGGTAAATTCGGACAACCGTCCAACAATGGATAAGAAAGTAAATATTTGTATTGTTTAAACATTTTAATAGCCAATCGGCCTTAAAGCTCAAAAATATTTAAAATAATGGCCAAATAATAAAAAATAAAATGTATAAAAGGATGAGCCAGCCTTATACAAACAAATTCTAACAAAATAGAAATTGTACAAACAACAACTACACAGTCAAGTAGAAGGGAAAGCAGGAAAAGTAACAACAGCTCACACAGCGTAAGCTTAGCTGAATGCGTTTAGTTGCCGGCTTAAGTATTACGCATGATGCTGTGGGTTCGACTCCCGTAGAAGCCAAGAAGAAAGAGGTCTGATGAGGAAATGTGGTGATTTCCGAAAAAGTACTATAACTTCTACCGCTTTGAGTATTGTTGTTTTTTCCTTATAATTTCCCAATAAACCAATCGGCCTTTAAGCTCAAAAATATTTAAAAGAAAAATTGTGCAATTGCAATGAATGATTTTGTTGTTACTCGTACTACAATTTGCCACTGTGTGCTTAATTTTTTTTTTTGTTAATCTGCTATTTACTTCTTATCTGCTGTGCCTCCCAACAATTAAAAGTTTCTACTTGAAATTGGTGGCAATTTAGTGAATCTAAAGCAATGCGACCATTAAAGTATGTTGAATGGTGCTAATCCGGTGATTTTGCCTCAGTTAATAATGAAGTTGCACAAACTTTCGAAAATAGATTTAATTTTGAAAATCATTTGCTCGTAAACACGCATTGGTTTCATTTAATCGCTATTACAATTTTTAACTGCAGGTTTCATTGTTAAAAATCTCTTTATCATTTGTTTAAATTTCTGCACGTGAATCTTAATTTGAAAATTGCGAAAAAACCAGTTTAAGTTGAAAAAACTGAAAAACAATTTTGTTTGAGTGGACAAATACAAATTTATCTCTTAACTTTTCTGAACAAATATATATAAGTATAGAATAGTTTTTTGCTGAAGAGCTGGAAAAAGTATAATAATTAATTCAATTACAAACTTACAAGTGCGCAAAGCTTTCAGAAAACCATTTTTAACATTGGATCGAGATTTTGCATGATTGTTGCTTACTCGAAAATGTATAAGTGCACATTATACATTTTAGGAGACGATAGAAATTTTCATCCTTGTTATAATTTAGATTTCATCTAATTAAGGTAAAGTGACTAAGATTTCCATTGATTTAAAGTTTTAGTGTATTGGTTTAGAGTAAATAAAGTTATGGATTCGGCAATGGAATACGAGTACAACAGTTTAGACCAAACACATACGTCCCAAATTTATCATTTTTAATCTTAATATTTTGTTTGAAAAAGAGCAAAACGAGTTTAGAAAAAGTCAAAAAATATTTTTATTTTTATATTTTTATGCGAAAAGTGCATATCCTATTTAGTATATTTAAAAATACAAACATACACAGGTTTAAAAATATTACTCGCCTGTGCCATCATAGTTACACAATGTCACTAAGTGTATTTTAAAAATTTCTTAAGCATTGCTTGGAATGAACTGTAGCTCCTCTCAACATCTACGGAGCCTACTGATGCTATTCAAAAACTTTATTTCATTTATATCTATATTTTTTGGTAATTCCACGAACTTTTGACCATTCACAACGTCGGCAACTTATTTTATTATTTGCAGACCTTGATTGGCTGGAAATACCATATTGAATATCTCTAATATTATTTATGTATATTCTTAAGAATTTTGAATTCATTATTAATAATAATATAATATAATTTTGGCACGTACACTATATAGCTCAGTGTTTGGCCGAGCTTCTCCTACCATTTGTGGTGTGCGTCTTTATATTATACCACAAATGGAGGGACCTACAGTTTTGTGCCGACTCCGAACGGCAGATGTATTTAATGAGAAGCTTTTTTATGTCTGAAATATCCTCGGAGGGTTGCCATTGGCTGCCGAGGGGTGACCGCTATTAGAAAAAACTTCTTCTATGATTAAGATTGTGCTTGCTCTGCCTGAGATTCGAACCTCGAACTCACCGGTATATCAAGTTATAGCACGCACCGCTACCAACTCGACCACAGCGGCCACATAATATATTATTATCATTATTAATAGGCTTCCCTAAATATAAACCGATAAATTATAGATCTTAAAAATGCGTATAGTATACAAAATAATACAAGCCGCATCGTCCTTGAGACCATCAACCATTTCTTTGATCGCGAGGAAATTTTTTGCATAAAATGATGACTTACAAACAAAATATTTCAAGCCAAATTTACAACAAACTCTTATATTAAAATTTAAATTTTAAACCAATGAAGACCAAAAATGCATGGTTCTATAATTTGTTTAAAAACACAACCAAGCCGACAAAATAGGCCAACGCCTTAAAATCGTAAAACTTTTAAAGACTATTGTTAAGGTTTTTTTATAAATTAAATTAAGCGAATATTTAATGAACATTTTATAAAATATGATTGTAAAAATATTTAAATCCGTACGTGTGACTATTAAATGCTGAACGCTTTTATGAGGCGTGTTTTATTTGACCATCAAGTCTTTGACAAATAAAACGTACTTAGCTTAATTCATATTTTCGCTTAAGTATAAATTGTGTTGGCCACACAGGCAAGAACTGTCAGTTTAAATTCAATTTATTTCAAAAAATTATCGGAAATGAAAAAAATGTAAGTTTGAATTATTAAATTCATAATTTCGTCATCTTCTTCGTTATTTAATTTTGTGAACGCATTACCAAGAAACTAAATCACAAAAAGTTTCAATGGTGTTTTAATTTTTAGTCAAAATCCATAATTACCGCTTCTTTTATTCAATTTTCTATTTCATACATTTTTCAACATTTAAAATACGATTTTTAGATTGCAATATTAAAGAAATCAAAAATGCTTACGAAAATTAAAAAAAAAAATTTGCTGCATTCACGAGATTTTTATTAATAAATAAAGCAAAATGCCCATTTAAAGCTAACATTTAATATATGTATGTACATAGGTATGTATTTTACCCAAATTTGTGCGAATCACGCAAGTGTAAAATATTATTAAATTGGTTAACTATTAAAAAAAAAATTGTTCAAAAGCGCATAAGACTTTAATATTACCACCGCGGCAAGGCCGATGATATATCCCACAATTTACGAAAATTCAAATTATTTTACTAAACAGTATACATATGCAGCTGCATACATGCATGCATACATAAATATGTATAACTGCAAGCAATGCACGTCCAATTTCAGTTTTTTTTTTATATATTTGAAAATGCAAATTTTATTTAATTATCACAACGGCCTTCTTTTTAATAATACACATTTTTTTACTCCTGCTCGCATTTGCTAATTGAAACATACAAAACGTTTAAACCGACGGTTAAAATTAAATTAACTCTTAATTTTTAATAATTTGACATTATTGTCGTGTCCATAATTAAATCATAACTGCATGGGCTTAGCAAAATAAAAACAACAAACACAAAAGCTGCGCTTAATAACAATTAGCCTGTACTAGGATTAAAGAACATATACACTTTTTTATTTTAGATACACACATACATACATGCGTATGTGCATTCGTACATACACATGGATATAAATATGCACATAGAATAATCTAATATTACTATAGAAAATCGTTATCATTTCTTTTCGTCACAAATCATTCGATTTTGCATTACGTAAGCAACGTATGTTTGTACTAAGGATGAATGGTGGGTGGTTGAAATTCGATTTTTGCCGAACATTTCCTGGTCATTCGATTCAAAATTCGATATATTCGAATTTTTTCGAAATTTTAACCATTTTCGTTTTACTGAAAATTATAAAATTTTGTTATTGTTTGGCCATATAAGAATTTTTCAAAATTATTTTTAAGGCCGATCGGTAATTGGGAAAAATTATCAGGAGAAAACAAAAATACTCAAAGCGGTAGAAGTTATAGTACTACACCGCGTAAGCTTATCTGAGTGCGTTATTTAACCATTTTCTCCAAAAATTTGCTATTTAATTTGAATGAATTGACGGCTGTCAGCTGTGAATTTATATTCGTATTTATGGTAAATCAAAAACGAGTTCTAAAACGAACAATTTTAACTAAATAAAATGCAGACGCAGAACAAATTTTTTCTATATAACAGACGTTAAATGTAAAAAAAAAATCAATTGAGCACATATGTACACTACCCAGGATTTAAAAATAATTATGAGATGACGAAAAATCGTATGAAATAATACAAACTATTTTAATGTCACAAAAAAAAAAGAAAAAAACTTGCAACTAAATCACCGTCATCTTGAGTTTCGTTTTCGCCCAAAATCGTTTACTTTTTACTGTGCGCTAAGTACAACTCACGATAAGGGTTTATATATACATACATACATACATAGGGGAGAATGGTCCCATACCGACCGGTCATACCATACCGAACCCCCAGAGATGGCGTTGCTAGCCGAATTGTCGGTAACGTCGATGAAAATCTGTTATAACACAGACATTTTGAATGTAGATAGCCTTTTTGACTTCTTTTTTTTCGCTACGATTTTTACGTTTACTTTGTTTCAACACCTTTGACAATCATTTTCAAGCTGCACGAAACTTTAAGCTCAAGTTGGTTTATCTTCGCATAAATATCGGATGGTTGAGTTAATATAGTCCTGGCTTTCATGCATTCTATTAGAATAACATCGCTCAATACTTCATAACTTAATGGCAAAGCAGTTAATTAAAAAAAGTCGTAGTGGTTCTAAACAGATCCCCTTTTATTGGCAGCGTAATTCTTCATTGCGTGTTTGAAAGGGAAAATATTTGATTTAAAGTGATACAAATTATTTCTCACGATTGTGGCGGTTGTGAAGACCATTCGCTCTTACTATGCGAAAGAGGACAGCTCAGACTTAATTTTAATTTTCTGAAAAGAGCCATCAAACTGTTTCTTAATATATGTCGAAATCATTCAATTTTATTCTATTTTATTGAACATTCAAAATCATGCTTTTGCTTGCGATTTCCTGCTAAGAAATAAGTGGTCGGTGTCGGACCACCATCTAACACTTCAAAACACCTACGAGCCTTACTAGTAAGAATCGTAAGAATCGTTAAGAAATATACATAGTCAACTGATCCCTCTACAAAGGAAATTTTCGAACGGAGCAGAAAAGTTAAGTATTCGCACCTTTATTGCCTTTGTCATTTGTGGGGTCGGTATGAGACCACTTTCCCCTATGTATGTCATAAGAGGAAACCCCGTTATGAAAATAAAACGTTTTTAGAAATATATTAAAATTAGGTTTCAGAAATTAAAATAAAAATTAATCAGTACTGCCAAAAATAAAAAGATATAAGATGAGCAGAATATATAAGCAACTTTCATAAATGTTTGTTAAACGCTTGAAGCTCATTTCACGATATATTTGTAGAATTTTAAATTAATTTGTAACTTGATTGTCTTTCTCTTCACTGTATTGTTAATAAAAACAAAAACTCCTTATATTACTATTGACTTACTAGCAACAATTTTACTAAATCAAGAAATTTTGCATCACACTCATTTATTTGTTCTTTTCATATTTTGTTTTCATTTTATTCCAGAGAATACCAGCGAAAATCACATCAGGTTAATAGACCAAATAGCGCAAATGGCTAAAATGGCATTCAGTGCAAACAAAAGTCAAATTGGCAACTGTTGCCATAGTCATCACGGTTGGACGGTCCGGTGGCGTTAATTGCGAAATCTAAACGTTAGTTGTGGCCAAATATGAGCAAAAAATAAAATAAAAATACTAACCGGCCATCTAAAGCCCTCTCTGGTTTCGTCGTTCTCATTCCATGCACTTCTTATGTGCTCATTATGAAGGTAATCAAGTTTTATTCGTTTCAATTATCGGCGGCAATTAAAAATTCCACTTTGTGCACAATTTTTTTTTTTTTTTTTGAGAACAACTTTTTCAACCACAAAAAGATGCAAGTTCATGGGAACGTGTGTAAGGATACTGCAATTTGCTAAAGCCTTTCCAAATGCACATTCTTTTATGCCAGTGTATACATACATATATACTATATACGTACGTAAAATGCATAAATACATACATACATATATATGTACATATGTAAACGCAAGTGCACAAAGCTTGTCGAAGTTACACTTTTGGATAATAGGAAATAATACATGTATATATGTACGTATAAATGTAAGTGTATACTTACATACATGCGCACAATCATATGTATGTATGTATGTACTTTTATTGTATAAGCCAATAGTACTGTCTCGGTTTGTGCAACTTCTTAATTAATGTCAGAGCGTATTGCGCAAGACGAAAAGTTGCAATTATCGAGACCTTTCTTGGTGAAGTAGATATTCCAATGAAATGGTGAGAAGTATCAAAAAAATAATAATTTTATCTACAAACATATATACATAGTCTTCAAGTCTCTTTACTATAAAATTGAACGTGTCAGTACATCATCACATAAAAGCAATAATGGCTTGATCTGTTGACATTATCCTGTTCATCGGTTGCATCTTCTACACTTATGTAGCTCCCATTATTCCTTATTTCCAACTTGCTGATTGCTTTCCAAATTTATCCGTAATTTCTTCGAAGTAAGACCATCAGTGCTCAATTTGGTTTACCAATTTTTAAAATGTCTCTTTGATAACACGTTTATTTTACTTACTTACTCAATTGGCGCACTAGCCGCCTAAGCAATATTGGCCGAGGTCAACAAAACACGCCAGCTCTCTTTATCTCTGGCTAACTGGCGCGAATTGGAAATGCCAAGTATAGCCACGTTTTCTTTTAATTGCTCTTTCCAACGCAAAGTAGACCATCATTTTCTTCTGCCACCACCAGCGTGTCGAAAATCTTCAGGGCTGCAGCTATTTCATCCATTCGAACGACGTGGCCTAGCCAGCGGAACCGCTGGTTCTTAATCCGCTGCACTACGTCTACGTGTTTGTGTAGCTCGTACAGCTCATCGTTCCATCGTCAGCGGTATTCGCCATCGCAAAGTTGCAAAGGTCTATAAATGTTTCGGATAATCTTTTTCTCGAACACTCCAAGAGCGCTCTCATCTGATGTTTTGTGTGAGAGTGTGGTTTTTGTCCGTCGAGAGAGGACTTTACTGTGTAGTTGCCTACTCAGTCTGAAGTAGCGCTTGTTAGCAAGAGAGATCCTCCGTTGGATATCGAGGGTGACGTTGTTATTGGTGTGTTAATGCTGGTTCCTAAGTAAACGAAGTTCTCTCCTTTTTCAAATTGTTTACTATCAACAGTGATGTGAGTGCCCAGCCGTGAATGTGCTGTCTATTTGATGATTGGAGATAATTTTTCTTGCCTTCGCTTTGCTTCTTTATCCAGTTTGAAGGAGGCAGAACTAACTGAGCAGTTGTTAAGACCAATGATGTCAATGTCTTCGGCGTACGCCAGCTTTTTCACACTAGGTGATGGCAAGTACCAGTAAGTAAAACTTAACCCGATTGCTTATAAAAAATCCCAGTTTCTTCAGAGTTAAACAGTTTATCTGGAACCAATGCATAGCTCTTATTTTTAATGAAATTTTTCATATAAATCGATTAACTAATTTTGGTTTGCTAGAGAGTTTCTCGCCACTAATTTTTAGCTTGCAATTTCCATGACGATTTTTAAAATGTGGCTTACATGGAAATGTGTTTGTTTTTGAAATAACAGCCGTGCCTTTAGTTTTGCATGCTCCATAGGTGCGGACACATTTATTTTATTTTAAAGCCACCTCAACCAAATGCAATTATCGAGTACCTTGTTACATATAAAGGGTAGTAGCAAATAGAGTCCCAATGTAAAAAAAAAAATATCTGTTGCGAAAACCGAAATGTTGCGCAAATCGAGTGTTTGCATAAACGAGAGAGTACTGTATGTGCGTTATGTAAGTATGTATATAAATATATATACATATATATCAATATATACTTGCATATGCATGCCTTGAAGTGTGTGCGTATTTTTTTTTTTTTTTTTTGTGTAGCTCTCTTATATTCTGCTCTTTCCATGCAGTTCTCTAGGCCAAGTGAATAGCGCATTGATGGAACTTTTTGAATTGCACCTAATTGGAGTGTGTATTCGTTGTGCGTTGTTAAGTTTACTTCCGCTGGAATGCACTTAAAAGTGTTCGGAAATAAAAGCGAATAGCAGCGAAGATCCACTCCAGCGTCAAGTGTTGCCGTTGTAAATGTTTAGAGCAGTGATTGTAACTTTTCCAGTTGCATGTCACGGTTCAATTGCCAATACAAACAACGTTAATTAATAAACAAGCAAATGTAACCAATTTAGTCTGTTGAACACGTAGAGAAAATGCTGGTTTGCATCTACTATGCTTACAGCAATGTTTTAAGTTCTCATTGAAAATAAAAAAAAGACCAAGTGCTACAATGCAGGAAGTTATAAGTGTACTTACGCACTTACATATATAGCCTCAGGCAATATTTTCAATTTTTTCATTTTCAACTGTTACGCGTTACTCAAACGTAAATTATGCTTTTGATCAACCGGACTTTTAATGCAAACATTTTGAGTTTCCTCCCAAGGCATATTGAACAGATAGCAGCATAATACAAACTCTTGTAATTTATTGTTGCTAGCGACCTCTGATGTTGCATCTTGTGAAATGTCAAATTAAAATTAATTAAAATTCTGCATTGGGCATTAATATAGAGCATCCCTAATGAAATACAAAAACAAATTGTGATCGATATATATCTTATCAATATTTTTAAACAATATTGATATATGCATAGTAAAAAATATCGATATATCGATTTTTTTACCTCAAGGCGCAATTACTCAAAGTATTGTCAAAATTTTCAATAGGGAAAAAAATTATACATTTTTGGCTGTTTTATTAGTTTTATCTATCATTAAAATACAAATTTGAGTAACTATAAGGGCGTGAAGCTTAGTTAAATTATTATTAGAATCAAAATGTTTTATACAATGGCTTCATTTTAAAATTTTCATCAAACCAGTATATGTCGGGTATAAACTTAAGAAGTACACTTTATTTGCTTCTATTATCCGGCACAGCTAAATTAAAAGCAGGAAAAGGTCTTTCGGACGATACTGAGGAAACTTGAATAATTTAATGAATTTTAGTTAAACAGTTTACAGAAATTTCAGAGAGAACCGGTGTGATAAGACGAAAATTCACCCAAAACTCTATTGGCTTTAATTTTTTTTTTGTGTTCATAATTCAAATAAAATCAATTTGAATTTTTAGTGAACTTAAAAGCATCGAAATTGATACAAATTTAATACTCTGAAATAAATGTCTAATACCGATACAACGAGATTAAAAATATCGACGTAAATATCCATTATTTAAAAAAAAAATCATATCAGCCGCTCGTGTTGCGGTTTAATGTGCCTTGGTTCATCCCTAAATTTGTATGCACTTTAAAATAGAGTGCACATTAAAAAAAATTATAACAGCCTGATATAGACATACGTAGGTACGGTAGTGTTCAAAGTGCTTTTGTTGGCCGCTTATGTTTGTTCACTTTTCGTCCAAATTTCAAAGGTTTTAAAATAGTAACGGTCAGTTTGATGAAAGCAATTATGGGGAAAATAATTTTAATTTTGTGGATTTTATATATACATTTCAGTTATACTTGAGTTGCTGGTGAAAACAGTAGTAAAGCACGCATAATATTTATACCTTTACAGCCGGCTGCACAAAAGTAATTTAATTAATGAATGCTTTAAGTAATAATGAATTTTGTATGCAAACTGACAGGAAATAAAAATTGAAGTTCCACTGAAATCTGTTTTTTGTTGATTTATTTTATACTTTTTACTATCTTCACTTATCTTTATTTAATATTTATGAAATTAGCAGGTACATATACATATGTCTAACTTCAAGTGGTATTATTTTAAATGATTGAAGACAAATTACTTAAAGTAAATATAATGTGAGCAAACGTTATAAACGTCACTTGGGAATACCCCGAAGTGATGGAATTTTTCAAGTATACGCTTTTGTATCGGATACTGGCCCCTGCGGCTGGGAAACTAGCGCCGAGAAAATTAAGTTTTGTCAAAGAGTCAGCTGGCTTATCTGTTTGTTTCTTGATTCTCAAGCCCATCGTTGGGGATTTGAACTGGTGGCAGAACGAGCTTTTTGTATAGCAACTCCTTAGGATGACTACCATTGATATAAGGATGAGCACCATGAAGATTATGACACATACAAGAAAGGCTTCGGTAACCATAGAAAAATTATTCTCTTCATTAACATACCCCGGATACTTTATTGCGATGTAGAGGAGGTGTTCCAAGCTAACTCATATGGTGTGATTGTTTTATTTTTGGTTGCGCTCTTCTAAAGTATCATTTAGGATAAGTGAAGCAAGATTTCATTGTTCCTTAAAATTTTTAGCCAAATCTCATATAATCGTAGTATTGTTCATTAGTTCGATAATTATGTAATATCTTTGGTTTTTATTTTTGGTCTTGCGAGAACTTAAATAAACCATGTTCCTTTTCCGCAAAATCGTCTCGAAGTAAGTCAATATTTTGGAGTTCAAGTGATTCTGCCAGACATTTCCACACTGAGCATTTATAATCAATTGGCCGGGTGAAACAGAATTTGCTTGTGTTTCCTTTTAGTTCCTTGAAGCGTTCGTTTTTCTTTTGCTAACAAAAAGCTATGACAGAAGTTTGTCGCCAGCTTGTTTTACTAAATTTTCCATTTGTATCGTCGTTCTTGGAGATTGATTGACCCGCTAATAATTCAAAACATCCCCCTTTAGTTCGTTACTATTGCAGTTTATTTCTTTGTTTTATAACTTTTGTACTGCTGAAGCGTTTAAAAAAATTAAAAACTTTTATGTTCTTTTGTCCTGCGGATAAAGTGAATTAGGTATTTGCCTTTGCAAAGATTCCTAAATTTTGTATCCTTTGCGAAATAACACTTTTTTATATTTTGTTTTTCTTTTATTTCTTTTGTTTTTGCGGACTAGGAGCAAAAAATCTTTAATTTTCTCAATTTAATTAAATTAATTAAAATCGTTGAGTACTCCTGTGTACTATATTTATAATAATATAAAAACTTTGATTTAAAAATCATCCCAATATTGGCTTTACTTCAGTACTT
Organism: Philophylla caesio; assembly: GCA_963971545.1. NCBI lineage: Eukaryota > Metazoa > Arthropoda > Insecta > Diptera > Tephritidae > Philophylla > Philophylla caesio. The sequence goes on along the minus strand of OZ020609.1, from coordinate 57,925,729 downwards.
ACAATGAATAAACAAAGGCAGCCGACAGTAAATTAACTCGAACATGTCGTACAGGTCGTATGAGTAACCTGACTAATCGGATACGAAACAATTTAAACGCTCATCTTTGTGCTTTTAGTGTTATGCATTATTTATTGTGAGAGCTTCAGAAATTATAAAATTATATCAAATTCGCTGCAGTTGTTGGCGTCGAAAGCACGAAAGGAAAACAAAATTAATAAATATAGTTTAAAAAAAAAACCAAAAACACCCTTTCTTTGCACATCAAACAAAAAAGTGAAAAATAAATATAGTTTAAATTAATTTTTGATATATTTAATATAATACATAATATAATATAATATCCATGTTACTGTTAAGTTCTAGACTTGAAATGCCTAAGCATTTTCTACTCAGTAATTATTGTCTTAGCATCTTTATCATTCAAATTAGAAACATTAGTCAATCGATATACATTTATACATGTTTCGGAATTAGAAAAAACTCTATATGGTGTTATAATTGATAAGTTTTTTATGTATTACCTATAATTTGTTATTATAGGCAAATAAAAATTAATGAGTGTTTGGATAAATTAAATGTAAAAGTATTAAAATCAACAAAATTTAACAAATAAAATAAAATATTGCCATATGGGCGCCGAACAAATTATTTTAAAAACATTTTAGGGAGGTAAGTATTACTTCAATTGCTATACTTCCGCCATGGCAGTCTACTTGTATACATATAGATATTTTTATATATAAAAACGAAGTTATTTAAAAAATTTCCCGGTTGGCTTCTTTTAAAAAATTAAATACGGAAAATTAGCTTCGTGGATAGGTTGTATTACTCTTGCAAATCCTTCCAGATATCAAATTTCTTTCTAATTAAAACTAGGTATTTTCAGCTTGTAGCATAGTTCAACTTATCCGTTTAAGAATCGTACAAAATGCATTCTTCGCCTGCAACACAAAAGAAACATAATTTTTTACAATAATTAAATCGAACTAAATAAAATAAAGCATCAAATAAAAGATATCTTTATGGCCTTTTTGACAAATATATTTTTTTACACATATGTAGTTTATTTCGTATTTTTTAAAGAAATATATAGTTTTTATTAAAAAAATGGGCAATATTTTAATTTATTTGTTTTTCTTGAAATATATATAAAATATAAATAAAGATATATATATATATACCAGGGAAAAGGTCTATAAAATACCTTTTCAAACATACGAATATTTTAAAAATTGGTTAAATATTTTTTGAGATATACATATAAGCTTTTAAAAATTTGAAAATTCCCCCCCTTTCCTCTTCCAAATACAACCCCCTATTAATTTTCATTAAAAAAATTTAACACGGTAAGAATCCGTAGAAGAATACGGACAACGACCTATTTTATTCTAACTTAACAGACGCTATTCATCACTTAGAAGTCTCTTCCCCACAGCAAAGGGAACAACTTGATAAAGCTTACGAAGAAGAGAACTAATTATCAAATGATTTTAAAAAGAGTTATAGAATTTGCCTTTTTTTTGTTACAAAGATAAGGAGTTTATTTGTTTTAGTTTAGCTTATTCCTCTTTAAAAATTACCTCAAAAGGGAAAATTACGCAAAGGCACTTCGACGTGGCCCAAAACTGGTTTAGTCTGATTTAGAGTACTAAAGTCATTTGAAAATACTTTTATTTTTTGAAGCAGAGAGTTCTGCGTATTCGTATATAAAACCCACAAAATTTTTCAATGTAGGAAAAAAATCACTGTTCCTTGCTGCAGCGAAAAATACTGCAAAAAAGTATAGGCAAATATAAAAAATGTAGTCCCCTTCTAGTCACGCTATCTGCACTTTTCTTCCATTCTTAAATTAGAGACTTTCGAAATATGGCGTTGCAAAAATTAATTAAAGTATCGGAAATATACGAAAAGACAAAAAAAAATCGCCGAATACTTTAGGCAGGAAAGTGAATAAAGAATATTGTGTTAACACATTTTTTTGGAGGCGTGGTGGTGCATAAATTTATTTATTTTATCAATAAAAAAGTCCCGCCAGCATATACATAAATGTATGTATATGCATGTATATATGTAAAAAAATATATTGCAAACCAAAAGCCATTTAATTATTTTGAATATCTACCACAACTGTAAAACTGTTAGAGTTGGCGGCAGCACGTCAACACTAAATATATCTGTTCCGTTCTTGAACAAATTTGCGCTTGATTTTAATTTAGATTTAGAATACAGAATACAGTAAATGAATAGGAATCGCGAGGGGCAGTCAGATGTACATGTACGACTATGTAGATAACTCCAATAAAAAGCGGAAGTTCGTCAGCAACGATATCAGCAAAGCAATGTATTTTCAAATACTTACTCGCACCGCAAACGCTGATAAGTACTTCGTAGTGGGTAGCAAATTGAGCGACTGGGATATTTCAGCAGTCAGTGATTTAGTTGTTTTTGTTTGCCTAGCGTTGGTTCTAATGATAATACACATACACATGTACATATACCTACTCGTATGTACATATACATATATGGTATGTACATATATATGTATGTATGTAGATGCCTTATTTTATGCACTTTATGTGTATCTTTGTAGTTGCGATTTTCTTGTGTACAATTTTCAGGAAAGCGATTAATCACCAAATACTGTGGCGTAGGATTGCCAGTGGCATTCTGTGGCGTTGAGGTAGATAGTCATGGCGGCTTTGCGGTTGTGCATGGCTTGGTAGCCGTTTTGCTGCGAATGGCAGTGGCAAGGCGGTTGCGGTTGCAAATACCTATTCGCAGCTCAGGAATTTTCACAGTACAAGCTTACGCTTGCACGATTTTCAATTACTTACTTCAAGTACTCACGCCTAAATACATACATGAATAAATATGTTTGTATGTATGTATGTATGTATGTATGTATGTATGTATGTATGTATGTATGTATATACGCCATACACTTAACTAAGAATAATACACGCTTACTCACAATTATACAATACATTTACTGAGTATTCACACATACATACATACATACAAACATTTGTATGTATCTGCTAAAGGCATTAAAGAGCATTGCGGTTTCCGCAGTAGTGCTTGTTTTCCTACAACCTCAATTCATTTCTGGCGAAGTCGTGAATTTCACCAAAAATTCATCATTTTATTCCACTAGAACGCTGCGCCATACCGCACTGGTTTGAGCGCATTCACCGCAAGCTAAATGCAGCACAATTGGTTTCAATTTTACGCTTCACTTCTTATTCCTTTTGTGTAAGGGAAATGGGGCAACGATTTGCCGCGATTAACGAAGCTCTGGTTCGCGGTAACATAATGAAACTTATGATAGAGGGGCATTTATCGTTTGTGTTTAGTGTGGGGCATTTGAATTATGCAGCAATATAATCGAATTGTTGATAGGAAAATCAAAAGTTTGCTTAAAAAAATTAAACATACTCGTATTCTTCAACATTTATGAACGTTTATTTGCTTTCGAGTTTCAAATAAGTTATATTTTAAAGTTTTACGAACTGCTGCAAAGATCGATTTATTTTTCAATTTAAAAATAAAATTAGATAATTAGAAAATATAAATATATAATGTGAAATCTAAATATTAGTAGTTTCAGCCCAATTTTGTTTCGCAAGAGTCAGCCTCGCAAAATGCCTTATAAAAACTGTTACAATTTAAACTTAGTCGTTCCCGTATGACAAATCGGCTTCTTAACTCATGAAGAATATTGCATATTCTACAGTTTTCACTAGTAATATTAATATGTTGTAAACTTCCTCATACCAAAAAAAATCCATTGGCATTACTGACTCGTTTGTCTAATTTATAATTTTTTCATACATTGACATTTGATTTTGTGATTGCGTGAATTTGGATAAGTTAAACAAACAATTTATGTTATTTCATAATAATATAAAGATTTTTCATTTGAAACATCTAATATATCATATTTGCAGTATAAGTTTTATATAGCTTATAAATAGCGAACTCTTCTCTGGTGTGTGTAAATACCAGTTTTGTTTTGATTTGTTTGCATCAATGATAAAACATTTATTTGCAGAATTTACTCTGCAAATTAAAAATATTAAAAATGATATTGACAAATTATAAACTTTTGAATATTTGAAAATGTTTCATAACTTATCAAAAACACAGATTCAGGCACTAAATGTGAAAATTTGTATGTTTGGATGTTTGTTATGGCTCTACAAATTTAAATAAAAACTTTTTATAAAATATAGTTGAGAATGGCACATTCCATACATGCGCTGGACTGATAGAATTTTGTGCGGATGCATGTCCATAAATAAAATCATTTTCGTGTTCATGGCATAAACTATAGTTTATTGGAAGAGTGGGCCACCTGTTATTTTTTGATATCGCATTTCTTAGAATATATGCGCAATGGAGTACTGTAACACGCACGAATCACACAACGGTTGACCTTTTTATACCCGAGCGACCTTGTACACAAGGGTTTGTATATTTATTCGTATAGCGGTTGTTTGTAACAGCAAAAAATAATCGAGATAGATATACACATATACATACATATACTCGTATACTAAAATGATCGGAATGAAAAGAGAAATCGATTCAGCCCTGACTGTCTGTCCGTCCGTCCGTGGTTACAATACTTGTGTAAAAATGTGAAATATCTCAATGAAATTAGATATATATATACATTGCGGGATGGCACCGAAATGCTGTTGGCACAAAATTCGAAACACGAAATTCTGTTTAAATAAATTCTGGTTTTCAAAATTCTGCTTTTTGAAAAATCAGCTTTTTACAATTCTGCGTTTTGAAGATTCTGCTTTTCAAAATACTCGATGACAAAATCCTGAATTTTAATTACATTATTTTTTAAAACCTAAACTAATCTCGTTGTAATCCCCACAACTTAGTAAATTATAAATGTTTAGATATATAAAAAACAAAACTATAGTTAGGTATATGTTTGCACAAAAATATCTGCATTTTGGTTGAGGATTGATGGAAAATCAAACAATGAGCGGGAGCCTTTATTATGTATAGTGGTGAACTTATGATTTCACCATCTCCTACTAAAACTATTCTTAAAAGTTACATTTGCTTCCTGTTTTATGCTCTATTCTTATCGTAAAGCGTGGTTTATTCTATTTGTAAAGATGTCACATATAATCACGTAAAAATCCAATAAAAACAGAGACATGTTAAGTGTCTATTCTTATTATTTACAACGAATAACTAAAAAAGGGTCATATAATTGGGCTTGTTCCAAAAGAATAGCACGCCATTGTAAATCGCGGTTAGTGACATTAATAAGACAATAAAACAGAATTTTAAAATGCCGAACTTTCAAATGCGGAATTATGAAAAAGAAGAATTAAAATAAAAAGAATTTAAAAAATACAGAATTTTGCTCGAGCGGAATTTTTTTACATTTTGCAGAATTTTGCGATGTGGAATTTTGTAATCCCGCGTAATGTGGCGATCCCATACATTGCTCTTTGGCCAGGGTAGGTTGATATTGAAAATGGGGAAGATCGGTCCATAACCACGCCTACCTCCCATATAATGGAAGTTTCTGAAAAATGCAAAAACTCCGTTTTCAGTATGTATTACAGCAAATTGAGTGAAATTTTGTATTTGGAGCGATTTTAAACTAAGAAATTAAGTATTTATGACATTTTGAAAAATGGGCTTTGCCACGCCCCTTTTATGATATAATTTTTGTAATTCGTTAACGGTGTTAGGTATCGCAACAAAACTTGGTAAACATATTGTCCTTGATAGAGGTCTTACAAAGGTCAAATATTTTAGAAATCGGACCATAACCACGCCCACCTTCCATATAACGGAAGTAATTAGCATATTCATATTAAATATTGCTTTTAAGAAATATATTACAATTTTATTGATAACATTAACATTTACTAGGCCAACAGAAAATAAACAAACGTTTTTAAGAAATTTATTGTAAATCATTACTACTTATGTAGAAAAATATGTTTACATTAATAAATTAATGCCAACACTACAAACTACAGCTTACCAAAAAATGTGTGTTTAAATCGTTTTGCTTTTTATGACTTATGTATATTAAAACTTCTTAAACCTTAAACTTTTTATGCTATGAATAATGAGAATAACAGAATATTCCAGTCAGAATACCCACTTATGTTTCCAATTGTAATGAAACTCTATCAAACTCCGTTCAAGCAATGAATATAGTGCGTAGACATTATTTTAATTGGACTAAACCGACGTCTACCTCTCATAAGATTTTATATAATCGGAAACTGCAATTTTTTTGTTCAAATTACCTTTTATACAAATTTGGAAATGGGCGTGGTCCCGTCGATACCATCGCGAAGGTATATAAAATTCCGTTTCGCCCGAATTAAGATTTTCTTACTTGTTTAAATATTTTTTTAATTATTTTTTGCCAATAAAAATGGAGTTCATTCTTTATACATTTTATTAATGTAAAAAAGTAAAATCTCGCGGGTATAAGCTAGTTCATATATAAGATAAGTAATTACTTAAAAAGTAGTATTTTAATACATATTTTACTTAGTACTTTCTGCGACCACTTCGCAAAAAGGGATCACATTATTCCCCCTTTCTGCGTACTTCCAAAATACAACTATGTATAGGTTAAGAAGTGTCAGATTTTAGCTGTCAGTAAGTACAAAACCTTTTATGATTAAATCATTAACTTAGTATACAGCTTTCAAGAAAATCGAAAAATTCATATAAAATGACACTCAAGAAATTAAAAAGAAATTTTCTTCTAGAAAGCTTTCTGAAACCAGTCGAAAGCTCTTAAGAAGAAAATGATTGTATTGTAAAGTTCTGGTTTTATTTCATTTTTATTATTTTTTTTTTTATATTTGAATCAAAACTTCAATCGAGTGCTGTTCAATTGAACTATTCGTTCTCCGATATGTAACAGATTTCAAATGCCTACTTTTCCATTGTTAACATTATTTTCTTTCATCATTCAGTGTTGCCATCATTTCACACAAAATAGTGTTATGTATGTTCTTAAATATTCCCTAGTTAAATTAGTATGAGACAACAGTTCGGCCATTCTGGCAACCAAATTGACTTCAATTTGCAAAGTGTATAAAATTACAATTTTTAAGTTAGAGTTACTCTAAGAATTTTAACTTACTTCTTCTAATATGGGTTTCTTTATCGTTATTCCGCCTACATTAAATTTATTATAAACGTATTTAATAATTCTATAATTATATTTCTAAACTGAACGCAGAATCTGTCAAACACCATTCTACGGAATGTGAGGGTCTGACACCTCGCACCAAATATCTCTCATGCGGTAAAACCTTTTCAAACACAAAGGTTGAGCCATTTTCTTATTTGTGCACGGGATAGTATCAGACAGTTACGTATAAAATTTTTGTGCTTTTCAATAACGAAAACCAATTATGCTTCTGGATTTCGTAACAACATATATCCACACTCAATTGACCAATTTTTCATGGATCCATCTTATGATCTACGCTTGCCAGAAGGCGATATTTGATACACCAGTTCGTCTTTCCTCACTGCCGGAAATCTCCAAGAGTGACTGAAGGCTACACATGCCAGGCTTTGTGCGACTAGTAACTGAAAGTTAATGTCAATATCGGTGACAGCTTTGATGTGCTCCACACGATTGAGTGCATGAGCGTGACCCATAGCTCTCCCAGGTCGCTGTGCTATTGTGAATTGAAATTCTCAAGCAAATATAACAGCTGGTAGGGTATAGGGTATAGGACAGTCTGTTTTCATTTGGCAAGCTTCTAGCTTATGCATCGGAGTCAGTAACAAGTTTGAACTGATAGTTGACTTGGAAAAGTAAGCTACCGGGTGAAACTTCAGATCGTCCTGCTTTTGCATAAGTGCGCCACAGAATCAGTATAAACAGGCATCGAAATGTACCTCGGTTTATGATCAACAACATGGGTGGTTCCGTGAGTTTTTGCCTCAATTCAAGTAAAGCTCGCAGGCATTCTTTAGTGAAGGTATTGAGGCCGATTTTGCCAATAATTCGTCGATAGTTTTGAGAATTTCAATACGTTATTGATATGAGAGTCGACGGAGTCTTCGGTAAATAGGCGTGTGGCTTGTCGGTTCAAGTATGGCAAAATAACTGTCAAGTGTGGAAGGTCTTCTTCTTCTTCTTTAGTAGCGCTAAAAACGGTGGTCGGTTTGAGCCCCCCATGGAGAAAGGGCTCTGATTTTCAATTGTCTACCGAGACCAAAGCAAGACTTGTAGGCAAGTGTTATTCTTCGTTTGATTTCGAGGCAGATACAATTAGTGGTATTAATGCTAGATCCAAGGTATACAAAATCCTTGACTTGTTTAAAGTTGTAACTAACAACAATGATGTGTATCACAATAACCGAGGATTTTTTGTTTGTTGCCACATTTTACGCCAGCAGCATCGTGCTACTGCTACTGCGATTCAGATTGGCAGCTCCTTAAACTTTTTTCAGCATCAGATAGAAATTGTACGAAATTGAGTCGCCTTGTTTAAAAGCTCATTCGTTCTCAAACCGATCAGAGGCATGCTTCCCAACTTGGACGGAGCTTTAAGCTGTGCTCAACGTCGCGAAGTTAGCTTCTATTCGTGCGACATTTAAGTCGACTAAGAGATTGTGTGTGTCGATTTGCTTATCTAGGTTATTTTCCAGGATTTGACATGCTGTGAATATCTACTCAATTGTGAATTAATCAGGCCTGAAGCCACACTTATATGTTATTCTATGCTCAATATTGTCAGGAAAATGAGGAGTGGCTTGCCATAGCGGGATTGAGAGCCGAGCTGCAACAAGGTAAAACTTCCTATTATTTAGCTATTAGGACCTAAGCCTCCTCACCGGTTGGTTACGGCATCTTGCTGTTTGCTTGCTCAGGCTGCTCACGCTGCAGGAACGTAAACATAAAAGTCGGGATTTATTACAGCCTCGGAACTGTAACCGCATACGCAGAAGCACTACTGATTGAATTACACTCCGGAAATGTTAACAGTTCCAAAAGCCGGGTTTGATCTATTACAAAAAATGGTAAGTTCTCGGCCATCGAGTAGTACATGCGCAAGCCTATTGCTTATCGTGTGTAAATTGGATTTTGCCTAGAGGCCAAAATTGTTTTTTGCCAGCTGCCGAACAACAAAGAAAGCACATGTCAAATGGAGTTTACAACTCCTTTTGGATTCTAGGAGTTAAAACATTTGAACTTTGGTTTACAGTATGCTGCGCAGACATACCAAAGGTTTTAAATCAAGTTCGATGCGGTTTAAACTTTGTATTTGTATATTTCGACGATGTTTGTACTGCACCCACTTTGGAAGCTCATCAAAACAACCGGTGTTGCAATTTTCACACTTTAATGTCGTGAGTTTAAATCTTGGCATGGATCAATTATTTTATTTTTCAATTATAATTTTTATAAGTATGTTCATGTATGTATGTATGTACACATATATATTTTATTACTTGTAATTTTATTTTTAACTTCACAGATTCATCCCTAAGAGCAGACTCGAATCGCCAAACTATGCGCGACGCCATAATCATGTCCTTTTGGATTTGTTAAATGCGTCTTCTTTTCTGTTTTGTTTTCTCACTATGACGATAGATATTACTACTTTCAAATTAAAAGAAAAAATAAATAAACGTGTCAAATAAACGACTCAAGCTAATTTTTAACAAGTTTTATATTATTAAACAGAAATAAACATATTTGTCGTGTTCAAAAGATATTTGACATGTTTGAACAAAACAATTAGTAGTTTAAGCAAAACTGCTTCCAAAAGTGTAATACACGTATAGTATATACATACATACATGCATTTAAGGCTTTTGATCTCCAACATTGTCATAGTTTTTTTTGTATTTTAAAATTTGACCAGTGTTCGAACTATGCTGTTGTTGCTTTACCAAAAAGTTTTAATTTATTTTATCTGCTGCGGCTTGTATTCATTTAATTTTTTATTTAAAACGCACTTATTTTACAATTTATCAAAACTAAAACACGGTTATTACTAAAAATCGGCATTACTTCGTTTTTATTTTCTTCATATTCTTTGATTACTTTTACTTAAGATATATCATCGGCCGCGGGCAGGCGCAATCTTGTAATCTATAATTCGTGGAAAGGCACACATCTTCCTATCTATCATTTTTGTGGCTTTGCTTTACTGTGCACATGTTAACTGATAGCCCCCAGCATAACTCAAATGAGATTTTCTGTTTGCTGCTCTGTTGCTTTGATGCCACAATTTTAAGCAGTCCAGTCGCAGCGTAATTTCAAACAGTTGCTGCGTTTCGAATGTACCATCGCTAAACTGGTGAAGCTACAACCAGCACTGCAAAACCCAGTACATATACATACATTGATACATATGCCAAAGTCTAACTTCATTGCCTTTTAAAAATATATATCAATAATTTCCTCTCGAAAATTATTTTCGTGTTTTTCTTTTTATTTTTTTTTTTGTTTTAAGCTTTGTATAAAACTCATAAAATTCAAAAAAATTTTAATCATAACTTTGAACATTTTAATCAGAAAAATTCCTAGGGGTGGTAGTTCTTAAGGAAATATATCCATATGGTTATAATAGCAGTTCGATTACTTACATATGTGTTTAACCGCTAAAGCCCCTTTATTTTTGGCCTTGGTATTTTTCCCATTGGTTATATTTATAGGAAAAATGTCATCCAGAAATTTTCACGACGAAGGCATCATATCTAATGAAAAAAAGACAGCTCTCAAGCACTTAACAAGTTATTCTATAGTTCCCAACAATTGTATGTTAGTGTAGAAATAAATAATTATTAAAGCAATACACACGGAGAAGAATAAATCTAAATATCTAAAAACGGGGTAAATTAATATAATCTCGGTGAAAGCGAGATAACTAGCAAACACGAAAAAAAATTATTGCAATTATGGTAAAAACTACCGTGTTTGATTGTTTCAAACATGGTTCCACCAAAAAATATAAATCGTAACATTTTTCATGAAACCGTGATGAAAAAGTATGGACGAATTTGGAAATTTTCAGCATAATTCAAATAACTTTTCGTATACCAAGCCAGAGAAAATTATTCTGGTTGTTTTGGTGAATTTTTTCAACTTTTTTTCTCCGTGCAGAATATACAAAAACTGTGATAGCGCAGTACATGTGAAAACAAAGAAATTTTACTCGAAGGTAATAAATACTGTTTCTGTGAGTTAATTATTAAATGGGTTGATATGGGTTGATATATGGTAAGCAGCATGCATTACAATGTTACTGAAAAGTTGTTTTGCCGGCACTGTGTGCAGCTCACTTTGAGCGTTAATATTCCGTTGTTTAACCCACAAAACCCCTTGCTGCGTTCGCCCCTGGTTACTTTCATTATGTTTGCTAATGAACATTTTTCGTTGATCAAATGGTTTGCAAAATTAGACTCAAGTATAGCCGTGGGTCGAGTTTTATTATCAGCTCACTTGTAAATAAAAACTCTACGTGATATTTGGCTTACTTTCTATAATGACCAAAGTTAGAAAAGGAAGAAATTTTTTTTGAAAAAAATAAAATCGTGAATGGGAAAATAAAACATGGAGAGAATATGATGGCATTTAAACAGAAATGTTTTCCCAGCACAATACAACTGAAAGTGTTGCTGAATGGAATATGGCTGAATATGATCAATATCGTTTGGTTTTACCGATTAATTTAAGTACTCTATTTCAAATCGGGCTGATTATGAAATGTACGTACGCCGTAAGGCAGCTCAGAACCTTAAACACAGCAATGACAATTACTGGTTGATTGCTACGGTTTAAATAGAATAAGAAAATATAATTCCCCAAAAAACTGTCCCATCCCCAAAACCTACTCCATCTCAAGAGTGATCAGAAGCGGCCTTTTGTAATTTTTGAAGAATTTTGGATTTTAAAAAACTAATTTAAAAACATGTCAACTAACTAGCGATAAAAAATTGGTTTTTGTTTGTTCTTAAAAAGTATTTATTTTTACTTTTAATAAATAATTAGACATACGACCTTTCTCTATAAACGCAAGAAGTGGGAAATGCCTTGAAATAGAGGAATTTACATTTTTTTGTTTGTAGGTATGCAAGAATATAACTGGCGAATAGTTAACATCGTTAATTCATTAAACATTTAATTTCTGATGTGATTCATTGAAAGCACCGGGTTAAGTGGCATCAACACTCCGAAAGCGCAGTTCATGTTCCCAAAACTGCAAATTCCTTTTGTTCAATTGGCTGCTAAATTCAAAATTTTGGATGAAATAACCTACAAGCATAACAACTACTATGCATATATTTAAGCTGTGCAGCATTTTTAAATTAAATCCCAGTACAAAATACAATTTTTCTGAAATTTCTGATTTGAACGAAAAACTTATGTATGTAATAATAAAAAATTACAGAAAATGTAAAAAGAATATTTTGTAAATCAATTTAAATAAAACAAAAATAATAAATAAATTTAAAACTCTAACCCTCTCTGGTGTTTAAAGAATACACGTTTTCTCAAAAAAAAATGGTCACTGTGATTTAATATTTCATTTCCACAAACACCCTTTTTGTTTAGTTAACTATAATTAAAGCTGTTAATGTTATTTTATAGCTAACGATTCGTTCTTGATATTTGGACCTTTCCTTTTCAAAACCTCTGGTAGTTTCGGGTCATAATTTTAGATTTTAACGAAACTTTAATATAAAAGAGAATATTCGGCGCGTTATTGCTGCAAAAAGTGGTCGAACATTGGGCCTCTCGGCTGGAATTTATTCGAGCAAGCCGCGGCGGCCCGAAATAATTTTTAAAAAATAATGGCAAACCCTTATATTTATAATAAAGCTAAATTCTTGGCCATAGCATTACATTATATGCATTTTATTTCTTTTTAAAACCTTCATGTCTTAAAAAAGACATCAAACTAAAAAGTGAAAAATATCTCTTAACGTTAGCTGAAAATAATATAATGAACGAAAAAGACATGTTATAGTGAAAAAAGCAGAGACCGAAAATAATGATTATTTTCTTATATTTATTGAAAAAAATCAAAAGGTTCCAATTATCAGAGAACATTTTTAAATATATATGTATACGTTTTTTAATAATTTTTCCAGCCATATACGAATTTGTCTAGATCATTGCTAAAAGAATTAGCTTCTTAACACTTATTAGAAAAGCGATGTTTCCTTTTAAGTTTTTCGATCTGCCAAAAAATATTAAACTCAGAAATTAATTTTTATTTCTGAGTTATAAAATAATGGTCAAAATATGATTTTTATTTTTGATCAAAAAAATACAACTCAAAATAATTATTAATTCTGATAAATAAACGGCAACTTACAAAATAAGCATTATTTTAGAGCAAAAAATTAACACACGAAAAATTTGTTTTATTTTTGAATAAAACACATTTTGATCGATATTAAATATTTGTTTGTGAACAAAAAAAATTATTATTTTTGATCGTAAATTTAAAAGTCTGAATATATTGATTAAATAAAATATTGTTTTCTTCTTTTTCTTGTTCGACAGGGTGAATTGTTGATTTTTGTTGGAACGATTTTCCGTCATCCCTTGTCAAGTTTGGTTTGGAGACAAACCGGTTTCGGCGTTGTGCCATCTTCAGTGTCAAATTTCGTTCTGTACAGTTTATGTCTGTTGTTCCGTATTTATTTCATTTATTTGGTCAATCAGGTATTGGTGCATAATCGTAAATGTTAGCAAATGTTAAGTGTCCTGAATATAGGTACCTAAAGTCTCGCGCGGTTAGAGTCCAAAAATGTATATTTTATCACGAATCTGTCTTTGCGGTAAGACCAGGTATATAGTCAGTAATTTTAGTCCGTTTAGGTATTGCAGGTTTGTTTTGTATGCTGGTACCTGTCATTTTACCTACGTCTTTGTTTTGTTTTTTGTAAACAAGCCTTAATGGTGCAAATATCGCATCAGAGTTGCTGTTTATTTGTTCGTTTATTATGGAAATATATAAACAAAAAACATTTGATGGGAGGATAATAAACGAACAAATAAACAGCAACTCTGATGCGATATTTGCACCATTAAGGCTTGTTTACAAAAAACAAAACAAAGACGTAGGTAAAATGACAGGTACCAACATAGAAAACAAACCTGCAATACCTAAACGGACTAAAATTACTGACTATATACCTGGTCTTACCGCAAAGACAGATTCGTGATAAAATATACATTTTTGGACTCTAACCGCGCGAGACTTTAGGTACCTATATTCAGGACACTTAACATTTGCTAACATTTACGATTATGCACCAATACCTGATTGACCAAATAAATGAAATAAATACGGAACAACAGACATAAACTGTACAGAACGAAATTTGACACTGAAGATGGCACAACGCCGAAACCGGTTTGTTTCCAAACCAAACTTGACAAGGGATGACGGAAAATCGTTCCAACAAAGATTAAATAAAATTTTTTTTGATAAAACTCATAATAATTAAGGTGCCTGTAAAAAAGCGTGGGGCATTTTGTGTCATATTTTTCATGTATCGAGCAATCCAAGCTTTTTATTTTAAACGCATGGTACAATAAACAGGTAATATAATGTTAGCAGCTGATTGGAGTTTTTTCTTATAAGTGGTCCATAACAAGACAAATTTGTTTACAAAACAAACTTTTTTCTTAAAAAAAAAACAAAACAACTTTGTTTACAAAAAAATATTTGTTTACATTTTGTATATTTATAATTTATACATATTTTTCATTAACGCGATTTGGAAAACATACATATGTACATACTCAGAAAGGAGACATTGTGTTCTTAAAGACGGGAAAAGGTCGGATCTTGCTTTGTATATCCAATTGGAAAAAACTTCGGCATGCCGCTTTCTGCAAACGGTTGGGAGCGTTCCGACCATTTTTTGGATATTTAAAAGTATATCACAAGAGTCTTTTCTAAGTTTTGTGACCAGGAGCAAAGTTTCCTGATAATCCGTTGTAGTATGATGTGTCTTACACTGTTTGCGTTGAAATCAAATGTATTTTTAACGCAAAATCCAGAATCACGTGTATTTTGTTTACATTTAGAATTATCAAACTCGTCAATTTCTATATATCTATTTTGAAGGGTGATGGACCACAACAAATCAAAAAATGTACCGCAGGGTTGCATTTTCTTTAATGCTGCTACCTGTTTAATGTGCGTTGTTTTAAACGTTAATATGTGAAGTACAAAGGCAATTTCAATTTCGAGATATTACTTTTATTTATTTTCGTCCATACAGCTGCAGTTTGCGTGGTAGCGACATCTGAAACTCATTCGAAAGAAAATTAAAAAAAATCACGTATTCCTTTTTTTGTTTGTTTTTTTGTTTTGACTTTTACGAAGGTCTAAAAATAAGAAGCACCCTAACTTACATATTAACTCACTAGCATATTTTAGTCACAGAAACATTTTCATTACACGATTGTCAAGTGCTCAACAAATATGAATGCCATCGACGTTGTAATCAAATTTAATGTTGACGTTTGCAGAGACATCTGCCAACGATGCCAATACAGGCAGAAGACATACGGGCGATATCATATGAGCAGCCACCAACCATAGCAGCTGTTGCTGCAATCAGCAAATGCAATAACAGCAAAAATTGCAAATCAAATGTGACTGCTCAGTGTGAATTTAATTGTAAACGTAAATTAAATGATTTCAGTAAGAATATTGCTGCCAGCAAGCTAAACGAAATTGTGCTCTGACATCCCCAACTGCCCGTTTTTCGTATCACACCCACACGGCTTTTTGAGTGTGCGTACACTTTCAGATACCTACATACATACATACATACATAACATACTTATTACAACACAACTATGTACAAACGTGGACCTGAGTACCAACTGCCCTAATCGTGTTTGCGGATATGTAGTAACTTAGTTGGTTGCATCAGGGCGATGGAGAGATTGAAAAAAGGGAATCAGTGTGGAAAATATCTTTGCGCATTTTTGTTTGCAATGCAATTGTCGTTGCATATTTGCAGAGATATTTTGCTGCAGCTTAAATGGATTTTCTGTAATGTGATTGACAAACGTTTGATGTGCAGGAGGACGATAGTTGGATCGAGTTGATTTGAGAGCAGAAGTGACGGTTTGCGTAGAATGTTTGTACACATACACATGCACATATGTATATGTAAAGGGTGTTTTTTTTACAGGTTTGTTTTTCGAATAGAGATAAAACTGGCATTTTGTGGTCAAATCTGGCAACTCTAATGTCATTTATGTTCAGTTTGGTTTGCCATTTCATCATGAATAGGTTGACAAAAGAACAACGCTTGCAAATTGTGCAAATTTATTTCGAAAATAATGGTTCAGTTCGCGAAGTTTACCGTGAGCTCCGTCCATTTTATGGTCGACATAATCGTCCATCAGAGCAATTTATTCGGTTAACCATGGATCGTTTTCGCACTACGTTTACTCTATGTGATAATACGCATCCGCAGAGACGTCGAACAGTGCGCACCGAAGAAACAATTGCCGCTGTAGAGCAAAGTGTTGAAGAGGACCCGAATGAATCGATTCGCCACCGTGCACAGCAATTGGAGCTTTGTCCATCAACTTTATGGAAGATTTTGCGCAAAGATCTTGGCTTGCGACTTTACAAGATCCAGCTTGTGCAAGAATTAAAGCCGCGAGACCATGCAATGCGTCGTGATTTTGGTGTATGGGCCGAAAATGAGATTGATCTCGATGCTGATTTTCATCGCAAAATTTTGTTCAGTGATGAGGCTCATTTTTGGTTGAATGGCTACGTCACCAAGCAAAATTGCCGCATTTGGAGTGAAGAGAATCCACATGAGACCCTTGAAACGCCATTACATCCACAAAAACTGACTGTTTGGTGTGCTCTATGGGCTGGTGGAGTCATTGGGCCATACTTCTTCCGCAATAATGCTGGAGAGGCAGTTACCGTTAATGGAGACCGGTATAGAGCCATGATAACCGACTATTTTGTTCCCGAATTGGATGGCATGAATGTGGATGAGTTGTGGTTCCAACAAGACGGCGCTACATGTCACACAGCGCACGTCACAATCGATTTATTGAAGGAAACATTCGCTGAGCGCATAATTTCGCGGAATGGACCTGTCAATTGGGCACCAAGATCGTGTGATTTGACACCATTGGATTATTTTCTTTGGGGATATGTGAAGTCGCTCGTCTACACCAACAAACCAGAAACGTTAGGGGAATTGGAAGCCAACATTCGTGGCGTTATTGCCGACATACGGCCCCATATGCTCGAAAAAGTGGTTGAAAATTGGACCTATAGAATTGGCTTTATTCGAGCCAGCCGCGGCGGTTACATGCCCGAAATCATATTTAAACATTAATGGCATAAAATTATCCTTCCAATAAAGCCAAATTGATGGACCTTAAAATGATTTTCTTGTGTTTTATTTCAATTCGAAGTTCTATACCCCAAAAAAAAACACCCGTTACTTACTTACCTATAATAATGTATCTCAGCATACCAGTAGTATACCCAGCAAAAACGAAAATTTAAAAAACCTAAAATTTAAACAAAATAATAGCTGTATACTCACCTCTATACCTCTTAGAAAAGGGAACTGCAATATTTAATTGACTACAACTCAAGTAAAACAATAAGAGAATTTGCTGGGTGATCGATTATTCGACTTTTTGTAAAACCTGTTTTCAATTTGAAAAAAAAAAAAAAAAAATCGCTTCCTAATTTTTAAATCAAGTAAAAAACCGAGTAAACCGGCTCTTATTCCAAGTAAGAACATACATAGCTACAGGCCCGTTCGGGTCTTGATTTTAGATTTTAACGAAACTTTAATACGTTGTTTGTGGATCAATTTAAGGAGACACGTATTTTTTCTTTTTGCCCAAAACATATTTTTTGTGATTTTTTCGCTAATCGATATTTTTCGTTTCACAAAACACGTTCGTTTTCAAACACGCATAACTTCGACAAATATCAACCGATTTAAGCATTTTTTTCTCAAATGCTTTAAAGCATATATTCTTTTAAATACAAGCGTCAGAAAATACTTGAAAGTTTTAATAATTTTTTGTTAAACAAAAAAAGCAAAGACTTTTCAAAATTTAATTTAAATGCATTTTTTTAATTTTCCAAAGAAAATAGACAATTGAATCTTACCAACTGCCAAGTAGTCGAAATTTGGGGATTTGAAGTTATGATTTTTATCTTTTTTTTGCAAATAGACGGTGTGTGCCTCGATCAATCTTGCTATAAAGATCATTTAATTTGATTTTAAATATATGTTATCAAACAAAGAAAAGAGTTTGTGATTTCATTTACCCTAAAGGACTAACTTTACCTAATCAAATAATTCAAAAGTTGAATTTCGAATAAAAAATTGAACTTCAACTTTATTCTTGTGAACAAACTAATCTATAAATTATTCTTACTCAAAAAATACTGAAAATGTAGCATTCCTGGTAGACAGTTGATATTATTCAAACTGCTTTGCAGAAAATACGCCGTTTCTTACAAAAAATAGACTCTGAAAAAACGTATTTCGGCTACTAGCCACTTGGCCAGATTGAAGTTTAAACTGACTATTGTCTTTGAAAAATTTGTGAAAGACATTTTCATTTCATTAAATTTTTAAAATTCTTTGTTTAAACAAAAATATTTATTAAAATGTTTATGTATTTTCTGACGCTTGTATTTAAAAGAATAGATAATTACGAAGTTAAGCGTGCTTGAGAAAAAAAGTTCGTGAAACGAAACAGAAAAATCGATTTGCGAAAAAATCACAAATTTGAAATCAATCGATTTTTTTCTTTAGTTTTTATATGTATGACTACATATTGAAAATGGTCATAAATGGACGGAAAATCTTGAAAAATTGTATAACGGCTTACTGACAATTCTATAAAATTTTTCAACGTTTTCCCTTACTCTTATGACATTTGCCTAAATATTTAAAATCTTCAAAAATGCCTTCGCTGCATTTTTTCTGCAAATTATTTGGATTTCGAATATATATAAGCACTTTGTGGTTGCCGTTTTAATAAAAATATAAATGATGTATAATAAGTCGATGTGCTGCCGTATTTTTATAAAGGCTGTATCTTTACAACAGGGTAAAAAAGCCAGTTGTGGAATTACTCGTTATTTGCAAAATCAAGTTATTTAAAAAAATCGTACAAAAGTTTATGAATAAACCGAATAAAACCGGTTTGAAAAAACCGTGTCAATCACTATAGTAAAAATGTATTTACATACATACATATGTACCAGTATCAATATGCATTTGCATATGGACATTATTAAATGGATAAGTCGATAATATCCACGATTACTATGAATATGGACAAGGGGATGAAGAATTATTTGTGTCAAACTTTGTTGAAACTAAACCACACACTGATTACTATCCTTAAAGCACTTATCATAAGCACTTCTCTGTAAGGCCTAGAGCTCCCCCAGCGATGATCCAGGGTTTTTTTCGGCTTTGGGTCTCCATTTGGACGATTGGACTTTGATTTCGACGTCATAAACAATTATCCATGATTCGTGATCGTTTATTACCCTTTTGAGCAAATCAGGATCATCAAGTCAATCAAGAGCTCCTTGTCCTCAGAAGCTCATGCGACGGTTCTTCTGATCAAAATTCAGAAGATTCGGAACAAACTCAACTGACACACGTTTCGACGATATCTTCTGTTCTTGATGTGCTGGAGCGTCCACAGCAAGGGTCGTCGTCGGCATCTTCTGGGCTCTCTTGAAAAAGTTTGTACCACTTGTAAACGTTTTTTTTATAAAGTGCAGACTAACCGTACGCCACTGTCAAGAGTTTTGGAGCACTTGATTCTATTTTTCACACAAAATTTCGTGCAAATTCTTTGCTCCATTTTTATAATAGTAGAAAATCGCCGAGCACAACAAAACACTTCTAATTTTTGTATCTGCCAAAAACAAACTAAGCGTGCTATGTATTTAAAACTGTGAACAAATGTTTGGCACACTGGTAAACTTTTAATATTTAATATTTGATCGATGGTAGATTGACCAGGTCTGAAGCCTTACTGACAAAGTCAAATGAAAACATTGACGTTGTGTTTCGGGTTTTCACACAATATGCTCAATAGAATATTACACGAGACATTAGCGGACTGACGACGAGTTAATTAATGTAAACTTTAAGATCACTCTTTGAGCATATCAAGCAGAGTGTCATTAAATTATAATTAGTAGTCGGCATGCATTCATCATAACATTAATATTCTGCAAATTAGCTTATGTATGCACTTTACAAACATTCCGTCGATTAATGTTAACAGGTCTGCTGGCAACCCATCAGCTCAGTGAACTTTGCTTTCAGAAGTTCGTCACATTTGTGTCATGATGTGCCGATTCCATGGTCATTGTTTGGGGTGATTGGGTCATTATCTCTTCGAAAATGTTTTCGCCAACTTTGAGATGCGACGACCTTCTGAAACAACTTTTTTTTTATTATCCTGATAAACACCATCTCAAATTATTTCCACTCACGCATTTTGGATTTTCGCTTCCTACCTCAACTCACAATATGGCTTCAGCACAGCTAGCGTAAGGCCCGATCTCTATGGTGCCCTGTAGACATTGTGTTTCCTTTCGCTATCGACACAGCATTTCTTGTCGTACCATTTCTTGTTGAAATTCAAGGGATTCTTCAGCGACGGTACGTAGATATCAAGTGGTGTGGTTCCACTGCTCGAAAATGTCGTTTAGTTGATTATTGCTCTGCGAGAGTATGATCTGTAGTCAATGCAACTTTTCGTGGTCAAAGTTAGACGTGTTAGTTTGTATGTACTTTTGATTCAAGATTTATATTAAAGCCTGTTATGTCCTCGGAAGCATACATTTCATGTATCACAACATGGTCGAGTACAGACATTCCAAGTGGTTTCCTCAAATCATAATGCTTTGGTGTTTTCCGTAGGAAATTAAGGAAATTGAGTTTTTACGTGACGACTGAGATGTGGAATATACTGTTAAAGCTTGCTGTTTCGACACCACTACGACTATTGTCGCGATGGCCGTAGTGTCTTTTATTATAATGAATGTTTCAAATGTTTGCTTGGGCCCGTGCGGTACCGTTAGACACTATGAGTTCGAAATTGAGCAATTAAAAAACTGGAAAAATAACAAAAGCCTACACAGCGTAAGTTTATCTCAGTGCGTTTAAATACCAGCTTAAGTATAATGCATGATGCTGTGGGTTCGACTCCCGCAGAAGCCAAGAAGGCAAGAAGTCTGATGAAGAAATGTGGTGATTTCCGAAATAGTATTGAAAATCAGAAGCAGTTAATTTTTCAAGTTGTATGGGATTATCGAAGAACATCGAAATAATAAAAAACAACATCTGCAACATAATAACATGATTGTTATGCAGTTAATTTTTATTCTGTATTATACTTTTAATTCTCATAAGCTCGATATTATCCCATTTATGTACAAATATATCTACATATGTTTTATTTGTAATTATTTACATTTAAATACATACTAGTACATAAAATCGCGATCTAAAGTCTACTACCACAAAAATTTTACACATTTGCGCCACGGATTAATCTACATCAATGAAGTCAAAAAATTTTTTAGAGAACTATTTTTTCCTTGTAGGTAAACATTACAACTCAAAAAATGAAAAAGAAAAAAAAAATGCATATGAAAGCGAGGACCACTCTAATGTACACATTTCTGCAATTAATGAAATGGGTTATTGCCGGTGCTGCTGCGGACATCAATAAATAGCGCACACCAATGGAATCGAATGGCAACCACAGCAAGGCATTTGTGGCAGAAACGGCCTTTATAGGATGTGGGACACACGTTTGTAGAGCGTGCATGTGTAGCTGGCTGTGGACAGCATTTTAGTTGCTAGACTCTGTTGTCGCCGCCCCTACCCGCTCCCCCAATGGTTATTACTGTGGTGACAATTGCATGCAAATCATCGAATTTTCGGCGCAGCTATTGCTTTTCCAGCGCAATTGTTTTGCACAGCAATGTGTGGTTCAATCGGTAGCGCTATTGTTATTGCACGACAGAGCAAGTGCCGAGTATAGCGTTTAGAATGTGCAATTCAAAATTTCGCAAATACGTTCGTCTGCACTTCGACAACAATGTCCAGCGTTGGGTCAATGTATTGCCGCAGTGATGTGTGACGATCCCCTACAGATTTGTTTGCACAAATTGCACATTTCGATATGGATGTGGCGGTGCAAAGTGTCACCGATGTGTGAGATGAGAAATATCGCTGTAAGCAAACAACAAATTTAGACATTTTTTTCTTTTTTGTTTAGCTTTGTGTGCTGCTGCTGTGCTGCTGTGTAAGGTGCTCAGTTTCGCTTAATGGTAAATGTCGCAAATGCCGGGTTTACATTGCTTGATGGCTTGTGCATGGTTTGTTTGCATGCAACGCAAGCTGTTGCTCAGCATTTATAACGACTTGTAAATGCAAATGTGCCTATTGTTGCAATCATTGTAGTGCACACAGCCGCAAAATGTTTCGGTTTGATGCTTGAAATAAATTTTACATTATTACAAAGCCAGTTATGGCGCGAATAAAATTGAGCATTGAAAATCAAATAGAAAGTTTAAAATATTCGTTTGTATTTTTCCATTATTTAGTAATGAATAAAATGAATACATATGCAGATATTTGATGTTTAAAAGATCTTTAATCATTTAACAATAATAATATGTACATGTTTACATAAATATTTAAATATGTTATTAAAATTAACAGATTTCAACGATAATCACTTTCTACCCTCGCGAAACTCAAATTACTGACTGTTGTGAGGTTCCTGGCTATTGTGAGGTTACCCTTATTCTAGCGTAAATTGAAAAGCTCAAATGCTCATAACTGTCAGGAAAGTTGTGATGTGCGAGCGACAGCCTCACAATAAGAAAGCCGCTGAATTTTATTGAGCAATTTTTACAATATATTGTGAATTTTAGTTCGTAATCAATGTCGTGTGTTGCTTTTTTTTAAATAAAAAAATATTCAGGAATGGCGGAGTTATTGCTTGTTTGTGCACCAGTATTGGAGTGAAGAGAATGCAAGAGAGGGTGTAAGAGTAAATGGTCGTTATACAACGTCCCTTTAGAATCTACAGCTTATAAATACTAAAAAATATTGTATTTTTAATTTCATTACAATTAATGTATTTTAATAAAAAAAATTCCTTTTATTTCTTAATTAATAATCGTATATGACGCATATTTTTATATGGATTTGTAGGCATCATATGTATGTACATACTCGTACATAGTTAAAAATCGTTGAACGATTTGAACCAAACCGAACCGCTTGTTCAGTAGCTTTAGCTTTTAGTTAAAATGTTTAGTCTTTCATGAAAAATAATAGTGATGAAAACTTTAAATTTTTTATTGCTTTTTTTTTTTTAATATTCATATTTCATTCACTTTTTTATTACATTTTTAAGTAACGCCTTATGGCTAATTATGCTACATAGAGGTTACAAAAATGAACCAAATAAAAACAAACCCCATTTGCTCATGGACCATCAAATCACTTTTAATTTGTACAATAATAAGGCTATTGTCTTTCGCTTCTTTTTGACAGCAAAATGCTTTTCACCTCGTGTGGTGATTTTGTTAAGCTTTTTTCTTATGAGGTGTGGCCAAGAATAACCTCACAAAATAGACCTCATAAGAAACCTCACAAATTTTTGTTCACAACTCAGTTGTGAGGTTTTATTGGAAAAGACCTGTTAATTTTGAAACATCAACAGCGTTTTTAGTGGCAGAAGGTAAAGCTGCTACTTCAGATATTACCATATCACCTGTGCAAAATTAAGCAACTTTATCGATACCGACCTTATCAGTCACTACAGCGTATCAGTTGATTCTAGGCGAAGGCTCTTACAGGGCAATTCTGGCAAAGATTGCTAAAGTCTTTTTAAAAATAATCGAAAGACGGGTGGTAAGTCAGTTTGAAAGTTTTTGGCTATTCTAGCGCCGTAAGTATTAAGAAAAAAGCTCTCTCGTTCACCACATGTGGTGAAAAGCTGTTTTTGACAGCAGATTTAAAATAGCTGTAAAAATTCAAAATTAAAATGGAAACGACTAAACAAAAGTAATTATATTTATGTACATATTCTTTGCATTTGTAGGTAACCATAGATAATACATACATTACATACTTGGTATATACATCCATACCTATATACAACTGCATATGTATCCTTGGGGCATGCACCTGGGCATATGATAAACATAAAATTGCAGTTTTTATTGTATTTAAGAAATTTTTTTTTATTAAATTTTGAATTTACCAGTCTAAACTATTTAAAGCAGTTAAGTACAAAAAAATTATGAGGGTTAGTCCACTTCTACTCTCGTGCAGTTTTTTTGGAATACTTCTTCCGTTGGAGCAAAAGGATCGTGCTCGGTGCGCATTTGTTGGAGCAAGCGTCATCACTTCCATTTTTGTTATTATTTCTTATTCAATATACTTGCGTGTAAACAATGCACAGCTGACAGCGCCAAGACCTGCTCGTTACCAGATCTTTCAATTTGCCTTTCGAAAATAAGAAAAGAGCTTTCAAGATAAGTGCCAGAATAGACATCGGTTACACGAAAGATTTTTGTGCTTTGAAAGGCTGTGGGGAATTGAAAGACTGTTGCTAGAATTGTCCTGTTAGTCTCAAAACTCACTTCGAACGAAGTACCCAAAGCTCTGCAGTTCGTTTTCATGTATTTCGACGACCTCGGAGACTCAGTAACTGTATACGAAACATATTAGTATTTTACTTTAAATACTATATAATGCTAGTTAAGTTTTGTCCATATTATTAAACAGCTCATACATTTCACCATTCCATCTTCTTTAGTAACCGTCGCGAACAGGACCATAAATCTTGTAAAGAACATTTATCTGGAAAGTCCCCAAAAACCTTCTTATCTCTAATCAACATCGTCCTTATTTCTGCGACACATAAAAGGTCGAGCATGATGACGGATTTGTAGAGCGAGATTTTTGTTCGCTCTGCTTTCCAATTGCCCACCAAGCCCAAAAGAGCACCTGTCGACAAGTGTTATTTTTCGTTTGATTTCTAGGCCGACATCATTGGTTTAGTTATTGTGGATCTAAGGTATACAGAATCTTTAACTCCTTCAAAGTTGCAACCCCAACAGTGACGTGGGTCCCAATGCGGGAGGGTATTTTGTTCGTTGCCACAATATAATTGGATTTGTCCTCGTTCACTTCAAGATGTACGTCTTTTGCTTCCTTTTCCAGACTGAAAAACACTGCCCTGAAGCCTTGTTTTTAAGGCCAACGATATCAATATCATCCGCATAAGCAAGCAACACCGTACTTTTGTTATATATAGTACCACTGCGATTCAGATTGCGAGTTCTTATTATGGTTTCCAGCATCAGTTGAAGAAATTGCACGCATTGTCCTCGTTTGGTACCGAAAGGTTTGGAAAGATCCTTTCTAACTTGGAGGGAGCTTAAAGTTATGTTCAACGTGGCTTTACACAGCCTTATTAGTTTTGCGGTGATCCCAAATTTAGACATTGCTTCGTATAGATAACTTCTATTCGTGCTATGAAAAGCGGCTTTGAAGTCGACAAAGAGGCGGTGTGGATGGATTTGCTTATCAAGGGTTTTTTCCATAATTTGACGTGCTGTGAATATCAGGTCAATGGTAGATTTACCAGGCCCGAAGCTACACTGATAATGTCTGATCAGCTCGTTCATATACGGCCTCTGTTTTTCACTCAGATTGAGCTCAATTGCTTGTACATATATACTTCTTACTAGCCCTTTGACGCCGGTCTTATCAAGAGTGCACTAACGTTTCATCACCATTTACAAAGAACAACAAGTAGTATGTCATATTGTTAACGAAAAAGTGGGTCCCGGTGATTCTCAGCGATCCATCAAATCATAAAAACGTCGGAGATATTTGCATTGAATTTAAATAACACTAATTATATTATTTATCCATTGACAGAATTATATATAAATAAAACAATTAAAAAAAAATCAGCCTTCGGCTATACCTTACATGAATCGAAGAAATATATGAGTGTAAGCCATATGTAATACTAATTCGATATTAATGATTTTTACTGCCATAATAGTCCAAATAATAATTAATATTTGTGGACAATTTCAAGTGTTTATCTGATTTAGTGAGGGAGTTTTGACCCAGCTGCTAAATGGAGGGATTTTCGTGCTTATTTTAATATCTGAAAAATCGGTTGTATAAGAGCTATATATTATATCTCTTTGATCTTTATGCTTCTATAGAGATTAGAATAGCGGACCTTCTTGCAAAATTTCTAACCTCTGGCTACTGAAATGAAGGAGTTATGAAGAAAAATATGATAAGGCACCTGACTGCCAATTTTCATTCGAATAGCTCAAAAATCGACGCAACTCATCACCCTGAGCATTTTGGTATACTTTTTGATGGGTCTAACTTTTATCGTTCTTGTACTTACTAACATCGGACCAGACTTAATATACCATTTCCATGAAAGCTATAAAAAAAGGTATATTTAAAGAAAATATCTACTTTTAATTATATTCCAGAAGTTGTCGGATACTTCTGGGATGTAGAGCGCTTACGCCTTTCCGCAATTTAAAAGTTGCATGAATCTTTTTTTTTTGTTTTGTCCTCGAAAATGTCCTCTGGTCCGCATTAAATTTGAAGATTTGTTTTAACACTAATTGCTTTTAGGTAGAAAGATTACAGCAGAAGTCGGCGCAAACCTCGTTTCGAGGCATGTGTCTCGCGGCACGCCGCAGGGTGGCGTACTCTCATCTCTACTCTGGAATCTTACTGTAAATTCCCTCTTGCGAGAGACAAATGGGGTGCCGCTAGGGTTGGCGCTTATGCAGATGACATCGCCGTAGCATACATGGGCAAGTTCCCGCAGACCTTGTGTGACTTGATGCAAGGAACACTCCGCGCTGTAGGGAACTAGTTCACACGATGTGGTCCTAGTGTCAACTCGGAAAAAATGGAGTTGGTACTCTTTACTAAGAAATATAAGATACCGGAGTTAATGCCGTCGGAAATAAATGGTATTCGTTTAAACCTAAAGAAGGAAGCCAAATATCTTGGCGTCACACTAGACATGAAACTAAGTTGGAGAAATAATATTGTCTAGCGAACTCAGAATGCTTGTGTGGCCCTATACTCTTGCAAGAGGGCCATTGCAAAGAAATAAGGTTTAAATCCACGGGTATGCCGCTGGATCTATACAGTGGTGGTAAGACCGATTCTTCTTTATGGAGTCATCGTATGGTGGCCTGCCTTGAGCAAAACTGCTTACCTCAATTTACTTGGTAGAGTGCAGAGAGCCAGTATGATCTGCATTAGCGGAGCGTTGCGAATAACACTAAACGACGCCTTTAATGTCTTTTTGGACCTTCTACCCCATGACTTAGTGGGTCAGCAAGTGGCGGAGACATATCAATGGGAGTCTAGCTTATGTGGGCACTCAAGCATACTGAGTACGTATAGCTTTCTTCCGGACTGCACTGATCGCTGCGTCGTTACTATGGTCCCAGACAGGAACTTCACGATGTTGATTCCAGGTAGGGAGAAGTGGTCTAAAAATGTTTATACTCCACCTGGAAGTCTTACGGTTTTTACAGATGTTTCGAAGCTGAATGATTCTGAGCAATTCTTTTCGGCTGCCGGACCACTGTAGCGTTTTTTAAGCTGAAGTTTACGCCATTAAGAAGGCTATGTACAGGTTGCAAACCGTTTTAAATGGCAAAAACGTTTTTATATTTAGTGATAACCTAGCGGTAATAAGACCTGTGATAGATTCAAATATAGAAAAGACTTAACCTCATTTGGGTTCCAGGCCACAAGGACATCGAGGGTAACTGTTAAGGCAATGAATTTGCGAGGGAAGGGACAACCAAGCAGATTCTTCCTGGTAAAGAACGCATTGGTATGCCCTTTGGTACTTGCAGGCTGCTCTTAAAAGGTAATACTTATGCTAGTGCAAATGACAGCTGGGCACAAACTACGACTTGTAGGATCTATAGACAAACTTGAACCAGATGGGATCGTAAACGGTCGCGCAGTCTGTACACCTTAAAACGAGAAGATATATCTCAAGTCATTGGAGCCCTTACAGGGCATTGCCTCATAGGCAACTACGCGGGCGTCTCGGAGTACCCTGTTCTTCACCTTCTATGCAAGAAGCAGGCTACGTTTTTTGGGAGTACCACTTTTTGGAGACCTCGGAGAATTAATTTTATAGACCCAAGAAGCTTGACGAGATTCGTCAAGAGCTCTAAATGGTTCAGCAAAGGGGAATGAACGCAAAACTAGTGGTATCACAACGGGCCTCCAATTTTGGCCTAAGTGGATCGCTGAAGTAGCAATGACAGCCACATACACCTACCTACCTACCTAAATGCGGATCAACTGCTATTAATTATCTTCTTTTTCAAATTTATGTGTAAACGAGTACATGCAACATACGAAATAGTTACCTTTTCTAACTTTTCAAAATCCATTCAACCATTCAACTTTATAATATGTCAATAAATCTCAGGAAAAGCAAAAAATCGATTGCGTAAAATGAAACAAAAAAAAGAGAAATCTCAATATGCTCTTATTTCCCGATGGACATTTTGCAACTGCATAGCAAAGTGGTAAGCAGTTAAGTGCTGGTAATGAACACTGTGACATCCATTGCAAAATACGAGTAACTTTGAGGAGTCGCTGATGTTGAGTTGAATAAATGTGCGCTAAAGTGTAAATAAATCACGCACCCAAATCGATTTCAGTGAACTGACGAGTCCCGATGCTGATAAATTAAAAATTACGTACGTAGATGGAAATTGCGTACTTTACTTCAAAATAAATAAAAATTGACACAGTAAGTACTGATAGCACACGCAGTTCTGCACGGTTAGTTTGGTTTGATAATAATAATGAAAAATAAGAAATCAAGGTATGAACTGTAAGTATCCAGAATGTTAAAATTCCTTACAAATAAAATCACTGCTTTTAGGATTTGCCAGATATTTTACTTCCCTCTTCCGTGGAGACAATCATTAAAATCCGTTTTTTAACGTTATTCGTTGATTTAAAAGTAAATTACGCATCAAGCATTTTG
The DNA here is from genome assembly GCA_963971545.1 of Philophylla caesio. Classification (NCBI taxonomy): domain Eukaryota; kingdom Metazoa; phylum Arthropoda; class Insecta; order Diptera; family Tephritidae; genus Philophylla; species Philophylla caesio. The sequence goes on along the minus strand of OZ020609.1, from coordinate 57,896,556 downwards.
AAAGCAAATGATAAAATTGAATCTAACTAAAATAATAGAAAATACACAACATTAATATTTTCGAAAACAAACCTTTTGTCGTATGTCACTCATTTGCAGCGCTCTCTTCAAAATATATAATAGTTCTGGTCACTTTTAAATTATTCAATAACTTGCCCGAAAATTTTTTTTTTCTAAAATTTAACATATTTTGCTATCAGAGTGCCAAACTTGCAGGGCAATACGGAAACGCTAAACTAGCAAGAAGTTGCAAGTTCCACCCTGTTCCTAGTTAGTTAGTGTATTACGTTTATTATCTTAATATACTATTGTGTTACGAATATCAACTACCTTTTTCATGTTTCCCTTATTTCAATCAAAATAATTCATCTCTTCAAGAAAACTTTAAGAATTTCTTTACAGGGAATTTTGCAATCAATTAGCAATTTTTAGCTTTTTTTGCGATTCTGACATAAAAAAGCACCAATGAAAATCTATTCAAAGTTTTCCAATTTTTGTAATTTTTTTGGGCAAATTTTAGCGATGAACAAAATGAACCGGATAAAATGAGCGAACTGTTTTTTTTACAGCTCATACAGCTAAAATACCGATTTGAGCGTGATATCGCAAAAAATCTCCATTTTACGCGACGAGAAGAACTTCCTGCTCAAAATATCAGGGAACACATAAGATGCAATGTTTATATTATAGTTTGTATTAAATGCTTAATTATATAAAAAAAAAAATACATTAATAGAACAGAGTGAAAAACAACAATGGGAAAAGGGTGACAAAGGCCCAAAAATATATGCTCGTACACGCCACAAGTGACCTTAAAATTTATGGCAATCCACAACTTGATTTCCTTTACAGCATAAAAGGAGTGATTACATTTAAAACCAATATGCATATTTTTTTGGAAGTCGAAAAATTTCATTTCACCGATCTTCTTAAATAGAAAAAGCGTCCATGGACTCCCGCAACAAAAAGTTCCTTAAAGTTTGCTGATTACGCATTGAGATAGTCTGCAAACATATTCCCAATGCACTCATCTTGATAATATTTATTTTCACAACATTATTTTTAAATATTTATTTATTTAAAGTTCGGATAATTTTAAGAGATTCGAATTTTAGAGATTTTTAGAGTTTCAAAACTAATGTCGCTACTTGACTGCGCTTCCGATAATTTTGTATGAAAATTTAAGAACATCTAATGATTTTTGTCTTTGATAATAATCGTTTCACTCGTTTACAAAAAAAAAATACTTATCTTTCTAATCAAAAATATTGCGATTTATTTAAACGATTATTCCTCATGAAATAAAATACGGAATCAGATTTAAATATATTCTAATGTACGATTATGTATGTACATATATTAGGCAGGAGGGTAACTGTTAATTTAATTGAAAAACGTGGATCAGGAAGTTTAATTAAACATTTTTTTTTAATACGTGCCTCACCGATTTTATACCCAAACTTGCAGTTTTCTATAGTTTGAAACAACCTTAAAGAGATATCTACTTAAATAATTTAAACACATAAATTTTACGCTTTTCTAAATTAACTTCTGACTACTTTGGAATCGATTTTCTCCCACTTTACACGCCCGTTTAATTTAAACTTTGTAAAAACCGGTGACAATAAAATAATTCGATAAGTTTTTGTACGTTTTATTGAATTTATGGTCAGTCAGCTGGCAATTTATTATCTCCAAATTGTCGTACTGGACGTATGAGTAACCTGAACGGATACGAAACGATTTAGGCGCTCATTTTACTGCTTTTAGTGTTCTGCATTTTGTATTCGGAGAGCTTAAAAAATTACATTTGTTTGCCTTGAAAGCATTAAATAAAAACTTAATTTTAAGAAACTAAAAAAAAAGCATTTTATGGACACCAAACTTAAAAATTCAAAATAATTCTTAAATTAATATAATGAACGAAAAATACTAGTATTATTGCGAAAAAAGCGTTGGTTTCTTGATATACGAAAAACGACGCTTTTTCTCTGTATTTTTGTGAAAGAGAAATATCATCCCATGGAGCTTCAATCGCTCTATATGCAGTAAACCATGGTTATTTAATTGTCATGCGCGATATCAAATATTTATATCATTATAAAAAATTTATTTTTTTCTCTTTTGCGTTTCAATTGCTCTTTTCCAACTTTTGTCTAAGATCCTCCACGTTTCTAACTATGACCACTATGACTAACTATGACCACTAACTTAACTATGACCACTGCAGACTTATTGTTATTGTCTGTTTCAAATATTTTTTTTTTCGCATACAGATTTTGGAAAAAAAATTTAGAATTACACTAAATATGTTCATATTTATTTGAAATCCATCTAAGGAAAATAAAAACAAAATTAAAAAATGTTGATTCGCGCAGGATCGTCCAAAAGTACTCTCCGAGCGTTTCAATATCGAAGCGTCAACGTTGGCAATATCCTGGTCGATTGTTCGTCACTGAAATGTTCTAAAACATCTACGATAGTATCAAAATTACATTTCAAAAAAATTAATTTTTCAGACGATTTCCGATTTTTATAAGGTATTTATTTATACCTTTTTGGCACGTGAAAATAACGATTTTTCGCAATATTTTCTTTTTGGTTTTTTGCAGTATATTTTTCTAAACGACTTTACAAAGTCAAGTAGTACATATTTTGACATGTTTGTAGAAAAAATTCCTTTAGAAAATTCGGTGAATTGTTACGTTCATGTTCGGTAACTCCTCGTTTTTACACAAGCTTTCGATGAGCACAATAACTCAAGAACAGCATATCTGAAATGCATAAAGAAACAAAAAACTGATAGTATATACACTTGGCAGAAAAAGTCTGCGTTCACCCACTGTATTAAAGCATTTAACTAAAAAAATGTATCCATCTTAAAACTGTCATTAATTTCTTTTCACTTAGTTTGAAGACAATTATTCAAATAGTGTATGAGCAAAATTTTGTAGAATTTAAGCTGTGTAGTTCTGAGTTAACGGGATTGGAGTACCGTTACTTAAGTAAGATGAGCAGAAAAAGTGTGCGTTCACTTTAAATAGCGATGGTTTGTTGCATGGAAAGTACACATTTTTAAAGTTCTATTTAATTTTAAATCATACACGATAGTTAACGCAGATAAAATCAAAGGAGACATACTTTTTTTTGACTATGGACCAAAAGCGAAAAGAAATAGATATTGGCGAAAGAAAAATCATTGTTTGTTTGTGGCAAAATGGTAAAAGTTATCGGGAAATAGCGAAAACTGTTGGGAGACAGTACTCCTCGGTCCAGAGAGTAATAAATAACTTCAAACAAACGAAATGTTATGAGTCCAAGCCACGTTCCGGACGTCCAAGAAAACTGACGGAAAGAGAAGAGCGCAACATAACCATTCTTGTAAAGTCTAATCCACGACTGACAGCAAGCCAAATTTCAAAAGACATAGAACTGAAATACCAAAAGATATTATGTCCAGATGCGGTACGAAAAATTCTGAAAAGAGCCGGATTTCACGGCAGAGTCGCACGAAGAAAGCCCTTTATATCCAGAATAAACCGACTTAAGCGGCTGGCCTTTGCGAAGGAGCACTTACACAAGCCTCCAGAGTTTTGGAATAGCGTTATTTTTTCAGATGAGAGTAAGTTCTGCATTTTTGGGATAAAAGGTCGTAAGATTGTTTGGAGGAAAAGCGGAACAGCACTGGATAAGCAAAATCTCCTACCTACGGTAAAGCACGGAGGTGGAGGTGCTATGATGTGGGGGTGTATGGCAAGTTCGGGCACTGGAAAATTTCAGTTTATTGAGTCGATAATGAATAAACATGATTATCTCAATATTTTAAAAACAAATTTAAAAGAAAGTGCAGTCAAACTGGGACTCGGTGAACGGTTTATTTTCCAACAGGACAACGACCCGAAGCACACAGCAGAAATTGTTAAGCTGTGGTTGCTGTATAATGTTCCAAAACAACTTCGTACACCCCCGCAATCACCTGACTTGAACCCAATTGAACACTTATGGGACGTACTAGAAAGAAAAATTAGGCAGCGTACTATAACCAGCAAGGAAATGCTTAAGAACGCGCTTAAAGAGGAATGGGAAGATATAAGTCCAGAAACAACAGCCAAACTAGTTGGGTCAATGAAAAACCGCCTCCTAGAAGTCATTAAAAGGCGTGGATATCCAACTCGTTATTGATTAAATAAATTTTTTTAAGTTTAAGCCTTTTATTTCATTATTTTAGAAGTGAACGCAGACTTTTTCTGTTTGGTTTGAATGACCTTTTTCTTTTAAAATGATCACATTTTGAATTAAATTTCTTTATTGGTACCTAGTTTTTTGTAACAGATACTTTTTATTGAACTTAATAAAATACTGAAAAAATATTCTTTGAAAAATTTATTATTTTCGAATTTTCGTAGTGCAAAGCAAATGTGCGTAGATGAACGCAGACTTTTTCTACCATGTGTATGTAGTATTATTTCGTGCGTATACTTTTTCAAAAATGTCGATTTTTGATATTCTCAAAATTTAGTTTTTCAACCTAAAAAATATTAATTTTTTTTCAAATTGGATTTCCTTCGTTCACGAACAAGTCATTGTTAATATAAACAACACCTAAAAAACTTCATAACGATCGAATTTTTTGACCACGCCAAAGGTATATAACCCCTTAAGACATAATAATAATAATAATAATAAAAACTTGGCGCTTACACTTTGTAGCTCAGTGTTTGGCCGAGCTTCTCCTACCATTTATGGTGTGCGTCTTTATATTCTAACACAAATGGAGGGACCTAAAATTTTGTGCCAACTCCGAATGGCAGATGTATTTATTTATGAGAAGAATTTTTTCATGGCAGAAATACCTTCGCAGGTTTGCCATTGATAGCCGATGGTTGACCGCTATTAGAAAAATAATTTTTCTATAACAAAGATCTTTTGCCCAGGCAGATATTCGAACCAAAGACATGTTGGTTGTAAATTGTGAAAATGTGCAAATTAAGCAGACACTCAAATTTTTTACACATTCGACTAACTTTCTTTAAAAATCTTCAGTATTTTTCTCAAACTAAAGTATTAATAACTCGTTTCAGAATATATAAATATTTTGAATGTAGGATGTCAAGTTTTTGCGTTATAAGGACAAGAGTTCAGTGATGATCTTAAAAATTTAAAAAAATCAAAAACTCGTTACAAAAAAAATCGCACCAATTTTGACAAACCAATGTGATTTTTACAATCCACAAACGACACGAAATCGAAAAAGTAATTTCATTTTTAAGGTGTATTAAACCTTTTTCATTTTGTTCCCCAGTGAGTAATAGATAATCAGGACAAGAATATAACACTTCGTATAATTCGCCTATTTATTTTGCAACTAAGTAAGAATGTCAGTCAAAGAGCCTCAATTATGTAAGTAAGTAAAAAAAGCTTAGCAAAAACTTTTTGAAGACAAAACCTCTAAGTAGTGATAGCATGTGAATAACCGTCGACATACATATACTCGTATATATATATATATATATATACATGTTTACATAAAATGCTTCAACTATTTTCGTTTTCCATTTTTTTTTTACTCAAATAAAAAATTTAAATATTAACTCGTTTACACATGAATGCACTTGCAACATTAAATCCAACGTCACATCTTCACATACTCACATATTACCGTAACTTACGTAAGTTTCTGAGATGTTTGTATTATCACTTTCCTTAATTTTCCCATCTCCAAAAAAATATATGCATTTCTCTTCAAATGTGCGTGAGAATGTGATTAAATGGAATCCCATTAGTAAGTGCATTAGTGAAGTTGCCGCAGGTGCAGAGAAAAATAGCGTTTTCAAGTCAATGCAACGCGTCGGAGGTACTTAAGATAATGAGCGAAAAGCTTACGAGTTAATGCAATTTGTTTACACTCGGTAAGTGAAGGTATGTATAAATATGTATGTATGTAAGTATGTATGTATGTATGTTTTGAGCAGATGTAATTATATAATTACTTTAACATACTATATATTCATACATATGTATGTAGGTAAGGCAAAATGTAGGAAATATAGGACTTTATTCATATCTACACTCTGTTGCCAAATCAGTGAAATTCCTTACAAACTTACACTCCTTTAAACTTTCAACTTCTTATCATTCCTGCTGTTGGCAATAGTACGCATACTTCTGCGCATCCAGAATTTAAATATAAGGCAATTTCGAATCTTGAGCAAATAGCCTTGGAATCAGTTCATTTCCAATGTAATGTATTTTGCTGTTGAGTTATTATGGGAATTTGTAAAGGCATTGATGCAAGAACACTCACACAATAAACTGGGTAGACCTTATATTTGTTTTTTGTTTCATTGGGGACTCGCACGTGCTTTAATACTAAGTCAATTGCACGTAATCATGAATTATTTATACAAACGTAACGCTTGCAATTGGCAGGAAAATCTCTCTTACCAACAAGTTAACTTCTGTATTTTAGACTAATGAGCAGTGCAGTTCTCCTTCAAAGAATAAAAACTACACTTTTTAAGTCTAATCATGCCCGTGCTATGCTATGATGCATGGAGTATTAACAATAACAACATCAGCTGAGGTGGCCGTTGGGGTCATGCGGGAATGACTATGCGAAAAATGTTTGAACCCTGCTCCTCGGCTATAAAGGTGAAGGCTGGTGACTACTCTTGTAAACGTCAATTTTGACGTGCTGTTGGAAAACTCTGAAGCTTTGCCGGCGTGCAAAGCCGCTGGCTGCTACAAGAACCACATTAAAGTGGTGGCAAGTGGCGATGTGGCGGCCGCCGTCGTAAAATTAGAAGCTTTCTACCGCGGGGCGAAAGTTTTTTTTTAATATACTCACGTACATTTTATTCATATTTTTGCTCACAATTGCCCACCACTTTTAGTCAGTGTACGCATCTACCACTTCTGTTTCTACCACTTCTTCACTTTGTTCAAAAAAATGCGTGTAAGTCGAACTCGATACAAAATTTGTATATTATTTGTATTTGTATTTAAAATATGGTTTTAATCTGACAAATTACTATTGGGGATACAAAGTATTTCCTCTAAGAACTTGCATCGATAGCGAAGCCTGCCAACGTACAACACCTATTATAATTGTATTGTGAACTTATTGCTAGTACAATATACGCACAATGTGTTATTAATTCGAAATCAATCGGATACAGTCTACAACAATTTCTGAGCTTGTGGTAGTATAAGTGCGTGATCATTTGCAAATTGCAAAGGCTATAATACCAAAAAAATACCGGAGCGCCGCATCACATATGGTATATGTCTACATATGGGTTCAATACGTTTCGTTTTTTTACTCCAAATTATTAAATATTTGTATTATTTAAATATTTTTAGCATTTTTCTTCATTAATGGCACTACAATCGTGGGTCGGTTTGGGCCAAAGCCAAAAAACTTGGCAGTTCCTTTTGCACTTGGCCTTTGCAGTGTGTTCGTGGGTGCCCTTGCCCTCGTTTCCCTTTTTCGGATGGTTTTTTCACCGGAGCATCGCCATCCAAATGAAAGACATGGCGTCGTTGAATATTATGCATTTCACTATTTTCATATTATACAGCTTATACAGTTTAACATTTGATTTTAGCCGCTCACGCGAATAGGACCGTAAATCTTGCGTAGAATATTTCGCTTGAAAGCCCCTAAAGCCTTATCATCCCTGATCAACATCGTCCAAGTTTATGCGCCATTTAAAGGATAATCATATTGAGGGAGTTTTAGAGCGAGATTTTTGTTCGTCGAGAAATTGCTCTGCTTTTCAATTGCCTACCGACCCTAAAATAACAACTGTTGGCAAGTGTTATTCTTCGCTTGATTTTTAAGACGACATCATTGGTGGTGTTTATCTGAATCCGAGGTATACAAAATTATTGACTAATTCACAATTGTAACTGCCGATAATGTCGTGGGTCCCTAGATCAACCTCTTTTGCTTCCTTCTCTAGACTGAAAAATGCTGCACTGGCGGCCTTGCTGTTCAGGCCAATGATGCCAAATTATCCTCGTACGCCAGCAGCCTAGTAGTTGAAGAAAGTGCTCGGGAGTGAGTCGTCTTGCCTCGAACGGATAGAAAATGTCCTTCCTAACTTAAGCGGCGCATAACGTTGTGCACTCTACGTAGCCGTATTAGTTTAGCAGGGATTCCAAATTTAGTCAAGGCTTCGTATAACCAGCTTATCTTCAAGCTATCAAAAAATGGATTAATCAGGCCGGAAGCCACACTAATAAGGTCCAATCAGCTGGTTCATAAGCTGCTTCACTCTTTCGCACAGTATCGAGGAGTGGACCTTATATAGATAATAATAATCCCAAGAGGTTATAACCTCCATTTCCGCATAACCACCAACGCCAGGCGCGCATGCAGATGACGCAGGAATTTTTTTTTTATACAGTTCCGACTCATAAAAAGCTGGAGTTTGTTGGGTGTCGAGATTCAAAACTGTTCAGCTACAGAAAAAAAGTTCATCAGCCGATTATAAATTTAAATTTTTTTGGATACTATTTAACCATTTATTAAGAGTACAAAGTATGCATTCTTTATGTAAAAAAGTTAGTCTGAAATATCAAAAGAAACGGAGTAAAATTTGAAATACTGGCATAAAATACGCAAGGCTTCAGAAAAAGCCTAAAATACGAGGAAACTAGCAAGGGAACATTCCACTTCACTGCCGCCAGAAGAGGTGGGCTAGATGTCAAGCCTGTCAGTAACTTGACCAAAAAAATAGTATGCCTAACATTTCTCTGCGACTAGCAAGGGTAGGAAATTAATAAATTTCAAATGATTAATGGAGGGTTCCTGACATAAAGAAGGCTTCTTCCACGATAATTGGCGCAAACTGCAAGATAACTCTACACTGAGATTCCAATATTCTGCCATGTACTCGTCGGACTAAATTGTGATTTACAGCTGATGCATGCCTGGGTTGAAATGGGGTGCTTCTGGGTATACAGCTACAGTTGCACGTCAGTACTCAATTCCGTATCTTACGTACACGTTCGTGGATTATGGGAAACGTGAGCAAACCGTAAGGAGCCTTGGGTCGAGGCTAATAGAGAGGGAGCTTTATTGGAGTGACTCCGACATATTCGGTTTAAGGTTCCACTAAATTCCGCAGTGCTGCTCACGACGAGGTGCAGCTGCAAGCGGGCGTCTGCCTTGAACCAAGCGCCTCACTATATAAACGCACTCAAACACTTTTAACCCCCAGCAATGGGTTTCGCGTTGGGTTTGGACCCGTCATATAGAACTGTAAGTCCAATGAAAAGAACCAATAAGCTTTAGGGTAAACTGGGGCAGATTCGTTATCATTTCTTTGAAGTTCTGTAATTCCTAAACTGGTCCACGGGCTTTAATGTTAAATATTTGGTTTTAAACATTGAATATTGGTTTATGAAATATCTAAAGTGTTTTTTTCTATTCCTAAGAAAACATAACTTTTTTTTTTCAAAATTTGATTCTGCTGAATGTGCCCTATGACAAGGGCAGTATCGTCTTTTTAAGGGGCACTCTCGGCAGACTTGAAAAAATACCATATACCCTGCCTTATATCAGAAAGAGCTTTTTTAATGTCATTCTAATTTATTAAAGAGCGATTGGTCTTTTTTTGTAATTTCGCACCATTATCTGAAAATGTTAAAAGCAAAGGAATGTTAATGCATTTGAACACCTATTTTTCTCAGTACGGGGTAATAGGGCACTTTCAGTAACATGGCATTTGAAAAAATCAAAAAAATTGAACGATACGTTAGGTATAAAACGAAAATATTAATGTTTAAAATCTGCTGTGCTGAATGTGCCCCAATTTAAATGGCCATATGTGTGCCGATACCACTTGATTAACTTCTGTAAATTTTTTTCTATTATATAAACGGAATAACACTACATTTACTTGCCTTATATTAAACAAATATTTTCTTAAAACATTGCCGTCGCCTGTTGAAATTTACTTAAATTCAGCGCTATACATTTTTTACGCACTGACTCGTTCACTTTCGTGCTGTTCTTTTCACTTTCGCACTACACAACTGCCAAATTGAATAGCAATACATATAGTTGACTAAAGACAAAATCACAAGTACGAGTTTGCCTTCATATCAAAAACGGCTTTGACGAATGTGCCCCAAAAACAAATCTGCCCCAATTTACCCCACATAAATCATACATAGAGCTCTATACGGATTATTATAGATCGATAATTGGCTGCTGTTTTACACATATTATTTTGTGAGGCAGAAAAAATTACAGGAAAGCATTCTTTCTAAAACATCTTTCATATATAACATTTCTATAGTTCCTTTCCTTAAAATGTCCAATATATAAATTATTTAAAATTTGTTTATCACATACAAATATAAATGCTTTTTAATTAAGTTTTGATACGCTTCTGAGTTTTGAAGAGTGAAATTTGATTTTTGTTTTTTTCTATATCGGCAATCTGATGTTGTGAATTGAACCATACATTTTCTAACATATACGTGTACAAAAGAAAAGTGTTAGTAAGCCGAGAAGTTATTGACTCGCCCACTTTTCGAGCAACAGTCTATAACTGTTAAATTAACTGTTGATATTTTCCTCAGTGTATATATGTATGTACATACAAGTACATATGTACTACATAAACTGTTCGGCGTCTACCAACGAGACCTTCCTATACCAACATACATAGTTGATTTGGGATTTTAGTCGTTTTTTCCGCTTCTGCATCTGTCACCAGCGTTGATGTCCTTCATTTGTTTGAGCACGTATTGAGAAGACGTCCTGCATACATATGTTTGTACTTTCAAATATGCATATACATATGTCTGTATGTAGGTATGTATGTATGTATACTACGCTAAAATTACACGGCTGATATGAATGACGTGTAATAGTATTTGTTGTCAGCGCAGCTGTTGCATGCCCCAACCGAATGTTGTTGAAATTTATATTGAAAATATGATGAGCCTTTAAGAAACAATCTGTGGGGATCCGAAATGTCACTCTAATGCGATTTTTCATAAAATGCGAGTGGCATTTGTCATATTTCGCATGCGCCCTATGCATGTAGCGACAAGCACTTCGGTGCCCGGACTGGCTGTCATGGAAGAACGTGACACGTACCGCGACATTATCGTCCTGAATTGTTGTTGTTGGTCGGCATTACTTAATATGTATATTGGCAACCAAATTGCTGTTGCTTTATTAAAATGCAAATTGAATTTTTGACTGACAAAATATAATAAATCGAAAATTTTGTCGCGAACTGCTTCTTCACTGTCTCTCACCTAGCATTATTAAGTGAATAAAAACGGGGTTATCTATAACACAGTACATATGTACATACATATGTGTGTAGTTGTTAAAAATTTTCAAGTTTACTATTATCATTTTAGAACTACATACGTGTTCAATAAAATATAACAAGTCCGTCCTTTTGCTCGATTGCAGGTGCCCGTTTCTTAAGTCAGTTTTCGGGCAGTTGAGAGCGACTTTGATATAATCAGCCCTATCGCTGAAACCATCGTAGTACGATTTTCGCAGATTCTGGCACTAAATTCGAATGGCTACATTGTAGATTCGAAATTCGTAGAGCGGCAGCAGTGAACTCATTCTTAGCGTCATTTCGTATATTTTTCGTGTTTTGGTTGTCTAAGAAAAATTTAACAAAGAATATCCATTTTATTTCAATAATTAAAGAAAATATGAAATGTGAGTATTAAATTTGATAAAAATTATTTTGTTTAAAGCAGTTTTCTTGTTTTTGGTCAGGGTTACTCTAAATCCCAAATGACGAGGTGGACAACTTTTGTAAAAGACAAAATTACACCCGAATCCCGCATATACATAAGTATATTTTCGTGTTTTGTTTTCCTAATCACAAAATTTTTAAAAGTATAATCCAGAGAGGGCATAGCCATGACGGGTATTCAAAAATTCTTTCAAAATTTAAAAAAAATGTTTGCGTGGGTTATTAGTTTATCATAGTCATCCAATTCTACCGCTGCATTTTAAGTGTTGCTAAATTTTGACGCTTTTATTCATTGAAAAGGATTATTCACGCACTCCCAAGGAAATTATTTTTTTTTATTACATGAAAAATAGCGCTATAAATATAATGCTTTTGCTAAAATTTCTTTGTTTACTTTGTGGCAGCTGATGTCGGAACTTCAAAATTTGGCATTCGAATTTGGCAGTACTTTTTTCGATTTCACACGGAATCAGCGACAGCATAGTTTTCGTAGTCGTAGCGGAATGTTGCGTTCGTAACTTTTATACGACAGACTCAGCGATAGGGCTGAATAATTTGTGTTTCTCACTAGTCCAAAGTCGCCGGGAGAAAGTGCGAGTTTGCGAAAACTTTACAATTGATCTGTCAAGGGATGATGAATTCATGAAAATCAACAAAATAACCAGTTTAATTTAAAAACATCGAAAAACTTTCGATAAGTACTTTTTTGTTTTTTCAGTTCACAAATTACTTAAAATTATTTTGAGCCGTTTACTCTCTATAGAGAGACAATATCGGTAGTATATCTACATATATGCCCGAAACTTGCCTGAAAACCAAAAGAAGATAATGAATTATTTGCTGCTTACATTAAACTGGCTTTTTGCGTCTATACACTGGACTGCTAATGGAGAGACCTACAGTTTTATGCAGACTACGAACGGCAGATTTAGTTATTTCTTCGGAAGCGATTTCATTACAAAAAAATGCTCGGAAGCTTGTCATCGCATGCCGAGGGTGATCGCATTACAATTTCTGTCTATGATTAAATGAGAAATATTCTCGTATATTTTGATGAAAAAATAGCAGTTCTCGTTTCTACATTTGTTCAAATGATTCAATTAGCTATGCGAAGGTCCCATTTTTAGTAATTTTTGTTTAAAAAGTGCAAATAATTAAAGTTACATTTAATCCAGGTTTCTTCAAAACCGATTAATGGGCATTTAGCTACATACAGCGCTTCCTTAATTAACGTTTGGCCTTTATCGGTTCTTATAGCCCAATTAGCTCTCAACCGACCTTTAAGAAACCGACCCTTAAAATGGAAAAAAAAATATAAATGAGTAACTATGTATCAATAAAAAAAATGACTTTTATCGTTTGTTTTCTAAAAAAAAAAACAAAAGACGAAAGAAGTCCAACATCTGAAAAAATCCGGGAATGAACACTGAAACTCATTCGTCGATAACCTTACAACATAGAGAAACCAAACAACGGTCGTACATACATATAGACGACAGTTAAATTAATCAATTCAGCTATTCAAAGAGAAACATTGTCTGCTACTATTCACAGATGCCTCCAAGTTTAAATCCAGATTCGGCTTCGCTGTTATGAATGCCACTGGGTCTATTTAGACTCCGGAAATTCTACCCTTATTTTCCAACGACGATTTTTTAGCACATAAATTCCCTAAAAATATGAGTAGCACTTCCGAAACTATAATAATAAAATAATAATATAATAATTTGGCGCTTACACTATACATATACCTCAATATTTGGCTGAGCTTCTCCTATTATTTTTGGGAGTTTTGAATTAACTCCGCTTTATCATGGCAGATATATTTTCGGAGGTTTGCCATTGCCTGCCGAGGTGTGACCGCTATTAGAAAAAAAACTGTTCTATGATTAAGATTTTACTTGCCCTGGCTGAATTTCGAACCTCGAACTCAGCGGCATATCGAGTTATAGCAGAGTTATATTGACAAACTTGCTAAACTAAAGATACAACGGAAAAATGGAGTAAAATGGATGAATTACAACCACCTCTACAAATCTTCAACATGAGTAAAAGCGCAATAAAACTCCCTGCTACTACAGATGCAATTAAGTGAATATGCTACGAGATGGCAGTTGTCAGATTTGGATCAGAAAAGTACCAGTGGCATACTAGAACAAAAGAAAATACTAGTCCCGTTATTGATCAAATAAAACAGTCTCTTACTAGTTTTTGTATACAAGTCAATATTGTCAAATAAAATAAGGTATGAATAAATTATTTTGTATTTGGTAAAAATCTGGTCCTTTTCCGACTAGTTCGATTTCAATCAGGAAATTCTAGTTGTTAACTGGTATGATTACCATAACCACATTGTCAACGACTGTCACCTTGCTTATTCTACGGAACAAAAAGTTCATCTAATCTACAACTTTTTAAAAATAAACACATCCGAAAGCCCTGACAGTGCTCCATTGACTTATTAATTTTAATTTTTTAAGGTAATTAATAAAAAAATATTAACAATAAAAATAATAATTCTGATAACAACCAACCAATCAGAAAGTCGTGTTCTAGGTATTTAACATGAGGAAAGTATGCGTAATGCAGATATTTTTTTTAATAAAATTACGCCACCGTCATCATATCAAAGAGCTTAAAATAAACAATGTCAGAGAAAATTCCATATAAATAACGGGTTGCATTTTTTTAAATTTTCATTATTGTCCTTTGGTCTCCTTTGGGCGGTCATTATTCATTTTACTAAGTAAAACATACGTAATTTATGCTGAGTGGTGAAATATGTAGGTACGTGAGTGTGTGTTGATTCCTTGAGGGCAGCCCAGGTGGTGGAATGAGTGCATCTAATAATTTAAGTGTTCGCGGAGCACAATTTTCAAGAGTCTACTATACACATATTTACATACATACAAATATATTTACATATGTACATATATATTTTAGAGAAATAATATTTGTGATAAGCCCAAATCCCGGAATTTCCTGCTATTTTTAATATAGTCTCGGGATTCTTTATTACGTGGAAGAAATTGGGAATAACCTCTGCGCTTGAAGTGAAAACGAGATCATTGTTCTAATGCCTTTTAATCCAAACTATCTGTTTCATCGAAGACAGCACACAGTCCACTTCTGATGACTGAAACAACAAATATAGTTTATGTCTACTCCTACAGCCATATATGACATAAATAAAAGCACTTCAAGTCTAGTCAAGGTTGTGAGCTGAGAAGCTTATTTATCTCAGTGGGATATGATGAAATCGAGGAAGCTTATATATTTAAAAAGGTTTGAATTAACTACAATTATGAGAACAGTAACAATACACATGCCTATAGATATTTTCGGCATTTTCCATATTACAGAGAAGGAAGTAGAAATGGTTGGTATTGTAGTGAACGAGATCAAAACAAAGTACCTTGTGGCAACAAAAAAAATCCTCGCGAATTGGGATCCACGACACTGTTGGTAGTTGAAATTAAAAAGCAGTCAAGGATTTTATATACCTAGGATCCAGCATAAACATCATCAAAAATATTTGGCCCCGAAATCGATCGAAGAATAACATTTGGCTACAAATGCTCGGCATGCAAATGAACGAAAATCTCGCTCTACAAATCCCTCATCTTGCCCGCGCTTTTAACTGTATGCCACAGAAATATAGACATTATTAAGCAGGGACGAAAAGGCTTCGTGGGCATTCGAGAGAAATATTCTTCTCAATATGTATGGCCCTGTTCGCGTGAGCGACGAGTACCGAAGAAGATGGAGTGATTAACTGTACAAGCTGTATAAGCTGTATAAGTCCAGCGCATAAAAATTCAATGACTGCAAGGGCTTGCTCCTTGTCCAGTGAAAAAAATTCTTCAAATCGGCACACATGCCCAGCAAAAAACATGATTACCGCAGAAATAAAAGTGGAATCGAAATAAACCGTAGCAATCGCTTAACCTTTCGCTTCTGGAATTCATTACTTTAACATGGGCATGTCATTGGCCGTAAGCCCTTGCAACCTACAAACAATCAGAGTACAAATTGCTTAAACGATTGGAGAGAAACGACTGCAGAACGCCTTACAGATAAGCGAATGAAAAATGCCTTGATACACTAACACCGTAGAAGCGAAGTAAGAATACCTTGCTATAAATATTGAAAATAAACGAATCACCAATGCCTTACAGAGAAGCGAACGTAGAATGCACTAACATGTTCGGTTTAAAGAATCAGAAAACAGGATGTTTTAAGATGTTAAGTTTTTTTTTTTTAATTCAGATTTCACAACTTTATTAACATTTATAATAAAAATAAAAAAATTTTACGAATTCAGTCTTCAGTTCTTGCTTATACAGCTATGGACACACAAATAGCACAAATGCGAACCAAATATTAGAGCTAAGTTCTTAAGTCGCAAATTAGCTGAACACTTAAAATTTTGCATGTATCTACTTGTTACCGTTATGAAGCTCACATCCTTGTACAAAATTACCGTTTGCTTTCATTCAAATTTTGTTGTGGCGATTTTATTGCGCATTGTGTTGATTTGAAGTGGACACGTAAATAGCACATTTCTAAAGGTCGCAGTTCACTTTAATTTTTGTGTTAAGTTCTCTGGTGTTTTTATTAAAATTTTGCGAATCAATAATTATTTAGTCAATATTTTGTAAAAATGGGACGCGGAAAGCACTGCACGCCGAAAAAGAGAGCGCTTATATGCAACATGAAGAAAAATGGAAAAACCATTGCAGAAATGGCTAAAATAATGTTTTGCTCTCGAAAAATGGTATATAATACTCTTCATGCAATTAAAAAAGACCCATCATGTGTCAACAAAAAGACAACAAGAAAGTCAAGACCCCGTAAAACCGACATTGGTGTTGACAGAATCATAGTAAGGAACAGCAAAGTTGATCCTTTTAAGTCAGCAAGAGAGATTATGCTTGAAGTTAACGAAGAATGTGGTGTGGATGTATCCAGAAAGCTTGTAGGAAGACGGCTGAATGAAGCTAAACTTTTTGGACGAATTAGTAGAAAGAAACCACACCTATCAAAGCGCCACATCAAAACTCGACTGACATTTGCAAAGGCCCACAGAGACAAACCATCTCAATTTTGGAAAAACGCGCTTTGGACTGACGAAAGTAAGATAAATAGGATGGGTCCAGATGGAAAAACCATTGTACGTCGTCCACAAGGTCAAGCCATCAATCCTAAGTATACTAAAAAAAACCATTAATCATGGTGGTGGCAATATCATGGTCTGGGGAGCGTTTTCATGGCATGGCGTCGGGCCAATTGTTTGCATAAATGGAAAAATGGACCGTTATCAGTATTTGGATATTCTAAAAAACAAAATGGAACCGTTTGTGTTTGAGTCCATGCCCATAAACTGGACATTTATGCAGGACAATGATCCGAAACACACCGCAAAAACAGTAAAGCAATGGCTTGCAAAAGAAAATATTAGGACAATGGATCTAAATCCAATAGAAAATTTATGGAATGATGTTAAGACACAAATAGCAAAGAAGAAATTCAAAAATTTTGATCATTTGTGGGCTGGCGTAGTGGAGTCCTGGCATTCAATCCCGAAGGAGCGATGTCAAAAATTGGTGGAAAGCATGCAGCGAATATGTGAAGAAGTAATAAAAAGTGGGGGATATAGTACAAAATACTAACCCAGTGAGCAATTATATACCATTTATTTTTTATTTTGGATCCTTTTTTTTAACTTTATAAAAACTCTTTTCAGAATGTGCTATTTATGTGTCCCAGCTGCCTCGCAGGATATTTATGTTTTCGTATATTTTTATTAATAGTATAATATTTATTGTTTTTGTTTTTTAATAATATGAAAGTGAATAATTTTCGAAAAAAATACCAATGCTTTTTTTAATCCTACGTGCCGAACTTAAGGAGCAAATATACATTTTGTACATGAAGACCATGTGTGCTATTTATGTGTCCATTTATGTACATGCATATTAAAATAGTTAATTATTTATACAAAAATAATAATTATATAAAATTTAATTCAATTCACTTATTTCTGCATGTACATATTTATATATATATATTTTATTTATTTTTTATTAAGTTTTTATTCAATATTGTTTATTTCTTCTTCGCTATGCTCGAGTATAGCTTCAGGGCGCTTTCGCTTCAGACAAGAGGCCTTGTTGTACCGATTTTTCACTGACTAGAAGCGCATCTATGGGAGGGCGAAAATTCTAGAAACCAGTCCTTCAGATTTTCCCTAAGTGGTCGTATTCTGACTACCACGTCACTTTCCTCAGCATTCACGGTTTGCTCTCTTAACATAATACTGTCACTATTAGTTTTCATTACTTACCCGTAATCGGTCACGGAAGGGGAACAATTTAGGTAATGTAAACCAACGCGTTTATCGGATTCTCATTCTACTACGCATTACCAGTATTGCGAAAAAGAAGCGAAAGCAAAAATAAGGCATTCTAAGGCAATGCCTTCTGGAACACATTACTTTTAAAAGCGATTACCGGTTTTTTGCTGGGTGGGTGCGCCACGGAGGTGCTCACGAATACACTGAAAAGGCCAAATACAGCAGAACTGTCTTCACAGCAGTTGTTCAAATGTGTCAATTGCACGAACTGCTTTAAAGGAGAGTAGGACTCTGAGATATCTGTGGTATGACAAATGTTTAAGTTCTATTTAAATCCAAAATGTGCTCGCGGAACAACAGCGTCCAATTCAACCTTGCTTAACCTAAGAAAACCTAGAAGTTCATTATTATTTTTTTCTTTGTAACAAAACGGGGGAAGGATGCAAAATGTTTCCATATAAAAAGAGTTATTATTCAAATATATTTATACGAGTATGCACGGGCCTATCTTAGTATCAAAGAATGAATCGATTAACTGGCAGCACCTAGCGTTGGGCCGGAAGAAACGTCATAGCAGTGGGTTATTCTTATTTTTATCTCAACATAGTACAAGACAGATCACGTTGTCATTAATTCAACACTGGCAGTACTATTTTTGCAGTACCAACACTTTTTTTTTGTTTTCTGCTATCGCGTTAAGTCGTATTTCAGTTCTTTTATTTCATTTCAAAGCCTGCGATTCGTAGGTTCTTACATATATTTTTGTTGCAAGCTTCTTTACAGAAACGCAACATTTAAACAGCAAATAGTTTTTATACAAGTTCCTCCCCTGGACTTAATTGACATTTAAGCCGTTTAAATTAAGTATTTTCCACGACCCCTTTAAATATGATCGAGAGCGTGGAACTCAGGCAGTTGAGATGGCTCTTATAGTGTTTGTGAGAAAGTTCCTTTACATATTTGCCACGGAGAATATCGCAGACAATAGAACAATAAATGTGTAGAGCTTCTTTTGTCAATAATAGAGATGGAAGCGCTTCCTTCCTATCTTTATGTTTTCTAATAGCATCTGCTTTATAATTTTATGTACGTATGTATGTGTGTATGTATACGAGAACGTGCATTTTTTTTATTTATTCGGCCAATTGCTTAACCCTGCATATGTGACCATACTCTTTTTCGAATCATATTAAGACAATAAAATGAAAATTCCCGTATTTTAATATTAACACCGGGATCGGTATCTGTAGTATTTGCTTATGTACTTGTATATAAGCATATGTTTTTTAGTATGAGTATTTGACTTCAAGATGCCACATTTACTTTAACCTGCTTTCTCTCAAACAAAAAATAAAGAGTGTGATGCTTGCATTCACGTAGGCATTGGACATGTGTATGAACGTACATAAATTAAATTTTGTCATTCACAAAGCAGGTGATTTATGCTCAGACAATTTAAAAGACCTCTGGGCAAAACGAGCGACCTACAATCAAGCAACGCATCTGTTCGGCACACGACTTTTATGATTGTTGACACCGAATGCAAGCCACATTTTTAACAAGGGTTTATTGTCTATGTACGTATTGTGCCATAAGGCCCATATACGTTTTCTTAACTCAATTTTGTTTGTTCGGTGAAAAGGTAATTTAATATTCAAGATGTTATTGAAATGAAGTAGCTCGTTAAAAGCAGAACTGAACATATTTTGATTTAAGTACCCTTACAAAAAAGTCGGTTGAAACTTTACTCAAATTAAGAATAAAAATAAAAAATACATTCTTACACTCGAGTTACATGACTCGACTATTTGAAGATAAACGAAGTTAATTGACGTTATAAACGCATTTGTACTCTTTATATTGCTTCTTACATCCGCTCCATCATATGCGAGCAAATTTGAATTCAATATTTGAATCGGTTGACCGATGTGTAGGGGTGCGTGCTTTAACTTCTTATATTTCGACCACGAAGTACAGCTTTGCGTAATATACCAAGTAATAACTCCTTTTCACCTTTCAAAAAGATAGCATCACCAAAACCTTAGGCATGTCGTGGAATCCATCAAGGGATGTACTTATTCTGATTTTGCTTTGATTTTACATATGATCAATTAGTAAACGGTCGGTGTTATCTACCATCGCTAAAATTTTCGGCAATCTGGGTCTGTTGAGCCCAATTATCATTAGTGGAAAAATGTTGAACCAAGAAATTTGGATTCAGAAGATAGAATAGCACGATAGAATAAAAACGGATCTCAAGGCTATTAACAAAATACAGGTACCTAGGAAATGGTGCAACATAAAACCATTTCCGGCATAATGTAAAAATTGTACACAAAAAAAGTAATTAAAAAATTAAAAAGACAACATTTTCTAGAATCATTGAATTGAGCAACAAATTGATTAATATGCCGTTTTATTGAGTTCATATGAAAAAAGTAGTTATTAAGATAATATTGTAACTAGAATATAATTTTCATTTTAAATGGAATACATGAAATAAAGAAGTCTTACTGAACGCCAACATTGATAAATTTAATGATCGTGTAGAAACATTTTTTTAAACGCAAATACTGGTAAAGCTTAGAAAATGGCGCAGTCTTGGTTGTCTCTAAAGTGATAATATAATGCGGATGGATATTGGTCGAACTCACTAAAAAAAATTTATAAATACAATCCGTTCGTTATAAATTAAAAAACACCACCCACAAAATAAGTTTATAATAAAAAGTGGCCAGAAGTTCTATCTAATAAAAGCAGCTAGAGCAGGACGGACGGAGAAAGATGGCAAACGAGCAAACTCAAATGTGCCAAGTGGAACTGATTGAAGAATTGCTAAGGCGAAAAGACAATCATAAAACAGCACTAGAGATAGAAAAATCGACCCTAATTAAAAAATAGTCGACTTTTTTTAATCGAGTTCAGTTACCTGAAGTCAAACAATGCTATTATTTATTTCTTCGTACGAGTATTATAGTTTATTATGGCAACACTGCCATGGCAACACAATATTCAAATAAACGGTCTACGCTAACTATACACAATTTTATGATGAGTTCGAGTTTTATATGATTTCACTGCTCAAAAATTGATAACTGCAAAAAAGTCAAATATTATCTCTGTGGAAAACAGTTCATTTTTAATAAAAGCACATCAACTATGCTAAAGCATTTGCAACATGTTCATAAAATTGATCCTTCCTTAGTAAAGAAAATCAATCATACAAAAGAGGCAGCGACACTAATAACACTGCGTTACAAAAAACGAGCTTTAATTCTGTCCTATGAACCAAATATACTTTTTCGGAATGGGGAGAAAAAGTAAAAATACACGTGTATCGGCGATTTTCATGTACACGTCAGAATTTTTTTTATGTATAAAACTATATAAAGAATATAGAGAAAAAATACTTTATACATAAAAAAAAAAAATTCTGTGTACATGAAAATCGCCGATACACGTACATACATATATTTTTATTTTTTCTCCCCTTTCCGAAAAAGTATATTTGGTTCATAGGACAGAATTTGTGTAACGCAGTGTTTGGAACGCAGTGTAATAATTCAGACATTCAATCTAAAAAGGTAAATTTAAAATAATTTATCAAACTTTTTAATACAATTTAATTTTTTTCCCTTATAAAGCCTTAATGTAACTAATTTATTGCTATGCTTTAATGACTTACGAACCACCAGTTTTTCCAGTTTCTTTTGAAACAGCAAGCACTTCGTTTCATCAATCAGCTATATCGGTGTATAACTGATGACAGTTTTTACGCAGGTAAACATTGATATGTTTATATATAAACTAGATGACCCGGTGAATTTCATATCACCTATCCTTAGCTAAAATGGCTGAAAATTTTGATCGGTAATGTCAGGAATTGCGATTTTCATAGGTTATTACATACACTCTTAAATCTGGCAGTTAAAAGTATAAAATAATTGAGGAAACCGTAGATTTTTAGCAAGCAACACTTATTATACTTCATTAAAGACTGATAATTTCTCATTTTTAACTATTAGATATACTTTTGCGCACGTCACGGTTTATTCAGTTATTCTATTACAGACTCTTATGTCAACAAATATGTTACCTATATTTTTATTTTTTTAGTTTGTACCGGTTACGCCAGATTACTAACTAAAAAACAGACAACAAATATGTCATCAAATGTCTTTGAGAGGATAAAGTGCATCCAATAGTTATTTTGAAAAGAAAATGAAAATAGTTTTAAGATTATTAAATAGCTATGCATTGCCCCTTTTGCAAAAAGTGGAACATGTTCATGTCCTAGTTGTTGTCACTATCTGTTAAGTTGTGCTGCATGTGAACTAAAAACCGCAGATTGCATAAATTTTTGTGTAAAATTAGGTCAACTACAGATTCAAGCACAAATTAACATCAAACCAAATTTTGTCATTTCATTAATGCCATCAATCTCGGATGAAAACAGTTTTCCAGATTTAAATATAACTCCCGTAGAGTTAAAATAATTAGAAATGATCTAAAGATGCCAGGAGCATAACATGAACGGTGTTCTGGTACACCCGGACTTATCGGAGTCACCGGGACCTACCGACACGCCGCCGTCGCATCCTGCCGAGCAGAGTTTGCCTTCGCCGTCAGATTGATCGATAAGTCGCCAACCAATCAAAATTTTCAGAACTCTCGGAACTTACAAAATAAAGTTTATCTACAATAAAATTATTTGGATTGTATTGAGTCGAATTTTATATAGGACGGATATGTTTTAGTAACGAAATATATAATTCACATAAACCCCCACGCATACAAACACACATTTACCATACTTATTTCACACCGTTTTAATTTTGTTCGGTTATTAAACGAAAGTTGCTAACAATTCAAATGAAAACAAAAGTTTTATTTAAATTAAATATATTAATACACGTAATCAATTTAAAGCTCTCTGATAAAACATATTTTTTGTTGTTTTTTGCGGTGCGTAAATATGTATATAAATACGATGCCTTTCCGGCGCGCGAACACGCGACGTATAGTTGTCCATGCGAGAAACAGGAATACTCCAAATTGATTCCACAAACTTGCAACAACTGACCTTGCGATTTATTTATGGTTATCGGGAAATTGTAGCCGCTTAAAATCGAAGACGCTGACGAAAATCACCTCATAACAGAATAACGGCTTCAACAAAACTGTTTTGGTTGTTACGAAGATCTTCTAACGTTCTATTCAGTGCCTCCAGTGACCTCTGGTGGGCCATCGCGCAGTCATCCCAAACGATCAATGTGCATATTTGTAGAATCTTTACCATTGCGCTGTTTTTGGCGATGTTCCAAACTGGAGCTTCGTTGATTTGCATGTTTAGTGGTAATTTCAAGGCATAATGTGCAGTTCGTATACCTTCTAATAATCTTGCAGCTAGTCCAGATGAAGCCAACGTCAGGGCTTCTACATATTGTGATCTGATCTTTGCCAATAGCAATGAAATAAGTATGGTTTTTCCTGTCCCTCCGGGAGCATAAAATGTTTGACAGGAAAGTAGTTAGAACAGTTTATATGGGAAAATTAAATTGTGGTGTTTATTATCTTCCTCGCAATT
This sequence comes from Philophylla caesio, assembly GCA_963971545.1. Lineage (NCBI taxonomy): Eukaryota > Metazoa > Arthropoda > Insecta > Diptera > Tephritidae > Philophylla > Philophylla caesio. The sequence goes on along the minus strand of OZ020609.1, from coordinate 57,872,867 downwards.
TTTCCAAATTTTCACACCGTTTAAACCTTCCTTGGTCTACGACAAATATTTTAGAACCAAAATCAGCTAAATCGGTCCAGCTTTTCTCGAGTTTTAGCGAGACAAACGAACAGCAATTGATTTTTATATACGATTAGATATTCTTATTTATACTATAATTTAGGTGGCGGCTATCATCATGACCAGATAACTACGGCTTTTCTTAGAATGATTTCGGTAGATAATATACCTCTCTGTACGCTAAAAAGGACAGGATCTAAAATGTTTGTTTTTTATTTGGCATTTTTTGCCCGTTTTTCCCTTACCTCCGTAATATCATGTTGTGCTCCGAAAGCGTCAAAACAAGCAGTCACTACGTATCGCACCGAGTGTAATTGCATCATGACCGCGACTATGAGGGGATCTCGTGCAATCTAAATGATATGCATACATACATAAGTATAATAGTCGCTCAAGCTAGTAACAGTTTGTATCATTACTTTATTGTGAATATAAATGTACATACATTAAATTGAAGAGAGATTCAGTAAAGCTTCCGAATGTGAATATATAAACCATTAATGCGCTTATTTAAACTGAGCAGTAGCAATTGCTTCAAATATATACATTCTTAGATAATTGTTATTCTTTTTGATATGGGAACATAGTACCGTCGCTGAACTGGTTGGCGGTTTTAACGATTTAGCTTTTGGCATCTTCGTTCTTCCTTTTTTCACATGTGGCACATTCTGAAAAATTTAATATATTCAAATTGTTATTTTTTGTTTGTTTTTTTTTTCATTTGTTTTTGTTGTTTTCAGCACAGATTACTGGTATTATTATTTTTCTCGACATCTCGACAGCCGCCAGAAGATAAACACAAACGAAACAAAAGTGGCGGGAAATCAAACTCACAAATGATACGAACCACAGGGGAAGTGGAAAGCCAAACAGCTTAAGCTTAAAGCGGAATGATATGCGGGTACCTCTTATTCCTGTACTGTACTCGTATTATACCCAGCCAGCAAAGGAGCGTAACATCTAATAGAACGTTGGAAAAGTATTTAATTCGAGTTTTTTCGAAGATGGTTTTTTTATTAAAAAAGGCAATAATTTGAATTTAAGAATTTTACATACAGGTCGCACATTGTGGTTGTCACCTTAGCATTTTTATCTTCATTATTTAAAGGTTTTGTCAAAATTGACACACGGCAGCGACATAATGATTTTGTTTGAATTTGTCGTTCGAAAATTTAAATATGTATGTACATGTAATACTATGATTCCACGGCACATGATTCGCTCTCACATTCGAAATTCGTTCTCTCATTCGTAACTGGAACCCCAATTACGAACCGAATCCACTTGATTTCCCATAAAAAATTGTGTGAGCCAGTCAACTCATTTGAAGTTGATTCAATCGGAATCACCATGCGAATCGGGTAAAAATCGATGCCGTCTCTAATTTTAATCAGAAATTTATCGAAAATGGCTTACCAAAACACATACAGCTATCAAAACAAACAAAAAATATTAAACGAACAAAAAACAATTAAATGCTTAAAGGAATAAAACATTGGGTTTTTGAAGAAAACAATTATGTGAAAGAGCTTGTTGTCTATAACTTGAGTGAATTAAGACGCAAAAGTATGTATATAAATATTACAACAGCATTATACTTAAATGTCAAACGAATCACGAATGTGTCTTGTGAACGAGATGATTCGCCATACGTAATTCAAATAGCGAAACACGTGATTCACTTGCCGTGGAAACACTGTTTAATTTGGCCTAAGCTTACATTTTATTCATTCGTCGCGTAGCTCGTTCGATGCCAAAATAATAATTTACTTAGTATCGGAGCGAAAATTTATTTGATAGCCGTGGCCCTTCCTCCATTAATGTTGTTTGTTTGCAAATCTAGGTTGAAGAAACTTTTAGGTTCAACAACCGTCTGAGAAAGTAGATGAAAATTAAATTAATTTCTGTTCGCACGTACTCCTATGTATTTACATACAATTTTTATATATTATGGATATTCGTCTAAACACGTAAATACCTCGTAACCGAGTAAAACTCGTAATCTTTCTTTTTCGAGATATTTACGCGTTTAGACGTATACCCATATTAAATATATTTTTTTTAGCTTATTAAACACATTCCTAGGAAATCAGACGATGAAAAGCATTTTCTCCGTTTTTTAAGACATTCGCTTTCCTTAGCTGGGTACTCATAGTTACATCCGTTGTGTAGAGTACACATTTACTTTTAGAAAATATATTCGTGGGGGTGGTGGGTGAGCAGTACGTACAATTCCGTACACGCTCCATATTGTTGCCATTAAGCGGCCTGTTAGCCTGGATTAAAGTTTGTCCGCATTAATATGAGCTCGTCTACCGGCTTTGCCGCAGTGTAGGAAATAGTAAAGTAATTCCTGTATTATACGAACATATTGCGAATATTTTTTCTGCGAACTAAACAAAAAAAAAAAGGAGAAAAACAGAAAAGCTTATGTCAAAAAGGTAAATGTGCAAGGTAGTAGAAAAATTCAAAGAAAAACGGGTAGACCGACCACACATGCACACATTTGTATAGTATGCGAGTATATCAGAGCAACGCGAATAAACTCGAATATGAATGTAAGACTTGGACTTAAATGGTGTTTACCGAAATAATCCGCATGTGATGAAAGTCATTGTTGGTTGTTATGGTAGGAAAATAGTTTCTTTATTTCATAGAGTGATTAAATGTAGTGTGCAAGCACTCATTCCGAACAGTCAGTTAAGTTTTTTTTTTCGTATGTCATATTTATAGTTTTACTCTTTGAGATTAGTCTAAATCTCCACTCTGAGCTATATTTGTGGTAAACAAAGGGTTGTTTTTGAATCAAATTGGTTGCCCAGCGGTAAAACCTAAAACGACCAATAAGAAATGCTTTTACTTAAGCTTAATTTCTGGAACAACATCAAAAGGCACACTTCAAATGGTAAGAGAAGTTCGGCTGAACATTGAGCAATGCAGTGTAAGCAATACGTTTTTATAATCATATAATTATTATATAGGTTCAGTGCGGTCGAGTGTTTAGCGGGGATCAAATATCTGCCATGGCAAGTCAAATCTAAAATTATAGAAAAAACTAATTTCTTATAGAGAAATTACCGTTCCTAATAAAATAATTTGAGACTTACACAGAAAGTAACGTGGGAAAAACATCGATATACTATCCGGTTGCCCAGCTGCGATTAAAAGCTTAGCCTCAACTGTTGTGAAGCCTAAGCTAGTTTGGGACTGCATAAAGAAATTAAACACTCTTATCAATATAAATGAACTATTCTTATTGTGGGTACCGGACCACACGGCAATAGAAGGGAATAAGATGGCGGACTGTCCTGCTAGAAAAGCGGCTGACTCTCCATTCTATGGTATGGAGCACTTCTGTGTGCTATCATCCAATACAATTGGAAATTTCCTAGAAAACTGTACGAAGGTTTGAATCCCGGAAGAGCTAAAGCACTAAAAGACATGCCTCGGGGGAAACTTATTATCACTTGAATAAAATTAGAGTGGTCACGGAGTCAATCTGCAGAATGTGCAGATAATGTGAGGAAGCTCCTATGCACTTGATCGCGAAGTGCGAAATGCTAAGGCATGTTAGATTCAGATGCTTTGGAGAATACACCCTATCTGGAAATTCTCTTCCAAATTTGGTTTCATCCAAAACATATGAGTTTATACATATATGTACATATATGGTAAATTTTCTTGAAGATCTTCAGGGAAGATTACTTACGCCTTAAAATGGGGTATTATAATAGATATTTTAGGTCGTAATATATGTATATCACCCTTCGAAATTATTTTTAATTTTACACTATATATATTGTAGGGTTTATAATATATGTATCTACTTTATTAATTTTAACTTGTTTGAATATTTTTATTTTCATATGTAAATTTGTCTTTCAATATTTTTCAATTTGATTTTTTTAATAAATAATTTTCTGAATGTGTAAAATAAAAGTTATAAAAATAAAATATTTCAAATGAATTAAAAACATATTCTATATTTGGCGATCCTGCTTTTATAAGTACTCATTTTAAAAAATCATCAACAGCAATCAGTGCAACAAACGATTTGTTATGAATTTGGCTATTTTCCTGAATTAAAACATTGCGAAATAAATTTTTTTTCAACAATTTAACAACAATTCCTCATTTAAACTGTTTGTGTCTAAGGAATAAAATAATATTTAAAACAAAATACTTTAATTTCGCAAATAATCAACAGCTGAGATTTGTGAATTAAAAATAACACCGACGAGAACACCAATAACTCATTAGCTTCTCTCAAATTTCATCAATCTAAAACAATCTCAGCAATCAACATCAATTTCAGCACCAACAATCCGCACAACGTCACTTCAAATATCCACATTTAACGTCGCTCCAACCATCACAGTGTATGCAACAACTCAATAATACTCCAGATAATCTATAATCCCTTTTATAATTACAAATACCTCAACAGTTTGTTGCTGAACATTGGTGTTGAAACCATGTTTGTATCTTAAATCTTTTATTAAAATAAAATTATTACAAATATTAAATATTAATTCTTAATATTAATATTATTGAAATTATTATTATTACTTATGTATATTTAATTTACTTTTGTAAACTTTCTCTCCAATTATTTTTTTTTATATGTTCACCTATACGTACACACAACTTCACAACAATGGAAAACCAAAATAACAACCCAACTTACACTTCGGACTTAAACATTACCCGAAATACACTATACAATGATAATTTAACTCAAAACCCTAATAACTTAAGAACAAATTTTTCAAAATCAATTAAATTTCCTCCATTTTATGAATAAGTACGCTACAATTAAGAAAGCGTTGTGTGAAAGATTTTCTCTTAATAAAAAAAAAAGATAAGATAAGTTAATTTCAAATACAGAACTAGGCGATCGTTTTCCATCAGAACTTTTTAGACATATGAAGTCTCTAATAGGTTCTGATTCTATCGTCAGTAACGAATTACTTTTCAAATTGTGGATCCGAAATTCATTTAACATCAAGTAATAATCAAAATAAAGATGAAAATGTTATTCTTGCAGATAAACTTTTTGATTTATTAAATCTATCTTCTAAATCTTTGTCAATAGCAAATGTTGAAAATAACATTCTCGAACAATGTATTGAAAATTTAACAGAATTAACTATTGCAATATATCAAAATTTAAACAAAATTACTTCTGATATTAATGAATTACAAATTAGATCAAGATCTAGAAATATAAATAGAAGTAATTCTAATTCAAGAAGATTTTCTAGATCAAAAGATATTCAAACCATTTATTGGTATCATAGAAAATTTAAAAATAACGCTTTAAAAAGTATTAAACCCTGTAGTTTTAATACAACTGAAAAACAATGAAATCAAAACTGTTTCAACTGAAACGTTCCATTATAACGGTGGCTAATAATATAAATAACATTAAATCATCACGCCGCCTATTTATTTATGATAAATTAAATAAACTAAATTTTTTAATAGATACTGGCGCTATAGTTTCTGTAATTCCTTCTTTCAAACTCAAATCATTTAAAAGAAATTCCGATCTTAATTTGACTGCAGCTAACGGTTCCTCTATTAAAACATTTGGTACCAAACTTTTAAAAATTGACTTAGGTCTAAGACGTGATTTCGAATTCCCTTTCATTTTAACAGATATTTCAACTCCAATTATAGGTGCTAACTTTTTAGAAAAATTCGGGATATTAGTTGATATCAGAAATAAAGAAATTACTGATTAAACAACAAAATTAAATTTACAACCCTTTTAAATAATTTTCCTTTAATAAGCTGTGAACCAGATTACACTAAACCAGTGCAACACCATACGGTTCACAGGAGTGAAACCAAAGGAGTTCTACCTTTTTCGAAACATCGTCGTCTAGATCAAATTAAATTTAAAATAGCTAAAACTGAATTCGAATTTTTAATAAAGACTGGTATATGCAGACCTTCAAACTCTCACATTGCATTTTCTTTACATTTAGTTCCAAAAAAAGAACCAAATGTTTGGAGACCTTGTGGCGATTACAGAAGACTCAATTTTATAACGATACCTGATCGTTATCCCTTACCACATATTTATGATTTATCTATAAATTGATCTTGTTCGAGCATATCACCAAATTCCAATGGCTGAAGAAGATATTCATAAAACAGCAATAACCACACCTTTTGGAATGTTTGAGTTCGTACGGATGACTTTTGGTTTACGAAACAGTGCCCAAAACTTTCAACGTTTTATTAACGAAGTATTTTCCGGTTTAGAATTTGTATTTGTTTATATTGATGATATTCTTGTTGCTAGTGATAATGAAGAACAACATTTAGAACATTTAAAACTAATATTTAAAAGACTTGAGAAATTTAATTTAAATATTTAACCTTCTAAATGCATTTGCAGAACTTAGCCCTCTGCATGAAATAAACATAAACTTAAACAGCTTAATTGGACAGAAAAGACAACCACTGTTTTTGAAAACGTTAAACAACTCTTTTCTCAACAAACTTTACTTAATCATTTTGATAAAAATGGTAAATTATCACTTACTGTAGATGTATCAAATGTTGCAATTGGTGCAGTTTTACAACAATTTAGTAACAACACTTTAGAACCACTTGCTTGATTTCCACGAACATTATCTTCTACAGAAATGAATTACTCAACATTTGACAGAGAACATTTAGCCATATACAATTGAATTAAACATTTTAAACATTTTCTTGAAGGTAGCATTTTCACAATATACACTGATCATAAACCTTTAACACATGTTCTAAATTCAAAAACAGATAGATCACCTCGACAAATTCGACATCTTGAGTTGCACAATTTACAAATGATATTCAATACATTTCTGGAAAAGAAAACATTGTTGCTGACACACTTTCACGTATTCCAGATATTAACACAATTTTAGCTCAAGAAATTAATTTTCAAACTTTTTATAAAGAACAACAAAAAGACCAAACTCTTTATGACTTAAATTCTGACAAAAATTCTAACAATAACTTAAAAGAAATTAATATTCCAGTTCTTAATCTCAATTTTTGGTGTGATATTTCTCAACAACATATTAGACCTTTTGTTCCAAATTCTATAGAGAATATAATTTTTGATAAAATCCATAGTTCCGAAAATGCATTTCTAGTGTTCGTTCTACTAGACGTTTAATTCAATCAAAATGTTTTTGGCCTAACATGCCTAAAGAAATTAATAGTTGGACTTCCGCATGTATTAACGCCAGAAATCAAAAGTTTCTAAACATACTAAAACACCAGTACAAAAAATTAATACACCATCTGGACGATTTGAACACATACTCGTAAATATGGATATTGTTGGTCCATTACCTGTTTCAAAAGAAAATCGTTACATTTTAACTATAATTGGCCAGAAGCTTATCCACTTAAAGATATTTCAGCGAATACAATTGCAAAAACATTTGTACAAAACTATATTCCCCGTTTCGGCGTTCCACTTAATATAACAGTAAATCAAGGATCACAATTTACATCAAAATTATTTACTGTATTAACAAAATTATTAGGATTTCACAAAATTCATACATCTCCTTATCATCCTCAATCCAATGGAATGATTGAAAGATTTCATAGAACATTAAAAACTGTTATTACAGCATCAAACGATTCAATTCACTGGTCTGAAATTATTCCTTGGATTTTATAAGGACTTCGTATATGTATCTATTAAAGATGATTTAAAATGTTCTTCTGCAGAATTAGTTTATGGACAAACACTTCGATTGCCTGGAGAATTAATCGTTTCAAATAGTTATAATAATAACAATAATGAATTTGATAATACAATGGAAACACTTTCCAAACTGAGAGAACATTTTTCACACGTTCGTTCAAAAATTGTGCATCATAATAAAGAAGATTGTTTTGTTCCCAAAAATTTGGATACTTGTGAATATGTGTTTGTTAAAGTTATTCATAAGTCAAATCTACAACCACCTTATGAAGGCCCATTTAAAGTTATCTCTTAACACAATAAAGTATACAAAATTCAAAAAGATAACTTAATCAAAACATTTTCCATAGACTTATTAAAACCTACACATACAATTCCTAATTCCAGTTCACTAACACTTCCAAAGAAAACCAAAAAAATTACATTTAATATTAATTAATTTATTTTTTAATTGGAGGGGGAGTATATGTAGGGTTTATAATATATGTATGTATCTACTTTATTAATTTTAACTTGTTTTAATATTTTTATTTTCATATGTAAATTTGTATTTCAATATTTTTCAATTTGATTTTTTTAATAATTAATTTTCTGGATGTTAAAAATTGTTGGATAATATGAAACGTATTGATTGAATTCTCTCGAACTAATGAACTTTTATTTTAAAATATTGTAACAAGTATACAAAAAACACAAAGCATATTTTGTTGATCTTCAACATTCCTCCTCAATAAAATATCAAATGTTAATTATAACTGAAATGAAAAATAACTTAATACATTGAAGTAATAAAATGTTTTAATATAAGACTAAGAAAGGCCTAACATTTCAACAAATTTATGATGCTTATTTTTAGATAAATTTTTCGTAAAATATCAGCTACCATCTCGTTTGTTGAAGTGTAGTTCAGTTCGATTTCTTGCTTCAAATAAACTTCTCGAATATAATGGTATCTTATGTCAATATGTTTACTGCGTGCGTGATATACTGGATTATTTACGAGATGCTGTGCGCTGACGTTGTCTCCATTCAATACCATCGGTTGATTGTCATATTGCAAACCTATTTCAGCCAAAAGTCTTCTTATGTAAACTGCTTCCTTTGCACCTGCTGTTAGAGCCATGTATTCGGCTTCAGTGCTGCTCAGTGCGACGGTGGATTGCTTCTTAGACTGCCAAGAAAAAGCACTACCTCCCAATGTAAAAACATATCCAGTGAATGATTTTCGGTCTATCGTATCACCACCCCAATCTGCGTCGACGTAACACTCTATTGGTTTTCCTAGCTTTCTATATTGCAATTTGTACTTTGCGGTCTTCGAAAGATATCGCAGAATATGTTTCGCTGCATTTTCATGTTCAACATGAGGATCAGTGTTTCTCTGTGAAAGTTTACAAACAGAATGCATTATATCAGGTCGGGTTGCAAGTGCTAAATACATTAAAGATCCTATTAATGACTGAAAATTTGTCTTATTAACTTGCTTGCATTTTTCGTTATTGCATTTCACTTGAAATCCAGCATCTAAAGGAGTTGCTACAGGCTTACAATTTTCCATCCCATATTCTATTAGTAGTTTCTTAATAAATTGCTCGTTGCTTATACTTATTCCTCCTCGATCGCCATTGCGGCTAATTTCTATACCCAGAAAATGAGTAAGTTGTCCTTTATCGACTAATATGAATTTTTTAGCGATATTTGCTTTAATGCTTATTAACTCATCCTTATCTGTACAAGCCAACATCAAGTCATCTACGTATACTGCAATAATGCTTAATGCTTTCTGATTATTCTTTATGTATAGACATGGCTCGCTAGCGCATGGAGAAAATCCGATTAATTTTAGAACTGAATCTAACTTTACATTCCACTCTCGACCTGACTGTTTCGGACCGTAAAGAGCCTTATTTAGCTTTAGTACGCGATTCGGATATTTTTCATCAATAAAGTTCTCGGGCTGTTTCATATAAACCTCGTCCCGCAATCCTCCATTTAAGTATGCTGTTGATATGTCCATCTGGTGTAAATACATTTCATGTTCTACAGCTAAAGCAATTATCATTCGAATTATTTCATATCTAACAACTGGAGAAAATGTCTCTTTATAGTTGACGCCATATTGTTGGCTGCATCCCTTAGCTACTAATCTTGCCTTAAATCGCTCGACTGCGCCGTCTTTGTCGCATTTTAATGCAAAAACCCATTTGCATCCCACTGTCTTTTGGTTACGCGGTAAGTCCATTAAACACCAAGTGTTGTTTTCAATTAGCAACTCATACTCTTTTGCCATTGCTCCCTTTCATTCTTTAGAATATTTTGAAGTAATTGCTTCTTTGACCGTTTGCGGTACCTCTATATTTTCATCACAACTCATAGCCCCTAAAATGTTCGGTTGTTTTCGCGGTCGACCAGGTCTCCCTGAGCGAATTATTCTAGGTCTCCCTGGACCTTTCTTAACATTTTCCTCCATAAAACCTTTGTCTAAGACTTCTACACTATCATGAATGTTGATGGACCTTTGGTCTTCTTGCGATAACGGAACAATTTGCTCCCCTCCATCAATATTCTCTTCTGATATACTTCTTGTAAAATCACTATCATTCCATGTAGCGTACTCATTGTTATCACCTTTTATTTGGTTTCGATTAAAGTCTTTTGCATTTTCTATGAATGCAGTATCTCTACTCACAATAACTTTGCGACTGATAGGATCAAATAAACGATAAGCTTTGGATGTCTCCGAATACCCAATAAAAATATATTTTCTTCCTTTAGGACGAAATTTATGTTTTTCTTTTTTATCTAGTGCGATTGCAAGTGATCCAAATACTTTTAAATGACAAACACTAGGTTTTCTGCCTGTCCATACCTCAAATGGAGTTTTTTCTTCAATTATTTTAGTTGGTGATTTATTTCTTAAATAAGCTGCTGTCATTATCGCTTCCGCCCAAAAATATTCGTCTAATTCTGCATAAACCAGCATGCTTCTAGCCATTTCAACTAAAGTACGATTTGCTCGTTCAGCTATACCATTTTGTTGTGGTGTGTATGGTACTGTTAATTGCCTTTGAATTCCATTAATTTTCAAAAACATATCAAATTCCTTGTTAACATACTCGGTACCATTGTCGCTTCTCAAAATATTTATCTTCTTGTTAGTTTTGCGCTCTACAAGCGACTTGAATTCCTTAAATTTTTCAAAAACTTCTGATTTTGATTTAATGATATAAACATAAATAAATCTCGATTTGTCATCAATAAAAGTCACAAAATATCTCGAGCCTCCTAAAGAGTTCTTGTTCATTGGGCCGCATACATCAGTGTAAATGACGTCTAATACATCCTTTGATTTATTTTCTCGAGATTTCGGGAAAGATTTAGTACAAATTTTACTTTCCATGCAAGTTCTACATTGCATTTCATTAGAAAAACCTTTCATATTCAAACCATGAACCATTTCATTTTTTGCAATTAGGTTCAAACTTGAAAAATTTAAGTGACCATAACGATTATGCCACTTCATTGCACTTTCATTATTAGTATTTATACCAAATACTTTATTTTTCTGGTCAACGACCATAAAAAGATTATTTGTATGCTTCCCCTTTATAACTTCTTGACCAAATTTGTTTTTAACAGTTGCGTGACTGTTGTTGAAAATTACTGTGTTTCCTTGTTTTACAGCTCTACTTACAGATATAAAATTGATTTGCATACCTGGTACATACAAAACATTTGCTAACGTCACCTTGAATTTTTCCGCTTTCAACGCCACATTTCCTAAACCTTTAGCTTCAATGAAATTCTCACCTGCTAACATGATTTTTTCGTAGTGTTCCTCAAATGTTACAAACAAATTACGATCGCAACACAAATGCGATGTCGCTCCGCTATCAATGCACCAAGCCCCTTCACCAATCGATTTATCTTGCGCTGATGCGAGAATAGAAAAAATTTTCTCATCATCCCTTCTTTCCTTTGACTTCTTTTTTCTTTGGTCCTTGCAGTTCGCCGCGAAATGTCCCTTCTTACCACAGTTAAAACATCTTACATTTTTATTCCTCGTAAACTTCTTGTTGTCTGTTGTTCTTTCACCCTTGTTACGCGCTACGTAAGCTTGCTCGCCAGAATCGTCTGCATTTCGTTCCAGTCCACTTTTCCTGTTGCCTTCTTCCATCAGCTTCACCTTCAGTGCGCTCAACGTTGGCAGGATATCTCGCGTCTCTATCGCGACTATAAATGACTCATACGACTTCGGCAGATTAGACAGCATCATGATTACCAAAAGCTCTTCTGGTAACTCGACATTAATTTCATTGAGTTTTTCAACGATGTCCATAAATGTGTTGACGTATAATGTAATATTTTCACAGTTTAAAACTTTGTGGTTCAGCAAATCCTTAAATAAGGCTACCTTTCTGGCTGGTCCTCTTGGCTGATGAACTTCCTTCAGAACGTTCCAAGCAGCAGCGGATGAATTCGCATGTTTTATGTGATTTATTTGCGTTGGATTTACGCTTAACATTATAGAAGCCAGCGCTTTCTCGTCCTGAGATTCCCATTTTGCTTTTGCTTCCGCAGTTAGACATTGTGCCTTCACGCTTCTTCCGCTTACAATTTGCCACAGCTCCAAATGTACAAGAACGCTTTTCATTTGTACATTCCATGATTCGTAGTTGGAATCATTAAGCTTCTCTATTTGGCAAATAGAAGACATCTTAAAATTTTTTTATTTTATGTACCGCGGAAAAAATGAAAAAAAAAAATTTTTTTTTTTTTTTTTTTTTTTTTTTTGAAATTGATTTTTAATTCAAAGCTGAGGTGCCCATAACCTGTTGGATAATATGAAACGTATCGATTGAATTCTCTCGAACTAATGAACTTTTATTTTAAAATATTTTAACAAGTATACAAAAAACACAAAGCATATTTTGTTGATCTTCAACAAAAATAAAAGTTATAGAAATAAAATATTTTAAATATAATCAAAACCTATTCTATATAAATGTATGTATGTATGTATGTTACTCGGAATTTGGCCGACCTTCTCACATTATTTATGACGTGCATCTTTGTGTTTTACCAGAAATGAAGGGACCTTATAGTTATAGTTACGCCCACTCGATATGCCGCTGAGTTTGGAAAGCGAATCTCAGCCGGGGCAAATAAAATCTAAATCAAGGAAATATTTTTTTCTAATAGGTGTAGCTCTCTGACATTCATAGGTAAGCCTCATGAACCAATTATCAAAGATCATCCAGCTCGTCAACCGTGGATTTGTTATTGAATTTGAAAAAATAGTAGGTGACTAATTTTTTATTCGTTCGTACAATTTTTTTGGGAAGCGGCATTTGAATTTTGAAGTTTATTTTAAATTTATTCAATATCTTATTTTATTTTATTTTAGTTCAAATGACATATGTTTATTTCAATACGCAAACCAAATTGGTTTCAGGATTACACAGTGGTTTGCCTTAGCTGGCCTAGTTAATCCCCCGATCTAAACCCGGTCGAAAACCTTTGGGGAGAGTTAAAACAAAGAGTTGGGAAGCAATATTTTTAAACCAAAGTTTAATTATGAAATTTTGTGCAAGAAGCCTGGTAATAAATTTCAATTACCACCTGCCGCAAACTTATTTCCAATATGCCGAAAAGAATAACAAAAGTACTACAAAATAAGGGCGAATATACCGGATATTGACGAAATATATTAAAAAGATACCAAACAGCTACCATGAATTGGAACTATAACCTTTTAGATTACTTATAATTTGGTCCAGTAATTTTAGTAGTTTTTAAGCTAATTCACAAATATTAAATTTAAGTTAATGGTTGCGATTGCTTTTTTATTTATGTTATTAGAGTTGATGTCACTTATGCAGTTTAATATTTTTTTACCCTTACTTTAAATAAAAATGAATTTATCAGTTAATGTCAAAATGTGTATAAATGTAATTATTATTTTGAGCATACATATGTATGTGTGCAATAAAACACAAATCAACTTAATTTTTACATATTCATTTACCCAGTTCACAAATTATAGCACAGCCATATATTGACAAATTTAGGAACTTTATTATTCATCGAATTAACCTAAAACAACCATATTTACAAAATGTACAATGATTTAATAAAATTTAGAAAAATTTTTTGAGAAGTTTTTTGGCTCTTTAAATTTTAGTCGGAGAAAATGCAAATTTCAAGTGTCTACAAGTTATCACTGGCTTTTGTCAATTTTTCGCGGCCAGTTTCCTCCATTCAACGCAAAACCGCGATTATTTTTTATATGGAAGGAATTGCTAAAGAGCGTCAGTAAAAAATTTTTATAAAATTAGTGGTGATTCTTAGTCACTAGAAACATGCACTTTGCTGTACTAAAATTGAATGAGCTATCTATCTGCACAACCCAAAAAATGATAAAATTTTTTTTTTAAAAAGTTAGAAATTTTTATGAAATTTAAATAAATGTTTTCTACATTTTTTTTATATTTTACAATTTTATTGAGCTCAAGGCCAGTTTATGGAAGATTTGTTTGTGAAAAAACAACAACAGTTTTTAATGGTTGAAGTTATAGTACTTTTCGGAAATCATCACATTTCCTCATCAGACTCCATTTGATTATTAAATTAAATTAATTTTTAATTTAATTTTTCATAACCACTTCTCTCAGGCTTTGATCCCGGGAGGTCGGAGTTGCAGAGCCAATACGCTCCCTATTGTGCTACGCTAGCCGAGTTGGCTGTTGTGTTTATTTCATCTTCCTTAAACAAACCAACTACAAACAAGAGCAACTGATCTGCCGCTATTTAACTTGTTTGTGTGGTTGTTGTTTGTGTTTTTATTTTGCAAATTCTTTATTATATGCATTTTTAAGGCGTGCTCATCCTTGTCTACAATGTTTGTTCATTTTTCTTTTGGCCTAGTAAAATGTTAATATATTATAATTTTATTGAGCTCAAGGCCAGTTTATGGAAGATTTGTTTGTGAAAAAACAACAACAAATTTTAGGAAAAATATATTGTCGAAATGTAGGCGACTCTGTGAGCATGAAAATTAAAATTTTTTTTCGAAAAATATACACATTTGTGTACTGAACTGAGAATTGAAAATTTTCAGTACAGCGAGTGAAAATTCAGTACCGTCCTTCCCAAATCAGTACCACGTTTTCAGTGCTGTGTAGTTTTTCCCTTTATGTTTATGGAAAATACAGAGGGTGTGCTTATTGAAATCTCTTATTTTAAACAAATTGAAAATTTATGTGAGCTTTCTTCTTCTGTGGTAAAACATTGGGATATACTGATTTGGTACTTGAAAATTGTTAAATACGACGGGGCTGAATATTTAGCTTTACGCCCATCTCCACCCTGTGTGTTTGCTACTCTTTTAGTAAATGAGCAATACAAAACTACAAACATACATAATTATTTACATATCCGACAGCAACCGAAGTTTATGTTAGCAAAACCGAACGCACGCACATAAAAATGTAATGTGCCCTCTCCCTCGCTAGACTAATAGCTGCCTGACTCTGCTCTACACCATTATAATGAAATTTTTACGCTTCGTGGAAACTGTGCCATTTTCCAAAAATAAATATTTTGTAGACTGTAAGAAAGCTCTGAAGGTGCTTTTTTTATAGTTTGTATGTCAATTTGTATGTATCTACATGTGTATGAATGTACATACATGCATTAAGGTGCCTCACCAAAACTTTCGCCCGCCCATAATAAAGTTTGAAATACTTGAAGATTTACTCAAAATATTATGGCTTGGTATGGAGTTGTTTGTGAACTTGGGATTATCGTTTTATTGGTATTAGGAAGGAACGCCCTTATAGTAAACCAGAGATAATCCCAAATACAACTTGGTTAGTATACGCTTGATTCTTTGCATAAGTAAAGGTGATTTTTTATACTCTGTTCTGGATTGCACATCTTTAGAGGATCTTTTTCATATCCCACGGTTGCTGATTACTTAGAGAGGAAATGCTTTGGAATAAGCGGTGGGTAGTGTTGTATCTATTGAGGGCACCGCTGATATATGTGTGGGCAAGGTCCATAGTTCAACCGTAATAACTGCCTGAAATTAGTTCACGTTGCCTATTTTTTTTTTTGAGTATAGCGCGAGCCTCCTTAATATACTTATGTACATACATATGTCTGTATTTGTATTTACCACAAGCACACTGCAACAGTGTTCTCAACCTCCAAGAGACAAAGTGCACCAAAAGATCCGCAAATTTTAGCGCAAACAATTAAAAAAGCGATATAAATTTTAAAATGAAAAGTTTTGTGTAATTCTTACAACAACAAAAAAAATAAAAATTTAATATTTGAAATCAAAAAGTAACAAAACACTCACCAGTTTTTTTTGTATTTATAGTTTTCTATAAATAATAATTTACAATTTTATTGAGCTCAAGATCAGTTTATGGAAGATTTATATTTGGAAAAACAACAACAGCTTTTTAATGGTAGAAGTTATAGTATTATTTCGAAAATCACCACATTTCCTTATCAGACTTCTTTTTATTTAATTAGTTATATTTTATTTTCATCACCACTTTCCCAGGCGTTGAACTAGGGACCTCGGAGTTGCAAAGCCAACACGTCCACTCGACTAGCGTAGCACAGCATGTAGCGTTTCGGCACTACAACCCCTGGTTCCTTGGTTCATAGTCTGGAAAGTGGTTATCAAGGATAAATATAATTAAATAAAAATAAGTCTGATGAGCTGATGTGGTGATCTCCGAAATAGCTGTTATAACTTCTACCATTAAAAAGCTGTTGTTATTTTTCCAAATAAAAATATTCTATTAACTGGTCTCGAGCTCAATAAAATTGTGAACTATTATTCATTTATAAGGCCATTAAAAAACTTAACAAAGTGTTCTATAAATATAGTTTTTTATTACTCGTTTTTTTTTTATTTTGGTATTATCGGCAAATAATCCCTGTAGTCAAATGCACTAGTTGTAAACTACTTAGCAACTAGTATGCTATGCAAGGCTAACTAGTCAGGGCGCTTTTTTTTTTGTTTCGTGCAATCAATTAAAATTTGTAACAAGTGGATATGCTACGAGCTGCCAATTGTCAGTTTTGGATCAGAAACGTACCAGTCTCATCTTAGTACAAAATAGACAAAAATTTACTTGTCCAATAATGGACCGAACATACCAGTCTGCTACTAGTTCAAAACAGACAAAGAATGACTAGTCTACAGTCTATTGGAACTACAAGGCTTTATGTATACAAGTAATTTATGTATACAATTCAATATTGTCAAATAAAATATGGCATGAATAAATCGTTTTGTATTTGTTGAAAGTCTGTATTTTTACTGGCTAGTTTGGCGTTTCACTGCAGGGATTTTTTATGAACACTAGAGCAAAGTTTCACATGAAAAATATTAAATTAAAATATATTAGATTTTTCGTTATTAGTTAAGGCGGTAACACTGTACTGCAACGTACTTGAGTGAAATATATCCATACATATAAGTATGTACAAATATACATACATACACATGTATATATACGCATATGAAATTAAAAGTGTTTGAGACAAAAATATTATTTTTCCGTGAGATGTTATTCTAATTGTTCGAGACAATATCTATAGCGCTTAAAATGTGCGAGCAGATTTAGTACATTTGGATATACTTACTCGAACGTGTATACTCGTATAACAAAATGTGGAAATATTCTATTTTGCTCGAATTAATATTTATTTGTTTATTAAATGCATTGAAGTTACAAGAAGTCAATATCGGTAAACACTTTTACTGTATTTATCAATGAATATTTTGAAGGCAAATATACATACGCATTTATTCATGTTAGGTGCAATATTCTATGAGGAGGAATTCGATTTGGAACAAACTTTTATAGCGGCTGTGGATAGTGTCAACAATGTGAAAGGTAACAATTTCCAACTACTGCCAATTATTCGGCGTATTAGTGATACAGACGGCAGCATGATTTTGCAACGTGAAGGTGGGAAAAGTATTTATTTATTTTATAAACAAAAATCTTAAAAAATTATTCGATGATTTCTTTATGCAGCGTGCGATCTAATCGATAACGGAGTATTCGCTATTTTTGGACCGAGTTCAAAGGCAGACAGTGGTAAGTGTGAAAGAAAGTTTTTTGGTTTTGAGTGATGAAGAGCGAAGGCAAATATAAACAGTGAAGAGAGAAAAATTATGAACAAATTTGTTTGAGTACGAGTATGCAGTTTTTTGGCCCATTAAATTTTAGAATGACTTTATTTCCAGTTATAACTGATTTTTGACATATTTTTCCATATAAAAATGTATCGCGGTTTTGGGTTGTATTGAAAAGGCTTGATAAATACTTTGCAAGGGGGGCATTCATTGGTTAAGAAGTGGTTAATTCAGTTCCGTTGTGGTCGCATCAGTAGAAGTAACGCCGAACTTTCGGGCCACCCAAAAGAGTTCGTTACTCCAGAAATTGTCCATGGAATTGTATTAAAAGACCGAAGAATGAAAGTGCGTGAGCTGGCTGAGGCATATTCTCCAGATTAACCTCATGCAACTATTTCCTCTATCGAAACCTGAAGAAATAACTGGGAGATATGAGGTGTTGGTCTAAGCAAGAGGTCATCACAGAAACAAAAGATTATATTGAGAGTCTTGAGAAATGTTATTATTTGGAAGTAATTAATCGCTGGCCTAACTGTATAGAATTAAAATCATATTATGTTGAAAAATTTAACGCTTTTTTGCCGAAAAAAAAATGATACACTGAATTTTCAAAACGCCGTCGTTTAAAAAATACCTCACAATAGACGCGTTTAGTGTAGGATAAGTATATGGAATATCCTCAAGGGAAAATGCGACTAATACAACTTATAATTTTGTTTTTTAATAACCAACTATTCCCATTTGTAATTATACAAATTAAAAAAAAAAAACTGCTCCGAGTGAGATTGTGTTATGTGAGTACTCTGCTTTCATCCCAACGACGCATATGCAATCTCATAATCCAGGCCTAAGTATAACATTGATTTCTTCAGAAATATATAGTCACAAAAGCTTGTATTTGAATTACCGATTTTTTTTCCAAATTCAAGTTTCAGCAAATATTGAAAACATATTGAATATAATTTTAATTTTAAGTTAACAAAAACATTTGACGATTTGAGATAAGCATGTTGAGATGAAGAAGTTTATGGGATCACTCGATGTCACCTATAATTAAAACTCCTTGGACGAGTCACTAAATTTTTTTCAGGATACTTCTAATCACTTTAAATTTTTCGTTCTCCCTAGACATCGTTTCGTTGATCTGCAATATTACTGGCATACCGCACATACAATACGACATCAGCTACGAGCAGACTGCCCAAGAAGATCTTAATCATCAGATGACATTGAATGTTTATCCCGCAATGTTGATGCTCTCTAAAGCATATGCAGATATCGTACAATCATTAGCTTGGCGAAAATTTGCAATTGTATATGATGGAGATGATCGTAAATATTGAATTCTAGCTACATTTCCAGTTTCATCAAATATTTCACATTTTCGCAGCCCGAGCTCCTTCACGGCTCCAAGACTTATTGCAATTACGCAACATTCATACTGATATTGTGCGCGTTCGAAAATTTAAGCGAGGCGATGATTATCGCGCAATTTGGAAGAGTATCAAACATGAAAGGCGCATTATATTGGATTGTGGGCCCGACATGCTTTTAACTTTGCTGAATTCTTCCGTCGAATTCGGGTTGGCTGGACAATTTAACGTAAGTTTTTTCTTTTTGTATTTTCATAAAAGATGTAATTTAACAAATATTTCGCGCATGGAAACGTTGATGAAACCGATGAAGAGTATTTGCAAGTTATGCTGGTAAAAATTAATTTTTATAATCTTATGTCCTATGGGCCGATTTCGCTGATATTCTCGTGAGCAGGGCATAGCTAATTGTTTGGGATAAAAACCCCTTTGACGTTGATATTGCCAATTTTTTTTCTGAAAAAAAAAAAACGTTTTTATTAAAAGAAAGTTTTAAATAAAAAAGACTTTCTTAAGTTGAAAACCAGAATTATTTGTTTATCCAAAAACCACGAAACATGCCTCTTTGAGATATAATAATATAATAATATAATTTTGGCCGAGCTTCTCCTATCACGTGTGCGTCTTTACATTGAACCACATATAGAGGGACCTACAGTTTTGTGCCGACTCCGAACGGCAGATGTATTTAATGAGAAGCTTTTTCATGGCAGAAATACCCTTGGAGGTTTGCCATTGCCTGCCGAGGGGTGACCGCTATTAGAAAAAACTTTTTCTATTATTACGATTTTGCTTGCCCTGACTGAGATTCGAACCTCGAACTCACCGGCATATCGAGTTATAGCACGCACCGCTACCCACTCGACCACAGCGGCCACTTTGAGATAGTAGTATTATTTTCCATGATACATTTTTTTCGATAGGTTTTTATGAAAACATAGTTCATTCTCTAAAAAATTTCATACAAATTAAAGTTTAAAACTTTATAGAAAATGTATGACAATTTTCATAAACTACGTCCGAGTTTCGAAGATTTTAGTAGGAGCGTATAGAAAAGTATGCAGTTATATAATATAATAATATGCATATTTTAATTAGTCACACTTCGCGTTGATTTTTGATAAATATTGGAAATTTTCAAGTATTTATTAAATACTTAGAAATTAACGAAATAAAAAATAAATACATACTCGTATAAAAAATAAAATATCGAAGTTTTTAGAAAAAAAGAAATCAATACCAAAATTTCAAAATATTATGAAAAGTCAACCTCAAGTGTGAGCCACTTGAAACGTGCACTCTAGAATTTATTAAACTATAAAACTGCATACCGAAAATTTTCTGAACGCTCTTATTAAAATTTTCGAAATTTTGGCGAAAATTTGGAAAAGTGTCATAAATTTTGTATAAAATTAAAAACTTTAATATATGTACGTACATGACATTTTTTAAAGATCGAACTATATTTTCATGAAAACAAATATGTATATGTATGTACATATGTATTTGTTTTTTTAGACGTTTGATTTTCAATGAGGCAATACTTTTTTCGGAGCTGGTCTTTTTGACAGCTGTAACTCGATTTATACTTAGTTTGGTTTGCCATTTCAAGACGCCGTGAAAGAATATATTCGGCGCGTTATTGCAGACATACGGCGCCAATTGCTGCAAAAAGTGGTGGAAATTTGGGCCTCTCGGCTAAAATTTATTCGAGCCACTTGCGCGAAATCATTTTTAAAACATAATGGCTTTATAGTAAAGCTAAATTATTGGTCATAACATTAAATTATATGCGTTTTATTTCTTCTTAAAAACCACATGTCCAAAAAAAACACCCTTTATATAAATACAATTCCACCTAATCACATGTTAGTATATGTACATTTTAACATAAATATGTACACAAAAATTGTTTTGCAACATATGATAACAAGCTATACATAAATATCTAGCAAGAAAGTATTTCCGACGCGTGCAAGTTGACATTTTCAAGAAAAATTTTGTATAAATTATAGTTTAATTTAAGGTGAAAGTTTTGTTTATATATCTGCATTCTATAATTTATAAAACTAGAGTCAACTGCAAGTTTTTTATCATCTTTACTACAATAACTAAAATATTAACATATTGATGTATTCAAAATTTACTAAACTTAGGACCAATGCGTACGAACATAAAAAAATACATACCTACATATATAAATTCTGATTAATTATTAATTGTTGACAATTTCACTGAGTTTGAGGCCAGTTTATGAGAGATTTTTATTTGATGCAATTACATCCCTGCAAAAATGCGATTAGCCCTGGATGATTCCGGGAAAAGGAACGCAAAAGGAACGACCTAATACAACTTCTTAATTCTTTTTACGGGCAAGAACTGCTCCCTTTTGATTGAGCATGCCCTATCTAGAGTCTAATTGTCACTTTTTAAACTCGAAAGGGTATAAATGACGCCTAGTCTGCTTATGAAAACAGAAAAAAAAATTAAAGCTAACGGAAAGTTATTTACACATTCAATCAAATGACTTGGAAGAAAAAACAATTCTTATGCACAGTGACACAATAGCAACTGCGACGACTTCGCCCCATAGCCTGTTTTCTTAATTTTCGCTACCAATAACATTAAATTAAGTACCAGCTAACAGTGATCCTTTGTTAACGAGACTGCATAGTTTACCTTAGCCAAGTAAAACAAAAAGGAACGTAATCAAAAAAGACAACAGAAAATCGAAACTGAATCATCAAACGCTAATGAGCTGCATTTACTGAAGAAATGCGAAAGCGTGCTGAAGAGAAAGCAGATAATTTGCATGCCATAAAAGGAAACAACAACTGTTGGAAATTGCAACACGAAAATTTTTAGATTAACAACATAGTGTTTAAGAAAATCTTGTACTTCAGGATGTATTTGAACTTTATAGTTGAAAATAACTCATGTATGTATGTAGTTTTATATTTTATCTTTGTACAATTTCAATAGTTCCTTCTTCTTTTATCGGCAGGCGGTTTGTGTGAATTTGACAGGCTTTAGTGTAAGCTTTGTTACTTAGGCATGGAGGGTTAACACTTTAAGGTTATTTAGGGACCGCAAAGAACTTTTAAGGTTGCAAATTTGATTAAAAAAATCGACATGAAGGAATGTTCGAAAATATATAATGTTGTATATCAGAATGATCAGTGAGTGAACTTACAAAAAAAAAAAACAATTATATTTTAACGATAAGTTTTACATCAGAAAGAAAAAAATTAACGCGTTAGTTTAATTATGATTTATTTAGAGAGAAATAAAACTTAAATATTAAGTATTATTATGTGAGAAAATATAGAACTTATGAAATAATTCTTAAATTAAATGAAAAATATATAAATCAAAGGAAAAGGATTAAAAAATTACCTTTCGATATAGCTTATAATTGTTACGGTCCCTGGGTTTATTATAATAGTGTTTTGGTGTTTTTCTATTTTTTCATTTTCAACTCTTAATTTCTTAAATTTATTCTCTTTGGTTGTAGTCAATTTATAAATATTATTAAAAATCTAAAGTAATTGTTAAATTATTAGTTTAAAGAAGAAATTAACATTTTTTTAAATTTTCAAAGTCAATTTTTTTTTTAAACTTCGGTGTAAATTATACACTTTAAAGATTTTTTGTAAAAGGGATTAGTAGTTCTCTTGTTTAGCGTTTTGAAGTTTTTCGGACCAGGCTCATTTTGTCAATTCACCACTTTTATGTGATCTTCTTAAAAATGAAACTGCAAAAATTAGGCCCTGTTAAAATATTTTCGCATTAAAAACAATTGGTAACCCTTTATAAAAAATTGACTTTTAGTAATATGCGATATACTTTAGTAGAAGCTCAATAAATTCTTGTGTATAAAACTATTATTAATTTTAGTGACATTACGAGTATATTTATTTCTCATTATAACACATTTGTCTATTTGTTTTTTTTTTTTAATTAAGTCGAATACAGCTGTTCCTTAACTAATACAGTCAAAAATATATATTGATAACCACTGTTCTGTAGTCGCTCTTAGTATTTAATGTGTTTGGTTCTTCTAAATATTTAAGGAGGTATTTGTTTCGTTAATGGTGTGATACAATATGTAAGAAATAAATTCACATGACAAAGTTCTTATTAAAATAGCAAATTGATTTTATTACCTTCGCTCTTTCGAATGTATGGGGTTGCTGATGAGTGTCTCGCCACAATCCGCATAAAGGGGAGATTCTTCAACATCTCCCTGATTTGCGCCCATGCCCCGACGGAAGAGAAAGACGATGGGACCAAAGATTGCTTCTACGAACTCCTGGAGCGCACGTTCGAACGCTGCCCCCAACACGATATAAAACTCGTGCTAGGCGATTTTAATGCCAAGGTGGGTAAGGAGGGCATCTTTGGTTCCACAGTCGGAAAATTCAGTCTTAGTTTATGGAGGGAGCACTTCTCCACACTACTTAGTGGTAATGACAGAGACCACCTGGAGAAGATGATGATCCCGAAACCCCAATCAATGACGACGGAATTCATGTTCCGTTAGCCTGGTAAATCTACTATCGACCAGATATTCACAGTGCGCCAGATCTTGGAAAATACCCAAGAAAGAAGAATCGACACGCACCACCTTTTTGTCGACTTCAAAGCCGCTTCCGACAGCACAAAAAGAAGTTGCCTTTATGTCGCAATGTCTGAATTTGGTATCCCCGCAAAACTTACACGGCTATGTAAAATGACGTTGAGCAACACCACCAGCTCTCCGATCCGTTTGATACCAAACGAGGTTTCAGACAGGGTGACTCTTTGTCGCGTGACTTTTATAACCTTATGCTGGAGAAGATAATTCGAGCCGCAGAACTAAATCGGTCAGGCACTATCTTTTATAAGAGTGTGCAGCTGCTGGCGTACGCCGATGACATTGACATCATCGGCCTTAACAACCGCGCAGTTAGTTCTGCCTTCTCCAAACTGGATAGAGAAGCAAAGCGAATGGGTCTGGAGGTGAACGAGGGCAAGACGAAGTATCTCCTGTCATCAAATAAACAGTCGGCACATTCACGACTGGGATCAAACATCACTGTTGACAGTTATAACTTTGAAAAAGTAGAAGACTTCGTTTACTTAGGAACCAGCATTAACATCAATAATAATGTCAGCCTCGAAATCCAAAGGAGGATCACTCTTGCCAACAAGTGCTACTTCGGACTGAGTAGGCAACTGAGCAGTAAAGTCCTCTCTCGACGGATAAAAATTACGCTCTATAAGTCTCTCATTATGCCCGTCCTGATGTATGGCGCAGAAGCATGGACGATGAAGATATTTCATGAGAAGGCTCTGGGTGTGTTCGAGCGAAAGATTCTCCGAAAGATTTATGGGCCTTTACGCCTTTGCGATGGCGAATACCGGAGAAGATGAAACGATGAGCTGTACGAGCTTTATAACGACATAGATATAGTGCAGCGAATTAAGATTCAGCGGCTTCGCTGGCTTGGTCATGTCGTTCGAATGGATGAAAGCGCCCAAGCTCTGAAAGTATTCGACGCGGTACCCGCCGGTGGTAGCAGAGGAAAAGGGATGCCTCCTCTGCGTTGGAAAGACCAGGCGGTAAAGAACTTGGGTACGCTTGGTATTACCAACTGGCGCCAGTTAGCGAAAGAGAGAAATAACTGGCGTGCTGTGCTAAGCTCGGCCAAAATCGCATAGGCGGTTATCGAGCCAATGAAAGAAAAAGAAGAAAGATGAGTGTTAATAAAACAGAAGATTAGGGACATCCTGAAAAGCAAACTCAAGTAACATTATGTTGAGGTTTACTTTGCTTCCAAACCCCATGCCGCAAACCACAAGATCTAGCCACGACATTCATTATTATGAAATTGCACCACACGCAATCTAAATATAAAAGTACACATCTATTTAACATATTTACCACCTGAGAATTCAATGAGAAATATCCTTTAGTGTTTGTTGAGTGGGTGGCGGTGCGTACTATAACTCGATATGATGTTGAGTTCGAGGATCGAATCTCGGCCAGCGCAAGTAAAATCTTAATCATAGAAAAAGTTTTTTTGCCACAGCGGTCAAACCTCCGCGAATATATCTGCCATGAAAAGGTACTCATCAAATACATCTGCCGTTCGCAGTTGGCATAGGGAGGTTCCTGCATTTGTGGTACAACAGGAAATACGCACACAACAAATGATAGGCGAATCTCGGCCAAACACTGAGGTCTTTATATAGAGTGAGCGCCAATTAAAATTAATGATATACATATCTAAAATCGGACCAACACTTTTCGCCGAACATTTTATGGGGATGTGCGAACAGTTGATAGCACTAATAACTGTTATTTCATAGGTGTTCTAAATGAACTTAATTATCGTTTATAAGTTTATTACGAATGTACATGTAGATAGGATTAATTTACCATTTTTTACGACTATCATAATTTTCCAGGCAGTTATGCTTTGCGTACCACATACATAAATCTACCGCGAATGTTTGATGCAACCCACGTTCATAAATTAATGTGAAGAACTGAAATGAACGATGTGTGTTTCTACGTCCCATATGCTTGCGAACAAAAACAAAACTTTTTCTATCTAACGTACGCGTACGCGATGTGTTCTTGTTCTCGTTCTCGAAAGAGGACGTATTAAAATGTTTGAGTCATTCAC
Organism: Philophylla caesio; assembly: GCA_963971545.1. NCBI lineage: Eukaryota > Metazoa > Arthropoda > Insecta > Diptera > Tephritidae > Philophylla > Philophylla caesio. The sequence continues at coordinate 57,846,869 of OZ020609.1, read as the reverse complement.
GCTCGCGAGTAAATTCTTGTTTTCGTTCTTGAACGAGAACGTTTAAAAATGTTTGCGTCGTTCACGTCCGCATTTAAATTCTTATATGTTTGCTCGTGAACATTCCTCCATGAATATTTGCAAATTTTCCTTAAACAATTTCTGAATAAACTAAGCATTTAAAATTAAAATCAAAATGTATTTTATGAAAAATTAATTCCTTCTAACATATTAAAAATTAAAAATTGTGAGGATTAATATTTAATCTAAGATGCATTCAACAAAGTAAAGTCAGTCCTTTTACGGCGAGAGCTTTGAAAATGTCTACGTACGAGGACAGATTTAACAGCTAACCTCAGTAGAGTTATTCATTTAATTTCTTTCATTTATCTTAATTGTCAAAGTTTGTTTCGTTCGATAAAAACAAAAAAAAATTGTTTACATCTGATTCATGCTTTGCGTTGTGTTGTTTGTGCCCAACTTGTACAGAGTACGGAAAGTGCGTTCTGAGCAAGAAACAGCTAGAAAAAGGCGGAGTTTCTTTATGAAAAGTGCCGCAAGAGCCACGCCTAAGAATTGTTAGGCAGAGAGCTTGTGGCATCACGTTAACAGAAACAATGTGGTGTTCATAGATCATTTCGCGAGTTGTGAATTGGTTGCTGGCGTAAAATGCGAACAATTGATGCCCAAATCTGTCCCAAGGCTCAAGCATTAAGTTCTGAAATAAACATGTACATCTTTTTTTTAATTTATTTTGGGTGAATTGAATTTGTGAATTGTCAACATTTGTTTTCGTTAGACTGATTTAATAGTTCTTATTGACAATAAAGATATATCAAAAAATCTAGCGGGGTTGCAATTTCTCTGCTGCGGTTACCTGTAAGTTCTGTCTTGCTACGTACTTTGTTTTTGCTTTTAAGATTTTGACAATCGACGCCGTAAAACAAAAAACAAATACACATTGGGGGAAAATAAAAGAAAATCGCCTCCTCGCTTTTAACTTCACCTTATTGATTTCGCCTTAATTCAATTAATCGACATTTGAATACATCATGTTTTTAGTGGCAATTGTCAATAATTATTAGCTAAGTGAATGAAGCTAACAGTAAATTTATCTGAAGTTTTCTAAATTGTCTAAACGATAGATTTTTGATTGCTGTAAATTTTTCTTTTTTTGTCTCACTCCCGCTACATGTTTTTACAAGAAATCTTGTTGACCAAACCTAATGTGAAATAATTTTTCATATATTTCCAGTACTTTTTTCTTACTAATTTGGATACACAAATCGCGAGCTTGGAAAATATAACTGCCTCCATAATAGCGGTTCGTTTGCGATTAAATGACAACCTGAATGTAAGCTATAAAAGTTGAAAATAATTTGCTAAGATAATATAAAAACAATTATTAAAGCAGGAAGAGAATGAAAAGCAGGAAGATAATGAATGGCAGGAAGCTTCTCAATATAGCACAGACTCCGAAGACTCATACCAACCAACTCAAACACTCCTACACGATTTGCTATTTGACGCTGTGAATGTTTTCGCTATTGCGATACGCAATTTCAGTCAAAACTCTCCTATATGGTCACCACGCATGAGCTGCGACTTCAGTGCCTATGAGCGGACAGAACCATGGACTATTGGCCGTGACATTTATCAGGCGATGAAGGAGGTTTGCTATTTCGATATTTTCATTACAACAATAATTTGCTTGTAAGTATACGTTCGACTCCGATTTCCAATGTTTGCATTGCAGGCTTCCGGTGTCAATAACAAGGACTATCGCACAACCGACCTGCAATTTGGCGACGATGGACAGCGTGTAAATTTTGGTATAGAAATTTTTAAACCACAAAATAATTACGGATACTCTTTTTGGAATACGAAAGGGCAAATTGTGCAGCAACACAGGAAGTTAGACAATACGGAAAATATAGTATATCGTATTGCGACACGCATTGGAGAACCTTACTTCATGGAGATGTGAGTCGTAAGCGTTTGAGTTCCTTATTATTTATCTACTGAAAATTTAATTTTATTTATATCAGACCGGAGATGGTGGAACAAAATGTGACTGGCAATGAGCGGTACATGGGTTATGCAGTCGATTTGATTAAGGAATTGGCACAACGTATGGATTTCGAGTACTTATTTGTACCAGTCAAAGAATATGGACAGTACAATAAAGTAACCAAGCAATGGAATGGCATAATTGGCGAGCTGATTAATAATGTTTGTGGAAAAAGCTTTTAATGAAATAGTGCTTTTATTTCAAATATAATATAATATTGTTTATATTTTAAGGATGCCCATATGGGAATTTGTGACTTAACAATTACACAGGCCCGTCGTACTGTTGTAGACTTTACAGTGCCTTTTATGCAGCTTGGAGTTGGGATATTAGCCTACGTAGGAGAACCTCAAGAAAAGGATTCACTGGCTTTTCTTGAACCATTTAAAAAAGAAGTCTGGATTTATGTGATGGTTGCCATTATTATCATATCGATTTTGTTAGTGTTTTCCGCAAGGTAAGCAAAATATTTTCAATCTGCTAGCATGGAAGGGTATTAAAATAGTGACAAACATTAAGTGAGTTTTCCAAATATATTGAACAAGCATGTGTATATGTATGTATGTATCCTAAACATATTTATATAAGTACATACATTTAATTACGTTAACTCAAATCGAGGTTTACGCGACCACATAATCTCGATTCATCATCAAAATTCACAATCGTCCACCGCACTTCCCGTATTTGCTAGACCAAGAAGCTTGTCTCCAGCTGCATTAGTCTTTGGAGCCCAGTTGCGCTTGCTATTCGAATTTTTAACCGACTGCCGCAGTGCGTTCAGCGAAACTGAGACTTTTGCTCAATTGCGTCAAATCACCTATGTAGATCTGGAGATGCATGAGCAGGTCCATATCGGTATGATCATCGTTATCAGCGCTCTAAAACGATCATGCAGGGTAATTCAATCGCTGAGCAACTATCACCTTCTATAGCGGTGCCTATTTCTCTGTTGTAAGCAAATTATTTACTTGATGAATCGGAACAAAGTGCAGCTACAAGCCGCTCACCACGTTAACAAGAGTTGTTTTTGTTTGCATGTGATCAGCCGGTCTACGTCTTTTTTTTCGATAATTTCCAGCAGTGGCTGCTGTTTTGGCAATGAAAAAATCAAAGAGCCTCGAAAAGGACCTTCCTAAAGGTTCATGATTACCACAAAGAAAACAAGGACTATCAATTGTGTATAACTGCTGGGTGTCCTCCACAAATACATGGGTAACATTACTGCGTTAAAGAAAATGCTATGGACAGCGCTGTCTTGGATTTATGAAATATGCATCGACTTTAAAGGTTTTTTAGGTCCAACAGTCAGACAATTCATTCTTCATAAGACCAACTCGGAGAGACGATGATGCGTCTCACTGCATAAAATTTACAAACACCTCAACATAGATATGTAGATGTGCCTTATTTAACAATATATGAACATATGGTAGATATATGTATCTATGTATTTTGACCATTAAGCTTGACTACAGCACGCATGACTTACAACAGTTAAGAGTTTACAGTTCACAATTTATAATTTTTTTTTTATTGAATAGTTGTTGATGTCGTTAAAATGTAAATATTAGAACATTGTTAAAAAATTGCCCCCTCTTTTTAATTTGTCTTAAATTTCTGTAAACTAAAGCAAGTATTTCAAACAAGGAGTCAAATAAAGGTCGCAATGTATTAAATTTATCTCTCTGACGTCAGGATTATATTAAAGGACGTCGAAATTTCATTGTGTGACCTATCAATATGAAAGTATGTGCAACATTTAAACAAATGGGTATCAGACGAGAGGAGATTTTTTTCAAGAGCATTCAAATACACATTTTTTTCTTAAATTCTTTAAAAAAAAGTGCTTATTTCTGCATTTAAATTTATAGTGAATTAACAAGTTTACAAGTTGTGCGCAATTCAATACGTCTTTCCCCCATTTGCATATGAGGCATTCCAGAATATTTCACTTTGACAAAACCTACTTTTGCGCGAATTTTTTTCATATGTTGCAGAGGAGGTTCTAAAATGTCTCTAAACGCAAATTAAAGCCAAACATTTTTGTTTTCAAAAGTTATGAAACCCGGCGTAATGCACTGTTTATCACTTCAAAGCTCGAAAAATAAAAGTTTTATTAAAAAATTATTAAGTACTTTTTATGGACAAAGAGTCAGAGATTTTTTATTTTTTTTTTAATGTAAACTTTTTTACGCCGTTTTTAATAAAAAAAAAAAATCAATATAATCAAGTGTTTCGCTGAGCACATGCATGTAAACATGCGAAACAGTTGATTTTATTAGACATTGCTATACGAAAATATTACTATATCAGGACCTATAAGGAGGCACCCTTTAAAAATGGGCCATTTTATTATTTGGTATACGTCCTATTACATACTATATTAAAAACAAAATTTAAAAATCGTGCAAACGTAATTTTTCAGCAAATTGACAAAGGTATGAAAAGTTTAATTTAAGAAGAAAAAAACAAAATTATACATCTCTGACTATTTGTCTATAAAAAGTAATTAATAATTTTTTTCATAAAACTAATATTTTGCGAGATATGAAGTTGCATTACAATGTATACGAAAATCTGAAAAACAAACTTGATTTTTCATTGACACAGCATAGAACGCCTCATATTCCACATACTTTTAACGTATTTTAAAGTTGGGTGTTAACTTAATCTTTAATCTTCATCTTAAAAAAAAAAAAGAGTTAAACGTGCCGGAAAAAAATGTGAACGCCGCTTTTCTAGCGTTCAGTTCTACTATCGTGTACATTCTTTTCATATTTTTTGTTTAAATAGCTATTTGAAACTTTTAAGAATATAAAAATAGAAGTTTTTAAAAGGGGCATTTTTAATATTTTACCATCCGCTCAGTATTTGTTATTCTTTTCTATACATTTTTTTTGTTTCATTGTATACACTTACTAACAATCTTCATTACCTGGGACCAAGGCGAATTCATATAAGGTGGTGGTAATCAATCAGCTGGTTTCTTGTTCTTCTTATTTTATAAAACTAAGGATGTCAGTAAAAGGTAATGACGAAGAATTTTGTTTACTTATTTTGATATTTTGAAGTTCGTGATTTTAAAACTTGTGACATTTTGTAAAAAATAAAGACATTTCAAAATATATAAAAATTGGAAAGTGCGCGGAGTGTCTCAAAAAACAGAAAGTGGGAAAGGACCTTTTTCAAGGTTCCAATAAGCGGCTGATGTGGTTAAGATCCTGCCGTACGTAGCTTGGAGCGAAACGCAGGCGCTAGTAGAGAAGCCTACAAATCGCGCAGGCGCTAGTGAAGCAGCCTAAAAATCCCGCAGGCGCAAGTAAAGCAGCCTACAAATCCCACAGGCGCTAGTGAGCAGCCTATACAACTCGCAGGCGCTAGTGAAGCTGCCTATCAACACCAATGTTGCAAAGACATAGTAGAATTCAACTTACCAAAATAAATTTTCTTTCATCTGACAACAAAAAAACAATAACTTTCATTCTTCAATTCTCTTCGATTATGACATTCTTAATTTGACAAATTTTGATGAATTCGCTTTGCCACCACCTTTAATCAATTCGCCTTGCCTGGGACTTTTTAAAAACATTTTTCAATTATCCATGTTCATGAAATTTCAAAAGCACCTTAAAAAATTCTGATTCGCGGGTAAATCGACTCTTTTGTTTGTAAAATTTACTGTGGCGCCCGTAGACATGCAATGACTTTAAAACTTAGCATCCGCTGTTACTTCTTAAATTTGTATTTATTGCTTATCTATAATTATACATAGAGTATCTATACAGTGCAGAGGGACTTATGAGCCCCTACGTAATTTAACTTTGGATTTGATTTAAGTTTGCGTTGTTAAAATGTCCTTTAAGTAATTTAAAACTAGACCGTATTGCAATTCACATACCCTTATTTCTCTTATTTTTTATTTTTTTAGAATAGCGGAAGACGAGTGGGAAAACCCACATCCCTGCAATAAGAATCCGGAAATGCTGGAGAACAAGTGGGGTTTACTCAATACCTTTTATGTGATAGGGGCCTCCATTCTGCAGGCCGGCTGTGATATGCTACCAAAGTAATATTTTGTTTATACGAGTAGCAATTCCATTGAAAACGAACAGCTTACCTATGTATATGCAATATTTTACAGAAATGCACCATTTCGTACTTTCACAGCCATGTGGTGGATATTCTCAGTTATAGTTGCAAACTCTTATACTGCGAATTTGGCTGCCTTCTTGACCACCTCAAAGTTAGAGGGAAGCGTTACGGGCTTGCAGAGTTTAGTTGAGCAGAATAATATAACTTTTGGCACTATAAAAGATGGCAGTACTTACACACTCTTTTCCGAGTCCAATGAGACTGTTTATCGTTTGGCCTACAATATGATGAAGAATAAAGATCCTTCGGTATTTACGAAAGGGAACATGGAGGGTGTCGATCGAGTATTGAGAAATAAAGGAAAATACATGTTTCTAATGGAGTCAACTAGTTTGGAATACAATACGGAGCGTAATTGTCGTCTCCGCATGATAGGTGACAAATTTGTTGAAAAACATTATGCTATAGCCGTACCCTTCGGTAAGTGTTGTACCATAAGTTTTCGTCGTATTTTTCATTCATCAAACACCTTTTTTTCTTCATGTTAAAGGCGCCGAATATCGTAATGAATTAAGTGTACACATTCTGAAGCTAAGTGAAATAGGAAAATTATTTGATTTAAAGAACAAATGGTGGAAAAATGATACACAAAATTGCAATGATGGAGGATCCGAAGATGACAATCCCCCTTTGGGTTTTCTAGAAGTGCGCGGCATATTTTACACTCTTTTTCTTGGTCTTTTCGCTGCCTACTTATTCGGAATCTGCGAGTTTTTAATGCACACGCACGAAATCGCTTGCGAAGAAAAGGTAAAACTTTGAACAGCATTGAATTAAAATATGTATATACACCTCAAACTTCACTTAACTTTATCACTTTAGCTGCCGTTTAAAGAAGCCTTCATGAATGAAATAAGCTTCGTTTTGCGTATATGGAATAATAGAAAACCTCTCAGTTGCACTCCCACGGCCAGTGTAACCGCTTCATCTCGTCGCTCATCCAACCGTACAATGAAATCTTTAGGAAAAAAAGGCTCAAGGGAGTCAAGTGTCCCATCCCAAGAATTGCGTGAATTGGCTTATAGCAAAAGAAAAATGAATGGCTCACTTACAAAGGAGGCTAATGTTTAGAATATTATAAGTATTCTCCTAGTTCCAAAAGTATAATCGGCAGATTTCTTATCGCTGAATGTCACGTTTTTAATGCAAAATTATTGCGAGCCTGGTTTTAAATATAATTGTATGTATCGTTATTAATATTGAAATAACTGAAAACTTAAAAATTCTTAACTTAGCGCAAGAACAGATAACCTTTGAAATGTTACAGATGATGCTTTTATAAATGTTATTACAAACATTTTTTTTTTTCTTAGATGGGGTCTCAATCTCTTCCAAAACTATCTGAAAACATATGTGTAAAATATTAGCTTTGACTTCGAAGTGGTTCAAAAGATATTTCAAGCATAAAACAAGTGCGTCGACGAAAATCCTTCTTTAGTTGCACTTTATCAAAAAGTTGAACCGCGTTTTCTGAAAACCATGTTTTTGCAATTAGCGTGCACGATTGCGTGAAAACTATCTCACCTATCAATCTGATTCAACTTATACTATTTTGTTAAGTATGGAAAACTGTTATATGTGAACCATATGTAGATATAAATAATTATTTTGATTTTTGAAACTTTCATAAGTGAAAATATGCACAAATTTTACGTTGAAAATCCATTTCAAAGTACAAACATAGTAAAAATTATTAATTTTCAGTTTTCATTAACTTTCTAAAGTTCTTATTGAGTAAAATAGTATACGAATTATGAAGATATTTATATTTACTGTTACAGTTAAGAATTACGGACGCTACTTTGCACGCTAATGGACGATATTAGCTGCGACACGTTCCACTGCAACATGGCTTCCTTCACAATTTTTCAACATTTTTGAGTGGTTCTCTCAGATATGCTCTAAAATATAGATACTTTTTAAACGAATTGTCTACAATGTTTCTTATTCTAAAAATGAAAATTCAAAAGAGGAACTCTTATGGCCTCTAAATGATCCGACCCCCTTAATATTGCGAAAATTTAAGACACACAAAAACCCCCTAAAATCTTTTCACGGTTACGGTAATTCTGACCTTCTATCACCAGTGAAAAGTAAAATATCCTGCACCTTTTCCCATCTAAATATCAAAAAATTGGTGAAGGAAATGTAATGTAATTATTTCAGTAAAGTTCTATAGTTTATGATAGACAAATGTTATAAAAGAACGGAAAATCTTGAAACCCTGAAAAGTTGAGCGAACAAGAGTTATGTTAAAAAAAATATGAAACATGTAGATTGGCTCTTAAACGTTTAAACTGCATTTAATGAAACAACTACAAAGTTGTATTTACTTATAAGCATTTAAGCATTGAAACAAAAATAAATATAATTATTCTATTATATATTATTATTCTTTGTTTTAATTTCTATTTGAATGTTACTAGGGTTTGTTTTTTGCGATATTATTTTTATCTAAAGCTTTACCTCTTGCTACAGTCGCTAATTAGTTTTAACTGAGCTTGGCAATTTTTATTCAAATATAAACCGATAATTACTCAACATAGCCAGTTTACCATGTTTTTTCCTGTTTTTAAAAATTTAGTAAGAGTATATAAATATATGAGAAATCCCATGGTAACTTTAATCATTCACAAAGTAAACAAATTACCAAAAATTAAATAAATTTTTCCCAAAAAAGTTACTACTCAAATGAAAAAGCAACGTATTTAACAAAGCTGTTAGAAAAGTACAAGGCTAAGTACATTTCATGTTAAGTTTCCTGAACAAAGTAATAAATTCTTATATTTTATGGAGCATATATCTCGTTAGATAACCGCATAAGTTGAAAACAGGATGAGGCTGATAGGTCCTAACTTGTAGTCAGTTCTTTGTTCTAAGGAATAATGGAAGTTCGAAATGCTTTAATCCAACTTTATTCCTACTTAGCTAATAATAATCATGTTTAAATATAATGTGACTTTAGTCCGCATACATCTCTTTTTACCTTATAATGAACAGATATCTTATTGAGGCATCGACACCAAACTTTAACACTTGAAGCCAGTGTGATATATGATTTGAAGTATTTGAGATACAGAATATTTTAATTTTTTACAATTTGTCTCAAAAACGGTCACACTTGCTTCCCGACTAGCACGTTTACAGGGTAAGAAAATAAACTGACACTATGTCTTGACTATGAAGATACGCAATGTTATTGAATGTGGAGATCCTATGATCTTTACCTTTCCCATTGTTGAAGGTATTTTGTTAATGCATCTTATGCAAGTGTAGTTCGTGTACTAAATAAACAATGTGTATCACACACCATAAGACGGTAGAGAATAGGACGCGAGTACGCTCTTTGCGACATCATCGATGAAAGCCTAAATCGAGCTAAGATATGGGGTTTATGTCAGAACCTTAAGGTGAAGCTTTTGCAAATTATAAATAATTTCACTTGAAGATGCCACTGTAACTAGAAACGAAACGGGGACTCGTTACTTTGTCTCCTCTTTCTCGAGTCCTGTTTCTGCTAACAGCTCTGGTATTAAATGCAACGAGATTGTGTACCACCTAGCCAAGACTAGTTTTCTTTGCGATAGGACCAACTTTAAAGAGGCCTCAGGAGAGAGAGACTAACAAACAGATATTTGCAAAGAATTTTAAACCGTACTCGTAATAGACTCGTTGGCCATTTTTTAGATAAACTTGTAAGTTAAATATTGCTTCATTGCTATCTATAAAACAACAATATCGAGTTATTTCATAATAAGTAAAAGTATTTTATGTATTTAAGTGAATTTCAATATTTAACGTTTATGTGCCTTAAAGATCTTTGATAATACAACGATTATAATTAACATTCCCATTATTAATTACATCACGCAGATAGATGTAAGTATGTCTTCTTCTGGATATAGCTGTCGCCGATTGAGTCGTACACATACATACATATATGGTATTTCAAACGTCCACTTTCAATCTACCATAAGCGAACACAGACAGCATATTGATGTAAAAGCATTCGACTTTTTAAAATATGCTTGTCTTCATTTTCGTCCCTTTTGATATGTCTCCGGACCTTTAATCTAGGTTATCATTTTGATGTTATTATGACTGGTATATTCTACTTGCCAAAGAATATCGGGTGCTTGAATGCATTGTACGCCACATCTTAATTTTTCGTTGCATTTAATATTCTTCTGGTATTTATTCTGCCCAAATAAGAATTGTATGGTTATTTTAACAATTGAACTTACTGATTTGTTTTGCAGTTGGTCTGCTGTTTATTTTACCCGATTACGACTTAAAAAATAATAACTTTTAATATTCAGAATAATCGATTTGTAGTATAAGTTTTAAAATCAGAATTAAAAATCATACGTATGTAAATATGTTTAATAACCTTTATTCATATTTGCATATTTTCTTGTTTCTGCATTTTTATGTATTAGCCTTATTTTGACTTTTTTTTCGCCTAAAATCGTTCAGTTTCCACTGTTCGCTAAGCATAAATTTCGCACAAAAAATTTCAGTTTCCAACATTATATCCTCTTATCGGCAACACTAGTTTCGGGGGAATAATTGGCGGATTTATTGCATTTGTTCACTATTTTTTGAAGGACAAAAAAGATACACGGATTTATAACGAAAGTAATTTAAATACAATTTAAATCTATAATCGCTCGTTCCAGGAACAAAGGTTAGGTTAGATTGGCTGCCACCTTGCATGAGCACGCCGGCACACTTAGGCTGATATTGCCCGTTGTGATATTCCAGGAACAAAACAATTAACAAAGTTCGAATTGAGATACTATTAAGTAGAATGCAGAAAAATGCGGATACTGCAATATTATTTGTCAATAAAATAAGGAAGATGAAATAAACACAACAGCCAACTCGGCTAGCGTAGCACAATAGGTAGCGTATTGGCTCTGCAACTCCGAGCTCCCGGGTTCAAAGCCTGAGAGAAGTGGTTATGAAAATTAAATTAAAAATAATTTAATTTAATAATCAAAAAGAAGTCTGATGAGGAAATGTGGTGATTTCCGAAATAGTACTATAACTTCAACCATTGAAAGCTGTTGTTGTTTTTTCACAAACAAATCTTCCATAAACTGGCCTTGAGCTCAATAAAATTATAAAATATTAATAAAAAAAATATATAAAAATGTAGCTGAGTTCTGAAAACAGCTGACGAATGGAAGAGGATAAAAAATGTTTAACTTAAATGTTCACAGAAATAAATTCTCTTATCCAAAATAGGCTGGGAATGACTTCCAGCAAAGGCCATTTTACCCACTGCGAGAACAATATGGACTCGAAAGTTTCGAAAATTTCTGACAGATCCGACTAGAAGACGATTGAGCCAACCAAATTATTAACAACAACATGATGGTGGTATTAAAGTGGTTAGCACATCTACTAAATACTTGAACGATTCCCTGAAGACTTTTCATATTTATACATTGTGTCAAATTACTACTTATTTAATATTATTTGAAAGTTTCCAAATTCAAGAATACAAATTTCAGAGTTGTAATTTCCATGTTCGAAGTTTTCGAAGCGAAATTTATTTTTGGTGAAACTCGCAAAAGGCGTATTTAATCCGGGCGATTGAAAGCATGGCGGGTGCAATTCTTTTTGGGCTAAATTCACGATAAGAGTAAATGTTTTGTTTTAAATATATACATATATTGCTGATAAGACGAGTAATTATTAAAAAATTTATTTATGGTTCGATTTTGTTTCAGTGTATTCAAAATAAATACTGATATTGTGGACAGAAATCTTTTTTTTTAAATAAAACCCGCCTGGTGGCGAACTAATTTCCTTTAAAGCTCTTTTACAGAATTTTTAGAAACACTGATTTACCATTATTTATAGCATACGAGAGGACTAACAAAAGTTCGCTTACATAACGAATGAGAACATGACGTATGAGTAACCTGATCGGATACGAAACGATTTAAGCGCTCATCTTACTGCTTTTAGTGACCTGCATTATTTAATGTGAGATCTCCAGAATATTAAATAATATCAAATTCACTATAGTCGTTTGCGTCGAAAACATAACAAACTAAAAAGTGAAAAATGAATATAATTTAATAAACTAAAAACACATTTATAAAGCACATCAAACGTATATGTGAAATATAAAAAGCTGAAAATAGTAAAATGCTCGTAATCGAGCAACCCACGCTTTTTTCACAATGATACTATGTAGTATCTTTAATTCATTATATTATTTTCAGCTTATATTAATAATTATTTTTCACTTTCTACTTTCGTTATTTGAACTGTGTAAGCTGGCGCGTTGTCATGATGAAAAAAGTTGCCTCGCAAATTCTCATTCTTCCTATTCTCCAACAAATTTTTGCAAATTTTTGGTAAGCAGTTTTCGATATACCATTTTGCATTTGCAGTTGTGGTAAACAGGCATCATTATTTTTGTTGCTTGGCTTTTAAGGGTGGGTTTTGTTCCGTTGGGCTCCGTACCTACGTTTTTTGGTTTCCGGTTCGTACTTATAGTACCAAGATTTGTCAGTGGTATCGGCTTTACTAAAGATACTAGACTGGCCATTTTCAAATTTACTATATTTAGAAAAAATTTAGAAAAATGCAAGCGAGTGTCTTTTTGAGACGCATACAAAATTCGTGAGACCCATTGAGCAGATTTCTTTGTATATTCTAGATGATTACTTAATATTAATTGCTTGAGTTCTTACACTTTTCTTGAATATATCAAAGACTAAGTTTTTTTGTGCTATGCCAATAAGATGATGATGACGAAATATAAAATGTATTTCAAATTTCAAAATTTTGATTGGGACGGAAGTAAAATTGATTGCTTTATTAGAGTAAAGTTATGTAAACTTGCAATTAATAACATCACTCAATAGTTGTAAGCTAATATTAGTTAACTCAAATTTTATTTTTCATATATTTTATGGACCTGTTTATGTATGTTTGTACGTTACAAATGGAAAAATTCCCAAATATATTGAAGATTTATTTTAAGCGAATATTTTTAGTACACAAAGTGTCCTACATAAACGCTGTATGTACCATTCTTTCATATTGTGATATTTGGATTGCGGTACTGAGTTGTTATATGTATGTATGTATATGCAAATATATTCACAGCAAATACACAAATTTATAAAACGATAAATAATCATGATGGAATAATAAAAAGGTGGTGTACGTTGTGACAGCGCTAGTTTGAACACCCTTAGCTCAATGTTGTGTTTAGGAGGTATTACAGAAACGGAAATAAAACAAAGGCCGTTCTTGGGAAAAGGTACAAATTAGTGGAGGTATTTACATAAAATTTAATCACATGATATTAATATTAAGAATTTTTTATAAAAACTGACAAAAAATAATAATGTGATAATGATTATTCTTTTGAAAGTGGAGTAAAATGTTCAAATATGACGCAAATGCATTCAAACCGTATCAACAACATAATAATGTTTAAACATTAAGCTTTAAGTTTATAAATAAGATTACTAGATACTTATTACTTTTAAATCCTACAATATTGAATCTTAAAAGTAAGTACAAATTTGATATTAGAAACTAGAGATTAGAGGTTTGAATTTATAGAATAAAAATTAGCGAATAAAACATCTAACAAGGGTAAATGGCAATATGTGTTATATTCACTCGCTGCATAGTTTAAGTAATATGCTCTTGAAGTGCTATGTGACCCTGCTCCAGGATTTAGCAGGTAGCTTGTTCCAAAGGCGAACCGAGAAAGTGAAAAATTAACCTTGAGATATCATTGAGTTGTAATACAAATGTAAGATCTGATGTGATCGAGTCGGTTGAAGGCGGCTTTTGAGAAATTGACCAATTTTTATAAAAAACCAATTCAAATTCTCGCTTTCAGAAAACCAGTTATCAACAAATAAGTAAAAATTATCCATTAATTAGAAAAATTGATGCTGAGAAATCAAAAATGGTTAATATGTTAGTTAAATAATGACATATCTTATCTTTTATTAATAATAATTATACCATTCATAGAAATTGTATATTAAGTTTGGTCCGATGTTTGTAAGTACCAGATGGATAAGAGTTAGACCCCTCAAGCAGAGCAGTTAGCTCTTCACATGGTATGGGTTCCAGGACACAGTAACATACCGGGCAATGAAACAGCGGATGAGCTTGCAAGAAGGGGAACATCCATTCCGCGTTCATCACGCTGGAATGGTTTAGGCATGCAGCTCGCTACCTGTAAGCTCTTATCCCTTAAGGAAGGCGGAGGCCGTTGGAAAAACGGTAGCACCTGTATTAATTCTAAGCTTCAAGCGATCATAAGGTCTTCTCGTGCTGATCAGGGGAGACCTGTCCTTAGTTTTAGGAATAATAACTGGTCATATACTGATCGGTAGACACGCAGAGAGACTAGGTGTATCCTGCAATGACTTCTGTAGAAGCTGCAGAAATGAGGAAGAGCTTGAAACCGTAAAGCATCTTCTATGTGAATGTCCTGCACTATGGAAAAGAAGAATAAGATTCTTGGGATCAGAGTACTTCAGTGACCTTAGCGATCTGGCCAAAGTAGAGATACGCAAAGTAGCAAAATTCGTAGTTTGAGTAGTGGGTTTTTCCGCGTGGTAGTGGGATCGCTTGCGACCACTTTAACCTAACCTAGACCCCTCAAAAAGTATACTGAAATTATCCGTCCGTCCATCTGTCCGTCTGTTTGAACGCACACTATCCCTGAGCTAAGTATTTGAATGAAACTTGGCAGTCAGGTGCCTTTTTATAATTTATTATACATTTGCCGGAGCCGGCCAGATGATTATAACGTATATGGGAGATATTATATTATGCATCATAACTTACATACTTAATTGGCGCATTAACCGCCTGAGCGATTTTGGCCGAGGTCAACAAAGCACGCCAGCTGTCCCTATCTCGTGCTAACTGGCGCCAATTGGAAATCCCAAGTATAGCCAAGTCTTTTTCCACTTGGTCTTTCCAACGCAGAGGAAGTATTCCTTTTCCTCTGCTACCACCCGCGGGTACGGCGTCAAAAACCTTCAGGGCTGGAGCTATTTCATCCATTCGAGCGACGTGCCCTAGCCAGCGGAGCCGCTGAATCTTAATCCGCTGCACTATATTTACGTCATTGTACAGCTCGTTCAGCTCATCGTTCCATCGTACACAGTATTCGCCGTCGCAAAGACGCAAAGGTCCATAAATCTTTCGAAGAATCTTTCTCTCGAACACTCCAAGAGCCCTCTCATCTGATGTTGTCATCGTCCATGCTTCTGCGCCATACAATAGGACGGGCATGATGAGAGACTTATAGAGTATGGTTTTGGTCCGTCGAGAGAGGACTTTACTGTGCAATTGCCTACTTAGTCCGAAGTAGCACTTGTTGGCAAGAGAGATTCTGCGTTGGATTTCAAGGCTGACACTGTTATTGGTGTTAATGCGAAGTCCTCTACTTTCTCAAAGTTGTAGCTGTCAACAGTGCATCATAACTACTTCATTTAAATAGCTAGAGGCTCAAAAGTTCTCTATTAATAAACCTATATTAGCAGAGAAAATCGTAGATATTAAAGAAATATAACATACAGCTCCCATACAAACGATTGTTCAGATATTCCATTCAGCACGAAAACCCCTATATTTAAGCAGCTAAAGTCTGGAAATTTTGCATAAATAAAAGTTATAATTAGAACTATTTAAGCAGTGCAAACTATTAATATCGAAAAAATATACATAGCACATGGCTCCCATACAATTCTTGAATTCATGAATGGTACGAAGCCTTCGGCATATCCTTTTACTTACTTGTTATATTATTACAATTTGTTTGTTGTTGTAACACAAATGGAAGGAGATACATACATGTAATTTTATACGGACTCCAAATGGCAGATACTTTTTTTATCAAGAGCTTTTACAGGGCAGAAACCCACTTGGAGGACCGTCATTGCGTACCACATTCGAGTAAACTTTTTGATCTAAAGTTGAAAGCCTTGGTTTATTTGTTTTTTTTTTCGAGCAAGTCTGTACATTTTTTTATTTGAAAATATTACAAATTAAATAAAAGAAAAATATCCACATTTCACCAATATGTGGGTGTGCTATAGTTTTGAAATGCCATTTATGTATATGTACGAAAATCGAATTGAAAAAGTTGACTTTGCATAATTTAAGTGGAAATAAATTTGTCACACATCTCTTGACCCACACGACCCAGAACGCCCTAAGCGCCCCACACTGCCCGCTTGAAGCTGATGGTGGCCGCAAACAACACTTCGACATTTGTTATTCATTCATTATTGATTTGGGCTGTTTCCTTGTGACCGGCTATGAATGTCAGCATTGTGTGCGGTCGCTGAACAAAGTGTACCTTGGGGAAATTTTGTCAAATCGACTGGAAATGCATGTACACAACTACATTTAAACATAATCGCTTATGCGTTACTTGAATATACAATTTGTGTGTTTGTCAATTTGCTTTCCTGAAGCATTCATTTGCGGCCGCTTTGCTTTATTATTTGCGGTTGGATGGTCACATATGGGAAACGGCTAGGCTTAAATTATTTGAACTTACCGGACAGTCCACAGAGATCTCGTATTTGAGTTTGCAAAAAGTTTTTTAACGAATAAACTTTTGTAAATTTTACTATAAAAGTATACTTGCATATACTCGTATTTATATATATATGTGTGTGTGTGCATATACAAATGTATGCATTAATATAAGAGTACATAGAAAAAGTAATTTGGAATGATTGCGGTTGTTATTAACAAAATGGGCAATGTAACTTTTTTTGTGAGTCAGTTTCTTAGTTTATATGACACTTGAAATCATTTTCACATTAACTGTGCTACTTGAGTACGCAAATGCAAACACAGTATCAACACGAATGCAGAAAGCTTACCGTTTAAAAGGAAGTATAATTTTCAATTCGAGTTAGGTGATCAAGTCGAACCTCGTAGCTGTATCGTACAAGTGTGATCCATGAACGAAACATAAAAGATCTGGCAATCAGCAAAGCGATAAAAAAGTTTTTTTTGTGTGTCACGTCATCGGTCACAGACAAATAATTGAAATGCATCGAAAAAACAGAAATGTTTAATAAATTATTAAAAATATATGAAAATAAAATGTTAAGCCTTGAAAAAAACTTTCGCATTCTTACTTTGGTAATATCTTCATGTTATAATTATATAAAAAGTTGCGCTCTAAATATTTAAAACCCAAATAAAGACAATAAAACTTTAAGTTTTTTAAACTGATTGTTATCTTTAATTTCCTATTTTCTTAGAGATATTTTATACGATATTTCTTTGTGTAGTGCTCCTATTTAAAAAAAAAAAAAACATTTGTGTGCGAAAGAAAAGTTTTTTAATTTTTTCGTCACGCGTTACATGTGTAGTCTTTTTAAAATGTCGTATGTATGTGCTTACAAAAAATTGCTTATACTTAATTGCAGCCTATTGCCATACACTTCATTGAAGACTTGATGTGCTGCCTCAAGAATGATAGATAAGAAGATTGTGCAACCATAGTGAGTGAGTGAAAGAGGAGGTAAAGAAGAGTAAAAGTGGAAGAGCGACCGCAGAACAGCATTGCCACTTCGGTAATTTTTTACGCAAACTGCAAACTTTTCTTTATATTAGAACGGATTTGTAAATTTTTTTTTTTCAATATCGAAATTTTTTTCAAAGTATTTTCTTTTAAGTTTTTAATACTAAGTTACTACTAAACACATGTAAAACTTTTAATCTTCTAGCAATTGCACACAAAATTTGCTTATTATAATATGACTCATTAACTTTCATAACTCAAAAAACCAAAAACCGAGAAAAACTACCGGAAAATTTTGAATTTGCATACTCATATATGTACATAAATACTTCATTAGTAAAATAAAACTTTTTTGTTGAAATTTTTACATAGCATATAAGAAGAGGCAACAGGCATTTCTGCATTCTCAAATCGATAATTATACTATTATATTAACTTTCACTAAAAGTAAGTAAATAGCAAACAGCCGATAGGTTAGACTAAGGTTAACCCTGCAGTATCGGCCGTTTAAAGTTGACCTAAAAACTGCATACTGAGCTTAAACTGAAATAACTGGCCCTTAGTAAATGTGCGATATGTACATACATATATGGTTACACCTTAACCCTTATGTACAAAGAGGTGGTACGAATGTGCCTTCTAGCAACAAAAATGTAAATATCTCGAAAACCAAAACACTTACCACCTTGAAGTTTCATGATAGCATTGTTAAATACCATAATGCTTAACAAAATCCGTTTAATAATAAAGTTCAATATTTTTGAGAGTTTGTATATCTATAGTACTTAAAGACAAAGTGGTGGTACATTTATAGCTTAAAATATTTTCATATGTATATTTTGAATGGAAATTGTTTCGAATTTTACTTATTTGCATCGCAAGGCTTTTCTAAGCAAGTTATGAAAGAGAAGAGGAATGTATGTATGTACATAAGTGCAAAATGAATTGTACAGCAGCAAAATATACGCAAAGTAACGGTTAACTAACAATAATTTGAATTGGCATTATTAGGCATTAAAAAGTAAGTCGAATCAAAGCATTAGTGCTTCTGATTGATTGTGTAAGTTTTTCCTGATAGTGATTAAATTGCTGTTTTTCTTATAATTCTATTGATTAACCGATTGGAGTTTTGGAGATATCGGGATTAATTAACGCTTTTCTTATTGCAATGGATGTCCTTAATAAGGATATACGAAATGTCATTGACCTAAATGATGACAAAGTATGGCTAGGAGAGGATAAGACATTATAGAGGATGTGACATCTAGGCAGTTCAGGAATTTATCCGCAATCGATCAGCAGCGTCGTCTATACGCGTTGACATAACAAATCACTAAGATGATGACGCGAATGAAGGTGATCCGTTTCATGACAGCGATTCAGATGAGTCTGATTATGAATATTTTGAAGATGTAGCTGCTGGTAAATAAGAATAAAATGAATGAAAAATAAGTCTGGTCAAACTAGACTACGTGTTCATAATATACTCTGCGAGCCAAACAATAGTACACACTGGAAATTATATCAATGGGCATAGTTGAGATTTTTAAATATTTTATCCCTGATGAAATGGTTTATATCATTGTACGTGAGACTAATCTTAAAGCCACAATATACCGCAGCAACGGATCAGATCGATTCTCTCTCAAATAGAGCTTCAAGCGTATGACAGCCGGTGACAGAACATTCATACAAACTGCAGTATAAGAAATACGGTGCGATCCTAATTTCAAAATTCTGGTAGGTTAATTGCTTAGCAGTATAATCACAAAAAAAATATCTTTGTCGATTAAGGAGGTTGGAGGTGCTTTGTACATAAAGGTTAATAGAGATATATATTGAAAAAAAATGACGGTTTTGACGAGTTAAAAGATTTTGCTTGGGTGGACTATCTGAACGAAAGCGGCTTATCCAAGGAACTAAACGGTTTATGCTGCCTTCCGGGGTACCGTTACCTATGATTTTTTTGATTTGGCGGTTGAGCGACTTCAAGACAGTGACAGTGTTGCCACAAAGATTTTAAATTAATACCAAAACTCTCAAAAATAATTAACAAACCCAGAAAAATATTATATTTGGCACGTCATATTTTAGTCGGGGGCCGTTACATTGCATGTTGGAAAACCCTCCCATATTTCAACTCATATACTTAGTCAGCAGTTTCAGGAAACTCCTTCAAGGTGGAGCCTGTTTGAAATTAAATTTAATAATTAAATCTTGTAATCGTTTCGTAACGAATCATTATGTCAGCTGAGAGTGTGCGTACAATTAATACCATTTTTGCTCTTTGCGAACGTTTTCAGATTGCTGCTATCGAGGGCTTGAGGGAGAGAAAAATTTTAAATGTTCAGTTCATCGCTATAAAGCAAAACATTAACATTATGGTTTTATATTTAAGAACTTTAAAGCTTTACTTACATGCGTTATTTACTCTACCTACAACTGTTATGAAAATGGACTTTTTTCCAGCAAAAAATCACATAGACCTTACGCACACTTTTGTCCTTTGGAAAACAATTTGAACCAAAAAATTGATTTTTGTGCAAAACCTTACAGGGCTCTTAATTTTTAGCAAAGAAAATAATACTCTTACCACAAAATACATACATATATGTATATATATACGTAAAGTGTAGACACAAGATTTTGTGACCGATAACTTAGAAGCCAGTCAGGTGTTTTTTGCTTGCAATGTTTTTTGTGAGATCTTTTTTTCTTGGTTCTTGGGTGTGATTAGTAGATTAATACAATTTTTTCGGCATTTCTGTTCCAGTCATGCATTTTAGAGTAATATAAAAGCGAAATTGTCAAGCTTTACTTTACAAGTAGTAAATATATTATTTATTATTTAAATATATAGATAAAATTCATATGGCACTATTTTTGAAAGCATCCTTATATGTACATATGTACAAGAATTTTTATGTTCATGGAGTCAATTTAATTAATTAATAATATTAACAATGTTTTAACAACACAGACAAGAATTGAGTACCTGCACATTTTAATTTTTCAGTGTATAGATGTGTGAACAGGTAAGTACATATATCACATTTATGATTTTCTTTCGTTTATTTTTTTAATCAACTTTTATAAAGACAAATTTTGAGGAGATTATAAGTAAAAACATATTGATTTTTTGTGTAAAGTGAAACCTGATTGACTTTGGAGGGAACTGTATATACCAAACTATCTGAGGATGACAAAATTTAGTAAAATTTACAGTACCTCTGTACTGGTGATTGTGCTGACAAAAACGCCAATGACGGTGTTATATTTAGACTTGCTGCTTCTTCTTTCCAACATAAGAGAAAGCAACGCAATACCGTTGTTGGTTCGAATGTCAACTCCGAGCTCGAAGTTGCTGATCGCTTAACATTGTTACATCTATGCAAACATCGACCGAAACCACATCTCTTGTTATAAATTAATCAAGAAAAATGCACCAAGCGATTCGTTGAAGAGGGTAAATTTTAAACTTGGAATCTTTTCATCTATGCGTGACAAATTGCTCAATACAGACTTATGGCCAGCTAGCGTAAATGTACGTCCGTTTCGTTTTTTTCAACGAACAGTGTCAGCAGAGAAAAAGGTTTGACATTAGATACATTATCATGTACTACTACTGTAGTTAATGCGGCCATCAACAAATACACTGCTCGTATTATGATTATGTAAGTAGAATGCAAACAAAATCTGCTCAGTTTCGTCGTGATATGTGCTCTCACGACAACGAAGTTGTTGCTTTATTGGAGCTTATACATATATTCATCTGAATTTTTTCAATGCAAATTATCTTATATATCGTCTGGATCGCTGTCCAATTTCCACTGGCCTCGAAAGAGAAGGTGGTATTATTAGCTGTTAAAGCAGGCTTGTGTTTTTTTTTAAATTTCTATGATAACCTTATAGAACAAATTTGTGTTAAGGTAAAACTTGCATAAAATCATTTAATTTTCCTTTTTGTTATTTAACATTCCACCTAATATTGCTTACGATATTCAGGAGAAGCATCTATATAATTTAACATTTGTTTGCGATAATTTAACACAAAAAAGGATTAAATAATATATTTTGGAGATTTAAACTTAGGAAATATTTCATGATTATCTTATAATAATAATTTAATACCTTTTAATGTTTAATCTGAAATTTAATTAATGTTTGTAAGTGCCGTATTTTGGTTTGACCTAAAACAGATTAATTCAATTCCGAATGATATTAATCGAATACTAGATTTACCCCCAAATTCAGTAAGCGGTCTCTGTCTCTAATAGAGACAAAAGTCACAATTTTAGACCAGTTGATATCAATTAGACTCAAAATAAAGCATCTAACCTCAAAATTAAGTCTCAAATTATGACCTGGTAATGAGCATGTCACCAAAAATTTAAATACAAGTAAAAGAAAAAACGTAAAAGCGAGGAAAAGCAATAATCTCGAGCTCATTTTGAGACTTGACATGAGACTGGGTTACTGAATTCGGGTATTACTTTTATTTTTGTTGAATTGAATTCATCTTGTAAACAATGTCTTTCGCCTAGTTTAAGTAATAGCTAATATCATAAAGCACTTTTAATAGATTTCGAGTTTTATAAATTTGATAAACCTCCGTCGAATATTTCATCGAAACGTAATTACTATAAAGCGGATATTGTAAAAATAAGAAATCACATTGAAAGCACAGTTTGGTAATTTTTGAACTCTTTCGCTGATCCGACCAAGTCTTATGGTATTTTATGTGACACATTGTTATTTGCCATCTCTTGCTTCGTCCCTATTCAAAGTTTAAAATCGAATAATTAACCTCCGTGGTTTAATTGAAGACTTTGTCACCTAAAAAACGAAAAAAATTAAAGCATACAAGAAATTTAAATAACAAATAATGGAATTGATCGAGAAAACTTACTCCGTTTAAAAAAGGGAGTTTACTAATCTCTGAACTGAACTGAACTGAATAATAGCTCATCAGCTGATCATCAAGGATTCTACTCAATATTTTTCAAACTATTCTCCACTTCTCTTGCCACACCAATTGCAATGCTCTTTAATAAAAGCCTAATCAAATCGATCTTTTTAGATGCTTGGAAAGTATGCTCAATCACACCAATCTTTAAATCAGTTAGCCATAATGAGGTGCGCAATTATTGACCAATCGTTAAATAAAGAACAATATCAAAATTATTTGATTACATCGTTAAGGTAAAACTATTAAATAGAATCAACGATCACATTTGCGAGAACCAACATGGCTTTGTACCATTACGATCAACTTGTACTAATCTAATATTGCTCACCAATAATATCATCAACGCCGTTGTAAATCAAGTTCAAATAGACGTCGTAAACAGATTTCTAAAAGGCATTCGACAAAGTGGACCATTATATTCTCATTAAAAAGCTTAGCGCTTACGGTATAAAAGGAACACTTTTAAAATTCTTTTGTAGCTTCTTAATGGATAGGAAATTGTTTGTTAAAATGCCATCGTTCAAATCTAAAAAAAAAAATGATTTAAGCTTGGTCTGGAATACCGCAAGTTACTCACTGTGGTCCTCTTCTCTTTTTAATATTTATATTTGACTTACCAAACATTTCCTATTATGCAAAATCTTTAATATTTGCTGATGATGTCAAGTTATTTACGAAAATCCAATATAGAAATTTCAGGAAAGGTGTACCACATTTATTTAAATATTGAAAAATTCTGCGTTGTTTCATATAAGAAAAAGCTTAACTCTATAGCCTTTGTATACTATTTGAATGATCTTAAGCTCCCTTTTAAGGAACAAATTAGGGACTTGGGCGTTATTTTCGACTCAGGACTAACGTTTTCTAAACATTGTTGCGAAGTCGTTTTCCATGATCGGATTTATTCATCGCAATACCTAAGATTTTTCTGATCCCTTGAAACTAAAGGCACTCTACATCTCTTTAATTCAAAGCCACCTAAATTATTGTTCATTGATTTGGAACCCATTCTATTAGTCCTATGTAAGCAAAATCGAAAGAGTCTAATACGTTTTTACCAAGAATACATTATATAAACTACTCTGGCCTAATGGTCTTCCATATTAATACATTGGTTGACTGAAATAAATAACTAAATAAAATAAAAAGAGCGAACCAATCCATGTTAAACAAAACTCAGCGCATAGTAAAAAATAACGCGCCAACTTTAAAAGCTACTTAATGTCTTCTTTCTTTAAGATATTAATATCATTAGTACATTAATACAATACATATGGGATATACCATACATACATGTGGGATATTTCTCATGGCGTATTTGTGACCTTTTGACATGAATTATAATTTGGAGTACACTTATGCCAAACCATCACAACTGAATTTTACAATGACATTTGTGGCCTCTTTTAAACTTTGAAAGTTGCGACTTACGCTAAATGTTCGCTAACGACTAATTTTCAAACTCTGCAAAATATGAATGAATTGAATAGACTTGTGGGCATATTGTCATACAGTCATGAGTACAGCGAATACTTCCATATTCTACATACGCGACTGTTAAATTTTTTAAATGATTAATTATTTCGCTGTTTTGTTGTTGTTGCTTCCGACAGGGTGTGGAGTTTTCGATTTTGGAACGAATTTTCGTCATCCCTTAGCAAGTTTGGTTTTAAGACAAACCTGGTTTCAGCGTTGTGCCATCTTCAGTTTAATTTTTCGTTCGTTAATTATTTATTGATTAATCACTGCACTTTAATAATAACAATCCCAATGGTTTTATCCCTCCATACCCGCCCGACCGAAGCGAGGGGCGCATCCGTATGACGCACGGATGTATAACATTTTTATTTTTTTTATATATGCAGCGCCGAGTCATGAAAGGCAGAGGTTTGTTAAGTGTCGAGATCTAAAACTGTTCAGCTACAGAACAAATGCTCATCAGTTGATCGAATAGTAATATACATATGTATATGTATGTATGTATTAATTATTGAGAGGATTGAGTATAGTTTTCTTTATGTAAAAAAGTGAGTCTGAAATATCAAAAGAACCGGAGCGAGTGTTAAAATCCTGACACAAACTACGGAGTGGCTCATTTAATTCAAAATTACTTTTACATGGCTTCAGAAGGAGAGGCCGGAAATGTATTGAAATTCTTGAAGGAACGTTTAGTTTTATTTCGCCAAGAAGAAATGGGCTGGAGATCAAGCCTGTCAGTAACTTGACTAAAAATACAATGCCTAGCATTTCTCTGCGACTAGCAAGTGTAGGAAGATAAATGAGTTTTAAACGACTTTTATATGGCGGCAGGTTGTACTGAGAATTCCAACGAAAATTTCTTAAAACAAAAAGCAGAAATTGTTTTCGGATTGACTCTATTCGGTCGGAATGAACTTGATAGCGGGGGTTTCAAACAACAGATCAATATTCCAGTATTGGCCTCACTAACGTTGTGAAAAGAGCCTTCGTACTAGTCAAAACTGAAACGACATTTGCACTTAAGTTGGTGTTTCATGTATTGTTATTTTAGAGGAGGTATGGTGGTCCGTCACGCTATTGGTTAAAGTAGATGGAAACCACATACATAAATGAATGTTAGTTAGTAAGATAAT
Source organism: Philophylla caesio (assembly GCA_963971545.1). Classification (NCBI taxonomy): domain Eukaryota; kingdom Metazoa; phylum Arthropoda; class Insecta; order Diptera; family Tephritidae; genus Philophylla; species Philophylla caesio. The sequence continues at coordinate 57,821,532 of OZ020609.1, read as the reverse complement.
TACGACAGATAATGTTAGGAAATTGCTGTACAAACGAACCAACGGTGGCGTGCGGTGTCAGTCGAAAATAAAATACAGATATACACTGGAATGTAGTTACATTTTGTCCAGAGAAAAGGTTGAAAATAGATAAGCGGTCAAAATGATGAAAACAGTTTTATCACTCGCACAAATAATTTATAACTTGCAGCAAATGAATGAAGGTCCTGTAAGGAGACACCCTTTAAAAATAGGTCAGTTTATTCGCTGATATACCTTATATCACTTTGTCTGTAAAATAGATTTTGATAGAACTAATATTTTGCGAGCTATGAAGTGATAAACAATGGCTTACGTCGAGACACCTTACATTTTTAAAGTCGCCTAAAATTTATTTTTCTTATCTTATGAGCTTTATGATTACAGATTTTTCATTGAACTAGTATGGAATACCACAGCTCAAAGGGCATTAAAGAACGTTTACTAGACAAAGTATAATTTACATTAGACAATGTGATGGCAGAAGCCAAAACCATGATTCTAGTGAAATAAAACCCAACCCGTTTGGGTGCAGACACCGAAAATATTGTAGCGGTGATCAGCAACAAAAATGCAACAAGTACAACCAAAAGCGCAGTTTTGTTGTGTCTACAAATTGTGGCATGTTGCATAAATACAAATGCCGAGCAGACGGCGTAAAGTGCCATAATTGCGGTAAACTCAACCATTATGCAAAAATGTGCTATGTGCGAAAATAATTAACGGTGTCGGAAAATTTGTATCTTATGTACGAGTATGTGAGTGCAGTGGAACAAGTAGCAAGCAGAGCAGAGAAAAACTCAAAGATGGAAATTTGTATGTATGAAATGGATGAAGAAGCAAATGAAGCTGCATTATTTTTTGGGTGAAATCAGCGAGTGGAAAGTGGATACTTGCAAAAGTGAAGATGTACATTGCATTAATATTCAACATATTTCGGTATGTAAATATATATTTAAAGTAGAGTTGAGATGTCAATTGAATTTCCAAAGCAACGGCGGATTTGGTAAAAGCTTAGTACGCAGCTCTCAAGAAAATAAAAAAATGCATATAAAATGACACTCAGGAAATGAGAAAAAAATAATTTACTTCTATAAAAATTAATCTGAAGCTCAAAAAATGCTCGTATAATTATTTCTTCAATCCTTAACAATGTCAAATAGACAAAAAGAAAAGAAAACTATTGGTTCATACGAGCATCATAGGAAGCTACAAATCTGAAAAAAATCGAAATACAGATGCAGTGTGATTAACAAATTACGTTGGGAAACGGAAATACCAAACGACATCAATCGCACCCAATCCACAGCATATATGTATTAGGTTACGGATTGGGCAAACAGCATTAACATACGAGCACATTATCACAGGAAATCCAAGAAACCTCTTCCCATGGTGTGGGCTTCCTCCCACGGTCGTACACCTCTTGGACGAATGCGCCACTCATAACAATGAGAGCAGAAAACGATTTACTGACACTGAAGCGTCTATACTCCTAGAAGTTACCACAGCGATAAATATTATTAAGATATACAATTTTCTCAAATCGTATCAAAGTCCTTCGACTATTCTCTTATAGACATTTATTGTAAGACGGAGTCGAAAGCCCCGGAGGCAAGTATTCTCCTTTTAAATTAGGTATAATAATTTTGTTGTATCTAATAAATAATAATAATAATAATAAAATTTACAATTAGAACTGGAAATAGTAAGCATAACTCAAATATAAGTATAGTTTTAAACAAAACCTTAAGTATTTCAGATTTTACAAAGGAATTGAAAAAATTTTTAAGTTCACCGCCACCCAATTATTGGAGCTTATAAAAATTTCTTATAAATAAGTTGGAAAGTTTTTATCGAAAAATGCTCTTATTTCATGCGGAAATGGTGAGGCTGTTTGGAGACATTCAAGGATAAATATGGACTATTTTTTAATACATTCGAATGATGAGGAAGAAAAGAGTGAAGTTCTTGAAAGGTCTTGTAGAGGGCAAAGGGGTTAAAACAACGATTAATACAATGGGAAAATGTTAATGAAAGGGAAGTTAAACTCCTGAAACAAGAACTTGCAAATTCTCACTGCAGTATTTTCCCGTTTAGGCCATAATCCTCTTAATAAAGCATCTATATGATATCTAGATTAATTACGCTTAAATTGGCAAAGAGATGTCGAAATTTCATTCGGATGTAAACAAATTGTACACAGTACTTATAAGGGAAAATTATTGCGTCGAAAAAGACCACAGACAACTTGTTCCTTTCTCCGATAAGCCTCTTTATAAAATGCCGAAAAATCTTCAAAGATTTAGACAATGCTTAGTACTGTATAGTTTCACTTTTAAATACACAAATGCACATAGCTCAGACCATAACGTAGATAGGGAACTAATACAATTGCATTGAAACGTAGCAGTTGTCTTAGCAGAGACTGGGAGAGTGGATTTTAAAAAACACCAAAAAAATATGCAGGTACTTAAAGGCATGATGACCAAAGTCAAATAAAAAGATAGACACGAAAGTAAACCCACATTTGCAGTCATAAATGATATAAATGAGATCTATGTATGTATATATATATATATATAAATTTGGAGCGTAGACTATATAGCTCAGTGTTCGGCCGAACTTCTCCTACCATTTGTGGTGTGCGTCTTTTATGTTATACCACAAATAGAGGGACCTACAGTTTTGTGCCGTCTCCGAACGGCAGATGTATTTATTGAGAAGCTTTTTCATGGCAGAAATACCCTCGGAGGTTTGCTATTGCCTGCCGAGGGGTGGACCGCTATTAGAAAATAGATCTATGTATATTATTAAAAAAATAACCGCATAATAATGCACTAATTCTTGTAAAAACAAGTTTATAAGTTTATAACCACGAACGACATGGGTATCGAACGATGACAACAGTTAGCCCAAAATCCGTTGGTCCATATATTTGATACTTTAGTAACTATTGGAATTAAGTCAACAAATCCATTTAAACCAACATTTTGGAAAAGGTATATGGTACCGCCCACTTTAGAGTCCATATGTACATATGTACATCTCTGAAAATTCTTTATCGATTTTGCCAAAATTTAGTACAGATATTTTATTATGTCTAAATAAGCAGTATTTTTAAAATCACTAAAATTGGACCAGACCCAGTAAGTTTTTGAAACCCGTAAAAATCGGATACTTCTGTAACTAGTGAAACTAATTTGCTCAAATTTGGTTTGTTTTGTATTAAATCCAGAAATCCGATTATCTGAAAATTTTGTAAAAAGAGGCTTCCATCAAGTCCGGTTTTGCCCGAATTTAGTCTCTACTTTAATATTTAAAAAATTTAGCTGAAAGCGTGCGCCGGGTATATAAGGTTCGATCGAACTCAGCCACTTCTTTACTTTTTTTTTATACCCGAACGTACTTGTACACAAGGGTATTATAACTTTCGTACAACGGTCGTTTGTAACAGCAAACAATAATCCAGATAGATATAGACATACATATATACACTATAATGATCAGAATGAAAAGAGCAATAGATTTAGACCTGACTGTCGTGGTTACAATAACTTGAGTAAAAATTGAGATATCTCAATAGAATTTAGTACATAGATTGCTCTTTGGACAGGGTAGGTTGGTATTGAAAATGATCAAACTCCTTTCCCTGTCTATTACAGATAATTGAGTAAAATTTAGTATATCGAGCGATTTTGAACTAAGAAATTAGGTATTTATGAAATTTTTAAAAAAGGGCGTTGCCACGCCCACTTAGGAAAAAATGTCTGTATCTCAATAACAGTATTAATTATCATCACAAAATTTGGTGGACATATTTTCCTTGACATCGCTATTATTATCGTAGAAAATTTTTGAAATCGGATCATAACCACGCCCACCTCCCATATAACGGAAATTTTGAAAAATCATATTAATTACAATTTGATATTTGGAGAGATAGTTAATAAAGAAACTTAATTTTTTTCAACAACGATGTAAGGGCCATAACCACGACCAACTTCCATAAAACGGAAATTTGGAAAAATGCAAAAAACCTCGTAATTTGTATCCTGTTTGCTCGGTAATAAACAAGTAATTAACATGAGCAATGCATTTTAATATTCGATTTGAATTTACTTAATATTTTTGATAAACCGACCGTACCAGAAAAAATGGAGTCATATCTTCAAACACATAAAATGAAGGTGTTACATTTTAACCAGTGTTGCCGCGCGTATAGTTTCGAAGGAAGTGAAACGACAGAAAAATCGTATTATTTCGAAGTTGAAGTATTCCTAAATGGAAGTCATTTTCTAGACAATTTATAAATAGTGTATTTCTTTTTTTCGTAATAAAAAAATGTATTTTATTAATATTTCTTTTTTACAAATAAGTATTTACATGTTGCATGTTACAGGTACGCAGTGATGTGCAGTTTAAAATCTGTTTTTTTTTTTGTTTGGTAATTTCTAGTCACTCAAAATCGAAATGATTTGGTTAAAGAGGAAGTACGGAAGTGTTGGCCATTAAAGTGAAGTGAAAAACTACGATTGTAGTGAAAACTGAATTACTGATTTGTAAAACTATTTATTTTAAAATATGAAATTTTTTTAGCACATTTGTTGCGTTATAAACAGCAAATATTACTTAATTTAACAATCTTTTTTAATGCAATTCGGCTAAACAAGGAGCAGCGTTTTCGACCGATATTAGCTATTTTCAAAAAACAGGTGATCCAAATTTTGACGTTTATCAAAATTTATCGAAACAATTATTCCGATTTGTTTTTTTGAATGCAAAGATGCCTTGCGATGAATATTTTATGCTTAAATATGCAACTAAAATACACTTTGATTATCCTCAAAACAAACAAAACATTCTAGTAAACAAGAGAGACAACGACTTTTAAATCAAATTGGCTAAAACTGAAAATTTCGAGGATATAAGACTTTCATAGGAAATATTAAAAGGGGAAAAAAAAATTCGTGTATGCCATTTCCAGAAAACTGCTAAAATGCAGCCATCAGCGATACTCGTAGTTAACATTTATGTACAATTAAAATAAAATTAACCAGTTTTACATGTTTTAATACCATTTACGCTTGTCCCATTCATCCAAATCCCAAATATGAATTAATGAGCCAATTTATCTTGTGAGTGGCAGTGAGAAAGCTGCTTTATTACAAAACCTTTGATGATTGAATCATATGAACATATATATATATGTATATTATATTATCCTATCGAACCCCAAAAAGTTACAATATTTGATTCAATTCATATACTTTTTTTTGCTGGGTTGATCATGCGGGACAGTTCTCTTGTGCTCACCAATACAGTCAAAGTTTAACTTTTGACGACCCTTGACTACCAGTCACTTTTTGACTGTAATTCCTTGTTTACTTATTTTACAATGAACATATTCGTACACATGTACATACTCATATGGCATCTGAAGATCTTATGACGTAGACATAGATGTTTAAGCTTTTTGTCGCCAACACTTAAACTTGCTAATCAAGAAAATTGCCCCAAATTTAACAAATTCCCACCGCAATTATTCAGCAAAACTGTCAGCTCTCGGTATATTCTACTGAGCTTTTGAAAAATTTCATATAATTAGCGCCGTGGACGCAATGAGAAGGATAAAAAGGTGATGACTATATGGGGGCATGTGTATTTCTCCAAAGCAATGGGAATGCATAAATACATACACATATATACATACATATGTATTGTACAAGTATTAACATACATACATACGTTCATACGTACATCGGTACAAAAGAAGCAACATAGACAGGATACTAATTCGAGTCGGTGCCAGCGGCTGGGCCGACAAGCCGATGTAAAGTTGAATGCGAAGGAAAATCCTACAGTCAATGTTGCGTTGATACTCGTACATATCATGAAAATTTCCCAAGAGTGCCACACCATGCGGTGCAAATGAGCTACATTTATAATCACGTAGACGGATGACTGAAAGCGTGCAACGGCAGTAGCAGCAGCATGCAGGTTGGGTAGTAATAAAAATATGGGCTGCTAAAAAAGTTGAGAAAAAAGATACAAAATTAAATGAGAATTTGTGAGGAGTTGAACTGCGGCGGCCCCAGCGGCGTAAAACAAATGGAGAACCTACATAGATGTGAAGAGAACGCTTGTAGTGTAAAATTAAAATTAAAAAAAAAAAATAAAAACAATTGCGAAATAAGTAAAAGCCACAACAAAGCGAATTCATTTGTAGTGGTCAAAAATAAAAAAAAAATACAATAAAATAAAAATGCAAAGCAGGCAGATGCCACAAGAAAAAATGTCAAATTAAGCAAACAGAGCGGCAAATGTTCGCGCTAAACAAAGGAACTGAAAAAAAACACTAAAACAAAAAATGAGTGGGTTGTGAAATAAAATAATTCCCAAGAGTGGCCATGACCACACCATTTGCGGAGGCCATCAGTGAATTGGTAGTGTACGCAGTGACAGCGGTAGATGAAATTTAGCAGGCCGAAAGCAACCATTTGTAGGGAGATGGCAACATGAAATGCAAATAAATAGGAAAATGTTAACTTGAGTATAGAGCCGCCAGAAAATATCTCGCTTATTAATTTTCTTGTTGTTTCATTTTTATTTTAGCTCTGCTTGACTTTATTCACTTTGCAGTAAATTTTATCAAAATGATATACTCGTATACAAGGTACAGGGAAGCGAATTATAAACTGAAAACAAATTTAAGCGGCCTAATTAATTTTTTAATAAGTGAAATGTTGCCGCCGGATTTTCTGGGCAGGCCATCCAATCAGCATCGTTAAAATGTTGCTAAAGGTATTCAAGTATAAAAGAAAACCCCATGCATACGAACAAAAAAAACATTGTAAATTGTAGTAGTGCAAACCTAAAGAAACCATCTCCTTGCTTACTCGTACATAGTACATATGTTTATGTGCATATGCATGTATGTATATACACCTTTTGCCAAAAAATAGAAACATCGATTGGGCATACTAAATTAAATAATTTAATAAATTTACCGCCGATGCTGTGCTAGTATCCGCCGTTTGCTAGAAGTAGCAGAGCGACTGGCAGTTGACTCTGCAAGACATAAGCAAGAGCCCTCTCTGACCCAGGGGCCGACATTTTTTTTTTTCTTTTTTACGATTTTTTGCGTAATTTCGACTCTACTCTATCCCAGGAAAAATATTTCGAATTTTTCGTAAACAAATGAATTCCAATGATGCTTAGTATATATTATGAATAGTGCCTACTTTTGTTCCTCCCGCAGCATAAATATTACATTATTGAACGAATTCTTCACAGGGTTTGAGCCAAGTGCGTGTTTGCCGGACAAGGCAAATCCGAGACCTGCTATCGCACAAAGCTTGAGAACATGTGAAGGACTTGTGTATGAATGTACTGTATTTAATAAGGCCGTTAAAGTGAGCTCAAAGTCGCATGTCACAGAACTCGTAGGGCCTCTTCACTTTCATGTTTTGTCATTTGTTACACAAGGGAACCATTCTCTTAGTGTGCTTAGCAGTTAGTTGTAGAAACCTTAACATCGATTTCAAAGTCCGAACAGCTGTAAGGAAAAGCTATATAAGCTATACTTGTCAAATAAACATACATTTTTATGGATATACTGCACACACAAATCAACTGCAGTTGAACGAGATTTAAAAATCACGAACATTTTCATATGATTATAAGATATAGGTAGCTGCCACAACAAACTTGATTTGTCTCACGAAATGCGTCTATAGCAATTTTCATTCGCCCCCCTCTAAAAGAGTTCGGGATCCGCCCAGAGCAGGGGCGTAATCATTCAAAGAAACTGGAAGGAAACCTTTGTAAATAACCTTGAAGTTGTATTCATTTTTATATTTCACTCAATATTGACGAGTTTTTGAAAAATTTTGAGAGAAAAAATATTACGACCCGTTTACTTTCATATGCCATAATCCAATTCAGTTTACCTAATGGACGTAACACGTTATAAAGCTCGTAATGCTCATCGTTCCAATGTCTGTTGTATCCGCCATCACTAAGGCGTAAAAGCTCATCAATCTTTCAAAGAATCTGACTCTCGAATCTCCAAGAGCCCTCTCATGGGATATTGACTTAGTTCATGCTTCTGAGCCGTACAATAGGACGGGCATAACGAGAGACTTTTAGGGTTTGGTTTTGTCTGTCGAGAGAAGGCTTTACTTCTCAGTTCGATGTAGCACTTGTTGCCAATAAAGATCCTCCGTTGGATTTCATGGCTGACATTTTTATTGATTGTCAAATTATCTTCTCCAGCATCAGATTAAAGAAGTCGCACGACAAAGAGTCACCCTGTCCGACACTTCGTTTGGTATTAAACGTCTCGGAGAGGACCTTCCCAATTCTGACGAAGCTGGTGGTGTCATTTTATATAACCGTATAAGTTTCGCGGGGATATCAAATTCAAACATTGCGGTAATTTCTTATTATGCTGTTGGAAGTGGCTTTGAAATAAAAAATAATAATAATATTGCGTGTCGATTTTTATTTCTTTGATCTTTTAAAAGATCTGGCGTACTTTGAGTATCTGGCCGATGGAAGATTTATTTACAAAATTTAAATTTTTGATTTAAAAAAACCTTATATTAATTAAAAAGCCAAAGCTATGATATACCATAAATTATTTAATTTTTCCTGAAATTTACGCTGTTTTATTGAATTTAATCGGCTTAAAGTTTTTCGCCACATACACTCAGTAAAAAAACATGTGCCAGCCACAGTCATTTTTATTATTTGTTAGTTCTATACACTTCGTTATTTACGCCACTGTGCAGCGTAATTACTCTGCGCGCACCATTAAATTCGCAAAGTCAATTTTGGCGACATCTTTTCTATTTACTCAAACAACTTATTAAGGTTTAACTGCGTGAGGAGTATTTGCACACGGATGTGCTTACCACTCTTACAATATTAAAAAAAAAAACCGAAGGTTTCATAACTTTTATGAATGGAAGAAATATATAAGAGCCATGTGTAATATTAATTCGAAATTAATGATTATGACTGCTATAAAAGTCCCAATAATAATTAGTATTTGTGGAAAATTTCAAGGGTTTAGCTGATGTAATGAGGGAGTTTTGGCCCATAATGCATTTTTTGAACTATCGGTTATATGGCAGCTATATAGTATGTATCTTATATTTATCCAATCTTAATAGTTTTCACTGCTAAAATAGTTCCGATAATAACTATTATTTGTGCAAAATTTCAAGACTTTAGCTGCATTAATAAAGGTGTTTTCGTGCTATGTATGTATATGCTATATATCTTTGGTCTATACGATTTTTACTGCTTCTATAGAGTTTAGAATAGCGTTCCTTTTTCAAACCTTTTGTTTATTAAATAAAGGTGTTATGAAACAAAATATTATATCTGAACAATCGGCTCCTTTTTACGTTATAGTCATCCGATTTGGCGGGTTTCGACAAATATCCTACAAATTATAAAAAGGCACCTGACTTTCAAGTTTCATTCAAATAGCTCAAAAAGTGAGGGACTAGAGCTCGTCAACCTGATCATATCGCTATACTTTTTGATGGGTCTAACTTTTAGCGTTCTGGTACTTACAAACATCGGATCAAAGTTAATATACCATTTCCATAAAAGGTATAAAAATTCAACTGACGCAAGCACTGTAAGAATTACTACTACTATTTTGGTATAATTTCTTTGATAATCCATATCCAGTATAAAAATCATTTTTGTTGTAAGTTCCCAAGAACACTTATAGGTAGAACACACAGATAGTCGCTTTATGAGAGTTTCGATTGTTTTTGGAACTCTGCAGATCAGTTTAGGCACAAAATATTTCTGCCAGAAAGATGGACATCTCAATCGGTTCCCTGCACGGTTAATGAGCCGATCTTGTTCCAGGTTTACGTATTTTGGCAAATTAAAAATTTTTGAATAAACCTACATAATTTCGTCTGTTACATAAGCCTGAAATTTTTGCAAAACTTTAATTGGGTTTAATAGTGTCCCTCGGCATTACTTTATTAGTTTAGTGCCTTGTGAGGATATCAATCTTCCATCGACTTTCATACTCCTTAGACTCGATATTGGAACTAATTATCCTTAAGATAATGCACACCATTTGGATTTGAATTTACACTTCAAAAGTTACGAGCATATTGAAATATTTCGAATGGTCGGATATCAGCGTTATATGAAACTGAGATTTGGTTGGAGTCCACTTTTCAATATTTACAACATATTTGGTAGTTTTTTTTCTTGATTTTAAAACTCAATGCGTTTAAATTTATATGTTCTATTCGGAGCATTTTGTTATATAAATTGCTTGTATTATAAAAGAAACCAATTTTTAAAAACTCTCAAATCCACGGATATGAAAAAAATCCGAGATACAATAAAATTATATTTTTTTAGTTTAAAAACTAAATATAAGGATTTTTAATATTCGATAATTTGGCCTTGTTTTGTTATAGTAATAAAATCACCTTTGCAGGTTAATTATTCACAGGACTTTGGTAGCTCCAATTTTAATTTCGAAACAATTTGGTACTATTTATGTTTAAGCTGAAATGAAATATAAAATAAGCGCCTGTTTTTGCACCTTTCGTCGAAAATTTGTTTATAATGAAGGATTTGCGTCTTACCAACTCAAATTTTTGATCTCAACCCTCTCTATTAGCCAAATTAACAACTTTGTAGCGTGTACTCGTCGCATCGCCATCATCAGTTACTGATAAGCAACTTTTTGTATTACTCCTCCAGGACCTTAATAGCACAAGCATTCTTACCTACATAAACGAGTATGTGCACTTTGATGAACACTAAGTTTTCGGTTAGACGAACGTATCGATCGATGACTACAAGTCACAATTTCACATTGACACCGATAAATTTTGATACTTTAAGTCATACAAATGAAACTAGTGATGTTACACCAATTTAGCACAATTTTCGTGCAATTAGCTGACGCCAATGGTGACCCATTGATTTTGCTTGTGTTTGTTGTGCAATATCTATCGGTGCTATAACCATAGCTCTTCGCCATTGCTTCAGCTGTCAATTGTCATCAATGTACACTTAAGCTGCCATGTTTGATGTCCAAACACAACTGAACTATATTCATATGTAACATATGTATGTACATTGTATGTATGTTATACACGTATACCCTGCAGCAGAAAGTATCGTAGTGAACTACTGAACTGACCAGTTTTTTGGAATCGTTTACCAGTACTTTCTACGATCGCGTTTAAAATAGAAGTGCACATACGGTCCGCTATGTGACTTTGCACACCTTATTCGATTGTAATTTTTTTTTTTTATTTTAAAGTTCACTGCCACGGTTGCCTCTTTGCTACCGTCTTTTCTGTTTGGTAACTTGGTAATTTTAAAATGCAATTAATAGTATTTTAAAAAATTTAGATTAAAAATCTTGCTCTACAAAAAAATCACTTGTTAAAAATTATGCAATATATTTTGCAATATTTACCGCAAAATTTGAATCCATTGTGGATGTAAATAAATAATGAAACAATTTTGGGTTTTTTTTTTGTTTCGATACACATCAGCAGCTCGATTTTTACAATTCACGATTAGCGCAGATTTTCAATGTATGCAATTTTTAAAGTTTTTAACGGAACTGACTAAATAAAAGAAACTTTTATCAAAAATGTTAGCTCGAACCATTTTCATGAATCACTTGTTAATCATTGGACGAATTAAACTTCAGCTTAGCTCATGAACTTCTGATATTGAAATACATAAATGAAAGAACGTGGAATTTCCAATCAAGGAAATTGCAACCCCAATGAATTTTTTTTTCTCGTTCCATTGTTGACCATGCGAAAAAATTCTTTAAAATTACATTTAATTATTATGATATAATATTTACAGTGTTGTGCACTTCAATAGCAACAGCATTCAAAATGACAACTTATATTAATTTTTAAGAATTTTCAATTTAAATTTAGTGAATTCTATAACATAAATTATATAATCCAAGTATAAAACTTTGTAAAAAACTAAAACAAAAATTCAAGAATTTTTAATAAATATTTTAAACTCTCTTCTCAAAACAAATAAACGAAATTTATTATTATATCGAAGACTGAACTTTGAAAAAAAAAATTCTACAAAATCAACAGTAATTCCTAGCCACTGGAAAATTTCACATTATTGTACTAAATTTTAATGCGCTGTAAAACTGCATATTCAAATAACTTCCAAAACTTCCGAAAAAAAGTTAAAAATTTATTTTTAGTTTTCTGCAAAAATTTAAACTTGGATTTATATAGTTTATATTAGGATATGATTTGAGTTAAAAATATAAAATATTTTATTTATTTATTTATTTAATAATTGTTTTAAATTTGATTTTTAAAACAATAAAAGATAAACTTAAAGCTATGACATCTGGGGTCTTAAGCTAGGTAGTTTAACTGCGAATAAGTTGTTATTTAACTTAAAAAAATATAAAATAAAAAAATGGGAATATAAGTGTCATTTTAAATGCATTGGTCTTTTTTAGTAACTTCTTCGTAATTTTTTATTTACTTTTCTCAAGCTTGCGGCAACGCTAGTTAAAGCTATGCAAAACAAATCTGTATTTTAGCTGGCACGTGTGCTTTCGAAATAATATGTGAAAGTTCAAGGCGTTTATTTACCATGCATACAGTCTTGAGTTCGAACCTTGGTACGTTAAAAAAAAATTTTTTTCCGTTATTATTTTCGCTCCACACTTTGATGTTAGATGTTTGTAAAAGAAACAAAAACTAAATGGTTCAAAATTGCTGCGATTTTGAAATAGTTTTGAACCAGAAAAAGAGTTACAAATGCGACCGAGCCCACTGAAGGGTAGTTTTGGCGCCTGTTGATGCATTCGTATGCACAAGTTTCCAAACATACTTTTTATGTACCTATCTACTTTTCTGTATACACACATATAATATATACATATGTATATCTATGAACGAATGTATGTATGTATTCGTATGCAAGGCATTGTATGTCGCATGTGTTTGGCATTGAGCCGCAGTAAATACGCCGCACCGGGAATGTGCATAAATTTTGTCATTGATACGATTTATTGTCATGGCGGGCTGATAAAAGAATCCGCGTGGATTTCCGAGCGTGACTTATGGTAAATGTTGAAATTTGGTGTTTGCAGGAGCAAAAAAAAATAAAATATTTTAAAATAAATTGGTATAAATATTGTATATTTTAAAATACACATGAAATATGTATCTACATTCATGCATACACTCTGTTCGCAAATTAAGGCACAAATACATATTTGGGCAATTTTTATATCCGCCAATGCTTTAAAATTATTTTTCAATTAAAACATTGTTAATTCTCTAACAAATACCATTTAACCCAACATTTTGAATTTTATAAGAAATATAGAAAACATTTATTAGAATTTTATCAAAATTTTAAACTTAAAAAAAAACTGTTAAAACTTTTTGGTGTATGCAGATATGTAGCTCATTCATTTTTAGTACAACAAATTGCAAGTTTATAGTTGCTACGAATAACCACGAGTTTTTAACAATTTTTCTACTGACATTCTTTTTTTTAGACATGTGGTTTTCAATGAGGCAATACTTTTTTCGGAGTTGGTCTTTTTGACAGCTGTTACTTTATTTAAACTCAATTTGGTTTGCAATTTCATTTTGAATAGACTTACTCCGGGACAAGCGCGTCACACGTTCGATATATGGGCCAAAAACAAGATGACCACCAATCTCGATTTTCACAAGAAAATTTTTTTCAGCGTTGAAGCTCACTTTTAGTCGAATGGGTACGTTAATAAACAAAATTGTCGCATTTGGAGTGATGAAATCCACAAGCCATAAAGCCAACGAAGCAATCAATTTATTGAAGGAAACTTTTGGAGAGCGCATTATCTCGCGTCGTGTACCTGTGGCGTGGCCTTCAAGATCGTGCGATTTAACACCGCTGGTCTTTTTTTTTGTGGGGTTATGTGAAGTCGCTTGTCTACGCTAATAAGTCCGAGACGATTGACGCCTTGGAATAGAATACTCGGCGAGTTATTGCTGACATACGGCTCCAATTGCTGCAAAAAGTTTTCGAAAATTGGGCCATAGCATTAAATTATATGCGTTTTATTTTTTCTTAAAAACCACATGTCTAAAAAAGTCACCCTGTACAAAATTATCGTTCTTTTGCATTGTATGGAGGAAAATGCTAGTAAAAAAATTGTCAAAAATCAGTAATAACTTGTTGACACTTGAAACTTGCACTTTCTCAGGCTAAAATTAAATGTGCCAACAAACTGCATACTCAAAAAAGTTCTTAAAAGATTGTTTAAAAAAGTTTAAAACTTTGATGAAATTGTGTTAAATCATTGTACATTTTATAAATAGTTAAAAATATGTGTGTTTATTGTTTTCTTTTTTAGAGAATGAACCGTATTTTACTTGAAAAATATTTTTTATTAATTAGACGAATAATAAAAGGCCCCAATTTGTTAATACATATATGGTTGTGTTACAATACATATGTGAACATAGTATATTTACTAAAAGCCAAACAAAAAACACAAACGCACCTTATAAGAATTCAAGCTTAAAATCATAAAAAGTACATGTATGTATTTATGTATGTACACATAATTTTTAAACAAACTTTGTAAATACATTCATATTTATTTGGCTAGCACTCAGCCTTTAAAACACTCCCATTTATTTGCAAATAAAACAGATACTCTGCTTAAATTGCCTCGAGTAATTTTTAATAACTAAAAATGTATATAGTTCCAATATAAATACACATATGTACATATGTACATATGTATTTGCGCCAGTACGCTCATACATATATATGTAGTTGCATATATAGACATGCTTGGGCGAATGTGCATGTGCACATTGAGAATTATTGCATACATTTCTCTTCTGCTTGCGCATGTTTCATATATTTCTAGTTGAACAGAGCTGTAATTCATTTTTATTACGACGCAGCGAAGTGCAAAAATTTTCGCTTGTACAACATAGTGCAAAAGTAACATTCATCCCAACGCACACGGAATGCAGCAACTAAACCTCCAGGTGGCAAGCAACAGGCCACCCTTTACACAATGCACGAATATTAAAAACAAATTTTAACCTCTGCGCTCTTATTGTATATTTCTCAAAGGTTATGTAAATCCCAAATACACGTTCATATTATTTTTGAATACTTTTTCCCACTAAATGCCAATTCACACTTCTCATTTTATTCGAAATTCTGAAATTCAAGTATTATGGCAAAAAACATATCTGAAAACCACCAAAACTTTGTATATACTATAAATATAATATTATTGTTTACAGCTTTAGCTTTAATTTGAACTATAGAATTGGAAAATATGCAAAATTATTTTGGTTTAATGAGCAAAATTGTAAAAATGTCGCACTTTCACTTGATTACGGAACCGCATGTAACACATATTAAAACATTTTATAAAACTTAAGTATACTTTAATTAATTTCGGCTATTCAAACAGATGACAACTCAGTTTAAGATGTGACTACGAAAACATATAAAATCTAACAATTATCCAATTTGAGAATTCACTTTTAAAGCTTAGTACACAACTCTCAAGAAAATCAAAAAATTCATATAAAATGGCACTCAAGAAATGAAAAATAATTTCGTCGACAAAAATGTCTTTAATCAGTCTGAGCTCTCAAAAAAAAAATGCTTGTGTATTTACGAACATATTCAAGAAAATTTTCCGCAACGGCAACGTACTGGTTCAAGCAACAGAAATAATAAAAATATTTATTGTAATTTTTCTTGAGGAGTGTATTCTAAGCTTAAATATATTGAATTTTATTATAAAAAGTGTATGTTTCAGATGATGAAAATTGCGCAATGAATTTTAAGAAACCTAAATAGACGATGACATTTTAACATTTTTAATATGTATACACTTAATAAATATAAATAAACTAGAACGCCCGGCAAACTTTGTACCGCCTAAAATGCGGAATATGAAACTGCGACCTAAATTTCACTTCCATTTTCGTATCTTTCTACTTTTATTCATACCTATGGCAGATTTTACAAGTTAAAAATGCAGCTTTGATGAATATAAAAGCAATATATCGTCTTCCCAATTATGATGTATCGTTTTCTGTATACTTGGATCCAGCTCTATCCAGCGTTAACCAGCAACATAATTTTTCGCAAATCCATTTTTCATCATTCAAGTAGCATACAACATGAATTTCAACATCGGTTCAGAAATACGACTTTTTATAAGTTACTTGACTCCAGCGCCACCTATCTCATTAACTTTTCGCAGAGATGTTTTTCTTTCCTTTACCAATACATATATGTATGTATATGTATAATATGACTGAAATCGGACTTGAAATACAATTTTCAGTTATAACTCGACACCAGCGCCACCTATCGAGGTTTTATCTCCGTAACATTCTCTAGTTATGGGCGTTTATACGTACCCAACTTTCTTTTATATATATAGAGATAAAATAAAAGACTTCGAGCATTGCTTTTGAAATTACATGATTTGAAGTAGAAAAAAGTGTTTTTTTCACAGGTTTGTTTTTCGAATAGAGATAAAACTGGCATTTTGTGGTCAAATCTGGCAACTCTAATGTCATTTATGTTCAGTTTGGTTTGCCATTTCATCATGAACAGGTTGACAAAAGAACAACGCTTGCAAATCGTGCAAATTTATTTCGAAAATAATGGTTCAGTTCGCGAAGTTTACCGTGAGCTCCGTCCATTTTATGGTCGACATAATCGTCCATCAGAGCAATTAATTCGGTTAACCATGGATCGTTTTCGCACTACGTTTACTCTATGTGATAATGCGCATCCGCAGAGACGTCGAACAGTGCGCACCGAAGAAACAATTGCCGCTGTAGAGCAAAGTGTTGAAGAGGACCCGAATGAATCGATTCGCCACCGTGCACAGCAATTGGAGCTTTGTCCATCAACTTTATGGAAGATTTTGCGCAAAGATCTTGGCTTGCGACCTTACAAGATCCAGCTTGTGCAAGAATTAAAGCCGCGATACCATGCAATGCGTCGTGATTTTGGTGTATGGGCCGAAAATGAGATTGATCTCGATGCTGATTTTCATCGCAAAATTTTGTTCAGTGATGAGGCTCATTATTGGTTGAATGGCTACGTCAACAAGCAAAATTGCCGCATTTGGAGTGAAGAGAATCCACATGAGACCCTTGAAACGCCATTACATCCACAAAAACTGACTGTTTGGTGTACTCTATGGGCTGGTGGAGTCATTGGGCCATACTTCTTCCGCAATAATGCTGGAGAGGCAGTTACCGTTAATGGAGACCGGTATAGAGCCATGATAACCGACTATTTTGTTCCCGAATTGGATGGCATGAATGTGGATGAGTTGTGGTTCCAACAAGACGGCGCTACATGCCACACAGCGCACGTCACAATCGATTTATTGAAGGAAACATTCGCTGAGCGCATAATTTCGCGGAATGGACCTGTCAATTGGCCACCAAGATCGTGTGATTTGACACCATTGGATTATTTTCTTTGGGGATATGTGAAGTCGCTCGTCTACACCAACAAACCAGAAACGTTAGGGGAATTGGAAGCCAACATTCGTGGCGTTATTGCCGACATACGGCCCCATATGCTCGAAAAAGTGGTTGAAAATTGGACCTGTAGAATTGGCTTTATTCGAGCCAGCCGCGGCGGCCACATGCCCGAAATCATATTTTAACATTAATGGCATAAAATTATCCTTCCAATAAAGCCAAATTGATGGACCTTAAAACGATTTTCTTGTGTTTTATTTCAATTCGAAGTTCTATACCACTAAAAAAAACACCCGGTATAATAATATTTATAAATGAAAATATTTAGAAATTTTTGTACGTTTTTTTTTTTATAAAACAATAACTTTTAATGGGATTTGTAAGTACTTTAGCTCAATGTTAGGGAAATAAATACGCGGCATTTACATATAGATATTTAATTAGTTTTGGATTATACCGGATATCTAAGAATTTCATATAAAATGAGAAGTGTAAGCCTTGATACAAAACTTTCATAAAATGTTTATCTCCGTGTTATACATAACCCATCACAAAAAATTCCATGAGACCACAGGGATTACTTTTTTTTATTCATATTGTTGCACTGTGTTATTATCGTAGGCTTCTTCTGCCCTACAAGCAGACAATGATGTAGCTTTTTCTTCAATGCTTTTGTTTTTACGTAACAGTTTTATTTGATCTCATTTATTTTAGTTTTTTAATGCTTTTTTTTTACTTCATTCTCCCTTTATTGTGGAGATGAGTTTAACATGCGCCTAGCGGCTTGCCTGCAAACCTTCCATACATCGTCCATTGTTTTTTTCGTCCTTGCGTCCGTTCATCGCACCACAACACATACCACATGGGAAATGTATGTAAAAGCATAATGCGACTATGGCGTTTTATTGCAAAATGCAATTTCTGCTTTTATTTAACAACTGAAAGAAGAACAAAAGTAAAGAAATTGTAAATATGAATGGTGGTTATGAATATCGTAACAAGTGTAGATTAATAAGAAAGAAAGAAAGGATGGCTTAAGCCGAACTCGAAATTGCTTCACGGTTTAATAAAAAATATTTAGTAGCTGTGACAAATTTTTACTTTGCTAAAAAACATGCACCCAATTAATTTTCTAAATTTTAGTTCATTTATATTAAAAGTAGACATTCTTAGAATGCTACTCTAATGACAGATCGAACTTAAAAGCATAAACTAATGTAAACTACTTATGTCACTGTACAACAATTAAGTGAAAAAAGTCGATGTCATTGTGTTATGCTAAATCTATTAAAAAAAAGGTATTTCATTAATAATAATAAGACTTATTTTTAATTTCATAAGTTTGAGCCAATCTATTCCCCAAGCTCTTTCATTTGATATATGCACATACATTTCAACTCTATAGCTATTGTAGTTCAGTCAAGCAAAGATATATCATGGATACATAGATACGTAGTACAATTTTCGTAGATTCTGCGAAAAATGCATCACTGAGTTTGCATGGCTACGTCGTTGATTCCAAAATTCGAAATTCGTACTAGAGTGGCAGCGGTAAGCTTATTCGTACCGCCATTTCGTATATTTTTATATGAATTTGTGACGACGTGTTTTGGTTGCCAGATAAAAGTATAAAAATAATATTCAGAAGAAATATCCACTTTATTTCAATAATTTAAGAAAAATTCAAATACGTAGTGAAATGTAAGTATGAAATTTAATAAAAATATTTTCATTTAAAGAGATTTTCTTGTTTTCTGTTTTTCATTTGAAGTAACAATGCGCCCGCAATACGCTCGGTTTCTTGAATTGTTGAAGGAAAATTCAGAGTTTCGTCAGGATTACACCACATTCAAAAAGGAGAAGGTGGACAACTTTTGGAAAACACAAAATAACACCCGGAAACCTGGATTTTGCATAGAAGTACTTTTTTGCATTTGGGTTTTCTTGTCACACATTTCCAGCTTAAAAAATTCTTACAAAACTTAAAAAAAAGTTGGGGTCGATCATTAGTTTATCATAATTTTTTCTGGTGCCTTCTTCCGCAAAAATCTTAGCACCGAAGACAGTTTATGGATATCATTCATTGGCGACGGTCTCGGAACACTTGAGTTGTCCTCTTTTAGCAAATTCATAAATACTGGTTTATTTAATATGTAGAACATTTTTAACAAATTTATAATTTAAAACATGTAAAACTATATATTTCACAAACAAAAACTGTTTCATACAAAGTGTCATCCCATCCCAAAGGTTTAAGGGCATCTCATAAAGTTTTCCGCAACATTTTAACTTTTGCTAAATTTGGCCTTTCATTCTTAATTAAAAAAGATTACTCTCGCACTCCCAAGAAGATTCATTTTGTTTATTAAAAGCCAAATAGCCGTTTAAAAATAAAATCTTTTGCCAAAATTTATTTTCTTTTTGTGCCTGCTGATGTTGAAACTTCAAAATTTGGCACTTGAGCTTGGCATCACCATTTCCGAGTTCACACAAATTCAGCGATAGCAAATTTTTCAAATACGTACAAATGAGTGAGAACACATAAATTATATAATATCATATTTACATACATATGTTTGTACATATGTACTTAAATACATACATATGTATGAAAATATAGACGAAGCTAATACAAGCGTGTTGTATAATTAATTATGGTTATAAGGAATATAAATAAAAGCTTTTATCATCCATTGTCACGCCAACCACACGTGTGTGACATATTATAGCTCAATAGTTTTAGTGAAAGTGGATGAAAAATTGATTGTGAAATTCCAGAACGTACCTACAAGTTTTTATCAAAAAAGAGTGCTCGGTTTGAATTGCATGACACAAAATAACGTTAAAATGTTTTTAATTTCCTTTTGGGCAAATGCTACTACTTTGTATGACAGGCCACGTTTTATATACATAAATATAAATATAAATATATAATATATGCACATAAATATAATATATATACATATGTATATATATACATACTTACTTGCTATCTAATTCTCTAATTTTAGTGCATGTATTATCGATGCATTTATTCGATTTGTGGCCGCTGTGGTCGAGTTGGTAGCTGTGCGCGCAATAGCTCGATATGCCTCTGAGTTCGAGGTTCAAATCTAAGTTATGGCAAGCAAACTCTTAATCATAGAGCAAGTTTTTTTCTAATAGCGGTCAACCCTCGGCAGGCAATGGCAGACCTCCGAGGGTATTGCTGCCATAGAACAGCTTCTCATTAAATATGTACATCTGCCGTTCGGAGTCGGCACAAAACTGTAGGTCCCTTCATTTGGGGTAGATTATAAAGACGCACACAACAAATGGTAGGAGAAGCTCGACCAAACATAGTGTAAGCGCCAAATTATTATTATTATTATTATTCTCGATTCAAACTTTTTTAATATATATAGAGTAAATATGATGTTTAGACTTTGTTAAAATGCCAAGTTAAAATAACACGGTACAACAAAATTTAAGATTTAAAAAATCGCTCCGGGTTTCTCAACGATTTCTAAAGCTTTTGAGTCTGCTGAATCCAAATCCAAAGTCAAAATTTTCTGGTCACCCCAGATTTTCTCTACAGTACGTGGTTTGTCCAGAAACCGGCAATTGTAAAAAGAAAATTCAATGATTTTTTGTTTATCATTGAACAAGTGTAACTAAAGGTTTTTAGGATCAAGCAATCATAATATAATAATTTTTGAGCCCATACAGATGTTGTTGTAGTGTGAAAAGTTTAAGTTTTAAATAGTACATTTTCGACTTTCACAAATACAACACAATATAAACACAAATACAAAGATATAAACCCTAATATGACACCAATTAGCCTTCCACCCACCGATAAAGCCATTACGCAGAAAGTTTTCATCAGACTCCGTCTTATGCACACAAAGCTGAGACATCAACACATTATTAGTAAAGATCAACAACCAACATGCCGTTTTTGTAACAATGCACCATTAAACATTCTGCATACCCATCTACATTGTCCAACACTGGCTAACACCCGACACCTAATAATTGGCTGTAACAATCCTCTGGAACTCTTACGTAACCCAACTTCTATTAACATTCATCGATTTACGATTATATTTGTAAACTTCAAATTCAACATTTAATATAACTTGAAATAAGTAATTTAACTACTACATGTTAATTAGACCAAAGGACGATAGCCCTGGCAGCTAGTACCTTTAAATATTAGTGTAAGTTTTTTAAACATTAAATTAATTATAATAAATAAATAAATAAATAAATAATAAAATGGTATGGAAACAGTTATATAGTTATGCCTAGCCGCAAAGTAACGCAAGGGATATTTTTCCGAAATTTACTTTTTGATGAAGAATTGTTCTAAAACTCATAACACGTCTTCTGGTTAAATATGGTAATCATTAAAGCTACGACGATAGTTTAGGTTAGATTAAAGTGTCTGCCAGTGGTTCCGCCAGCTTACCTAGGCCTTAGCTGAGGTCCATTGTGTTAGCATGCGGATAAGAAATCCTGTACTCGAATCAACTTGTGGACTTTAAGAGTTTAGCTTGTGTACCCTACCCGTTGAAGAATTCTAATCTGGAGAGATCTCTTATTATATTATATTCCAAAGTGCGGTACATCGGCGTCTCACGGTTTCAGGTTTTTCCGCGTTCTGCAGCGTCTGCAAAAGTCATTGCAGGGGACAATCAGTCTCTCTGCGTGCCTACTGTTATTATTCCTTAAGCTAAGGACAGGTCTGCCCTGCTTAGCAAGAGAAGACCTTGCGATCATTTGACGGCCCGTTCCGGCCACATGAGCTTGGACTTGATGTAAGTGCTATCGTTTTTCCAGCGATTTACTGTTCCTTGAGGTGATAAATCTCTTACTAAGATTAACTACCTTGAACTTTATAGTAAACGACACCCGCACTTTTCAGATGCCAAAAATTAACATACAAGTTAGTAGTGACAAATGTAAATTATAACAGCTAAAGAACTAGTAATAAACCCAAGAGAATTAAGAGTTCGTGATTACCTGTAAAATATGTGGGAGCGAAGTTTTCATCTACCTGCCTTTTATACATATTTTACTGTATTTACATTATTAATAATGCCGTCGAATTGCATCAGTTGTGCGAAGTGAAGTTTTACATAGATTCAGCGTAAATACAAAAGAAAATGTATATTTTGTTATTAAATATTATTTCATCAAACATGTGACGCAAAAATGTATCTAAATGTCATAAACCATTTCGGAATTTCGTCCATTTAACATTTAAATCGGCTGGTAATGATTCATCCGGTGTCAATTACAGTTGTCAAAGTTCCCGAATTAATATTTTGGCTGTGACTGCTATTGGCGTAAGTATTCGCAAAGGATCAAATAGCCTGACTAAGTCGGCGCTAACTGATCATTTTTTCTCAAAACTGCAGCTCCCTTGAGACATCTTGATGCAGAACCTATACATTATTGGCATCCATGTTAATCATAAAGTTTTTATAATTTGATTTGTGTAATTTTTAAAGTCCACATCTACATCTTGTTTTTCCTTGCCAATATTTTGCATTAGTTATGACTGATTTCCACATCGATTTTATAGGCTAAGAGCAACGCCGCTTTAAGATGTGTATAAGTTTCTGCAGGATTTCTATCGTTGTTGTTAAGCCGTCTGGCCCCTTAATTTTGTCATCTATATGGAAATTATATTGTATAAATTGAGCACCGAGAGAATATTGTGCTGAATTTTATTTCTCAATTTCCTATTCCCGATCTCATCAAGTTCCAAAGGCAGAGCAAAGGACGGTTCTTAATTAATGCCGTCATAGGTTTAGATTCCACATATTGAATTGGAGACGTAATCTCCACCAATTTTTCCTGAAATGAGCCACTCAAACACCGTGTTTTGTAGAATGGGTAGGTTTATGATAGCTTTATATGTCCTGCTGCCATCAGCTGGTTGTAAAATTCTGTTCCCAGCAATATACAGACTTTCTCTTGACTATTAAAGGCATATCGACTCTGTTGGGACTATTAACTGCAGGATCAGCTAACATGATCTTTTTAGGTTTTTCTATTCCTCGATATTGATATATTTCGAAGTCTGTGGGGCTAAAATGTGAGGCAATACTGCTTCTAGCCGTGTAGTAAAGCAGTTTATTCCAGAATATAGTGCTACATTAACTCTGTGCTGAACCTTAATATTACACCCGCCATTTTCTTTGCTATGAGTTCTGCGATGCTTAAGCTGCGATACCTAGTTGTTGAACCAGCCGTTCAGGGACACAATTTACTTGTGAGTCTGAATCAATAATTGTCCGACTATGCACTTCTGTTACATTTGCTTTGGAATTCAATGCAATATAAATGCTTGTATGGAAAAAAGAGTTGCTTATCAAGTGGAGCTTGCGATTCAAACTTGTTGCAAGGAATTCAACAAAATATATACCTGTACATACATACATACATACGTATATGTATGTTCCCCTTCCGTTGCGTACTTGTCAAAAACTAAAATCCATTGTCCAAAAATTTTATTCCGCTACCTGAGTACATTCATAAAGATGACGCCCCCTAGTGGTTGAATTCAAATCGTGCAACTGTTTTGTGCAGAAAAAAATAAATTTGACTTTTTTTAAGACTTATCGTGGATTTCGTAAGCGGAGCTGGGGTGATGAGAATTCAATAGAAAAAATTTAAGCAAAGGTTCTTTTAAGACACACACAAACTGTTTGTATGTATATTCATATCAGCATTATTTTTATATCCGAGCGTACTTGTACACTTTCTTCGCATAACGGTTGTTTGTAAAAGCAAAAAATAATCGAGATAGATATAGACATATATATACTTAAATGATCAGAATGAAAAGAGGAATCGATTTAGCCCTGACTGTCTGTCCGTCCGTAGGTCTGTCCGTGGTTACAATAACTTGAGTAAAAATTGAGATATCTCAATGAAGTTTTCTGCATAGATTGCTCTTTGGACAGGGTAGGTTTATATTGAAAATGGTCAAGATCGGTCAATAACCACGCCCACCACCAATATAACGGAACAAAAATCCAATGAAGCTCTAATGGTAGAAGTTATGCACTTTGATTGCTCCCACAAGTTGCAAATGACAAATCGGAAAATAAACAAATTGTATATAAAACAGCGTAGAGAGAGAAATTGAAAAATTTAGAGTTCCTTCATGAAATGCAATTGTCCGAAATTTAGAAGTTCTTGGCTTTTTGATTGTTTATAATTCTACAAAGTGAAATCCATCTTATTGCTTCAATGAATTCTGCGGAACGCCTATAACAGACTTAAATGTGATTTAGTTTTCTCATTCATCTACAATAATTTGCAAAGTGGAATGTATGTTTGTATGTATTTATATTTGTATAGCAACACAAATCGAATTCACTATAAGTAAAAGAAAATCTAGCCTTAAGTTGTAAGAAGCAACGAGTAGTGACTTGCTTAATAAAAGCCTGTGCTCAGAGAAACATTGATTTTATCAGACAATGCTTAATGACAAAAAAAAAATATCTTAGACTCTATAAATAAAGACCCTTTAAAAATTAGTCAGATCTAAAAATCGTGCAAACATGATTTCTCAGCAAATTTATTTTTTTTTTATTAACAAAGGTATGAAAAATTTTACTTAAAAAAAAAAAAGTTAATAAATCTTTGACTCTTTGTCTATAAAAAAAAGTACTTAATATATCATTTGATAAAACTAATATTTTGAGAGCTATAAAGTGATAGATAAACAATGGCTTACGTCGAAACACGTTACATTTGAAAAGTCGCATAACTTTTGAAAGAAAAAATTGTTTTGCTACATATTGCGTTTACAGGCATAGGTCTCTTCGTTCACGCTGCTTCCTCTTCCTCACCTATCTATTATGCGCGTTCAAAATAATTAGTTTCATATAATTTTTAAAAGATCCCAGATGTCTTAGCAAGCTTTCATAGTTTAAAAAAAAAGTTTTAAAACAATTATTAAATAAATAAATTAAATTTAAATAAATATTTTTAAACATTTTCACCATAAAATATATGTTAATGAATATGTTAGGATTTCAGCCGTAACTTACTAGGTTTACTTATATTTTAAAATTATTTAATATGAGTTTACAAAAGTATGGCGAAATATTTCTATTACTTTTTACTAGTTAACGAAATTTAGGGCGAATTTTAACAAGTTAAGCACATCCTTGAAGTTTGTAAACGAAACATATTACAGGCATTCTGCCTTGCCGTTTATTTATTCAAAATGTTCCAAAACTTACAGGATTTTCATGCATCCACACAACTCGCAAATTTTCACGCAATAAATCATATTATGAGATGCAATGATGCTGTACAAAAAGTTTTAGGAAACCGAATATAAAAACAGAAGTTTAAACCCAAGGAAAACCATTGTATGGGGATATTCTGTTTTGTTAGGAATCTGTGGCGGCATTCGGGTTTAACGCCATAATCTTAGCTACAAAACTAAAAACCTAGAAGTTTGAGATTTATCTTTGAAATGCTGTTAGCATAGTTTTCTCACATTTCATTGACATGCTTTCGCAACATTCTCGATTAAATTTTCTCCTTGCATTGTATATTTATTAATCAATTTAATTTAAGTTTTATTTATTGTATGGTAGGAGTGTTCCTCAAGCAATATTTATGATCTTATTCGAGTAAAGATTTTGCAAAATAATGGATATCTTAGGCTTGGTACAAATATCGGTGTTTCGTGATTATTATAAAATATTTGAAAAATCCCGCTATGCTACAAATCGATAAAGTTGATATCCCTAGAGCATATGTTAATGTAAGAGTACCTCCGTTGACGATAAAAATAAGATCCGCTACATTAATTTCGATCTATGTATTTCTCCCTCGACTGTGATATTTACGCTGCGCTCCTTTCTTTTTCGTTTTGTGTGTGAAACAAACGCAATTTATTGTACTAGCGATTCATCTATGTACTCGTATGTAGATTTGTTTATGTATAAAGAACATATTTTCATGCAAGCATTGCCGCTGTTGTTTAATTAAACATACCCGCTAGTACGGCCCATGGATGAAGGACTAATAAGTTTACTGATTACTGGTTCTCATAAATGTGATTCAGCAATGAAGTTAATACAGGCGTGTAATCATTGGTAACACAGGGCAACAGTAGTTTTGGAGACGAAATGATTCCAACTCCGAATGAAAGACCTAGACCCAGTTTGCAAACTTTAGACTGAGTGATTTTAGAATAAGTGGAAAATGGAGTTAAAATTCATATCGGTGCGAGATTTTTAGTTTCATGAGGAATAATTTTGTAGAATATTTTAACCCATTAGCTTTCTCAGGAAAGGGTAATTTTGACGCCTTTTTTGGCTTGTCTGAATAAAATTGCATTTTGAAGTTCGCTACAGGGTTAACATGTTCTAGGAAATTATTACTTGGAAAATTTCACTAGGGGTATTCTCAGACAAAATCTGTAAAAAAATAGCGCTAAAGTCCACAGAAACTAAAAAGGAAAACATATGTATTTGTTTTTGGAGGCTTTCTAAATTGGTCTAGGATTTTACTTATAAGTTAGAATCATTTTGTAACCAGGTAATGATCTTGAAAATAGCTACATTTCATGGGTGAAATCAACAGTTAAAATAATAGTTATGTAGTTACCGACTATACTACAGGATGGTTGTACACATGTACATATATATATTAATACGCACATATGTAGCATAAGCATTGTTCTCGCTTCGAGCTATGGAAAGGAAGTAAAAACCATGAGAGCATAAAGGCACTAACGGCATTCAACCGATGTACTCACAATGAACGCCTGGATGTGGGTGTTGCATTGGTGGCTTGCGTGGCTGAGTGGTGAATAATGTAGTGTTAATTCTTAAGCTTACAATACTGTTTGGCTTATGGATTTAATGCATACTCATCCAGGTATTTGGTGCAAACAGAAACAGTTCGAGCACACAAAACGAATATTTCAATGGAATTACAAAGAGTGTGGTAAGCTATAGTTGCGAGTAGTGTTGGGTAGTATCGTTTCAAAGGCTTTCAGAACTCGATTCTCAGTTTTAAACTTATTGATACTGAGTGTGCCCGCAAGTATTCACAACAACTCGAAAGTTCTCAGCACATATGTAAATATTCTTACAAAAGTTAGGTGACTTTTCAAAATTCGCGGTCGACGTTCATTCAATTATAGATTTTTATTGTTGTTGTGTTGGTACACATGTCCCAAATATTTGTTCACAGTTTCCAGTACATAGCATGCTTAGTTTGTTTTTGATCGCTAAAAATGTTAGACGTGTTTTTTCTTGTGCTTGGCAATTTTCTATTATTTTAAAAAAGTATTATAAAAATGAAGGTTTTTTTGGCCAAAAACAACACTACAATCATGCCCCAGCCACCGGATTTGGCCCCCTGCGACTTTTTCAAGTTCCCAAAAAAAAAGTCACCTTACTTTTTGAACACAACTCTAACATGCAAAGAATTTGCATTAAATTTTTTGCGAAAAATGGAATCGAGTGCTCGAAATGTTCACAGTGACGTACGATGAGTCCAATCTAAGAAATTGATAAATTGATGAATAAATAAGTATCTATTTTTTCATACAAAATTTAAGTTAAATTACTTTCTGAACACACCTCGTATGTACCAAGCTTCCCTCTTATTTAGCTTCAGAGTTCTTAGCCTTAACTGTGGAATATAAACAATGTATTGAGTTCCAATCACCTTCAAATTTTCAAAATGATTTTACTTCATTTAAAGTTTTAATATTGCATTGCAAGTATGTATGTATGTTCATATATATATAAAAATACTTTTAATATAGCACTTTATTCATTGGTTTTATCTATGTATTTAATACTTATGTAGTTTTAATAGCCTTCGAAAAATATATTTTTAAATATTATTAGAAAAACAACCATCAAAATGTTGAGAAATAATGCTTGCTTTTTTAAAATCCCATAAATAATGGTATAATATATTATATGTTTCCTTATGTGTTTCGAGGTGCCATCGCCGTCGAAGTGCACAGCAATCCACGCACATTTACATAGCGTAGCGTTTACGGTATTTTTATACCTTTCATGGTAATGCTATATTAAGTTTGGACCGATGTTTGTAAGTACCCATCAAAAGGTATGCTGAAATGATCTGAATGATCAGCTGAGTCAATTTAGCCATATCCGCCTGTACCTCAATTTATGAGCTATTTGAGTGAAACATGGCAGTCAGGTCCCTTTTTATAATTTACTAGACATTTGTCGATTGTTATATCCTTCATTTAAACATCAAGAAGCTTGAAATTTTGCAAGAAGGTCCGCTATTATTATGTCTCTATAAGCAGTGAAAATTATATAGATCAAACAAGTATTATATATAGCTCCCATACAACCGATTGTTCAGATATTCCATTTATAACGAAAACCCCTCCATTTAAGGAGCTAAAGTCTTTAAATTGTACGCAAATAATAGTTATTATGGGAACTATTTTAGCAATGAAAATCAACAAGATTGGATAAATATAACATACCATACCACCGATAGTTAAAATTTTGCATTTTATTATTTAATCAGCTAAAGCCTTGAAAATTCGCAAAAATATTAATTACAATTGACACTATTATAGCAGTCAAAATCATTTAAATCTAATTAATATTACATATGGCGATCATACAATTATTCCATTCATGAAAGGTATGAAAGCTTATATTTGTTGGAGCCTTTTTTTTACTTGTTTTTTTTTAAACTTGACGTAAACACTGTAAATTAAAGCGTATACATATGATGTACATACATATATATCTACATAAACTGTGTCCTTCAACTACAGTGATACAAATGGATTAGATGCCTCTATTAAATATTTATTTAATTTTTTATTTAAATACAATTATATCAGCTAAAGGCCAATTTTTTTGAACAATTTATAGAGAAAAAACACAACAACACCCAAAGCGGTAGAAGTTATAGTACTATTTCGGAGATCACCATTTCTCCTCATCAGACTTCTTTCTTAACGGCTTCCGCAAGAATCGAACCCGCGCCACCACGTAAAATTGGTCTTTAGCTTATTTAAAACAAATAATGAAATAAATAAACAGGTAAAAAAAAAACATAAATTATATCACCCCAGTTTGAGCTTTTTTGAGATTTTTGATCCACTCTCAGTGATATTCTTACTCCTTCCAATAGAATGAAATAGCAAATTTAAAAAAATATTAAAAGGCGCAGGAATTAGTATATTTATTTCAGTTATATTTATTATGGTTTTATCAATAAAATATAACTAACAGAGCTTGTGCAGGAAAATTGATGAGTTTAAGTATTACTTTGAGAACTCTCTCATTGACCTAGTATGCATATCGGAGACATGGTTTACTTCACATATGTGCGACGAACTCTTCGCAGTCAAAGGGTACAAACTCTTTAGACATGATAGACAGGGACACGGTGGGGGAGTTGCGATCTTTGTGAAGGATTCATTGAAATGTTTTGTGAAGTCAAAATCAACCGTGGACGTTTGTGTTGAATATATGTTTGTTGAAATTGCTTGTTGTAATCGTAAAATTCTAGTTGGTACCGTGTATCGACCAAATAAAAATGTGGACTGTAGCCCGCTCTCAAATGCTATTGAGAAATTATGTCTTTCATATGAAGATATTGTTATTGCCGGTGATTTCAACTGCAACTTGCTAGTCGAAAGCCGCGTTACTGACGCCATGAGCACTTTCGGTCTTTTGCCAATAAATACACTTACCCCAACTCATTTCACCAGTAGCAATGAATCTCTTATTGACATTTTTTATACAAACAACCTTAAACGAGTTCTACTATATGACCAACTATCCATGCCTTCTTTCTCCAGGCATGACTTAATTTTCTTGACGTTTGACTTCTCTGTCACTACCACTGACGAATTACAATATTATAGCTTTCGAGATTTTGAAAACATTGACTATGTTAAACTTAATAACGACGTAAATAAAACTGATTGGCGCTATGTAAATACGTTGACATCTACCGACGATCAAATGCAATTTTTACAGACGAATTTACTTAAATTACTTGACACGCATATTCCCATAAAAACAAAAATTAGGCGACATCATGACAACAATTGGTTTAATTTGGAAATTAAAAAAGCTATAGAAAAGCGGAATAAAATGTATGACCGGTGGAAGAGATATAAAACAAGTGGTTTTCGCAATCAGTTTTTAATTTTAAAGAAAGCGGTTGTTAAAATTGTTAGAAATGCCAAAGCTAAGTACTTCGATAAACACTTCGGCAGAGCAGTAGAAAGCAAACAAACTTGGAAAAAAATTAGAACTCTCGGTCTGGTTAAAAGTAAAACAAATAATTCGCAGTATTTGGAAGATCTTGACGCTATAAATGAAAAATTCGTAAATATATCAGCACCTCGAATAACAAAAATTTATAATAATATTAATTTACCGTGCTCACTACCAAACGATCTGAGATTTAGTTTTTCGTGTGTGGATCAGACCGACGTCCTTGAATGTTTCCTATATGTTAAATCTAATGCCGTTGGGACAGATGGCATTCACCCAGTGTTTCTAAAAGCAGTTTTGCCGATTCTGCTCCCGCATATCACACATTGCTTTAATACGATTCTCACCACATCCGTTTTCCCAAAATGTTGGAAAACTGCCAAAATCCTACCGATCCCTAAAACCAATGGCGAACTCAGACCAATTGCAATTTTACCATATCTTTCGAAGGTACTCGAGTTAATAATGCATAAGCAGTTAAGTGCGTTTCTTTCTAAGGACTCCCTTTTAAACAAGCGGCAATCCGGTTTCCGAAAAGGCCATAATTGTGTAACCGCGCTGACTGACGTGATCGAAGACATTCGCGAGTCCATTGACGAGGAACAGGTCACTTTCCTTACCCTATTAGACCACTCAAAGGCGTTCGATTCCGTAAACCACAGTATCTTATTTGCAAAACTCGATAAACTCTTTGGGCTGTCCTACACTGCTATTAAACTACTTGCCTCCTACTTAGAAAATAGATCTCAAGTGGTCTGTAGTGGGGCACTGACATCATCTGCTTTAGAACTAAAAAGTGGAGTTCCGCAAGGATCCATCCTCGGTCCGCTTCTCTTTTCCTTGTACATTAATGATCTACCAACTGTTATTACTGATATGAGCTTTCACATGTATGCAGATGATGTCCAGGTTTATAAATCTTGCAAGCTCAATGATATATGTGACTGTGTCATTAAAATTAACGAAAACTTACGCCGTATCAATGAATGGGCCTCCGAAAACGCACTGACTCTTAATCCGAAGAAGTCCCAAGCTCTTATTATCTCTAGAAAGCCTTTCGACACTTCGATCGTACCAAAAATCTCGCTTGGTGGCATCGATATCAACTATGTGGAGACAGCTAAAAATCTTGGCATAATCTTCAACAGAACTTTAACTTGGGATAGCCATATTAATGTAGTGGTAGGTAAGCTATATGGTATGCTTCGCGCACTTTGGACCACGCAACACTTTACCCCTCAACGAATTCGTATCTTAATTGTTAAAACTTATCTTATGCCCTCACTATTATTTGGTTGTGAAATTTTTGTTAACTGTGGTTATATGTGCAAAAACAAGCTTAATGTTTTGTTTAACAATATCACTCGTTATGCGTTTGGAATAAAGACAAGAGACCACGTTTCTCATCTTGCTGAGTCTATATATTCCATGTCCCTGGATAAGCTATTTCAGTATAGATCCCTCTTACTTTTGCATAAAATCTACTACTCGAAAGTACCTGGGTACCTTGCCCTCAGAATAACTGCCACGAAATCTATGAGAAATACTAAGCTCCTCGCTGTTAAATACAGAACAATGGTGTCGGAGAGGCAGTTCCTGGTGCACGTGACTCGTCTTTGGAATTCTCTTCCCCAAAGCTTGATATCTTTAAGTAACATTAGCACATTTAGACGCGAGCTTCAGAGATATATTAGTACTAGTTAAGATAATAATAATACTTAAGCAATTTTTATTCTTATACTTTATTATTTTCCTTCAGTCATATTCGTAGTTTTAAGTTTATATGTAGATATTCTAATTCTATTATTTTTATAAATAAATAAATAAACATACATATCCGTTGTGACTAGCACTAATAATTATAAGGTTTACCCTTGTTGTGTTAGGATTGAATTAATAATAACAAATAAATAAAATAAAATAAATAAATAAAATATAAAAATTAAGACCCTAAAGGTCTTTCTTTACATATAACTCTGTAAAAGCCTTTTGCTATTGGTATCACTGCAAATGAAATGTCACTTAAAAAAACATACTCCTTTGGCCTCGATTTTGACCCACTTTCAACGGACAGATTTATTTTAAACTTTGTACACTTATCAAGAACTAGTGACAATACAATAATGCGATAAATTTATGTAGTTATATTGAATTTACGGGCACAGGCAACCGGCGGGACCTGATCGGAAACAAAACGATTGGAAGTGCAGGACACTAATTCTTAATTGTGAGTGCTTCAGAAATTATGAAATTATACAGTTGTTTGCGTCGAAAGGATTACAAACTGAAAAATAAAACATAAATAAAGTAATTTGCTTTTCCTAAAATTGTCTATAGCATAGCGACATTTAGTCATATTCATTTGATCATGGGCGGAAGTTATAGAGGGATTCTTCATTTTTATAAGCTCTCATAGCTCATTTCCAATTTATGAGCTATCTTGCTACTGAAAAGTTTTATAACCGCTTTTTGTTCAGAAATCGTGTTTTCGACTTTTTCACCTAAACTTTTGACTTGACACTAAAATTACTTTTTTTGTAGAGAGTTTAATTTTCTACAAGATAAATTGATAGCCGAACCCGTAAAATGAAATTTTTTTTAAACATATTTAATTAATAACATAAAAACAGTAAATAATGTAAACAATGGCTTGTGAAAGCTTTTAAAGCGGAAGGATCCTTCTAGAACTTCCGCCCATGGTCATATGAATATCACGAAATGTCGCTATGCTATAGATAATTTAAGTAAAACATATGACTTTTACGGGTTAATGAAATGGGAAAACTTTAAATTCATTTAGCGAGTACTTCAAATTAAAATTAATAACTATCCTTTGGCGGGACTTGTTTTTCTATGTTAAGAGGAGTCTTTCGTCAATAGATTGAGAAAACCTAAAATAGGCGTCTCAAACTTTAAATCCATAACTTGCGATCAACTGTCAACTTTTTTTTTATATTTGTAGTTATTATTTAAAATATAAACTTGTACGTATATAATAAATTTGCTATAAATGAGCTGCTGCGAAAAATCGTTGCAAATTGAACAAAATATGTAAATCAAAAACGTTGTTCACACAAACACTCATCTATCGTACTGCCAAAATACCAAAATTGGTGAAAGGAGCTTTCCACATTTTTTTACGTCCAAAATTGTACCAGAAACCTTGGACCAAGCGTGATATACGAGTAAATATGTAACGTTATGTTAACGAAATTTTTATACAGCACTCAGGTGAGATCGTTGATAAAAATTAAATTGCTTTCTACCTTAAAAGTTGTTGAAATTTCCACTCTAACGCCTACTTCAAATTTTGTTATTCTTCATTACGTGCGAAAACCCAATTAGATAGAAAGGCGAGTTAACAACAAAAAAAAAAAATAAACGAAAAAAATAATAATAAACAGATACGCCCACTTCAACAACGCCTACAAAAGTCAATACAAAAACATCCGTAAAAGAACGGTACAAATGTGTGTGTCGACCCTGTGTACTAACTAGTAACTACCTTCCACATCACTGCCACCGCATGGAAAACTTTAAAAGCAACAATAATAAAAGTAACGTTATGCTACATTACAGCGCGTTTGTTTTATTCTCGACTCGTTATTGGTGTTTTTGTACGTGGCAGTGTTGTTGATTGGCTGAGTGTTTGCTGCCACTTTAGCAGCTCTGTGTTGCTGTTTTATTAGTACAAAATGGAAATTTGTTGTTGTGCATGGGGCCAAAGTATTTCATTAAATTTGTTTATATTTCGTTGCGTTGTTGTTATTTTATGAGGTGAAAAGTACTTTTAAGTGTTTCTCAACACGAAAACTGCATTTGAAATTGCCTGAAGGTGAAGGAGCCACATCCCTCGTTATCGTCTATCTTAGTAGAGCATATTCATATATACATATATACATATATCTATATATATAGTATACGAGTATATTATTGCATACAAACACATATCCATTGGCAGTAATGCTTCATCAGCGTAAACGAGTTACAAATATGTAAATATGTACTCGTTCATTTAATCGCTTTGTTGGCTTGCTGCTTATTTGGTTCATTGTAATTTATGTATGTAGTTATTTGCGTTGTGATTATCTTTGGAGAGTGTTTAAGTGAAATTTTAAAACAATTTCAGTTAACATCAACAAAGTGCTAAATTACTGATTGCAACTGAAAACGCAAATACATTCTAACTTTTTATTTCAAACTTATGTAAATGCCTTAAACAAGCTTTAGTCACGCAATGCACTCAGATGATGAGATAAAATGCTGATGATGATAGACTCTTTCATCATTGGTTTTACCCACACGACCTCTGGATAGCTACTGAATACCTGTTAAAGAGTTAACTTAAATGAGAAGGCGAAGCTAGCGGGGTATAATCATCAAATATAGGAAGACTCGACGGTCGGTATAGAGAAATATAGCCATGAGCGTTGAGCTTTCATATGAAGGGCCGTAAGATTGGTGTCGAGTTCGTGATTGGAAAAGACTTTGTCACCAAGTGAAAACTGTTTTTCACCCCAGTCTAGGGGTCTTTTCACAATTCCAATTATAGCAAAATTATTTAACAACTTGTTAAACGATGCGACTGACAAGTAAGGATTATGGAGTCAAAAGTCGCTGTGAGGAAGCGACATACTCGTTTTTAGTTGAAGAAGAATGCTAGACGTAAACTACAGTGAGACCGATATACGTGAGTGCGAAGAGTCTGAGATATTAGCGGTGTGGCCATAGAGTTGTTTAAGAAATTAGGCAGCTAGCATTGTAATTCCTTCAAGATAAATAACGGCGATCGGTGATTGACATTAAAAGCATACCTAAGTGTTGGAGGGAGTCTTTCTTATATTTGATCAATGGTGGTTGCTGAGAAAATATTGAAGAATACAATAAACCTGGTGCAATACTCAACGGTTTAGAAACTCTCAAGAAAAATTTCCTGAAAAACATTTGTTTAAGCAGCCAAAGATCTATACAAAGAAGGTTTGTGTAAGTCGTTGGTGAGTCATATTCAAAATACTGAGGTTAATGGGGAAAATGTATTTATTTAAGTATGTAATTATGTAGGTATTTATGTAAATATGTGTTCATCTAGATAGAACAGTAATACCTTCTTCTGTCCAGGGAATGTTTACATACATAGATGTTTATGTTCATACATATGTATGTACATATGTTGATATGCATGCAGCCACGTCAAGAAGTGAACCTATTTGCACCAAACGGTATGAACATAGACTCGGTGGGTGACGAAACTACCTCCCCCCTCCTAATCTATTGTGTCATGCATCACCCTGCCCACTGATGGCTTGCAAACGAAGTGCTTTCCGACTGTTTTTGAATTGCGTCTCAGGGATAATTTTCGCCTCCGCGAGTATCGGTGGACTTGCTGCGGCATGGTGTTTTGCCGTAGTCGACCGTTGCCTTCCCCTTCCAATATTTCGGCCACCGAAGGGTCTCGGCATCGGTACCTTGGACGACTACTGCCGACGTTGGATATGGTGAAGCAAAGTCCAAAAATGACTAGGGAATCGCATCGACGGTGCGAAAGGGCCGTGAACATGCAAATACTTTCAGTCCTTCGCTGCAACTGAAGAAATGTCCCTCAGCAAAAATCAATCTCACAGAAATATGGGTAGTGAATAGCTATCGCAGTTTCTCCCAGTCCGAGAGATTGCCGCATCGATATGCACCTTCCACAGAAGCTAAGAATCCAGGATGAGATCAAGATACTTTACTTCCGTGACGACTTCGACGGCGGCTAACATGACTGTTCCTTTACTGCCCTGCCGTTTCCTTTTCCTGATGAAAGGAGCGATAGCAGTTTTGAAAGGATTTATATTGGACATTTCTATGCTCCAAGGCTCTGTCTAAAACTACATGGCATACTGGAACGCCCGACACTATACGCATGCTGATCATAATGCAGCGGTGCTACCCTAAAAGCGTTACTTTCAGATCGATGACATTCTCCATTGCCTTCAGTACAAAAGAGGTGAGGCTAATCGGTCTTAAGGATTTAACTGAGGAGAGCCCGTGCTTGTATGTGGGCCTGCGCTAGACTGCTTCATTATGCTAATAAGTCAATAAAACTCTTACTCTTTTATTTCCGATTTCTTAACGTCAAAGCATAATTTTTAAAGAGAAATATATTATATTATTTTAAGCAAATTGAATGGAGTTCGTTTTTACGTTATTTGATGCCTTGTAAAAATTTAGGTATAACACAATGACTCTAATTAATAAAAATTAGGCAGTTGCTGTTGCTAATTAATAAAAGCTTGCTTAAACTAAAAAGCAACTATATTTTATTCTAGTATGTAGGAAATATAATTTTATGCATTGCTACTTATGTTTACCAATTTAAGCCCTAACTTAAAAACAATAAAACATAAAGTTGATTAATCTTAACGGGCAAATATTTCGTAATAGCGTAAAACGCATGAATGATTTTTTCAAACAAAATGAAATTAATTTACGAAGTAACGAGAAAAGCAAAAATCTTGTTACAAAAGTAACAGATTTATTTTTTATTACAAAACATAATTAATAATTTGCAGCATTAAGTTTTCATGGTAATTTCTTGATTAATCGTAATGACGAAGCCTATCATTGCCAATTTGAATCTAAGATAATATTTCGTAATATTTTAATTATAGCAATAGTTGCCAACAAACCAACTTGTGAGCTTTCAGTTTAAAGTAGACCATACGATAAAAGAAGACAAAACCAAAAAGCGCAAGGTGAATTAATGCCGGGATACTCACAAACACTTCCATGTTGGGTAAATGGGAAGCGTATTTTTTGTTTAAACTATAAAAAAAAACAATGTTCGACAGGCAACGAGAAGCGTACTTTAAGTCTTCACATCAGCTTACAAATAGCAACGCTTTTAAAGCAAATATCACCTACACAACTCATTGAATGGCACTGGAAAGAAAAAATGTCCAGTATGCTTCCACCTTGGGTCGTTAAATGCTTTGCACGGCATACTGCTGATCTGAGAAGACGCATCTGCACCTACAACATGCACTTTCATCGCCGGCATAAAAATGCAAATCCGCTGAAAATGGCGGAAAAAAAACAAAACACACTTGAAGTGGGATTTGCAACGATGCCCACGAGGATAAGGCACTGCACCATCCATTTACCCAAAATGTGTAGTGAACCACCGATGTTGCCGTGGGAGAGCAAATGGAAAGCGCATATGGCAATTTGGACTAAAGAAATTCATTTAAACTACATAGATTTGTGATCAATGTTGATAAGTCGTTGATAGATTTAATTTTTTTAACTTTTTTGTTAAAAAAAATGGATGGCGCACACTTTTTTTTGGAGGAATTTATTGTGACGCTCAAAATAGGTAATAAATGTCATATTTACCTTCAAAATTAGAGTAATTAAGGAAATGTGTTGTAAATTACAACGCCCAGCATCACTTACACAAATAATTATATGTAAACAAAATGCATATACACAAACAAATGTGCATGCATATGTATACCCTGCAAGCATGGCACCAGGCCCAGATTTCGTTCCAAATCGCATTATAAAGCTAGTTGCTATTACCAACATATAAGTCCTTGTTCGTACATATAACGAATGTCTAAAAGACGGTATATTTCCACCAATATGGAAGCGCCAACGACTGGTACTCTTACCTTAGGCGGGGAAACCCCCAGGGGACCCTACAGTGTATCGTCCAATTTGCATGCTAGACACAGCCGATAAACTGCTTGAACGAATTATAAGCAACAGGCTGATAAATGAAATCGAAAAAGGTGGAAACCTCTCAGAAGCGCAGTTCGGTTTTAGAATGGGCGATCAACTGTATATGCAGCCATGCTGGTGAAGAAAATAACAGAAGAAGCAATCTGTGGAACAAGGTGGAAAGGTGGATCAAAAGATTATTGCCTGGTAATCACGCTAGATATTAAAAATGCGTTCAATTCCGCAAGCTGGAAGAAAATAGCTGAAGCTCTGCGCGGTTTTAAAGTGCCGATATATCTGCGAAAAATTTTAAGCAACTATCTAGTAGATAGAGTACTTACATATGAAACAGACAAAGGCACCAAGCAATGCAGAACTTCCGGAGGAGTACCACAAGGATCTGTTCTGGGTCCATTGCTCTTGAATATAATGAACGATGGAATTCTGCGTCTGCAAATACCCGAGGGTGCAAAAATTATCGGTTTTGCGGATGATATAGCTCTAATAATCATGGCCAAGCACTTAAAAGATGTGGAGCTAAAAGCAAACCTAACAATAAAGCGGATTCAGACATGGCTCGAAGGAGCCGGCCTCCTGTTAGCCCAACTAAAAACAGAGGCAGTATAAATAAGTAGCAGAGAAGCTCGTAAAGTCATCAAAATCAAAGTTGGGGGACATCAAATTGTCTCGAAACCTACCCTTAAATATTTAGGCATAATTTTCGACGATGGGTTAATATTTAAGCCTCATTTAGAATATGCAGTTGAGAAAGCAGAAAAATTTGCAGCGGCACTATCGCGGCTTATGGTGAATAAAGGAGGTCATAGGCAACAGAGCAGACAGCTATATGCAAGCGTAATACGGTTTGTACTTCTATACGGTGCACCAATTTGGTCGGCTGCACTCGAAAAGACTTCGTACGCACGAGAGATAAGATCATTATATCCCCTTTGCGCGATCACGGTGTGCAGCGCGTTCAGAACAACGTCGGAAGAAGCAGCACTGGTAGTGGCAGGGCTCAGTTTAATAGAGATTTTGGCGAGAGAGGTTGTGGCACCCTCGTCAAATAAAATAAGACTTGAAGCGGCGAGGCAGAGTTGCCTCCGGAGTTGTCAGAGTCGGTGGAATGCAGCGGGTAAGGGTCGCTGGACATTTAGGTTGATTCAGAGTTTTGAGAAATGGCTGGATAGGCAACATGGCGAAGCTGATTTCCACCTAAACCAAAATCATACGGGACATGGTTGTTTTAAGTCTTATTGGCACAGGTTCCAACACGACGATTACCCTTACTGCACCTTCTGTGCACATCAGGTGGTTGAAGACGCGGAACACTGCTTTTTCTTCTGTCTGCGGTTTGCAATTGAAAGGGATAACTCGAAAACGAAGTTGTGGAGATCCCTTTCGGTTAATAACCTTGAAGATACTATGCTCGAGTCTAAAGAAAATTGGTCCGTTGTTTGCAATATGGTGAAGAAAATCCTAAATAAACTGCGTCAAGCGGATCAACTCCGCAGAAATTCATAGAAAGGCATTAGGCCGCTCCCTCTCCGCGAAATAATACCTAACGGTAGTTCCACGGAGCGAGGGAAACGTATCTGCTTCCCTGAAATTAAAATATTTACATACACATTCACACATTTTAAGTTATTTCCCCCTCACACTTACACATTTTTCTGAACTATCGAAAAAAGTTCTTTAAGTTAGAGCAGTGATTTCTTACTCCAAATAAAATCGTGTTTGTTAGGAGGAGCAAGATATTTATCGAAGCAGATCTCGAACAAAATCACAAAAACCTTACATAATTTGTTCATTGATATGTGGGAAGAGCAAGATGATGCCTTTAAGGAGCACATGAGATTTTTCCCCGACTGTCCACGTGTGGGATTACGTCCTCGTATTGAGATAGTAATACTGGCATA
This sequence comes from Philophylla caesio, assembly GCA_963971545.1. NCBI lineage: Eukaryota > Metazoa > Arthropoda > Insecta > Diptera > Tephritidae > Philophylla > Philophylla caesio. The sequence continues at coordinate 57,781,074 of OZ020609.1, read as the reverse complement.
CACGATTTGGGAATACAACAGATGTCTCCACCAAGTAGCCTCATTGGACGCCAGCCTTAGGATTTATTCCGAATGGCCGATTGACGACATTCAACAGCCCGAGGCATTGGCACAGTCTGGCCTATATTGTCTGAATGTAGACAACCAGGTGCGCTGCTTTTATTGTAAAATGGGTTTACGCTCTCGGATTGCGAATATGATCTTAGGTTTGAACATGCTTTTGGCTGTGGTCGAGCGCGGATAGTGTACCGAGGAGATGCGCGATTCTTAAAAAAATTTTATATTTTGAGAAAAAAATTTTGAATTTATATTATTTTGCTCAAGGTATTAAATTAGGATAAAAAAGTTGTTTGTTTGTTTTTTATTTCTTATTTTTTATATTTTTGAAAAGTCATATGTTATGCGATTTTAAAATATTTTACAAAATATAAATGAATGAAAAACGTTATTGTTTTACAATTTATGTTAAAAAATTGGTGGTTATCATATTAACTTATACAGATGCTACATGTTTACCAGAATATTAACTTGTGCACATGGTAACATTAGCTACATGTTTCCCATTAGCATAATATTAGCCTTAGAAGTGAAATAAGAGTAGTACAGCAATAGTTTAGTAAAATCGAACAATTATATTGGTGCAAGGGAGGTGGCGCGTCACACGTATATGAAAAAGTGGTTAATATTTGCACACTGCCAGAACAAAATTAGCTGCGTTTTTTACTTGTCTACAAGTGAACTAAACCCAGCCGTTAACCAGTTTTCTAGCTAGTAGCTGACATGCAGGGTATACGAGAACATACATATATACAATGTACGTACATAGTTGTAATTCATTTGGAGTGGGTACACTTGAAGCATTCAGTTGTTGTTGCTTGCAGATACGTGAAAGTATCATAATGCGATTACGCATGCGTGTGTGACAGAAATTTAATTAAAAACTTGCAAATGAATGAGTCAAAAACAAAAAAAAAAAGACATGATTCACAGAAGTGTGGAAAAGTTCTTTACGCATCTTCTTCAACGATTATTATTGTGAGTTGCATGCTTATCTGTGTGGGATGAAGCGCAACTGTTGCAACTTCCCGAGTAAGGGAAAGAGAAGAGGAATGCGTCTTCGAACCGGCAAACACACACACACAAGCACAAAAAGGCGGTGTCACAATGCCTTCTTTGAGTAAAACAACGGCGAAACTTAGTAAATTTAATTAGGAAATTGTCAAAAGTTTTTCCTACACTTTATTACACATACTCGTACATATCCATGTACATATTTACCAGTTTGTGAATGCTTCCTTCCTTCCCTTTAAGACAGGACCATCAAAAACTCTACTTCTTACACTTAAACAAGTTACTACGGCAGTTGCAATAAAAACTTTGGTTTACCCCTTAAAAAAAAATAGAATTGAGTTAAAAAAAAGCACTGAAATACTCGTAATGGGTTCAATAACAATACGCAATTACCCAATTTTTCAAAATTTGTAGATAAACGAAAACCTATGCACGAGGTGTGTTCAAAATGAAAGGTGACTTTTCTAATTTCACGGGCGTCGTACATTCGATTATCGATTTTTTGTTGTGGTCCCGAACATATGATCACAGTTTCTAGTACATAGCATACTTGGTTTGTTTTTAATTGATAGAAAGGCTAGACGTGTTTTGTTGTGCTCGGCGATTTTCTATAATTATAAAAAGTGGAGGAAAGAATTTGCTTAAAATATTGTGTGAAAAATGGAAACAAGTGCTAAAAAATACTTGAAATGTTGACAATGGCATCCGAGGAGTCGTCACTAGGTCAGGTTAGGTTGGAATGGCTGGGAAGAGAAACCCTTCCTTGCCTAGCGTGGCCCATTGTTCTGCCATATGCGAATTCACTCCTCAATTTTCCTGCGATTCGGTCTCAAACTATTGTGTTGACTTGACAAATTTTGACAGAGCAAGGCTTTGTAGAGTTCGTCTGCCAAGCGTGCGTACTTAAATCTGGACATTAGCAAAGTAGGTATTCCACGTTCTCTTCTTCTTCGTCACAACTGCGACCGTGCTCCGGAGCATTTACTCCTAGTCTTTTCGAATGAGTTCCGATTAGACAGTGACCTGCAAGGGTTCTTGTTATTTTAGAGACTTCACTTATTTTTAGCCCCAGAAGGGTTGATGTTCGCCTTTCATCGTAACGGCCACTTGAGTTTGGAGATTTCGGAGGGTGGGAGAGTACTCCAGCGTTTATTTGCAACCTTTGTGGTGTTGTGCCTAATTTGTAGTTTAAAAGTGACAAGTGGTATACCTATCCTGTTCCCCCCCCAGAGAGGATCGGGGTGGTCGTACCATTCCTTGGGAGTTTATCCGCTTTGCAGTTGTCCAGGCATCCATATAAGTGGAATTCTATAATGCTGAGCCATCTCGTTCAGAGATCTGCGGCATTCAGTGAGAGAATTTGTGTTGTCTATACATGAATCGCTTTCAATGCAGCTTGGCTGTCAGAAAAGATCAAGACCTGTTTGCTTTCTTTAGGATTTTTGATTAGTTGCTGCGTAGCCTCCTGGATGGCCAGCACTTCCGCTTGGTAGACGCTACAGTGGTCGGGGAGTCTGAACGATGTTTAACGTTTTAGTTCAGGCGAAAAGACACCGTTGTCACTAAGTAATTAATAAATTGATGAATCAAAAAATATTTTTACATAAAAATAAAAAGTCTTCGTACTTTTTAGCGCACCTCCTATAAACATAAATATAATTGTTCATATTTCTGTTAGCCTAGGCCAGCTCAAGGCCAGCTAAATAAAATTGTAAAATATTAACATTTACTAGGCTAACAGAAATATGAACAAACATTGTATATATGAGCACACCTTAAAAATGCATTATAATATAAAGTAAAATACTTATACAGAATTTGCAAAATAAAAACACAAACGACAACCACACAAACAAGTTAAGTAGCGGCAGATCAGTTGCTCTTGTTTGTAGTTGGTTTGTTTAAGGAAGATGAAATAAACACAACAGCCAACTCGGCTAGCGTAGCACAATAGGTAGCGTATTGGCTCTGCAACTCCGAGCTCCCGGGTTCAAAGCCTGAGAGAAGGGTTATGAAAAATTAAATTAAATATTTGTTTAATTTAATAATCAAAAAAGAAGTTTGATGAGGAAATGTGGTGATTTCCGAAATAGTACTATAACTTCAACCATTAAAAACTGTTGTTGTTTTTTCACAAAAAAATCTTCCATAGACTGGCCTTGAGCTCAATAAAATTGTAAAACATAAATTATCTTTTGGAAAAATTTTATGACAAATAATTCGTATCATTAATTTGAGAAACGAATTAATTGAGGAATATGATATATTTTTAGATTTTAATATCTATAATTAAATTCAATCTAAAATACAATAAATGGAAAGTGCAGCTATGTTATACACAAATTCTTAATAAAATAACTAAATAGATTTTCTTTCTAGCAATAAAAATTAATGAAAAACTACAATTTCTAGATTTGATGGGTACGGGCCTAATTTTTCTTCTTAGCATTTTATTTTTGTATTCATCAGATAAAAAATTGGGTTCTTTGAAAGGTAAATTCAAAATTAGTTCATCTAAATGTTTGGTTGAAGGCTTGTATAGAGCTCTTAAGAAAAATCACAAGAAATAATTTTCATTATTTAGGTCGCTTGAAAAAGTATTTTGCCGTTACTGAAAATTTTCTTGAAGAAATAAATATATGGGAATTTTTTCTTGAGAGCTTTAGAGTGATTTAAGCAATTTTTATAGATAAAAATTTCTCTTTAATTTCTTGAGTGTCATTTTTTGATTTTCTTAAGAACTGTATACTCGGCTTTAACCCGCTTTGCCACTGACAATGTAAAGAAAAATTGTAGGTTTGCTGCACTTATTTTTTTATAATAACAAACGGAAATTGTGAGGAATGCGCTCTTTACCATTTTTACGGGTCAATTCGACCAAATGTGCAAATCATACGTAAATACTATTTAATTTTTTTAAATTTAAATAATATAACTCAATGAAAAAAATTATTAATTTTTGTGTTTACGTCCTGTTTTTAACGACTGTCTATGAGTTTTACTATTTTTTCCATTCAACTTTTTAACTGTCTAATGTACAATTTGATTTGAAGAAGATCGATAAAGGTACAAATGTACATAACTACGAGTATTCGTCATAGACTAGACTAAAGTGACAATAGAGAAAAACGACGAATCTAGAAAATTAATACTCAATTAGGACTCGCTGGCATGAGTTTCAGTGATGTCGGGCGAGCTTTGTCGAGGGAGTTGAATCAGCTGAAAAACTAAAGTGTTTCGAAGCTGATCGAAGTAAAATATCCCTAAATTGAATTATAATGGCAAAAGTCCTTTTGAAAGGAATTTATAAGTAGCGTAAACATATGTACATATAAATATAAAAATATTACGAATAGTGTATAGATGTGCGTGGTATAGATGTTGCCGCGGAAGCCAAGATGAAAAAAGTCTGACGAGAAGATGTGGTGATCTCTGAAAAAACGTTTTGAGTATTGTTGTCACAAAAAACCAATGAACCTTAGAGTTCATAAAGAATTAAAATTAATGTATTTTGGAACAATTTTCCGTCATCCCGTTCGGAAACGACACTAAAGATGGCACAACGCCGAAACCGGTATGTCACAAAACCAAAGGATGATGGAAAATCATTCCAATATACAACATAGGGTGGGAACTATCGAAAAATCAAACGAAAATCAAAATACAATTAAAATTAAAATAGTTATATGCCAAGGCACATTAATAAAAAAAAATGATGTTATTATTTCTTTTTAACAAAAAATCATTAACAATTTGCCTACTATAGGTATGTTGTGATGGCATTTGCTCTGTCATGAAACATATCAAAAACTATCTCCGAAGTGTATTAAATTTAAAAAAATATGTTTTTATGAAGTACTTAAATTATTTAATTCAATTTGCATTATAAAACAAATGCATTCACATTAAATAAGTATGCTAGGCATATATATTTTTGTCAAATTATGTACATATAAATATAGTGTAAAGTACCTGAATCAAGGCGTAGAACACATTCTCAAGACTCTTCAAAGACTCTTTTATAAGCAGAAAACCTTCTTATTTCGAAACTTTTCCTTCATGATGAGCTTTTTAAGGAGCCTTAAATCAGCGCGCTGAACCTAAAAAATTCCTCTAAACGGCTCCAAATCCGATCATTCGATGATTTTTATGACTCATTTTCTATGAATTTTAGGGCTCTTGAGGAGCCATATTTGAACGTTTGTGTATTACGATATTTATTTTTAATGGTTTTTAATCCCCTTTTTAATATATCTTTAATGTGATAATAATCTATGATAATCTTTGATTTCAGTAACTTTTCTTCTGCATATGCTTCTTTTAGACATTTTTCTTATTAATAATGTAATTATCCACCCCTTTTTACAACATTTAACAAAAATGTGTGAACAGCTTACGGGTTAACTTTAAGCTATTCTGAGTGCTGACACCCCAAGAGCATTCAAAAAGAGTTGCATTTTTTGAAGTTTTCTTAAATAATAAAAAAAGCATTAATAAGTCCCCTTTCGGTTTTTATTCGGAACGGTTTATCTTTGGTTAGCTGGGAAGTCTTTAAATGGAATTGAATTCAGGAAATTGTTGATATTAAATTGATCGTTTATTAGCATTAAAGGAGAAAACGTTGCTAAAGTTTAAATTATTTTGTTTAGGACTTTTTATTAATTAAATGAAGTTCATCTATTGTGCATAATCCTTAGCAAGATGCTATGATAAAAAACTTGTCATCCTTGGCTGAAATACAAATCTGGGATTACAAATCTCGAATTAAACGTTATTCACATTTTTTGAACAATTTCGGACTTGGCAATACGAAAAATGCTTATTAGTTATTTAAAAGCTTTAAAAACTGCACAGGTAGAGGAATGGTGTGTTATCACTCCCCGCAACTACTCGAAATCATGTTGCCACTTTCAAAAATTGTCTTTAAGATGAAATTAAATAAAAGAAAAAACCAACCAAATTTAAAATATTTTACTAAATGCTTTTTAAATGTGCTTTAACATATATTTGCTATCATCTTTGGTTCTCGAGATGTACTGTTTAAAAGTTTTATTTTAAAACCTTTGTTTTTTTTTAACACTCTGGATTTGTTTTTGCTTTGCTCGGTTAAGTTTTGCGAACAAATCCGTTTGACTTGTAAGCACACCTAAAATCGGCCTGGGTCTTTCTTTAGTCCAGACGCCAATCAAACTTCAAATTGTAGTCGAATTCCAAGTATTGTTAATTTTTCTTTTAAACCTAATTGTGCTTTGTGGCGCATTTCTTTGTCTTATTTTTATGATTGCGCTTACAAAACGTGAACCGAAGGACGACCAATATAGAACCTCTATATCCTTTTGGCGTAAAGAATCTCGAGTAGATTTGGCGGTTTGGGCTGTTTGCTCTATCATGCCGAAGTGTAAATTCAACGGAATTGGAAAGGGGTTCTACTGACATATTTTTGTAGGGTCGAGCTCAAACCTCAACGTTAAAGCAAAATATTATTTAATTTAATTTATTTTCCAGTCAGTTTCTATAGCAGCTACGAGTATTTCGAAAACAATTAAAAATTTACTTGAAACAAAACAATAAAATTATTATATTAAGTTTTATTGATTTTGAATTTTCTATCCCAAAATAATTGAAAAACTTTAAAACAAACACTAATTATTAATAATATAATAATTTTTCACAAAATGAGGATCATAAATTTCGTATATCTAGTGGCGCTTTCGTCACTCGGATTTTTAATACAAATAATCCGAGTGACGAAAAAATTATTTAATTATTATTAATTAGTGTATGTTTTAAGTTTTATATTTTGTGAAAAATTTATAGGAATTTTTATGTGTAACTGCATTGGAAATAAGTACATATTTGTATTTAATCGAACTTTGCAATATTACTTCAGGCATATAGAAGAGGATAGGTATATAACAACAATCCGTTAGTATTAAAATATTTTTCTACAATTTCGAATACACTTATTATTAATGCGTATAATATAACTCACAAACTGATGTCGTAAATTTTAGCTTTCCGCACTCACATATAATACTTCAGAAACTTCGTTTTACAATATAGGTATACAGATGTATTATTCACATATCGGCTTTTCACATTTATCCCCTTGCATAGTTTCATGAATAAAATACTAAAAATTGGAGAATTATTAAATTTTTAACTTCCTTATATCTTCTCTAGCAACTCCTCAATGATAACTCATCTTTTTCAAATTACATTAGATAGTGCATTTTTTTGTATCGGAAAATTTGCAGTGTTCTTTCAAGTAATAGCGCAACCTTTTTAGCCAAAAGTTCACCGTTGATTGCTTGCTCATTGGTAGTAGCTTCCGCTTATCTGCAAAGTTTCTTCCGCTTTCGCAATTATTTATGTGCGCTACTACACAACGTGCCATGACCACTAAAATATGTACATACATTTACATTTATCTTATCGTTTTTATGGTGAACAGCGCGGATAACCATTTATTGGCCGCAGTTGGCTACGTTTGGCTTTTTTGTTTGTTTTTTTTTTAGAAATTTCTTCAAATTGAGTACCGTATCAATTGGACTGCGGCCAAATTTCCTGCCACATAATTTTCCGTTCATTATTTCGTGGATTTCCGCAATCAACCACATATAAAGAATACGCAAGCCCTCTCCCTTAGGGCGCACAACACGTACAGCCAATTTAGGGCAGACAAAATACTGCATGCTTTTTAAACCGATTGACTTTATGGGCGAATTGAAGTATTTGGAATTAAGCCCAAAATTATAGATTTGAATTATCGTTGATTGGTAGGGAAAATGAAGCAGTAACAAAATAAGGCGATATAAATTCTTTTGAATTTCTTAATGTGTTCACTATACGAGTATACGTTTATAAATACGAATGCATAATACATACACACGAACGTTTATAATTATGAATGTACGAGTATATGTATGTAAATACTTGTGTAGTACTCGCTTGTACTTTCGTCCACGTCCATCCATCCTTCACGTCTTTTCATATTTTCACAACCGATTCCAAACATCCATTTATTACGCTCAGTGCTTGTGTTTACTGCATTAAGCAAATAAAAATGCGCAAAAGGCAAATGTCCAACGAAACCTCGTTGATTGCTTTAAACTTCAATCGATTCGTTGTCGATCTGGTAGCAATACAAAAACAACGAAAAAAGCAATATGCAACATCAATGTGTCTGCATAAATTATGAACGACCAACCGCAGCCACTTTTGCGCACCGCAACGCAACGCACATAAAGTACGAGTACATAAAGTACAACTCTCGACGGTATAATAAAATGCGGCAATATGACTGGCGCTGAATACATAATAAGCTGCAATGAAACGGCAGTGATGTTCGCGAGTCAATTTGCTTACGAGTACGTTACGTATACGCATTGGTGGTCTTTGAATCTTTTCGCCTGTTTTGAATAAAACTGTATTCCACATTTAAAAGCGCAATATATAAACATTAACCCTTCTTTTCGCACCCAGAATCGCAAATTCTGATTACTGTTGAATGTATATACATACATATATACATACATACATACATACATACATTATGATATATGAATGTCTGCTTAACCACGATGTACTTACACATGTACATATGTATTTGATTATGTCAGTAAAAAACAAAAAAATGACTGCAAGCTGAGTCATAAATTATTAAGTTAAGCGAATTTGATTTTGATGGCACCATTTGGAGTTCAGTTTATGAATTGGAAATTTATGCCTGAGCATTTCAATCAACTGCTTGATTATATAGTCACTTTGTCGATTAATATTAATTTTTCAATGTTTCATTGATACTAAAATAATGATGCTTATAACTACTACTTATACACTTTAATTTTGAATTTCTTTTCAGGCACATGCTGCATAAGAATTATATTATTTCTGCTTTGACAAAAGCTAATAAAAACTACATATTTTTAACGATGCAAAAACAAGTGTCAGGACATATAAAAAGAAGCTAAGTCCCATTTGAAGTCATTTAAAAACAGCTGTGCTTAAATAGCATTGTCACCTTAAAAAATGATTGAAAATTTTAAAACAGTAAAATAAAAAAAATTAAGAATTATCTGTGGTGTACAGGAAATATTGGTTCGGAGAAATCTAGTAGGATTTGCTTTATTTTGCACCCACTCTATTGAAAGTCCACTGTATTGTTACATTTTATTTTCCGATTGACACGCATTTCTGTAGATGTTTTTTTGATATTAGCGTACCTATTTCGGAACGTTTTTTTTTACTTTTATTTTATTGTTCAAAAATCTTACTTTTGAGCATGACTTATCCACATAGAGAAATTCAGAATATTCATTTTATATTCACTTAACTTTCTTGTGTTTTTACTGTGATCAGTCATTTACCAGAACAATATTAGTCAATGCGAATTCATAGAAGGTGGTATATTACCATCAGCGGTGAAAGTGTCAACATGTTTTTTTATTTACATTTAAACTTCTATTTACGTTCGTGATGGAAAATTCCATGTGTAAGACAAGCAGCACATAATATTATAAAGAAATTCCTTTGAATATTTTTACTATAAAGCCTCAGTACGTTTGTTTTTTGTGTCAAATTTTAAATTCCTACCATTCGTTTATTTTTGTATTTCTAAGTTTCTTTGACATTTTCACCGAAAACGGTCGCGTAGTCTTTATACCTTAAAACGGGACGATATTTCCCAAGTAATTGGCGCTTTATCAGGGCACTGCCTCATAGGCAACCATGCTGGTCGTCTTGGAGTACCCTTCTTTAGATGCTGTAGAAGCTGCAAAAATTATGAGGAGGAAGAAACGGTCCTGCATCTTCTCTGTATCTGTCCAGCTCTAGCCAGAAGCAGGCTACGGTTTCTAGGGGCACCTATTTTTAGGAACCTTGGAGAATTAGGTGAAATAGACCCAAGATGCTTGACGAGCTTCGTCAAGAATTCTAAATGGTTCAGCAAGAGGGAGTGAGCGTTAAGCTTGTGGTATCACAACGGGCCTCTACTAATGGCCTAAGTGAGTCGCTGGATTAGCGGTGACAGCCACTCATACCTACCTACCTACACACATTTTTTACTTACATGTGGATTATACCATCTTAAATGAATTCGCCTTGATATTAGTCCTATTTTTATTTTCATGGGGCCATCAACAATAAATAATTTTTGAAATTTTTATAAAAAAAACAAGTTTATTACATTCAAACCTATTTTAAAACATTTTAAACACGCAGTGTGCAGAGAGCCAGTATGATCTGCACTAGCGGAGCGTTTCAAACAACACCAAATAACGCCTTGAATGTCTTTCTGGACATTCTATCACTAGACTCAGTGGGTCAACAAATGGCGGCTCTTGCCGCGCTCCGGTGAGAGGCATGTCTATACGTCTTGTTTGCGTAAACACTCCTGCATAGTGAACAATTATAGCTTTCTCCTGGACTATACATATCGTTGCGTTAATACTGTGGTCCCGGGCAGCGAAATTCGCGGGGATAAATGATCAAGAAATGTTTGTACTCCATCTGGAAGTCTCACGGTCTTTACAGATGGTTCGAAACTGATTGGCAGAGTGGGAGGTGTGGTCTTTTCGCGGGACCTTGCTTTGAGACATATGTATCTTTAGTGAAAAACTTGCGAGGGTAAGAATAACCAAGCAGGCTCTTCCCGGTAAAGAACGCATTGGGTTGCCCTTTGGTACTTGCAAGCGGCTTTTAAAAGAATTTGCTTATGCTTGTGCAAATGACAGCTGGGCACAAACTATGACTTGTAGGATCGCTAGTCAGACTTGGCGCAGATGAGACCGTAAACAGTCGCATAGTCTGTTTACCTCAAAAAGGTGTGATATATCCCAAGTGATTGGCGCTCGAAGAAAGCAATGCCTCATAGGTGACCACGCGTGTCACTTTGGAGTTCCCTTCTACAGATGCAGCAGAAGCTGGAAAAATTATTAGGAGGAGGAAACGGTTCTACATCTTCTATGCAATTGTCCAGCGATAAAGAGGAGCAGGTTATGCTCGAGATTCGGCAAGCATACTAGATGTTTCAGCAAGGGGAAGGGTACGTTTAACTGGTGGTATCACAACGGGCCTCAAACTAATATGCTGCAAAATATCAGCCACACCTACCTACATGGGCGGCGTTTACTGTGGGTATGGTGGGTAATAGTACCCACGGGTAATTACCCACTCGAAAAATAACCTACGAAAAAGAAATTAAATAAACTTAACTGGAAAAAAAATATTTTTTTTTGTTGAAGTTGGCAACACTTCTTCTAATTGTCAAATAGCATTCGATTAATATTGCAAATTCTCTAAAAAATCGATAGCAGTCATTGTTATATGGCTCATCCCTTAAAATATAGCAAAACAATTTGACCTAAAACCGGTTTCTAAGCGTTTTTTTTATTGTATAACAATGGACAAGTTTGTCGTGAGAAAAAAAAGAATAAATACAGAGAGCGTGGATGATGCTGTAGCTGAACAACTTAGCGTGGATGATGCTGTTAGACAGCATATTGAAGGTGGACAATTAAATTCTAATGCAGATAGCGTGGATAAGTGTTCTGAAAATGGTAAGTAATTTTATTGTTTAATATAGGTCAAAACTGAAAGGTGAATATTTTTCTAGCGAATAGTATAAAAATTGCTTCTCAACTTTCAAATTTTGAGCGCTGGCAGCAAAAATTTCAATGGCTTTAACTCAATAATAAAAACAAAGCAATTTGTAGCATTTGCAGTAAGTCGTGCGAAAAAAAACTTACGATCAAATTTGATTCTCTTTCCAATCAATCCAAACATGCTTGGGTTGACGAAGGTTTCAACAATTGGAAGCACGCGGCTGATACAATAAAATCTCATTCACTAAGTGCATTACATATTGAGAGCGTTGAAAATTTAAGGAGTGTTTCAACTACAAATGTTGTACAGAAATTATCAACTGCACACCTGAAACAGATGATGGAGAATAGAACTGCGCTCCAGAAAATATTTAGTACCTTGTTAGTTCTGGCACAACAAGGTCTTCCTATAAGAGGACATAATGATGATAAAAAGTCAAATTTCTTGGCCATTCTAAATGCTCGAGCAGAAGACGTGCCAGAGCTAAAATCTTGGTTGAAAAGAGATGGCTTCAAATGGTTTCACCACGATATTCAAAACGAAATCTTAGACCTAATGGCCACTGCTACTTTGACCCCGATTATGGAAGAAATACGAAACGCAGAATTTTTCTCAATTTTATTAGATGAAACTGCAGATGTCGCAAGTGTTGAGCAAGTGTCCATTTGCCTAAGATATGTTACTGAAGATTTGAATATTTGCCAGTGAATATTTTGTCGGTTTTTTTTCGACACCGGACACAAAGTCCCAAACTTTATTTAACCTAGTTAATGCAGTATTGGCGCAATATAAATTACCTCTTTCCAAACTCAGAGGTCAATGCTATGATGGTGCTTCAAATGTTAGTGGTAAGATTTCTGGGCTACAGAAACGCATTCGTAAGGAAGAGCCTCGGGCTTTGTTTGTTCACTGTAACGCACACACCCTCAACCTTGTTGTTCAAGATTCGCTACAAAAAATTAATATTGCTCGAAAATTTATTGGAATAATTAAAGATCTAATAAACTTTGTACGAGATTCTCCTAAACGCTTGGACCAATTTAAACAATTTCAGAATGAAACAGACCAAAAGAAAGACATTCTTTTGCCGTCTCTTGCAGCCTATTGTCCGACTAGGTAGGTCAAAATAAATTTGTGTATGATTTTATTTTAATATATTTTATTTTTACTATTTTCTTCATTACAGATGGGTGTTGGAAAAAGAGTACGCAAGGCGCAGTCGAACTTGAACTTGATGACCCTATGCTTCCTCGTCAACGCAAAATAAGTAAACGGCTCGAGCAACGCACACGCGAAGCCCATATATTTAAATCGCCTGAAGAATATTATAGGAAACAGTTCTTTGAAGTGTACGACCAGCTGATTGAGTCCCTCAGAAGTCGATTCGAAAATGATTCTGCTCAATTTTTCAAATTATTGGAACAATTTACATTATGCGCAACAGAAAATGTGGATGAAGTCCTTAAATTTTATGAAAAAGATTTTGACAAGGAACGACTTTTAAGCGACAGAGATGTGTTTTGGCAATTGGTGAAACGGCAAAAAAGAAGTGTCAAAACGTTCCAAGAAATTTTAAATTTTTGCAAGGAGTTCGAATGGTGTCAGGGGCTTATACCTGATTTTATACGCTTTGTGCGAATAGTTATAACGATTCCGGGATCATCATGTTCGAACGAAAGGAGTTTCTCTGTCCTTCGAAGATTAAAATCTTATTTACGCTCAACCATGCTCCAGGACAGGTTAAATAATGTGGCTATTTTGCACGTTTACGCAATCGAAGCATCAAAATTAGATTTAAATTTGTTAATGGATAAGTTTATAGCAAAATCGCCGAGAAGAAAAACTGTTTTTGCAATAAATACATACATTTTTTTGAATTAATTTTTTTTTATTTATTCTACCCATCCGAAATTTACATGAACCGCCGCGCCTGCCTACCTACCCAATCACAAAGTATGTTTTTAAAGGAAGCATTAAATAAAGTAATTATTAGGATTACTCTTTCAGTTTTTGTTTAAACCTACATCACGTAAACTCTGGTAATTTTTATCAACTTCTTGACTTTTGTTTAGCTTATCTTGATTTGAGTCAGCTATCTGGAGGTTTTCAACTAAGCTTGACAGTTCTCATTGACGAACAAGTCTTGACAGTAGGAACATTGCCACTTTTTGTGATGAATTAAAATGTTGAGAGGGTTTCATAGACGCAAACAAGTCCCATAGAAAAACCGAATATCTACATATTTTAACCTTGTGCGCAGCTATCTAATTTTTATCAACGTAGAAGAAAAAAGTCTAAATAATGGCCCAACCGAAATTGGCTTCCCCGAAAAAGTTGATTAACTTTAAAAATTTTAAACTGTTGTGTTTTGTCTATCGTTTGGCATTGATAATAAGTGACCTAATATCGGAACGTGACGTAGTGTGGAAATTTTTTTAGTATTTTTGCAAATTATGAATATTTGTTTGCTGTCTTAAAAAGCTGAAAGAACTTTAGATACATTAAAAAGTCATTTATACACTAAACCACTGCTTAAGAAACCATAAAAACCAAACCTTAAAAATATGTGGTCCATTAAAAAACACATACATACATACATACAGGCCTTTCATAAAATGTTTAAATCTTATTCAATTTCAATTACTTCTCGATTAAATTTTCCATGGAGTCTTTTAATAAAAACTACAATGAAATTCTCATAGAACTCATAAACAAAGGTTTCCGAGCCTGATTAAAGCATATCTACATACAAAGTTCTCGTTACCCAGTTTTTCAGAAGTAACATTTAAAGGGTTCGTTTTCAAGAAAGGTTTATTTTTCAAAAACAAAGTTATTTCTTTATTTGAGGTTGAAGATCTTTTAGCTTCTTATTAAAACAATTATTTTTTCAATTCACATACGCAGCCATATATTGTAGGAGAACAGTTATGCTGTTATAATTTTATAAATGCGAACAAAATATCTTTATCTACTCTACATATACACACTATTCGAAAAAACAAAAATGTAAACGACTGAAAACATTTAATAAAAATGTCAATTCATTATACAGTCAACCACAAAATCAAACGTAATTTATTTTTTTTTACAGTATTCAAAATATTTGCATTGTGTTTTTTTGCTATTTTTTTTTTAAAACAACTTGATATTTTTTATTTAAAACAGCTTGCGCAACTTTCGCGAAGAGTAGTGTGTTTTAAATAAAAAAAAAAATTTATATAACTTAAATTATTTTCTCTTATATAAGTTCATTTTTGTACCTTATTTTTTGTTATACGGGTACTGAAGTATGGAAGTTATTATTAAATTAATTCAATAAACTTCAAAGACTAAAAACTAGTGCTTTATTTTAACATGTTAATATAACATGAGAATTTAAGACGAAGATAAGGCTAAACTAACATGAAAAATTATGTTAATTTAACAAGACAGAAAATATTAGTTTGACATGAAAAAAAGTGTTAATTAATTAAAAAAGATATTTAAAAGTTAATTTAACTTGAGAGGTAGTGTAAATTTAGCATGAAAGGTAGTGCTAATTAGGCATGGCATCGTTTTAATTTAGCATTACAGATAGTGTTAGTTCAACATAACATAACATTGAAAGGTAGTGTTTACTTAACATAACATCGGTCAATTAAACAGTACAGATAGTGTTAGTTCAACATAACATAGTGTTAATTTAACATGAGATAATGTTCATTTAACATAAGAGAATGTTGATTTACCAAGAAGAAATGCTAACTAAATCACTATTTTCATGTTAATTCAGCATGACTTGTTTGTTGATTCCACAGGAAGTCATGTCAATTCAAACGCATTGATCTTGGTAAATTCACACCACTCGTTTATGTTGATTTAACAAGTGGGAACAGTGAACAAGTTGCTTCATGTTAGAGTAACATAAGTGTTAAAAAAGTGTTGATTCAATACGAAAATTCTCCTGGCTGTAGCATATTCCAATTCTCAAACTTGTTAAACTGAACATTATTTCATTTGTGTAAAAACTTGGGATGAAACCAACTAGGACATAAGTATTTATATGTTTGTTAAGGTAACGATACTTAATACATATGCATGTACGTATGTATGTATGTATGTATGTACATATGATGAATACATATAAGTCAGAGAAAATGCTAATGCTTGCCAAATGATTTTTTGCAAAAATAGGCTATAAAAGAATGAAAAGAAAATGATAAATAGCGTTGGCCGACTGTGCAAATGAAAAATAAACTGGTGGTAGTCGAGAAAAACACAAAATTTTCGAAGCACAAATATAAATGTGCTTAAAAGTATAAAAATAATTTACAATTAGAATCGTTGATGTGCGACACAAAGCTAACTAATTGAAAAATTGTGCCTTAAGGGTCATTAAACAAAATGAGATTTTTTCTACACAAGGCAAAAAATGCAGCCAAGCGAAGAAGAAATGTGACTCTATCTAACATGTTTGTGTATTCTCATTTTGCCGGACTATAAATTTCATGACATTTCGCCGGTCATTTTTGGCTCAAGTAGCTAAGGGCGAATTTATGAATGTACCATTAGGGGTAAGGCTAGATGCCAAATGACAAACGATGGTAAAATTACCAATGGAGATGCGATATTTGCTTGAGTGAGTAACTTTGATTACACATTTTGACAAATATTATTTTGTTAAGTGTTTCAACTTGTAAAACATTTCAAATTTATTATTTGCATTATTAAACATTTGCAACCACATTTGATTACCTTTTTACAAATCATATAAATTAATTCGCTAATGAAACATGAACATCAAAAACACGTATACATACATATACACACACACATATATGAGTGCATTAGGGCGGGACGATTAATATTTTTTTAAATTTTTCACTTTTTGAGTTTGATACTGTGTATTTTGTGCACCGTGGTTTTAAAGTATAATTTACCTTATTTTATTCAGTTTTTACAGACGTTGTTATTTGATAGTTTTCGGTTAACTTCTGTACAAGTCGGGCGGTAATTTCGAAGTAAAATTTATTTTGATGTCTACAATACATTACGATTCCAATATTCCAACATTGTTGCTAAATGGAAAGCAAAATGTAGCTTGTAAGCCCGAGGCTATTCTTTTCTATAACGAACATAAATCTGGGGTAGATTTAATGGATTTTGGCAGACCGATTCTGGTAATACCTACATACATATATATATATTTAAATAACAACAGATAAACTAACTGTATCTTTATTTTTCCAGGCACAACGCCAACCGGTGAAGCTGGGCCTTCAAGTATTTTATCCGGCAATAAAAAACCAAACGGCAAATTATGTATGACTGCATCAGACAAGCGTTATACAAAAACCAGATTCGTACGTATTAATTGCAGACTGGTATGTCTAAGACATTCAGAACAGTTTCAACAATAATTCGGCTGTATTTCACCAAAACAAGCATAAATACTATCTTATTCTTTGTATGTTTATATAAAATATGATAAAAATTAAATAAACGAAACAACGGAAGATAACCATGTTAACAAATTTTTTTTTAATATCCCGCGTTCTGCATAACCATATTTAGTAATTAATCACTTTTACTTCTCAACTTAGCAAATTATAGCTGCATTCCTATTCATTTTATATGGAGGTCTGGCCAGACCATGGGTGTACCAAATACATCGTATATTGTACTGGGTGTCGGCAAAGCGTTAAAATGATCATCAGAACAATTTGTACAATTAATATTTTTATTTTGAAAGGCTGAATTAATATGCAGTATGCGTCATTTAAACTCTCCCCTCCGAATTTATTTCTTTATATTTCTTTTAGTGTCGCTTACAATGGAAAATATTCTTACGGAATCAGCGTTTGAGTGTGGCAAAGAGGCAACGAAATCGCATAGGATGGTTAGATTTGGAAAAAGTCTATCACCATTTAAATCTGTTATAAGCTACGACTTTGCAGAATACTGAAACTTTATATGTAATTGATTTAATTAATTTCTCCCAGCTTCAATGAAAAAAATAGCAAGGTTGTCCCACTGATTTTCCAGTTTATAGTAATTAACGCTCACATAGCTGGCCACCTTTTTAAGTGATTAACCATTGCATCTGATTCCCTTGTCTAGTGCAATTGTTAGTTCCAAAAACTTTAGCTTTTTAGGCAACCCGTTATTAAAAGGGAATTTTTCAAGAATTTTGAAAATGCTAAAAGGAGATAGAACTTAACAAAAATAACTATATTACAATGAATTAAAAACAGATTAAAAAAAAAAAAATAGCAAAACAATTT
Organism: Philophylla caesio; assembly: GCA_963971545.1. Taxonomy (NCBI): domain Eukaryota; kingdom Metazoa; phylum Arthropoda; class Insecta; order Diptera; family Tephritidae; genus Philophylla; species Philophylla caesio. The sequence goes on along the minus strand of OZ020609.1, from coordinate 57,763,135 downwards.
GAATTTAGCCAAAATTTACATAATAAGAAGCAAAATCACACGCGCACATTTGTGCTGGAAAAAAATCCAAATTATGGGCGAAATCTCATGAGTTGGCAACACTGATGTATATTCATAAAATCGATAGGCCTTTGTTATCCACAGGGATTGCGCTTCTACAAATTTCCAAATTTTATGTTAGCTAAGTCAACTGTAATAAAACCATCAGATATTGCCGAAGCCATTTGAAGCAATTACTTTACGTCAGTAGATAATTCGCGCTTCCAATTGTCTAATGAAAAAGGTGAGATGTTCCCTAAAAGTATGGTTTTTAAATCAACTACACTGAACAAATTATTTTCGTTAAATTTTCTAACAGCATGCAATTTGTTAGGTTATAAAACCGCTGGCAGCTCTTGGTCCGCTCGTTTTAGTTTATTGAGAAATTCGAATAGGTGTCGAATAGGGAATTCGTTAAAATGTAGAAGGCATATAAATTTGCGTGAGTGTTTTTCCCATCGCTGCAAATGCCAATTAAACTTTTCAAACTAAAACCTTTTTTGGTGAAAAACTCGCTAAGCGGCTAAGCTGAGCGGCAAGCACAGTGACAAGCAAAGCGTCGACCATAGTGAGGAGCAAAGCTTCGAGCATAGCGTCGAAAGAGCATCGATTCGCTCAAAGCATAGTCGTACATTGAGCATAGCGTCAAACGAACATGATTCATTCAAAAATTCGCTATTGTCAAACGAATTTATGTTTTTGTTTAAAAATGAATTTGCTTCTATTAGAAAATTCTTCGTTAAAAATGTTATATGTAGTGAAATTGAGTGTAAAAATCAAAGTGAAAAATCCCATAATTTGTCGGCACATATCTATTTCAGTGCATTGCATCCCTCTGACTCCACAATAAACTTCTACACAAAATATCACTTATAAACTGCTCAATATTTATTTGCGCTTTGCCTTAGGACGACCATCATTTTTTTACATTAATAATGTTTTATTTTTTCTTCCATGAAATGTAGCTGAGGTTGCTGTCTTCTATTTGGCTTTTGCGTACTACTTCCCGTATCTTCGTCCTTTCTCTGGCCGACTTTATTTTTATCCATAATAATTAGCCCTCCAGTTTCAACTCTATAGTCGATATCATTGAAGAGCCAAACGATATACTGTGATTGGTTTGCCAAAAAAGACATAATTTTTTAAAGTTTGCAAGCATCAACCAACTGAAGATCGACGACGTCCGAGCAAAACTTTCTCAAGTACGCACCAAAAAGAGGCATCGTTTTTGCAGGCTTCTACTGTAAGTGATGCAAACTTCTTAAAAGGAATTTTACAAACTCTTCCATGTTGTGACCACATTTAAAAAAAAAAGTGAAACAAGTGCTGAAGTGGAACTTCAAAACTAATGAGATTACACAGATGTGCTTATTCAAAAACTACAAAGCGAATGTATTGATGGGAATTATAATGACTTTATGACTTTCACTGCTAATATATTGCTAACAATAATTGATATTTGAACAAACGTTCCAGCCTTTATCTGCTTAAATAAAGGAATTTTGTGCATATTGTAATATCTGAACAATCGACCCCAATATACGTTATAGTCTTTCCATCTGGCCGATACCGACAAATGATTAATTAGAATAAAAATAATTTGGCGCTTACACTATACAGCTCAGTGTTAGACCGAGCTTCTCCTACCATTTGTAGAGTGCGTCTTTATATTCTACCGCAAAATGGATGGACCTACCTAGAAATTATTAATACTCGTACATTATAACAAGCCTTCCGAATTTTATCGAAATTGCTTAAAATTAGGAACTAGTTTGAGTTTGCTAAATCGACTCCGCTCATAATCCTGATCATTTAGGTATCGTTTTTGATGGGTCTAACTTTTCTCGTGGCCGCTGTGGTCGAGTGGGTAGAGGTGCGTCGGCAGGCAATGGCAAACTTTCGAGGGTATTTCTGCCATGAAAAAGCTTCGCATAAATACATCTGCCGTTTGGAGTCGACACAGAATTGTAAGTCCCTTCATTTGTGGTAGAATATAGAAGAAGCTCTGCCAAACACTGAACTATATAGGGTAAGTGCCAAATTATTATTATTATTATTATTAACTTTTCTCCATCTGGTACTTAAAAACATCGGACCAAATTTAATATACCATTTCCATGGAAGATAAAAAAAGAGTCCTCCTAATTGATGGCAACTTAATTTAAAACAGCTAAAAAGCCTGAGTTGCAATTAAACATTCCTTGCAGCTTATATTAGTTGACGGAAAAGTTTTCAAAATGCTTACAAGAAACCGTGGTATGGAGTGTCAGGGATGATTCTGTGTAAGAAGGAGTCATCAGGAGGCAACCTAGTCCTAGTTAAAGGCGATCAAATTGGCGCTGCATAATTTAAGACCGACCGGCCAATTGACTTGTATGTTTCCAGCAACATTTCTTTTTCTTTGCCCCAAGTGCTGCCGGCAAGTGACTCTTGTTGCGACACTGTACTTTTTTGACGACTGCGGCTGTATGCGCTGAGAAGAAGACTAGGATGTCGAGAGTGACCCCGCCCCTCGTCTACGAGTTGTTAACCTTTGGATATGGAGGTCAAAGTCAGCATTGCAAAGCATTTCGAAAGGATCAGTATGAGTTCGCGTTGGCTCTTCTGCATGTAAATATTAGATTTTTCGAATAATTTTCACATGTGTCATAAAGACTTTCTGCTAAACAATAACATATACGAACACTAGATGGTAAAAAGAAAGTTCAAGAAATTAAATATCCAGCTAGAGTTTTGGAAAAAAAAGTGTGACTAATTCTGGACGAACCAAAAAATTAAAGAAGCGGACCACCTAATTATAGAAAAATAGTTTTTGAAAAATAGAATACTGTCTGCTTAAAACAGGCCTGGATAGAAATTTAAGAGATCGGTGTGCATTATTACAAGACTTTTTTTTAGCTTATTGCGTTTGTGATGAAATATTTCGGAACTACGCGCTTGATACTGCCGGTGTAAAATGGGGTTTGATATTGTCTCCCTTCTACTTCATGCTGCATATTTATTCACGCTCCAGATATTATTGAAAACGCCCCTCGAATACTGAGGTCGCCTAATGATATTTAAAAGTAACAATTTATTTATTAATGCAACTAAACTAAGTATACCTGTCTTTGTAAACGAAAACCACTTAAGTTGTTGACACTTTCAACCCTCTAATTGTTTATTCTGACATTTAATGAACTGCGTTTGCCGCTACATACTTAGTTGGCAGAACCTCTTCGGTGTTGAAGTCGTACGCATGCATACATTAGAGTGAATAAGGTGTGCAAAATTGATAGCGGCAACAACATCATCAACGTCTACGTTCTTGACATTTTAGTGTTTGTACACATTCATTGGAAGCATTCAGCTCATCATCGATGTAAACGACTATATGTACATAAAAAACCCGACCCATGCCGTCATTGACACACCATTATCAGCCGCATTGATAAGTTCAGAGTCAGTCGCATATACGAGTATGTAAGTACACGCAGCAATAATGCCGTCAATAGAATGCCATTAAGATCTTCATCAGCAAAACCACCGCCTTCATCATCATCATCATCATCATCATTATCAAATTCAGCGCCTTCATCGACGTTGATGGCTCATCATTTACGCTATCAATGCAATTTCATGAATATTTTAAACGATTTTGTGGGAGGTTGGGGATAATGTGAAACGAAGTGCGATTGGGTTCTTTAAGTCTACAAAAAAAAAAAAAAAAACAACAATAAGTAAGTAAAAAAAATGAGCAACAATAAAAGGAAAACCTTTAAGAACAATCAACTTGAATAAATGGGGTTGTGATTCCTTTTTCTTTTATCGAAGCACATTTTTCGCAGCTCAAACAAAGACAGATTTCTGAGCAAATAGTCTTAAATCGTTATGTAAATAAAATAAAGTATTATTTTCTATAGATTTACTCACCTCACTGCTTCTACTCTCCACTTTGCGTGTTATCGTAAGCCAACCAATTTGGTTTACCCTAACCTGCACCCATCCGTCCATACGATTGCGGCTTATTCCCAGCAAATTGAAACTTAACCGTTATTCACGGGTGGAAGGTTGAAGAATTAAGGGTGCGGCTGAAAAAGTTTTTTTTTCGTAAGTAAGTAAGTAAGTAAATGCAAAAACTCAAAGGAACGGAAAATTGTTTTCGAATCGAATGACATCAATATGCCAAGTATACATACACCCATACATACATACTTATATACGTATATATGTACATATTCATGTATGTATGTATGTAAATAAAGGCAAATCCATTGGACGGATTTCCCACAGCAAAAAGAAATCACTTCCTTTGGCGCCTTACACTAGTGATCTTTTGGCAACTCGAGAAACCTTTTTAGTTAAATAAAAAGTTTGTTTGTCTGCCACTCACTGTCAACCACCTCGCTGGTCCCCATTACTGACTTCGTCCTTATTTGAAGAGTGTTCATTTTTAAATGATTTTAAAAACCGAAATATGTATGTATGTAAATTATAAAGGCCAGTGAATTCAATGGAAGTCCCTTTGTCTTATTCTTGTTTATATTAAATGAATAAGAACTCTAAAAGATGTTTGACATTTTGAGTGTGGCCACAATAAAAGTATCTATGTATGTATGCATGTAAATAAATTCGTTTAAACTCATCTTTGAGTTTGCACAAATTCACAAGACTTTTTTAGGAAAAATATTTCTTTTCCGATATCAACGAAGAACATTGCGTTCTTGTGAACTTTTATTATGCCGATATTCTTTATATGATATATTTTATCACTTACCAAGAGAATTTTTTTTATATTTTTTTTTTTTAATTGCGCATTTTAATTCATTCATCTGCCAGATGATGAAGACCATTATACATTTATATCATTCAAATATCAAGTTGTTATTTTCTTTTTTGTTGGCTTCTTCTTCAATTTCTATTGCATTTTTTTTTTGCCTTGCTCTGTTATTTAGTGCACTAAATATTTCGTCATTTAAAAATTTTTTTTTTTGTTAAGGCGCATATGTCAACCACATATTTGGTGAATAATAGCGGTTTGTACGGTGAGTATTTTTATAATTTGGTCAATCATAACTCCATTATGATGTTTTGTTGCTTTGGTTGTTGATGTCATTAACCCCATTGATTTAAAAAAAATATGTATATAACTTATATTTAATAACTAGCCTTGAATTCAAAAATCATAACAACAATGACGAAAGAATTAAAAATAAAGTTTGTTTTCATTAACATAATCAATGAGACAGGCACAATATTGTAATATACATGTAAACTAAGGGCTTATACTTAGTGTTATAAAGTGTCGTATTGTGGTAAAATTATACAATTTTAAAAGTTCCATGTTGTGTCATTCTACTTCCTTTTCTGTGCATTACAATAAAAACAACGTACCTATTTAACCAAAAGTGAGCTGAACAAAATTTTATTTTGAAAATCGTGATCGGTAGCCATCTCTTTTTCGGCCCAAATGGAAAACCAAACTGAGTATAAATCAAGTAACAGCTGTCAAAAAGACCAACTCCGCAATTGGTATTGCCTCATTGAAAACCACACGTCTAAAAAAAACGTCCTTTACATACAAACATGGTCGTGTTAATTTTTTTTTAAATCCACATACTCTTCACGTTATTGACAATTTGTATATAACTTCCGCTCCATACTCGACAAAGACTTGTTAAAAAGAAACAAATGAGTAAATGATTACCTAAATAGCAACAAATGCAGCGAGAACTTCGAAGGTGGAGTTTTAAGCGTAGATTGCTGCTTAAGGGGATTAGAAAACTCAAATAGCCGTTTGACAAGCGCCCTAGTAAATGCTTCAAAAGCCTCGTTCTCTGTGAGAATAATAAAAGGAACAACCGAACCACGTTGCCACGTAGAGAACTGATCGAAAACAGGTTGCGGAAAGTTCTGTCAAAAGGTACTACGAGTGTTATTGAAGGACTTATTAAGGCCGAAGACGGATTGTGGGCCCAAAAGGGCAAGGAACAACTCATAGTGCTGCTCAACACAATCATGATTGAATCTAATAGAATAACTTTCTGAAATGCACGATGTTTTTAATATATAATATATCACCACTTTTCTGACTCTAAAATATATATTAATCTTTTCTGTGAACTCAACGCGACACAATGCATTGTACTCACTTTTCTAACATTGAAAAGGCAACAACTTAACTAAAAAGATGATATTTCTTTACACCTTTTAGTTAAAAGCCATTTTGGGGTCGATTGCAGATATGCAACTGTACCGTGTAAAGGCTTAAATTCTCATTGAAATTTATTAATTGGTCGCTGATATATTGTTATGTAAAAAAGGGTACTCGTCATTGGAAATTTTTACTATATATATAGGAGCAAATATGACATTAAAAAAAAGCAAAAACAATTTGCTATGTAATTTTATTTGAAACCTTTCCGATACTGAGCCTGATGGAATCGATTTAATCCTAAAACTATCGATTAGCCAATTGCTCTCGTTAGCACCGTTTCACCACTTATTTCATTGTGTTCGTCGAGGCCACAGCAAACGTGTTATTAAAATGAAATTTTTTTATTATAATTTGTAAATTGCATATTTATTTTGTGAATGATATCGCTGCAGAGAAGTGCGCATTGGCGATATCATTAAAAATTAAAAAAAAATATGGTTTTTTTTCAAAAAAATCGTCTGCTCTCGGCTGACACTGTTTTAAAATCGCCGCACATTAATCTCAAATTATGACATATTTAAGTTTATTTATACGATGCACTTTGTAAAGACATATGTATGTATGTATGTATAAAAAAACACCGCTGATTTTGACTTTGTGGCATGGACCGCCGACACGCTACTTGTTGACTTCGTTTCGTGCTAATTGCTTTGTTATTTTTTCACACCTTGCGCCCTCACAGCAAATTAGCCACTCCTTTTTTCTCACAATCTCCATTTCCCTTAACATTATTGCAACCTATCGTCCATTAACACCTTTTTCATTTTTTCTAATTATTTATTTTTTTATATGTTTGTATGTTTGTATGTATGTACATATGTATGTATGTATGTACAATTAGCTCGGTAAGTTCTTTTGTCTCCATTTCACAAATTCTGCGTACTTTATTATAGTGCTGAAAGAATTCACGTTTCTTACATTCGACAAACACTTAATACCATCATTGTTGTTGTTGCAAACGTAAATAGAAGTCATGAACTACACAATGCTTAAACGGTCGTGCTCGCTTTAGCTTCCCTGTGCTTTTGTGATGAGTCACGCAATCACTTAAACTTTATCCGGTGAATGTTTCGTTGGACACGTTAATGAAGTGTTGTCAAATATGTTGACTTGACTTTCTGAAGTCTCCGACAACAAAGATATAACGATATACGAGTATATATTTATAGTTAAATAGTTATAATGTAGGTATTAGGGTGTACCAAAAAATTTTTTTATTATTCCGCTGCCCCTCATTAAGTCTTTAGTTTTGGCCTCTAAATCAAAATTAATAATTTGGCGCTTACACTGCTTGTATAGACATAACATAGCTCAGTGTTTCGCAGAGCTTCCCTTAAAAAATGTCTACCAATTTTTATATTTTGTCTGGCTTTATATGGAATAAATTGCGCATGAACGTCAGTAAACGTTTTTTTTTTTCCAAATGTCAGCAGTACTTTGTGGGCTCGTGTTTTTTTCCTAAAAATGCTGCACTGATTCTGCCATGTGTTGCCACTGAAAGACAAGTACAACGAAAAGTTACAGTTGCGATGTACGAGTAAAAAGGCATTATACAAATATTTTTAGAGGTGTTTTTTTTCATGACTTTTTTTGACAGCATCAGTGTTCGGCGGCAGACGCCCAATATTGCCACTACTTTGAAATAGACATTGGAGATTTTAATTTTAATTTTATTGTATTTCAAATACAAATCGTATAAAATTGTATATATGTTAAGTTAAATTTTTTTACGAAATCTCAATTAAAGTTTGAATTTTAATTACTCAAAAGGCGACGATATAATTTTCCCAAAATCTCGGAGAATTTTACTAGTTTACGAAAATTTTAAATTATTTTATTTTTCTTGTTTTTTCTTAATTACTTTTAAATTTATCGCGGATTTTCTTCAGTAAAATTTTGTCGTATATTACATTTGGCAACAGTTTTGCAGGAATGTCTATGACATACGACAAAATGTAATACAAATTATACTCAATATATCGAAAACCAAATCCGATATCAATAAACGAATAACCCCATTTGAAATGCCTTGATAAACGGAGAATAATTGCATTATTTAATTTAATTGCAATATTTTCACTTACAACATTTAACAACATAAGAAAAAATTTAATAGATTTAAGACAAAATTTTAGAGATTTTAAATTTTTGTCTTAAAATTTATAAAATTATTTTAAAATTTTGTCCAAGGTAATATGAGCAATTAACAATATTGTTCCAAATGTTCAAAGCACATAAATTATATGAAGATCTGTCTTATATATTTAAAAAAAATGTTTGTGACTTGCGACAAAATTTTAGTCAATACCTGGGAAGCTAAAACAGAAATCCAAAATCGGATAACATCATTTAAGACATCGTAATTATTTTAGTACAACTGCATTATTAAATAAATTTTACGCATTTTTCACATACGACATTTCATTTATCTGGTTGACGATATTTATGTTTGTCCTTTGAGGCAACCGATTTTTCATATTCAAAGTTTGCTTTTGTTGTCTTTATTTATCACAATGACAAAAAATATAGGTTTTTTTTAATAAGAAATTGGAAGCTCGGAAATCCGGAACACTGTTTATGTCAAATGGTTAATATGGCGTCTAAAATAAGAGAGAGTGAAACTACCTTTAAAAATTATTGTATCAAAAAAACTTGTTCACTAACTTTCATTCAATACGAATGACAATTTCGCCGTCCAAATAAAAAGTTATTTGTATCAGATCAAAAATATTAAATGAAAAAATCGAGCAAATATAAGATTGATTAGGTTTATTCTTGCATTATTGTTTTTAGTGCAAAAACTAAAAAACTTACAAGAACAGAGGCCATTTTTGAAATAATGGTCATCCTAATGTACAAACGAGTTTCGGTTTTAAATTTTATTTTAATACCCAGTAAGAACTATAACGGTAAACTAAACGTTTTATATGTACATAAAGTTCGTATAAGAAATTTACTTAAAATTCATTTTAAAACAATGACAGTTTTATATTTTCTTCCTCTTATACATATTTGTCTCTTTTCAATCATACATTTATTTATTTATTTATTGAAAATAGTAACATTTATAAAAAATTATTATATTTAAGTAATAAACATAAGCACTAGCTGCAGAGGCCTTCGGCTAATGATTTAGTTAGCAGAACAGAAGAATAAGAAAGAAAAAAAAACAAAAATCGGATATTCTATATTCGTAACATAATAGAAATAAGAGTTTTAAAATATAATTAGGTTTAGGTTTAAGTTTTAATAGTAGTTAATTAAAATTAAGAGGAGAATTTGCATATATACATAAACTGAATAATCAACAGAAGATACAATGAAAGTTGTATATGTACATTCAGGTGTATTTATGTATATTTTTAATAGTTAAAAGGTGAGCCACAAGGTTAAATCTTAAATTTACAGCGAGATACAAATTGATATATAACACTTATATTATCGTCCGTTGTCTGTTTGAGGAGTTCTGATGGCTTGTTGCATTTAAACACCGATGATCTAATATTTTGCAGTCCTAAGCAGCTATCCATGATGTTAGAGACGGTGAACTCATTTAGGCCACAAAAGTGGCACTGGAGTTTCGGCAAACCATTTAACAAATATGAGTGTGTTGAAAGTGTATGGCCAATTCTAAGACGAACGTCTGTTTAAATATTACGGCAAGATGTTGTTGACGGGTATTGATCAATCAAATATTATTATGCGATAAATAATTTTTTTATAAAACAAATAATGTCATTATTAAGCAAATATGTAAGTTTTTGTTGTTACTCGTTCTTGTTGGGTACGTTGTGCGTTACAATGTTGCACCTTTGCCTTCGTTCAAAATATTTGGACTTAAAATGTTTCAACACTCCTTAAATAGCAGCTATTAATACTTGTAATCCTTTCGAATATATTAATGGAAAAATGGTCACGCAATAGTGTATCTTAATTAAAATCTTGTAATATTTTCAGCCGTATTTTTAATATGTTATTAATTAATGGCAATCACGCAACTTCATTTAATTAACATACTTAAACAAATAACATAAATCTAGCATTAAGCTCGTATACATTTTTTTTTGTTGGCAGATTTTATTTGAAAAAAAAAATGATAGTTTAGTGGTAGTATTTCGGCAGATTTGGTAGCAGATTTTATTAAGAAAAACAATAATAACTAATTTAGTGACACAAATAATAGCTGCTATTTCGAAGATCACCTTATCTCGCCATTAGACTTGTTTTTAATGGCTGACTTTAATAGTTTTTCCACCAGTCAATTCAAAGAACCTCGAGTTGCCAACTGGCTTACACTGTTTTTTTTTTATATTTCATATAGTACAACCGTGACTTACATCTGTGTAATTGTTGTTTAATTTTGAATTCACAATATATTATTTATAACTTCTATTACTTAATGGGCCCTAAATACTTAAGGCCCTAAATAAATAAAACACAAACCAGAATGAAATGTATGCTTCGAAGCGAAGTATTTAGGCGTCGTACTAGACCCTTAACTTAGCTGGAAGACAAACGCCGAGAGGCGTGTGAAGAAAGCCTATATAGCCTACTTTATCAGCAAACGAATCCTTTGTAAAAATTGGGGATAAAAACCAAAGTTTTGAGCAATCAGACTAAATACTTCCTTTGCTGAACTTCAGGCAAAACTTGCAGGTAAAGTTTCCTTCTAGAGGGGATTCAAGTGGAGACAGGATGGCGAATGAGAACGCTACCTCCATCAGACGCGTCAAAAATGTACTGCGTGGTGGTTGCTGAGGTGTTCTCAAAGAAGCAAGATGTGTCTCTCTCGTTCCGACTACCTAACTTGGCTAGTATCTACCAAGCGGAAGTGCTGGGTATTGAGAGAACCTGCAGGCTGATGAAAGATTGCAGCGAGTGGTACAAATAGCATGCATTGTTTCATAGTCCATGATTGCAAGTGTGCATTAAGCTTGGCGGCTGAGTTAATAAACATCTCTCTCGTTTGGGTTCGCGACCATAGAAACATATGCGGTAACGAGAGGTCTGACGAATTTGCCAGAGCAGGATCCTCTCTTAAGGAATCTGAGGCAGCAACAATTCGCTGACCGCTGAGAGTCATCAAGAGATAACCTCATTTGCATCAATTAAAATTGAGTAGGATAACAACTTGAAAAATCCCACAAGAAATCTGGCCCTTCTATGATGCATCGATAACGTTAGTTTCCATGCAGCCCAGATTCACCTCCCATACAATAATCCCTGTTGGAGTTGCAAGCACGAAGACAGTAGACACGCCTTAGATAAGAAGTACTAAGATTTCTTCCAAAAGACTTAATGGAGATCTCTAGATGCCAAATAAACTGCATAAGCAGATTCATCCATAAATCAAAGTAGATTAAAGATTAAGAACCATAACATACCAGAAGTTCCATGAAAATAGCTCAACAAATAGACTAATTGGGTCGTAGGATATCTTTAGAGTAGGCAACGCCACTACCAACCACGATGAAATATCTATAACACTTTTAAGAGCTTTTAAAAGGTTCATTTAATAAAAAATTTAATAATAACTTGAAAGCAGATATTGAAATCTTAAAGCCTGCAATAAAATAACTACGGTATTATATAATATTTCGCCAATCCAAATCTTTTATTTAAAATTTTCCATTTTTTGAGTTTAATACAAATAGTCTACTTAATGTTCGATACCTCTGTCCTTAGTTATCTGTTATTTAAATTAAATTAAATTAGTTCCATAATTACCGATTTTGCTCATAAAATCTATAGTTTAGGCATTGCAGTTAAAATTAAATAAGAAGTTAATCGGCTTACAGCATTTTTTAGCAACTTTAATGCTACCTTGGATAGCACAAATAGAACATAAATGTACGGCACCCGATCGAAGTTTCCGACGAAACTAATACGGCTACTCATATTTTGGAAGGACCTTTTCGCACCGTTCGACAAAGTGACTCACTTTCGTGCAACTTCTTCAATCGGATGTTGGTAAGCGTATTATGAGCCGCCAATTTGACTCGCTGAAGCACAATACTCCTATATAACAAATGTACGATGCTGCTGGGATGATATAAGCATCGCGTGCCGTAACTGGGCTGACTTTTCCAGTCTTAAGAAGGAAGTAAAAGAGATTATTTATTTATTTATTTATTAATTAATTTATTTATTTATTTAATCAACAAACAAAATGCTTATAGACTATGTGATAAGTATAAATAAGGATAGAGGAAACTTCTATGATAAGTGCCTTAAGAGTTAATTCTTAAAAGCTAGTTTTGAAAAAGAAAAATCAAAGTTTAAGACTGAAGAAAAAGTATTAAACTGAGAAAGTGCTCTTTGCAAAGGGGCATTCATTCCATTAACAGTTTTGGCAACACCAACACAAAAAACATTTTATTACAGCGAAGAATTCGTGAGGGAACATTGAAGGAAATCTTCATTAGAAGGTACGGGCAATACCACCTGTAATTAAATCAAAAACAAAGCACATTGATAAAAAAGTATGCCTAGACTCTAATGACATTAGATTAATCAACAAACAACAAGAACGATAAGACGGTAAGGGGTCACTAAATCTCAAGGAGTGCAAAGCAAAGCGTATAAAAGCCCCTTGTACAGACTCCAGTCTATTAATATAAATTGCATGGAAAGGGCGTCAGATAAATACCGCGTATTCCAAATTAAACCGAACCAAAGACGAGTACAGCAGTTTGAGTGTATATGGATCGGAGAATGAAGAACAATTACGACGAATAAATGCTAACATCGCGAATGATTTATTTACTATGAAATTAATGTGAGTGGTGAAAGAGAGTTTGGAGTCAAAATAAACCCTCAAATCTTTAAATTCACTAACTAATTTAAGCGGTACATTTGAAATCGGAATGAAAGCCTAAAGCTGCAAGTTTAGCTATTAAAATTCTATGAGATACCCTGTCAAAGGCTTTAGAGAAATCGGTGTAAATTGTATCGATTTGCAATCCCTTTTAAAAAGTTTGCAAGCAATCCTCCGTAAAAGTTGCCAAGTTGGTTAACGTAGATTTACCCGGAATGAACCCATGCTGATTAGGGGGTAACAAATGTTTAACGGCACAGTAAATTTTATCCTTAACGATTTCAGAAGCCCTTGCGTATTTGGACTCACGGCACTGTTATCAGTTATACCTTTGAAGTAGGGAGGGTCTTTGTATACCTTGGATAATAACCAAAAATGTCAGCCTAGAGGACAAGCGAATGATAATTCTTCCTAAGGATCAGAAACATGGACAACGTTGATCAGCGATGAAAAGGCATGTATGGCCCTGTTCGCGTGAGCGACAGGAACATAAATAAATGAAGAGTTGTTAGAAGCAGGATAGTCAGATATGGCGAGAAGATTTTCAAATCGACAAGAATTTGCAAATGGAACCCACGCCATCACTCGCCAACACAATGACTATTCACGCTTATCTATACTTACATCTTATAAGTTGTTATTAATTTCCATTTTACCAACACAACTAAATGGGAGGGAGGTTCTTTCGAATTTGGCCGAAAATAAGGATGTGTGTGGGAGTTATTTTTAGCATGATGGAAATACCTACAAACTTTCGGTTCTGATTGTTAAATGCGATTTTATTTGTACAGTAATTAGAAATTTTTATCGCGACAAAATTCAAAATGGCGGCTCTTGTCTGCCTCTGAACGCAAAACATCGTCCCGGAATTTCAATTATCAAGCCTATTGCAGTGAACTGAAATGAAAAATGTTATTTGTTTCTAGAAATTTATGAAATTCTCTATGCGTGACACTAAATTATAATGAGTTTTGACAAAATATTAACTGAAATGTGGACGTTCAAAAAAATTTTGTGAGTTGATCTACAACGACAACAATTAAATACCAATTAAAAATGTAAACTTTTATTTTAAAAGCATACAAAAAATTAGTATCTTTCAAACAAACTTTGAATGGATGGAATCGGAACAATAGTTCAAGACCTATGCTTAAAATTCTGATGGAAAACAGGGTTCCGTGAAAACCGCATTTAAAGTTTTTAGAAAGCACATAAGCATACCTCAGCGAGCGCCCTTTTGGGTGTGTTCAAGACGCACTAATTCTATAAGTATCGATTGTATCGAAAAATCCTTTTGTACGCATATTCTGCGAATATGTAGCTTTAATTGCTTATATAAAAAGTCGATTTCCTCGACCAAATTTAAAAGAACCTCCCATTAAAATTTATGCGAAAAAAAAATTCTACATTTCTGAGATGGTTACATCGTCTCGGGGCCGATAAAATGATGTCCTGAGTTAAACAAATTTTTGCACTTCTGTAACTTGTTAACATTTTCACGCAAACAATTTCCTAAAATGTAGAACAATAAAAATACGCAAACCACTAATGATAGCAGAAGCTATTATAGCTAGACATTTTTGAGCAGATTTAAGTTTTTCAAGTGCCCTTTACGATGGACGAGTTTTCTTAAGATATAAACCGATTTGTAGCAACATAGACACTAATAAAAACATAACTACCCTGCAGGAATTGAAGCTAATGTTATAGTAACTTTAAAGAGCATTAAAAAATACTAGTGCTGATTATTTTCTGTATATTTTCATATAAGCAAACTAACTACTTTTGCATGGCGATGGCCCACAAAAAGTCAGTTTTGGCTACCTCTGCATGAGCGTTTGATTAAAATGGGGTATTTTTTCGCAATTATCGCAAAGTAGTTATTTAAAAGTTAGTTAGTTTGAGCAATTGATTGTTTTATGACTGAAGGGTACTAAAAAGATTTGTACACACACATACATATTTCTACCATAATCAAACGAATACATTATCTAATTAGAATTTTATAAACACATATCGCGTTGTCTTTCATTAAAAAAATAAAATGTCAAAGTACGTATCATATTTATTTCATTTTTAATTTAATTTATTTTTACATGTATTGGCAAAGATTTTGATTTATTTGACGTTTAGAAGTGATTTGGAAGAATTTCTTTTGTTAGTGGTGGCAAATCTTAACATTTCTTATCTCGCTTGATTCTCATGGAGCTGAGTCTTTGAAGTTTCTTAAACATTTCAAAATCGAAGGTGATCATTAAATTATGAGATTAATTTTAATTTTCTGCAATCCACATGCGCTTGAAAATTATTTTTAAAAAGTGTACTTGGCTCTTTAGAAATTGAATTAGGCGACATTCTTGTTTTTAAAGTAGGCACAGTAGAATAAAGAAATAAATAAATAAAGTAGTAACAAATAGGACAATATCGTTTAACGGACGGATGGCGTACTTGTAAGTTTTACAAAATACCTTTGTAATTGAATAAAAATATTATATTCAGTAGACATTTATTTTAAATTTTTCTCTCACTTTACTTCACTTAAAATCATTTTAAATACCAAATAAGCATTTTAAGTAGCATTGCAAGGGCCAAAGTCTCTATAGGCGAACCCCAGCAAACAACGAGGGAAGTTATCATATCGTTATAGACAAAAATGAGACATAATTACTGCCTTAAGAAAATTCTAGTTCTAACGAGTTCTAGGTTTCTTATTTCTCTCGAGTCAAAAGCTACTGAAGTTCATACCTTCAAGTCCAGTAACTTACTAGTCACCTTATGTGAAAATAAGGGTTTCCTTACAACATGCTTATATAGTGTTTGCTGGGGTATTGTTTTCAATAAATGCAAATACCGTAAATAAGTAAATATCAACATGTGTACATATTTATGTACATTGTGCACAGTCAATTTAACATTGCATTATTTAATTTTATAAAAACAAAAAAATGCTAAATATCAAACTGTCTTTCCCTTTAGCTATGTATGTATAAATATGTACATGCATAATAAATGTCCTCGCATTTACATACATATTTATGCATGTACACATACTTTTCGTAAAAAAACTAATTAAAAAAAGCGTGCGAGCGAGTAATGAATGACTTTGGCTATTAATAAAGCGCAGTGGAGACCATCATACATATAGATATAAAAGGAAACAAAACACATATTTAGTTTTAATTATTTAATAAAAAATATCCACAATTTTTAATAAACAAGCAAGGCTCCCATACTGCTTCACAACTGAAAAAACCAGGCCGAGATAACAAACGGGCATCCAGGTCACCAGAAGAAGACGAGCCGCTCAAAGACTAAAACCACGGAGGGCAAAGATACCAAGGGCAAAAACACTTAGACCACCTACACGGATAGAAATATCCGACCGAAACAAAAGTCGATGAGCTGTAAGCTCTGCGAGTACCTCGATAACCAAAGAGGTAAAACTGCAACACTCGAGGAGTTCTGAAGTGAAGGCAAAGACGAGCGCAAACCTTAAAATCGGACGGAGACTAATGACGAAGACGGAAATTTCTAGACGAAAAAAAAGTCGCGGGCGAGATCACTCCGAGATTACCTCGGTAATTAAATAGAGTGAACCGCAGCCTTCGAAGAAAACTGATCTGATATCCGGGGGGCTCAGGAGGCTAAACTCAAGGTAATAGGGTGTAGAAACAGGGGCGGAAAGGTTTAAACTAGTTGCGGCGGAGTTTAGCCCCCCAGAAATCAACCAGTTAAGGAAAACCCAAATTCAAAGGAAGCATACGCATACCGCCGAAACACATTGCATTGACCAGGTTGGTGTTGGCTACGCTAGCGGCGCCAAGGGAGTTGAGTTACCATTTGGTTACTGTTGATAATGTCATCTCATGTTAACCGAAAAGCGGGAGGAGTGACAGGTGCATTGGCATGCAAAAAACTTGATGATATACAGACCTGTGCACATTGTGGGAGTATACTTGTCGTTCTTATTGTTGTGGCGTTTTTTTTTTTGCAGTCACTGCAGTGCTACTTTGCGTAATAGGTTGAAATACAAGTGAGAACGAATGTATTAATTGACATATCGTGTTGGTGTTAGTACGAGACTAAGGTTGCTTTTAGCTTCGTGGGCGGCGCTGCCCGCTCATCGTTGTGATTTCTTTGTTGCGGTTTGATATGTGCTGCTTTGGCTTGTTTGACTTTTGCAAGAGATCTGACAGGTTTAAGGTCGATGCCTTTATTTCACACGTCACGAACTTAAACTTAGCCGATACTAATCTGAGACTACGTTATCAACGGAGTCATTAGAAAATATGTACGTCTGCACTACATAAATGATGCACATCAATTTTAGTGAACATCAACTTTGTAAAATTTATTAATAATAAGTTATTTGTTATTTTTTTAAATCTTTTTGAGTTGTTCGGTAAATCTGTGTAAACACGGCTTGAATGTATGTAAAAAAAAGTTCAACTACGTATATATTTAAATGAACATATACATATTAAGATATCCTAGGAAGGGGATTTGGTAAAAACATTCCAATAAGTTTTGTTGTGAATGTATTCTAAGAGAATCCTGATATGAATACATTCTAGTTTACGCATAAAAACTAATATTCATTTGTTAGCCTTACGACAGAATTTCACAAATTTCTCGACGACTCACACTGGTCGGAAATTCGAAAAAGCTTGCCAAAAGTGCAAAATTGTAAAGTTTTTTTCTGAAAAATTTACATACAATATATTATTAAGAACGTATTTATAAAGTGATTGCTGATAATGTAGAGCGTTATCATGTCAACGTCTTTTTATGTACAAGTTGAAAGGCAAGTGTTTTCATATCGATAGTCTCGTGAGATTTGCAAAAACGTTGACTATAACTCATTAAACGAGTGCTATAACTCATTATGAATTAGGTTATATAGCAACGTACAACATGGAAAGTGTAATTTTAATTTAGTGTGTTATTCCTTGGATATAATCCCGAGTGATATATTTGTGACAACAGCAAAATTCACCATTCATGAATTTCAATATTTTGACAATTAGTTATTAAAACACGCCGCAAATTTTGTATTGGTCACCGGCGAATTTTTGAAAATAAATGGTCTTAGGATTGAACAAATTTTAACAACTAACGTTTCAAAATAAAAAATATGTCACTCGTAGCCATTCTTTTTTTTACACTTTCAATAACGAATTTGTATTTCTTGATACAAAAAACCAGTTAGTTTCAATTTTCACTGGAGTAGCACGGTTTTTAACAAATTTGGTCAGCCATTTTGTTTTTCACATTTTTGACATCAAATTCGACTTCCTCGACCAAAAACCCTTAGAATATATGCTTTCAAACATGATTTTCTGTCGATCTAGACCACTGTGCGACTGAAGCAGCCACGGCTCACCAAACTTTAGAACGAAGTCTTCAGAAAAATATTTTGCTTTACTCATATTTTCAAGCGTCATATTTTCAAGCTTCATATAATATAAGGTTATGATAAAAGTCATGTTACGTAGTTACGTATCTTCTGTTGTAATATTTTTTCAAGTCTGACATCAAGGATACTATCTCTAATATTAGGTTGAGATCATAACTTAAATCAAAACACTAAAGAAGGCCACATAGTTTAAAAAAAATATCTCTTTGTATTAATATTTAGTTTGTACAAAATCGTTCGATATTCATGATGCAGCAGTATTGGTGACTACAAAGTTAAATATTTTTGGAACAGTCATTAACTTCGAATCGAAATCGGAATCTGTATGAAATGCGCAATCAAGAGTTCACTGGTAAATCAGTTATGTTCGTCAGTCCAATTTATTTTTTACCAATTTTTTAATAACTTTAGATTAACATTTTGCAAAATTGTTCAAAACCTGAAAACATATTGACAAAAAATGAAAATTTCGAAATTTTCTAATACTCAAGACAGAAATTACTTCCGTCAATAGCAGAAGAAGTCAACTGCAATGACGTGACGACAATAAACTTTCGACTATTTAAATTTTCTTTACATTTTTCCTCACATCATTGGCGGTTTTAGAGAAGAGCTAAACTGCTGAAGATATATCGGAAAATGTGAAAAGGTGACCTCTAGGTTGCTAAAATTTGTATTCCAAATTTCCTCGAAAAAAGGTTCGGATTAATTCAAGTGCATGGCGAGCTTTAGTTTTTTTTTTTGATACGCTCTCCATGCGCTTGAATTTGACTACTCTCCAATGATTACTATATTAATTTCTTTTTAAATGAAACACTCTTCAAGCAGTGAAGAAAATTTCACATTGGTGCTGGCATTTTAATTGAAATAATTTCAGTTTAATATTGTTTTTATTGTTTCCTTCAAAGAGAATAAATTAACGTTATCCTGCAAATGGAAATTTGAGCTATTTAACTTCATCATCCATTTCGTCACATATTTTCCAATAAAAGTTTTCAAAAAAATTTTAATTTTTGTTAAAAACCATAAGTTTGTCAACCACGAATAGTTTCAGGCGTGTACGCCGATCAGAAATATATTCTCCAGCCTTGCTGAACATCCTTTCCGACTCGCAAGACATTGCCGGGACGCATACATTTTCTTTAGGTACTTCTTTGTAAGGTATACTTTCTGGATTCGTCTCAAAATATAGGAATCAATTTCAAAACATTGCACAATACAAATGCATATACAAATATTAAATGTTAAAATTAACCTTCCACAACGAGAAAGAAGCGCTCAATACGCTTTTTCATGAATATAAAAGCATGAGCTCGAGATTTAATTATTGGCTTAAGTTTGTTTTGCACGAAATAAAAAAATCCTATTCTGCAAAAGCTTGACGTTGTTGGGTGATCTGCCTTTGAAAGCAATTTAAAACCAACCTTTTCAATTTTAGGATCAATCAGGGTTGTTATACGAGGGACAATGCGTGTTTCATAGGCGGCGAATGTATCATTCAAGCGGATACTTATCATTTCGAAGGCAGGTACTGCTTCAACTGGTGCAGTTTTTGACGAATCTTGCCTATTAGGTTAATAACAAAAAAAATTTAGGGGATTTATGCTGCCAGAAATGATCATAGTTGCATCTTGCAACGGAGAGAGAAGCTCTGCGTGTGCCTTCAAAATATCGAATTTCTTTGCGGAAAACGGCGCAAAAAGATAGGTGGCAATGCTTCTTTCGTTTCTTATAGCCTTTTTTGCACGCTTATATTAGTATGAATGTTTGTATGTTTATAACATACTCATTTGGACGCAATTTTAACCCACTTAGTGTCCTCTATTATTTACTGTCACAGCTTCAGAATTTTTAAATAATATCAAATTCGCTACATTTGTTTGCGTCGAAAGCATAAAAAGAAAAGAAAAAAAAATTAATAAATATAGTTTTAAAAAACTACTATACTCGCTTTCTTGCCACATAAAACTAATATATATCTTTCATTATATTGTTTTCAGATTATGCTATTAAGAATTATTTTTCACTTTTTACTTTCGTGCACTTATAAAGCATATTTTTGAGTTTTTTGAAAGTATATTTATAATCATTTGGAAGACGCTCTTCCAAAGAGTTAGCAGTTTCTTAATCAGACCATGCGTGAAAAAAAAATCAAAAAATCGCTATAACAAAAATTTGCGACAACTTTGCCAAACCAATATGATTTTTACATTCTACAAACGATATCAGATCGAAAGATCAATATCGCTTTGTATGTTGTCCATTGTTATTTAAGTTGGTAACCCAATTCACGTGGCGCATTAGTTTCGCCACTCAATATAACGATTATTTCTTTTAACGCATGATATATCCAGTCGTCTTAGTTTGGATCTGTTATCATTACGAAATCTGCTGGTTCAACGTATTCATCTCTGGTGACCTGTTCAATGCTTCTACGTGGGCTTAAGAACTACACGATGCATTGCTTGAAAGCTTGATTTAAGACTTTAGCTAAAATCGGAAACCAAAAAGACGAAATAGTTTGCACAATTGTAAGTATGTACATGTATTTGAATAAACGATGTTTTTTCGTTGAAGTTATAAGTAAAAAAAATATTTTAAAGCTATAAATTTAAATTTAAAACTCAAATTGCGTTTACTCGCTGGATGCCCAATTTTATAGAAAATCGATTTGTCTAATTGAAGTACAGTGTAATTAGTATCATTATCTTTCTAACCAATGGATATAATCTTGGAAAAAATTGCAATCAAAAGAGCAAACTTTTTAAGTAGCATTAAAGAGAACTTCACCAAAATGCGTTCAAAGAAACGCCTAAGAACCGTGATGAACAATAACACTGGGTGACGGCGGATATTAAAACAGCGACAGCTGTATAATTGATTAAGCGCGATCAACAGCTCATCTAAAGTTGCCAGCGCCAAGAGCATTTTGTCTGAGTTTGCAGAGTTTGCAAAGAGGATGAGAGTGGTTACGAGGTGCGTGACTGGTTTAATTAAATGTACAATGAAACGCACACAAAAGCTAATGTCCTGCTGCTCGCTCATATTTACACAAATATTTATATACATACATACAAACATACATGTTTCACTTATGGCATTTGTGTGCGCTAATTTAAAAGGGAGGATGTAAACTTTGAATGGCTGATAATGATAAAAGTTGTGCAAATGATAAAAGTTTGTTCAATTGCGTTGCATATGCCGACGTAGCACAACTTTTTCTCAACGCATACTTGTTCTTTCATGCAAGTGATACTTAAATATATTTGAACATGCAGTTGCTTTCAATTTAATACAAGCAGTACATTTTGATAAATTTTGTCAATATATTTTTTATTATTGATTATTGATTACTACTTGATATTGGTTTCCTATTACAATAGAGTACATACAAATCAAATAAAATTTCATCGAAATTTAAAATTTTTTTTTGGTTGGCTTTAGAAAATGAAATTTTAATACAATGATAATAACGTTTCAAATATTGACACATTTGGACAATTTATATATCCTTCAATTATTAAAAATTATTTTAAAATTAAAACAGCTTTAATAATTTTTTTAAATTAAAATTTTAATAAAAAATGTAGAAAACATTTATTGAAATTTTTTAAAAGTTTCGAAGTGTATAAATAATTTTAGTCAATAAGTTTTAAGTGGCTACGAATCACCACTGATTTTTGTCAACTTTTACTCACGATCTTTCGCAATTTCTTTCATATAATAAGTAATCGCGGTTCTGCGTTGCATGAAGGACTCTGCTAGTAAAACAAATTAGTGATAACTTGCAGGCACTTGAGACTTGCACTTTCTTAGACTAAAACTTTATGAGCCAATAAAGTGCATACTCAGAAAAATTCTAAACATTTTTTTTAGTTAAATATTTTGTAGAAATTTTATTATATCATTGCATATTTTGTAAATAGTTTAAAAATAGGTGTTTATAGATTTTCTTAGAGAATGAACCATATTTTACTGGAGAAATAATTTTAATTATTTAGAAGAAAAATTAAGTGCCCAAATCTGTCAATATCTGGTTGTGCTAAAATTTGTGAACAGTGATCTGAAGTCATATTGAAAACGACGGGCTACATGTGGCAGCTGTGAAATTATTTTCTGTGTTCTTATATCTATCCTCTAGGAAATGGAATTGCCTTGTAGCCAGTTATTAACTAGCCAACAGTCCACTAGGTCTAACTTTTTATTAACTATTGAATGGCGATGGCCGCAGAAAAGTGTATCCTGGTTTCTTCTGCATGATTTCGGGGCTAGCCGAAAGCTAACTACTTATTGAAATGAAATAAATAATACTGTTGATTATTGTGTTACAAATAAACCAATAAATAAATCAAAAATATGATATAATATTATTTTGGCGCGTACACTATATAGCTCAATGTTTGGCCGAGCTTTTCCTACCATTTGTGGTGCGCGTTTTATTTTCTTTTTATATTATACCACAAATGGAGTGACATACAGTTTTGTGCCGACTCCGAACGGCAGATGTATTTAATGAGAAGCTTTTTCATGGCAGAAATACCCTCGGAGGTTTGCCATTGCCTGCCGAGGGGTGACCGCTATTAGAAAAAACTTTTTCTATGATTAAGATTTTGTTTGCCCTGACTGAGATTCGAACCTCGAACTCACCGGCGTATCGAGTTAAGCACGCACCGCTATCAACTCGATCTTAGCGGCCACCGAATGAAAAATACTAACCAAATATATATAATGCGGGTTATCTCTGCATGTCAATATTTAACATAAATACATTTGCGTAAGTCTCAGTTTGTTAAAAAAGGAAAAAAATATTGACTTCGTTTATCATATTAACTTAACATGAAGGTATAAAGAGAATGTTTAAGCCTCTCTTTGCTTTCACACACAAATATTAGGGTTTGATTAATTCTGAGTTTGTTGCAAAAAATGTCAGTTAATTTAATTTAGTTGTTATAAAATTATAAAATTTCAACTCATTTCATACATATAAAAGTAATTGTTAAGGCGTAAAGAAAATGCCTAAGTTTTTCTTTGCTTCTCCACACAAATGTTATGAAAATGTCACTTTTTAATTATTGCCAGCGCTTTACGTAACTCTTCCATTGGTTATTCGCTATCAAATGCTCCTTTTTGAAAATAAAAATAATTAATATGCATGACAGGGAAATAAAATCATATATCATATAATCATTAGAGCTGTAGCAAACCGTATGTATTCGTTACCGAGTAACGAGTACAACGCCTGACTCGAAGTACCGAATCGTTACTTACAAAATAAACTCGGTACTCGCATATTCCGTATATGTAGTTGTCAATTCGATTGTTAATATTGTGCGGAATAAAACAGTTATGAGTATACTCCTTTTCAACACAGCAGTATTATCTTACAAGTTGCAAGGCAACGTTTCAGTATGATTCTCTTGTGCCGATTTATGTACAGGTTTATGTTCTTTCTTTCTCACACACGCCAATATTGCATTCGCAGTATTGAACTTTTTGGAATTGTTACAAAAATACGTTGCGTCTAAATATACATATGTATATTTATTAAACATTTATTTAAAAAACTACCAATGTTCACACTCTTACATCTGAATTAAAAATGAAAATAAAATTTTTTAAACGAACTAACTAACCATTTTGCATTTTATATTTTCATTAAGATGTTAAACGATAATATCCTTTGGAATTATCAAGGCCATAAATGTATGCAAACATCGATGATTCTACATCTCGTGAAATATACCAGTGTTTGATTGTATCAAAAGTAACGAGTAACGATACGAAAGTAACGGGTGCTGAGTGTTTCAGTAACGAAAACTTACGGGTACCAAACTTTTCGTTACTTTTACAGCTCTAATAATCATATAATTACCTAAAATAACTTAAAAAAACATTCTGAAATTCCTTAGATTTTGTTTGCCATGAAATCCACGAATATTCACAGCAGTTATGACATCAATTGACAATATATTGTCCAGCTTCTTGGAAAGCATTCCTTTTAAAATGAAACTGATTGCTTTTATCTAGGAGAGACATTGAAACGCTTGTTTGCACTCAAAAAAATTTAAATATTAAGCAAATTTAACTATTTTATCTTACATACTCGTATATTTCCTTGTTTCCGGCGTTTATGTTTTTGTCTATTTCCGCCAGCTCTTCCAATGATGTTAATGGGAATGCCGATATAACGTCTTGCGCAATGGCTTCTTGCTGTGTCAGTAGCTTAATTAAAACCCTTTGGCCGCCAGCTCTTCCATATTTATTTTAATAATTTTTTTATTAAATAGGGAAAATGGCACTAGTTATTGCATGGATTTTTATATCCTCGAAAGAAGAGTAACTAAAAGGGATTCCAAAAATGTCTTCACTTAAAATTCCTCAAAGTTCCTCAAGACAATTTCTTGGAGGCCAATATTTAATGTAACATCCTGTAATATTGTCTTTAAACGTTTTCAGCGAAGGCAAGGCTTCCTCCGGTTGCTGCGCAATCCCTACCAAAGAATCTCGAACAACCATTTCTGCGAATGCCACACTATTTTCTTCGATCTCGTCATTTTCCCATTTTAACTTATTCGAATTAATTTCTTTTTGCTGTTTAATCAGCCGTCGAATATTACCAGCACTATTTCCTTTTTCTACTCATATTTACTAACAATTTTGTAAAATTTCTTCAATTAACCTTTGTCTGCGTCACACTTTTATTACTTTTAAGCCCGTAACTTTTTTAGAGATGAAATAACTCATTGAAAACTTATTGATACCATGCAGGCGATGTTTGGCGATTAGGTATCTAATGCCGACGATTAAAGTACGTATATATGTATACATCAGCATTTATTTAGTTTGAATATTTAATATGAAGATGACTTTTTTAATTTTAATAAGAGGCGTTTATTTCAGTGAGAAATTTTCATACTAAATTTTGAAAGGCGATATTAATTCAGGACTATCTCAGTTATGACGGCCGACTTGATAAAGCAGGATTTAACTCTAAACGCAAAATTGATACTTTAAAACAGTGTCGGCCAAAATGCATTTTTCCTATGCCCGGGGCATAGGCTAGCTGCTGCGACGTCAAACACGTATACTCACACGTATACTCTTCTGCCAGCTTCAGAAAAAACGAAAGAGCCAGTAAACTGCTCGTATATCTATGAATAGGTTGGTTCGGCAGCAGCGTATGGCGAAGCTAATTATTTCAGTTGCGTTTCAGAATTCTGTGAGCTAGCACGTATGCGCAAGTTTAATTTTTTACACTGCCAGAAAATACCCCCTGCGTAATTTATAAAAATGTTTAAAATTGAATGGGAGACAAATTTTTTTTTTGTTGAAAATATGGAGGGAGAAGCCCATTGTCTCATTTGTAATAAAATGATTGCACATCTTACACGTTATGCATTATCTAGACATTATGAATCCTCCCACAATCAGTATGATTTAATTTTAGGTACCGAACGATCAAGTCTGCTTTTACAAAAAAATGAGATAAATGTGGACAAAGTAATGGAAAACGCACTGATCAACATTTGTACAAATTGAACTTAAATCATTTTCATCAACATAAAAAAAAAAAAATTACTCATTATTTATTCAGTGTACTTTTCTGCCAACACAGTTTGCAGCAACGCTTTACGCACACAAGTGAAAGCTACATACTATTGCATTGGACAACACTGCTTTAAAATAAGTATGCAAACTTTTGCTGCTGTGTAGACAATACACTCGCATACAAATTTCTTCATTATATTATTTATCTCCTCGTATGTAAAATATTGTCAGCTTGCAGTGCTCACATCAACATTATTTTCTTAGAATCGATAACACTTTCCAAAGCACATGTTTGAGGCAATGTTGCCAACCATTCTGCAAGAAATGCTGTGAAACTATTCTTCATGTCCCTGTTTTTAGGAATATAAAATTACTCGTAAACAGAAAAATTTGAAGACAATAAAAAGAATTAATTTGGAAAATCAATGTACACGTTTACTTTATTTATGCCTGCAATGTTTCATTAACGATGATGCACAATCGATTTCTCACACTCGACCACAGCGGACGCCAGTATATTAATATATAAATAGTATATGTATATAATAATATATACAGTATATATATTTGGCAATTAATTTGTTATTGTAGAAGTTTTAATTAAGTCACATCTTAATGCATTTAAAATTATAATGTAAAAAGTTGCGAAATATTTATTTACCTACAAAATCGGCAACACTGGTTTCATTCGTAGCTATGGCCATTGGCATGACGCGAAGTATCCAATGTGTTTTCATTGCAATTTATAGGGAATGTTAAAAAAAAGAAATCTGAAAAATCAGCGTTAATTTTAGCGACTTGAAACCTGCACATTATTATTCGCAAAGTAAATGGGCTATACTCAGAATACTCAAAAAAAATGCTGATGAAAATTTTCAAAATAGCTATGCCCGCGTGCCTTGTAACGCTTAAAATTAGTTTGCCTAAAAACTTAAAAAGCGATACTATTTTTGTATTATAATAAGAGGAAATTGTTGGGAATCTCATTTAGAACTTCAGGAATCGTTATCATTATGCGTTCAATAAAATATTATTCATCAATATATAGGGATTTAAAAATAATTAATCGATAATAACAATAAACTTTCGAATGTTTTGTTTTATTCAGAGCTAAAATTAAATTAATTTTTTGCATACAATTCTTTTGCACCGAAATAATGATAATTGAAGTTTTTGCCATGACCTCTTCAACGTATGCACTGAAAAATTATCTTAATCGAAATTTAAAATTTGCGGGGGGAAAAAACGTTATACAAACAATATAATTTTATTTTTCTCAGACTTGTTTTAGCCTTGTTGAGTATGCGATTTCGCAGTCCATTAAATATAGGGTTAACGAGAAGTAAGTTTTTACACGCTAAATGTTACGATAAATGGAAGAAAATGCAGAAAAGCGCTAATAAAAAAATTGAATGAAACCAACGGTAACTTGTAACAATTTGCAACTTGTACTTTATTGCACTAAAACTCAATGGGCTGGAAAATTGCA
This sequence comes from Philophylla caesio, assembly GCA_963971545.1. Lineage (NCBI taxonomy): Eukaryota > Metazoa > Arthropoda > Insecta > Diptera > Tephritidae > Philophylla > Philophylla caesio. The sequence continues at coordinate 57,735,630 of OZ020609.1, read as the reverse complement.
TTTTCCGAAAAATTCTAAAAAAAAAAATTTTTATACATGCTACATATATATTTTTATTGCTTTTTTTTATGTTATTTAGCTCTTTTCTATTTTTCATCGACTTGTATGAGCATTTAAATGTATGTACGTACGTAGCATACATTCTATATAAAGTCACCTGAAGTGCAAAATTTACTAACTTTGTGCATAAAGTGTCAAGCTTAATTTTTGTTTCTATTATAAACTGGGAATATTCATAACAAACCATCTGTTTTGGTGCATAGCTTTTTTTATTATTTTATTATTCGCCTTATACAATTCACAATCTCGAAGCCCATTGCCGAACTCTTCATCCGTTGAAGCCACTTCAACCAAAGAACATAAATGTATAAGAAGGGACAACACGTTACTTTTAGCAACGAGTGAATCTCCAGGGGCATGCTTTCTCTTTTGCTCAAATTAATTTTTTGATTGGCTAGAGTAAGAAAGCACGCCCCTGGAGATTCACTCGTTGCTAATAATAACGTGTTGTCCATTCTTATACATTTATGTTCTTTGCTTCAACTAAGTTGAGGTTTGAAAGTAGAGAAGTTGAATTTTGCGACCTTGTTTCCAACCAAATTTCGTTCGAAGCTTCCTTAATCGGCGACGACAAAAATTTCTTTCGATGCGTCCGCTTCGTGACTGTCAGTGTTTTGTTATCACATTTGATAGGAATTATTAATTGTATCATTACACATATTCATATAGATATTTGTCTTAAATGTATGAAAATACAAGATTTAAAAATAAGTAATCTTAGGTATATTATTTATTGCGTGAATTTAATGCAAGTGTTACTGGCTTGAGCAATATATTCAGAGAGCAATAAGATCATACAAAACAATGAATTTAATTCAATACAGTAATTTCAAATTTTCTTTTCAAAAATATACACTGCTGTTACGCAAACCCTACTAGATATCCACAATTATTTTCAAGTGTTTATAAGATTGCAATTACTTATCGTGGAAAACTGACACTTTTTGTAGCAAGTGTATGGTACTTCTCTATGACTTAGCAGTGTCGAATACCTTTTATTATAAAGTCTGTCGAGAAAAATGCAATGTAATTCAATCAAACTGTGATGCAGAGCAAACAAAAATACAACTTTAGTTCATTAAGTTTAAACCTTTGAAGCTGCTTTGAGTGGGACTTCACCGATGTTTTTTAATGGAATTTTTTTGAGAAAAATATTGTCATGTAAAATTAACATTTTGCAATGTTGTTTGTATGTAATGTAAAGGAAAAAGTGTTAATTTCACATTTTAAATCGCTAAATTAACGTTATTTTTTAATTTTTATAAAAAATTTATCAACATTTTAATGTCAAAACTACATTATAACTTCGTCAGCCGATTTTTACATTAAATTATAGACATAATATGATATGTTGCACTAACAATAAAAATGTAATGGCACGACGCAATAACACGAACGTATGATCGTGTCTTTTCGTGTCGGCATGCGTTTGTTGTAAGCACGCGTTTCTATCATACACTTTTAAAGTATTTAATTTAACAAATAGCTTAATAGCTTAGGCAATTGAATCTGACGACGATAGCGAGCAAAGAAAAAACGATTTCAGTTGCTGAGTTCGGATGCCGTTGAAAGTATGTTTGTTTTTGCAAAATTAAATTTATTTTACAATACTAATTTAAGCTTCTTAAGATTCCAGAGACTGCACTGTAAGAACTGTAATGATGCTGTTAAATGCTTCTTGTCATAACATAAACGTCGATGGAAAGAGGTTTATGTAAAAAAACTACAATAAGGGTGTATTGCTTACAGCAGTATTGTACACATAAACTGCATAAATGTTATGAAGATGATTCGAGAAGAAAAGATACGAAAGAAACAGTGGTAGGCCAATTTTTTTTATCATTAAACGAACTTTATATATGCGCTGACGAAACGCTGTATAAGTTTAATTCATTCCTGTCAGCACTAGATACGTGTTTCAAGATTTTTCATGTCTTTAACTTTATCTAACTAAGTCGATATTAATGTGCTCACTTTCAGTCTTATATCCTAGGACCAAAACATAATTTTCTTGAAATTATTAATGTAAAAAGTTTTACTGGTTCATCTATACATTTATATTGTACTCCTGATGGAACTACTTTAATAAGAAATAAAATATTTTGAGTTAAATTATTTTTATAAAAAGCATTTGTATTAATAAAATGGTTTAGAAAAATATTTTCAGTGTTTTATTTAAAGTTTACAAAATATCAAAATGATATTTAAATCGTTCTAAATACATATTTTTATCGTATCAAATGTACATAGTTTAAATGTTAATTTCACATTTAAAATGTCCATACTACATTGTATAAGATTGATTTTTTTACATTTTTGGGTGTCCGGAAAAAAACCCCTACCCACCTAAATTTCAGAACCTTACACGCAGAAAAATTTAAATGTGTGTAACAGTTCATCTATCATGATTTGTTTACAAGAATATTTTTTAGATGCTCCTGATGTCTGTAGATATTTTAGAGTAGTTAAGCTAAGCGTTTTCCAGAATATATATATATATATGTATATAGAAGATAACCGGCGTATGCAAGAATCTTAGTAGTTGCTCTTTAAAACTTCAATAAGAATTTATTGTCATCGTGGCCGTTACGGTCGAATGTGTAGCAGTGCATGGTCTCATTATGACGCTGAGTGGTTCGGGGATCGAATCTCAGCCTGGGCAAGGTAAAATCTTAATCATTGAAAAAGTTTTTTTTCTAACAGCGGTTACCCCTCGGCAAACAATGGCAAACCTCCCCGAGGGTATTTCTGCCATGAAAAAGCTTCTCATTAAAAAAAGCCGCCATTCGGAGTCGGGACAAAACTGTAGGATCTCACACTTGTAGGCACACCACAATTGGTTGAAGAAGCTCGGCCAAGCACTCAGCTATATGTATAGTGTAAGCGCCAAATTAATAATAAAAAATGTTATCGCTTTACGTGCGCTTTTCCACACTTTTTCCTATTAGAAAAAAAACCGCAGAACACGGCAACATTTTTCAAAAAATCAAAAGTATGTAATATTAAAAGTTTTGAAAAGTTGTTTATTAAATGGGCTATGATACCGCATATTCAAAAAAGCTTACACATGTCTGCAAAGAATTTTAAAATTGAAGATAATTTAAGGATTTTTCTTTTAATTTTCCTCAAAATTTAAACTTTGTATTTATATGTGCTATATTGATATAATTTTTGAGTGCATATGTTTATAAATCTTATATTCATTTTTGTGCCTGAGATATAGAATAACGCTGAAAAAATTAGAAATAATTATTATTTTCGATGGAAAATGTACCACTCGAAAATATTATTTTTTTTAATGAAAAAAAAATCTTAATGAGTTTTTGATAAAAAAAAATAATGATTGTTTTATCTCGTTTTTCAATAGTCCGAGTTTGCTTGAAGTTATTAGTTTAAAAACCCTTCTTTGGTATTTTTAGCAATTGGCTCGGGAAATTTGCATTTAATTACAATGACATTATATTAGCATATTAAATTAACCAATGGTTTAATATTTATACATTTATATTTATTTTAATATTTTGGTTAAATATGTTCAAAACTTGTCGCGTTAATCGGATCTCTTGACTTAAGCCGACTTTTAAAGCTAATTTCTTAAATCTATATGAAATCCACGTTCCGTAAATTAATCAAAATGAAATTTTTCTTTGCAAGGAAAATCAAAAAACTTACATTCATCCAATCGATGCTTTTGTTAGCGGAGGCTGCTAAATTTATTTAATAAATTTTCCTTCATACACCTTGTACACCTGTGACTCCAGTGGATTATAATGAAAAATTAAATTTTCGTTGCCAAGTTAGGCTAAAGTTAAGCCGCAAAAACTCTGACCTTGAACAATAGCTGATGGTTTAGCAGGGATATTTTGTGCAAGCTGTTGGCTTGCATTGTCTAACAAGCGTAAAAGGAAAAACAGGAGATCGAACAAAATCTATGAAATAGCAACTGACGCTCGCTACGATAATGCGGTTATTTTATGCACATACAGTAACGAGCAAGTACATATGTTACACCATGGATATTAAATTTGCAATATGCAAATTTTAAATCAGCTGTTTCGTAAATTTAATATTAAAAAAAATAGCAAGGCATGAATAAGTATGCCTATGCATTGGTTCAATATGTATGTTAAGCTAATAGATGCCACAAAATTTAGGAAAAGAAAAAGAACCTGGCAAAGCATAGCAAAACCATGAAAAATAAAGTATAATAAAAACTAATTTCATATGAATAAGTAACAAGTCCGTACTAGGAGAGGGAGTTAAGGGAGTTCGAACCTCCTCCCCCGAAAAGTTGAACTATGGGGATTGTTCCACTTTATTGGTAGAGTTGTCAACTGTTTAGCTTATTTAGTTTTCTTCCATGTTACCATTGCTTTGTTGGTGTTAAAACAGTTGCATATTTTTTTTTAAAGTCTGCAAAAAGAACACTAATTTTGACTGAAAAAATTAAAACTTTATTTCGGAAATAACGGTTTCAATACTGAAAGATGAAAAACTTTTTTCAACGAGTTGAGGAACTAAAATATTTCATTTAAAATAACTGGATTTTTGATAATTTTTCAAACATTTACAAATATTCAAACTTTAATTTTGTCAAGTTTTTTTATATATGAAAATCGAAATTGACAAATTTAACATTTTTGAATATTTGTATATGTTTAATTATAATTAAAAAAATAGTTATTTATCAAGAACACAGAGTAAGGCAGTAAATGATTACACAAAGTTAGCAACGTTTTTTTGTTGTTTAACAAAAAGTAAAATGAAACTTAAGTTTATTGTTGTATAGCTATTAGAGTATAAATTAATTTTTGAAGTATTTAAGATCATCTTTATTTAAATATGCCAAAGAAGTAGCATTACTGGTGCTTGTTCGTTGATTTTCGTTTTGCATAATTTTTGTTTGGTTTCTTTTTTTTAATTTTTTATTGAAAAACGAATTATTGTCTGGTATAGACGCTGCATTGCATGTGCCATAATTCAATATCTAATATTTGCCAATTAAGGAAAGTTTAAATATGTGGTATGAAAATAAAATTTTTAAGTATATTTTAACACGAATATATTAGCTTGCCCGTATGTATGTATTCTGACTTCACCCGTATGTATGTAATCGGTAACAATAGGATAATTCGATAAGTTTATGAACGTTATATTGAATTAATGAACACGGGTAGCCGGCAGTAAATTAACTCGAGTTTGTCGTACACGGCGTATGAGTAATCTCATCGGATACGAAACGATTGAAGCGATCATCTTACTGCTTTTAGTGTCCTTCATTTTTTATTCTGCAAGCTTCAGAAATTATTAAATAATGTCAATCTCGATTGAGTTATTTGCTTCGAAAGCATAAAAAAAACGAAAAAAAGACACGCGATCATAGCACATCAATCTAAAAGCAAAATATAATTCTTAATATAAACTGAAAATAATAATTTGAATGTGCTTTGAAAGCGTTTGTTTTTTTTGGTTTTTTTTTAATATAAATACTTACATGTTATAGCTGATATTTGTTATATATGTAATATTTATTTAAGATATTCGGGTGTGAGTATATGTGAGCAGGATAGCAGCAACAAAGTTCAAAAACTTATTCCTAGAATAGCGCAATATTCTATATACTTATAATTTATTATAAAACTAGAAGTCGAGTATGAAAAAGAGTTGAAAACGAAAAGATGTACACGAACACATAACAAAAGAAATCAATCGAGTAAATAAAACATACAAATCGCAATCACATTTAATTTTGAGAATAAAAAAAATTGTGAATTACGTTTTTATAGTAACTAACCTTTTTTTGAAAGCAGCATTGACTGAATAATTGACTGGTATGGAATTAGAGTGCGTCACAGCTTCGATGAGAAAAAGTTATTTGTATAACTAGAAACAATTAGACATTGATGCATCCTAGATCTTGCTAATATTAATTTCAATTTGCCTTTTGACTTTACAAAGTCTCAATTGCCTTTTTTTAAGGATTTGTTGCAGAATATGTTTTACCTGCAGTAGATATTAAATTAACATCAATCAAAGCCCCATTAATATGCCTTCAGGAATTTTAGACATGAAACAGACAAAAAAAATTCCAGTTTTATTATAATAAAGAGTTTTATATAAAACTTTGGATTATTTAATTTTGCTAGTATTTGACAGGTGTTTTAATTCAAAGTAATTTAAAGTAACTATGTAAAGGGAAAGGAAATTTAGTTTATGTCAAAATGAACACACACTATCAAGTTAAACACATGCATGCATATAAATATATTTACCTACATATGTACATATATGTCTATAGGTAATGCTTCTGTACCAAAAAAAGGACAAATCCACGTACATACATATGTACACACGTGTGTGTGAATGCATGTAAGTGTTTCACGTATCTCATCAGCTCCTACTCAATGATATCAGTGTCACTTTTCTAACAATGCAAGCGCAAATACTTCAAACCGAAATTTAAATTCATAGTACATATGTACATACATATGTATGTTTATTAGGCGTACCATTTTTTTTTTTTGGAAAAATTTATACCCCTTTTAAGATGTTGAAAAATAGTTTTTTTTTTGTTAAAAACACTATCGCAGGGACATTATAGAGCATAACAGAATCATACGACAATTTTTAATTTTTGTTTTATCTGAATTTCAATTTGTTTCGATTAAAACACAGTTATTTTTTTAATAAATACCATATGAAACATATTTAGAGATTTTTTAAAAATGTATAATAATTTAAAAAAATCCATTTTAATATGATACTGAAGAGCAAGCATTTTTATATTTTTTTTCCTATACTCGTACTAATTATCTCTAATTAGTCGTATAAAATCTAATGCTATATATAATTTAAAAAATAATAATTAAAAAACATATGCCTAATGTATACACACTCGTATGTACATATATAAGCATCCGACAATCCCATAAAAAGTTCGACATTTCACAGCATCACAGTTTGCTCATTAAATCTGCCAAAATGGTTGAGAGCTCTCGAAAAATTTCATTGCATCCAGAAAAATAAAAACTTCGAGTGGCAAAAATAGTTCACCTATGAGTACTAAACTTTTTGTTGCTAGTCAAATATTTTTTTAGAGCAAAAACATACTTAAGTGTAAAATTATAAAAGTACAACAGCATTGCCGAACTCTGTACGAGTATATGAAACCAATTTGAGAAGTGTTATTAAATTTTTAAAGGTAAAGAGTGCTCGATTTGAATTTTTAACAATCTATAAACTTGTATACATAAAACTAAGTGGAATATGCGTTTATTTTCCATTACAGTTCATAATTTCAAGTAATATACTCGTATGCGGTTGGTTTTCTTTTTTAGCTTAAATATTTGAAATTGAATATAAATGAAATTTTTTAGTACAAAAGAAAATTGTTACAATATTAAATGAATAACTTTTAAAAGCACGTCATAAGTAACAACACAGTGAGTTGCCACTTTTTAAAAAAAATAAATTGTGTTAAATTTATAAGTAACATCAAATTATATGCTTACTAAATTTCACTGTGTGACCACATGTTTAAACTAAATACACAATTAAATGCATATGTATGTAAGAGGAATTAAATACTCGTAAAATAAATATCTCTTTACTGATTGCACTTAAATTCTACTATTATAGGAATTCAAAGCAATTCATGCAATTAAAAATCTAGCTGTTTCTGTTTTTATAGAAAATTAAGAGAAATGCATTTGTGTGTTAGTAAAACTTTATTGTTTCAAATACAATTGCTGTGAAATTAAATTAAATTCATGGGCACTATGTTGTGTTACCGGCTCAAAACTGTGGTTTGGAGAAAATTTTACATGCGATGAACAATTAAATGAAATATGACTAGCCTTTTTCAAAAGAGAACAATGAATTACGATGTATTTTGAAACCATTTTCCGTCATCCCTTGTCAAATTTGGTTTTTGGCACTCTGCGACTGACGTGACTTAATTTTAACAATTCTACTGACGTGGGAGTACACCAGACACCTTTTCGGCGGCTATAATTTACCAACTTCCGTCTTGTCAACATTTTGATTATTAATATTGTTTTTAGATTAAAGGTGTAGATTGCTATTTGAAATAATATTTTTTTAAATTTAAACCAACGACAATGCATATAAAACAGTATATATTGATATACATCAAAATTAAAATAATAACAATTTGGCGCTTACATTATATAGCTCTATATAGTTTTGCCGAGCTTCTGCTACCATTTGTGGTGTGCGTCTTTCTGTTATACCACAAATGGAGGGATCTGCAGTTTTTGGGCCGACTCCAAACGGGTTTGTTGTTCACGGTGCATCGTGAGTTGTCCGAAGCAGTAATAAATCAAAGGTACTAGTTTTAATATTTTTCATCCCACATTACAGAAACTTTGTTAAAGAAAAATACGTGCCATTGAAGGGTGAGAACCCTCTCAAATACTAATCCGAAGACTTGTTGTACTGTTGAAATCAGGAAGGTCATAAGCTCAAATCACAGTGGCGGTCCCAGGAGCTGAGCTTACTGCAGAAGGATTGCAATTTTTTTAATTTACTTGGATATACTTCTGTACTGGCTTTGAGGACATCATCGAAACTGAGAGATGAAAAAAAATTGTGTCGGGATTCTCAAACCTAATCGAGTATGATGATTCCTTGACCGAAAACGTAAACAAAATTATCGAACTGCTTGCGGATTTACACTTCACAGGCTGTTCACAGACAGAGTACAGGCGGCCACCTAAGGTAGTTTACAGCTTTTTAAAACGTTAAATTAAATTATATGAATCAGCTGTATCAGTTAATTCAAAGCAAATTTCAGACAAATGCGAAAATAGTTCCAAATTAAATTAAAGTACCGCCTGTGATAAAAAGTTATTTATTAAAATTTTAACGCAACTCTAGAGCAATGGCCGACAAACACTTTCCTGGGAAACGAACTATATTCGGCTTTTCATATGAACACAATCGGCTTTTTACACGTATTAAATCCAAACGTCAACATAAAGTGTGGAAGAGCAACAAATTTATTTAGTGCAAACGTTAAACGCAGAACACTGATGTCGCATTATTGTTGAATCATGTAAATACACTGAGAAAATTATTTGACAAATGTGGAATATAGTGTTGGAAAACGACTTTTTGTTTTGTTTAAATGTTTTAAATGAAGCCGAGTGCCTTAAATGTCGTCAGATAATGAAATTTATTTAATTGAATTTCATAATTTATTTATGTAAAAACTATTTTCGAGTTTTCTAAATTTATTAATATGATTATTTCCACATAATTCCTTACCATTACATTATTCATATTCATTATGCATATGGTACAAAATCGAATTGCGCTTTTTTTCATTTTAAATGTACTTTATAAGTTATGTATTTTTTTTTCTTAAACACACAATATGTTTTGTTATTAATCTTTTAGTTAAATCGTAATTTTAAATTGTTCTTAAATGTCAAGTTTTTAAAATTTTAAACCAAAACTATATTTGTAGTTAATTTATACTTAAGATTAACGAACAATCTTTTTAATATTCAGTAAGCTTATTTTTTTTCAAAAATCCAGTTTTCAATTATCCAAAAAAATTTAAATACTTTCAAAATTGTACCACTTTTTTTTTTCTTAGGGCCATTAACTTGTATTCTATGTTTTATGTTTTAACGTTGTTTAGCTCTAAAAGTTATCGCCCAATTAAGAAATGTCCAAAGAACATGCCGAAGTTTTTTACAAAGTAACATAAAACAACATAAATTTTTTCTCGTACATTACCACCAACGCATTCTAATTTTTGTGTAACAAAACTAATACATTCTCGTTTTAAGACTTTTTTTCTTTTCGGCTAATACTGCTCTAGAGAGCCGCTTTTCTACATGAATGTGAACACATTTATCCGGTTGAGAAGTTAAACAGAATGTAAAATTCAATGCGTTCTGTAATGGTTAAGAATATCTCATTGAACGATTAAAAAGAAATTTTTAATTTTATATCTTGCTTGTCTTTGTTATGTAAATCAAACAAACATTTTTGAAAGCCAGCTGCAGGTCAAACTTTTTTTTTCCCCAACATATTTGTATAGTCAAACACATCGGTAAACTTAAATTTATGAAAATAAATACATACATACGAGTACATTGTGATATTGTTACCCTGCAATGAAACAATGCAATGAAACCAAACTAGTCAGAAAAAAATACTAGTTTACAACTAGAATATTTTGAATGAAATCGAACTAGTCTGAAAAAGACCACAACAAATGAGTTTGTCGTACCTTATTTTATTTGACAACATTGAATTGTATACATAAATTACTTGTATACGTAAAGCCTTAGTTCTAATAGACTGTAAGTCTGTTTTCAACTAGTAGGAGACTGGTATGTTCGGTCCATAATTGGACAAGTAAATTTTTGTATTTGGTACTAAGATGAGACTGGTACATTTCTGATCCAAAACTAACAATTGTCAGCTGTAAGCATATCCGCAGTTGAGAGTAGATTGACTAGTTGGACTTGCAATTCAACTAGTACATTTGAACTTATTTCACAAGTAGATGTACGAGTATATATGTTCACATTATGTAGGTACATGTGGGAGCAATTTTCTGTGCCCTTTTTTTCTTAGTTCAGTCACTTTTCTGCTGCTGTGTTTTTTATGTGTAGTATTTCCAACATCAAACTTTGTTATAGTGTTGTCCTTGTTGTAGTATATAGCTGCGAGTTCTAAATCTGGCTGGTTTCCGCTTTGTGCACAGCGAGCCCCAAGTGCCGTTTTCTCTTTGTTGACAGATGCTCTACATTTTATATCTGATCGGTGTCCTGGTATTCTGGTTAAAAGTTCGTTCTTTGTTGTTCATCTATATTCTTTATCACATTCGTTGTTATCGTCAGTTTCACATGGTACTTGTATATAATAATGATTTGGAAAGTTGTTGTCCTATTGTTAAAAAATATGTTGGTAGTAAAGAGAGTGTGCTCACCTAATATCTTCTCTCATTTACCGGTATGTCCGATGCTTACACTCTGTTCGAGAAAACTTGTATTTAAGTACTTATTGTCAATTCGATAATTACAGTTTTTATTCTTTTTCGGATTTTTACTTCGATTGTGTGCTTTTATCATTGCCTGTATTAATCCAGTTGAGAAAACATTAATTTTAATTACTTTTGTTATATGGTATGGTCCGTTTTTGGGGCTGGAACACTTTGTCACTCGATAGATGGAGATATGCAGAATATTTCTTATCAGAGGTTTAAGTAAAATTTTTAAGAAAGCAGTTTTATAGTCCTTTAAATTTTTATTTGTTAAATAAGGAACTTTTTTTTACGTAATGTAAGCGAATAAGATTTGTAATGTAATTTTTTCCATTTTTTTTTTTAAATAAATAACTCCTTCATACAAACATATGTATATTTAAAAAAAAAACAAAAAAAATAGCCGTCTTTAGCTATGCCAAAGACTTCATACCTTTCATGAATGGAAGAATTGTTTGGGAGCTGTATGTTATGTTTCTCTTATCTCTTTGTTTTTCCCTGCAAATTTAACACTCCAAAGCCGTTTTTTTCGCTTTTTGGTTTTTTGAATCGCGGCTTTTTAGCGATATGTCGAACATATTGATTTTCATTGCATAAAATGTTAAATACATTGATACTGCATTTAGTAAGTCACCGAATCTCTTCGCCCTTGTGTATAAAAACACCGCGAAATGGCGAGCTTTGCGGGCAAGGCGCCACTGGAATTTGTAAGGAAATCCATGGCGCAGAGTATTGACGTACAACAAAGGGCAAAATTACTGCTGGATAGGCAGCCAAACAAATGAGCGGTCAAAACTTTAATTACGACTGCGGCTATTCGAGGTGAGCTTAAATAAAAAAAAAAAACAATACATAGTTTGTACATTTACGATTCTCCACAACATGGAACGTGATTTTAAATGCAATACTGCAGTGCATCAGTGAGTTGCAGATTTGTCTACTTAATACAAATGTATATGCAAGTTACATACTTAGTACATATTTATATACATACAATTGTAGATATATATTTACATCGAGTGTTAAAAAATCGTACACTAGCTACTGCTTATGAGTGCTAATATGTATGAAAGCTCAATTGCAATTGACTCGTTTTTTTTTCCCAAAATCAGGCTTTAATGTCTGAATATCGAACAAACCATAAGATCTTTTGATGAGTGCTCATTTTATTTTTTATTTTATTTTAATTTATACAATATTATATTTATACAAATACTAGCTTTCATTATATTTGCTTGGTTGATTTAACTGACCGTGAATTTTGTTTTAAAAGAATGTTTTGTCATTTTTGAGGATTCTGTTATTTATTTAGCGTAAGTACAAAATTAACCGTGCCAACTCACAATTGAAGCTACTCATCAAGTTCTTGTTTTACTTATACCATCATTCATGCATTCCCCCTGCTTAGGCTTGGGTAAAAAATATGAATATATCGAATTATACATAATCTTTGAAAGAACGTCGATATTTTTATCTCGATGTATCGATATTCGATATTTATTTGCGAATATCAAATTTTTATGAAATTCGATATTTTTTTAAGGTCTCGAAATGCTAAATTTTATTTGCTTTGCATATAACTGTGCGTAATATCGCTTTATAGTATGTAAACACACAAAACAAATAAAAATCAAAGCCAATAGAGTTTTGGGCGAATTTTCGACATATGTTTAAATGTTTGTAAACAACTCTTTTGGACGCGATTTTGACCCACTTTAAACAAACAGATTTAGTTTGAACTTTGTAAACTTATCAAAAACCGCTCACACTAATATAATTCGGTAAGTTCACATACGATATTGAATTTATGAGCACAGGCAGCCGGCAGTAAATTAACTCGAATTTTTCGAACAGGGCGTATGAGTTACCTGAACGGATACAAATCGATTTAAGCACTTATTTTACTAATTTTAGCATTACTTATTGTGAGAGCTTTAGAAATGTTTAAATTGTATCAAATTCGCTATAGCTGTTTGTGTCTAAAGCATAACAAACTAATATTTCAAAAATAAATATTTTTTTTTAAAACTAAAAAACACACTTTTAAAGCACATCAAACTTAAAAAGTGAAAAATAATTTTTAATACAAGATGAAAATAATAAAATGAAATAATAAAGCGTGGGTTGCTTGATAAGCTTTCATATTTATTTTCATATTTCGATATATTTTTTGAGTTTATATTTAAAATTATTTTTCACTTTCTAGTTTTATGTGCCTTAAAATCGTGTTTTTATTTATTAAACTTGCATAGCTTTTGAACAAATTACCTTATCTTCATTTCTGTGCGTTCTTTCATATCTTATGAGTATTTCTACAACATACTTTATTTATATAATTCAATTATAAAATGTAAGGTAAATAATGACATTCGAATTTTGACACTGCTTCTAAAGGGTTGATTTTAATTAGTAGTAAAATTTTATTGATTTTTAATCAGACATTTCGAAGACATTTCATTTAAACTAAGAAACACAATAGCTACACTTACAATATATAATTATGTAATTATTGGTAGATATTTTTTGTTGTAATTTTTAACTAACCAGCGAATAAATTTTCAATCTTCATATTTGTCCCATAAACTTACCGATTTGTTGGCAAATATCAGCGCTTGATCATAAAACATTATCTTGAAATATTTAAGTAATTTATTCAGTTTATTCCTTTTATTTATATACCATTGGTATCAGGGTTATTCTTAATTTTATGCTGAACCCCTGGACGGTGAAAGGATCAAAAATTTTATTCCGATAAATAGTTAGTGACTTTATCGAGTTTATGCGATTGTGAGAAAACTACATTGATTCAAAACTTCAGAAAGAGAATCTTTATGCATTAAAAGAAAATTAAATCTAACTCCATAACTCAACAATCTCGTTCTTACAAATTCATGTTTTTGTCGTTTCGATAATTATTATGTCACATTATTTTTAATTTATTCCTTCTGGAAATTATAAAACTTTTCACTCTGTTACATCGAGTACGAGTATATCTGCGCGTGAAATGCATTCAATCAAAAAGAGCGTCATTTATACACATTTAATTGAAATATTTACGAGACGTGGTCAATCTTGTAAATCAGAAAACATGCTTTCATTAAAAGTCGGATTTGAACTTACCGTTTACGCGCACAAAAAAAAAACAAAAAGTGCTGACTTTTTTGTTTTTCGTATCTATTAACACAATTTCACTTTCATTGAATTTAGAATGCATAGTAAGCTTTCTATCATATGCAAATGTTAAAAAAAAAAATATTGAAGTATTATAAGCAAAGGAAAAATTTTTAAGTGGTTTGAGCAAAGTAAACTCATTCCTATTCATTTTTCACATCTTCCTTTCTTATCTTTGCTACTCTGCACTTATTCGCTCCGCCATCTTTGTTGTTTATAAATTCTAAATTCACGTCACGCTTTTTGTGATCGATGTTATCTTGTAGTCGGTGTATGTCGTCGCATGCGTCAAACTAAGTCACAAAAGTTAAAATGATCTCTAAATTTTGTGAGAGAAGATTACAAGTTGACGAAAAATATTGACTGATTATAAAAAAATCGTTGATGACTCGCTGTATACTTTTTCAGTCAAATTTAAACGAACTTTAAATTAAGCTGGTAAGGTTAAACTGAGTTTAAATAATCGGCTGTTTAGTGTTTTTGGGTAAAAGTAAAATGTACTAACTATTTTTTTTTTGCAAATTATAGTAGAAATTGTTTTTATATGTAAATCGTAAAAATCTACATTTTATTGATTTAGCAAACAATTTTGTTTAAAATACAAATAAACAACTAAGTTTTGTTATCTAAATAACTAGAGGAATATCTAAGCCACACGTCCTGCCTTAAAACTATCACCGAACAACAGCTCTGAACAACTGAACAACAGCTCTAACTAACCTTAAAATAAACTGTGTTTAATCTAAGCTTAATCTTGCACTGAAAAACCGACCCAGAGTTTGGTACCACCTAAAAATAATCAGACTAATGACACAATTACTAGGTATCTTGTACTTAATTCAATCTTTAAACCATGCGGTTGGTTTATGAGAATGAGCATCTTTATAACTGTGACTGGCATCGACCCAGCTGCCACTCAAAACACGATAGCGAGCTATAAAAAAAAATTGTTTATTTTAATTAAACTATGTTTTTGTGGCTTTAATAAAAATAAAAAGTAAATGACATGAAAGCATTGTTTAATCAACTAGATTTTATCAGAAATGGCATCAAGAAATATTCTACAAGGAGCTACACACGCAATTTCCGTTTCATAAATGTGCTTCCCTTAAGGCAGTAATTATCTGCAAATTGCAGAGCTTTCCATATACTTACATACATATACATAAATACAATTTTAATGCGCGAGCATACGAAAGTTTACAAACTACCTACCATATCCTTAAGCATACACATACATACATACATTAGTCTTCCTGGCGTCCTGGCGTCAACTAACTGCGCTTCCGCAAATGAGAATTTTCCTTCTCTTGCCATGCGCCTTAATTTATGGCGAGCTTGTAATGCAAGGCCTCATAAAAACTGACTGGTGTTTTTTTTTTCTTTCTTTGTTTCTACACATTTTCACAAAAATAACAGCAAATATGTGTTTGTGTTGGTGTCAATTGTATGTGAGCTGGTTCGAAATTTGCTTATTTTTGGCAATTATTTCTACATTTGGTTTTTATCTCATTTAACAAGATTTTTTCACATCCTTCTGGTATTCACTGCTGTTTTTGCTCATCCTTTGGATACTATGTGTACTCGTATATTCAGCTCATTTCATTCTAACATACATAGTTTGTCTTTCTTATCATCGCATCTTTGTTGTTGAATGCCAAATACACTTACATAGTTGTATGTATGTATGTACTGTATGTTTGAATTCACATGTGTTCGCCTGCATTGCTATCAATTAGCATCATTTCCTACTCAACAGCTATTACGTATTTCCACTCCCTTGCTTTTGCCAAATACTTATGTACACATTAGACCAGCAGTGCGATTCTCTAACTGGTTTTAACATTGCTAACTCAGCTTAACAGCAGTTTTAACGATTTTGCTATTCCGTAACTCTTTTTTTTATTGTTTATAAAGCTGCGTTTCATTGTGATATATAGCTATGTAGTTCTTTTCTCAAGCAAGAAAATATGCTCACTTTCTTCAGCTTACGCTTCTTCTGAAACTTTATGTTGCCAAATAAAAGTTATGCGCATTGTGAAACTAAAACTTTTATACTAATATTATAATTTCGCCCTTTTTCAGCGAGCGCCTCTACGTTGCACGGTTTTATGCGAACTCCGAATCGTAGATGTTTTTGTGAACGGCTTTTTTATGACAAAACAAATGCAAAAATGAATTAAAGGGAATTTAAAACAAAAAGTGGGATACAATAAAGTCGAAATTTGAATAAATACTAGAAAATAATACTGGTATAATTTAAAAAATACAGAGGTTAACGCAATAAATATTTGCTGACAAAAACACTTAACAGCCCGGCGCGGCCTATGTGTATGACACCATTTCTCTACTTATCAAGTAACATCGTTCAACTCTGGTGCTGAGGTCTTTAGTTCAGATAATTTATATTTTTTAACCGAAACATTTTTTCATAGAAATTTTAGTGATGACTCAAACGTTTTCTCGCAAGGGCGTTCAATCGGTTTCTAATGACATACATATGTAACTATAACATCGAACCAGTGTCTAACAATGTTGATCTTGGAACTACAATGGACTAAAAACTCAACTTCAATCTTCACATTATTGTTACAGTTAACAAAGCCAATACGATGGTCAAAACAATACAGCGACCCTTACATCACGAAAGCGCTTTTCACAACGTTAGTCAGGCCAATACTAGAATATGGATATGTTGTTTGAAACCCTCGCTATCAAGTTTATTCAGACCGGATTGAGTCAATTCATAAAAAATGCCTGCTTTTTGCTCTAAGCAGTTTTCGTTGGGATTTTCAGTATAATCTGCCACCCTACTTAAATCGTTTAAAACTTATTAATTTCCCTACCCCCGCTAGTCGCAGATAAATGTTAGTTATAGTATTTATGGTCAAGTTACTAACAGGCTTGATTTCTAGTCCATTATTCTTGCCGAATAAAAGCAAAATGCTCCCTACCGAGTTTCAATGCATTTCCGGCCAGCCAAAAATAATACGAGCCACACTGTAGTTTATGTCAGGATTTTAAGATTCACTCCGTTGTTTTTGATATTTCAGACTCACTTTCTTTAGGTAAAGAAGATTATACTGAATACTCTCAATAAATGATACTAACATATATTTTATTATCTAATCAGCTAATGAACATTTGTTCTGTAGCTGTATATTTCGAAACTTAACAAACTCCTGCCTTTCATGGGTCGGTGGTGCATTAAAAAAAAATTATATATCCGTTTGTCATTCGAGTCGGTCGGGCGGGTATGGAGGGAAAAAACGTTGGGATTAAAACTGAAAAAAATATTTATTTCTGCACATAATGAAATACCCAATTCGAAGCTCCGGACTGTTGGATAACTATTTCAATATACTCGTATTATCAGCATTATGCTGCGCGATGTTCCTTTTTTTGAAATTTAGCCGATTGAAGCGAAAAATATATTACCACAATATCAGATGATCTTTAAATCGAATAAAGCTCGAGGAATGCAAAGTTTATTGAACTGAAAAGTTTATTTCCCTCCTTAGGTCTTAACATGAATTTCACTTTTAGTGTTTAAAAATTTGTTTAACGAACAAATGGTTATCTTTTACATGTGTAAATAGAAGAAAATACTACCATTTTATATCAACACAATTTATTTTAGCCAGAGAGGAAAAGGCCCTTAAATATCAATTCCATCTTGTTGTATTGGATATAAAATTGTAAGAATCTCTCTTCTTACACATATAATTGATTGACTTTGACAATCAAAATTTAAAGTTTCCGATATTTATAAGGCCTTATTTCTTTGCATATCACTTATTTTAAATGGATAAAGAGGAAGTCAAACTTAAAATTTTGGAGCCACTTTAATATGCAAATATACATACATACGTACATGTATTATATACATATGAAAAACGATTACATAGAAGTAACTTGTAACTACCTTGAAGTGCACTGAACTAGTTCTAAACCACCTCAATACCACTTTATGTTATATGGCGGATCAACAATAAAGCATCAGCATCATGCTGATAACTTTGGAAATTTTGTCAACCCTAAATAAAGTCCCAAAATTATATTTATGTAGCAATGATTCAAGATCAAAGAAATGGTATTTTGAAATTGTATATATGGAGAATAAAATGTATAATTTAGTCAATGTAAAACTTGTTCACTCCCAAACGACACTAGTTCATGAACAAGAAATTATCTGTAATATTTTTGCTACAGGGTGATAGCTACTTGCCATTGTTTTTGTAGATGAGTCTGTTACTGATAGACATCTCGGTGCCATATGATTTACAAGCATGGTATATTTGTCAGCTCTATTCGACTCATTTGTTGCGGGCGACAAAAGCATGCTGACAGTGTAATATAAGAAAAACGGTAAGGCACCGCAAAAAAGTAGCGAATAATAATAATAAATTTGAACATGCGAAGAATAGCGGAATTGTGTGTTGAAAGTATAACGCGCTATATTCGTATCATATATTTTCTGTCTAATTGGAAATGTCACAATCTTTACCATTTATGTTCATACATACCAAGTTTTTGCATGGCTATCATTCATATGCGCCATGCATGAAAAGAAAAAAAATGTGGCAGTTTTATGTTTTATCATACATTTGTGTGTAGATAAAAACATATGTTCTTTGTTATTGTCTAAATAGCGGAAGGATTTTCGACGAACTTAAGAATATCTTAATGAAAGAATGGTATTAAATGGAAAAGAAAGCGCATATCGTGGCTTTACGTAAAAGTTATACAGCCAAACGACAAATAACTCGTTAAATAGGCATAGTGCAACATTTTTTGAAACAACTAGGGTAAAAAAAACTAGTCGTATTTACCATGAAAAGTTTCCTGAATAAAGTTACATTACGATCACGACGCCTAGCCAAAAAGCAACTTCTCATTACCAGAATAAAGAAAAGCTACTAGATCCGACATAAAACTGTGTTTGGAAAACTGGGTTTTGCCTACTGTAAAGCATTCGTCTTTTTAATGGTGTGGGAGCTATTAACAAGTATGGTGTTGGACAGCTTATTATTCTAATACAATATGTAAATGACGAAAAAATTATTGAAAGTTTGAAAGAAGGTGTTTTACCAACTATTGCAAAGCTGTCCCAACACATTCAAAAACGTTTTTTCAGTACGATTCAGCCTGCGTGCCATAGAGAAAAAACAGTAACGAAAGCGTAAAAATATGGAGAGAAATAATAATTATATTTACTATAAACATTTAAAAATTATGAAACAACAAAATTTGTGTGGTAATCTCATTCGGGTCGAGGGAACAGTCCAGATCTCAATCCTGTTAAGAGCTGCGATCTCAATACTATTAAGAACTGCTGGCATTATATGGGAAACAAGATGAAAAAAAAGCGTCCATCAAGTTTAAAGGACATGGAAAAAATTATTGAACCTGTGTGGTACGAGGAAATTAATAAAAATTACCTCCAACGCTCGTTCCAGTGCTTGCCTAGGCGAATAAGTTAGATTATTAGAAAAATAGGGTGTTTAAAAAAATACTTAGAATGTTTAATAAATGTTTATTAAAAAATTACGTAAAATTTGCGAAAAACTTGTTCCAAAATTAAATTTTTGCTCATAATGCATTTTTGTTCTATGTATTGGACTAACATTTTTCGCTAAAACGACTGTTAAATTATACGATTTTTATTTGAAAATCTTTGGGTTTTGTTTCTCTTGATATATAGTTTTATTGTATCATCATATGTATCAAGGCATATGTATATAAAATATGTTTGTAGTTATGCCAAGTATACAGTTCTTCAATACAAGAATTCATTACTGGCTTGTCGCCATAAAAAAACTCATATTTCTATCGGTATTGCAAAACGAAATTGGATAGACGACCCATCCAACTTGACATTTTCAAAGGGCTTCATGCTCATTCGTTTAACATACATACCAATTAATGTAAAAATTCGCAAAAATGTAGTCTTGGAATTGTAATTTACTCCCCGAAAACTATAAATTTCAACATTTTTATACATCCAAAGAGGAATTCAGATCACTTAGCTGTAGACATATGTAAGCTGCTTGCTTGCTTTTTGGTAAAAATTACGGAGAGGGGGAGACATCTCTAAATAGTAGTGTAAGGAAATAATTTTTTCAAATACAAAAATTTTATACAAATCTGGAAATTTTCGTGGCTCCACCCATACAAAAATACATTGCGAGGATGTATTAAATTCGATTTCGCCCAACTTGAGACTTTCTTGTTTTTTATATGTAGTATATTTGCTGCTGTTAGAAAGCAAAATTTATATCTTGAATTCAATGTAAATTCTATCGTGTTGGTGCATGCAGAAAAGGATCGACAAAAATGAGTGTATTAAATGGTAGAATAATAGAATAGAAGTATGTAACACTATTTCAATTGGTCAAAAACTATGAGGTCCTCAAATGTCTGTAAACGTAATATAAAATAAAATTGTTTTTTCAAAAGTTATGCAACTTTAAAAATGTACGGTGTCTCGACGTAAGCCATGGTTTATCACTTCATAGCTCGCAAATAATAGTTTTGTCAAAAAAAAGTATTAAGTGCTTTTATAGACAAAAAGTCAGAGATTTATAAAATATTTTTTGTTTTTTTAAGTAAAATTTGTTATATTTTTTTAAATTAATATTTAAAAAAATTAGTGATAGAAGGTACATCAAAGAATAAGCTGACCAATTTTTAAAGGATATCTTCTTATAAGGCCTGACATATTAATTTTTTCGTAAAGCAATGTCTAATAAAATCAACTGTTTCGCTGAACGCACGCATGTATTAAGCAAACTTGCTCGTTGCTTGTTACAACTTATGACTTAATACTTGCATGGATTTTTTGTAAATCTCTGACTCTTTGTCTAAAAAAAGTACTTAATTCTTTTTTTGAGAGAACTAATATTTTGCGAGCTGTACTTATGAAGTGATAAACTTACGCTTACGTCGAGACACATTACATTTTTCAAGTCGCATAACTTTTGAAACATTTTTTTTTTTATTTCCGGCCGTTCTGTCATATCTTATGAGGTTTTCTATAATAACAAACACAATTTACATGAGAGTTTAAAAAAACCTTGATTTTCCATTGAAATTGTATGAAATGCCTCAGATTTGCGTAAGTTGCGCAGCTGCGAATAAAGTCGAAGACGTCTCTTCTACATCCAATTTATGTCATATCCCCTTTGTAGTTTGCGATTGCTCTTACATTTTTTAACTTTTATTAAATACCAGAAAAATTATTCAAATCAATCAAGGAAGTTATCCGCTTCTCCTTTGTTTATTTCAGACTATACTGACGCCATGGATTTGGGAGCGCAAAATCTTGTTACATTATTTTATCATTCATGAGGTAGATAACATGTTTTGGTTTGGAATTTTTGTAATATAAAAGTTTGTATATACCATTACGTACATATGTATGTATATATATACATATATGCAAATACATTAATAAATTCCATTAGGGTTACTAAAGAATCGAGCACTCAGAACTTTAGTTTAGCGATCACATGAATATGTATTTAATTTCAGAACTTGATGATTTTCTTACAGCTCATACATACTCATACATACGTCTCTACGTGAGATTATGTAAAAATGAATATCTAAGTAATCTCGCGTTTTATTAACATAGAACTTTCGAACGAGAAGAATTAGACATTTCGTTTGCTTTCACGCTTGTGCACTTACGACTAAAAAAAAACTTCTCTAATTTTCTCAAATACAAACGAAAAAGTAAAAATCATTGCCCTTGTGCATAGTACTGCCCTTATAAATTAAACAAATATTAGCTTTGGAACTTTTTGTGGGAAAAGTTTACTTTTAATTTTAGCAAAAACTCAATAAAACCTAAAGATGAAAAGATAATAGCACTTATTCATACAAGCATTCGAGTATACATACATATACATACATACATTCAATATTTAAGTATAGATCTGAGGGTATATACCATACATATGTACACAATCACTATGATGCATTACATTTCGTTATTGCCGCTAGCTGTGCTTACATCCCCATCATGTGTAGAGTACTTGGAAAATGTTTCAAGTATTTGATTTGTTTTTTGGTGCAACTTTTGAGAAAATACAAATTACAATGTGCATATATACATACGTACATACATACATACATACTTGTGTGTATAGGAATGTATGTGAAAAAATTTACTAGGAAAATCTCTAGTGGAAGAGCATATCTACGAATCTTATGAGAGAAAGACACTAGAGTTAGTATCAAAGTGCAATAACGACTAATAGAAAATAAATGCAATCATGTTAACTAAAAGCAATAACAGTGCAATGCAATAACTATGCAAAGTCAAAATATATACAAAGATACGAGCATACCATAATCTTGCTCAAAAGCTATGCAATGTTAAGTATTTCCTGTTCTTAAGAAATTAAGCCCGTAGGGGTTAATAAAAATATCAAAAATTGACAAATTTGTACCACTTCATCCCCTTGAACCAAACAAAATGTAAGCATAAATGCTAAATTTGTTACATTCTTTACAAAATTTTGCCTCACTTTTTCTTGGCAGCTTGGTTGATAAAGTACTGAAATTACTTTTACCTCAAGATTATATGAAGCAATTCAAGTTTGTATTTAGAGGGGGGGTTAAGAGGGTTCCAAAACCTCCTCGAAATGTTGACACAACTACAGGGATTGTTCAACTTTAATGGTAGAATTGCTAACTGTTTAGGCTATTTAAAACAGTTCCATCCTTTTTTAAAAATAAAAATAATTTTGACTGAAAAAATTTAAACTTTATTTCCGGAAGCTAAGTCTACTAAAATGATTTCACTGTGCGCTACTCGTTGGATGAAAAATAGGTATAAAAGAATGATTTCTGCGATTGTTGCAGCTCTTAAGGAGTAAATGCTTGACTCAGATATTGACGTATTATCTAGGCATATCAATCCGGGGATCCCGGCATTTTTAACCCCCGAATATCCCGGGATAAGTCTATTCAAACCCTGGAATTTAAAAAAACCGTGAATTTAATAGCCATTTTTTTTTAAATTTTGTATCATTCTTAAAAATTCCCCTTTGAAGGGCAAAACAAAGCTTTTAGAGAGTTCACAATCGACAAATAACATAGCTTGCTAACTCCCTTTAGGTTTTGTTTTGTGGTTGCCATTATAAATGAGCTGGAGAATATCCCATTCGAGTAGAAAATGAGCCTTACTATGAAAGCAATATTAATAGAATTAACGACGAGGTGCCTGAAGTGGATAAAGCAGAAAGTCTCAAAGATAAATTGCATCAAGTTTTAACGAGCAGCTCGCAATTGTCCAATAATCGAAAGGCATACATTTTATCAGAAGGATTGGTAAAATAAATTGAAAGTTTTTGTAATGAGTCGATAAAGGCTATGTCCTACAGAGAGCATTTAAGTTATTGTTGAGGCGCAGTAATGCTTCTTCTGAACCAAAAATTTATATTTCTACTTAAAGTATAAATTATTTGGTATGATTGTAAAATTTTAATTTCATTTCCTTTTTTCTTGAAAATACCAATAAATACATACATTGTTTGCAACAAATCGTTCTTCTTTGTTATATTAACGTTATTTTTTATACTTCTATAATACAACGATTACAGACATGTTACGTTGGCAAATTAAAAATTACGAATCAAAACTTCATGAAATTCGAGATCCCGGGATTGTCTAGGGATTTATTTTCAGATCTCGAAAATCCCGGGGTCAAGAAAATGGCCAAAATTGACATCCCTAGTATCATCTAAAGCCAGTTCATTTTTGAAATGTACAACCAGCTGTGAATTGGTTTAGGCGTATTTATGACAGATGATATCGTTTTCGTTTACTTTGTTTTTATGAAAAGTTTTGCATTCGCCTTCGTTCAATTAAACATTGAAATTGAGTATTTTGAAATCGCGTTACGAATTAAAACGATTTTTGCAGTAACATAAATGTAAAGGTCAGCGAAATATTTCAAGGAGTATGCAAAATTTTAACGTCGCTTAATGTTGAAATAAAACTACCACGTATCGCCTTTATCCAAACAGAAAGAACATACATTAGTACAAGAGATCCTGTAACTTATATCAGGAAGACACATTTTGTCGATGGTATTTCTGTGGCCGCAGTGGTCGAGGGGGTACAGGTGCTTGCTATTACTCGATATGCAGCTGAGTTAGAGACTCGAATCTTTGCCAAGGCAAATAAAATCTTAATCATAGAAAACGTTTTTTTTTCTAATAGTGGTCACGCTTCGGCAGGCAATGACAAACCTCCGAGGGCATTTCTGCCATGAAACAGCTTCGCATAAATACATCTGCCGTTCGGACTCGACACAGAATTGTAGGTCCCTTCATTTGTGGTAGAATATAAAGACACACGCCACAAATGATAGGAGAAGCTCAGGCAAATACTGAGCTATATAGTGTAAGCACCAAACTATTCTTATATTTTTTTTCATTTCTATACAATAGATTTTACTGTATCAGATGCAAAATAATTAGAATTATAAGCAACGACCAATGCAATAAGATATTTTTCCAGCAATTTTTTCTTTGTTAAAAGTAATTCAACAATGCCGCCCACTGAAATGTTTAAAAACTTTTTTTTTGAAATATGACGAGAGAAGAACGATTTAGCCATAATGAATGCTCATCATCGATTTTATATTGGAACAGATAAGATAATAGATGACTTCGCAGCTTAAAAATACTGATTTTATTGTTTCAACATAAAATTAAACTTAAAATATTGGGTGTTTAGGTAATTAGTTTTATAGATACATACGCACATATGTACTTATGTATTTACGTACATTTACGTATATTAAAATATTTTGTTAAGGCGCACATACTGATATTTGAACAATCAAGCTGGCCAAAATATGAATTTATAGAACTGCCAGCAGTTAAAAAATAACGACTTTTTATTGAAGATTAGTATTTCCTTTAGGCTCTGCTTTTGTTAAGAGATCACCAATGCACGAATTTTGCGCAAGAATTAGCTTGTTGTTTGAGTTCACTTTGAGTATCGAATTTGTCTTGTTCTTTGCATGCAACAACTATTAATAAATTGATTTGAATTCTGAAATCGTGTAGTGTATATCAAAATTGAACTACATGTGAATGATTAAACAACAGGTAAGTATCTTTGCTTCCTTATATTTACCTAAAATAAGACCTCGGAAATGAACATTTTTCTAGACCTGTTCTACCTACAATTTTTATTTCTGATAACTATTGAAATTCAAATATTTTTGTAATACGTGTAGGGTTAGATATGTAAGACTTTTAATTTAAGGATTTTTAATTTAAGAATTTCGAAAAAGTAAAAAAAGATTGCATTTTATAAAAGATATATTTTTATTGTTTTAGGACCTTATGGGAGACATAGAATTACTCTTAGAGAAATATTTGATGTCAAAAAGACCTGGATATAAGGAAAAAGTTGGAGTAATTTAATTTCATTGCGCAACGCTTTTTTTGTTGTTGTTTAACCTATCCGAAAAAATATCCTACCTACAGCTTGAAGCAATCGAGACTAATAAGTTCACATTTTCGATCTCTTTATCAATTAAAACCCAACACGTGTTTGCTAAGGGAAATTCACATTTAATGTATTTAATGTGTTCAGGGGAAATATTCACAATGACGTTATATATAACACACATACATACATCTATTTCAGCAAAGAATTTTACAGTGTACAAGTATATTACAAATTACTCATCCATAAGCTTGATTTTTGTAAATTTTCATGCAGATTTTATTTATTTAATTTTAAAAATATTTAATACGAGGTAATTGATGTTCGTTTAGGACAATCACCATTTTTGATGATCTTGCAATATAATACTATAATACATATATTGATGATTAGAAAAATTGTAAGTCCCACAATAGAAGACATTCTTTTACTACAAGTTTTAAATATCTACATAATTTGGCGCAACATAAATTGTATATAATTTAAAAGTGTGAATTCATGTACTTTTCTCGTAGCACCCATCGCGCGGATAACTTTTTCGCATACAAATAATCGTGTAAAATATAATGTACCAAATAAAAACTAAAAGACTCAGCTTGCTCAATTATTTGACAGTAGTCTATTAATAGATGACAGTTAAGGGCAGCAGTGATGAATTTAAAGTTTATGCTCGGAATATTCAAAAAGTCACTGACGTGTCAAACTGCCCTCCTAAATACTCGTATGTGCTATTTATATATAGCAAAAGCGCAATGTATGCGGATGATATTTACATTCTTGGTATTTACAATAGGGTCATTAATGCAGCATTTTGCTAGGAAAACTTTGGAGGCTCTCGGATAAAAAATTCTACGCAGAATTATACCCATCGCAGCGTGGCAAAGTGAAGATGTAATGATAAACTGCCTAAAGCATGTTGAGCTCAATTTGGTTTGACATGTACATACTCGTAGATACATAGTCAAACGTATACAATTTCAATGATTGCAATGACTTTGACGTGTCCTGCGTATGAATGGTCAGGTCAAATAGAGTTCGAAACGATGACAATGGAAGCACCTAGTACACAAGGAGCTATAAAATGAAAAATATTACGCTCAGCTTTTCTTTAAGGTGCCGTTCCTTCGCATAAGTATTCGCACAAAAATCCAACGATACGAATAAGTTCCATTCTTCAGTATGAAAAATTTCCATTCAAACTTGATGGCATAGTTGTAATGTTTTTACATTTTTGGTACAAGTTCGTACTTAGCTTTACGAAAAATTTTACGCGATACTTATAATTCGTAAGGATGAAAATAAATTCAATGTACGAGTAAATGGCCGCTAAAGTACTTAAATTGTTTATAGTTGCAGAGAAAGTCATGATAAAATTTAATAAGAGAACTCTAAAAACATTTGTATAAGAAAAGTTTTTTAAAATTTGTGTTTTTAATTTAAAATATTATTTTTTAAGTACCTATATCAAAGCGATATACATAAAGTCTGTATTTATTATACATTTGCTTGTGAATAACATCAATCACAAATCTTAAAATTTCTCTCTTACAACGCAATACAAAGCATTTAATGCAATTAAGCTTTTACTGCAAGTTTATATTAAAAGAACTTTTGCAATAAACACTTAAACCAAAGTTCAGACAATATTTTTATCACTCTAAGTATGCAATACAGAGGGGCCCTTTCAAAACGTCCGGTCGTTTTAGGTCATGATTTTAAATTTTAACGCGACTCGAATATGTTCTCTTTGGGTTCTTTTAAGCAGACACGTATTTTTTCTTTTTGCCCAAAACAATTTTTTTTTGAATTTTTCGTAATTCCATTTTTTTTGGTTAAAATCGAATTTTCTCGTTCGTTTCACGAACTTTTTTTCAAACACGCATAACTTCGGCAACCGATTTTAACAATTTTCTTTATTTTCGTCTTTTTGCAAAAAAAAAATTTTGTATTAAAAATTGTAACTTCAAAGAAACAAATTTCGGCTACTCAACCGTCTATTTTCTTCGCAAAAAAAAAACGCATTTTTGTTTATTGTTCTAAAAAAAATTATTTTTTTATGTATTTTAAGCAATTTTTTTTTAAATGTTTGTAATTATCTATTCTTTTAAACACAAGCGGCAGAAAATACATTAATTTCTGCCGCTTGTGTTTAAAAGAATAGATAATTACAAACATTTAAAAAAAAATTGCTTAAATCGGTTGATATCTGTCAAAGTTATGCGTGTTTGAAAAAAAAAATTTGGTAAAAATTGCGAAAGAATAACAAAAAAAAAATGTTGCAAAAAGAAAATGTAAGTGTCTCCCTAAATTGACACAAAAACAACATATTAAAGTTTTGTTAAAATCTAAAATCCGGACGTTTTTAAATGGAAAGGGCCAGCAGCAATAATTTTTAGATTCGAACTGTTTATGTATCTGTAGCTACGTTCATATGTATGTGTATGTGCACATGTTTCGTTTATTTAGTAAAACATGTATTTTTTTTTCATTACGAAAGAAAGAAAATTCTCTCTAAGCGAAATTTAACATCACGCTTTGAGTACTGAATTCTTGTTTTTTTTTACTAAATATTGTATTATTGTTTCAGAAGCAATAATGATTTTATGTTCGCGAGTTCATCTTAAGTATCTCATTTTCGAGGAATTGACAACAACTACTGCCATAAATTAATTAAATCCCAACAACGCCTTGAGTGACTTTAATTGGATTTGAGGTATATGGTGGCCTGACAGGCCCCACAATGTAATGGCTTAACTTTGTATGAAGCTATCTGTTTCCACCTTTTAGCATTTTTGTTGCCCTCCAGTCCGCTGACATAATTTTCTTTTTTATATTCCATCCAATGGTTGTTTTGCTCGCATTTTTATTTAAGTCACCGCTGTTGCATCTGGAGCTTAATTGCGATTTATTGCTCGAATGTGCGGATATGAGATTACATCCTGTGAATACTACCCACATGCCCGTATGTATGTATGTATGTATGTATGTATGTATGTATGTATGCATACAAAATTCTATGTAATAGTCGAATAAGACGCACGTGCGCATTGTCCTGCGGCTACTAACTAACTTGTGCGCATGTGTCTTTATTTATTGCGTTTTTCGCCTTTAATTTTCATCACAGAAAAATCGTATTCATCACATGTACATGTGCAAATGTGTGTATGTGTTTGTGGTATAACAAGAGCTAAGCCATTATGCATTGGTACAGCAAATGGGCAAAAGCACAATACAAATACATACGAGTATATATATACATACATACATACATACATACATCTGTACTTGTCTATATGCAAGAGGGCACGCATTTTATTGCCGAGTTTAGAGGCAGTTTCAGGCCGTTAAGCGATTCCCAGCAGCCCACACACACATTCCGAATGTATGTTTGTTATATACCCGCTTTAGCAAATTGCATTTTTGCCACATTTTCTAACTCCATTGTGCTAGCGTAATGAAGAAGCAAAAGCGGAAAATTTGTGAATGAAATCAAAGCAACAATACACATACATACGTACTAAAATTTCAGCTTGGGAGAAACGAGTGACAAGCGAGAAATTAGAAATGACATTAATTTAGCGCAGTGCGACTCTACATAAGCCGCTCCACACCGCATATCTGTTGCGTTCATTGTTTTCATTGCGTCTAACTCGTAAATGAGCCAATAAACTACATACAAACATACATACATATCTATGTATATATGTACAGACATACATATATATGTATGATTGCATGTACGTGCTGAGCGGCAGGTACGGTGAAAAACCAGTAAACATTATACTCGGGTAAAATATGCCTTTGGCATATCACTACACAAGATTGTATTTCATATACCTAGGCATATACATACATACGTACTCGTACATATGTGCATACATAAATATGTAAAAGTATATATGTACATACATACATATATGCTAATTAAATGGTTTGAAATGAGGATTAATGTTCGCACAGCATAACTTACATATATACATACATACATATGTACGTACATGCATTAACGCATGAAATCAAAGTGACTTGTAAGGGAACGCTAGTGATATTTATATGTACATTAATGTGTTCTACGTTTGTACACTTGTATATTTTTACATACATATGTATGTACATATGTACATATGTTCGTAGACACCCTGTAGTCAAAACTTCCAGTGCATAATATCATACTGGTGCGCCATTATTTATTACTAGTACTATATAACAACAATTATGTACAATATTTATTTTTAAATTTAAAAGAACTATTTATATGAAAATGTTTATATTTTCCGAGCAAATATCTCGGGAATTAACAGACCGATTTTCATTTTGGGTTAACCACTTTTTTCGTTTTATTGTTTGGCATGTAGCTATCCAACACGCAAAAATGCCACATGCCATGTGAGTAGTATGGGAATACAATATTAATTCATCATACTTCTTAACACTGACTTTGCGCTATATTTGTAGTCATGGAGAATGCTAGACAAACTGGAAACTGTGTACTTTTGAACTCAAAACACAAAGCGGTTTAAGTCATTGGAATTCTCGGAATGAGAACTTCCTCATAATCGTTGCCATGATGTATCTACATAGAACACTGGAAGTGCAACGGCGTAGAATTCGAATAGTCATTTTTAAAGCAAGCGAGCCATAACCGGCAAAATATTGTGAACTTCATATTATAAATTTAGCACAGAACTAATTTTTTTATATCTAATATCTTTAAAAAATATGGCTTTAATTGGTAAATGCATATTTTGATCCTTACGCTTTTTAATGTAGCTTACACCAATTTCCTATTTCGTATTTACACTTTATTTTTTCGAAAAACTCACTCGTAATATAATATATAATATGATTTGGCGCTTTCACTATATAGCTCAGTGTTTCGCCGAGCTTCTCCTACCATTTGTGGTGTGCGTATTTATATTTTAACACAAATGGAGGGATCTACAATTTTGTGCCGACTCCGAACGGCAGATGTATTTAATGAGAAGCTTTTTCATGGCAGAAATACCCTCGGAGGTTTGCCATTGCCTGCCGAGGGGTGACCGCTATTAGAATTTTTTTTTTCTATTATTAAGATTTTTGCTTGCCCTGACTGAGATTCGAACCTCGAACTCACCGGCATATCGAGTTATAGCAAGCACCGCTACCAACTCGACCACATCGGCCACTCACTCGTAATAGTAAACTATAAATCACAAAAAAAATCCGATATGGCTATCACAAAACTTTATCTAACGTACTTTTTAATGGAAAGTGAAACTGCCACACAAATTTCGTCTCCGTCTTCGTAGCTTCTTGCTTTTCTATGTACTTAGGGCAGATTTTCAAAGCTTAAAAGAAGCCTTGATGAAAATAAAAGCAATACTTCGTCGTCCCTGTTAAAATGAATAGTTTTCTATCTACATACATATCTCAACTCCAGCACTACCAAGCAACTTAATTTTTTATCATGCAAGTTGCTTACAACATGAATTTCATCAAAATCGGTTAAGAAATACGACATTTATAAATAACTCGAGATGTTTTTCTTGCCTTCCGAACTATACGATTTTTAGTTAAAACTCGATTTCCGAGGTTTTTCTTCGTAACATGTTTCCTTGGGCAAAGGCGAACACAACTGAAAAAGTCTTCTTCAATCGGACTAAAACTTGTATAGTAGGTAAAATTTTAAGAAAAAGCTAGTTCTTTAACTGGTTTTTAGTGGGGCAGCCATTCCATAGTTGTCAAAGAACAATACTCGTAATTTTACCATCTCTCTGCAGCTGGAAAACAAACAAGCAAAAAAAATACATACAAATATTTTATAAAAAATAAGCGATTACGAATTATGGTAGTTGAACGTAATATATTATTTTTTTTAAATAAAAAATATAGAACAAAATATTTTTTTGACCAGCTACATATGCAAGCAGTTAAAAGATTTGTATATTATACAATCTTTGACATTGAAGCCGGTTTTATTTTTGGTTTAATTAAAATATTTTGATAATTATTTTTTCGATTAATTTCAAAATAATCACATCTATCGTCAAAGTGAGAAAGTTGCAACACCGTATAGAAATCGCAAATTATCAATCATCTCGCGTGTGATAATCGTGTCGCCGCGTGAGGAGTACAGCTTGGGGATATGAGCGAATGGATTCGGATCAGTACTGGAAGTTAAATAAAATAAAATTATGAAATAGAAGATAGTCAAAAATATATAAAAATATACAAATATTTAAAAAATTAATAAACAAACAATGAAATCGAATCCGAACGTTCGGTGAATTTAACAGAAACTTTCGATCGAAGAAATCTTTTATATTCGTTTCATAAACATTTTAAACATAGAAATATAGTTTATAATAAGATATTCGTTATTGGTTTTTTCTATTCTTTTTGACAGTTCAAATTCTCTTCAAATTTCCCATATTCGATAAGTTAACAGAATACCTTTCAATTCGATCCGATTTTAGAGCTATCAGGGTTTATTTTGTATACCTGAAACACTGTAATAGTTTACCCAACGAACTGGTTGTTTTTACTGAAAAGAACAAGAAGCCGTTATATTAAAAATTCCTGTTGTCAGCATGGAAAAAGTATAGAACGTGAACATGTTGGCGTGAAACGCACAGACTTGTAGCAGTCTTCTTCACAAATAGTAGATTTTCCTGCAAGGTAACTACAAACGTATGTACGTACACGTATTTATGTATATGCAAACTTACAACCGTCATACGTGGGATGCTGGCGCTATTTCATCATAGCAACGTCAATTAAGTCGGTTCACATTAGACGTAATTGTAATTAGTATTATAATGTTCAGTTGTTAATTGACACCATAGTCATCTCCATCTTCATAATTCATGTTGTAAGTGGAAGGTTATCATCATTCTTAAAAAAATTAAATGCATTAAACAGCAGAAAGCTAGAAAGCTTTAATGGTTGCCTAAAATGTTTACGTACACATGGCTCTTAAGATTTTGGCAGGCTAGATAAAAATGCTCCTTGCAACGCAGAAGAGACTTTATTTGCAGTCGCATGCAAAAACCATTGCACGCAAAGTGCTAAAAATTTATTATAGCAAAAAATAGAAATTTGTAAAATGTTTGAAAGTAAGTATATCATTGAAAATTATTGAAATCGGACAATAAAAACGCTTCCTCGCACATATCGGTACTAGAGAAAAATGCAAAGCTACGTTATTTCTGTAATTACTACACCTAGGCATACCGCCGTTCACTTTTGTAATACTACAAGTACCAGCAATGTCGAAGAAGGCGGGCGCGTACCAAAAATGTTAACTACATTTTACTAAAAAATTGTACCTTCAAATACGCAAGACTTATTGAAATAACTCTATAATAATTTATATACTTATAAGTATGTACATATATACGAACGGAAAATCAATTTTGCTTAATAAGAACTCCATGCGCGGAAAATGTAAAGTTAATAATTTATGTCGAAACTCCTGAATATAATCAAACGAGACGAAAGTATAAGACATTTTGTGGAACGTTCATATGAACTCTCAATAGGTGCGAGCTATTTATTAAATAAATTAAATAATGTCCCAAAGAGGAGGTACAGACCTGAAAACCTTTCCCGTGGATCTGCCAGTACTACGAGTATATTACGAGTATTGATACACATGTATTGTATGTTGTAAACCCTATTTACCTATAAAATTATTTCATCCACATGCCACAAATTGCCTTTAAGACACTACAATAATTGCTTTGAAGTTAATAAAATCATAAACTACTCGATACTTTAACATATTTTTTACACTTTCGTAAAGTTTGGCGCTTGCTCAGTGTTTGTGGTTTGAATCTTTATGGTGTACTTATAGTGGTTAACTGTATTTATGTTTGGGATGTCATTTTTGAGCTTCGAGTTGATCCCAGAATTTTCGAGATCTCAAAACAAAATCCCGTGATCACAAAATCGACCCAAAATTCAAGAATAATTGATTCGTTTTTTTTTTAATTTGTCAAAACATTTAATCGTTGTATAATAGTAGTATTCTAAATAACAATAACATTTCAAAGAAGAACAATTTACTGTTATTCATGTAAGTATGTATGGATGTATTTATTGATCTTTCAATTATTAAAAAAAAAGAAACGTATAATTTGACAAACATACTAAGTAATTTATACTTCAAGCAGCAATGCATTTATGTACGAACACAGTTAAATTATGTGTAATCACTGTTTGAGATCAATACTAAATATTAATTCATTAAGTTGAAATTAAATACATCAATGATTCCATTTTTCTTTTGATACAAATGAGACCTTAAAAAAGCACCTCAACATTTGTTTGTTGGATTGTCAATAAAAAGGTAAATGATTCTTGTTGGTTATATCCTGCATCGCCCCCTTTATAAAAAATATCAATTTCTTTCACCAAACTTTCTGATATATGTATTGTACGTCATTTCTATTTATATTCTCTTCAAGGATATGCGGTGTTAAGAGAGGCTTTGTCTGTACGCCGCTTTACTGCTTTATCCACCATAACAGTCTCGTCGTTGCTGTTATTAACATCGCTCTTATAGTACGGCTAATTTTCTACTCTCCTGCTTTCCTATAAAACCAGCAAAATTAGAAACTTCAGAATGTAATTTTTAAGAACATATGCATTATTATTTATTAATTAAAAAGTGTCTTCGTCTAACAGAATTGTGCTCCTTTGTTTGAGGCTTGCAATGAGTTTATAAAAAATGTTATTACTTAAAGTAGAATTCTTCCTGTTTATTGCGAGCCCACAAGGCATCAACAGTTACTTTGTTTAATCAAATAGGTGTTCCAAACTAGTAAAGCGCAACCATTGTTACATATAATGTTTTGTTGAGATATGTTTGATAAAAATTTTAAAAATTTAAATTGCTATTAAATGAATTTGTTTCATTGATCCCGCCATTGATATTCCTAATATATGTATGTTACATATATAAAGAGCTCCGTTTTTCAATTGTCGACCGTCCGGAAAGAAGGACTTGTTGGCAAGAGTTTTTCTTCGCTTGAATTCATGGCTGACATTCATGGTGGTTTTTATGCTGGATCCGTAGGCCCTTCATACGCCTGCAGCCTTGTGTTTTTGTTATATATAGTGCCACTCTGATTCAGATTGGCAGCTTTTATTACGGTTTTCAGCATCAGATTAAGCAAGTGAGTCGACATGTGTTAAAACCTCGTATGGTTTCGAACACCTCGGAGAAGTCCTTTTCAACTTGGACGGATCTTAAAGTTGTGCTCAACGCAACTCTACATAGCCGTATTAATTTAGCAGGGATTCCAAATGTACCTATGGCTTCGTACGGGCAGCTTCTATTCGTGCTGTCAAAATGATGCTTGTTGATTTTCTATTCTAGAGCGATGAGAAGGCTTTGGATGCATTCGAGAGAAATGATGTTGATGCTCTGGTCGAATCGGCACCAATGGGTAGGCAATGAAGGCAACAGCGCCCACGAACACACTGGAAAGACCAAGTGCAGAAAGACCTGTCTTTCCTTGGTGTGAATAATTGGCGTTACCTAAAGTCTACGAATATATTACCCGTATATTAAGAGAATCTGTATTTATTTTATTCGACTTATAAATGTATACCAATAATAAATAAAAAACAATTTGGCCTATGACATTCAGAAAAGCGGTATTTATATATACATCGAGTACAGTTGTTAGTCTAAATATCAATCGACAACGCTAATGATGTTTAGTTTAACTTTGAATAAAGGCCCTAGAGACAACATTCCTCAGCAAACTATAACAATTTTGTGTCTCCTTAAAAACTATATGGCTGTCTTCAACTGAGTTTAAGCTTTTTAAAAAGGAAAGCCATTTTTATATATCTATGTACATTTTAACAATAAATGCATACTTGAGAAGTAGACATTTTTAAACTCAGATAATTATTATTTTTGTAACTAAAACGTGAATTAACATTTTAATATTTTAATTTTGTCTGCCTTTCTACCGATGGTTATTTCTCAAATGAATCATTTCTTTTTATAACTTCATTTTCAAATAAGGAATTCAGTAAAAACTTGAACACAATAATTATTTTTAACAAGCTTATATTAGCTTCACCTGATGGTATGCATGTGTGTTTGTTTGTAAGCGACTCCATTGGACTCGATTTTGACCCTCTTTAAGCGAATATATTTAATTTAGACTTTGTATATTTATTAAAAATCGGTAACAATACAATAATTCGATAAGTTTATGTGCGTTATATGGAATTTATGAGCACAGACAGACGGCAGTTAATTAACTCGAATTCTTTGTACAGTGCGTATGAGTAACTTAATCGGATACGAAACGATTTAAGCGCTCTTCTGCAGGAACCACATTATTTATTGTTATTTTTTTTTAATAATAATCCCAACGGCTTTATCCCTCCATACCCGCCCGACCGACACGAGGGGCGCATCCGCATGACGCACAGTTATATAAAGTTTTATATTTTTCATATATGCTGCGCCGAGTCATGAAAGGCAGAGGTTTGTTAAGTGTCGAGATCTAAAACTGTTCAGCTACAGAACAAATGCTCATCAGCTGATCGAATAGTAATATAAATGTATGTATGTATTAATTATTGAGAGTATGGAGTATAGTTTTCTTTCCGTTAAAAAGGGAGTCTGAAATATCAAAAGAACCGGGGTGAGTGTTCCTGACATAAACTACGGAGTGGCTCATTTAACTCAAAATTACTTTTACATGGCTTCAGAGAGAGAGACCGGAAATGTCTTGAAATTCTGGAGGGAACGTTGGGTTTTATTTCCCCTAGGAGATATGGGCTATAGATCAAGCCTGTTAGTAACTTGACCAAAAATACTACGCCTGGCATTTATTTGCGACTAGCAAATGTAGGAAGATTAATGAGTTTTAAACGACTTATATATGGCGGCAGGTTGTACTGAGAATTCCAACGAAAATTTCTTATAGCAAAAAGCAGAAATTGTTTTAGGATTGACTCTATTCGGTCGGAATGAACTTTATAGCGCGGATTCCAAACAACAGATCCATATTCCAGTATTGGCCTCACTAACGTTGTGAACAGAGCCTTCGTAATGTAAGGGTCGTTGAATTCTTTTAACCATCGTTTTTCAAATACAAAAACACCTTTGGCTTTGTTAACTGTAACATTTATGTGAAGATTAAAATTAAATTTGGGGTCCATTGTAATTCCAAGATCAACAAAGTTAGACACTCGTTTGAGGTTATGGTTACATATTTCATAAGAAGCCGCTTGAACTGCTCTGCGGGAAAAGCACATTACTTAGTGGTATGTTATTTACTTCGTAACAGTTATTTAAATGCTATTTAAATCCGCTTGTAGTAAGGACCATTCCTTAACAGAATGATACGATCTATTGTGAAAGCTTCAGAAATTATTAACTAATATCAAATTCGCTACAGTTGCTTGCGTCGACAGCATAAAAAGAAGAAAAAAATCGTAATAAATATAGTTTAAAAAAAACTTTAAAAATTACACTTTTAAAGCACATCAAACTTAAGACTAAAAAATAAATTTTAGTACAAGCTGATAATATTATTATATTTATTGTAAAAAAAAAGGGTGTGGCGCTTTGTGCCATAATTGGCTTATATCGATTAACCCACGCTTTTTCCACTATAAAACTAGTATTTTTCGTTTATTATACTATTTTCAGCTTATATTAAGTTTTTTTTTTCACTTTTTAGTTTGATGTGCTTTACAAGCAAGTTTCTAAGTTTTCTTAAACTATATTAATTATTTCTATATAACTAGCAACTCGTTTAATGCGAAAAAAATGTCCAGCGCAAAGAGGATAAATTTCGACGCTTGTCTAGTCTTGACATGTTGCTACTATTTATTTAATTATAAAACACGAACTTTATTTATATTTTGCGCTCAACTTACACATTTAACTACTCTTTATTATTTACCAAGACTGTTGCTGCTGCTACTATTTTTCACTACTTTATTTCCTTCTAATCTGACGTCTCCTCTTCTTTGCGTTCGTTACAGTTGTCCCCACCCGAATAATTCTACTTTAGATCGAGCTTAACTACCGCATTGGCCGTTGGGCGAGAAAAACCAAGACGCTGCAATACTTTAAAGGTTATTACTTTATTCATCTGACAGGTGATGACTGCGCCGGGTGGAATCTCGCTTAAAACTAAAACTTAGCTTAAAAAAGGCTCAAGCACTTTTTTGTCTTTTGTTATGTTTCAATTCGTAGCTTGAGCCATTGCAGCGGATATGACGCTTACGTTAACAGTTCACCGCTTGCGTTGTGCCTTACCTGTCAGCGTTAGAACGGGAATTTCGCTGACTCAGGCCACGCGCAGACTTTTTTTTGTTGACAAACGTTGACTCCAACATGTATGTGTGTTAGTGTGCTTACGGTGGGTCAAATTGTGGTAATCCAGCGGCGAACAGGCAAGCCTACAAAGTATACAAAAGTATAAGCCTTTAGAAAAATGAGTTACGCGCATCTTTCTACTATTTTGTATGCTGTTCAACAATGTACGCAATGTTCGTTTATGTCCCGTTACGCAAATGCATAATTATTTATACTATTGTTTTGTTCCATTATCAGCAACATATTTTTTCGCGTTGATTTCTATTCGCACTGTAAATCAAAAGTTGTGAGTCGGAGTTCTAAACATTTTAACGTTAAAGATAACAATGTACAAAAATAATTGTAAAAAACGATTTGGTCCCAGAAATTTAAGGCGATTAATCAAAAACAGAAAAAGAAAATAATTAACTTAAAACGGAACACATTAATTAAATTTTATTTCCGGGGAAATGAGTTAGAAAAATTTTATGGTGAATGTTATACTGAAACCTTGGAATGTGTTAACAATGAAAGTGTGGAAAATTTCAGCGTATCTGAAACGTTGAAATTATTGTATTTAAAATAATATCTTATTCGGTAGTGTACTCGTGTCAGCTAAATATACAGCTGTGGATAAAAAAATGGCATATTTTATTAGATCTTCTTTCCTATGCTAAAATAAAGTTAATGTTTTTGAAAAACCAAGAAATATTTGGTGTTTTCTAAGAGTATATTCCTCAATAACAAAAAAAATGCAAGTTAGAATTCGTCAATAAAACAACAAATTTAAAGAAAATGTGGAAAAAGAGGTGAAATGAGCTCGACCATAAATGACATAAACTGAAGAAAGAAGTTGCGTTAATATTTTATAACTGCTTCACATCACTGCGACTCATATTCGTCCAAATTTTTATAATTTTTCCTCGCGATTTCAAACTTGACTTCATAATATTTCAGTAGGATTTAAGTCAGGATTTTGGGGTGGCCTACCTAAAACATTAATTTGATCTTCACTAAACCAGACCTATACTAGTTTGCATAAGTTTCAATTTAATTGAAATGCTAACAAATGCACATACATAGTTCCATATGGTTTAAAAAAAAACATATAATTAAACTTATCCATTTTGCATTTATCTATCTGTATGAGTGGCCCAATGTCGTGCCAAGAAAATGCAACCCAAAACCTTAATGCTTCCTTCCCCATGCTTGGCCGTCTTCTGTGTGAACTTTGGATTATATTCTTGGCATTTTGGACAATGAACAAATATTCTCCCATCTAGCCATATCTTATTTATCTTTGTTTTGTTACTCCACAAGAAAATAGTAAAAAGTAAATATTGTCATATTGACATTTTTACTTGTTTCACAATAATACCAGTATTTTTATTTCATTATATTATTTTCCGTTTTTATTAAGAATTATTTTTCACTTTTTAGTTTGATGTGCTTAGAAAGCGTGTTTTTTTATTTTTAAAACTCTATTTTTTATTTTTGGT
Source organism: Philophylla caesio (assembly GCA_963971545.1). Lineage (NCBI taxonomy): Eukaryota > Metazoa > Arthropoda > Insecta > Diptera > Tephritidae > Philophylla > Philophylla caesio. Next base: position 57,696,083 of record OZ020609.1, on the reverse strand, counting down.
TTCTCTTTATGCTTTCACCGCAAACAACTGTAGCGAATTTGATATTATTTATAAATTTCTGAAGATCTCACAATAAATAATGCAGGACACTTAAAGCAGTAAGATGAGCACTTAATTGGTTTCGTATCCGAACAGGTTACTCATACGCCTTGTACGACAAATGCAAAACCCATGCAAAGCCCGGCTTAAAACTTTGTACAAAACTAAAAAAAAAATTCACAAATTTTTCGGTAAACCTTAAAATATTGTTTGTTGAGTAAGCAGATCATTAAATTTTCGTAAAAATTAATTTTTAAATTTTAAGTAGCTGCAAACTATCGTTGATTTTTGAAAATTTTAATTATCGCCTAGTCGCAATTTAATCGTAGCTTACATAACCCATGCTCGAGATATTTTTACATTTGAAATAAATTGTTCAACACCGCTCTTTACTATACTCGTGCACACCCGAGTTTAACATGTAGCAATCTCTACTTATTTTATTCAAATTATTTGCTAAATTCACACCAGCAAACGCGCATCCGGCCAAAACTGCATTTTCCCCGACATTGCTGACGGCACTCCTACAGGTTTGCGTGTGATAGCAGCGTTAATTTCCACAACAGTTAACACTAGCAAAAAAAAAATTGTTGCTGAAGCAGCGAAGATGAAGAAGGAAACATTGAACCAGAGCTCTAGTGCAAGCGTTCACGAGTCACGCAGTCAAAAATGTACAGCAACTAGTCGAGTTTATTAGAGCAGTCAGATCTTAGACGAAGTCGTTGCAATAATATACATACATAAAATTATTAATTAATATTTCAGCTATGCAAAAGTAAAGTAGCAAACTCAGGTACATTTCGTAAAAATTTAATAGGTACAAGAAGTTTTTACCAATTTCGTCCGGTGCAAAATGTATTGGTCTAATTGTACTCCATATTATTGCTAGACCGGCAGTGATAGCATGACATAATAATATTCTTTACAAACTTATTTGTTAATAATCTTATCACTGAAAATATTAACTGCAATGAGCTGGCTATTCTATTTCACACTCATATTTCTCATCGATGTCTAAATAAGAAGTGAATGTTGGGTCATCTAGCTTGCAAAACTAATTACTCATTGAATGAAACTCTTGAGCGGTATTTCAATATTTTCAATATTTTACATATTTATTTCAATGTTAATATTGAAAGTTTTAAGCTAAACCATTTTACTGTATTTCATTGTAGCTAGTCTGTAAGATGTTTTTTCTGTAGACTAAAATATATAAATAATAAGCTCTTAAGAAGAAGAAAATAATTCTTTTTTATTGCACTGCGCTTTAGTAAACGGTAATGAAATTTGACACGAATAAATAGTGGAAGAAAGGGGAAGGGCGCAGACATTCGAGCGACTACATTCGACAAGAGGAAGCATTGTGGGTTAGGTAGCTAGAGAGTAGGGAAAAACTAAAATTAGATTAAGACAAAACACAGGTAAGTAACTATGAATGGAGCAAGCTAATTATTTTAACATATACATATTTTCCTTACATATACATATATGCTTGGCCTTACAGCACGAAAATAAAAAATGCGCATAGTTGGAAGAAGAAAAAAACCAAGTTTATTTAAGAAATACAAAAATTGGTTTAGAAGAATAGAAAAATCGACTTCTTAGTCAATGAAAAAAAATATTTAATTTAAACTGCTTATCTAAAGCACAACAATTTAAGAAAATAATCCATCAATTTTTTTATTTTTTTAGTGAGGATTCAACATTCCAAAACATTGTTCTACAGCATTACTGATTTTAAATGCGGCTTATATTATACTATTTTCTAGAGTTCAGTTTACTGACAAAATATGATATTTGATTTTGTTTAACCTATCTCTTTGAATTTTTGCTTAACCAAACTGCTTGTAAATTTAAAGAGAATTTTTTTCCTATTTCTGTGTACCTCAGCGAAAATTCTTCAAGCTTCTGATTTAAATTTATTGTGCTTCGTTTGAAACGACAATTTTTTGTTCTCACTCCATTGTCGAAATATTGTTGTAAACATATGTTGAAACAAAAATTCCCATTAAAATTTATTGATGGAATGTACCATTAAAATTTATAAAACCTTTAAATCACTGGGCACTGGCGATTTGTCTTTATAAATATGTATGCTCTTATTTATTTTTTGCTCCAATGACATATAAAAATTCAAAATTTAATCTGAAAAGTTAAAATTATAGGCAAAAAGGAAATTTTACCCTCGAGAAACAGTTTTTTGACCATAGATCTATATTTTGAGGTTAAATTGAGAATTTCAAGTATTCGGTTTTTCATTACTCGACTAGGACTATAACATGTAAAATGTAGCATTCCAAGTTTTTTTAATTTTTTTTTAAATTATTATTGAAAAGTTTTTACATACTTGTACACAGAGATGCACATCTGTAACGAGACCCTTAGATTTGAGTGAAATTGTGGTATAAAATATCATAAAAAAAATTTTAGTGACTTTTTAATAGAATATAAAAAACTCTACAAATATCGTCGCAGTTTTGCATTTAAAAAAAGTAAGGTATTGCAAGCAAGTTCTAATTTTTAAGTTTTTCTTTTAAAAATATATTACTTTTACGTATTTTGCAAAACTGTAACATTCTTTTATAATATTGAAATAGTAATTAACCTTCCTATATAACTCGTTTCGTAGAATTCTTACGACGTCTGCTGCTAGCTGCCGCATTCGCTGCTGGCTGCACTTTAATATACACAGAACTTGGGAGTTTACATACTAATTATCGGTTTTTGCACAAATTCGGTGCGTGAGACCGACGCGGTCATAGGTGCAATTTGATGCGTAAGTATAAAATTTTTTATATTGATTTGTAATAGTATTTTTGGCTTGAATTATTATGGGTGAAATTTATTATTGTTTAGGCTACATTTTACATAATGATGGACGAAGATCAAATCAATGAAAATGCGAATGACAGCGAAGTTGATGATATTCTGGAAATACAAGAGGAATAAAATAACGAGCAAGATGACGATTAAGAGATGGGTGAGTTTGGAGATAGAGAACGCTCGCAAGCATATTACCTCGGAAAGGATGGGAAAACAAGAATAAAACTTCTGTTCTGAGACAGATAATTTAGAAATAAGAGCACTTCTGGGTCTTTTGCTCTTTGCTGGCGTCCGAAGAAATAGTCGAATAAATGCAAAAGACTTATTCAAAACAGATGGCTCGTCTCCGGAAATATTTCGATTGACTATGAGTTGGAACAGATTTTATTTGTTGATGCGCTGTCTCAGATTTGACGATAAAGACACGCGATTGGTAAGAGTTGCAATATATAAATTAGCTCCTATTATAAAAATGTTTGACGAAATTGTGACAACATTCAAAAAATATTTTAGTCTTTCTCAGTTCGTTACAATTGATGAAAAATTGGAGGCTTTCAGAGGTCGCTGTGTATTTAGGCAATAAAATATGTCCAAACCGAATAAATATGGTATAAAAATTTACGCCTTGACCGACGCGAACATGTTTTACACGGATGGTATATCTGGGAAAGCAACCGGATGGCCCCCACAATTTTGACAATTCAGCTACGGCAGTCATTATTCGCATGACTAAAGATATTCACAATACTAGCATTACATTGCTGGGTCAATTATAAACAAACAATAAGTTGACCATAATAGAGACAACTCGAAAGAATACAAGATTATTGCCAAAAAATTTTACTGAAATACGAGGACGATCGGAAAAATTCAGTTTATTTGCGCACCGTGGCAATTGCACTCTTGTTTCATATGTCCCTAAAAAGGCAAAAATGTTCTTCTTGTTTCAAGTATTAATGACGATGCCAAAATTTTTCTTGAAGCTTTTTCATATGATCTCATAAATATGCAACTCAGGCGGCGAGCTCACAACACATCCGTACCAAAAACCATAAAGCTTAGACAAGCCGAAATATGTAAATTAGACGGTACTGAGTCTTCAACCATATTGTTCTTAAAAAAAAAAACGTAAAACACGTTACAACTGTACTACTTGCAAAAAATACTTTTGTTTGGAACACGCTGTAATGGTATGCCCTGATTGTTACACTTACAGCTCTAACGAACAAATAATATAATTTATATGTGCTCTTCTATGTCTACTATGTATATAAAATCCTACTTTTTTTTTGTTTTTTTAATAATATTTTATGTTGTTTTCTAAGCTCAGAGGGCAAAAATGTAATATTGAGGACTTTTTTAATCGACTTATTTCTTGCATAATAATTAAAACTGAAGCAAATAAATGAAATTTATTTTTTAATATACTCTTTACTTTAAAAAAAATATGTTTTTATAGGTTTTCATACTAAAAAAGTAAACGCCTGGGTTTCAAACTTACGGTCTGTGAGACCGTGCGCGGGTATAGGTGTTACAAAAATTGGCGCGGGTAAAGGAAGTTTAATATGTCTAGTGTATTTGATTCACAGTTTAATTAAAAATTGCTTACCTTCCAAACATCTTTTGCAATAACTGCAAGCAACATGCGGAGCCCATGTATTGTCTTGATTCCTAACACGACAGTAAAATATGCATCGTAAGCTTCACAGAGAACGTAAAATGTCTTTAGTTCGTATTTTACGTCTTTAATTTTAATAAATTTAACACATATATTCATAGACTTGTAGCAAACACCTGATCGTTATCACTCGAAAGTTATCTAGCGGCACTGTGTAAACGTAAAAACCCAACTCTGATCACAAGGAACTTTTAATGTATCAAAATTAATTCAATTAGTAATATTACTATAACTATCACACAAGCAAACTTTATACCACAAAAGGCATTTTCTTTTCGATTTTGTGCATAATTAACGGAAAAATCATACAATTAACTTTAGGACAATAAACGACAATTTTTTTTTTGAGTCAAGTTACGAGTATTAGTACTTAATTAGAAACAGCAAAGTTTCTGAAATTTGATTTATGTGCTTTGTTTTTGTGTGCCTCAATTTCACTCAAACTGTACACCGCATGATGTTGTTACTTAAAAATTTTTTAATGCTTAATTTATTGCAAGACTTCACAGATTCGATGAAATTTTGAATATTTACTTCTTTGGCCTTGCGCAAACAGCATCATGTACTTGCGTACACACGTACTAAAATAAGTTTGTATATCTAAGAATAATTTTAATGGCAAACAGCTTTAGAAATTCACCGCAAAAACACGTTAAGACCCACTTATGGTTTTTGCGGTAGCGCTGAAATACATGTTGTATAATAAAGCAATTTATACGAGTACTTGACACATTTAAATTTCCGTTCCACGCTTACAACAGCTGCGAGTGTTCTGCGTCCAGCTGCTAATGCAAATGCAAATTTTATTTGCTTCTGGCTACACTTTGCACTTACTGCATGTTTACTTTTTGCTCCATTGCAACTCTTGCCTTTTACAATGTTCTAATAGCAATATGTTCGCGTCTCTCCTTACTACGAGTATATGGAAATGACAAACAGGGTGCGTCATTGTTAAAAGATGATATGAACAATACATTTATTTTTTTCTGAGCGGATGTTATTGCAAAATAACTTGAGGTTTTAATTTAAGAAATTAAATTGCATTTTTGCTTTCCCAATGGGAAATTTCCAAGCTCTTAGGGTAGTTTGATGCTTTCGGAACCGCGAAATAAAATTTTTTATCATGATCTACAGCATTATCTTTTTGATTGTACATATGTAGTTTATAAGTTCTATCTATAAATTATTGTTACAAACTTCAAAATATACCGCTTTCTAAAAATCTCTTGGAACAATAATAATAAATAATGGTCGAGTGTGAAGCAGTGCGTGCTATAACTCGATATGCCGCTGAGGTCGAGGGTCGTCGAATCTCAGTCATGGCCAGTAAAATTTTAACCGGCAGACAATGGCAAACCTCCGAGGGTATTTCAGCCATGAAAAAGTTTCTCTTAAAATACATTTGCAGTTCGGAGTCGACACAAAACTCTAGGTCCGGCTGTTTGTAGTATAACATAAAGACGCACGCCTCCAATGGTAGGAGAAGCTCGTGTAATTGTGCTATATAGTGTAAGTATTATAAAATTATAGCCTGTATATTAATAAATAGCCTGCTAATGACATTGTATAACGTAGAACTAAAAATAAATTTAGTTTGTGTGTGTATTTATATAGAATAAGCAAGATTTAAAACGTTACTACTTATTTAGTCTATGTACACTTTGCACACAAATTATAGCACAAACATATACATATTGACATTTGTACTATTTATTTATCCTCCAATTATTTATTATTATTCTACAATTAATTTACAGTTCATCCTCTAACAAACACCATTAAAAACAACTTTTTTAATTTTATAAAATATGTAGAAAATATTTATCAAAATTACAAACTTTAAAACATTTTTTTTTTAATTTATTGTGCTTTGCGGATATGTAGCTCATTATAAGAAAGTGCAATTTTCTATGGACTACGAATTTCCACTAATTTTTGACAATTTTTTGACGTTCTTTCGCAATTCCTTCCGTATAAACAAACTTTCGTGGTTTTCCGTTGTATGGAGGAAAAAAATTGTCAAAAATTAGTGACAACTTGTAGATATTTGGAACTCGCACTTTCGCAAATTGAATGAGCCATAGAACTGCATACTAGACTGGGGCGATTAGAATGGCAGACAATTTATCCATACCACGCCGTCAAAGATACAATTCCTCTTAATATTTTCAATAAAAAATTATTCTACGACTTGGCTCTAAAATGAGTTTGGAGGTTCCGGAATTTGATTTTTATGGACCAGGTTGGGCTTTAGAAAAACTTAAATATACGAAAATCGAAAAAATAATCTGGCCATTATATATATAATTTTCAACCAACATTTTATGCTGAATCCAAATATGAAATTAGAATGAAAAATGGTTGAATCATTATCGTGATATAGCCGAATTTTGGTTTTTGAAATCTAAAAAAGGTCCACTCATTCAGGTGCATATATGTGATTCAAATTACTAAAACTGAGACAAAAAACAATTATACTCCAAGATCGTTTTACTGAACGATCGGTTGTATGGGAGCTATATGTTGTAGTCATCCGATATTGATGAATTTAACTGAAAACATTATATTTGTCATAAGTGTGCTAAATATAAAAGTTCATGTTTCTAGCTGCATAAATGGAAGATTAATTCCTCAAAGTTACTTGAATAAAATATAGCTTTGAAATAAATCGAATAGAAATTATACTTTCTGGTATATGCCTGTATCTACTGATTATTAAGATAAATTAATTTTAAGGAATAACTCTAATAATTTTTATTGAAAATTATATGTACTCGTATAATGGCCAGATTATTTTTTTTTTGTCGATTTTGGTACATTTAAGTTTTTCTAAAACCCAACCTGGTCCCATATCAAATTCAGGAACCTCCAGATTCATCTTAGACCCATGTCGTAGAAGAATTTTTTTTTTTAAGTTCGAAATTTTGTTCAATCATTGTATTTTTTGTAAATAGTTGAAAAAATGGTGTTTATGGTTTTTCTTAGAGGATACTCTTTTTTTTTACTTAAAAAATTGTTTTAATTAATTAAAAGAAATATAAAATGCAAAAATCTGTCAATATATGGCTGTGATTTAATTTGTGAATAGATTATATGAGCAAAATTTGGATATAAATCACGAATTATTTTCACGACTAAAACGTATATAGGATCCGACTGTTTAAATATTATATTTTGCAGAAGTTTAAAATTCTGCAAGAAGTTCCGCTATTGTTAGTTCTACATAATCACATAGCTCAAGAAAGAAATATTACATATAACTATCCTACAACCGATTGTTCAGATATTGCATTTAACACCAAAACCCCTCCATTTAATCAGCTAAAGATTTGAAATTTCGCACAAATAACAGTTATTATTATAATAATTTTAGCAGTGATAAATCTTTAAGATCGGAGAAATATAATACATATATAGCTCCCAACTTTGGGACTAACCTTGAACCTCGATTTCAAGTTTTTAGCGGCTCGTGTACGCTCGAATACTCAGCAAAGTATTGATATATACGAGTGAGCGATAATTAGAAGAATGGTGTACCAGTTCGAAAATGCCGAGTGTAAGGTTGCCCCCATTAAACCAAAAATTACTACTCCACGGACAGAGTTATGTAGGGCACTTCTAGCACCAAAGCTTGTTCAGTTTCTCCATAAGCACCAGCAATTTTCTATCAAGCACTCAAACATATATTTCTGGACGAATGCGATGATCGTTTTGGGATGGATTTGCATCAGATGATAGTCTGGCTGATTAAGTTCACTAAAGTTGGCATGATATCGGTTAATACGTTTATGGCCAAATCACAATATTCCGAAAACCTCGTTGTTTAATCTGAAGAACGAAAGGCGAAACATATTAAAGTTAATTGCAGCAGAATTGGAAAAGAATATATCCACTGCATCATTGGAAAATATTCATCGTACGCACAACTTCTGCAAGTTAAAGCATACCGCCATACCCATTAATATCCAATTGCAGCTAACTTCACGACTTTGTCCATCTAGGCAGTTTTTTACAACTGGAGTGGATTATGCAGGCTGATGGCTGCATGCACGAGGCATAGGCTGAACATTAGTTAAGAGATATGCAGTCCTTTTCATCTGCCTCATCACCAAAGCGATTCATTTAGAACCAGTTGTAGATCCCTCTGCAAAATCATTCAGCTGTGGCTTTAGCAGAGGAGCTTGCAAAAATATTTATAGCGACTACGGGACCTAACGCCATTCGAGAACTTTAAGCTGATCGGCAAATATACGAAAACTATTTATATATAGACATATATCGTGCTATTTTGCTCTGACATTTCCATTTTACTTTTAGCAATCCATCTCGTGGGTAAAGTTAAAGGAGTGCTGGAATGTTCTTATGTTATACCAATAGGCACTTACGGGCACATATGGGCACATACCATCATATTATGCATTGGCGCATTGTTATACGAGTATATACTTTACAGCAAGTTAAGTTGTACTGACCAAGTAAATAATCTGCTTCGTAATATACACATAGTTGGAATGCATGTACATACGTAATTTTATGAATCTCTGTGTCCGGAAACGTGCTTTGCAATTAATTTTACCTATTTTTAACGTATTTTAAAATTGACTCAATTTCAACTAAAAAGATAATTGTAGCATTAAATTATATTACGATGCATTATACTATGTAAGTCGTTCTGTCGACATATCGCTTTGGAAACTGCATGTTCCTAATATGCATATGTAATGCTTCAAATAACCAAACCACAAAGACATATCAGCTTAGTTTTTCCCAGGGACCCGCACTCCTTTTATAACTTTTAAAATAAAAGTCGTTAGCAAAAAGTTATTTTTTGACTTTAACTTTATTTGAAATAAAATAATCTGTCAATCCGGACTCATATTTGGATTCAGCATAAAATGTTGGTTGAAAATTATATATATAATGGCCAGATTATTTTTTCGATTTTCGTATATTTAAGTTTTTCTAAAGCCCAACCTGGTCCATAAAAATCAAATTCCGGAACCTCCAAACTCATTTTAGAGCCAAGTCGTAGAATAATTTTTTATTGAAAATATTAAGAGGAATTGTATCTTTGACGGCGTGGTATGGATAAATTGTCTGCCATTCTAATCGCCCCAGTCTAGTATGCAGTTCTATGGCTCATTCAATTTGCGAAAGTGCGAGTTCCAAATATCTACAAGTTGTCACTAATTTTTGACAATTTTTTTCCTCCATACAACGGAAAACCACGAAAGTTTGTTTATACGGAAGGAATTGCGAAAGAACGTCAAAAAATTGTCAAAAATTAGTGGAAATTCGTAGTCCATAGAAAATTGCACTTTCTTATAATGAGCTACATATCCGCAAAGCACAATAAATTAAAAAAAAAATGTTTTAAAGTTTGTAATTTTGATAAATATTTTCTACATATTTTATAAAATTAAAAAAGTTGTTTTTAATGGTGTTTGTTAGAGGATGAACTGTAAATTAATTGTAGAATAATAATAAATAATTGGAGGATAAATAAATAGTACAAATGTCAATATGTATATGTTTGTGCTATAATTTGTGTGCAAAGTGTACATAGACTAAATAAGTAGTAACGTTTTAAATCTTGCTTATTCTATATAAATACACACACAAACTAAATTTATTTTTAGTTCTACGTTATCCTTTTATAACTTTTAAAATAAAAGTCGTTAGCAAAAAGTTATTTTTTGACTTTAACTTTATTTGAAATAAAATAATCTGTCAATCCGGACTTTTATTTTTTTAAGTCCAATATTTCAGTTTGAAAGCAGTTTATATCCTCTCTCATTTGAAACCAAATTTATTTAATTTAAATAATCGGTTAGTTTATTATTAGAAAAGCACTTTTATTTCCGTCTTAAAAAATATTTGGCCAAGTTTAACTGTTATAACTAGACAAAAAAAAATAAATATCCGCATTTTCCTATATAATTTGACTTTTTCCCAAAAAGTTGGAAAAATAAAAAAGAATTCAGGATTCTTGTGCAGGCGGTCCTGGGATCAACGGAACATTTAAAACTTTTGTATAGCCCCGGACTTTTATAAAATCAAAAAAAATTCACTTTATTTTCGGTACCTGATTTTTCTTAAATATAATTCGCTTACCTATATATTTTTAATTTCTATAAGTTTGAAGTATCTCTGTTTTATGTTATTTTTCACAGAAGTTAATTTTATGTTAAACAAATACCTTAATTAATAGTTTAGATATGAAAATAAATTATTTTTTTCCATTCAAGTTTTATAATTTCTACTGTTTTAAATGTTAGCTGATGTACGTACGTATACATAAAATACCGTAGTATTTTATTTGTCCAAAAATAGTTAAAATGTTCAAATTGAGTAAGTTATGCAGAAATTATTGCCACCATTTCCTTAATGTTATGTAAAAAACCATTATTCACATATCAGTAGCGCATTATTAAATATGTACGTGTACATATGTATAAATGTAAATTGAAAACAACGTCGTTTATCATGAGGTTTCGATTTTATAAAATATGCCTCGCGTGATATATATTTTATAATTAATTCCTTTAAAAAAAACAGATACATTTTTTTGATTTTAATTTTATAAATCCAAAATAACAATTATTTTTAATTTTTATTAAAACAATCTACAAATAAAACTTATTTTTTATTTTTATTTTATATGTCTTATGATAAAAGTTGTTAAAGATTTTTATTTATACGTAGAAGTCGCGAATATAAATCAGTCACTGGCTTTTATTTCTTATAATATGCACATATTTAAACGCTAATTTATATATACACGTTCAAATACACTCAGTTCACTAATTATAGCACAAATTCATATTGACACATTTGGACAATTTATTTAACCTACTACCTACTAACCTACCGACTCCCGCGGAAGCCGTGAAGAAAGAGGTCTGATGAGGAAATGTGGTGATTTCCGAAATAGAACTATAACTTCTACTGCTTTGATGTTGTGGTTTTTTCTCTAATTTTCTCCAACAAAAATAGGACTTTAGTTCATTTAAAAAAAAAAACCTAAAGTTATTAAATTTTTTTTATAATTGAAACAACGTTAATTCTCTAACAAACACTATTAAAAACATTTTTGAAATTTATTAAAAAATAAAAAGTATTGATTTATCAAATACTCATAAAAATTTTGAACTTTAAAAAAAAAAAATTTTGGGGTATGCAAATATGCATATCATTCAATGTTATTATAACAAAGTGCAAGTTTTTAGAAAATACGAATTACCACTGATTTTTGACAATTTTTCTACTGTCGGTCTTTTGCGATTGCTTCCATATGAAAAATATTCACGGTTTTGCGTTGTATGAAGGAATCTGCCGGAAATTTTTTTTAAATCATTGCTAATTTTTTGATACTTCAGACTTGCCCTCGCTCAAACTAAAATTCTAAAACCGTTTTTTTTTAAAGTTCGATATTTTGATAAAATCTTGTTAAATCATTGTACATTTTATAAATAGTTTGTGGATTCTCTTAGAGAATGACTCAAACTTTTTCCTTGAAAATAATTTTAATTAGTAAGAAGATAAATAAAGTGTCCAAATCTATCAATATATGGTTGTGCTATAATTAGTAAACAGAGTATATACATATCTATGTATATACGTGCTTAAGTACCAATGTGCCCGCTTTCAGTTCTGGTACTCAAGCACTTTCACACTTCTGTCTTCATATACATACATACTCGAACAAGAGTGAGTGCACAAGCATTTCATAAGCATAAGTAAGTGTTTAATTGTGTTGACAACAAAAATGCATCAAGATTAAAAAGTGAGGAACTTCAAATGTCGGATGAAAAGTGCAGCCTCATTCCTCATTCAGATAAGATACATACATACCATGTATGGGCAAATAAATGTATGTATATGAATGCACGTTCATATATTTACCAGGGACACACTGAATTATATGTATACATATGTACATATATACATATTAAGTGCATTAAAGACAACAGCAATCAGTAGGTGTTAACTGAAAATTAAATTTTATATGCATTACCAGTAAAAGTACTGTAAATAAAATATGAATAACATAAACTTTGTAATAGTACTTGTACAACGTTTTTATAAGTAAATGTGCGAAAAATTGTGTATAAATCTTGCCATTAATACGTTTACACTTTCATTAAAAAAACTTTAAATATGCGAGAGGTTAGATTAGGTTAGAATGGTTGGGAAAGCAGAACTTTCCTTACACTAAGGCCGATAGTGGCCCATTGTACTGTCATATGAGAATTCCACAATTTCCCCCGACTCGGTCTCAAACCATTTTCTTGACGCGATAAACTTTGACAGCGCCTTTGGCCATATTCGCGAGGCTTTGAAGCGTTGGTATGCCAAGCGTGCGAAGTCGTCTTCTACGTTGGGCGGGACAGCGGCAGTCTTCTTCTTCAACACACACGCAACTGCCACAGTATTAAGGAGCGTTCATTCTTAATCACCTGACATGTATCTGAATTAAAAAGTGACCTGTAAGTGTTCGTGTTAGGGTGGAGACCTCAATTATTTGTTACCCCAGAAGCGTCGTTGTGCGCTATTTTTCGTACGTATGCCAAGTAAGCCAGAGATTTTACATAGTGAGTGGAGCTCCACCGCTCGTTTGTAACCTTGCCCTCAATATTGTGGTGTCCAGAACACACAGCTTGGCCATCTCGCTTAGAGATATGTGGCATTCAATGAGAGACTTTGTATTGTCTATGCCTGAGTCAAGAACTGTCAAGGCAGCTTTGCTGTCAGAGAAAATGAAGACATGTTTATTTGTTTTTAAAAGTTTTGGTTAGGTGCTGAGTAGAATCCGCGATGGCCACTGCTACGCTAGAAAGTTGGCAACTCTGTTCACAATTCTGACGGAACTGGCTCGAGTCCACTTATTCTTCTACCGCTTTCTCAATTTAAATTTAAATAAGTCAATGTAAAAAAAGCAATAGAAATATAAAACGGAATTAAAGGTAATCATTTTTTGTTTTGTCATTTGCCAACACAACCTCATGTGTGGCAATAAACGTTCTTACCTACATAAATGCTATTGTCTTTACACAAATATAGCGAGCTAACGGATAGTTTATGGAATGAAATTATTTTAAAAATTAAAATATTATTTGGTTTAATACATATTACGTTTCATGATATATTATTTTTAGATTCAATAAAAAAAGAAATAATATTATTATTATTGGTGCATAATAGCGCTGCGACTTAACAAGATATATTGTGCTAACCCTTTAGGTACTCACCTAAGCTTTAGGTTATTTATAAAGTTAAGCACTTTGGGGGGTGTGGTTGTGTATATTCTAGATGGAGATGGTAGTCCTCTATAAGCCTACTGAGTCCACTTATACTCGGGCATTCATACACTTTATGTTCAGAGGTCTTCTCAACCACGCCACAATACCTGCAGCCCGATACCTCCGAGAGTTTTTAAAGATAGTACCTCAGCCTGCAGTGACCTGTCTAGTAGCCGGTCAGAGTTCTTAGACCCTCTCTGCTGAGTTTGTGAAGTTTTTCATCAATTCTTGAGTCCATCCACTTTCTTATAAGTTCTGCCATGTATGCCTTGCTCGAAGGGCCACAGAACGGCTGAGGGCCATAGAAATTCCGTTGGGTTGGTTGGCAAGATAATCTGCCCTTTCGTTGCCATCGACGCCAAAAAAAAAGTTACAAAACCTCAAAACCTGTACATCTTTATATATAATTTAGAAAGCAATAATTCTTATTTGTTCTCAGTTTTGTAATAAAAAATTATTGTTTGTTTCGACAAGGTTTTGTATTAAAAGAAGAACCAAATTAAGTTAATCAAAAAAGAGTATAAAAAGAAAATTCCAAAAGAGGGCGCCAAAACTTTTGTATTAACACTTTCAAATTTTTTTAGTGAAGGTCTATTTCAATATATGCTACCAAAATCGGCGAAAAGCATAGTTATATGTGCATATTTTGGTGCAGTTGTGCAACACACACACACACACACAAATGTACCCAATGTACAAATAACGTGCTATATGTTATAATCTCGTGAATTTGCATAAAACTTAAGCCCTCACACACATCCAACAAAAATGCTAAATGGCTCCAATCGTGGCGACAGCTTTACCAACACCACCAACAACATGGCCTTAAGCAACAGATGTATAAACACTGTCGCACTTTATAGAGATTTTGTTAGGATTGTATGCATAAAATAAGGAAGGCGGCGCATGTTTGTATCAAGCGTTATAATGTCAACTGAACGCATTGTCCTTTTAAGAAACGTACACACACACACACACGCACGTGTGCATTCATTTTCGCAATCGGATGCGGCATGAAATCACCACTCTTGTCAACTCATCCACTATGTACTCACATGCACTAAAATGATGGCTTTCCACACTTTCTTCTGTATGTACAATTTCTCGCCAGATTTTACCGAAAAGTTATCTTCCCTTCTTTTGTATTAATCCCTAATGCTTCTTCCATAAATATTTTCATCGTGGAACGCATGCACTCAATGTTTTTTTTTTAAATATATTTTCAGCCAATATTTCTTTGGCCTTAGGCCCAGTGCTTTAGCCATTTATTGCAGCGACAAAGAAAATGCAAGCAAAAACCAAATCGAATTTAAAACTATAAATTCATACATATGTGTGTATGTATGTATGTACGTATGTACGTCAAAGAATGTCAATCCGAGGATGACGACAGCTCAGTGTTTTGCAGCTCCCGAAAATTCTGTGATAAGTTTTTACGAATACTCGTCCCGAAATGCGGAAAAACTAGAAATTTGACTTGAAAGATTCAAAAACTTGATTATTAATTTGATAACAATGAGAGCTTTTAACTTTCCAAGAACTTGACTTGATTAAACTATTGTTGTTAAAAAGTTTTAACACATCAAGTCAAGTTTTTTTTAAGGGAGCAAATCTTAAATAAATTACAAAATATCAAAATAGCATAGTAAAAATTACTCTACATATCTCTTCAGACGCTTACAATAAAACCGTTTTATATCTTATCATTCCTAAAATGTTGAATTGTTATTGAAAATTTGTGTACAGTGCCATCAGAGGTGGTAAAACTTATCGCAATTTACTAACTCAAAACAAAGATTTTAAGTACCGTCTCGTTAACAGGCCCCGCAGGCATAAAGTAGCTTTGCGGTAAAGAAAGAGGGATTTTGAAAAGAACACTTTTTATGGACGAAACCAAAATAAATTACATTGGTCGTGACAGCAAAACGAATGTAAACCGCGAAAGAAATACGGAAATCCATTCAAAATACACAGAAAAGGTCGATGGAGGAAATTTGAAAGTTGATTGCCCCTTTTCTATACTGCTTAACTAAATGCCTTTGTAATGTAGTAATAATCAAACTCTCTGGTGTTTTTTTTTTTGTATTTATGTGACGCTCACACCATATAGGTCAGTGTTTGGCCGAGCTTCTTTTACGATTTGTGGTGTTCGTCTCTTATGTTGTAACACAAATGGAGCGGTCTATAGTTTTGTGCCGACTCCGAATGGCAGATGTATTTTATCCGCAGGTTTGCCATTACTTGCCAAGGGTTTACTGCATTAAAAAAGCTTTTTCTGTGAATAAAATTTTATTTGCACAGACTGAGGTTCGAACCTCGAACTAAGCGGTATGTCGATATAAAGCACGCACCGCACATTTCTGAATCATACATACAAAAAGGATTATTTCCACAGGAGATGTTTTTATTTATTTTATTTTTTTATTGTAGTATATTGTCTTATAAAAGCATTACAGTCTAAGAGAATATACATTTAATCTAAAAAGATTAAAAAAAACGATCCTGGAGACTAAAAAATCGATTACCATCGCATTAATGATTGCGGTCAAACGGAACCCCCATAAAATCAATAAAATTGTTAATAATGTTGTACATGAAAGATGGGCACATCACTAAGCTGCGATGTTTGAGCAATTTCTTGCTAGGAGACGAAACTAGTATGACTGTATAGGATCCGGAAAGTTCAGAGAACGCAAAGAAAATTTACCAAAAAACTTATTTTTTTTTAAATTCTACTCTATTTGTAGCAAATTGATTTTATGTCCTCAAAATGAATGCCGCATACTCCAGATGTGACCGAACAAATGAAGCATATAGTATTTTAAGTGCATTTTATATACCTAGAGAACTTTTACATCGCTCAAGTAGATCAAAAATTTTGAAGTGAAGTAGACTCAATAGGCTAACTTGCGATACTAACATGATGAGGAAAGTTAAGTTATACCAAGGTTTTCATAACGCTGCCTTTAGTCGGCCACACTAATTTTGGCGAATAAATAAAATAAAAATTGTAAGTGCCGGTTTTTTAAATTAAGTAAATAAATTAAGGAATGAAAATATGTTAAGAGATGAATCCCGGAATGCCAGGACTACTTTCGCAATGAACATTTTCAACTGAAATTCACGAGCATATTCCCAACTTGCATTTTACATCCTAATAACATATGGACTAATATTTTGGTGATTATATTATATAGCTCGTCTGTCAATGGCTACGGAATGTCGACCGCTATAAGAAAAACTTTTTGTATGATTTTAGATTTTACAAGCCACGACTAAGCTATTAACCTGGGTCCTCAGGGGCATTCAAAGCTACATACATACTTAGTATAACACACATTACTACACATTCAGCCACAGTGAGTGCCATACATTCATATCTACCAATAGTACCAGAATAAGTAAGAATAACGTTCACATTCATAAACACTAATGTATGTTTGTATGTTAAGTGTGTGCGGATATCTTGATGCTTTTGGCTGTTGACATTTCATACAAACCACAAATTAAATTAACTCTGCGGACATGTGAAGAGCGGTAGACGAGTAGATAAATTATGGTTTAAACACTAAGCACTTGGCTTCTGTGAATTTATTCTCATTAAAATTTCATCAGTAGCATTTTAAAAGAATGTTGGCATTAGTAAATCTGGATGGACGAGCAACGGTATGAAGAATAGCAATATGGAAGATTGACTACGAAATAGTATAATCAACAAAACAGTAAAATCAACAATGAATGCCCAGTAGTGTTATACATATTGAAAATTTTACAAAACATCTTAATTCGCCTTTCGCTATTAAGCTATTATTGGAATGATTCATATGCAATTTTAAAGCAATTAATGTCATAAGTGTATGAGTTATGAAGCCCTCCTTTTAAAAATCGATTAAAAATATTACTTTCGTCTATAAAAGATCAAAATTAAACGTACAAATTGTCCTGTCTTCTATATTATATTACTAATTTTTTTCACTTGCAGCTATGATTATACCATTACATTTTTATTAAAATGGTAACCACAAAGTGCTATTATATCCAAATAATCTGCATAGAAAACGCAACAAAGGTATTTCAGAAGATTTTATATATTTAGAGAAAGGTCATAAGAAGACTTAACGTGCTAGAAGGACTTATTGCCAGTAAGGTGTCATACAATTTGTCAAGGTTTTCCGTTCTTTTATAAGCATTTTGAATATCATGTTTAAAAAAAAACTAGAGAAAATATAGATTGACTCCAAAACATTTGGTATAATCTCAAGTTTTAAAGTTCGAGGCTATGTATTACTTGAAAATAATTGACTTTCCTCGCTTTCACGTTTTTCTCTTTTGTTTTTATTTGAGTTTTTTTTAGACCTGCTCATCAACAGGTAACAATTTAAAAGATTTATTTCATAGAAATAATTGCATTTAGCTACAAGTACATTTATGTAGCTTTTTCCTCACATAGAACAAGAACTGGTTTACACGGATTTTTCTTGATTTAAAAATTACGAGCCGGTTTTTTTTTCAAATTGCCATTTTTCAAATAATTCGGTTTAACAAAAAAGTCGAATAATCGAACACCCTAGCATCACGTTAAACAATGAAAAAACTAATGAAATTTCAGAGCTTTCAATGCATAGTTCGACAGAAATGTTTTACGCAAAACTTACACATAGCGAAGCAAATTAAGTGGCACCCATAACTCCCGAACACGAATGGGCTATTCCCCAAGGTAAAAGACCAAGTTGAACGGAAATTGCTTTCACATGGCGTACATAGGACTTAAAACTGAAAAAAAATAAAAATAAATAAGTAAAAAGTGAATTGAAGTTTATAGAAAATGACTTAAATACATTGAAGAACGCGATTTTTACAACTTTAAAGAGACAGTACTTTTTCGATTTGGTACCGTTTTTAGAATGTATGTAAAAATCATATTGGTTTGCCAAAGTTGGTGCGATTTTTTTTAAGCGATTTTTTTTCACTATTTCAGATCTGAAGCTTTTGGCCTATTTATGTATATAATAATAATAAATATATTTTCTAAAACTAGATACTAATATCTTTAATTTGGGGCCCCACATGCACAGTTCTGAAGATTTTTAAAGAAAGTTTTACTACACGCTATTAATGAAATGGGTGATAAAATTACGGTTTATCAGCGCGATAGCGCGTGCCGCTACACACTCGGACACAGCGACTGCCGTTGAGATAGATGTATTTAGAAAAAAATATTAAAGGAAACATATGTACATTCTTTATCTTGATTGTGGATGAAAAAGCTTGTAGCTTGTCGGCTTAGTTACTCTGTGGTCAGCCACGAGGAGAAGGGGGTTCGGTGGTGATTCCCCCCGGTCCCGGAGTTTTCGAAGGGGCACGGATTTTCGTTCTGTCCTAATTTTATAGAAATGTTTTTTTTTATTTTAATTTTGTACGGAAAAAAAAATTTACCTAGCGAATTTCAAGAACTCAATCTGTGAATTTTGTTGTCTGTACAAACTGTTTGTAAGAGTCTCGTAATGAAAATTTAGATAAATTGAGTGGAAAACTAGAACTTCTGTAAACGAGGGACGGTTCGGTTTGGTATATTTTGTGTGCTACGACTGTCGCTATGAACCGTATTAAATCAAATATAACGGGGGCCCGGGTCCATATTTTCTCTTGGTGGCCTTGCCTGTGGTTCCTTGGTTTGATCCTTCCAAAAATAGTTGATGGAAAAAGTTTAATTCACTGTTGATTGCAAAAATTGCTTTTCGTGGTAGGGTTACGACAATATTTCATTAAATGCAAACATATTTTCGTAACGGTTCTTTTAACAGAGACTCTTAAAGAAAAATATAGTAAGAAAAGATTAAACATTAATACAAAAATAGAGTAGCGACTTGTCCTTCATTTGGATGAAGATATTCCAGTGATGAGAAGATGTTTCGTCTCGGCAACCATGGGTGAACAACGAACACAACGGATGGACCTGCCTGCAATTGGTAAGTGCAACTGGAATTACCACGCAAAAGGAGCGGGTGCAGTCAGAAGGAAAGCAGTTGATCTCTTAGTTTAGTTGCTATAAATAAAGTAAGCCACGGGTTAAAATTCTAGATTTTTTAGTTTGTGTTTTTTTAAATACAAAAAAAAATTGCGACAAGGAATATATACATACATATGTATGTAGATGGTTTTCCTCGTGATTTTGTGCAACATAAATAAAATACCCACAGCAAAATCAGCATAAAATGTTATTTTATCAGTAACTGTTGTTAGTAACCGTGAATATTGTAATTGCTGCTGTGCATTTTGCAAATCGACACAGCCACCACGCGTGATTTTTGGGAAGCAGTGACAAAATCACAAGTACACGAATATGTATGTATAAATATGTATGTATGTAATGATTAACTGGTATCATGTTTGAAGTGAGGTTTTACTGCCAATCCCCAACGGGAAGTATTAAACTCTTCACAGACTCGCCCTCTATCATACAAATTTTTGTACTACTATGCCATAAGCATTATATTGCGTAGAGCTTTTACCTGCTAGGGCACCCTTCGTCCGCGCTTTTGAGATTAAGAAAATTACACTTATTCTATTTTCCAAAAAATAGCAAAGAGTTTACAATGAAATTCTGAAAAAGTGAAGAAATATTCGAAATTTTATTTTAAATTTGATCTATGATACATATGAACATTTCATATTTGTATGTAAACTTTTTTATACGGTCCATCGAATAAACTGGAAAACCACAAACAATAGTACAAATAACAATTACCTACTCTTTTTAGGTCAACAATTTTATTTTTAAAATTTCAAAGCATTTATATGCATTTCCGAAGTTAATATTAATTCCTTAGTATATATTTGAATTGTAGCTTTAGAAAATAAATTTAAAAATTTCAATGTCATTTGAGCTAGACCAAGGCGAATTCATTCATGGTGGTGGCATCCTTGCCAAAAAAGAATAAACGTGTATTTTGTTTTTGCTTTTTTGTTGCGATTATCATAATCAGCTGACTGTTTCCAAAGTAACCAAATACATAGCATTCCAAAATAAGGATCCGAAAGGAATATTATTTATGAGCTTTTATGTAATGTTTTATGTTAACTTCAAGAAATTCACCTTTTTCCTGAGGGCTCTTGGAGTGTTAGCGTTCGTCTAACGGAATTTAAAAATATTTGAAGCAACGTCTTTTTAAGTAAACTTAACATAAATAGTATAAGGTCAAACCGTGAGCCCTTCATACGTATTAAAATGTGTAAGAAGAGTTAAATAATTGTATTATTAGAAAGCTATGCAGCAGAAAAGCTGCTGGAATCATAAATTCTGTTAAAAATAGAAATCGTTTGTTTAGCAAAAGTATGAAATATTTATAAAAAAGTGGTTTAAATCACATCAAAAAATATAATGAAATGATCGATTATGAGTACAAAAAGACTCCAGAAAACATTAAAAAAACAAAGAAATGCTCAAATCCGACCTCAAAAAGACTCCTAGAAACGTTCAAATTTGGCACCGACAGGGCTCTAAAGTTCACAGAAAATTAGTCACAAAACGCACCGAATTCATTGGATTTGGAGTTTTTTCGGAACCATTTTTTAGACTCTTTTCAGCGAGCCAGCGTAGAACAAAAAGTTACCGAAATAACGAAGGCTTTCTGCTGGTAAAAGAGCCTTTTAGGATGCATTAAGTTAGCTGGGGTGGTGGTTAATAATCAGTTGATTGGTTATTGCTTGTCAAAATCAATTTTTTGTTACAAATAAAAAAAAATACCATTTAACTACCCCCATACATGAATTCGCGTGGACGCTGACTGAGCTCACAAGTACAGCCTGTCAAGAAGAAGAAAACTAATTTAACTTATAAAACTGTTCGATGATCATTATATAGGCTGTCCATTCTAGTGTCATTTGGATACAAATTTATGTTTATATATAATATGCCAAATTCAGATATGTTAAAAAATTTACAGATTTATCTTGTATTGATCATTTTCATTTAATTAATAAAAGATAAAAAAAATTTCATAAATTTTTATATCTCTTCATTTTTAGTCAGACGCACCGATTTTAAATTGTACGAATTTCATAAAATGTCTGCACACGAAAAATTGCAGAGGTTTAGTAATTGCTGTTCCATGTTACTTAAAACATATGAGTACGTAAGCTACTACCATACATGCCATACCAAAAACAAAGCCAGTTCATGCATACTCGTACATATGTTTTTTACATTGTACATACATATGTCCCTTCAAATTCATCAGGTTTATAAATAAAATTTAATAGAACTCATTTTGGAGCAAATTACTTTGCTGCTTTCCCAACGCCAATGGCACTCACGGGTGTCGTAAAAACAGTAGGAAGGTAAACAATTCGTTTATATGACAAGTATGTGTGTATGTATGTATGTATTAGGCATGTCGATTCCCGAATATCCCGGGATAAGTCTATTCAAGTCCCGGAATTGTAGAAAACAAAGAATTTGATAGCCATTCATTTTTTTTTTGTATCGTTCTTAAATATAAAGCAAAGCCTTTAGAGAGTTCACAATTGACAAATAACACGGCTTGTTAACTCCCTATTGTTGTGCCCTTGCCATTATACATACATGAGCTGAAGAATATCCTCCTCGAGTAGAAAATGAGCCTTACTATGAAAACGATGTTAATACATAGAACTAACGACGAGGTGCCTGAAGTGCATAAAGCAGGGTCTCAAAGATAAATTGCATAAAGTTTTAACGAGCAGCTCGCAATATCCAATAATATGTAGAAACAAATAAAATGTATCAAAAAGTTTGGTAAAAGAATTTTTTGTAATGGGGATAGCGATAAAGGCTATTTCCGACAGATAGCATTTGACTTTTTGTCGACAATCCTATCAACAAGTGTTGCGTCGATGCTTTTCCACTGCAGATTTTAAATGCAACAAATTTAGGTTCAGGTTGGAGGATAACACACTTAAGCTTTTATTTCTTTAAGATTGCATTTTGATCAAAATAAGGAATATTTCTTGAAAATACCAATAAATAAATATATGAATTACAACAAATCGTTCGCCTTTGTTATATTAATGTTATTTTGTATACTTCTATAATAAAACGAATACAGACGTGTTACATTTTTTGTCAAATTAAAAATTACGAATCATAACTTCGTGAAATTCGGGATCCCGGCATTGTCCCGGGATTTCGTTTTCAAATCTCGAAAATCACAAAATGCCCAAAACTGAAATCCCTAGTATGTATGTATGTATATATGTGTAAAGTTAGGTATACATTAAATAAAATAAACATTGGCTTGAATGAAAATGCCAACTGCAAAAACATTTTCTACCACTTGTTAAATTCAACCCTCGTTTCATAAGGCATTTGTAAGTAGAACTCATTAACAGAAGTCACGTACCACTAATGTAAAAATTCAATGCAAACGCATTCGCGTGCTGATGTGCAAACACCCTGCAGAGTCAACTGTACAACAGCTATTTACACAAATGTGAGCCAGCCTAATAATAATAATAATAATAATAATAGATCGGCGCTTATACTATACATATATGTATGTAGCGCAGTGTTTGGCCGAGCTTCGCCTAACATTTGTGGTGTGCGCGTTTATGTTGTACCACAAATTGAGGGACCTACAATTTTGCGCCGACTCCAAACGGCAGATGTATTTAATGAAAATGTTTTTCCATGCAGAATTACCCTCGGATAGTTGCTATTGGCTGTCGAGAGCAGACCGCTATTAAAACAAAAAACTCTTTGATTGAGTTTTTACGGCTGAGATATGAGCCTGAAAGTCAGCGGCAGACACTATTAAAGAGCGCACTGCTATACACTCGACCATAGCGGCAGCCAGAGCCAGCGAAATATTGATTACACTGACCAATAACAGTTTACAACAATGTAAGTTAATTAATAGCTCGAAAATGTTTCTTGTTTCCGAATTGCAATGCTTTTGCGACAACAAGTTTGTGGCGAATTAAAAATTTTGCAAAAGAAAACTGATAATGAAAGACGGAATTCGCGATGAAAAAAAATGTGTGGTGCCTTTCCAAAATTCAATATCGAGCAAAAACGAGTGTCGAATTATCGTTTTTACTTTACCTTAAAAAAAAAAAGTTCCCATGTTGTAAAGAAATAAACAAACGATCACTGCTCAGCTGACGAACATGGAGCATGACGACACGTTAGCTACAAATAGTTCGCAATGTCTGCGAGAAAAAAAGAATATATGGTGTTCATTAACGGGTCTCCAGTCTTGTTACGCAGATACTTTTTCAATGTATAAAAGGACCGTTCACTTGAAGGTACCGTGACTGGCAACGTGGCACTAATTTCTAAAAGTTCAATTACAGCAGACCCCGGTGTTCCAAAGATCTAAATCAGGCTTTCGGAATACTAATCAAGAAAAAAAATGTAAATTGAGCGTGGAGGGTACTCTTCAAACGTTTCGTCGGCTCTGGAACACATTTTTGCATATTAGATTGAAAATTGGTTTCAGAACTTTCACGGCAACCGAAATTTTTTTTTGTTTATCGCCGGTGCGGGAAACACAAAATATTCATTCATACGTTTAAAGAAGTTTATACATTTCCGAATCGTCGAATTTTCTACGGCGAAACCGTAGAACATCAATAAATTAATAAATTAAACATCCTTCTCTCGATCTAGCAACTTCTGTCCCCTCGGCAAGTGTCATTATTTATTACTAATATTAAAATTTGAAATGATAAATATTAACTTTTCACTCTTATTCTTCTGCCTCGTCATGCCTTGATCCCTTCGCTGGTGTTGATGATAATTTTTTACGGGTTTGCCTAGTGTGAGTTTTCGTTTGTGATTTGAATTTGGAAACACGTTTGACATTTTCTGAGAACAAGAACCCCTTCCGAGTATTCGTCCATGAACAAAGGGATGGCAGAAAGTAAAAAGAAGCTTTATATGAATGTTTGTACATAAATATACAAAATGAGTTTTTGCTGTAAAATAATAATAATAATTAAAAGGTGTGGGCTGACTACAAATATAACGCATAGCGCAAATTAAGCAACCAAAAGGAAAAGCCTTAATTGAACTGTGGTGGGTCATATGACGACGTTTAATTAAGCAATTTGGAGGAGCGTGGAATTGCTGCAGCAAAAATATAGTATTATGCGCAAGTAACAGGCATGGCCGCATAAGGTACCAAAACCGACCACCCGAAGCTTTCATCAGTGACAAAAAAAAACAAAAGATAAGGCACAAACGCCTAAAGCAAAACTGAGGTGTGTGGATTAAAAAAAAAAATAAAAATTTACAACAAGAAATAGAAAACTAAGGAAAATTTCAAACCGAAATGCTTAAAGTTTGAAAGCAAAAAAGTGAGAAAACAAGTTGCGTTAATGGAAAAACAAATTGTATTTTGAAATTCAATACAAGAAAATGAAAACACAAATATGTTGTATTACAATTAGATTTAGAGACACATATTTGTGAAATTGCCTTGCTAAAACAGGAAAACAAAATTATGTAAATGAACAAATAACATACATATGTACATATGTACTTAAACATATGTATGCGATAAATGAAGTAACATTTTCTTTATACTATTTATTTTTAGCAAGCAATAAAATGAAATTTACATTGTTATTTGGGAAAGTTTCTTTTCTATTCGACTTCTTATTCTTGCAGGTTTTTATTTAAATTTCCCAATGGTATATACATATGTATGTACATAATCTATCCCTATCTTTTATTGTGAAGTTGAAGCTTCGTTATTGATTTCAAATGTTATTTGAATTTTGCGGTTGATGCACACATTGTGAAAAGTGGCACACACGTTTGCAATTTCGACAATCAATGTTGGGTTATACCTTGGCTTTCTGTCGTCGGAAAATATCCTCCAGCATTCTAAGGAATACTTTGTGAATAAAACTAATACATTCGTATTTAGCAATGAATTTATTCAATGCTTCTTTCAACAATACTACTTTATATATATAATATTGTAGATACATTTGCTTGCATCAGTGAAATTTTCTTTTCAACGGCATGCGGTTATTAACCATGGCTCATTAATTGTTATCTTCGTATTGTGTATCCTCGCTGTATTACCATTATCTCATTCGAGTTCTTCCACACAAATAAAATGTTTGCAGCCCCTCCAAATAAGTATTGGGCATTTAGCTTTTATAAATAATTTATGAACACTGATCTACGAGTTTGTACATTACAGAATATTCAATACGATAATTCAATAACCAAATTTAAAAAAAACGTACATAATATATGCATTTCAATCATTTCATTTCCACAAGAACACTAGAAGATATATAATGCATTAAACCATCTAAAGTCATACAAAACGTTTCAGTGAGATATCCAAAAAAGTTTCCATTTATTTACATATACAGGGCCGTGCGACAATTCTACTGTATACTTTGTCATACATACGCGCGAGAATGATTCAATCATACAAGGTTGGATAATTAGGCAGTTGTCTCATTCTTGCACGGTGCCTTAAGGTAGCCTGTGGTGCTCTCTTTTAATTTAAGAAAAAAATGTTATCAAACACGTGGTAATTAGTACTTATCTTGTGAAATGGCCTGTCAGGCAACATTGTTGCCTTTTTGTAATTTTTAAATTATTTCAGCATCCCCTACATTAAATTATCAAATATACGGATTTCTCGTATGTTTTCTAGTAGCCTTGCTTATCTAGCAGCGAACAGGAATTGAAATTTTTTTTCTTTGCATGAATGAATTTGATTGGTCGTTGGTTCGATTCCCAGCCAGGCCAGATAATTTTGTTTGATATTTTTTTTCAAAGAAAAGAAACATATATCAATAAAAATTCCGTTAATTTCTTGACGAAGGTATTGTGTGGTGTTTTCCATATAAAACAAAAATTTTTTCGAACAACTAATGCTACATTTTTAGTGACTTGAATCTTACAACTTTATGATCTACAAGAATGGTAATTATATTTTTAAAAAAGGTTTGAAATTGTAATGAAATATGAATATAATCCTGGTTACTGGGCTTTTAATAGATACCTCTTGTTTTTGTTAACAAAATGTGCAAAAAATATTTGCTTCAAAATCGCACTTGCATTTTTTGTTTATATAGTTTGTTGTATTAAGGTGCTATGTACATATATACATATATGTGTGGTTGAATATTCGGTTATATTATATTGAAATAACAAATTTCTGCAAATATGTTTCATTATATGTACAAACCGCATTTCGGTACTAGTTACCTACTTTTCTACTACCTTTGCGCGAAAAGGGATAAAATATTTTCCCCTTTATCAGACCTTCCTAAATACAACCTTACAAGGCAGTCGGAAAACTTAAACGACAATAAGTATACAACCTTTTATAATTGAATCATTCGCGCGAGCAACTTTCTTTTTCATTCGCATGAAACTTTAGTATTACTTTTCCAAATAGTATGTCGTTTCAATTCGATATAAAAAACCGATATGTAAATAATACATTATCCATTATTCCTACTCCTTATAATAAAACAAATAACAGTTAAATTTAAAAATACAATTTTGTTTCATTTAAAATCCTTTTTAAAATTAGAATGCAATGGCATATTTAAGCAATGAATTTATTACAATTACTATTAATTTAAAAACAAATTTAATATGTGCAACAAAAATTGAAAAGTGATATGTATGTATGTATGTTATGTGATGTGTGTGAGGTGATTCCTATAAACGTTAGTTATAAGAAATTGAGTATTACACCGTGTTTAATCGATTTGAAAATTAAAAATATTAACTAGTATTAGTTGACAGCGGTTCAATATAATTTTCTTCTGCCGCCACCTATTATGGCTCAACTCAACTAACTTTCTTAACGTATTCTCAAATGCAAGTCGTCCTTCTTATTTGAAGACATCAACATTGCAATAACAATATACATAGACACATACATATATTCCCTGCAGTTTTTTTTTTACAAATTTTACTTGCCTGTTGTATTCTGCACTTTCTGTCGCACTTCACTCTTTTGTTTCTGAATTCTGACAAAATAAAATGAATTTACCCAAATTAACCGCTTTTTTCTTTGAAAATTTTTCGCTTTTTATAATTTGGCGATTGTCATTTTGATAGCATACGATAGTGATGCTGATTTCGCTATTTGAACCCGGTAGCGTTTCAAAAGTAGATGTGCTAGAGGTTCACTTAAGATGAAAAAAATATTTAATCAGAAGTTCTGCAGGCCTTATCAAGAAAATTTCCCAAAAATTACCGATATAGATATATTTTTTTCTAACACCTTAAGAATCTTAAAAACAACACGTATCACGGTTGCAAAATTCTTTAAAAAATCAATAAAAACCTACAAGTTAGCAGTTGTGTAACTGTTAAATAAACACATAAGTATGTAACATACATATTTATTTAAGTAGCAGGTTTGTTTTTCCACAGCACTAATAATGGCTGTCAACTGACAGAGTGAATATGAATTACAATCATTAATATCACCTGATTTTTGTTTAAATATACAACGGAATGAGTTTAAAGGAAGTACAAAATCTTGATCATCAGTTTCATCGATTTCCGTTCGTTATACAGAGTGTTCATTGAAAAAAAAAAATTCGTTGAATAAAAGTGCGTTTTATATGGGGGTGTACCTTATATCCAGGTTCAACTGTATTGAAATAAAAGTACTTTTCTGAATGAAATCATTTTGGTTGAAGCTAATTATTGCATATAAAAAACACCGATGCACAAAAAAAACTTAAATTTTTGTTGTTCTTCCTTTTTAGGAAATCGTAAAAAATGTGTGGTTGAACATAATAATGAATTGAACATAATAAGTAATAAAGCACGTATGCACAATATCACTAATTAGTAAAAGTATACGAAAGGCATTTAAAGGTTGTATAAATATAAAAGCTATCGTTCAGTGTTCGCTTATGCTGTGCAGTGTAAGGTTATTAAGCAATAATTCATATAATTATCATTTAACTTTTTTTTCATAATCCTATTTATTAGCTCAACTCCCCCGAATTTTATTCTTGGTTTTGTTTACAATTAATACTTTACCTTGCTGAAAAAATGTGTGTAAGGCTGTCTCCTTACTAGTTTTTTTATAAATAATGCGCGTTTGCTCCGAAATCACTAATTACTTCGCTCGCAGAAACTTTAAATTTATAATTTTGGCATTATTTGCCATTTAATATTGGACTACTAAGTACACATTTTGTGTGAAATTGAATTTCGTGTACTGATTAAGTATTATTTTTTGAGTAAAAAAACCTACAACGAATCCAAGAAAAGGCTGTGGTCACTGTATAAGGCAGTGCACCATTGCCGTATACGGTGAAGTTGCCGTCACCTTCTCCATTATCCACTGAGATTCGATGCCATCGCCGTTGTCCGCAGAATTGCCGCCGAGTTTCAAATCTCGGCCTACACAAAACATCCAAATTGCTGTTACTGGTGACTTCATCAATCGTTGCTTGTGTGTTTTTGAAAAATCCCTTCTTGCACCATGATTTTTGCGGAATTATTGTTTAATTTTGTGCACATACTCTTTACACATTTGTTAAAATACATACATACATATGTACATATATTTAAAAAAAATTTGTAAATACAAACAGAAAAATATTTTTATACGGAAGAAAATTAACAAATGTCAATTAAACAGCGTTTCTTAAGGACCTCAATGAGAACGCTTGACAGTTGTTCAAAAACTCAAAACCAATAGTATTAAACCATGATTCAATTATGAAAGGTTAGGTAAATAATGACATTCGATTTTTGACACTCCCTTATAAAGGGTTGTTTTACGTAGTATGGAAAACGGGTTAGAAATGTTTTCCCTTTTTTAAAAAGTAAATAATTAGTAGTAAAATGTTTTTAAAATGAAATTTTGAAGGCATTTCATTTAAATTAAGAAATACAAAGATTACAAAACATAATTATTGGTACTTTTTTTTAATTTTTGACCAGCGAATAAACTTTCAATTTATTTGCCCTATGAACTAAACGATAAATAATATCGATTGATCATAAAACATTATCTTGAAATATTTAAGTTATTTATTCCTTTTATTTACATACATATACATATGTATGTATGTATATCATTGACATCAGGATAATTCTTAATATTATGCCGAACCCCTGGACAGCGAAAACCATGAATCACACTTCATAATTCAAAAATTTAGTTCTTACAAATTCATGTTTTTGGATGATTATCACATTATGTCACATTATTTTAAATTTAATTAAACCTATTCCTTCTAGAAATTACAAAACTTTCCCCTCGAATTGATATGCGTGCGAAAAGCATTCAATGGAAAATCGCGTCATTTATACATATTTACATAAAATATTTACGATACGGGGTCAGTCTTGCAATTAGAAAACGACTGTCTTTAAAAGCCGGATTTGAACTTACCGTTTACGCGGACTAAAGAAACAAAAAGTGTTGCCTGTTAGTTTTTGGTATTAAAAAGTTTTGAGGTTACTACTATTTTTATTTTTAAGGAACAACACGGTTTGAATGCTAAGGGAGCCGTTTGACATAAAGTGAGGGAGCTAGCTGCTTAGTTACCAAACCTTTAATAATTGAATCATGGTATTAAACTAATTTAAAAACATTTTCGATTGGCATACAGGGTGGCGCACTAATTGTGATACAATAAGAAATATAAATAACTTTTTTTTTATCAATGCATTTCATTTATTCTTTTTATTACTATATAGACTATTTTATTTTATATAATTAATTATTTTCAAAAATTATATACATATGTACCTCCATGCTCAGCCACGCATATGCGACACCTAATTAGAAAATTATTCGTTGCGGCCTGAAGGGTTGAAGTCGGGATTGCCTCAATTATCGATTTAATGGACTGCTTCAATTCAGTAAAATTTATTGGTTTTGTTTTTTACACCTCTTGCTTGACACAACCCCATAAAAAAGTCTGGTGCAGTCAGGTCAGGTGACCTGGGGGGCCAGCGGAAAGAGAGTTTCTGGATATTAATTTGTTTTAAAAATGTTCGTTGGAAAAACTCTTTCAACATCTTTAAATAACATTGCCCATTGACAGTTACTGTTACTTCATTTTCTTCAAAGAAGTATGGCTCGACAATGCATTTTGATGAAATTGCGCACGACACGGTGACTCGTTCTGGCTAAAGTTCCGTCTTATGAATTATTTCAGGATTTTATTCACTCCATATATGGCAATTTCGCTTGTTTACATTTCCGTTTAGATCAAAATGTGCCTCATCAGACATAAACAGGGAATTTATCAAGTTATTGTCTTCTTCGGCGATTTCAATCATATTTGGCAAAATTCCCGTCGAATAGGCAAATCTAGCGGGTTTAACTGGCTTGTTATTTGAACTTTGTACGGAAACTTGCTTAAGTTTAACTCCAAGTTGCGCCGATAGATCTCGATGGTACGGTGAATTATAATTGTGTAACACTGAAAATGAACTTTGAAAGAGACCTAGCCTAGGCGTTAGGCCTTATAAAACTAAGAAAAACTGTATACTTGAAATTTGCGAAACACCCCCAAAATCTCATTTTAGGGCCAAAAAACTGTTTTTGAGGTCATTCGCTAGTCAATCATCAATATCTTTGCGAATTTTCATCCGATTCAAAAGTTGTTTATGTGTTTTGAAAGGTGACAAATCACTATTTTAATGGCGTATAACTCATCAAAATCAAACGAGAACTGATGAAGCTACAGAGAAAAAAAATCGTAACTTAATAAAAAAAATTAATTTTGAAACTTTGACTACGATTTTACGATAGTCTTAATTCAGAAAGGTACCTATCAAAGACAATATTATTAAAGTGAATTTAGTACTGCGTCGATTAAGCTATTTCAATCGAAAATCGGTTGGAAATTGACAGAGTTATTACTATTTAAATTATTTTAGATGATGACCATATTTAAAAATTCATACATTTTGATTATCTTTCAACTTCAAATTTTTATTGTGACTGAAAATAAAAAAAAAATTAATCATTAAAATGCTAAATAACTTTATAGCTAAAAATGTTTGCTTGATCTTCTGCGTTTATAAGACGAGTCATCTGTTTCACGTTTGAGTGACCAGCAGTAATTAGCTATCATCCTAACTTGGTTCTTTCTTGTAAACCGTTTTTCAATGTTGGAGATTTCTTGGTGAAATCTTTCACCTTGTTCGTCGCTGAATTGACCAAGATTATCCGGGAAAAATTCCAAATGAGAATGCAAAAAGTGAATTTTTATAGACATGTTGCATCCCATTTCTCCATAAGCTTCCAAAAATTCATGGACCACCTCAACGTAAATTGAACTTCTCGTGTTTCCAAGAAAGTTTCGGCACAAAGAAATGAAACTCAGCCATGCTCTTTTCTCTACTGGGTTCAATTTTTTTATGAAGTCATCATCAGTCATAATCTTACGAATCTGCGGTCTAACGAAAACGCCTGTAATTCATGATCAAAATGTAAAAATAAATTAGGATGAATTCTTTTTGAAGAATTCTTGTTGGGAAATTTTTATAAGTACCTTCTTTAATCTTGGCGTCACTCAACTTGGGGAATACAAGTTTCAGGTGTAGAAAAGCCTTGCTGTTTTTTTCGAGTCGTTTAACAAACTGTTTCATGTACCCCAATTTTAAATGCAATGGCGGCAAAATTATATCATCAGGCTTAACTAATGCAATATTGAGAACATCATTTTTGCCAATTTGAAACTTTCTCGGTGGCCATATGTTACACTTGTAATGATTTTTGGCACGACTGTCCCATTCACAAAAGTTACAAGGATATTTAGTGTAGCCACCTTGCATTCCAAGTAGAATTGTCAGGACTTTAAGGTCCGAGACAATCTGCCAGCGAAATTTATTGTATTTAAGCAATCGTAGAATTTTTTCCATCGTTTGATAAGTCTCTTTCATATCAGTAGCGTATGCCACTGGAACTGTTCTGTTGTGCAGCAATACTGCTTTCAGACCTACGATGTTAGTCAATTGAAATTGAATTGATAAATTGTATTCAAATTTAGTTCTCTCACACTCATAACACATTAAATACTTACTTTTGCAAGAACCGTCTAGAAATAATCGCCAACTAGTTTGTTATTGGTGTCATCAGCTTTGAAAATGTGTTCGAACGAAGATAGGTCTCTGTTTCGTGCAGACGTTACTTTAAAGTTACTGTCTACTTTATTCCACTGCTTTAATCTGGAGGCCAGAATCTCTGTCTGTCTTATAGACAGATCCATATCCCGCACAAGATCACAATAATCGTGATTTGACACGAAATGACGTTCCGTTTCTATTGCTTTGGTTGAAAGGTACGGTTCGTTATTTACCTCATTAGAAGATTAGAGGCTTGAATCAGGAAATGTAGCTGGATTTTTGTCTTTAGTTCGCTGATCTTGTTTTCCTCTTGGAATCGGTTTCGATACAGTGAACACATTGGCATATTCTATGAGGTGGCGACTTTAATAGTGGTGACCAGTGATTTTTGTTTGGCAAAAGTAGCAATCCTCCGGCTTGTGATATATTTGATAATGCCAAACCATAGGAGTCACAAACGGCAGACGCTGGTCATCGCATTTACCGGTTTTCCATTGTTTTAATGTTGTACAGCACATCGAACAAATATATTCGGGTTCATACCAAGCACTTTCCACGTATGAGCAACTGAAAAAAAAGTTGAACACTTCAACCACAGCTTTATTTGTTCTTAAATCGAACCGATATTTCTTATCAACAAATAGACCGCAGGCGTAACAAAATTTGTTGCGCCTACCACACATTTTACCACACTTATTACACAATATAATTGCGAAGCGGTCGCAAGGTTGAATTGACGGCGTAAATTTATTAGATGACCACTCAAAATTTTTGGAAATGAATGTGTTTAAAATAATTCCTCATACTTCCTATGTTTCTAGTAAAACAACGCAATGAAATGCGGTCAAAGTAGAAGAATTAAAAAAAAAAAACTTTTCGCAAGGTAAATTTATTTAATAGCAGAAAAAATTTAATAGCTTCGTCAATTTTTGTCCGATTTCATTGCATGAGCACTCAAAATTTTTGGACATGAATGTACTTTCAAAATAATTCCTCATACTTGATATATTTTTAGTAAAATACTGCAATAAAATGCGGTCAAAGTAGAAAAATTTAAAGAAAAAACAAATTTTCCAAGTTTACCCGATGAAAACTTACAACACGCTAGCTCAAAAAATAGATCTTTATATCTCAATTTAAAGGTATAATCCTTACCTTTCCAAAACATATTTCATATTGAAAATCGGTAAAGAAATGGCCAAGTAATGAAAAGATTAGCGCGTACACTTCCGAAGAACGGTTTTTAACGGTAAAGCAAGATTTTGAGGGTGTTACAAATTTTTCAAAAACCGTTTTGAGTTATATTCGACCAGGTGAACAATTTCCAATATGTCACTTTAAAAGTTCATTCAATTTTTTCCATTTTGTAACACTGTGTTATTATTCATTTTAAGGCCAATAAAAATCTATAACAAATTTATAACGTAATAACTATAAACATATTCGAAACACCAAAGTGACCCAATTACTTCACTCATTTGCTCTAAGAACTGGCTGCGAATAGAAATAAATCAAATGTCAAATTATAGTTTCAGTGTACCAACGGAATAAAAACTATTTTTTCGAAGAAGTTATATCGACAGATATACTAGATTTAAAGCGAGAACATTGGGGACTCACAACACCCCCATAATTGCAGCATGTACAATACCTCTAAGTAATTTTGTTTGGAGTTCCAAATTAAATCACAGTTATCATAAAATAAAATGTCAATTATTAAACAAAAACTATTGGAAAAATAATTTTCAGGTGACTTGTTAAGTTGAAATATCCGCAATGAAAAACGAAACCTCAAAAAGCGATGCGATACTTGAAGCAAACTTGTCTGAACCAACGCAAAGTCGGGGCCCTAAGCTAATATACAAGGTAGTTATAACTTAAAGTTACACACATACACATGTACATAATTAATGCCGTTTTTACATCATTTTGCTATATAGCTTATGTTCTTCGCAGTTGGTATTTTATCAGCCCTAACAATTTGCATACTGATACAATTATCAAACAACTTGACTATGGAAAAGAAAATTCGAGCTTTCCGACATTTCGAAGAGATTGCAAGCCATGAAATTGAACAACAAAATCATTCATCATAAATGTACGAGAACAATCTTTTAAATATGTTTGTAAATACATACATATGTATGTATGTATGTGCCCGAAAATTGTCCCTACGAATGAAGTTATTTTGTGTTCATTCACATATCATTTAAACGCCGCTACAGTTAGTTGATTAGCCATGTTCCTAGCGCATGTTTATATTTCGATGGTTTTCTTTTTTAATACACGAACTGCTAATAAATGACTTTAAAGTCATTATTTAAAAATATAAGTAAATGTCTGTGCATGATTGATTCAAACATTCATCATAGTAGGAGTTTCCAAAAATTAACAAAAGCCATTTTGTTTGTAAATTTTGGTGTCAGCTGAGATGTCTGATTTTCTATTCTAACTGTCAGATTCTTCGAATTTTTCACTCTATTCTACTATTAGTAATTAAAACTATTCATTAATTATTAGTTACATTTTATTTTGGTTTATTTATTAATAATATATTTTTTTTTGTTTCCCATCCGTTCATTCTAATGCCATTCTCATCGTCAATAGTTGCCTGTGAAACACTGCAGCCATCAAGGACTGCTAGAAAGAGAATAGACAAAAGAAAATACGTACTTATATGATTTCATGTAATAGAGCTAGTATAACAAGTATGGTATAAAACCATGAAGAATACTTTAATTATACTTTGTCATCCTCTTTATGCACATTCATATGTGTTTATATACCTTGTATGTATGTACTATGTATTTACGCTTATAAAATGTTCTCATTAAAGCATAGACTAAGTTTACAGCCGTGAAATTTTTCCAGCAACATGCATTTGTATTGCCGTAAAATTGTGAAAGTAGCATTGATTGTCAGGTGAGAAAAGCGTCTAAATGAAAATTGAACAAATGTAAACAAACAGTCCACGACAAAATTGTAGCCTACCCACATATTGACAAATTTGTACAATATATACTTATTTTTTTATATATTGAATCGGATTGCAAAAAACTGCAAGCTTGAATACACTGAAAAGTACCGGTGATTTTTGACAATTTTTTTTGTCGCATACATTTTTATTTGGTGGAACGCAATACTCCAAAAAAAAAATTCTTAAAAGTCAACCGTAATTTTTAGAGTATTCAAACTTACATTTTACTTGATAGGATTGAATGGCGTACTAAACTGTATACTCATAAAAATTCTAAAAATGTGTATGAAAAGAATTTATAATTTTAATGAAAATTCGTTACATAATATTAAATATTGTAGAAAGTTTTAAACTTAGGTTTACATGCTATTTGTTTCAGAATTGAATTGGATTTTCGCCCTTTTTATTGTAGCTGCTGTTATTCAAAAAAGAAGGAAACGGTTAAATAGATTTTTAAAATTATTATTTTAAATAAATTTGCCTTTTTTAATTATCTGTTTATTTGAAACGGCTTGTCAATTTCAATGAAATTTCACGCTTATTTCACGACAATGAAATTTGTATGGTTTATGACAGGCTTTTCACGTGAAACGCGAACTTAGCACTATGCTTAATTTGATACCACATGTGTGTAAACATACATATCTACAAAATTACAAATGTATTATTGCTTCTCGGGTCCTTTACATTGTACCGCATCATAAAGATATATAAAAACAGCAAATACTTTAACCATTAATGGTCCCTTTTGGTTTTTATAGTATTTCATTTAAAATGAAACACTAATTTTATTATGTTAAAATTTCACAAAGGGGCTACGCAATCACTTGCTCAAAAATTGTTGCTTTGTGAAATTTTAACACAATAAAATTAGTGTTTCAAGTAGCTACGAACTTTCAAGGGTCCTGGGTGTCTGGAAACTCGACAAAATATCGGTGGTCTCAGAAAATTTCAACCGTGTTTTCAAATTCATACCAAACACAAAACTCACTCTATACAAAAACATTCACAATTATTACCCAGTAATTGGAATACAAATATAATTGCCTCATTCAAATAGAATTTAATTGATTTAAATTTTGTTTCTGAGTTCTTAGTTTGAGATAATGCATTACAATATTATTTTTTTATTATATTTGATTAACTTTATTTGAGTGGTGCATATAAATGAATTAAATAAAATATAACTATCGCTATTCTAATGCCCTTAACTGGCGCCTGTTAAAGTCGTTAGAGAAAAAGTCGCCGATAAAATCCATGGAATGATATTCGATGACCGGAGAATGAGAGTGCGTAAGGTGACTGAGGTTCAGCCCGAGTGGGTAGTGAGAAAAAGTACTCTTTGCTTTCCTCCTTTCTGAAATTATCTATGAATCGCAAAATTGTGTATATTCAAATGAGTAAACAGCTTTGAAAGGTTTCAATTAAGAGAATTTTATTTATGCATATTTGTAATTCAATGATTTATTTTTTCTTCAACAATTTGAAAAAACATCAGCATGATCGCAAGCAAAAACAGCCACATGTTTTGAATTGCGAATGATAAACTCATCCATCATAGCATCGAAATCTAGTTTATCCACTACATTAGGGTAGGAATGTAAAATGGCTACACGATTGAGTTGATTTTGCGCTGTCGTAGACCTCAGTTAATTATTTTTTTCGACGCAATACTGAGAAACTTCTTTCGTTGGAGCACGATCTTCCTGGTATTGTAACTATTAATTTAATAAATCGCCCGAATTCTGGTACTAGATTTTTATAACAATCATTTTCTTTTCCGTGCATTTGTTCTGCCAGGTATCGATACTCGTTATTAGTTCGATCACTTAGGCGCGATCGATACACTGAATGACGTCGCAAGCCCCATCAGTGTGCTTTGATCGAACGCGCAAGTTTCAACAAATTTTTGTATAGAATTTCTGATCGAAATTAGTAACACATAATTTTTACAAATTATCCGAGTGGTGAATACCGACTACCTATACCACCATAGGCTTCCGCCGGCCCTGGTTGTACGCATCTCAACTGAGCAGCCACATCACACTTTACACGAATATTTGGATATGAAAAAGCTATCCGTGCGCTGAGTGATTGCTCACACTTGAAAAAAACGCGTATGTAGACGTGTGTTGTCACCATGACGAAAATCCATGCAACTAGTTACCATTTCCAAACCTGAAGGCATGGCTGTGGGGTAAGAGGTTTGGGTCAAAATATAATAATTGGAAAAAAGCTGGACTAAGTGTAAAGAGTTAAAAGGAGATTATGTTGAGAAAAATAATGCTTTTTTGTCGAAAAGTATATTCT
The DNA here is from genome assembly GCA_963971545.1 of Philophylla caesio. NCBI lineage: Eukaryota > Metazoa > Arthropoda > Insecta > Diptera > Tephritidae > Philophylla > Philophylla caesio. Next base: position 57,657,873 of record OZ020609.1, on the reverse strand, counting down.
ATTCAAAATATAATAATTGGAAAAAAGCTGGACTAAGTGTAAAGAGTTAAAAGGAGATTATGTTGAGAAAAAGAATGCTTTTTTGTCGAAAAGTATATTATGTTCAAAAAGTTAATGGCTTATTAAACCGCCTTCGTAATATGCAATTTTACAAACACATTTACCGATTTTTTTCAAGTGAGTAAACGGTACTTTTCTACTTTACGGAGATTGAGGACGTATCTGCGCTACATAAATATTCATCGATATAGGGAGGTTACTAGTGACCAAATACTAGATATTTTGGAAAAGAAAAAGACGAAAATCGATAAGGCACTTTAAATCCCAGAATTCAAATGATGTAATCATAGCCTATCGATCTCTTTATAAAAATGCATTCAACATTTTACCCAATATTATTATATCCATGTTAATAATGGATATTAATCAAATATCTCAAAATATCGGAAAAATTGTAAATAAATGGACCCCCACAAAAATATTTTCAGGATCCGTCCGGTGCCGAGTCGCGCTATTTAATTGACCATACAATTTTCCTCCATGTCGCTGTGGCCTCGAAATGACTAAGCGATCTCGTTAAGCGATATTGTCGATTACTTTATTATTACTTATAGCTTAATATTTTAATAGCTAATTATTTTTTATCATTACATAGTTGTCGTCTTTCTTAACAAGAGTTATATTAACCCTCACCAATAGTTTAATTATTGTTTGATTTTCTTAATCACTTCTTTTACAGCCTTCTAAACAGACCTTTTTTACTTGTTTCCCTTAAACTCAGTTCACTTTCCTTAGCTAGTCTAGATATTTCTGCTATGCTTCGTTGAAAATTTTTCATTTTGACCAAAGCTCTCTATTGGAATTGGCTTGAAATTACTTTTGCATACTTTTAATTTGTATTGATAAACCAACATTACCTTTTCTATTCCATCATTTGTTTGCTTTAATTATTGATTATGATGGCATCGGAGGAATCTTTTTTCATTATAACACAATAAGGATGCGTATTAAATTAACGTTTGCTTGAAGGCTTTGTAGTAGTGGAGATACATTGAATTTAATTTATGTCAATCAATTCTAAGCTGTTTCGAATATAAACTCAAGGTAAAAATTAACAGAAGAAAATATTAAAATATCAGATAATACGAGTGTCCTTGATGAAAGCTTATAATTGTTGTCACCCATTTATTTTCAAAGTAACAAGATCTGGGATAGCTAGTTAGGTGGCAGCTTACAGGAGGCTCACATAGACGAATGTTGATAGTCCATTGTGGTAAAATGAGTTAGGAGAAGATCGTGATGTAAAGCCGCAAGCGACCAAATGTCCACACCAGAGAGTCTCACGGGAGTGTCTATGAAGTAAGAGACAAGGGGTTTGAACCTGAGCCTTGCGAAAGCAGGGGACAGCTGAGAAGGTAGTACCGAGAATATTTCACCTTATTTCACATACAGCAACCGCACATCGGGTCTGAAACGAAATTCAGCCATACAGCGTGGATCCACATCAAGCAGTGCGCGGTCAGGACATCAAACTAAGGCTGAGAGTAGTGGCGTGGAAGTCTTAAGTAATTTCCTAGACCGTCTAAGCCGACTCGTTGACAGGATAATCCCAATGTTCATTCTCCCAGCAGTGAAGACCTCTGTTGTGATGACCTGCTGAGCCAAATCGTCGGCATTGCAGTTATCAATCAATATTGCTGTGTCCTGGTACCCAAATCAGCCGGCTGCGAATTTAATAAAATCTAAGCGATCGTTAATTTTCATTCGATAGGCTGAAAAAAGATTTTTAATTCATTTTATAATTTAACTCGCCAAGCTCAGTAAAGAAAAAATTAATGAAATACAGTTTTAAAACGACTTAAATGACATTACACTAACCATGCTTTGATAATCCTATTGAAAGGTGCTTAGAAGATAACCATACGTCTGGAAGGCGTATCTCATGGTTTGCTTGGTGTAATTTTATGATAATAACAAATTTAATAAATATTTTCGTACCTACGTGGATTCTTTGATTATTTTTTATTATTATGCATTTACATAGGTTTTATTAATTGTTTATTATAAAAACAATAACAATTTCATTCTATCTATTCGCGAGAGAGAGAGAGCGAAAAATATACAAAGCATACGTCTACCAGATTTGGTACCTTAAAATTATATCAGTTTTTATGTTCACCGCTTAACTTTTTATTAAATTAAATATCTCCTAGATTTTCTAGTTAACTATTTCTTGTTAACAATCAATTTTGAACACTCTACACTTTGTGATAATGATACATATATGTTTTTATGTTAATTATTTTACTCTAACATGAAACATTCAGCCTTATCGTGAATTTCATGGGAATAAATGTTTTCATAAATAAAAGCCTATGCAAAAACAATTTTCACCAATTTGTTGTTGTTTTGTCTGTAAATTGATGGAAACGAATTGTTCACATGAAATTCGTGATGAAGCTGGTTTTTTTATACTCTTTAGTTGTATCTATCATCTAAATGTGCTTTATATTTTTTTCTAAACCATTATTTATAGACTACTTTTCACTTCAGTATGTTATTGATACGAGTTTTTTGTGTTTAAACTGTTAATTATTCTGTTAATACTTTTACACTATTATTTTATTAACTAGTGTTGTAACGAAGTTAAGCTCAGTAGTGGCATTTGATTTGATTTATTTTATTTATTTTATTTATTTATTTATAGTCTATGATATTAGCAATCTTACAGACTAGATAACATTTTAATAACTTCGAAAATTAAAATTATATTAATTGTGTAAAGATTCAATATTGGATTTAAATATCGATTTTGGCGGCCATGAAAACTCAATATTTACCGTTTTTGGTATTTTATTTAATTCGGTGAGGGCGCTCTAAATTGGTGTCAGAGTAAAGTAATTTGCCTTAACTGGATGCATATAGAAGTGTCACACGAGGTGACATTTAATTAGTTTGAACAACCATATAACTGAGTTTTATTTATAAACTTATTTAATTGAAATTTAATATAGAACAACATGTCAGAACGGCTCGTGGTACAGACTACAACTCTCTGACTATTCTTCTTATTACATATTTATTCCCATCATGTTGCATGCACCTGAAGGGTTTCATTTAAATTGTATTTTAGGAAATATAATATTAATTAAAATTGTAAAGCAAATCTATTGTTCGCGCGACAGAAGTGTATATGAAAACGCAGGAGTCTTTTGAAAACATTGTTTTAGTAAATTAGGGCAGTCGATATATTAATTACCCAAATCATATATAAATAATATTGATTGGATAATTCTTCTATTTTTGGGTGATTTTACATCAATTAGCAAACCAACGCATTAAAAAGAGTTTTCCTGGAATAAGGATCTTTAAAATTCTTCACATACCTACGCAAAAATACTAAATTGCTATAAGCCTTCGGGATAGCATAATTTACATGATTTCTAAAAGTGAAACCATAGTCAAACACAACTCCCAGATCAAGGAAATTACTTACAGAGCTGAGTTGATGATCTAAAACACTATAATTTGAGACAATGTGGTTTGAAGATCTAGAAAACGTCATATGATAACGTTTATTAATGTTCAGCGATGGTTTATTTAAAAGACTCCAGAAAAGAAGATTATCAAGATCTTGCTGCCAATAAAGTGTATCCGATACACAAGTAAATTTTTTAAAGAGTTTAAGGTCATCTGCATAGAGAAGAAGGAACTCTGAATATTTGAAACAGGTTCCAATATCATTAATAACATTATAACAAACCTTGTGGTATACCAGCAGTTGCAATAAAGCTATTACATTTACAACCTTCTATTTCAACAAAGAGCAGTCTGTTCGAAAGATAAGACTGCAATAAAAACACCGAGTGAAATCCAAGACTTTCCAACTTACGAAGCAAGATGGCATGAGAAACTTTGTCAAACGCCTTTTAAAAAATTTGAAAGATGCTAGACAATATTCAGAAAAGGACACTAAATTAGTAACCGTTGAACGACCACGGACGAAACCATGGTGATGAGTTTCTAATAAACACTTAGTAGCGAAGTAGATTTTTTACAACTATTTCAAAAAGTTTGGAACAGACTGTTAACTTAAAAAGTGGGGTAATGGACATATTCTTCCAACGATCATTAAAAAATTGTAAGAGAGGCAATCAATACCGCTTTTCATTCCAAGTTTAAGACAGGAAATATTTGTAGCTCATTCATAACCTGCAGCAAAATTCGATGTGAAAATTTCTGCAAAACAATTGGCTGAATCAGAAAGAGACTAAGAGCGTCTCCTATTAAAGTTCATAAAATTTGGAATATTGGACCCACCTCTTTTAGAACGTATATAGTTCCAGAAATTCTTTGAGTTGACTTCCAGCACAGATTCCAATCAGCTTATGTATATATTGTATAGAAATTTATCTAAAACATTAAACTGCTTCATATAAAAGTAATATTTGTCTTCAAAACTAACAATGTTACGCTTTTTATACAACTTGTAGAATTTATTTCTTTTATTTTTTAATGCTTTAAGAGAGATATAAATCGATAAATTTTAATCAAAATGACTTCTTCCCATTTTCCAGTAAACTGGACAACCACGTAGGCCGAATATTTATTAGTTTACTTATAATTTACTTTTAAACAAAAGCACTTTTTTGTTAATGGTAAATATGCAAACTTTGCAGCTTGCGCTTTAGGAATATTATTGCTACGCATCGAAATGTAAAAGAACTTCGCAATTTCCCATATTGACAGACATGTTGAATACTTTTCTAATTTGTTGATTTGTTTGCTGTTTTGCAGCAAAGTCAGAACTTAAATAAATAATTATTTATTTATATAAAAGGTTAAAGATTACTTTATGGAAGCGGTATCGAACGCCATGTCAAAAGTCTCAATTCAGACGATTTGTAAACAATTAAATTAAATAAACTAATTATTTTACATTTTTTAAATATGCTTTTCCATTTGCAAATGACCACTGTTTGAAAAACAATAAACAAGCTTGGCGAATTAAGCATACTGAAATCATAGACATTCTCTGTTTTTGTTTTACAACTAATTAAATTAAGCCTCGACAAGGCGTATCTGGGTACATCTACATTTTTTTGTATTTCCCGCCAAACTGTGGTTGCAAATTAGAATATACATACATATGTATGTACATAAAAAAAGTGATGAGTTTGCAATCGCCGTTATAAAAAATACAATTGTGAAAAAGGTAGAACTGCCCAACTGGCCAACGAACTGTACTATAGTACAAGTGTAGAACATCGTAAGCAAATAAGGAGAACTACTGGACTGGAATGTCCATAGTTTTTGCTGGTGTGTGTGCAATTGATATGTGGATATGAACCAGGAGCATGTAAACAAAGGAGAAAAATGAAAACTCAGTGAAAAAAAAGCAACAAATAAAAAAGTAAACGCATTACAAATGATATGTCGGTGGCATAAAGATACAAACTTACTATATCCATGTATGTACATACTATGAATTCACAAATACATATTAACATACGAATGTACATACTAGGCATATCAATCCCGTGATACCGTCTTTTTTCAATTCCCGAATATCCCGGGATCAGTCTATTTAAATCCCGGAATTGTGGAAAACAGTGAAGTTAATAGCCTTTTTTTAAATTTACATTTTTTCAAGCAAAAAGACATCAAATCATTTAAAACATAAAAAGCCGATCGAATAAAACACACAAATAACAAACTAAAAATATCTTTCAGAGTTGTATTGAAATAATAAAATTTAACATGAGAAACAAAAACAACAAGTTTACATTTGTTGTATTACGATAACACCATACGACAAATAACACGGATTCTTAATTCCATAAGAACTTTGTTTTGCCCTTGCCATTATAAATGAGCAAGAGGAGAATATCCTCCTCGAGTAGAAAATGAGCCTACTATGAAAGCGATGTTAGAACAAGGTGCTTGAAGTGGATAAGGCAGAAAGTCTCAAAGATAAATTGCAGCAAGTTTTAACGAGCAGCTTGCCAGTGTTCAATAATAGAAAGGCATATAATTTATCAGAAGGTTTGGTAAAATACATTTTTGTAATGGGGGCAATAAAGGCTAATTCCTACAAAGAGCATTTAACTTCGTGTCGACAATCCAACCAACAAGTGTTGAGTCGAAGCTTTTCCACTGCAGATTTTAAATGGAACAAATTTAGGTCTTAGTTGGAGAATAACACACTTAAGCTTTTATTTCTTTAAGATTGCGTTTTGATCAAAACAAGGAATAATTCTGCCTTGCTCAAAATGTAATGGGTGATGTATTTAATTTTTATTTGATGTTTTTATATTTTGACTGAATGTTATTTTAATATTTAATATTGGTATCAAACCGTAATTAAAAATAATTTTACTTTATGTAGGTGCATTTGCTTCTGTACACACTTGCGTGTGTCAAAATTTACGTTTATTTATTTTTTATTCTTGAAAACACATAAATACAGACATGAAGTACAACAAATCGTTTTTCATTTATATATTTATGTTATTTTGTATACTTCTATATTACAACGATTACAGACGTGTTACATTTTTTGGCAAATTAGAATTTACGAATCAAAACTTCGTGAAATTCGGGATCCCGGGATTTTGTTTTCAGATCTCGAAAATCCCGGGATCAATAAAACTCCGAAATTGGCATCCCTAGTACATACATACATACCATCATATATATGCAACTGTATATATACATATATGTATGTATGTACATATGCATACATATAAAGAAAAATATCATGAAATTATTACTCATGCCGCCTCTCATTTATCATCACCCTCAATCCTCTTGCATATCATATGTAGTATGCATGTATAATAAAACTAGCTTTAACTAATTTCATTATGGATGGCAAAAGTATCAGCAATGACAGTGACAGCAGCTTTGTTTGCTGTCAGCGACAGCAAAAACCTCTTAAACAAACACTGGTTAATTTCAATTGCCACTGACAGAGAACACATATCTGGTCGTACTCGCCTTTGCCCGCGCCTGCCACGTTCATATGTATTACATATGTAGTATGTATGTTGTTTTTCTCCACTGAGTGTCATAAAATTTCTAACAAGTGGCAGGTGTTTCGGTGAAACTAGGGCGACGCTGACATTTTTGTATTTTTCTAGGTGTTAATGGGCAAATCGCATCAAACAAACAAACAAAAAAAACCTTAGAAAATATGTAAATGCGTATGTACAGTGTGAACAGTATACATATTTCCATACAAAAATATAGTTGTCTTTAGGAAACAAAACTGTATATAAAAAGTGGCTAAGAATTTTCATAATGAAGCTTAAGAACTTAATTTACAAGGAACTTAGTCCATTGTTTGGCTTTTTTTTGGCACAACACACTTAAATCTATTTTCAGAAAACCGTTGGGTTTATTATTATTATTATTAAAACTGTTGCAGGCAGTACGTACAACGTTCAACCATATATATTGACCCATACGTCGATATTAGCTGCTTTAAAACCAATCGAAACGTTGCATTTGTAATCCCTTAGTTTCTGCAGCAAAATATCCCAAAAGGTAAAATTTGATTCAGCTGACTGCAGGTGAACTCGATCGCTAGTCATCCTTGGGAATTAAATCAACTAAAATAATATTCATATTAAAACATTATCTCTGTATTAAGCTTTAAATGATTCTGCAGCACTTCTTTCAACTACTATTCCGCGTTAATTTTCACACCTTTATTGAGATATAGCACCCAAAACCATAACAGATGAGGAAGTTCCGTATCTTGGGATATATTTCTTGTCTTTATCGATATCATGGTAAAATACCGCTTACAATCTATCATTTTGCATGTGTTGTGGACCTTCTAGCAAAAGGAGTTTTTCATCAGAAAAAATTATAATGTCACCAGCGTGCCAGGATAGCAGTAGTTTTGATCTATTTGTTCGCTTCTTTATTGTGCTCGTGGTAAGCATGTGGCTTTTCTTCTTTTTAAATGCTTTCATAATCAAGTCCTCACGTACGTATTGTTCTTAATGTACACGTGACATATGGATATTTTTAGGCATACTTCATTCTGACCAGTTTCTTCGAGTCCACAACCTCTATTGTCGCAGCTGTTCGGAAGCCGTATCCTTATATCTATATAATATAATTTTGGCGCTTACACTATATAGCTCAGTGTTTGGCCGAGCTTCTCCTACCATTTGTGGTGTGCGCCTTTATATTATACCACAAATGGATGGACCTACAGTTTTGTGCCGACTCCGAACGGCAGATGTATTTAACGAGAAGCTTTTTCATGGCAGAAATACCCTCGGGGAGATTTGTCATTGTCTGCCGAGGGGTGGCTGCTGTTAGAAAAAAAACTTTGTTTTACACTGGGCAGAAGTTACCATTTACCAATTTTTACCAGAAGGGATCCCCTACTGTTTGGTTCTATTCTCTCGCTCTGATCGAATTTTGCTTTTATCGTAGTTTTACTAGACTTAATCCGAGAAAAAGAGATCAGAATGGCATAATTTCGCAAGGAATTAAAAACGAAAAACTCTCTAAAAAAAAAACTTCCGTTCTTGTGTGTATTTTTGTTTATTTTTTCCCCGAAAAGGCAACATATTATTCCTCCTTTACCGTCTTTCATTCAATTACTAAGCAAAATAAAAGTGTGTCCTAAATATTGATTTCGACGAACAAGACGATGTTACAAAATAATTATCAAATAATGATACTCTATACCGATACCGAAGGCTCACTAACTGTTGACCTTACGGATGCAGGGTTGCCAGGGGTTCACTTTAAATTACTAAAATGTTTGACTTCTGCGAATTTTTACGTTTTATAACAGAATATATTTTTCACTTGAAATTCGGTATGGATCAACTTTTTTGATTCAATATAATTCTTTGCGAAAAGCTAGAACTCTGAAAGTGTTTCGAAGTTTTATAAGTGTTTGTCAAAATAGTACTCTTTTTCAACAAAGTGAAGTTGCAGCGGCACTGGGTTGAATTTCAGAGGTAATACCATTGATTGATAGTAATCAGGTTTTACATATTACGCTGAAGTAAAACTTTGCAAAAAATTGAATTGTGTCACAATTAAACGAATATATAAGTCGGATGGTTTAATTAACATAAAAAGAAAAAGAAAACGTGCGCTTGACATGATCCTATACTGCATAACATGTAACCAGTATGTAACCAGGTCCCTTCGAAGCTACTTTAAAATATTGTCCCATTAGACAACCTGGTCCTAAAATTTTTGCAGGGATATTAACATACAACTACATACATACATATTTATAAATGTACACATGTATGCATTTAACATGAAGCGATACAAACCTTGTGTGGTTAAGTCAATTTTTGAGGTATTGGTTTGAAAAATGAGTAGTTGAAAAAAAGAAATAAATTTCATATGAATAATTATTATAATTTTTGGTAGGGGTTTATGCAAATTCGTTTCAACTCTCAGCAATAAATTTTAAATTTTTATGCTACAAATTATGAGTATAATTTATTTGTAACTAATAATATAATTGCACCTGAGGTTAGACGTATAATTTACTTAAGGCACTTAAGTGTTACCTGCTAAATGGAAAACATGTACAAACGATTACTCTAGCCACAAGGTAAGTTTGTAAACTTGGAGAACTGTTGATTTTTTGATTCTAAAGTTACGTAAATTAAAGAAACTGAGAGCTGAGAGAGAATCGTATGATACATTTTTATTGAATATAAAATGGATTCAAAAATGTGTAAGTAAAATTGATTTTACGAAAAAGCATATTTGATAATGTATCATACGGAAACGCGATTCTCTCTCCGCTCTCAGTTTCTGTTATTGTTTGGCATCGTTAAAAATCATTTGATATAAAATATTTTCAATTAAAAAAATAACAATATCAGGAAATATCGAACATGAATTTTCCCACAAAAAAAAACGTAGTTTTATAAAAAATGCTTACATTGAAATGATCAAATGGATGACGAAGTCCTTATAACCCTTTTAGAAGCTCAGAACGAGCTGTACGATAAATCCACTGCGAGGTACAAACTAGCTGACCACAAAAAAACTGTGTACATAAGCTGATGTGACTGCTTGAGTAAACAACTTTAAGATCATACGAAAATAAAGTTAAGTATACGTCTAGGATAACTACACTATAAAACATGAATACGTTAGATACATATATGTACGTGTACATTTCTTATTTACAGCTTTCATTGGGCACTTTTAAATTTTTTGTTTTAATATGAATAGCAAATTCTCTAGCCTTGAAGCAAATGGTATTGAGCTTTGTTTAAGTTCTTTGTCGAGAGCGACTACATAACCGTTCGTTTTACTCAGTGAACCTACAGTGTATGTTTCTGGCATTTTTTTTCTTACCATCCGCTTTTGCTAAGAGTAATAAATGTAATGTTGTGTGTAGTCTTTTGAAGACTTATATTAAATTTATTATCAGCCTTTTTACCTATACAAAAATAATAAAAGCGCTGCTTGATGTTAACCAAAGGGCCCTTAAAGAGCAAAACAATATTATTTTGGAGCTCCTTATTTCTATAATAGAATAATTAAAGTTCTTTATATGTATGTACACATATGTATATGTATATACGAGTACACATTTGCTGCTTGTATGACTGCAATAAACGTAGCCAGTGATTTTATATGCAAAACATAAGTACTGGGCGTCGGCAGAATTAATGAAAAGAGGACTCCTAACAACAAAACCAAATTAAGCAGATAATGGTTGATAAGTTTAAAATACATTTTTTTCAGTTCAATAAGTATAGCAATAAAATGTGCTTGCCATATTCCGGTTTTAATAAAAATATAACAATATTTTATTTGCGGGTGTAACTAAAATCTTAAAACGAAGACTTGCGATAAACGAATTTACCGGTCAAATAACTTCGTGGATGCCTTCGGTTTTCATATTATATTATTGTTTGTTTTTCTTTTTCCATACTCAGTGTTTACCATAAATTTGTGTTTTTATCGTATTAATCCGTAGTTGCTTGGCCGAGCTCCTTTAACCATTTATGGTGCGCGTCTCTATGTAGCAACTCTCTAAACGGCGAATGATCTTTTGTGAGAAGCTTTATTATAGTCAGGTGTAGATTAGGAGGATTGCCAATGTATGGCAAGGGGTGATCTAAACTTTTGTATACTTGCAACACCTTTTTTTTTTTTAAAAGCGTCATTATTTTCCTACTGATTTAAAATACTGAAAATATTTAGAAAATAGGATTATTATTACTTAAAATTTAAGTTCATTTTTAGTGGTAATAATCTAAATTTTAATTTAATAATGAATATGTCGACTTGTCTTATAATAAAATCATTAATGAATTTATCGTATTTTCGAGTATTTTCGAAGTGTGCCTAATGAGGTTTTCACTCCTTAAATTAGTATTTAAAATGGCATTTTATCAAAAAAAAAAAATTGTTCTTTTGTAAATTGTGTTGAAAAGAGGGCGTGCCACCTCTTCGTCTACTTATGCCCAGTGAACATTTTTGTTTCTTAAATCTTTTATAAAATTTGAGATTTTATTAAATAGTTTGTGTAAGAAGATGAACTGTATTACAACTGAAATGTTATGAATATGTCGAGCATGGTAAACATGCTACCATCAGATGTATTAAAAAAAAAAGGTTTTTGGTTGATGATGACGAGAAGATTGCTATTTAGCTCAAGAAGTATAGCAATGAAATGTTTTTGCCATATTTTTAATGTTAAATGAAGTTTAGTATGTAAGCTTAACAATATTTTTTCAACAAAATGTAATTTGAGGAATTTTTAGAAAACACATCAATAACACTTTTTTTTAGGTAGAGCTTAACTTATTTCTTTGCCTTTTTTAGTTTTTGTTCAAAATATCTTTAATAAAAAATACACTTCAATAACAAAAACTATTTGACCAAGTATAAATCTATATCCATAATTTAGAATAACTTTTCAAATGTTATTAAAAATTGTTATTAAAAGTTTTTTTGTGAGAAGCTTTAAAAAACTTTGTAGTACGCAATTTTACAATTTCAGTGTATTAATCGGCAAGTTTTAAAAGAAGCTCACCTTTGTGAGTTCACTTTGCTGAGTAGTTCTGGTTTGAATTGCGTAGATTCACAAACACAACAAAACAAAATGAGCACATTTATTTTGAATAAATTATTGAAGATAATGTAAGAAACCAAATTCAGTGTAGTTAATTTAAGTGGATGCTGATGACATTGAGACGGGCCAAATGGAAGCGGCACCGATGACATTGCCGAAACAAAGGCTAAATTTTGCCCTGGTTCTATCCTGAATTGCATTTAAATGAATTTTTTATTTCTAAATTATTATTTTAAGATCTTGCGAGGAGCCACATTTTACGTTCTAAATTAAAATTAGATTGAAAATGTGGAATTTTATTTTATTTTAAATTATTTAAAGCTATTTTTACTCAATTTTATGATAGATTTTTTGGATAAAATTTTAAAATTTTGATGAATGTTTGCTTAATTGTTTCAAACTTTTTTTGCAGCTTAGAACTTGGTTTGCTAATCACTCGAGCTTTTCTGCAAGTGTGCGCTTGATGTACTATTTTATTTAAGCACCTAACCTGCCAACGACCCCCATACCCCCATACCTAACTACGCCCATGTGTAAGCACAGGAAATGCAGTGAAGTCATTTTCATTGTGACTGCTGTAAATATTTGGCAGGCAAAAGCTTCAAGTGGCAACACTTGAAATTTTTCTCGACGACAATTTTATGGAGTTCCTGATGGCACTGAGCAGCCAACCAAAACCATCTGGAGCTATAATAAATGCAATAAAAAGGCACAAACGGAGAATGTTAACTAAACGCAATGGGCGAAGCGCAGAAGGACACTTCTTAAAGCGATCATATTTCACATATGAACACTCAATTGGACGGCCAGAAGCCAAACAAACGGTTTTATTTGACTCTACGTTGCGTAGAGTTTATTGTTGTACGTACAAAATAAAAGTAGGCAGTATGCCCAGCAGGGAAATTGTCTGGTACTGTCACACAGCATCCCTTCCTAAGTTGATTTTTCTTCTTATATATTTGTATATAAGTAGTCAGTAAATTATAATTAATTTTTATTTAGGAAATTTAAATGCAAATTTAACAAAATCATCGTACAATTTCCGCTTCCGTAAATATGTTTATAAATATTATGGATATAGAAGGTCCAGTCTTTAGAAACCTTTTTGTTGCCATTTGTCATATCGATGGCCCCGTTTTGAGTGTACGAAATTATAATAAAACTATATATTTTACGTATTTAACAGAAATTTATAAGTGGATTTCAATTTTTTCAAGATTTCCAGATTTAAGCAGCATATTTTGTTTTCAAATATTTATTGCTAAAATCAAATGAAACCTAAGTTTTCTCTCACATTTTCGCTGAATCACCGAATTTGGAAATTAGCACTCCAAAGGAAACATGACGAGTAACTTTGGTTGTAAATATTTCAATAAATCTCTTTATTTTTATATGTATATTATTAACAATTGCATTTAAAAGGCAGATAAAATTTAAAAAATTGTTTCTTGTAAACAACTGCACATAAATTTGTGCAAATTTCAATAAATATATATAGGTGATTCACAAGGTGTCGTAAATGTCGTAAAGTTTTAAGGTCATAAAAACTGTGGGTAGTTCAAAGTCTATTTTTTTTTTGTTCTTGTTGCATTGCACATACAAAGGATGTAAGCCAACACAACTTCGAATTTTCCACATATTATGACTTTATGTCAATATAACACTTTACGATACCTTGTGAATCACCTAATATAATCAAATTTGCAATGATTTTTGTGAAATAATTGATTCTGGACAAATAAAGTAAACAACTTTGGTATTTCGTTATAATAATATCATATATTTGGGCGAAATTCCAAGCCTTAAACTGCTTAAACGAATAAGTAATGGTGCAAAATAGATTATTTGAACAATCGACTTTTATATGTATATGGACTCACCGATTGACTGCCAAGATTCATCTAAATAGCTAAAAATTTAGACAGTAGTTTGCGTTCAAACAACCGGACTGAAGGACAGACGGACTGGCAAATGGACATGGCTGGCGTGGTGTCGCTCGACCATGGGACTTTCGACCATATGGTCATTGTATGCTAGTGACTTTCGACCATATTTTTAATTTTCTAAAGTGGACATTCGGCCATATGGCATACTGGCGCACAGTGACTTTCGACCATATTTTCAATTTTATTAAATGCATACTTAACAATTATTTTGCAACAGGGCAAACTTAAATTTAAGCAATTGTTATTTTGGTACAATACTTTGCCCTTTTACAAAATGCATACTTAACATATGGCCGAAAGTCCGAAAAAAAGTGTGTGCCAGTGACTTTCGACCACATTCTCAATTTAATAAAGTGGACATTCGACCATATGGTCGAAAGTCCCATGGTCGAGCGACACCCCGTCGACATGGCTTAATCGACTGAGCTCATCATCCTGATCATTTCGGTATACTTTTTGATTAGTCTATCGCTTATACATTTGGTACTTACAAACATTGGACCAAAACTTATCACAAAGCTGACGTTGCTCGTACAAGTACATTGTTTGCGGAATCTTCTCATCATAAAGTAATAGTACATTCAATTTTCCATAATGTTCTAAAGTGAAATCTCGATTAAAAGTGTTAAAATTTTCAGAAATATTTATTGGATATTTATTCAAAATCTTGTTATAAATAGTTTGTGACTCTTGCCAAGTGACCATAATAAGTTTGACCCATCGATCTAAACATTATCGATTGGAGGGAATTAAGTCTCTACTTGCTGATATGGCTTGTGTCAATTGGAGTGATTTTTAATGTTTTGGTGTAGTTAATGAAAATAATAATGTTACTATTATTTCTAACATCCTCCGCAACTCCATGGAGGATGTTAGAAATATGGATATTTAGTGGCTACAATTAAAACTTGCTACGAGGAACAACTTCAAGCATGACACTTCCTTGCCCGCGAATGAGTGGCGTTACTTTAAACTCCTGCCAGTATCTGATAGTGATAATTCCGAATAAACTATGGATGCCGACACGCCAAACAAGGCGTTTATTAAAAGTCGAGTCGCGTATACACAAACACGACTCTTCGATCTTCCGGCTAATTGCCATGCGGATATGTAGTGCTTTCCGGAGGGTTTTTCATGATGCGACCTGTGCCGGTACAAAGCCTGTTGATCTAATCGCGGTCCAGCGCACATACTTAACCTCCCCATCCAAAGCAGAGCCCTCTCCAAACACGAGATTGCGGCCGAACGAAAAAAAATCTTCACCCAATGGCAACAACGGTGGAACGATTCTACGTCGGGTCGCTGAAATTTCGGACTCATCCCGAATATAGATGCCTGGCTTCTAACAGATCGCATGGCGAAGTTGCTTTTTACATGACCCAACTTCTGAGTGGACATAAGGGTGGTCATGATGGCACAACGGGCTGTGGCTCATGTGAAATTGCGTCGGGGAGTGCGGAGCACATATTCTTAGCATGCCCGTCCTTTTCATTACAGAGAAACAAATTAAAAACTTTGATTCTGGCTAATCTTATCCCAGAAAATGTGATATCATATATGATAAATAACAATAAAGATCTGAATGCATATAATATATTCAGCACAGAAATAATGACTGAGCTTAGAGTAAGGGAAGAACGGCGCCGTACAGAAAGAGGCCGCAGTCAGTAAAATCATAGATAAAGAATTGTTTTTAACATAAATTTATTCTTGTTTACTTCACAGGAAAACGTACTACTATTGGCATTATACATATTTTTGTATGCGGGTCAAACGTCCCAAGCCTTACGCCTAATGGTTTGTCAGTGTGGGAATTAAAACCGAACTTATCCCCCTTCCGTCTTGTCGAGAAGTGGAGTTAAGACTTTGCTCTACGTTCGTAACAGTCCTAATGCAATCCGTAGACAAGTTGCATAAACTTGGAATCTTCCACTGGTATAATGAAAATACAACCCGATCTGGTCGAATACTCCCGTCCGCCGTGGTGCTGTTCGCATATTTAAACAAAAGTATTTCCTACTAGGGTTTCTGTAATAATTTTGTAATCAAATTCTAATGTGGTTATCTAAACTTGTTTTTGATTCTAGAAACATTAGAAAACTATATTAAAATTCGAATGTTAAATCAAATTTTTTCTCTTACGCTAGAATTTGTGTTTGCTGGGATCGCTCAACATCACATTTTATCAGGCAAACATCACATCACATCCCCACGTCATGTCACGTCTCATAATCACATTATAACACATTGCACATCACATAGCCGCATCACATGACATCACCACATCATATGGCATCACATCGTATGACACTACATCATATAACATATCACTACAGCTTAATTTTCGTAATTGAAGTAAAGCAAAAGTTAAAACTCTCATCAGAAAACAAATTTAAGGTAAAAGCCTTTTGATTTTACAATGAATTCGATTTTTTCTTTAACTTTCAAGGTTTTAATTGAAAAATGAGCTATAATTTTTTTTATTTTGTATAGACAATTTTTTGCAATTATTAATAATTTTTAAACACATTCGATGACACAAAAAAAAGATAGTTTCATTCAAATTTTTTTGATATTTAATAAAATATTTCAAAGTTTTATTAGATATGAGCATTATACATATAAATAACGATTGAAAATTTTTGTTGGTCATACTAATGCCAATGTGTCATTGTGTATTTTTTCATGCTTATGTGAATTGATAAAAATTTTATTGCCATTTGTTTTCTTAGGTAATTTTTCATGTTTTTCCAATAATATTTTTATATTGCTTTGTTTATTATACGATTGATACCTGTGTGGTCACCATTAACAGGGTCATCCTGATATTTTTATAGAATTTTGTTAGTGTTTATGATCTTTGGTAACTATTTCTTTAAATTTATCTATTCGAGTAAGTGGAAACAATTTGGCTTCTTATGACAATTTCATTTCATCAAATCCTAGATTGCCAGCTTCATCCTCAGCCTGGTAAATAATTATAGGAATATTTTCCTCAAAAATTAAGTTGCTTGTGACTATAAAATGGCAAATATATGTACATACTACATATATTTCGTATTTACTTATACTTACTTTCTAACACTGAATCGTTGTTATTTCGGAATTGTATGTTATTTCCAAAGGTTTGGTTAGTTTTACTATTTCATTTGTATATACAAATTTGTTGGCTTTCTTGCTTTTTGTTGGGGATATGTTTCCTCGATTTAGTCTAACGCTTGAGAGAATTTGGTATGTTTTCTTTTTATGACTATCTCTGAGCTGATGATAAAATTATAAACAGGCCTGACTTGGTTAAGAGAGTACACAATAAACCCCTGGGTTAGTGTACCTTCCCTTGTATACAAGTACGGGTACCGTAAGTACCGCGAATAAATTCACGTAGCGTACTAAACGTTTTCGTTCTCTGATTAGAACTTACACACATTTCCCAGCTGATTTAGCTCTTATTTTCAGCCAGATCTTGACGTACAAAGTCGCCAAATTGTACAAAAGAAAACTTACTTAAATTGCACATTTTCAGTTCATTCGCTTAAGCAGACGGTGACATATTTTATGAAGTCTTCTCGCAAGTGTACTCGTATGTGTGCAAGACTGAGTATTTGGCATGTGCGAGATTTTTTTATATATTCACACACATATGCTTCCGTGCTTTAGTGGCCCAAAATCTCAAGTGGTCAATAAAGAAAGTGTCATTTGTCCGGAATGGTTTCAGCAGAATTTCACTGGAACCTTAAATAGCAAAGAGCATAAAAAGTTAACGCCACTTTACCAAATATACACATATTTCCACATTTGTGCGGAATTAAAGGAAGTGGTCAAACGGCAACAGGAAATAAATGCGAATTCCGTTAACGCATATACTTTGTTATAAAGTGCTATTGTTCAAATGATGAGCTTTAGCAACTACAAATCGTGAAGCGCAAACGAAATAAAAAACAAAAAAACCTTTTAAGCTTACGACAAAACGGATAAGTTGGGTAAAAAGGAAATTGGTCTGTATACGAAATATACTGTTAACAAATTATATTGTGCTTCCCTATCCTAAGAGGGTAGTTTATTGGTAAATGATAGTTCATTCCATTTAAGAGTGTTTTGAATGTGGTAAATGAAGTAAATAAACATGAAAAGAAATGATTTGGTAATATGTAAATGTCAGAGTTGCGAATGATGAAAAAAGTTAAGTTCAGGAATCAAGCCAAATGCTTTTGAAAAATAATAAAAAAAAACAGATTTGTTTTAAACGACCACATAATTAATATGCTTCCGCGATGTCTGTTTTTTGGCGACCATAAATTGAAAGCTTTTAAAAGCAAAGTGTAAGGGGCAAACGCACATCTACTTATTTTTAATGTATTTTTAATGTAAGAAGTGCGCTTGTTCCTGCCTTCGGTTTGTCATTGATAATTTGCTGATAACATCGTTTCTTTATTAAATCGTATATTTCAGCGCATGCCCCATCGTAGGCGATGCTAAAAATATTGTATGCTTTAAAGCATAACACATACAGCTTTCGTATTAAAATCAATCAAAAATAAATGTGGAAGGTTTCAATTAATTATATTTGTAAATAGGGCCTCAAAAAACAAATACTTTATAAATTTATTAAAGGGCAGCTACTCTTCCAGGCATGTCCAATCAGTTCCCCCTGAAATTAAAAATACTTTATCAAACATTTAAAACCCAGCAATACCGACCTAACGCATGCAATACGCTTAGGAAAAAAAACAATAAAATAAAATACCAACGAATTCCTTGTATGATAAATAGGACCCTGCTCACTTGTACGGCAAGTAGGCGTTAGATTTGTCCCGAAACCCTATACAACATGATGTAAAGTTTTTGAATTTCTCACCCAAACTACATATATGTAGTATAAAGCCTATATAACGCATTATTTTTCACACACGCCCTTACAAACTGGTTTTTCAAAATTTCAAACAAATTTCCCTAAATGTGATGCCGTATTTCAGTAAGAATTGCATGTGATTTCATGCAACGCTACGCAACAACCATCTCAAGATTTATTTTTATAAACTATTTTAATTTTATTACAATGTAAATTTTACAGCGTAAATGCTTTATTTTAATAATTTTATAACAATATTTATATTTAGAATTCGAATTGAATTTGATTTTTCTATTAAAAGAATCATGTGTTATGTATTTTTAAGATAAATTATTGGAAAAAATAAATAATTTAAAAACACTGGTGGCTGTCGTCACCATATCATTAACTGCTTCGGATGGTGATATTAGATACATGTTTACCATATTATTCGTCGGTTCGAAAGCGTATATTAACAACATGTTCACCATAATATTAGCCACAGAAGGGGAAATAAGAGTAGTGCAGCTATAGTCCAGTGGAATCAAACAATTCTTTGAGAGCAAGAGAGATGACGCATCACACGTACTTGCTTGCAAGGCATATATGTATGTACATGTTTTCCAAATAATATATATATGTAGTTGTTTAGCAATAAAATATTTAATATATTTACAAAAGTTTAAATATAGGTACATATGAATATGCGATTGGACTAATGGTAATGCATATACATATGTATATTGCTAAGAATAATTTTGTAAATTAAAATAAAATATATAATCTAACTACTTCCATGAGGAAATTATTTAAAAATAGTACTATGGTATTCAGAAAAATACTATCAAAAGTTTGTCCGTTTTTAATACCATCAAATTCATTGCCGGAATCTGAGGGCCAACAAATTTTGACGTTTTGCTACTGAAATCATCTTTATTTAATTACACCATGGTATTGGTAGGGAGACCACAATTGACATTACAGTTTGAAAACAAGTTGTCAATAATGTTGGAAAATACAAACTTCAAGTTTCTTGAATTTAGTTTTTATGTTTCAATTAAAATATACATAAAAAAATAAGTATGTAATATTGAATATCACACAACTAAGGGCTACAGCTAACACGAAAAATCACAAGAAATTATTTGCATTATTGAAAAAGTACTTTGATTTAGACTGATTTAAGTAATCTTTATAGAAAAAAATTTATTTTTCATTTCTTAAGTGTCATTTTATATAAATTTTTTGATTTTCTTGAGAGCTGAGTACTTAGCTTAACAAAAATAATATATTTATGAACAATTCGACTTGCACATTGGTTATTAATTTTTTTTTTCTGCTGCGTAGATTTATAAATAAAGTTTTGTACTTTGGCAAACGTGTCAAAAAAAATATGATGTAAGCTTCTCCTACCATTTGTGGTGTGCGTATTTATATTATATCACAAATGGAGGGACCTACAGTTTTGTGCCGACTCCGAACGGCAGATGTATTTAATGAGAAGCTTTTTCATGGCAGAAATACCCTCGGAGGTTTGCCAGTGACTGCTATTAGAAAAAACTTTTTCTATAATTAAGATTTTTCTTGCCCTGACTGAGATTCGAACCTCGAACTCACCGGCATATCAAGTTATAGCACGCACCGCTACCAACTCGACCACAGCGGCCACTATATAAATACTTATATATTAATTTTATCAACCATTACATTTATGTTGCTACCGATGGCTTATTGCGTTGGTTTGCTCTTTTGATTGTGACTTTTTAAAAATTAACGCAAATTAATATATAAATGACGAGTTATCAACGACAATGTTTGATGAGCCACCAATACATGCATATGTACTAGGCATGTCAATCCCTGGATAGTGAATTTAATCATTTCATATATCATTCCCTTTCAAGTACACTATTAAAATAATAGTGGAACGTATAAATGAACTGTGCAAATTCATTTTTTATTGTGTTTGCTGTTCAGGCAATTAATCAGCAATAAAGCGCTTATAATAAATATGAGAGGTCGGTTTCTTTAAAATATGTATACGCACATTTCCATTTAACTTTAATTTATATTTTTCAAACAAAAAAACCTAAATTATTTAAGACATAAAGAGCCGATCGAATAAAACGCACAAATAACGCACTCAAAGCATCTTTCAGAGTTGTACTGAAATAAGAAAATTTTACATTAGAAACAAGAACAACAAGTTTACAACTGTTGTATTACGATAACACAATACGACAAATAACACGGCTTGTTAACTCCTTAAAGACTTCGTTTTGTCCTTGCCAATATAAATGAGCTGGAGAATATCTTCCTCGAGTAGAAAATTAGTCTTACTATGAAGGCGATGTTAATAGAGCTAACGACAAGGTGCTTATCTACCTCAAGGCCGAAAGTTTCAAAGATAAATTGCATCAAGTTTTAACGAGCAGCTCGCTATGTCTAATAAAACGTAGAAAGGCATACAATTTATTACAAGGTTTTGTAAAAGAAATTTTTATAAAAGGGGCGATAAAGGCTAATTCATACAGAGAGCATTTAACTTTTTGTCGACAATCCAACCAACGTGTTGAGTCATTGCTTTTCCACTGCATATTTTAAATGCAACAAATTTATGTTCAGGTTGGAGGATAACACACTTAAGCTTTTATTTCTTTAAGATTGCATTTTAATCAAAATAAGGAATAATTCTGCTTCGCTCAAAATGTAAAGGGTGATGTATTCATTTCTACTTGATGTATTTCTTTTTTTACTGAATGGTATTTTAATATTTAATATTGGTCTCAAACAGTGATTAAACATAATTTTACTTTATGTTTTGTTGGTTCTGTACGAAATATTTATATTTGTACTTGAAGTATACATTATTTTGTGTGTGTCGAATTTTTCGTTTATTCCTATTTTGTTCTTGAAAATACCAATAAATACATAAGTATATGAATTACAACAAATCGTTATTTTGTATACTTCTATGATACAACGAACACTATGCTGGGTACCAGATCACTGCAGGGTTGAAGGCAACGAGGCAGCTGATGAACTGGCCAGAAAAGGTTCATCGTCTATCTTTAAGCGATCGGAAAAGATTTGCGGACTTAGCTGATCCTCTTCGAGATTTTTAGTCAATGAGTGGGTAAACTCAGAACGCAGTAGGTACTGGGCAACGACAGGAGGCCTCAGACAGGCCAAATTATTTGGGTATCCTTTTTCTGGGAAGGACATAATCCCACATTACGTTGCTTACAGGTTATTTGACCGGTCACAACAATCTGCGTGTACACATGCACTTGATTGGACTCTCCACCAAGACGGACTACCGTCTGTGTCTTGAGGAGGAGAAGACGTCGGAGCACATAATGTACGTTTGTCCGGCTTTGGCTAGACTAAGAGGAAGATATTTTAACTTAGCAATAGTCGAGACTCTTAACATTAGGAACTCGTCTACCAAGTTATTATTAGCTTTTATTATAGAAGTTGATAGTATATTGCGCCGTCAGGGTTAAGAACAAATTGAAGGGATACAAAAGATCTTTTAGGTCGCGGTGTCACTTGATCCTGCCATACCCTATAACTTAACTTAACTTAACTATGATACAACGATTACAGCCGTGTTAAATTGTTTACAAACTAAAAAATTACGAATCAAAACATCTTGAAATTCGGGATCCTTTAAAATTTTCAAATGATGTCACGGTGATGTACTCTTTTGTATTTATATTGAAACCACTTTCCATCATTCCCTGTCATGTTTGGTTTAGCGATAAGCCCGTTTCGGCGTTATCCATCTTCAATGTAATTTTTCGTGCATTTTTGGGATTGTCAAATAGCTGGGCAAATTTCGTTAATGCACACAACCATCCACATACGTGTGAAATGTGCTTTGTTTAGGCATCCGCAGTCTCGCGCGAATAAAAGCAAAAATGGTATGCGAGTATTTTTAAGCTTCAACTGACTTTGCGGTTAGTTTAGATAAAAAAAAAGAGTTTGTAATTTTAGTCCCATTTGCTATTTTGTGTTAGTCCTGTATGTTAGTATCCGTCGATTTACCTAAGCATTCATTTTCAATTCTGTAAACGAGCCTTAATGGCGCAAATATTGCGTAGGGTTGCTGTTTATTTGCTTATTTATTATCCTTTCATCAGAAAAGTATTCTTTTTATATATTTTCATGTTCTCAAGTGCGTTCAGGCGTCCCATTTTGTTGTATGTACGTGTAATAGCTTTACCTTTTTCTTGGCGTTTATTAGTTTGTGTGTCGGTTGTTTGTATAAGTTATAATCGTTTAAGCTTTTTCTTGCCTTAGGCATTATTTATGATCTTGAGGGGCTCGATGTAAAAAGTGTTCGTGGCTGTTATATTTTGTAAATTTCGTAGATCGGTTTTTGGACGACCTTAACCATCTTAATCGTCAGTTCCAGCTCATTTATTTTAACTTTAAGAAAATACATTTAATTTAGGTTTAGGGTTACCCGTCATACAAAAAAGAAGATAGTTTCATTATCAGTTTTCAGTCCCGAAAATATGTGTTTATAATTTTACGTTTTCATTCGTGGAAAAAATCATTTAGTTTGAATTTCTAATTAAGTTTTCGAGTTTTTAATGCATTTGCTAATATTGCAAGGAAATATATATTACGTATGTATTTATATATGTGTTATTTACAAGTATAAGACAGCCACAAGCGGTGAAAACTATGAAAATGTGGGTTTCGTTAACTTTAAAAGTGGTGAAAAATCTGGTGAAGTTCGTTAAAATGCTGTGCATTAAGCTCCGCTATAAAAAAAAAAACTATAGCCGCACTACTCTTTTTTATTGTGTCAAAAAATATGATGAAAGTTATTTTCAATAATTCATAAAATTATTTTAGTAAAGTAAATTTTTTTACCTGTTAAAAAAAACTTTCAACAAGATCCAATAATAATTGTTACAAATTATCCAGCTTTGGCGCTTTCTTACGCAAAAACTTGCAAGACACTTCAAAAAAGGGGAAATTTAGAGAGAGAGAATGATAGCTGAACTTGCAAGTTTTACTGGATTTTTAACGTATAAATTTTTACTTGCAAGTTTTGCGTTTTTTTACTTTCTTGCAAGTTTGGCATTCTGAGAGCAAAATATGCAAAATTGCAAACAAAAAATAGATTGGGAATTGCTGGCAAACTACTAAATAGGTTTTACGTTAACAGGCTTAAAATTACAAAAAACATTCAAAATTTTTCTCTGAAATGCCAGAATATCTTTCTTCTTCTAACATATACACCTCTTATTGGAGTAATGGTATCACTGTTCTAACTTATTGGTTTGGGAATTAAACAAAAAATGAGGAAAACGATGCTAACTTTTTCCCATGTATAACATTTTTTAAAAACCTAAACAAAATACTTCAATGTAAAGCCAATACAACGTTTTTCAGAAAAGGATTTATGTATTTCTAGCACGCCATGAAGTTTAAGTAAATATAAACGTGCCAAATTTGGATCGAAGGTTGATCTTTTTTACAATTTGCGTCAGAGATTTGTGTATTCTGTATTTCTATCATTCTTGATCACATCTTGCAATTAGTCATTCATAAGATAGCAATGATTTCTGAAAGATCATTGTACTGCGAAAGACCCTGGGGAGTTGCAAGGCAGATGTCAGAATCGGTAAATTAATGTTTAAGTACTCGTACGTTGATATTTCGCTTATGCTTAACTATGTTTTTTATGAAAAGTATTCAGTTTAAAAATCAAAAGAATTTATAAACTCCACTAATGCAAACGTACTTTTCCAAAATTACTTAGATGGTGAAGGCTTAAATCCGCCCATTAAATGTTCTCCACAAAAGATACTACCTTCGAATGTCTAAAATGTAAGAATCATGGGTGAGAGTGAGGGTGGTGTAAATTTTATGAGATGTATGTCTTTGTTAATGTAGCGAAATTTAGTAAAGCGTAAAAATACCGCGCGGCACTTGATACAATAAATGTATCAGGAATATGCAATAGGAATATGCGGAGCAGAAATATATTTATAGTTCTGATCACTTTAGTGGTTTATTTGAAAATTAAATATTTTGCGACATTTTAAAACATTAAAATTCAACTCGATCCCGCAAAAATAAAAGTGTTATATACATGCATACATATGTATGTATAAACATTTATTATAAAATATTAACATTTATGTGTATGTTTATTAAAATATAAATAATTAATGTGAATATATCCTCATTCGTATACACCTACAAAAATAGCTTAAAATCAATATGTTATAGCAATCAGCATCAGAAAAGTAAATAATTAAATTGAAAATAAGAGAATTTCATGAAAATACATAACATATGTATAAACATATATACGAGTACATATGAGTATGTACAAACATGTGTATTCATATACTTACCACATACACACGCATACGCTGCACAGACACTCTTCCCCTCGTCCGTCCGATATTTTAGCTGTCAAAGTCAACTTGTCAACTAATCAGATATTCTCTTTTCTGTGGTTGGTGACGTAGCTGTTGATCCCATTTATTCAGTTGAGCCACCAAAAGAGGATAAAAAATAAAAATAAAAAACACTAGTAGCGACGGTCGAACTTTGCTGTACGGTAGGATTTTATAAAATTGAATTTACAACTTTAATGTGTTTATTTTGTGTTTCGTGATTGCAGCGCAACAGAAAAAGTCGGCGAGACGGACCAACATTGGCTTCAAGGAGATGAAAGCTTCGTAGCAGAATATTTGCTCAGGACAGCTATCCTTTTACCAATATCCCTTAAGTGCATTTGTATTAAAATGAAGGAATTTCAAGTCAACACGTACAAATTTATGTACTTACATTCATACATACATATGTCGTATGCATATTGTACACATTAGGGTTGTCAGTACCGGGATTCTGGTCTTATTATAACGTTAGTCAAAATGATAATTTTTCCACAATCACCGGATTTTTTTATGTATAAAAGTATATAAAGAACATATAGAAAAAATAATTTATACATAAACAAAAATTCTGACGTGTACATGAAAATCGCCGATACACGTGTATTTTTATTTTTTCTCCCCTTTCCGAAATAGTATATTTGGTTCATAGGACAGAATGTGTGTAACGCGGTGTTTGTAACGAAGTGTTATAAGTTAAGTAATCATAATATTATTTTTTTTTTATTTATTTTGTATTTTTTATGTAAAAAATCATTAATATTTAAATTTCTGACTTAAATCACGATGATGGGTGTAGAAGAGTAGTCGTGCTCGTAACATGTGCATTGTTGCGACCTACTACAAATTCAGTCGTTAAATATACTCTGCAAAAAATGCGATTAGTCTACGATAAGTCCGGGAATAGTCGCAAGGGAACATGCGACTAATGGGTATAAATGAAGACCAGTCTATTTATCAAAGCAAAAAATAAAAATCATAGCTTCGAGTGACATTCGAACCAGCTGCTCGCGGGTGGCTAAACGAATGCTTTGCTTACGTGCCAACGACGCGAATGAAACTTCGTTCCCTAATTACGATCATATATCAATGTCTCGATTATTATAACAGAATGAGACGAATACAGGACTAAGCTACAATTATGCCCGTGCAGTTCAGACTTGTAACGACTAATTAATGCCCAGTTATACCCGATAGAGACTAGTCCCGAAATACTCTCTTTAGTTATTAGTCGCACAATTTTTTTCAGAGTATTTTATTATGTGCATACATACACTCATTGTTAAGTACAAATCATTCACCTCAGGCCAGAAGTGTGAATGTGTAGAAGAAAATGTTGAAAAATTAAGTGCTAAAATTTACAGATTTACTTTCTTTAATTGTAAATATACATCCAAAGTTTTAATAAGTCAAACCCTTAATTCAAAATTGGAGAGTTTGCATATTTATTTTGACTGAAATAAATAATTCTTACCAAATATAGAAAAAAAATACAAGCAATAGTTATTATTTGAATATAAACAAATTTGCACAGAGTAAAAACTTTTGTTAGGGTTTTTTTTCAGGATAGTATGTTTGCATTACTTTTATGGTAAGTGGTTATAAGAGAATACTCTCCGTTTCGTAGAAAAGGCGATTTGGTAGGTCACGCCTGTCACAATTAAAATCAAGTACCAATTTTTACTATTTTTTTTAATACGGTGGTTGCAATTGTAAGACAAAAAGCAAATTCAAATTTTACTGATTTTTAAAGGAGGAGTAGTTACTCTTTTTAAAGTAAAATCTCTAATGGTAGTTCCAGGATGGTTGCCTAAAACGAGAAAACTTTACTATTTTATCGGAGTGACACATTTTTAAAGTTGCGCTAAGTTGAACAATCACTAAAACTGTAGTGGTCAATAACGAAATTAATCACGAAAAGCTTTCAGTATGCAAAAATATCTTTGGTAAAATAATATCTTAATGCTCTACCATAAATAAAACCGGTAGTTTTCTATATATCATAGTGCGTTCAGACGTTCCACTTTTTTTTCAATAGCGGAATAAAGAAATGCAACAGGTAATGCGGCTTTTGAGCTCCCATGTTAAATTTTTCGGTAATTCTATGCCCTATGTTTTAGTCGCTTTTCAATGCCTGTTTTAATTAAAAAAAACTTATGAATACATTTATTTTATATTTTTTTTTTTTTTCTTTGAAGCAAAAATATTTTGACTAGTGTACCTAGTAATTTTTTACAGTTCAAAAATTCAGCGCTCCTCTCGAGTTTCTCATTTTATATAAAAAATCACTTCATACATATGTACGTACGTTGTATAACAAAAATTATGTTATTTGCTAACTTTGGTAAGTAATTTGGTCAATATTTCTGATAACTATTTAAAAACAAATAAAAATGCCTCAAAAAATTAAAATTTGCATTTTATTTTTTCCTTTTAAGTGCATTCTATGCCATATGGCATTGTGCCTACAAACTACTTTTGCAAAAGAAATACAATTTTTGTTTCTTTGATTTTTCATTAAGTAAACATTAATGATAAGAAAATTTAAAGTCAAAAAAATAAAGAAGTTCCGAAAGGGTTAAAAAGAGACTATTTAAAACCATAATTAGAAAACATGCAGAAAAACTAGTTTACAAAATTATTAACACACTAGGATTAAATTGTTTTCAGATTTCTCTTCTAGGTAATGTTTCTACCACTTAAACCTTACTTCATTTACCATTTTAAAGAATTTTGTTACTAGTTAAAGGCCTTAAATTCAACTTCGATATGACACAGGGTCGAAATATTCGAAAAAAAATTGCATCCCTAGTATACACATTCGAAAGGACACCTACATGCATTTATACATACGAGTACATATATACATATGTGTCACCAACCCAGTCAATGTGGTTAATATTGGTGTAGTATCAGGATATCCTGCCAGTGTGGAGCCATCAATTTGGCTTCCAATGTCTACGAATACCTTCCGCCCTTCCATCACAAGCCGTTAAATCCAATGAAGTAGCACTGCTTACATTTTGCCCAGGTAGTTTATAATAGCAAACACACATTCATAAGAGTGGTGATAGCCGAGCTAACTAGAGGAGATTGGTAATTTATAAACAAAATGTGATTTTCATCAGAGAACCCTATTATAGTTTCAATTGTCGAATCGTTTTTATTAGCGATGATTAAATTAGTTTAAGGCTGGTAGGCTTGATTACATATTCGACTTAAGGAGAATTTAATGCCGTTAAAGAATTTTTTCTAGTAGATATTACCTTCGTTTAACTAATGTACGATAGAAGTGTTCATATGTCAATTTAAATAAATCTGTATGAAGAATTATCCTAATCGACTTCACTTTTGATTTTTTAAGTAGCTAAATGACAACACTTTTAATGATCGTATATAAGTAGTATTCATATGCCGATTACCCGCGGTTGCATAATATTGTATATTATATCAAATTTCGTTTAAGTTGCGATTATCAATAAAAATCTAAACTCATAAAAACAAAGCTTTAAAAAACTACTGATAAACAATATACATTTTTGTTATTCATTGGCCTTATAAATGTTTAAATAATTGACAAATTTATTGAGCTCGAGGCCAGTTTAAAAAAGATTTTATTTGGAAAAACAGCTTTTAAATGATGGAAGTTATAGTACTATTTTAGAAATCACCACATTTCCTCATCAGACTTCTTTTGTTTTAAAATAATTAAATTTATTCTTCATAACCACTTCTCCCAGGCTTTTAATCGAGGAGCTTAGGGTTGCAGAGCCAACACGCTACATAACTAGAATGTTGCGGACCCGTGGACTGTTGTGTTTATTCCATCTTCCTTTTTTTTCAATGAAATCTTCAATAAACTAGCCTCGAGCCCAATAAAATTGTAAATTATGAAAAAAAAAAAAAAATCAAAAAGTAAAGGTTGTTTCCCATCAAAAATAATACAACTCATAAAAAAATTAATAAATATTTATTTCAGAACAAAAAAAAACTTAAAAAATTATTTTTATACATATTATTTATTATGGAATCATGTCATATATGTACCTATGATCGAAGTTTTGAAAACCTGAAAATTTGGATTAAATATCAATTTTTTTGATAAAAACTCACAATGATTCGTTGCGTTTATATATGCGTTCATACAAGGCGAATTTAACAAGGTTTTTTCGCTTTTTTTGCTTTGCTGGACTGAACGTCAAGGGCTTCGTTCTGATTGGCTGGCGATTGGTTTGATTTTTAACACGAAAAAAAATATTTTTACTAAGATTAAGAAATCAAATAAAATAATGTTTGATATTATTTCAACATCAGTCCATTTACAAGACTTTTTTTATACGAATGGTTAACCGAATTTACCTATCTGGGAAGCTTAAATGTGTAAAAGTTGTGTCTTCTTTAATGCTAAAAATATGACATGTTTACACGCTTTAAACACGTGCTCCTTTTTTCAAACAATACATAAAAGGGAAGTTAACGTTTAAGTCTCTCAGCATTGCATTTGCAAATCAACATTGTAACGCAATACATAACAAAATCTTTTCGGTCTTGATTCATTGTCTTAGAAAATCATCATGACAACGCAATAACCAAACAAATGGATTGATTTTCAACTGCAAATATGGAAAACCAATTACACAACAAGTTTTTGAATAGTCTTAATAGGTATCATTGCATTTGCACGTAATTTGATTGATTTTATGTGGGAAATACAATGATGCAACGTCGTTTGCACGTAATCGTGAATTACCATAATGGCTGGAGTTTATTTTAATTGCAATAATATTCGGTTTTATCGCACGTACAAGTATAGCTTGAACTTATAACAACAATACATTTTGGTGTGTAAGATCGACCTCATTATTGAGATACTCGCATTAGCACCAGTTGCTCAAAGTAAACATTTAACTGCAATTAATTGTCGATGAGGCAGCAAGAGATGCTGTTATGGCACCTGCCTTAACTTGGTAAGAGAATACATATGTACACACATTAAATAAGATCGATATGACGGCTCAGGGATAAACTTCTACCACTGCATTTAGTATATACATAAATAAATATATGGTATACAAATATGTACTGGGAGGGGTCAATGTAAAAAAAAATTATAAATAAAAGAGGGCATAAAAATAAAAAAAAAATTAGCTACGTAAAATTTCCAAAAATATTTACATATATGCACTTTCTGTAAATAGAAGCCGTGTAAGCTGTACGTATTTTGTTTAGAATATGAATAAGTACATTTAAATACCGTTGACGGCGAAGTCAACCTTTGGAAGTCAAGCCCTTTGGGAGCTTTAATATATGTGTTTATAATATTTTAGTATCTGGAAGCATAGCTGATTTGTCATTAACTTGGAATCACCCACATATTTGCGTTTTCCATACTCGACAAAAATGTTGCCTTCTCTCATTTTTACATTAGGCTGTCATTGTGAAAAATATATTAGAAGAAACTGTTGCAACTTTGATGGGACAGAGTCCAATACAGTGGTAAATGGACACGTAGCGCCTTGAAGGGGCTGAGAAAAAAAAAAACGAGGCAGCATTCTTTAGTGAAAAGAAAACACCATTACTTATACGAGAAGAAGAATTATACTAAAAGACTCGTCCCAACTAAAATTTAGTAGAAGTAAATGAAACACTTTTTAATCTCTATTCATTTTCCAAGTGAAAACCACGGGATTTTAATATTTATTCCACATTTGTACTTCTAAATACTGAATTTGCACTTTATTTGTCGTCATGGTAAATGCTAGAGGAACTAGACACTGTATACGGTTTGAATCAATGTTATATTCGGAATTAATACTTCATCATTGTTTTTGGTCTTAAAAAACTATTAATGAACATTTTCTTACCATTTAGGTGTTCGTAATCGAAAATCAAAAAAAAAACTGGTATTTCTTTTGCAAAAGTGGATTTTGGCATCATGGAATAGAATGATTTTAATAGAAAAAAATAAAACACAAATTTGAATTTTAAGAGAAATTTTTTATTTATTTTTAAATGGTTATCAGAAATATCACCAAACTATTTACACAAAGTTAGCAAATAACATAAATTTTGTAACAAAACATACAAATGTATCATGATGCAATAAAGAAAGGTGTTGTACGTTGCCGCTCTAAATCAGCCATCTTGAACGCCCTTAGAAACTGTGTTGTTCCTTTGCAGAATTTGGTTAACAGTTTAAAAAAAAAAAAGTTGAATTGCAGCAGAAAATTATGTTTTTCATGTGGAACTTATAATATCTATTATCGATTGTTTTGACATTTTGCATAGTTTTTCTTAAAGCGAGAATTTAAATAAGTTTTTATAAAAATTGTCAAGTATTTGTTAAATAAAAGATTATTTGTTAAATTATTAAGTGCAATATAGCTCTGGGGTTCATTTCGAAAGACTGGATAAACAATTTTATTGGCATTTCCAATACAATATTTTATTGGAAAGAAACAAAAATGTCCGTTTTTTGATAAAATAGTTAATATTTCTGTTTGACCTCTGAAGATATCCTCTATTTCATTCGATAATCTGCTCAAATTTAAATGACGCTGCTCCATTAAATCATCGTCATAGAAGAACTCCCATTTCTCAAAAGCCGCCTTTAACCGACTCGATCGTCTCGTCAACGTCAATTTTTCGTTTTCTCCGCTCGTTTTTGGAACAGGCTAATTTTATAATCAAATTTAACCTATCGTTGTTGTATTCTAATAAATATACCATAAAGGCTAAAGGAACTCCATGGACCTTTATATTTATGCTTTATCAGTTATCAATTAGTTTTTCTTTCCTAAAAATCCCGGCACTGAATTTTATGCTCATAACCATTAAGGATTACCTTTAGTTTCTTCATGATCCAATGATTGGAACTAAACTATATTAATGTGGGAAACCCGTGAAGTTCTACTTTTCCGAAAAAAAGTCAATCGCTGGACAAACATTTGTCTTTTTTAATTTTAGCATCCAAAAACACTAAAAATTCGTTCAAATTTTGTTATTGATTTTTTTTGTCAGTTTTCATATAAAATTCATAATATTCCAATCATTGTGGTTAAATTTTATGTAAATATGTATATTCACTCATTTGTATTTTGTATTGAGCTAAGGGCGTTTAATCTGGCGCTGTCAACAACCTCGCCTTTTATTATTCCATCATGCAAATGTATAAAGTGATATTTCATATAAAATACGAAACTCGAGAGTAATGCTCGCTTTCGGAATGCTAACAATTAAATGGGTTCACTAATCAAAATATTTTTTATTTATTTACAAAAAACATCAAAGAATAATACAAATATTAATGTATTCATAAGTATTTTTATATTGAAAACAGGCATTGAAAAGCGACTTTGTCATATGGCATAGAATAACCGAAAGGTTTAAGGTGTTTAGTTTTCTATATGTTGAAGTCGCTACTAACTAATTTAGAAAACCTATTTTTCATCATGCAAGTAGCACACGACATGAATTCTATCAAAATCGGTTCAGGAATATGACTTGTATTATTAACTCGACTCCAATGCCACCTATCTAATAAATTTTTCTCAGAGATGCTTTTCTTCCTCTCACAAATCCATATACAGAATTTGACTGAAATCAGTCTTTGAATACTACGATTTTTAGTAATAACTCAATTCATTAAATCCGAAACTTTTTATAATTGAATCCAAGGTGATTTCATTCAAGGTGTAAAAAAAAGTTGTGTATTTTATGGTGAAATGGGTAGAAATTCGGCACAACAAGCAAACATATCTTTGAATAATCAACCCAAGTCGATTAACCGATGGAATTTT
Organism: Philophylla caesio; assembly: GCA_963971545.1. NCBI lineage: Eukaryota > Metazoa > Arthropoda > Insecta > Diptera > Tephritidae > Philophylla > Philophylla caesio. Next base: position 57,624,781 of record OZ020609.1, on the reverse strand, counting down.
TCAGCACGAGCGAAATTATAAATAGCAAATATAAACAAAATAATCATTTCGACACTTTCACCGCGCAAGATGAAGATAGCACAGGTAATCATGCTGATGGGATTATACCACCTTCTACATATGAATTCGCCTTGATTGACTCGTTGACGCTTATTGGAATTTTTTCAATTTGTGTCAAACTGTTTAGTAACAAAAATAGGCGGATTCATCTGTGTTATATGGAAACACCAACAAAAGAAAAACGAAGTTTAACTTTCATCCAAAAGGTGATTACAAGTATTATTCAATGGTTTTGTCGTATACAAATCATGGTTTAAAGTATAACTCCGTATAACCGTATATGTGTGTACATAAGTACATATGTATGTAAGAAGTGAATAACTACGTTCTTCTTACGTAAATTTAAAAGAAATATAAAAAAATGAACTAAATGTGGCTTCATGCCAGTAGCTTCCCGAGAGCGAATCACATTTTTGGCACAAATTTCAGTTACGGGGTTTTGCACTTTAAGCGACGATATGTTTGTATGTACATATGTATGCTATTAATTTTTAATTGTCTTACAGCTCGTTATACTTCTATTTGGCAGCCTACAGCATTCAGCATAGTTGCTTTCCTACGATTACCACACCCTTCGGAAAGTGACAAGAACATCTTTGACCCAGAGGTTCAACGCAAGTGAAATTTCTTAATTAATAATTCATTGAAGAATGGTACTTGAAAATCCTCTACGAACAACTTTATATTTATGTGAAGGAGTAAGTGCTGTTTTTCTCTGACCGCTTCAGTTTTTTTATGTATTAATGAATGTATGTACATATAACTATGTAGATTAGCTTTTGGGTTTCGTAATTACAGGTCTTGGAATGTTCTGTCTCCTTTCATTTAGTTTTGCCACAGTTTTAACAATGAAATACATAACCGATTGCATTCATTTGCTCTTTAGGAAAGTTTTCGAATTTCTTGACCTGGACGAGTTGCTACTTAAAAGTTCTAGAATAACATAGCGATATTTGAAATAAAAGATGGTGTAATTCTTGTATTAACACTACAAAATTTTGTATCTTTATTTAGTAAGTTTTGTGTAGCTAAGACCGAAGGCACATTGCACAATTAGAAAGCAGAATCGAAGATCCATTTAACTTGATGTTGCTGGAATTTCAAAATTATTATTTCTTCTTAAGTATCTAAAAACGTATTTAAAAAAGCGAACAAAGCTATTTCAAAATTTAAAAGCATAAACTAATGTAGATAAAGTCATAACAAATCACACTTATAGTTTTTCGGGTTAAGCAATGCGGCTTGTGGTTCTTACATTATTGCTTAGTATAGGAAAAAATCAGTCGTTCAATCGTTCACAGCAAGAAAAATGCAGTCAGCCTTTATGCCTGAGGATTATTATACCTAAGGGTTAATAAAGCTATCGCGATAGATATAGACATAGTAAATTTTTATACCCGAGCGTACTTGTACACAACGGTATTATAACTTTGTTCACACAACGGCTGCTTGTAACAGCATAACGGAATCATGAAAGATAAAGACATATATACCAAAATGCTCAGAATGAAAAGAGAAGTCTTAAATAAACAAAGTTTTGTCGAGGGCCATCAGCCCAGAGCAATTGGCAAATTTTAATGAGTGCTTTTAAATATTATACTCATAGTAGAACTAACATGTTTTACTAGGGAGTTTTGCAAACTTTCGGTACTTTCTATGATAGCTGCTGTGCTCTTCACTATTATTTTAAATTTATTACTTTAAATAAACTTGCTTTTTCCGATGTTCTGTTTATTTGAAACGGCTTGTCAATTTCAACGAATGTCACTTTTCGCTCAAATTTAAATGACAAGAGAATTTTAAATAGGCGTGAAAAAATGTTGCTGGCATTATGTTGCTAGCATGTTGTTCTCCAGTGTAATATGAACAACTCCCATATTTACGAGTACCATGGTTTTTTCCGAGATGCAAAAAAATATATGTAATTACTAGAACTAAGAAAAATGTTTTGACAAGGAATTAAGATGTTATAAAAAGTTGAAAATAGGCAATCGTTAGCTTTTGTGATGATAGCATCTATGTAAATACTTATGCGTATGTGTTGTATTTCCAAAATTATTGTATCCATCTGCAGTAAATTTGGTGCAGTTTTGCATTTAAGACACCGGAACAAGAACATATATCGGAAATTTTAGAAGGAACAAAAATTCTGAACACCTTTGAAAAAGCCTCCCGAATAGACGAAATTTTGTTCATCAAGAAAGGGCCCTGCAATTCAATTGCGTATCGAACGTTTTTGGTCTTTGCTAGAAAGCACTTCGTTTTGTCCTGATTTTCCTAATGGACAAACTTCCTTTTTTGTTAATTTCTAAACTGGAAAGTGGACATAAGGCCGATGCTATCAATATCATATACATATGTACATACGCAAGCAACATTATATGTATATTTGCTGTATATAACTCCCACGCAATTCAGATTGGCAGTTCGTATTACACCACATTCCAGCATCAGCTTGAAGAAGTTTCACGAAAGTGAATCACCTTGACAAAATATGAACTAAAAGTTAAAACAAATTTTTTTAAAAGGTTTGTGGTAACCGGATCTTCCTATAAAATCCATTCCTCATCTTTGTTTCAGTACGCCTTATAGCTGAAGATAGTAAGTCCACCTACCTTGTTATTTGTAAAAGGCAATTATATGAAATATTTGAGAAATTAAAATGGCATTGAGCTTTGTTTGTAAGATTGAACAACTATCACAACATTTGGACGTCGAACGATAAATTCGAATATTAAATAGTCTTAAAGATTTCAAAAAATCTAAGAATATGTACAATAAGGCTTTCCATTTTTGGAACACCGTGAAGATGTACCCTGAAAATGGTAGGAGAAGCTCGGTGAAAAACTGACCTTTATAGCGTAGGTGCAAAATTATAATTATTATTATCAAACAAAAGAACCATTTTGACTTCTTTACAACGCATTGTAAAAATAGATTAAGCAAACGCTCTACATAGGTCCAATTAGGTAGCTCATTATGTGGGCCAAATCATTAACTCTTTTTTATATGCAGTATGTATATTTAAATAAAAACTAGATTCAAATGGATTTTGCAGTAAATGAACTCATTAACGAACAATTTTAATAAACTTTTAAATATATGAAGATAGTTGATACTACAGACTGCTTAAAAACTATTATTATTTTAATCAATTCAATTAAAAGCTCTTGGTTGAATTGTATTTTTTCTGATCACAGTGCTCTTATATAAATGAAACCGAATTTATGAGCAGTTGGGCATAAGTTAAGCCCGTTGAGCAAGAAAAAAATAAAAACTGTGCTCCGTTTTCTACTACTAATTCTTATGCTGTAAAAATTTGTTGTTGCAAATTAATAGAAAGGGTGTTAGCGAAGGGTAGAGGGGAAGTTTTAAGAATATGAATATGGTTGGAAACATATTTTTGCATGTAGCTAATTACGTATTTTTTAAATTAAAATATAGTTTTAATTTAATTTCAATTTTATCATTTTTCTCGAAATATATATTTAATATACGATATTAAAAAACAGGTGAAAGGTATCTTAAAAACCTATCAAACCATACCGAATCAGTCAAATATTTTTTGAAATATAAGCTTTTAAAAATATTGAAAATTTCACCTTTACCCCTCCCTAAAACCCTCCTATTATTTTGCACCAACAAAAATGCATACCATTAAAATCAGTAAAAAGGTACGGGCCATGCCCAATTTTTTACTTTTTTCTAGCTCAAGGGCCCTATCCTTACCATGTTCCAGCAGTTGAATATAATTGGGAGTCAAAGCGGCTCACCTTCTTATAGAAAAAAAAAAAACAAGTGCGAGTGACGTTATGATAACGACAAGTCGGGAATTTCAATCGCTCGAGAAAGATTGCAGAAAAGGATGACTGCCCTATATATTTATTTAAGTAATCATATTTTTTGCATAGTAGTACTCATTACGTTGTCATAAATTCTATGTGCTTTGGAAATCCCTACACAAACAAGGCGAATTAATATAAACTGAAACACCACCTTTATTACTTCGCCTGGATTTGTACTTTGTGAAATGTGTCATTTTCGGAAATATATTTTTTTTAAATTGTTATTGCATCATGATAAATAAGTACACAATATATAAGCTGGTATTGCGTTTTTTTCCAAACATTTCAACATGATCCTTGAAGACAATGCTCCAGAACTTGAATCAACGTAGAGGCTAGATTAAACAGAACTTCAAAAGGTAATTATTTCTTAGTTTCATTATGTCGTATCTTACTTATTTCATAATTGTTGTCTTATATGTATCTCACTTTACGTCAAACGAATCGCTAGCTTTTCGAAAATGAATAAAGATTTATGCAATACTGCTAAAAGCAAAAGAACGAAGATGTTTTAAAATTAAAACCGCATTTCCGTAATCCTAAGTTGTTTGCTTTCTCACTCAGTCATGCCAGATTTGGTAGGGAACGTCCCGTACAGAAATAGACGTGCAGTGGTATATGAATTCTTAGTGGAAACAAGTGAATGTGTGAGTTTATTGCATTGAAAAGTGAAGTTATTAATTATTGATTCTTTAACTGTTTAGATTTTTGGATTTGCCCTAACAGGATTAGTTGGGGTTGGCCTTGTTATTATTGTCTTTTGGATAATAAGATTTATGGATTTTTTCTTCAATTCGAAAAGTGACATGAATATTAAATATCATGAGACGTTAACAGCAAACAATACCTTGCGTCTGGAAAGAATGCAATAGGATTTGGTATCCTTGTAAAAGTTCATGCTCGTACACATCTATTATATGTCTGAATAGCGTCACAACTTAAAAACTCTAAAAAAAATCAGCTTTACAAATTTACAAATGTACATATTCTATATAATAAAAATTAATACATATTATGTTCAAGTGAAATACTAGCTGTCAGTAGATGTATTCAATTTCTACACGACAAAGACTCATATCAATATTGTTATAATTTGAATTATGACATTATTCATGCAACCGAGCGATATGAAACTCGGCAGTCAATGGCAAACCTCCGGGGGAATTTTGCATTAAAAAATTTTCATAAAACTCATCAAACATAAACCAAACCAGCGGAGATTGTTAGAATATGAGTATCACCCTTAATATTCCATCATAAAATTTATAAAATAGTCTTATTTTTTTGCTATTCACAATAAATACTGTTTACGAGTATTTCAAAATTGTTACCGATATACGGAAAATCCTTACTCGGAAGTTAATTTCGTTACCAGCTGGTAGTAACGATAAGCCTGATAATAGCGGATAAATTCATTCCCTTTTTCTGAAACAACTGGAGGCTCGAAGAAGTGCTTACAACTTTTTTTTTTTATACAAATTTTCCGTTTACATATTAAATAAACGTTTTATTTATTTATTTTTTAGCGAACGAGAGAATTTATTTTCATTATAGTTATGACAAAAAATAAAAGATAAAGTTTCAATCGCTATGTGATCGCCCATTATTTTATTTGAAAAGGCTGTACCTCAATTTTGAAAAACTTTATTCGCCAAAATTAATTTTTCAGTTTTGACCGGGCTTTTGTTCAGCAATTGTCTCAAATTTTTTCTGATGTTATACAAATATTGCAGACGTCTCCAGATGGTGTAGAAATGTCCCATATTTTTGTGTTATGCGAGCGATGGCCTAGCAATTTGTCTTGACAGATTGGGCATATTATTTTCTTTTGCATTTTTGATGCCAAAAATCCAGCGATATAGCGAACAATATATGTCATATTGTCAACATAGATAGTGCAATGAAACTCTTGTAATACACTTGTAACGAAACACTTACGCATGCAAAGCTATATTTTTTGCTTTAATCTCTTGTTTTTTTCACATAAAACGCAATTATGCAATTTATTGTATTCAAAAATTTCACAAAATAAGGGAAAATTCAAAAACTTTCTAAGCGTAACGCCACTGGATTTGCTTTTGAGTTCAAGTGCCATTTTTGACTTACGTTTACTCGGTTTTCCCTTCCTAATTTTATATATCGGAACTGTAATGTTTGCTGACTGCACTTGTAGATACTGCCAATATATAAGTATAACATAGTATATAGTGTTGTAACTATCATACTGCTCTATTACATTTTTTTTTTTTTTTTGTGAAAACTCGTTCCACTCCGACGCTTCACATTGACAACTTGGACAGATTTTCGCATAACAACTGCGAACTGCGAAAACTTTCTGAGAATTTTGAATTTACGATTCCTTTGAAAAATCGAACGTACCTCGGATCTAAGCATAAAGTCCAGGGCTGCCAATTTAGCTCTTTTTCTGACAAATTTTTCGAAATTCATTTAGCGGTAAAAAATAAAAATGAATGTATTTATTTTTCGTCTTTTGTCTTGTGGAGGCTTTTTTCTAGCGATTTTTTGTAAAAATCTGGATGTTTTTTACTCGCAAACAGTTAGCAGCACCGTTCAGGAGCACAACACAGTATCGTTACTCTAGAGGAGTATCAGTCAAAAAAATTTTAACTGAAAACTAAATGACACAATTCTCACTAAGCCGGCGCCTTTAGAAATTTTTGTTTTGACTGTTTTGTTAATTATTTGGAGGAAAAATTTGTGATGATGAAAATTTGATAGACTTTGTTAGCAAATATCATGTACATTATGACTTATCTAATGAAAAGTACATGGATACAAATTTTATAAATGGTATATGGAACAAAACATCATATCGTCAAAGTATAGTATCGAAAAATATATTTGGTCGCGACATTTTAAAAATTTTTGTAAATTTGTCTTTATGTTTACATATGTATGTAAGTCCAAATTTCAGACTATGTGCAAACATTACAATACAAAAATTCTTCAAACTGTCAGCCACGCTGCAAATATTTAAATTAGAATTTTTGGAAACAGTTTTAATATGCAGTTCTAAATTTTATTTTAGATGCTGAAAAAATTTCACTAATTTTTAGTAACTTTGCCGAAAACGCCATCACAAAAAAATGTTTAGTATCCTACTCAGTAAACACTCCCTAGCAATAATGGGTGATTGCAGCCAATAATTCGTAACAGATGTGTTTGAATACGATACCTCATGCGAGCTATCGCAAGAGATATGTTTTCACGTAAAAGTTTAACAGCTATTTTTTAATATTATTGGTAAACATTTTACTAGCAACATTGGCTTGTATTTGTACAATGTTTTTAATGTTCACGGTACAAATTACATTGATGGTTTGCAGTGTTTTCAACATTTTGAGCGAAGAAATGCAGTTAGTAAAATACTTTAATGCCATATTAAAAATATTATCTATTTAGGTATTGCAAATGGTTATCACGTAAAAGCTAAGAAGTTTTTTGTTCAAAATATTATCTATTTAGGTATTGCAAATGGTTATCACGTAAAAGCTAAGAAGTTATTTGTTCTCGAACTTTTCGAAATGAAATCTTCAGTGATGAGATGTCCACATACAAAAATTCACCCCGCGAGAAGCGTTTTGCTTGCGATAAATTTGATACAATCGACGGTGATAGCTGAACGCTGATGGAGCCGTGGGGTAGATGTGAAAATATTTAATAATTTGTCAGAGGCGATAAGCGCTTCAACATCTGTTGATGAGTTTTTGAGAACACTTAACCGCTTTATTGCAGTAGACGCTTAATAATAATAATAATAATAATTTGACGCTTACACTTTATAGCTCAGTGTCTGGCCGAGCTTCTCCTACCATTTGTGGTGTGCGTCTTTGTGTTATACCACTCCGAACGGCAGACAGATTTTATGCCGAGATTTTATTGCCCTGACTGAGATTCAAACCTCGAACCCAACGGCATATCTAGTTATAGCACGTACCGCTACCCACTCGACCACAGCGGCCACTATGTAGACGCTCAATACTATGACAAAAATAAATATTAATGCAGTCTTGCTTTTTGTCACCAAAAATTGCATAGTAAACATTTTTATTGCATACAATAATTGTGCTACATAAACTGATTGTATACGAAGACGAAATGCAGAAAATATAGCTTCCATTGTTGGAGAAATTTTAGATAATTGAAATCTTTGCAATAATTGAAATCTTGAAACTTTATCTTTGGTCCGTGCGTTAATAAACCGAATTTCCCAAAGACGCATGCAAATAAAATGATTTAATGAAATCGCTCTTGTAAAATTTTGACCATCGTTTGAAAATGTATTATTTTTATACCCGAGCGTATTTGTACACAAGGGTATTATAACTTTGTTCGCATAACGTTTATTTGTAACAGCAAAAAATAATCGATATAGATATAGACATATGTATACTTAAATGATCAGAATGAAAAGAGGAATCGATTTAGCCTTGACTGTCTGTCCGTCCGTCTGTCCGTGGTTACAATAACTTGAGTAAAAATTATGATATCTCAATGAAACTTGGTACATATATTACTCTTTGGACAGGGTAGGTATTGAAAATGGTTAAAATCGGTCAATAACCACGTCCACTTCCCATATAACGGAAGTTTTTGAAAAATGCAAAAACTCCGTTTTTTCGGTATCTATTACAGCAAAAAGAGTGAAGTTTGGTACTTGGATCGATTTTCAACTAATAAATCACGTATTTATGAAATTTTGAAAAATGGGAGTTGCCACGCCCACTTTGGAACAAATTTCTGTATGTCAATAACAGTATTAGGTATCGTCACAAAATTTGGTGGACATATTTTTCTCAATACCGCTGTTATCATCGTTAAAAATTTTTGAAATCGGACCATAACCACGCCCACCTCCCATATAACGGAAATTTTAAAAATGCATTTCTATTGGAAGATGTTAATTAAAATTCAATATTTAGAGAGTTATTTAATTAAGAAACTTGATTTTTATGAAATTTTGCAAAATGGGCGTTGCCACGCCCACTTATAAAGAAACGTCTCAATAACGATGTAAGGTATCGCCACAAAATTTGGTGAACATATTGTCCTTGACATCACTATGTACCATCACTGTCAATAATTTTTGAAATCGGACCATAACAACGCCCAACTTCCATATAACGGAAATATTTAAAATGAAAAAAACTTCGTTTTTCAGTATTTATTGGAAGAAATTTTGTAAAAGACCATACAAAAATATATCGCGAGGGTATATAAAAATCGGTTTCGCCCGAATTTAGCTGTTCTTACTTGTTTTTAAATAAATATGTTATTGGCGCATGTCGCTGATCTGTGCTCGTAAGTAAAGTTTCGCTCCGGCGACAATGCATTGCATATCGATTACATTAAATATGCGAATCAGATATTCGATTATTAAAATAAAAAACACTTGGAGTACACCCCGAAGCCTATTGTCGAAACTCGCGGCGTGTTGATTGGTATGCAGGCTTAACACAATTTCAAAATAATTGCAGTTTGGTGAAAAGTTTTCTTTTAATTAAGGTTCCACATTTTTAGACGAACATAATGGAAGCAAAGTAGAAGTAATTCTTTGATGATTGTCAGATCATATACTAAGTATGTTAAGAGCTTTAGAGAAGTGTGTGTTACACATTGCTCCATCCTCTATTTCGGTACGTGATATGGCGCACTGGCGTGTTGGTACGTTTATTGATCGATTTCCATGAACGTGCGCAATAAAAATAGTCAAAGACCCAACAAATTTACGCTTAGGAGACGTTTGCAAATTGAAGAAAATGAAGTGAAAGAAGAATATTTGTTGATTTTTGAAAATGTATTTGGTGTGTTGCGGTTACTTACTAATACCAACGCTGATGCGGAAGACTTGCTGCGGTTGCGGCCAGTCTATCGGATATACCAGAAAAATTGTGGTTATAGTTATGTACATACATGCATAGTTATATGGAGCAATAATTTTTTTTTTATATTTACTTATAAGTTTAGTATATTGATTAAATTAATAATAGAGTAGACTTAAAAAAGTTTGTGATTATATCCGTCTTAGTTGTACAATGCTGTTACATTCTTTGACGAGGGCTCTTTCAGGAGATCGAGAGGGATTCAGCATCCAAGAGCGATTCTGATGAGCACTGTTCTTCTTTGACAAGATGATAGTATGTCTTCCAATGATATTATTCCATCGCAGTGGGGACATTTATTTTCTTGGGAACGATTAAAAAGATGAGAATGTATGAGTATAGTGTGAGCAAGTCGTAAATCATTGATAAAGGCAAAACGGGTAGAAATGCGACTTTTGTCCTTGTTTGTCCTTGCCGGCTCGACATCGCAACTACTTTGTCCTGTTTTATTAGGTGGCAATGAAAGATGGATGAATTGAATAACGTGTGTTACGATCAGCTGTCTGGACATATATTCAGCTAGTTCCGCTATAAATACTGAGCATATGGGATGTAGCAGGTCGTGTGTATTCAAGTCGCTATTTTCTTTTGTAAGTTTTCGAGCTTTTTTTTTCAACCCAAAATATAATTCTGATACTAAACTAAGAGGTATCTAACAAAAGCCAAGTAAGCCCAAATTTTAAGAAATACACAATGTTTATTTTAATTATAACAAATTTCTGTACAATTTCGAAATTTTTAAAAAATACTCGTATAACTATAATATTGCATATTTCAAGTTTTGGCAAAACATTTTTTGATTTGTTATTTGAAATTATTTTTATATGGAAAACAACGCACAACACCTTCGTCAAAAAGGAGAGGAATTTTTATTGGTATCCATTATATAGAAATCAAGTAAGTTGCGTGTGTATATAACAATTATCTGAATTTATTTAAATATAGAAAAACCATGAATAGTTTATTATTTTTAATAATTTTCAATTATTGCGTACTGAAAAGAAACTTTAATAAAATAAGAGCCTCGAATTTTTTAAAAATTCATAACATTTTACAAGTTTCACAAACTATAACACCATTTAAAAGTTGTTATAAGAAAATATTAGCGCATGTAGTCATTTGTAGGTCAATAATATTAATTATAAGAAATAAAGTAAGCCAACATAAAAAATAATATAAGGTTTAATCAAATTAAACAAATCAATTTCGTTTTTAAATGTGTTCTACTCGATTTTTGAACTGCGTATTTAATTTTATTGTTTTTTTTTTAAATTTAAATAAAAAATTAAATGCTTTCTTTGAAAACAAAACTTTTTATAGAAATGATCGGACTTGGGCGGGTATTAACCAACGACCTATAAATTTTTAATTGCATTTTAATTTTCGATGTTTAATGTAAGTCGTGCCGTTTTATAAAAAATTTCCACGTATTTTATTTAAAAATGTTCTACAAATGAAATGAGAGCAACAAAGGCTTTGCTAAAGCAGCGAGCAGTAGTGAGAAAACTGCCTGGTTATCCAATCTTGTATAATTGAATCATGGGAGTACACGAACTCACTTTCGCAGTTTGTATATCACATTGTGGAATAAAAATGTTAAGTTGAGAGCAAATTATTATAAGGCATAAAAAAATATGCACAAACGTAGTTCTAGGGGTTGCACAAATGTAGTAGTTCCGTAAAATTTAAAAAAACATTAGTAACTTTATTATTTTTACTTGTATGTACATATTCTTTATACATATATGCACCCGTTTGCAAGTTTTATTCAAAGACATTTCTAGAATATTGAAAAAAAAGATATGGTATTCAATTACTTTAAATTCTTTAAATAATATTTTGCTTTAAATGAGAACTCTTAATTAGATTATTGCTTCGTATTTATAGTCAATTTAAGTGGTGTCGGATTCAGTTAGTATTGTTTATTTAAGTTTATTGAAACTCAATTGTTAATAAAAATAAGTTAGTCAGAGCCATGATGTATGTATAAACGTTACGGAAATTAAGTAGTCGGTCAGAGCGTATAAGTAACCCGAAAAAAAGCGTGCGTTGCTCGATATAAGAAAAATATGGCACAAAACGGCCCACGGTTTTTTCACAATAGTACTAGTATTTTTCATTCATTAAGTATATTATTTTCAACTTAAATGAAGCATTTTCTTCACTTTATTGTTCAATGTGCTTTATTTTTTTAAACTATTATTATTATTTTCGTTTTTCTTTTCATTATTTCGACGCAAACAACTGTAGCGAAACAAATATTATTTTATAATTTCTGAAGCTCTCACAATAAATAATGTGTGCTCTGTAGTGAGATCAAGTTACTCATACGCCCTGTACGACAAATTCAAGTTATTTTACTGTCGGCTGCCTGTGCTCATACTTATATTCAATAAAACTTTCATAAACTTATAGAATTATTGTATTGTCATCGGTTCTTGATGAGTGTACACAGTTTAAATAAAATCTGTCCGTTTAAAGCCGGTTAAAATCGAGTCCAAAGAAGTCGCTTACAAAATACTTACATACATAGAGTTGAAGCTAATATAAGCGTGTTAAAATCGTGTTGGTTTGGCAAAATTAGAGCGATTTTAATAGTTTTATTAATTACCTTCAATTTAAAGTCCCACATATTAAATAAAAGGTGGCCGCTGTGGTCGAATTGATAGCGGTGCGTGCTATAACTCGATACGCCGGTGAGTTCGAGGTTCGAATCTCAGTCAGGGCAAACAAAATCTTTAGCATAGAACAATTTTTTTTTAATAGCAGTCACTCTTCGGCAGGCAGTTAAAAACCTCCGAGGATATTTGTGCAATGAAAAGACTTCTCATAAAATATGTACATCTGCCGTTCGGAGTCGGCAAAAAATTTTAAGTCCCTCCATTTGTGGTAGTATAATATAAATACGCACACCACAAAAGGTAGGAGAAGCTCGGCCAAACACTGAGCTATATAGTGTAAGCGCCAAAATTATATATATTATATATTATATTAAAAATATTTTTAAAGAAAATTTTAAAATTGATAATTTTGGCACACGACAAAGACTAGCAAACTAAAAACAACTACCAATATTTTATCTATTTTTTTTTGCTTTATAGAGAAAACTTATATTTAGGCAAGTTTGAACTATATTTAAAATTACAATTTAACGCATTTACTGCGCAGACTATGATTTTTTATTATTTCCTGTTTCATAATTGATATAAACAACATAGTTTTTAGTCGAGTAAGCTAAGCTAATAAAAAATGTCCTGCACAAATTTGCCACTACAGTGACAATCAAAATTTACAAAAAGCGTTACCCAGAGAAATGCAAAAGCAGATTTATATTGGAATTAAAACATGTTTTAATTCAAATCCAACAAAAGAAAAACAATAATTAAATTTAAAAAAAAATGTTGCAATCCTATTCTACCATAAACAAATGTCGATTCGCACAGTAACGTCCAGCAGTACTTTCCGAGCATTTCAATATCAAAGCGTTTACGTTTCCAATTTCCTAGTGGCATCGTTTCCCATGTTCATCGCTGAAATCTCCTAAAATATCAGGAAAAGTATCAAAATGGCATTCATAAAAAAAGCATTTTAAAACACATTTTGTACCTAGTTTTTGGATATATAAGTATTTTTATTCAAAAATAAAAGATTCGGCAAACCAGTATGATTTTTACAATCTACAAACGATACCAGATCAAAAAAGTAATGCTACTTTAAAGGTTTCAAAAAATTTTTTTATTTTTGTTCCACAGTATTTTAGACAATTTGTTTACTGGCAGTTTCTTCCAAACAACGCAAAACCGCGATTATTTGTATATAGAAGGAAACGCGAAAGAACGTCAATGAAAAATTTGTTAAAAATCAGTGGTAATTCGTAGCCACTGGAAAGCTGCACTTTGTTGGACTAAAATAGAATCGACTATAAACTGCATACCCCAAAATATTTTAACAAAAACAAAAGGTTTTATATATCGAACTTTTGATAAATGATTTTCTAAAAATTAACGGTGTTTTAATTGAAAAATAATTTTAAAAAATTATACGATAAATAAATTGTCCAAATGTGTCACAATGTGTTTGTGCTATAATATGTGAACAGCGTATATGTCTAGCAGTAGAAAATATTCCCATAATTAGGCGAAAAGAATACAAAGAGAAAATGGCAAGACTTTTAAAACACACCATTTTTTTGTGCGGAAAATTGCAGTTAAGTAAGAACTAAAGTTTTCTGAAGACATATCGTTAAGCCAGAAGAAATACTCGTAAGCCAACCTAGTAGTTATGACATACACACTTACATTCAGACATACATACATACATATGTATCTTTGTGTGTATGAAAAACATGCACATATGTATGTATCTATGTATGTATGGACATACACAACATTTTATCAGCAACGTGTTCCATGTTCTTTCTCTCTTAAGAACTTACTTTCATGTCTATGTATGTGTATAGATACATATTTGAAGGAGTATGCGTAATTTGTGGCGTGTAGAATTATTTTACCTGTCTGGCAATGCCAACTGCAATTAAACGCATGCATTGCTCAGCATAAACAGCGTTACCCGAAAGTTTCGTTCTTTTCACACTTCCACATTTTCAGCCACCTTGGATTTTACTGCATCTGTACCTTAGTTTTATGTTCATAGGTGTCTATGGTTTAGCGCCCCTTAAGTTTCAAACCGCTACATTAATTTGACGTTACATACGCTTTGTCGGTTTCGGTTTACTTATTTAATTTAAAAACTTTTATAAGTTGTTATTATTACAGCCAAAAAGGCAAAATTATGCGGATGCGCAACACAACCCAGTTAGCAAAACGTTATGGAGTCACTGAGTTTGAGAACGAAAGTACATATGTATGTTGTTCTCAACGCGAAAAGTTTTATTATAGTAAATTTTTTCTGCATCTGCATTTAACTTTATTTTGAATACGACTGTAATAATTATGGAATTCATATCGAACTATATTATTTCTATGTAGGCATAAATAAACTTGTATGGAATGTAATTGATTTCCAAACGTATTTCCATAACGACTTATTGAATTATAAAATTCTTAGGATGAAGAGAAACTCAATAAGCCATGTCTTTCTTCTTCGTACATGGCTGTCTCTTGGACAAAGGTAAGTTGGGGAATAGAAAATGAGTGCAGACTCAAGTTTCAATCAGCAGACATGTGTTTGCCATCCAAACATATTCTGAAAATGAGCTGGCGTAGAGAAATTACTGACATTTTGCTATCGTTCATTAGTAGCGCTACTAGCAACGCATCAGATCCACGTATTTGGCAAGAATGATAGATTACAAGTTTGCCGCGGGCGTTGACATATCACAAGTAAAGTAAACAAAGCACATAAAGAAAAAAAGAGAACGAAGATAAGCTGATGTTTAGTGGAAACCGTGTTTTAATTATGGTAAATTGTAAAAATATAAGTTATGGCAAGAGATTTATTTAATATATTTATAAAAAGCACTAAAAGGAAAGTGGATGAGCTTAAGTTTTTTCGAATTTAAGTTTGTTTACTTTTACTTTATACCAGCCAAAATCGCCCTATCAAACAAAACTACAAAGCACTATAATGGCACTGATTTTACTGCTGCCTACGCTATGTTACACACTTATGACATTTATGGTAGCATTTTGTTTTTGCCTCTCTTGAATTTACCAAAAGCAATTGAGCATATCGAAATCGTGCTTCGACTGATTAATATTTTCGCAGTAACATAAATGAAAATTTCAGCGAAATATTTCACGAAGTATGCAAAATTTTTAACGTCGATTAATGGTGAAATAAGTTCAGCAAAATATTTCAAGAAGTATGCAAAAATTTTAACGTCGATTAATAGTGAAATAAAACTAGATTGTATCACCTAACATATAGTGAATCCAAAAAGAAGAACATGGATTAATACAAGAGATTCTGAAACTTATTTAAGGGTGACACCTTTTGCCGATGGTATTTCTATACATTGCGAGACAAAGATGTTCAAGACAAATCAATTTTACAAAAACTTTTTCACTTTATTTCTCGATTTCTCCATTTCCTCTTTAACATAAATTGATTTTACTGGTAAGATGCAAACTAAATGAAAACTTACAAAGGTATTATTGATACTGCAACTCCTTCGCCTGAGTTCGCTTTGCGGAAGAAAAAGTGGATCCGAGAAGAGACTTGTATACAACCAACATCTGCAATTGAAAGTTTAGAAAGAATTTTTCGCAGCCAGTCACTATAGGCACAGCCTCTTGCCTTAAGCCTCTATTATGTATGGAGATTAGTGTATACTAGTTGGCGGTCTACTAGCCACGGCAACTTAAACCGCTTTTCAAATTATGTATAGCGATTGAGCTCGGTATACAGAAAAGCGTAGATAACATCCCTGATTTACTTTTTTGACAAGTACCTTTTAAAATAAAAGGCCACTTTGTTCAAATGTAAATGAGTATTAACGTTTAATAAAATAAAGATCGTTTTTAAATGGAAACGTGTACACATTTTTCGTAGCCGATGGCCAGTAGCGGGTTGCCATGCGAAATGTCAATTTTAGTATAGTTGCCTTGCGGCTATTATTCTCGTGATAGTCTCTATACATAAAAAGGGTAATAGATATTGAAACAGATGAGATAATAGATGACTTCGCATCTAAAAAGCGCCGTCGACTTAATTTAAAAATAAATAAAATTACCGGCCTTGGGAGTTAAGGTAATTAGTTTTATAGATACATGATACATATCTACGTATGCGCAACTGTAAATTTGTTTCACTTATAAAGAATTACCGCACAATTCTGTGTTCTTGATAAATAATCAAGTATTTACAATTATTCAGATTAAAAAATAAAAATCGTTTTTTCTGTTCCTGATTATAAATTTTAAAAATGATATTTAAAACAGGGATCTTTACCTGTAGGTATTCATTTAAATGTGTCGGCAGTCGGAATGGATGGGATTTCCTTTTTTTGTCTGAAGACCGTATTTTAGGGCCACACTACTCAGGTGAATAAATAACTCAAAAAGTTGTATTTCACATATTTATTAAAAGAGACCTCCAGTGTTCGTTTGGTCTGAAAGAAAGGGTTTCAGAGCCGCACTGCCTATATTGTCTGAAACGACGTTAATTTAGCTGTTACGGGCCTTTCTATGTATTTCTGCGAAGCCGTTCCGTCTAAAGCCACTTGACGACTCAAGCTTTATTTCTACACTAGGCGGTCTCCCTACTCTATGGCTCAAATGGTTTCTATGATCATCAAAATGTGGACAGGCGATAAAACAGAGTTCATCACCTTGCATGACATTGCCTGCACAGAAAGTGCAGTACGGACCATCATCGATCTTAAATCTATTAAAATAAGATTTAAATCAGTCATGCCGCTTAAGTATTCGTATTTGTGTTGAGCTGGAATTAATTTCGCCATTTTGCCTACTTATCCATTTATCTATTGAAGGTATCCGATGTTGTCAACAAATCACCAAATCCTCGCTTTTTCTTACTTCGCTAACTCATGGGAATCGTTGATGTCTGCGTCACCAAAATGCCTATGAGGCAGAGACCAGCAAAATCATGAGCGCTGCCCCTTCCAACGTTGTTCGGGAAAATGCCCTAATCGCAAAAAGTCTTACACGACGAACATATGCGCGAACATTCACAGAAACATGCGCGCGCTGTGGTTTGCCACAGATGGCAGCGGCTCATTCCTACGAGAATGTTATTCCCCGATAGCGTAAAAATGGATAGCAAAAACATGTCTGATGAGATGTAATGATTATTGTTTAGGATCTAATGAAATGCATACGTATGTACATACATATGTACATAAGTTTGAACATATGTGTATTAAAAATAATTGTGTTTTCGTATTTATTAAGGCACATCCAACAGACAGCAGAATCAAGAAGGCGATGTAGTGTCAGGCTTTATTTTTATCAATGATAATAAAATTTATACTGTTGTTGAAAGTAAAAAGAGCCGTTTACTTAATTAAATACCAAAGAGGAGGAAATTAAATAAAGTTACTAACAATTGCATTCGCCACTTTATATTTGATGATTATAAATTACTTTTGCTTTAGGTTAGGTTGGCTTAGAATGGCAGCGAAGGAGCTCCATGCCCCATTAGCAGCTAAACGTCGTTTTGATACCAAAAAAACCTCGGTTTATTGCGTTACAACCAACTACCGCAGTTGATGGGCTTCAGACCGTTGTTGAGGCTCTGTATTCCAAAATCCTGCAGAGATTTTTACTCAAACGCCCCGGTGCTCAACTGTCTCTTGTTTATTTTCATCCCTGCATATCCTGTAGTAATCATAGTGGGCAATGCCAAGTTTTCTAGCGCGGATGGCCAGTGCACTGTGGGAACTGACATGGGTCTCATAACCTCAGAGCTACCCTTCAACAGAAGAATGGATGTCCTCTTTAGGGCGTATTCGGACCTTGTTAATTATGCAGTTCTACATCCTGGCGCTGTGTGGCGCTGTGTGCTGAGGTAAATTGTTTTGTAAATAATCCTAACGGAATTTTAATCGACACCTCATCTGAGGTAGCCACTAACCTCTTTCTGGCCAGCTGATCGGCTACCTCATTTCCTGCTATGTTGCGGTGCTCAGCAATCCAAATTAAATCTCCTGAAAGCTGGTTGCAGACTCCATTCAATAGAGTCCTGCACTGCTTGACCAGGCTCGATTGCATTATGAAGCGACAATATACGCGTGTAATTTCGGAAGGCAGTTACGCTCTAGGGCGCGACAACCTTCGGCAATAGCAAAAAATTTAGCCTGAAAGACACAAGCATATTGAGGCAGGTGATAAGACTTCCCCTCTTCCCCATGAAGTCCGAGAACAGCCTCTATCCCATTCAGATCCTGACTGGGAGTAAGATCCCAAAAAGTCTATGACTTTATATAGCTTGAAGTTCTTTGTTTAAATGCAAAAAAACTCACATTTTACAACAAACTCACATTTCGAGAATTTTAACGCGCAAGTTGAAGAACAAGCAATTAGCTTATGAAACGAAATCCAGTGTTGAAAAACAATAAAGTATGAAAATTAACAAATAAATATAGAAAGGGCTAGAAAATGCCAATATCATTAAAAAGGTGGAAAAATGCAAAATAATCAAAAAAGGCGAAAAAGGCAGAAAAAAATCAAAATAAAAATTTATATTTTTAATCAAGAAAGACATGAAATGCATGATTCTTTCATTTGTTCATAAATACGAACAAGCAGACAAAATAGGTAATTGGCTTTAAATCCTAGCCCAGATAATAATAAAACAAACATTTACTTCCCTCTCGGCAAAACAGAACTTACCACTTATTTTATTTAAGTTAATGTGAGTGAGTCCAGAAATGAGAGTTTTTTTTTTAACGTTAACAGCTACTCGATAAATTATATTAAACTTTTTTGCAGAATATTTATGGTGCTAAAAAATTGATTCCTTTAAAACTGCACACACACAAAAATTCACAAAACAACTTTGCCTGGATTAACTATAAATGTATGTACATATATACATATGTATGGTAAATATTAAAAATAAAGTGCAAGAAATATTAAAAGTCAATGTTTGTGAAAATTTGGTTGTCATTTAATTATTATAAACACTTTATGTACAAATGTAACATAGCCTGAAAAAATCTAGAAATAATCTAGATACCTGCAAATGAATAATTTAAGCTTTTCCGAAAAGACCCCCTACATTTTGTTTCCTTAATTTCCGTTTTCATCTTCTTATTTCCCGCATTCCGTTAATAAAATACAGGCAGACTGATACGATTGTCTGCCAAATACAAGAAACAGAGCAACTATTTTTGTGAGGCTTTCGAGAAACAAGCAAGCAAAGAATTTATATTTAAATTTTATACAAAATATATTGAAAATTTCCGAATAGCAGCGAAAAGAATGCAATTGAATATTGCAGAGTGCACTCCAGCACAACAAAGCATTCTCTAAATGCACACAATTGCACTTTTGATTGCATCGATTTGTGTAGTTGTACGTACGTATGTATGTATGTATGTATGTATATGTAACTTAAATATTCCAATCGAAGTTTGAGTGAGTGAATTGCACACGCCTTATCACGCTTACGAACTATAGTAAGCAAATAAGAAAAAAAAAAAAAAAAAAAAAAACCACCAGCGCACTAATATGAACAAGCCAACTTAAGCGGAAATTAAATGAGGAAATATTAGCATAATATAAACTTTTCACTATCCTTATTGGATTCGTATCAAACACCGAGAAGAGGAAACTGATGCTTGGAAGGAATTTTTCCACAGCAATGACCACAGCATGAGAATGTGCCACCAGCGAACGATTATCACAAAGCGCTTTCACGCTGTAGTAATGTTAATAAACAGGCAATCAGACGTGGGTAACATACAAACATAAATACATATACATACATATGTATAGCATGTCTCCTGTAAATATATACATACATACATACATATGTATGTATGTTTGCGAAAATCTTATTCAGATACTTCGAGTCACGGTCTTAAGTTTGTAAATAAATTTGTGAAAGTTCTTGCTGCAATACCGAAGAAATTCAAATGAAGACACAAAATTTACAAGGACCAAAGCGCTTGAACCAATTTTGGGTTAAAACCCTAAAGACAATTTGCAACTACCATTCCATACAACACAAACGAACACACATGTATTAAGCGCCAAGCAAAAAGGAAACCGCAAAAGCCGCAAGTGGGAAAACCCTTGTACTTACATATGTATGTATGTAAAAACGCTTCTACGCACATACATACACACATACATAAATATTTATATATGTACATATTACATTTCTAAACATATTGAATTTGAAGCATTTTGTATGCAAAACTGTATGAACGGCAAAACTTCTACTCCCACAACTAATTTCTTTGGCTTGTATGGTATGGTATGTACGAGTATATGTGTATGTGTATGGATTTATGCATAAGGTTCTCTGTATTTAAGTTGTAAGTTTGGGCCTGCTTGGCAAGTAAGAAAAATTTTTCTAATGAAAAATTTAAACGTAAACTTTGTTTGAAGAACTTTTAATCTCGATCATAATAAATTTGCATACAAAACGAATGAATACCTTCAACCCATTGAATGAATGCATAAACGCCGGATAAACTAAGTTACGTAAATATATGATGTGTATATGTACATAACAAATACTTTTCAATTGACAGTGAAGCGTCGATATAACGTAGTTGTAGAGGATGGAGATATCCTTAGGTTTTGTTATATTCATGGAATAACAGAACTTCAATGCAACGAAAAGTTTAAAAAAAAAATTTAATAACAAATGTATTCATAAAATCAAGGGTTTTAATTTTTTATAGAGGCTTTTGACAAGGTGACCATAACCGTTAACATACATATTTACAAAGATATAATTAGGCTGGTGTTTATCTGATATTAATTTTTTTTTTCCAAAATTTGTATACAGAAACCCTCTAAACTCTTGTTTTCATAAAAAAAAGAAGTGTCTGAGGTTTAATAAACAAAAAAATTTTTAACACGTGCCACATCGGGGTTTTTAAGAAGAAATAAAACGCATATAATTTAATGATATAGCCAAAAAGATAAGGGTCTCCCATTACGTTTTAAAAATAATTTCGGGCAAGTGACCGCCGCGGCCGGCTTGAATAAATTCCAGCCGAAAGGCCCAACTTTCGACCACTTTTTGCAGCAATAACGCGCCGAATATTATTTTCCAAGGCGTCAATCATCTCGGGCTTATCTGCGTAGACAAGCGACTTCACATAACCCCACAAAAAAAAGACCAGCGGTGTTAAATCGCACGATCTTGGAGGTCACGCCACAGGCCCACGACACGAGATAATGCGCTAACCAAAAGTTTCCTTCAATAAATTGATTGTTTCGTTGGCTTCATGGCATGTAGCGTCGTCTTGTTGAAACCAAAGGTCCTCCACATCCACCCTCCAATTTAGGTACGAAAAAGGTTATTAGTCATGGCTCTACAGTGTTCCCCAGTGACTGTAACATTATGGCCGGCTTCATTTTTGAAGAATTATTGACCAATGATTCCCTCTGCCCATAGAGAACAGCAAACCGTGACTTTTTTAGAATGTAACGGCGTCTCAACAATTGCTTGAGGATTAGCATCACTCCAAATGCCCATTCGACAAAAAGTGAGTTTCATCGCCGAAGAAAATTTTCTTGTGAAAATCGGGACCGGTGGCCATCTCGTTTTGTACCCATTCACCAAACGTTGTTCCGGAGCAAGTATGTTCATTATGAAATGCTAACCCAAACTGAGTATAAATCAAGTAATAGCTGTTTAAAAGACCAACTATGAAAAAAGTATTGTCTCATAAAGATTCCATACTATTTCAGTGAAAAATCGGTTTTTTATATTTTGATGTAAAAACTCTTAACATATGACAGAACGACAGGTAATTTAAAAAAAATCGTAGCTCGCAATATATTAATATATTATACAAATTATTAGGTACTTTATTAAAGACATAGACTCAGAGATTTATAAAAAAATGTGTTTTTTTTTATAAAATTTTGTATACCTTTGTTAATAAAAAATGTCAATTCGCTGAAAAATCAAGTTTGCACCATTTTAAAAATTAAAAAAAAATTTATCTGAGAATAAATTTATCAAAGAATAAACTGACCAAATTTTAAAGCACGTCTGCTTATTGTAGGTCGCTCCATTTTGTGGTATAACACAAAGAAGCACACCATAAATGGGAGGAGAAGCTCGGCCAAACACTGAGCTATAAAGTGTAAGCGCCAAAATTATATTATTTTTATTTTATATATGTATGTATATTCATAGTACTTTTAAAACTCTACAAAAAAACTATTAATATGTGTGTATAACTTTTCTAAAAATTTAGTAAAAAATGCTTGCAATGAAGTGGCATTAGAGTTCCTTTCATTTTAATGACACCTTTTTAAAAAATAAAAAACAAACTAAGAAAAAAACGACTGTTCATTTTAATATAATTGGCTACATGAGCAGCGTGGTAATCCATGCTTTTATACCCTTTTTTATGTCCACACGTATACCCTAACATATTATACAACACACACACATTAACATACCCAATATTAATGTACATAACTTATATAACAAAAACCACAATTTTGCGCTCATCAAACCGAGCGGACGTGTTCCTTCAACTAACCGAGTTAATCATACTTTTTCTTTTTGTCATGCACTTTTTTGGAAGAGTTTTATGTGTTTTGGAAAAAACCTCGAATTGCAACAATTGACCGAAGTGATGGCATAAAAAACTTATAAAGAGAACCAGTGAAAATAAATAAATCATTATTCAATACTAAATGTACAATCTCTTTGATGTATTATAAAAATCGAGTAGTAAATTACATTAAACCATAGTTTACCGGAAAAAGAGCGATTAAAGCTCCATGGGAGGATATTTCCCTTTTGCATGAATACTGAGAAAAAGATAATTTCATATATAGCGCACAAGCTAAGGTCGAAAGGTAGGAAACTCTAGGGACGCCTAATTAAATTGTTTATAACTTTTTAATGCCCACTTTGACAGAAAAATTCATGAGGAAAAATTTGCTCAGCGTCGCAAATTACATAAAGTAAGACACTTGTCGGCGTCCCGCTTCAATTTCACACCTTTTTACTCCAGCGAGAGGACTAATATTGCGAATACTTGTCTCGAAAAATGTATTAACCATCTTTTGTATTTAACATACATATAAACCAGATCTTTTCTCCCTTTTGAATGAAAACGCGCCTATTGAAAAAAACAGTCAATGGCTGAATAGTAACCAGAACTTTTAAAATGCGAAGAAAAGTCACAAGCTACAGACGAAAAGTGTACATTAACGAATAAAGAGCCTACCAGCAGTTGTATCACTGTGAAATCCTTGAATTTTTTAAACAATTCAATATATGTATGTAGACGTTTTTTATTTAGATATTGTTACCAGTGAGTGGTCTCGAAATTAATTTTTCAACAAAGGGAAAAATAATACTTCGTCAATTAATGTTGTGAATCATGCTGCAGGTGATTAAATAAAGTTTCCGAAATTTATATTAAAAAACATATGCATTTATTATTTTTTTAAATTCTTTAATTCTCTCTTTCAGGTTGTTCAAACGGTACCCACAGAGTATGGGCACGCACTATGGCAATTCTACAAGTTAGAGTATAAAAACGATATTAAAATATTTAACTTCGACACGGCACTCCTTGTGCATAGTTTTTTCACTAAAATGAACAGTTTGGAGGGTTCCTAAATAATAATAATTTGGCGCTTACACTATACATATAGCTCAGTGTTTGGCAATGGAGGGAGGGACCTACGGTTTTGTGCCGACTCCGAACGGCAGATGTATTAAATGAGAATTTTTTTCATGGCAGAAATACCCTCGGAGGTTTGCCATTGCCTGCCAAGGGGTGACCGCTATTAGAAAAAAACTTTTTCTATGATTAAGATTTTGCTTGCCCTGACTAAGATTCGAACCTCGAACTCAGAGGCATATCGACTACAGGGTTCCTAAATACAAAACTTTAATCTTGAAAAATAGAAACCAACATTTTGTTAAGCATTTTCAAAGGAATCGGTAAAAAAAATCATTAGATCCAGGTTTCACTGTATGTATACAAAAATATATACATCACTATATATATGGATGGATTTTTTAGTTGAATAGGGTCGCCTGCTGATCCCGAAAAGTTCCTTTGTATCAACGAATAAAAAAAATTATAAAGATTTCTACCAGCTGTTAATAGTACTTATGCATCAGTTGTGATGGTTACAAACTGCTTAAGGCAGTGCTAAACATATTTAATAGATTATTAAGATGATGTAACATTGATAACATGATCTAACGAAATCCAAAAGTTCATAGTTTAAATAAATCATGTGTAAGAAATTGGCAATTATGCGTGTAAATATGTACACACATCGACGGCTGGGAGTGCACAGCTGCAAGAAAACTTTACAAATTTTACATGAAAGTCAAAAATAGTACAAAGCAAAGCACAAATTACTTAAACACGCAAATTTTAAGAATTAGTTACAGGTTTTGGAAACCACTGTTTTTAAATATAACATTTAGTCTTCAGATAACTATTATTATAAACTAAAATAATTTAATATTAGCAAAGGTGTTCGTAATTTATTTCGTTTTAAAATTTTCGAAGGATTGCATATTTTCCACAAAATCGACAATAATATTTGTTGATATTGTTTTAATTTAGTATTTGGTACTAAATAAGTAGATATAATTAAGTTGCAGTGCAATAAACTAATAAACAACTAAAAATTTAACAAAAAATGTACTTGATAAGAAATTTAAATTAAAAAAAAACTTGCTGAAAGAGCTAACCTTTAAATTGACGAGTACCATGAAAAAAATAAAAAATGCTCGAGTTATTTAATAACTTAAATTATTATTTTTTTTTAACTTAATCAAATTGTCCATACAACATTCACGTTTATGTTTATTACATCTTAGAACATAAATACAATTTAAGACGTTCGTGGCAAAGCCTCACACAACCACAACTTGCTGGTAAATACATTAAATAAAAGTAACAGTTTGGCTTTTTTATACGATGTTATCTTAAAGTAATGAAGAGACTTTGCCTTGGAATGCTCGTTTGGTTTTGGATACGACTCTAAAAAATCCAGCCCAATAAAAACCTCTCTCCAATAAATAAGGTTCGTCATCACTGGAGTAAACGATGTACATATATATACTACTACTCGTTTGTACGAAAGATTCAATAATTAAAGGTTGTATAAATTATCACATTCGTATTCTGCAGACATTCGTTTAAGTAAACATATACAATATCTTTGCATAAAAATATTCTTGATAAATATATTTTTAAAAAATTTAACAGGCAATAAATTTACATCCATTTTGTGTTTTTAATTAAACGTAATCATTAAATCAAACATTTCAATTTATTAAATAAAAAAAGTATTTTCCCTAGAAGCTGCATAACTTTCCACACTGTCACAGTTCATTTCGAAATTATGTACAAAATATGATAATATCAAGGAGATTGACCAACAATTTTATAAAAAGTAAGGCCTGCTGAGAACCTACCGCGGGTTGCTCGATATGCAAAAATATGACACAAAGCGCTCCCTGTTTTTGTTTTCACAATAATATTAGTATTTTTCGTTCATTATAGTATTTTCGGCTTATATTAAATACTATTTTTCATTTTTTACTTTGATGTGCTTTAAAATCGTGATTTTTAGTATTTTTTTAAACTATTATTATTGGTTTTGTTTTCTTTTGATGCTTTCAACGCAAACAACTGAAGCGAATTTGCTATTATTTAATAATTTCTGAAGCTAGCGCAATAAATAATGCAGTACACTAAAAGCAGAAAAATATGAGCGCTTACCATAAATCGTTTCGTATCCGATCAGGTTACTCATACGTCATGTACGAAAAATTCGAGTTAACTTACTGCCGGCTCATAATTACAATATTACGTAAATAAGCTTTTCAAATTACTGTATTCTCATCGGTTCTTGGTAAGTGTACAAAGTTTAAATTAAATATGTCCGTTTAAAATGGGTCAGAATCGTGTCTAAAGGATTCGGATACAAACATATATACCATACATACATAAATTTATACATACAGGTGAAGGTAATATAAGCGTGTTAAAAAGACAATGATTAAGAATAAATTCAAAATTATTTTTTGGCTTTTTTTTACTGGTAAACAAATTGAACTTTTGTTAGTAACCTCGCATGTACTTTACTTCGTATATTTCAACTGCACCCATTCCATCCCTGGTACATTCGGAATGAGAACATCCATGACAACCTCAACATCCCGTCCGTAAAAAATTAAATAGCAAATATTAAGCAAAAGTATTTAGACAAATTAAATGAGCACCCAAATGAACTAGCACAATCCCTCACTGATCAAGCAAACCAAATGCGACTAAGGCGAAATTATTTTCCATCCTGGTAGTTGATAGAAGGGACCGTATAGCAAACGTATTCCTCAAATCGGAGGAAAGTTCTACGAAATTAAATTAAGATTTGAAAATTTATTGTCAGTCTCTTTAAGAGAAGATTCATTAAATAAAAACCTATTCGATTAATCCAGCATAAGTCCGGGAATAGTCGCACACCTTCATTCCACTAATTTAGCAAAAAAAAAAATGTGTCAAAAGTACCAATACAAAACTCTGTTTGCCCTACAAAGCAGCAACACTTCAAAGTGGACTTAAACTCACACTGAAATACAGTTCTGTAGTTAAAACTGAGTTTAAAGTTAAACTGAGTTTAAGTTAACTTTATTAAAACCAACCCATTCATACACATATGTTTACATATCTCTTTATGTGATATCGTCAAAACATATTACTCGTTCCAATTAACTAGCCAAAAAAGAGACAGAATGTGAAATATGACAAAGTCCTTACTACTCGTATATCTATAACGTACAAAAGCGTTTCCAAACTTCGTGAGTGCTTGCTCATTCATATATATACGAGTATGCATTAGTTTTATCAACAAATTCTTGAATCACCACCTTTATCAGCTTCATGATTTCTCGCAACTTCACTTTCAATCAAGACTAACTTCCTGAAACTACATCCACTTGTCATACATGTGCATGCACATTATATTATATGCCACATTTACAGTTAACCCAATAAACATTTGGGCTTAGAATTTCAAACGTTTTCTCTAGCGGAAAAATAGATGATATTCGTGGCGACATTTACCTAAAAATATATTTCAATACGTTCATAATAAGCAATGGCAAAACCCCGACGGTATTTCTGTCATGAAAAACCTTTTTATAAAATACACTGACTTTCGACAGCTACTTATAAAACAATTGGCAACAATTACTTAGACCAGACTCACCGTACGCACTCTCAATATTTCAGGCTCTAAAAGCATTTGTTTCCATTTTTCACACAAAATTTGATGCAAATTCTCTGCATGTACAAGAAGTGTTAAAACAGATTTGTTACTTTTTATTTGCAAATCGCCATCCTTCCATAGGTCTTTTAAGCTTTGGGAACAGGAAAAAGTCGCAGGGGGCCAAATCCGGTGAGCATGGTGGCTGACGCATTGTCGTGTTGTTTTTGGCTTTACTTTTATAATAAATTTGTATAAAAATAGAAAATCGCCGATTACAGCAAAACAGGGCGATAATCGATTGTACGTCCCGGCAAAATTTTGAAAAGTCACCTAACTTTTTGAACACACCTCGTTTGTCAACAATTATTCAATTGAAAACGTGAATAAATCGGCTATATCCTACATCAAAGTTCAAATTAGTTTTTTTCCATTATATGTATTTGCTGTTTTCGAATTGAATAGAAAATAGCAAAGTTAAAAATCAACGATTTTTTCAATCAATATGCTGCTGGAAAAAATTATGCGAGAAAAAAATTAAGCCATATATTGTTGTACACAAATTTTTAAAATATTTACAGTTCAGTGTCCGAGAAATGCGTGTATGCATGCCGCAAGGATCTCTGGTCGTATGTGGTACAATATCGTTCCTCACACTGGTCAACAGCAACTAAAACTTCCATAAATGGAAATTAAAATTTAAAACATATCAGAGCGAAAGCACTGTTGTTAAAGATGTACAATACAATTTTCTCTCTTTTTTTAACATTGTTTAAACCATACCAAAAGCGTAGAAAAATTGTATTGTGTTGCGCAAACTTTGTAAAAAAATCGACTGTGCTAAAAACTTTATATTAAATTTAAAATATATGCTTTGAAATGTAGGTATCGCCAGAAATATGTTATTAACAACGTAAAATTCGTCTTGAAAATGCAAATTCATTGAAGCAAAAATTATTTTCAACTCATAATAAATTATAAAATTATAATAATAATAATGTGGCGCTTACACTATATAGCTTAGTGTTTGGCCGAGCTTCTGCTACTCTTTACTGAAATGGCAACTGGCCTGCTACTATCAAAACTCAGATGCCTCCTGTTGAATTTTGACTCCTGTCAAAATTTGAACAAGCTGCGGCATTTAGTTTGTGCTCATTAAGCATTATTTTTTGCGGAAAACTACCATCACTCAAACAAAATCTAAGCTTGATAAATACTATGGGCACGCTTCACTATCAATTTCAGTGGTAAAAAAGTGGCTTAAGTAATTTCGTTGTATCGGTACAAGCACGGAAGTTGCCGAACATTCTGGACGCCCAATTGAGGTTTCAACACGCGAAACAGTTGGAAAAATTCACGATATGCTGTTGGTCGATCGGAGATTGAAAGTGCGAGAGATTGTGGAAGCCTTAGGCATCTCACATGGCTCAGTGGTTTCAATTTTAAATAAAGCTTCCGCAAGATGGATGCCGCGTTTGCTGACAATCGACCACAAACGCAAACGCACACGTGTGTAGTTTCCATGGCAAAAATTCATGAATTGGGATAGGAATTACTCCGTCATCCGCCCTATTATCCGGGTTAAGCCCCCAGTGACTATTTCTTATTTCCAAAAAATTGGTCGGCGAAAAAGGATTTAACTCCAACGATGAAATCATATCACAAACAAATGCCTATTTTGATGCCCCTCGACAAATCTTATTTTTTTGAAGACAAAGTGTATAGAACTCAAAGGAGACTATGTTGAAAAATAAAATATTTGTTTATCCAAAAACTTGAGTTTCATTCAAAAAGTCACGGACTTATTGACCCGCCCTCGTAAATAGTTTTTACAGAATCTACACTTTTTTCAGTATTTCCACAACTTCATTCCTGATTGAAAACGATGTTTCTACAGTGTTGTGTGCAGAGAGCTTAGAATTTTTTTAATTCCTCGCGTTTGGTTCAAGAACACCACAAGTCAAATGAAAGGCTTATACTCCGTTTGCAAAATCTTTCAACAGTGAGGCCAAAACATACAGGAGTGCGTCCAAATTCAATC
Source organism: Philophylla caesio (assembly GCA_963971545.1). Classification (NCBI taxonomy): domain Eukaryota; kingdom Metazoa; phylum Arthropoda; class Insecta; order Diptera; family Tephritidae; genus Philophylla; species Philophylla caesio. The sequence continues at coordinate 57,595,059 of OZ020609.1, read as the reverse complement.
CCAAAAAAGGGTTAAATATCCATAAACACCAAATGAAAATGCTGTTTAAAGCGATTTAAGCAAAAAATATTTGTATGTCAAAATCCGAGTTTATGATTTAAATTTATTAGAAAGCGTTAAATGTCTGAACACATCGTTGGTGGCGTCAATGACGTGGCTTTCTTCGCCGTAAACTATGTTTGAAAAACTTCGCATATATACGCGTACTTTTGTTGCAACAATTCGAAGTTTGCATGGGAGTGAGAGGTTGCACGATAATGAAAAGACGTGAGTTAAGGTCCTGAAGTTTAGCATAGACATACAATTTTTTCACAAAGCAATACATACGAGTATGTCAATATATTCGTATGTGTATATTATCTAAATTTTTTTACGTAAATTTGATAAAACTTTTGACGCCTTTTCGTTATCCGATTATCCCATGATCAATTGAAGTTTTATGAGAGGAGTAGTGATGTGTAGCCTAACAAAAAAGTTGTCTGCTTACAAATAAAGCTCACTGATGAGCTCGGGGAAGATTAGAGTGCTGGTTTTCCAAATGGCGTGAAATAGAAACAATACAAATTGTATTAGAAAAAGTTTTATTAAAATATTTTCAGGAAATCAAGTTAACACGTCGTTCGCCTGTGAGGATCGCCAATAGAAGGGGCGAGAGCATCGGCTCACCAGCGAGTTTGATGTTGTGAACAAAGATTTTTGACGGACACGGCAAGCTAGGGTTACCATTTGGCGAACGGAGTAAGCATTCACTCTAACAAACGTTCGGAGGTCCCACAGGTATCCCTTCTAGGCCTTATATTATGGAACACAATTTATGATGGTGTGCAGTTTCGAAGAGACTATACCTCATAAAAGCAATATCTTATGCAAAAAAAATAGGAATATTCAGGACTTGGCTTTGAAAAGCGAAACTTGAGTTGGTTTTCCGGTCGCCTGAAACCATTCATTAAATACCTAAAAGTGTTAATCGTCTCTAAAATGACATTTAAGGAACACCTCGGGAGAGTAAATGACAGACATTTTCAAAATTAGACTACTTCGATCATGTTGTATGCAACTCCAGTGTGGCCGAATGCAAAGGAGTCTCTTCTAAAGAATGTATCGTGATGTTTAAAGGCTTAAGGATTTGCGGCTGGCTGACTGATGCGCTTTCTCCCCTGTGATGCAATGCCTAACATTATTCACACGGAATGTACAGAATTGAACAAGCTTTGTAACAAGGAATCAATTGTGGGTACTGCGATACCACAAAGTCCAATGAAAGAAAAAAGCCTTGTTCGTCGATTCAATTTAATCTTTTTATTTGAATTGCCTGAGCATTTCTTATTTATCTCCACTGGCAAATGTTATACTTGTAATTGATATCAATGTTAGATATAAATTTGGAAAGACTGGAGAAACATTTTTTTTTTTTAATTTTGTGATTATTGGGTATACACGAGCGTTATCCACATATAAATGACTTCACGTTGTTGCTTCATATATTACTGCAAGTATCACCTGCTGACTTGCCGCCGCCGGAAATGGAGGTTTCTAGCACGTTGCGAAATTCCACAACTGACTGCAATCAACACCTTTGCGAACATTCTATTTTTTTTTTTAATCTTTTCTTCACTTTACGAGTTTTCCTCCCTTTTGGAAATTTATGAGCAACTAACATAGAGAAGGAATATATGCAGCGTTGCCTTCTGGCGGCCAATGCTTCACCGCTTACCGCCTCAATCGCTACGGGAATTCACTGTTACGATTTTATTGGAAACGGAAACGCTCGTGGCAAGTAATCACTTAAATACTCAACCACATAAATTGAAAATTTATTGCGCTTTCCTATCACCTGGCCTTTTTCGCGGTCATACATACATATGTACATGCATACAAACATTCATATATTTATTCACACGCATTTACAACATATGTACTCGTTTATGTATGGATGTGTATATGTGTACAATGTATCGGAAATATTTTTAATTATCCCACGGTAATTGCAAGTTGCCGCTACAACTTAGCGTTGGCAGGAGATACAACAAGCAGCAACCAGAATATTAATTTGAAGAAAGCAAGCTGGTTTCGCGTGCAGCGTTTAAGCAAAGGAAGTAATAAATTTTGCGGTTCTTATTGAATGAATTTTCAGTGGAAGTTTGAAACGAAATCTTAAATTGGGGTATATAAAATAAATGCTGATCGTTATAGAAAAGTAGATATCTAGAAAGTCATTATTTGTATCTATGGTCTACTCTTTCGATTGCCATGATTCGAGTGCGATCCCATGTTAAAGTGGTATTTTTTAACTAAAATATTAGTAACAAATTGGAGGTGCAACATCAAGAGTTATTGTCGACGCAGTCTCAGGTATACCGCAGGGTACCCACTGTGGACAACTCCTGTTTTTGTTATTCATTAACGACTTGCCGGTTTTTTTTCAAGTCTACAAACTGCCTACTGTTCACTGATGTTGTGAAGCTACTCAGTTGTATGAAGCTACTCAGACAGTTGCAAAGTGCACCATGATTTCGATGAACTTGTAAAATGGTGTACATTAAATCGGTTACATTTGAATAAAAATGAGTGCTACGTTGTTACATTTTCTAGAAAGACTTTGAATAACATTATATATGATTACGATATGTTACTGTAATTGCATTGGCAGGTCAGCTTATATACGCCTTGTTTGTTAAATGGGTCTTCGGTATTCATGCTGGTTCGATGCAGTTTTCCTAGGTTATTCGTTGTTTTAAATGCTGTCTGGATGTTTCGTTTTTTGAAAAAGTTTGCCCATTTTCTTTTGTCTTTCTCTACGCCGTTTTTTCTCTGTCTGTCTTTATTTTGTCGGATTTTATGCACAACATTATTTTTGTATCCGTTATTCTCAGCTTTATTGTAAATTGTTCTTAGTTCCTTCATGTATCCTTCTTTTGATAAAGGTGTATTTTCCAGTATATTAGTTAAATGTCTTAGTGCGGCCACTTTATGCTGTTGAGGATGGTTTGAGATATTGTGAATGATGGTGTCTGTTGCTGTTGGTTTCCTATATATTTCGTATTTCCTTGAAGATTTAATCTATATTGATTGTTAAATCCAGATTGTTAATTTCTCCATCCATTTCTTTTTCCATCGTATATTTTATGTTTCCATGTTGTTTGTTTAGATATTATAATATTTCTTCCTCATTGTCGTTCTCGATTACGCAGATAATGTCATCAACGTATCTGGCATAACATGTTACCCCGAGTTTCTTAGTTAATTCTTTCATGTATCTCTGTTCTAGGTTTTGCATGAAAACCTCCATGAGGATGGCCGAAGTTGGGTTTCTTATTCCCAGCCCGTTTGTTTGCCTGTATATTTTGTTGTTGAATTTAAAGTAGTTTTGGCTAAGCGTGGTCCTTAGGGTGTTTGTTATCTGTGTTGTTTTAATTTTGTCTTTAGTTTTTTCAAGTAAAGTCTTTCGTACTATGTCAATTGTCTCTGGAAGGGGTATCGAAGGATATAATTCTTTAATATCAAATTATACTAATTTTGTGTTTTTTGTTATCTTTACTGTCCCAAGTTTCTCTATGAGTTCTGTCGTGTTGGTTATGGCGTATTGGTTATTAAGTTTCAACTTCTCAGGGGATGGCGCATACGTTAAGCAAAATGAATTGTAGCCCGGCGCCGATGTGTAGTTTAATATAGGCCTCACTGGAATATACGGTTTGTGTATTTTTGGTTGTGCAATTAGTGGAGGTGACTTCGGGTCCATTTTGCTTAACGTATGCGCCATCCCCTGAGATATAATGTTAGTTGCTTCTTTTATGCTTTTTTATGCTTCTTTTAATTTCTATTTGGTAATTGTCAGTTGGGCCTTCTGTGATCCTTTTGCATTTCATTTCAGTAAGTAATTCTTCCGTTTTCTTTATGTATTCTCCTTTTTCGATGAGCACTGTCGTATTACCTTTGTCTGCTTTCATTGTAACAATATTATGGCTAGTTATTTTTCGTTTTAATTGTCTAACGACTTTTTCTTCTGCATTGTCTTCTGTTTTGTCTGTCGTTTTTAACTTGATTCTCAATTATTGCCCTGCACATGTGCCTCGCATGCTCTTGCTCTTCGCGTCTATAATTGACTGCTCAGTTCTTTTTATTATGTTTTTTTTCTCTAATGTTATGCTTGTGAGCCTTCTCTAGTATTTTCCTTTCTTTGGTGTTGATAGCCATATCTGTTAGGTTTACAAGCTTTGTGTGATATTCATTTTCTTTTTCCTTGTTTTTTACTCCTTAAAACTCTGTTAACTTATTAATCTTCTTCTGCAATATTTTATATTTTCCCTGCATTTTCTGGTCTACGCGAAATACATATATGATTACCATTTAAACAGCTGCACGATATCTAGATGTGACGAGACGAAAGATTTGGTTGTTATCTTTGACTCAAAGCTTATATATTCGAAACAAATCGACTATAACGTATCTAAAGCTTTTGCAATGTTAGGGTTTATAAGAAGAAACACAAGAGAGTTTAATGATCCATTTACTTTGAAATCACTCTATATTTCACTAGTCAGGCGTCGCCTCGAATATTGCTCTTTGATATGGATCAATGGCCGTATTAACTGTACGTGCCTTGCAAATTTACTAAAATTATATATTCCACCACGAAACATGAGGAGTAATCGTTTATTTGAAAGTGAACTGCAATTTTCTATTTATGGTGATAATGAACCAATTGCTTGATGTATAAATTTTGTTTTTTTATGTTCAACTACCCCAGGCCATAAAAAAGTGGTGGTTGTACATTTATGTATTAATGTACTTTTGTAGTCCAATTAGTTTTAATACCACAAAGTGCAAACTTTAAGGGGCTATAATTTACCGTTAATTTTTGACAATTTATTTACCAACGTTCTTCCGCAGTTCCCTCCATATAAAAAAAAATCTAGCATGGCAAAAAAAAACGTTGTCTTAAATAATTAAATATTATTTGAACATGAAATCTGCGCTATATTTTACTTACACTAAATTACAGTGTGGCCGCTGTGGTCAAGTTGGTAGCGGTGCGTGCTATAGCTCGGTATGCCGATGAGTTCGAGGTTCGAATCTCAGTCAGGGCAAGCAAAATCTTAATCATAGAAAAAGTTTTTTCTAATAGCGGCCACCCCTCGGCAGGCAATGGCAAACCTCCGGGGGAATTTCTGCCATGAAAAAGCTTCTCATTAAATACATTTGCTGTTCGGAGTCGGCACAAAACTGTAGGTCCCTCCATTTGTGATATAATATAAAGACGCACACCACAAATGGTAGGAGAAGCTCTGCCGAGCACTTAGCAATAAAATGTAAGCGCCAAAATTATATATAAATTGCAGATAGATTGAAATTTTTGATAAGTTTTGTTTGTGTAATTATTATTACTTTTATCTATAATATTACTCGCAATTTTCTAAACTTTATGCATTTAAAAACGAATGTACGTATGTATGTCGTTGACTTTAGAGAAGCTAAGTGCTTTTTTTAATATCAAATTGAGAGGCAGTATGAATATACACATTTTATCAAATTCATTATTACTTGAAAAGTAGGCTTAGCAGCTATTTACACTAAACCAACGATGTGCAAATTTGTTGTTTTTTAATTACAAATAGAAGTTATATCTTCTCCATATATATATACCAAAATTAACAGGCCTATTCCAATAAAATCTCACAACTGAGTTGTGAGCAAAAATTTGAGAGAGTTTTTTGAGGTATAATTTGTTAGGTCATTCTTGGCCACACCTCATAAGGAAAAAGCTTAACAAAATCACCACACGAAGTGAAAAGAGTTTTGCTGTCAAAAAGAAACGAAAGACAATAGCATAGGCATAGGCGCAAATAAATAATTATAATAATCTGCATTATTATTATTTGTACAAACCAAAAGTGATTTACATATGTACATATGTACATACATTAATTGTAATGAAATTAAAAATACAATAGGGGGATTCTCCAAGTCTTGCAAGATTGCACGATTGCACGAAATGCGAAAATCCAATACCAAAATATGCAAAAGTACGAGAACACCCCATTGCAGAATCGTAGCATTTATAAATGAAACAGCTGATGTGAAGTGTCAAACTCTTGCGAATATAAAAACAAACAAACAAAGATTTGACAAAAGTTTAACGAATTTATTTTTAAAATGCCACGTAATTCAGAAAAACAAAAACTAATTAATTTTATGATTCAAGAAGCCGCTTTTAATATTCTGCTCCTGGATGGTAACTATTTGCTTACTTTATTAATATTTACAAATGTACTCGCAGACACAGACAATTTTAACTTTTTAGACAACGAAAGTTATTGGCGGATAATGGATGAATTGGATGAAGAACTTGCAGTTGTTTTATCGAATCATCGCGGGAGTTATCAACATGTGCCCAAATGCTTGGAATGGAGATCTACTGTCCTTGACCAATTAGATGAAGGACGGTTTCAACAGATGCTCCGAGTATCAAGAGATCAATTTAAGTTGCTATTATCCTTGATCAAAAATAGTGCAGAGTTTAACAACACTCATTCCATCAGACAATATTCGGTAGATCTCCAGCTAGCCATAACTTTATACCGTTTAGGTTCATCTGGTGAAAATGCGGCGATTCGGAAAGTAGCTACACTGTTTGGAGTAGGAGATGGTGAAACGCTTTACAAGATCACAAAGCGAGTATTTTTGTCTTTTTTGGAACTAAAATCTAAATATATCACTTGGCCTGATGCAAATGAAAGACGTGAAATCGTTAAAACAACATACAATGAGATGCCACATTGTATAGGGTACATTGATGGTACTGAATTGAAACTTGCCGAAGCACCAGTGGTTAATCATTCAGCATATTTTTCAAAAAGTCGAATCTATTCCATAAAGGCACAAGTCGTATGCGATTACCAATTAAGGGTTCGACACGTCGTTGCGGGACACTTTGGTAGTGTACATGACGCTCGCATGTTTCGTACTAGTGCTCTCCACACTCAGGAAGATTATTTTTTTTCTTCTTCTCAATGGCTAGCAGGCGATTCTGCTTATCCATTACTGACAACTCTTATCACTCCATTTCGTTCAAACTCCCAACAATTGGACTATACCAAGCGTAAAGGTTTCAACCTACGTCATAGCAGATTTCGCGTGAGGATTGAACATTGCTTTGGAATTCTGAAAGAACGCTTTGGCAGTCTTAAAGAATTGAGAATACGTATTCAGGACGAAAGAAGTCATAATCTCTGTTCCAATTGGTTTATTGTTTGTTGCATTTTGCATAACATCTTAAGAGCTACTTCTGATGATACAGAATATGTCGGCAATACGGTTGCTGATAACGAAGGAGAACCGGATGAACTTTCTCCAAACGAAAATTATCAGCGAACTTCCGAAGCAGAGGTCAAGCGCAAATATTTGTACTCAATAATGTTTTGCGACCAATAAAATATGAAAATACATACCCGTATTTCTACATATATTTGATTCCATTCATTGTTTTATTTGAATTCAAACATTTAAACGTACAGCAGATCCCTTGAAAAAATTATAGCCCATATAAAGGACAATATATGTGCCAAATCTTATTCAAATCGGACCAGTCGTCATATAGCAATATGTAATTTAAGAATTTTTTTTGCAAAGGGTGTTGAGCATTTTCTTCCATATAACGTACCATCAAAAGTCCACTTTTGAAGGGGGGAAAGGCTCAACACCCTTTGCAAAAAAAATTCTAATAAATCAACGGTTCATTATAGCTGTCGGAAATTTACACTTTGTTTTACTAAAATTGAATGGGCTACAAAACTGCGTACTCAGAATTTTTGTAAAATTCCTTAATAAAAAGTTTGAAATTTTGACGACACTTTTAAGAATTTGTTTAATTTTTTAAAAGTTCATATAAACTTTTGAAGTTTTGTTAATATCGCTTCGAGTAGATCTTTCACTTAATTTTAAATGGAAATTGTCAAAAATAAATTAATTAATATAGGTTTCAAGAAATATAAATTTCAAATTCACTATTATTTTTATGAACACCACTGTATGTACACACATAGGTGTACAATGTGATATCGGGTATAGAAGCTCCACTATTCCATACATACAAATGCAGAAAGGCTTGTAAAAAATAAGTTTTATTTATATTTCATTTGAATATTTTTTATCAATTTCATATATGGCCACTCTTTCTTTCATTTCTAATTCTAACTTTTTCCATTTATCCTCTAATTCCAACTTTTTTGTTTCAATTTCCAGCTTTCTCTCTTCTATTTCCGTATATCTCTGATATTTCTTTTCTTCGAAATCGAGTCTTTTATTTTCCATGGCAATTTTTTGCGCTTGAACAGCCGCAAGTTGGCTTATTGCAGACTTTGGTGTTCGCGACGCTATTTTTCGTTGTAATGAGGATGAAGGGGTGGAAACTGGCTCAGAAGAAGTTGCGGTATTTGATGGCGCAGCACTTGGTGCTTCGACGTTCTCTTGAAACCCCACATCGACTTCGTTGACTGGCGCAGGACTCGCTGGAGACAGCTGCGACGAAGACGAGGCAAAAACGTCTGTCGTCACTAGTACCGGTTGAATATTGGCAACGCGTTTGCCAAAAACCTCCTTCAGCCGGTCAAAATGCGGACACATTTTAGCGATTTTTGCTGAAATTTTTTAAGAATTGATTATTTACGCCATAAAGTAGAGTAAAATCAAAAATTTACCAACCTTCGATAGTTCTACCATCAGATTCGTCCAAGAGTCCTGCGCCAGTTGATGCCAGCCAATCATTTGCTTTGTTGTACTGTGCCTTCAAATGCCGCACCTTCCACCGCACAAGCTCCCAGGAGGCGTCCAACTGCACTTTTTCTAAAAAGCGTTTGTAAAAAAATTGTGCAGTTGGAGTCTAAAAAGACAGAAAAACAAATTAGATTTAAAATTTACACAAACTTATTAACAAACCTCAAAAGCCGCCTCCTCATGCAAGTAGTCAATTATGAGGAGCACCTCACGCTCGCTCCACTTCTTATTGGTTTTTTCTTTTTTGAGGGTGGCGCACCTTCCTCCGTCATTTTTATCTAAACATATAAAATAAAGCTTTAATAATTGATAATAATATAGCAAATTGTACAAAACTTACCTTTCCCAACAAATATCAGCACAATAATAATTTGACAAAAACAAAAGACAGCTGGGACAGGGTTGCAATTACTTTGCTACATTTCTTTGAAAGAAAATATACACGGGTTTAGATGTAGCATTTTTTTGCAGGTATTGCATATATTTTTTGCGTGTGTTTTGTTGTTGTGGCATTGCACGGATTGGAAAACTTTGCAATCCGTGCAATCCGTGCATCATGCAAGGGTTTTGCAAGACTTAGAGAATCCCCCTAATATCTTTTAGTATTTAAAAGCTGTAAATTCTAAAGGGACGTTATATAACGACCCCTAACTTTTACACCCACTCTTGCATTTTCTTTACTCCAATACTTCTGCACAAACAAGCAATAACTCCGCCATTCCTGATATTTTTTTATTTAAAAAAATCAACACACGACACTGATTACGAACGAAAATTAACAAAATATTGTAATAATTGCTCAATTGCCACTTTACTTGTTAGCTTGAAATCTGCCAGGGTTTGCAGGAGCCGAGTTATTTCCAACAACCGTATTTTGGGTGCGTTTTATAATTGTCTGATGGTATTTGAAAGTGCGATTTCAAAGAAAACAAAACGAATAATTAAGTTAAACACAAGGCTTTGAATTGATTTGAGAAGTTATTCGCTTCCATTTACACATCAAATACGTATACCACAGAGTTCAAAATGTGTTTAATTTATTTCAATTTGTATGACAATACCGTAATAAATAATATGAAAAAGTCCAATTTTAAAAAATCTTTTAAATATTTTCGTACATAGCTGTTAAAAGTCCCTTATATACCAAAAAATGAGCCCTAGAGTTCACTTGTGCTACAAAGTTGTAAAATTCTGCGAATTTGGCAAGACATATTGTATAAAATTGTGTGTAGCAAAGATCTGGCGTACTGCAAATATCTGGCCCTTTGCAAGATTTAACAGATTTAAGACATCGCTTATAAGGTCCAATTAGTGGATTGCCGGTGGGCTTAAGTCTTTCACACATTACACTAGGCAGAATCTTATATGCGATATTAAGAAGACTCATCCCGCGAAAATTGGCGCAAACTGCAGTATCTGCCTTCTTGTGGATTGGGCAGAGCACACTTAAGTTCCAATCAGTAGGCATGCGTTCTTCCGACCATATTCTAGAGATGGGCTCGTGCATGCACTAAACGAGCTCCTTTCCGTCGTACTTGAATAACTCAGCTAGAAACCCATCGTGCATATTTTGAATTTATATTTTTGACCGTTGTACATACCAGCAAAACCGCAACTTTCAACAAATTTAAAACACCTTTTCTGTAAAAAAAAACCGAATACCATTTTCATTTATGTATAATATACTGTGAATACGAGTAAATACTAAAAAAGAGTTTTTTACGCAACATGTATGGTAGAAGATTTGTGTTCATTTCTAAAATTTGTTTTTTTTTTTTTGTAAACTTTACTTTTTGGGTAAATGCGTGAGATGTACTGCTGTAGCTTGTATGTATTAAGTACATATATACCAAAATATGCGTACATGGCTTCTTATATGGATATATTTTCCTAAAACCCAATACGATAATCGGAGTTTTATTGCTCATACGTTATATATACACACACACCTACTCGCACATACATATTTATATACTCGTATATGTGTTTTTATAGAAACTTATTTTTTTGCCCCTTTCATTTCTCATTGCATTCTATTGCTTCCTTCCTCAACTTTCAGATTTCATTGGAACTATGTACGTAGAAAATGTGCACAGTTTTCAAATACAAAATGCTACACTTTAGCATCACATGGCATAGAAAAACGAAGTTTTCATGAATTTCACAATGTCATCCAGTTATTCAACGCAAGCGTTATTCCGCTTCAAAGCGTCTTGGCAGCTGCTGCGACAAAACTTTTACACCAAAAATATCTTTAGCACGCTAATTTATCAGCGACACTAGTGAACAATGACAAAGCAGCAACACAAAAAAACCAAAAAAAAACTTATAACAATAGTCGAGAATGGAGAAAATTGTCTCATTAAAACAATAATAACGGCGAATAATTGAAGCGGCAGAGTCGGTCGGCGACAACACCGCTAAAACAATCTGAGCAATGCATCGCCGCACAGCTTACTATGAAAAGTAAAACTAAAATTAAACAACAATAATGGAAAATGGCGACAATAAATTGCACCGCTAGGCGAGAGGGCACAAATGATAAGAGTTTACCAAATTTGCTGTTGAAACTTCCCTCGAAAACTTAGAAGCGTTGGCAAATCGGACAGCGCAAGTGAATTTTATGACATTACGAGAAATTACTACCAACCATGGAATCGGTTGTTGACTGGCCTAGTATCTGTTTTCGTTGTGACATTATTTTCACAAATTTTATTGTTAGTAATATAATTTCCTGTTTTGTTGAACATTTGCTAACTTTTTGGCCGTCAGAAGTAACACCTCAACGGACAAGTGACAGGCGGACATATACATACACACACACACACACGCATATACTCGTACATAGCGCACATAACCACGTTGGCATTTCAGTTGCATACTTGACAGGTGGCGTAGCGGTACAGTCAAGAACTCTTAAGTGCATTCTATAGTTACATTTGTATGCTTGTTGTAAGCGCTGTATGCTGTAAGTAGCTACAAACAAACGCGTAAGTGTGCAAGTGTGACTTAATTTTGTATTATATTTTATTTGTTTCCTCGTTTTGTGCTTGTGATTTTTTTTTTTTGTTTGCAAAAACTGTTTCCCCAAAAAACTTTCAAACACAACCGCTGGCATCGGAAAAGTTTGTTATAAACTCAGTCTACTTCGGTGTTCCTTTTTTTTGTTTAGCGCTTTGCTTGTCGCATGTGTTGCATGCGGCATTTACGTGCAACGTAGCGTGGCAAGGCATGTTATTGTTGCTGCGGCGTAATGCAGCGGAATGCGCCTGCAACACATACATACACACACACACATACATATATATGTATACAATATACAAGTATGTTCATGCAACAACGGTGACGCCAACAGAAGTTTTATGCAATTTGCATTGTGTTGCGATTTTGTGGCAAAGTCTACCCACTTCTTTCGGCGAAATGCAACACCCCGTCGCAAATGAACTCTCTCTCTCGCGCACTCTCTCTTCACCTCCTTCTCTTGGCTGACGCCACATCTTGGTCTCCGAACGCCATCGTTGCGGTTGCCCTTCCATTAAAAACATTTGTCGCTTTGTTTCAAATATGGCAACTCATAAAATTTCGTTTCGTGGCATGCAAATAAAGCAATAAAGCAAAAACTGAAAATTATAAAAAAAAACAAAAACAAAAACAAAACAAAAATTCATAAAATTTTTGCCGCATTTGCGCATTTGAATTTTTTGTATTCTGTTTATTGTTGAGTTGAGTTTTCAAACACCAACAATTGTCAACTAAATTTCGCCATCGCCCTCACTAAAATTTCCACATATTGCAAGTGATTTGGTGGCACTGTTGGTGATGTTGTTGCCGTTTCGTGGTGGCTGCAGCAGTCATTGTATGTGTTTGTGGCGCAAAGAGTTTTAAGTGCTTTTCCTGTTGTCGCCTCAAAGCTTTTCACAACACAATTTTGAATTACATTTACCACTATTGTTGCCGGTGTTTATGGCTGCAGGCTTCTACATATATACATACATACATACATAAGTATGCTTGTACTTGAATACATGTTAACACATACAGACACACGTTTGCATATATGTACATATGTGTGCATGTAAAATTATGACTGCCAGAAAACAATAAATGTGTTATGTATTTATTTATGAGTGCGGGCAGATATTTATGCCTGTTACTGTACTTGCAAATGTATATATGTATGTATGTTAAGCACAAATGTTGGCTAATGTCGCATTTCGCCTTGAAGTGGGGATTTATTTTTAGGTCTAAGTTTTGGTCACCCACTGGCAATGAAACAATCTGACAATCATAATGCTATATAATTTGGGTCTTATTTAGTTACTGTTGGCGTAGTACAAGTAGTAGTACTTAAAGACAATCCTCCAAACATATGTACATATGTATGTTTGTATGTACTTCCTACTATCTGCATAAATGTAAATACCTTAGGCGCCTTAACCGGTAAATGCAGATATCAAATTATTTAATACAATTTAAAGTATAAACGAGTATTTCTGGTATAAAACAAAAATGTAGGAAATGTGTATGTTTGTAGTACGAGTACGTACATATGTAGCTCAACATCGACACCGTTTAATGTGTTAACCAAATTTGGTAAGGGATAACAGAAAATTGTTTCACCAGATGTTAGTTGGAGTACATACATACAATAACTTTGCACCTTTTCGGCTAAATAAAAGGGCGACGAGCAACATTTGAAAACTAAGCATTGGATTTGCTTGATTTCATTCGACAATTGTCAGAAATGTACTAAATGTACATGAAAGTTCGCCAACGCTTCGGCCCAGCGCTTGTAGTACTTCAAAGTTGTGAATTGTGAAAAGTTTGATTTGACAGCGGTTTGAAGGCTTTTAACATTTTTAGTTCTCAAATTGTGATGTGCTGATTTGAGGGTTGCAAAATGCTAACCAATACTTTAAATTCGGTTTTTTATACCGCTTTTGCGATAATATAAACTAGAAATTGGAGTAAGAACTTATTGCCGCTTTGGTACCTCGAGTATATTCGTTATTATCGCAAATATTGGTAAAAGTTTCAAAGATTTATATTTCTTCAGTTTATATAAACCACATGAAGTTTTAATCGAGAAAAGCAAAAATTCAACTTTTACTCAAATTTTGGATCGTATTGCTACGATCTTAACTTATGGAAAGCTATCTTTAAAAATTACGGCCTAAAATAGCAGTGTTTTACAATGTTGCGAGTAGAGATAAAAATGACAAAATGAAATTAAAAAATAGTAAAAAAAAAGAATATATGCTGTTTTGTCATAACTACTTTAGATAATAAAAAAAAGTTATGAACTCACAAAGTAGATAATTTCAGAATTGATAAAAAGTTGTCTGAAAATGGGAATGTCCAATTTGGTACTCAATATTTTAACTGCCCGATTAAAATATATATATACAAATGTTCAATATAGAAGGTTAATCAAGTTTTATGTTTTATAATAAAAAAAAGACATTTTCTTTGCTTAATTATAAATATCAAAAATGTGATTGACAAATTATAAAATTTTAAACATTAGTAAATATTTCATAATAAATCAAGAACACAGAATCGGGCAGTAAGCTATTTTACGAGATACACCTTAGACTTTCTGCTCGCTGAAGCTTATTATAAATGAAGAATGGTTATACGAAAAATATGCTGAATGTTAACATCATCGAGTTGTACCCTTATGAAAAGAAAAAAATGAACCATGAAACCAAGTGAATGGCAGAAAATCGATACTTTAGCGCGTTATAAAAAAAATCATTTTAAATCAATTTTTAATTCCTTTTTATATATTATTTTGCTCTCGTACTGTTTTTTCCGTTACATTAAATAAAAATGAAACATGTGTAAATTAACTTGAAATTGAGAAAAATTTATGTTGAGAATTAAAAAAAAACCAAAAAACTTATCACATTTTTTCCATATTTTGGTTTGGCTAGCATATGTATTGTTTATATAGAAAATTGAGCTGCATTTTAAAAATGATCGTTGCAAACTTCCGTCAAAATTAAATTTAATATCATCGGCAAAGAGTAGCTTTCGAAACAGAATTTGATTTATGGATTTTAATTTTATTGACATAAACGGGGCTTATTGACTTTCAGACTTTTCTTAAATTGTCATTTCGAAATTTCAAAAGTTTTTTAAAGAATCTTACAGAACTTAAATTTTCCTTATTCAATAAATTCTTTCAACTGAATCAGACGTATTTTTCATTTCGCACTCTGGATTTTTCTTACATATGTAAGTATAAATTGATAATATATTCGAATGTCTGGCATTTTTTATGTATTTATTAATTTAATTTTAGCTTTTTCGATAAAAAAAACGCGGGTTTTCGTTAGAAGCAGAAATTGTATAAGAGCTTCAGTAAAAATACTGTGAAAAATCAATTGCTATAGTTAAGTTCTTTAAACTCACCCTTGGTTATACTTAAATGAATAGGTTGTATATGAAACTACGTAAAATAAATTACTTTGATGAAGGCGGTGTTTTATCTGATCTAAACTTTGATAATAATGACGAAAGTCATTAAATTATATATGTACTTTGATTCAAATTTATAATAAATAAGATAATGAAAACATGATGTTTTTATGTTATTTATACTATCTTCTATTTTCCAGAGTGTAAATTATTACTTAGCTGAGAACTTGATTTGTCGCAGTGGTATGACTATTAGAGGATTTCTTAATTTCTTTTATTACGACTTTTTGAGTTTATGTATGTATGTATGTCGTTTACCATTATATTTTTTATTTTTGCATTCCACAATAAATAAAGGGCCTTTAAAAAATTTTAGGAAAATCGGAGGCCGCTTACTATTTTTGTCCGCAGCTTATTCTATGTAAACATATGACTATATGGGATCACAAGTCGCGCACTATGTGTGGTGCGTATAAATAGACTGTTGACATGCAATAAAAAATTGCATGTTTTCCAATAAATGACAAATATAATTGTTTGTATGCTATCTATTTGGTTTATATATTTTACTTAAATAATGTCCATCTAATAGAGCATATGTGAAACGAACTTATTTAATACTTAAAAAGTCTATTTAAAATGTGTAAGTGATAAAATAATTAAAATTGAGAACAACTTGATTAAATGACCTTATGATGGAAAAATTATTAGCACAATTGAATTCAATATTTCCACTGATGGTTCTTCAGTTTTTCGGAATCTATCAGCTTCGGTTGTTCAACTTTTCGATTGAATATTTTTTATATTAAACGGTATTTACAACTCAAATACGTGATTTTGTGATTTGCTATAAATTACTTTTATTTGGAAATGTAACTTTAACTTCTTTACATTAACTTCTAATTAAATTTTAACAATTATTTGTTGTTAACCTTCTGCTTACAAATATGCATTCATGCCCATTTCTGCTCTTTTCACTTAGATGCTTCTGTTAGAAATTATATACTTTTCCATACAAATCCAATCGATTGAATATTTTCCATTTACAATTTTACTCTTAATTGAATAATAATCAAATTACTACACTCGCATACATATTGACGAATATTGGCAACTTAATTTCTTATATTTTATTTCTTATTTTTTAAATTAAAATACAGTATATTCTCTATAGGAAAACGTATAACCAGATAAGACTCCAGGGATAAAGGTAGTGAGTCGGAAGTGAATAAAGAAACTTAAAACTTTTTGTACTTTGGCTAACTTAGCTCGAGTTAACTTCATGGAAAAAAAATTCTCACCCCTAAAAAGGTTTCAAAAAATCAGCTTAGAATATTGTTTACTTATGTCTTTAATTGGTTTTATACTTGAAAGGAATCAATGAAAATTTGTATTCAATATGATTTAAATTGATTTTACATTTGATAAACATATTTTAAAATTCAAAACTTGTTAAATCTAATATTTATTATTTATTTTTAACAAAAATGAAATCTGTATTCCCTACTACTTTTACGAAATAGTGGTATTGGGTTTGCATGTTTAATTATTTATTATTTTTTATACATTATTATGTTCAACTATAACTTTCTAATTTAATAAAAAACAAAGCAAGCTTTGTGTTTTTTTTGTGAACTATCTAAAAAAGTATTTATATTTAGGAAACTCTAATGGATTTGAAATATGATGAGCTGAATTACCGAAATATATAGAAGTTGATGACCGTTTATGAAAACAGCTTCAAGAAGTTAAACAAGTAAAAATTTGTATCTGGAAACATATTTAAAATAAATAAAACATCTACTTTTCAAAAGGTAAATATTAAAACCACAACATATTATTTTTATAAAGTGTTTAAATGCTCCTACTAAAGTCAACAGTTGTCGTTAACTTCTTTGCTATAAGCCTGAATAAAGATAAATTAAAATGTTCCACAAACTGTGCGACCGTAGAACAAGATGTAAGTAGCATAAGAGTACATAATTATTAAATATAACAAAATGTTAAACACTTAACAAACGCTTATATACTCGTATGTGCATTATTATTATTTACACAGTTTTCTTGCTTATCCTGCCTTAAGCGTTGTAACTTAGTTTATTCCACAATTAAATTTAATCGTGCACTGAAAAATTGCCCCTTATAAAAAAATAATTCACTTCTTCACGGTAATT
Source organism: Philophylla caesio (assembly GCA_963971545.1). Lineage (NCBI taxonomy): Eukaryota > Metazoa > Arthropoda > Insecta > Diptera > Tephritidae > Philophylla > Philophylla caesio. Next base: position 57,577,690 of record OZ020609.1, on the reverse strand, counting down.
GTGTAAGTGTAAAAGCTGTAATTATGTTTATAATTTGTTTGGACCGCCCGCGTTCTTATGACCTTTGCCGTTTCTTAGGCAGGAATTATTTACCACTAATGTAAATGACGAATGCTCAGCTCATAACGCGATTTATTCACAAAATTTTTAATAAGCTTCAACTCATTCGAAGTTCAATTCCATTATTTCTGCAAATTTCTATGTAAGGAATGGCACCGGAACCGGAAGATAAAGACTTTAATTCTAACTTCTCAGGTTTTTGTGCTACGATTTCCGATGACGGCGATGTAAGGCGATAATATCGACGCTTTTATTTATTAACTCGATTTGTGGATCTAGGCAACGAGCATAATCGCCGACGCAACTAAATTCAATATTGTCCCAGCTAACGTTCCTCCGCACACTGGTCCCGGAGCGCGAAAAACTTAGCCAAAATTCCAAAAAAAAGATCGCATTTCAAATGTAGTGTACTAAGTATATTTCTCACTTGAGGTCCTCTGTGCATACTTTCGTTAAGTCGTTCCGGTCGGAACTTGAATATCTCGTCTCCTGCGCATTTCATAAGTGAGGGTTACTGAAACAGCTGAGTCATTGCTTTTTAACGTTACTGATCGCTGACTGGATTACGACGTTAAAAAGTTTATTGTTGTATTTTACGTGTATTATATTATAACATGGAGAGTACCTCAAGAGGTAAAAAAGAGATTTATAATTGACATATCGAAATATATATGAACATCTTGCATATGTTTGCGTAAATGGAGTTTTTGAGGGGTTAGATTGGATTGTTTATATGAATACACTTTTTTGTTATGCATTGGGACTTTGAAAAAAAAACCCTACCACTCTTGTTATATGAATTATTCAATGTTGTACTGCAGTAGCCCCAGAGTCCCAAAACATGCCCAATCAACAAAATTTCAAGCAATAACCACAAAAATCAGCATATTTATGTTTTCGGAGTCGCTGATCATAAATTTGACATTAAAATTTGAAAAATAAAAATGAAATTTAAATAACATTTTTTTAATTTCACCCACTAGTTCACCAAACTTCTCTGTTCAAGATGATGTATTTTGTTATTTGTTGGAACGATTTTCCGTCATCCCTTGTCAACTTTGGTTTGGAGACAAACCGGTTTCGGTGCCATCTTCAGTGTCAATTTTCGTTCTCATGATGTATTTTGATCTATGTACATATATTCATCATCGTCGCACATATAAAAGTACATGAAAAGTCTAATTCTATATAAGTATACATATTTAATTATGCCTAGTTTCGTAGAAATTATTTTGATTGCTTTCTTAGAGTTTTTTTTTGTCGCATTTGCTTTCAAATAACGAATTTGAAACATTTTTCTTTATATGGAAGAGAGTCGCAGCACCCTTGACAAAAAAAGTCTAATAAATCAACGGTTATGCCTATGCACTTGATATTTTCACATTGCTAGACTAAAATTTAATGAGCTCTGAAACTGCATACTTACATAAATTCTAACACTTCTCAGAAAAAAGTTCAAAATCAATGTCAAAATTTGTTGAATGTTACTTTTAGTTTTCAACAAAGTTTTAAAATTGGATTAATGCATGTTAAAGAATCAATTAAATTTTAAAAATAAATAAATAAATATAATTAGCAAACTATGTCAATTTGAACGTGGTTGCTAATGATTCGAAACGCCCCGTAACTTCAAAAAAAAAATATACAACCTGTATATGCGAATATAAAAAACTAGGAGCAGCATATGTATATTTAAGAAAACGAAAAAGCATTTATAAATTGAAATTCAACAAAAAAAATTAAATATAGCAATTTTTCTTCTTCTATCCATTGCGTAACTTTATTTATATTATATTTCAATATAATTATTTTATTTTCTTAATAACAGCGTTAATAAGTATGAAATATGTTTTGCTATTTTTTTAACACGAAAAGTATTTTTTTAAAGAAATATGTTTATTAATTTGACATATCCTCGCTTTCTTCGTCTTATAGAAATGTTCGGCGTTGAGGCGATTTTCACACATTGCGGAATGATTTCGATGCGAAATTTGTAGAAACCCCAAAATCGAAATAGGTTATCATTAAATTTACATCAACTGGCCTCGAGCTCCACAAATATGAGTGACAAAATTATAATTATTCAACAAAATTTACTAATTTTCCATCTTCAGGCACATCTATTGATCTCATTTTCTCAATTAACGCCCTTGTATTCCTCATGATCTATTTATGGGGCAGTTCTTGAACAAAAATTTGGGATTTTTCAATGTACAACATAAAGGAAGTCGTCTAAACATATTAGAAAACATAGAGATATACAAGCAAAGGACTTTTGATGGAAAATTAATCAACGTAATGTTTGAACCCCTCCTGCTACTATATAAAAACCGGTCAAACCTCTGGCAATATCAATATCGAAGAACAGGCAACCGGCTGCAGTTCTCTACGATTGACGGACTGAAACCAAATATGTAAGTACTCGATTTGGTACCTAGCTAAACTAGAGACATTTGACAATAAAACGACTATAAATGCCTAGAACAAATACGAAACTAGTCAGAACGAAAAACAACACTGAAGAAGCCACAAATTTTCAAAATTTATATGCTACAATATAGAGACTTAAAAATTAAATTTTTATATTTTATTTTGCGGCGTTGATGTAACACTTTGTAGGCAGTTACATTTTTACACCGACTCCGAATGGAAAATGATTTTTATTCGAAGGTTTTTCATGGTATTACCCAAGAGGAATTCAATAAGGTTGTTTCGGTATAGCAAAAACGAGATTTACGTGTATTCTTTTTATTTTGCATTTACGGCGTGCACTGTCAATACTAACATGTACTATTCTTTTACTTTCAGTACTTTGACAGTCGACACCGCAAAAGCAAAAACAAATTTAAGGCGAAAAGAATTTACCTCGTTGTAAGTGATCTGGTTGGAATGGCATTGCCTGTCAAGCGGCGTCTGCTTCACGCTACACCGCTCAACAAACTACAGGAGCCAACAGTTATGTGTACATGCACTGTTTGTTTACGATTATCAAAGGTTTTTTTGTTATAAATAAAAAGTGCTTAATTAATTAAAATAATTTTTTAATATTACTAATAATCTATGTTTATAAAAAAAATGTGATACACTTAGTTTAATATTAAAAAACGGATTTGCAAAGAGTGAGAGCGTGGGTTTCATTTGTTGCTTTAATGTGTATTTGAACTAAGTGGTCATATATGTATATTGAACACATTTACATTTGTACATACCCCATAGATGTATGTATGTATGCAGGCATATACTCTGTTCAGAAATTATAGCACAACCACATATTGACAGTTGTGGGCACTTTATTTTTCTTTTAATTAATTAAAATTATTTTTCAAGTCAAATTTGGTTCATTCTTTAAGAAAAACCATAAATGTACAATGATTTAACAAATTTTTTTTTTAAATTTTGAACTTTTTCAAAAATAGTTTTAGAAATTTTTTGGGTATGCACTTTTATGGCTCATTAAATTTTAGTTTAAGAAAGTGCAAGTTTCGACAAATTATCACTGATTTTTGAATGTTTGTTCTTACTGGCAGTTTCTCGAAACAACGCAAGACTGCTTTCATTTTTAATAGGGAAGGAATTGTCAATAATCAGTGGTTTTTCGTAGCCACCAGAAACTTGCACTTTGTTGTACTAAAATTGAATAAGCCACATATCTGCACAACCCAAAAAATTCAAAAATTTTTTTTTAAGTTCGAAATTTAGATGAGCTTTTAAATCATGTCTGCTACATTTTTTATAAAATTAAAAAAAAAAATTTTAAATGGTGTTTGTTAGACAATAAGATATTTTAATTGATAAATAATTTTAAATAATTGGAGGATAAATAAATTGTTCAAATGTGTCAATATGTGTTTGTGCTACTTATAATTTGTGAAAAGAGTGTATAAGACAGGTATGATAAACGTTTTACCCTAACGCCGATTGACCGTTTAATAATAAATTATGCAAATTCCAATCATGCTAAAGCTTATAGCGTATTTCAATTACACCTTAATTGCAAATATTTTCAGGCACAACCTGTTTTAATTGGCATTCCATTGTCTTCTCAAAGGATTAATTACATACAAACATACTGCCTATTTAAGTAAATACAATCGTTTATGTATACACAGAAGCATATTTAAATAATCTATTTATATGTTAAGGGACATAGTATATGTAGTTTATGTATGTACGTACTCGTATGTACATATGAACATATGTCAACCATCATATAAAGTACTTAAAAATACTTCAGACAAAAGGGCTTATATAGTACGTATGTATGTATGTACATAGCCTTTTTCTGTAGTTAAAATTATTTCCGTATTATTTGTCGCGGTCGCCCTTTACTGCCACGATGTTGACCTCTCTTGGCCAAGCCATTATTACTATGTACCAACAAAATTTCGAGTATGTGAGTGTGCCCATACTATTCTTTAACGTTTAAGCAATTGTGTAATGCCATAAACTCCTTTCCGCTAACGAAATTGTGTGACTGGGTGTCAAGTGCAGCAAAGGAAAAGTGACTATAGCGTATGGCATGTCAAATGGCATGTCAATATTTTAATCAATTTCATTACGGACAACGTCGCGGCTCTAACGTCCTTGTCGGGTAACACATTGCAGCCACCCACACTCAACTCATATATCGCTCTTTTTGTATGAGCAGATGGACTGGTTGTCATTTGATAAGAGTAGCGTTGCACTACACTGTGCGATATTATTTTACGCATTCTCCGTATGGATGTATTTTGGTACGTATGTCATATATGTATGTACACGATTATATAATCCAACTTTTGCCAATAGTTTTTTATGTACTTTTAGAATTAACTCATACATACATACGTTCAGTCATAACTGATTATATTTTTATATGTAAAACAAATCTCGATAATCGGATTTCATAATTTCAGAGCCGATTGGGATTAAAGTAATAGTCGTATTATCGAAGAGTTTCAGCATACGCAACTGAATTTCAGAAAATATGATTTTAGTGAAAAAATCAGAGATTTACTTTATGTGATATATAAGAAAATGGACTTTTGGAGTCAAATCAGTAACACAGATCGTTGCACTCAAAGCGGTAAGCAGGCTCTTACCAGATTATTAAAATATTGCATAGAGCTATGGCTTTATACAATTATGTAAAAGTTATATGTTAGTATTGGCGAGCATATGTGTATGTACAGAAATGTACAACAAAGATAAAGAGCTTTTGGTTAAACATCTTGAATTTAGCCTTTTATGTCAAATTAGCCAAAAAAAATACTATGCGAAAAAATTAATAAAAAATGCAATATATTTTTTTATGAGAAGGAAGCATCGAAAGGTTTAACCCCATCAGTTTGGGATTATGACGCGAACTAAACCATTAATTGCCAAGTACCTTTCCACCCGGTTCAGCTGACAAGTATTCTTTCGGGAGAAGTTTTCAACGCTAAACTCACACCTACGAGTATGTTATCGGACTATTTTGATCAGTCATAGGCCGCAGACTCTTTCCCATTGAAATATATTTATATTTTGCTCAGACTTTGAGCCTTCAACACGAAAACAAATTTGTATTATAAATCTTATTTCTGTGTACCTATATTTGTACCTTTTAACAAATATATGTTTTTCGTGACTCACCAATCGAGAGTCGCCAAAATGCAGAGCCACCCGCTGATTAACCTCCGACTAGGCCATAGAAGTACAAGCTAAAATTTGTGTTCTCCAACTTTAGTGGTGGGAATGGCCGAGATTCAAATACGGTCCGATGCCTATGTTGCTGGAATTCACACCTCACTCAATAGATTGAAAAATATTTCACAGTTTTAACTGTCAACGGTGAAGCATGTGCTTCATATTCACGAATCGCTTAGCTCTTCAGTAGAATCAATAACAAAGGCCCATAACTCGATCTGACCTCACTAAGTTTCGTATTGAGCAGCCTCAATTCCCAAATCAAGCTACTGAGGTTATTGACCTTCGCTTCCCTGTAAGATATACCATATTCATATGTATCAGACGGAGGCCGCCGTGGCCGAGTAGAATTCTTCATTCTTGTTACTGCATAGAGACGAGCCCTACATAAGGTGGAAGAAGTTCAACCAAACGTGCTACCGTGTTATAAACATCATTATAACTCTTTTTGAAGGGAGACAATAAACCTATTTTCAAAAAATATCCGCTTGAGGCCTTTCATATACATGGATTAACAGATCAACCATATAACGATTGACGTAAATTCACAATGTCTTTTACTATAATTTTTTAAAAAAGGTACTCATTTAAAAGTAGCAAATTACTTTTTTGTTTCAAAAGGCTACAAGCTGCTTCCATAATTGCTTGCTTTTGGTGTTATTTAGTGATTTTAATGTGTCTAAGCTAATAGTTCATTTCAGTTTTTTGTAATTAAATTTTTTTTTTAAATAAATTCTACATCCACATTAAACATAATATATATATATTAGAGTAAAAGGGATTATAGTGCAATATAAGGTCATAGAGCAGAGTGTATTAACACATGGAATAGCGTGATTTACCCAGATGAATATGGACTCAATATTTACTTTCTTTTATAAAGAATGTACATTTTGGCACTTTTTTTCGAGGAAAAAATTCAAATCACTAACTGAAAAAAAGTTTAAAAATATTATAAATTATTGTTTGTTCGAAAATAACAACAATTAGCTAGTTGCAAAATGAATAAAAAATGTATCATAAATAAAAATTAACATTGTAATTAGCTAAAATTATGATAAAATAATGCGAATTTTTTTATATATTAATTTCTCTCTTTTCTCATGTTAAAGTGAGTGTACTTGTCGAAAACAGTCACATTATAACGTTACCACATATATCGAACTTATTACAAAAGTGCCGAAATTATAATAAATATTGGGTATCGTGTATTGCATATCAAAAAAACTTGAAAATTTTACAAAGCGACCACTGTAACACACCTTTAGATTTTTAATTCACGAGACGCTTATGCTCGTATGTATATTCGAACGTTCTTATTGAATAACTGACGTTGGAGACTTTGTAATAGTAATAATACGAGTAATTGTGCTCGTACGTAGAGTTATTTAAGGCACCAAAAGTAACACTCTCGGAAGATTCTGAGTGCGAAAATACCAAATGGACATTTGAGGTGCAATTTGAAAAAACTATGTGTAAGTCTTGATATAAACAGAAGCTTTAAGCCAACTCCTCTTGTCGTTTAGAAATTTGAAACTTTTTGATTGGTGTTTTTAAAAATGTAACCTTTTTGTACCAATAAATTTGTGTTCTGTGAAAAATTTGACTTTAATATAACAATAATTTCGCGCTTACACTTTGTAGCTCAGTGTTTGGCCGAGCTTCTCCTACCATTTGTGGTGTGCGTCTTTATATCCTACCGCAAATGGAGGGACCTACAGTTTTGTGCCGACTCCGAACGGCAGATGTATTCCATGTGTATCATTTAATAATACTAAGCTACAGTTTTAGCAAGTTATACTATTAAAAAAAAAGCTCCCTTTCAGATTGAATTAAAAAATTAAAAAGTTTTTTGAACAAAGTGTTGGAAAAGCAAGAATTTTCAGTGTATTGGTTTTTCCTCGTATTCATTAACTGAGAGTCTGACACTTACGGTGGTAAAGTGTACTGTCCAGCAAAATACTCACTGTTAAGGCTATGCGCACATTTGCGATATTTTTTGTAAGCGTGACACAAAAATATTTCACTTTTTTATTTGTTGTTCTGTAGTATTTTGTACATAAGTGTACACTGTTGGAGCTGATTTTATTTAGCCTCTTTGTGTTACAATTTTATACTATACCAGTGGTGCGGCCAGTTATGGGTATGTTATCAATAGCTTAAGTAGCTAAGAATATATTGTAATCGACGCTTACCATGCGAGTGTTAATATATTATCTTATAAAAATTTTAGTGATTACTAAAAATATCGTATAAATATAATTTTACTTTAATACTTATATTTATGTTTAATTGTTTATGAAAGGAAATGTTAAGCTGATTTTGAATAGGTCAAGGTGCTTAAATACCGATTGCAATTTTTCGCATTTAAACTACTTAGTGAAACTGTATGATGTGTTAGCTCATCAGTGTAAACGTGGAAAAAATTAGCCATAACGAAAGCTCGCATCATTCAAATTAATTTGATATGTATTTATATGTTGTTAATAATAATATTTGTGTTACACCACAAAATGGAGGGACCTACAGTTTTGTGCCGACTCCGAACAGCAGACTTATTTATGAGAAGCTTCTTCATGGCAGAAATACCCTCGGAGGTTTGTCATTGCCTGTCGAGGGGTGACCGCTATTAGAAAAAAACTTTTCTATGATTTAGATTTTACTTGCCCTGGCCATGATTCGAACCTCTAACTCAGCGGCATATCGAGTTATAGCACGCACTGCTACCCACTCGACCACATCGGTCACATTAATATGTTTTTACGTGCATTAAACCTAAATGACCAGACTTGGTTTAAAAAAAATCCGTTCCATTTCGAATTTGAATGAAGTAAAATTTAAAAAAAATTTTTGAAGTTTACAGACTGTTCAGTAAGTGAAAACTTATAGCGCGATTTTTCGCCGATGGCAAAGAAGCCAACGTGTTAGCTTAGCCTAAAGAAAAGTGCAAGGAAGAGGGTGATTGAAAACCGAGTTGAAGTGAAAAGTGTCATTACGCCAGTACAAAGGATGTTGATGAGGCCGCGGTACTGCACGCCGTGGTGCCACAACAGCAACGTGAATACAATGACCGCCGCCTTACTATGGCACTGCATGCGATTTTCATTGACTCCCGTTACTATAATTAATAATGTCGTGTCAGGTGCATGGAACGTGCGCCGAAACCTTTGTACGTGGCAACATGATGATGAGCATATTGTTTGTAATTAATTCGCAATCACAAAGGCAAAAACGTTGCAAATATGGATGTATGTTATACATATTTATACAAAAATATGTACAAAGGCAAAAGCAATATCTGACGACTGACGCAAGTCATGACGACGGAAAGTGCTAACAGCATACATTTTACTAATTATTTTGATTGCAGTGCTTAATTTAACTTTAATTAAAAGAATTATTTAACAAATATTTTGACAGAGGGAAAACATGAATGTTGTTCGAACTGATATCGTACAATACCATATGGTATACTCGTATAACAAAAAACTTTTCACTAATTGCACTGAAGTTCTACTAATGCAGGATTTCGTTCAATTATAAATTTATCTGTATGTGTTTTATAGAAAATTAAGAGAAATGGAACACATTTGCATATAATAGCATTTGTCTGTATATATACACGTAACAAATGGCTAATAAAACTTCATTGTTCCAAATGCAATTGTTGTGAAATTAACTTAAATTCATGGGCATTCAGTATCCAAATATTAATTGATTGGAATTTTTGAAACTCTGTTGCGTTAGCTGCTTAAACCTGTGGCTTGGAGAAATTTTTAAAACTTCGCTGAAGTAAAATACTTCCCATTTAAAGGTAAGAACTCTTTCAAATACTAATGTTACAAAGACATGTTTTACTCTCAAAATTTCAAAAAGGTCATAAACTCAAATAAGCCCGTAAACCTAAGTGGTCGTCCCAGGAGCGGGGCTTACTGCAGAAGCATTGCAAAAAGAAATACAGCAAGGCAAAAAGACTTAGTTGCGAGACTGAATGTTTTTTTTTTGGACGAGACTGAGAGGTTAAAAAATGTGTGTCGGGATCCTTAAACCCGATCGGATCTAAACAATAGTAGTAGGAAGGCTCTTAGACCGAAACCGCGAACAAAATTATCGAACTGTCTGTTCACAGACAGAGTGCAGGCGGCCATCCTCAAGTGAGATAGTTTCTTTACCTGTTCCAAAATAAAAAAAATAAGCAACCGTTGAAACTTCCAGACAATAAAACAAATGCTCTTCGAAAAGGAAATCACGGATATGTTTTTTGAAAGCTAGCGTTTTAGTTTCCCGTTGTCATTTCACCAAGCTTTCCCTCTTGCGAATAAAAGAATGGGAGAGAGGCAAGGTTTTCACTTTGTGGATCACGTCATCATCTCGTACAGAGGCAAGTTTCGATAAGCTTCGTGCGTAATCCGATGTTCCATCACTGTGCTTCAGCGTCAGTTTTGAAAACGTGGAGCTTTTGCACTTTCGAAATAGGTATAAAGTACCGCGTGTGACTTCACTGAAGTTTAATGGGATCCTCCTGAGTTTGAAGCGTAAAGCAAACTTCTAAAGTTCCTATGCATTTACGAGTACTGCACATTAGAGTGAGAATTCCATTGTGCGAAAACGTTTCGAGGGATAACCACTGAATCACCGATTCGGTCCTGTTAAAGTCATTCAGCCATTTTTAAATATGTGCGTATGTTTAAATACACCAGGGTGCTCCACACCACAAATGAAGGGACCTGCAATTTTGTGCCGACTCCGAACGGCAGATGTATTTAGAGAAGCTTTTTCATGGCAGAAATACCCTCGGAGGTTTGACATTGCCTGCCGAGGGCAACACTTTTTCTATTATTAAGATTTTGTTTGCCCTGACTGAGATTCGAACTTCAAACTCACAGGCATATCAAGTTTTAGCACACACCGCTACCAACTCGACCACAGCGGCCACTTTAATAGCACTTAGTGTAATTAATTTTGTGTTTCAATGTTAAAAGAAAGCCTACAACTTTTTTTTCCCGGCATGTTTAAAAGTTACGGAGGTTTTTTTAAATTAAAGTTTTCTAGATTTTGAGAAGTTCTTTTTTTAATTGATCATTATAAAAGTTATCAGACAGTTATAATAATAAATTTATTTTTTTAATCTACTTTCTTTATATCACTTTTTACTTATGACAAAATATCTAAAACACTTTTGCATTATTACTTACTCTTCCTCATCATTTTGTGACAAAAAATTATTATACTCTTCCATATTTCTTTCAGTGATGGTATTTCCGGTGATAAGTACCATAAGTAGTTGCAAATTTTTCCAAGTAATTCAGTGTTTATATTTTTATCAACTTCTTTACTTCTGCAGTAACTGGATCTTTTTCCAAACTAATAAATATCGTTAAACAATAAATATACAAATATCCCAGATTCCCCCACCTTAAATTTTAGTTAGTTTAATTTCGTCTCGAAATAGGATAATTTTTAAGCAGTTCATCTATCGGGCATTGTAAACCGCTGCAGGCTGTCGAAAATAAAACTTAGGAAGTGTTCCAACCGGAAAAATTATAGACCATTGAATAAACTCCCCATAAATGTCTCATAATTGATTTTTGATTGCGGCAATTATCGCGGGATTTGTATTCTTAATATGCGTATAACGTTTTGTGTGAGAGATTAAAGCCCAGCGTCGATGATCAGTGGACTTTAGGCCTGGTAAATCTACCAACGACCAGATATTTACAGTACGTCAGATCTGCAACACTACCAGCTCCGTCAGAATTGGGAAGAACATAACCGAACCATTTGATACTAAACGAGGTTTTAGACATGCTGATTCTTTATCGTGCGATTTCTTTAACCTAATGTTGGAGAAAATAATTCAAGTTGCCTTAAAATTTAACGGAGAATCTCTTTTGCCAACAAGTGCACCTTCGTACTGAGGAGGCAATTGCACAGTAAAGCCATCTTTCGACGGATAGAAAACACACTCTATAAGTCCCCCAATATGGCATTCGTATTGTATGGCGGAGAAGCATGGACGATGTCAATGTCAGAGAGAGGGCTCTTGAAGTGTTAGAGACAAAAATTATTCGAAAGATTTACTTGTTATTTGTCACATAAGCGTTAGACAAATATTGAGTTAACTTTATTTTATACACTTTGATTGATAGTATTTGTTCTGACTTTTTCAAAGCCTTTGAGAAAGCAAGAAACTCAATCAAAGCCCATCAATTTTAGCTAAGTTAGCCGTTTTCTTAAAAGCGATAAAATCTTCTGTTTGATCGACCAAGTCTGTGGGTTGAGTAGAAAACATCTATTTCGGGGTATTTACTGCATATCTACTCAGTAGTTTCCCAGTGCAGCATATTAGGTTCTCTGTTCTCCGCCTTATTTACTGATGGCATATGAAACTGTTTTTCACAATCCTGGTTTTTTCTAAATGTTAGGAGACATTAAAATATAAATTTAAAAACTATAAAAAGTAGGAGAACTAGTATTTCTTCACATTAATGTTTAATATTATTACACGTTCGGTTGTTTGCCCTTTTTTTATTCAGCGAATAAGTTTTAACTTGTCTTTTAAAACTGTCGGAATCAAGATATATTTTTTCTTGAACGATAAAAAGTAAATTATGCTCCCATCTCTCCCATTCTTTGATCCTTGGAGTTCCCTTGCCTCTATTTACAGTCAATTGGTTTTTAAGCTATAACACCGGTATTGGTAAAATATACCATAACAAAGTTTTCTCTTAAAATATATTTTTTAGATTCATCTTTTTTATGTACTTTTTCTTAAAACTGACAATGATTTATTATCAAAAAGATATTATTAAGTAATTTTAGTTTTCCTTGTGATGCCGAGAGACCAAAAAAATATTGTAAATGCCAATGCCAATGCTTTATTAAAACTTCTTTGACAAACCTGCTGCAATTAAAATATATTCGGAAAATATAAAAACTGGTGTTTTTAATAACATCAAGAATTTTTCTACACTGGATGGATGTACATTTACATATGTATGTATGTGCATAAACGCGTACAGAAATAGAAATTGGGTATAATATTTACATATATCTACGACATACAAGCATATGTGTCAAAATTCTAGCGTTATTCATGTTTTCCCATCCTAGCAAGCATTACACCCTTACAACACCTAATTTCAGTAAAATATTTGAAAACTTCCACTTCAAAACGTCATGAAATCCCAAAATGATAAATTAGCAAATCATTACTCACTCCCCATGCACAACATCCATATGTAGATATACATATGTACATACATGAAATAAATGTATGAATGCATGTACATATGTACTAGGGATGTCAATTTAGGGCATTGTTTGATCCCGATTTTTCGAGATCTGAAAACAAAATCGTTAAAACTTGATGCAATTTAACATATCTTCAGAGACTACAACCACCTCGTCGTTAGTGTTATTAACATGTCATTCATAGTTAGGCTAATTTTCTACTCACGAAGTATATTTTCCAGCTTGTTTATAATGGTAGTAAAATTAGAAGCTTCAGAAACTCATATTTAAAATCATACATAATCTGTTCAGAAATTATAGCACAACATACTGACAGATCTCAGCACTTCGTTTTTTTTTCTAATTATTTAATATTTTTTTTTCAAGTGAAATATGTTTAATTTTCTAAGAAAAACCAAAAATACCCATTTTTTAAACTATTTCAGTGCCAGAAAGTGGAAGTTTCAGATGTCTGCAAGTTATGACTGTTTTTAACATTTTTTATACCCGAGCGTACTTGTACACAAGGATATTATAAATTTGTTCACATAACGGTTGATTGTAACAGCATAACGGAATCAAGATAGATATAGAAATGCTCAGAATGAAAATAGAAGTCGATTTGGCGATGTCTTTATGTCCGTCCGTCTGTCCGTGGTTACAATAACTAGAGTAAAAATTGATATATTTTAATAAAATTTGGTACATAGATTGCTCTTTAGACAGGGTAGGTTCGTCTTTAGGTAAAATGGTCACGATCGGTCAATAACCACGCCCACCTCCCATAAAACTGTAGTTTTTGAAAAATGCAAAAACTCTGTTTTTTGGTAACTATTAAAGCAAACTGGGTGAAATTTGGTATTTGGAGCGACCTTGAACTAAGATATTAGGTACTTATGAAATTTTGAAAAATGGGCGTTGCCACGCACAAAATTTGGTGAACAAATTTTCCTCAATATTACTTTTATCATCGTTAAAAATTTTAGAATTTGGACCATAACCTCGCCCACCACCCCTATAACGGAAATTTTGAAAAATACAATTTATTAATTAAAATTTGATATTTAGGGAGATAGTTAATTAATTGATTTTTATGAAATTTTGAAAAATGGGCGTTACCACGCCGACTTATGAAAAAACATCTGTAGGTATCTCAATAACGATGTAACATGTTGTCCTTGATATCTCCATCAATAATTTTCTAAATCGGACCTTAACCACGCCAAACTTCCATATACCGAAAATTTTGAAAAATGCAAAAAACTTCGTTTTTCAGTATTTATTGGTAGAAATTGAGAACAGTTTAATACTAGCAGAGATTTTAAACAAAGAAACGGGGTTTTTATGAAATTATGGGCACCGCGAGGGTATATAAAAATCGGTTTCGCCCGAATTTAGCATTTCTTACTTGTTTTTACTGGCAGTTCCCATGTTGCAAGCCGATTAGGCCTCAACAGTAACGAGTAAAGCGAGCGCCTCTACCATATATGCTATAGATTCTGTATGAAATGCTATATCTACTAGATTAATAAATAAATACATTTTTGTTATTTCTATTGGCCTTATAAATGTTTAATAATTGACAATTTTATTGAGCTCGAGGCCAGTTTATTAAAGAGCTCCTTGGTTCAAGGCCTGGTAGAAGTGGTTATGAAGAATACATATAATTAATTTAATAAAAAGAAGTCTGATAAGAAAATGTGGTGATTTTGAAAAGGCTAATCCCGGTATATTCGGGAGTTAAAAATTACCCGGATCCCGCGCTGACATTCCTAGTGTGTAGAATAATAAATGTAAGTATGTATGTATGTATGTATGTATGTATGTATGTATTTGAAAAAAGTTACCAAAATATAAATATGTACTTTGCGGGCCGCAACTTGTATAAAAAAATAATAATTTTCGAAATTCAATCGTGACATTTCAAGTAAAAACAAGCCTCTTTTACCTTTCAGGAGATGTGGTATATTAATTTTGTTCCGATGCTTGTAAGTAAGAGAAGAGTAAGACTCATCAAAAATTATACCGAAATGATCAGGATGATGAAGTGAGTCGATTTAGTCATGTTCGTCCGTCTTTTTGAAAACAAACTAATCCCTAAATTTTAGAGCTTTTTGGATGAAATTCGACAGTCAGTTGCCTTTTCACGAACGACTGTAACGTATATGGAATTGTTCATTTTGTAAAAAGTTTCGCTGTTATTAGCACTAGCTATATAAGCAGTGAAGATGAAAGAAATATAATATACATATAGCTCCCATACAATTGTTCCATTCGTGAAAGGCGTGTATGAAGACGTTGGCATAACCGGAAACGGCCTTGTTTTAAGTTGTTTCAATTAGCTCGTGTGATGCCATAGTGTCCACAAGGCGCATAAAATAAGTAAAAATTTAATATCAAAACTAAATTAAAGTACATGCAGAGTTACATCTCCGAAAAGCGACTAAATAGATTTTAAATTTAGCAGGATAATAAGGGATTAAAAGCTGAAAATTGTATTAACCGGTTAGCAAAGTGGCAACCGTCAGTGCGAATGATCCAAAAACTTTCGTGTACGGTATAATAGTCAAATAAAATGCATAGTGCTTATAAATGCATACATATACAAATATTTCGAGTTGGAGAGTGCAAACGAAAAGTATTCACACCATTGCTTAAATTATTACTTGTATGCTGCTCAAATAACACCACCGGTCAAAACAGTTTTTGCGTCCGACATGTTAAATTTTAGTGACAAAAAATGTGTTTGATCAAAGCTTGCTTTTATAGAAACTAGCGCTACTTTTCAGTTTATCAGCAAAAATTAAAACAAATTAAATACAGATATTCGTTATGTTGTACAATCGATATTAATGTTGTACATGAATCGTTTTTTTTTTTTTCAATAAAATAAAGTCATAAATTTCCATAAACAATTTTGGTGACAAACGATAATAATGCACACTGAATATATGCGAAGTTAAAATGGTTTGGGAAAAAATTGATAACTTAATAAAAAAGAGCAATGAAACGTTGCTATTACAAAATGTACATAGTATGAAAAGCAGAGTACAGATTTTTATAACACGCTTCACTTGAGAACTCTTTAGTTGTTCTAAAAACTATATGTAATAGGCATTTCGGTGTCAAATTTTCAGGGCCATCCAAATTTTTGGACCATCTTTGGTTAAAACTACCGGCTGTTTTCTAAAAAACCAGCTCACTATTCAGCGCTTAGTTATCTGACGGATGGTCTTAACCGGCGCTTTTAGTTCCGATTATGCGCCTCGAAGAGTTTCATTTGTTATGGTGTGTGAATACAAAGTAAAATTGCATATTTTCCACTAAATCTACAATTATATTTGTTGATAGTAAATACAAATTGCACTTTTTTATTAATATACAAACCACCTTGAATAAATTCATAGCCTTGAATTATTTAAACTTCAACAATTTTTTTTTAATATAACGAATAAACTTACTTTTGTCTCTTGAAATGGTCATAATGTCAATTGACAATATAGCCATGGATTAATCATAGTTAAGTTAAAAGCCAGCCCTAAATAAGCTAGAGCATAATTTATTAAATATGTACTTTATTTTAGTCATAATAGATGTTTGCTACTTTGACTAGGATATACTTGTATATACATATATACTTAATAAAAATAGAGGGAACTTTTCGTTTCTATTATTTTTCTAATTAATTCAGGAATGTAATTATGCGCCATAGCTTTTACAATATGAAAAAAGGTATTTTTAACAAAGCCCAAATGGAATTTTAATAATTTCAATAATATGTATATAATAAAGATGTCCAAAATATGTGTAAGCAAGTTGAATCGAAATATCAATATTGAGCAGAACAACCACAATACAACTTTGCCTTAGTATAATGCACACACTGCCTTTCGGTATCAACAATACACAAGTCCTTCACCACACGTTTACTACTAGTTACACCGAATTTCTTTGATATGAATTTGTACGAAGCGGTGCACATATAAACAACGCTGACGCCAAAGCAAAGCAAAAAGCTGGTAAACTCTCATCTTTCAGCATTTGTTGACAAATAAGCAGATGTAAATCAAAAAATGGGAAAAATTTTGCAGTAAGAGATTTGATCTCCAAAACCCAATTTACTGGGGATTTTTTGTGACCATTTTTTATAGCAATCACAAACGTTTTTAAAGGCAAAATCAACATTAAAACGATGCGAAAGCTATATTTTGTGCCACATATGTATGTGTGTATATATTTTTTTACATTTGTACGTTTGTACATTAAACAAGAATTTTATTTCATTTACTTCAACGGAGTAGCTATAATTAATCTTAAAGACAGTCAATTGGATTGTTTTAATCCTTTTTCAGAAATTACTGATTTTAACCAACCTCATTTAGATTTTTACAGCCTTCCATTTGCTACCCGCTCCAAACAAAATTAGTTAGGGAAATATTTGTATTGTCATGTCTTGAATTTTAAGTGTGTGGAAACTTTAAACCCTTTAAATCTAATGCAAATAATGCGTCCTTCATATGCTCTTAGTTTCTTACTTAATACAATATTTACAATTCAGTTTGCAAAGTAGACGTGCGTATGCAAGTACATATTTATGTGAATACATACATATGTACATCCAAATGCACATACCCTGTAGCGAAAGAGACACTTACTGTGAACTAGAATGCTATGCGTTTGCCGTTTCAGCTCAACTGGTTCACGTTCCATGCTTTTTGTCAATTTAGAAACTGACTCTTTTAATATGGCGAAGTCCTTCGTAATGTCGTTTGTCCGCCCCTGCATCTGCTCATACAAGCACAAATATCAGTTCGTTGGAATCAAAAATTGTAGATTCATATATATGCCTCTAGCGAAGCAAAGCAGATTGATAAGAGCGCTGACTTGCGTCATATTATTGGTTCGAATCTTGTATATGATTTATTTATAAAACTTTTAATTATGTATTTGCTTTCAAATCAGTTTAATTGGAAATAAGTGACATCAATCTTAATTGCAATGGCGCTTATTAACCTCAACTTATTGACTATTTTATACATATTTTGTTAATTTTTTTTGTTTCATTAATATATATTTTGTGAAGGCAGGGGTAATGACGGAAGGTGTCACTTTTTAAATGTCTTTTGGCTCCAGCCTCTCTGTATTCCGTACCTAAAATTCCACACTGAAAGGACTTATCACATTATAATGATAAAGATCTGTGAGTTTAGAGAGTTAGATGATAAAAGGGAAACTTCGTGATTTGGTGATATGGGAGCAAAATACAATTTCAAGTACATGAACCATACATCTGTGGCCACAAGGAATAACAATTAAACTCAATTTTTTTAGTATATTTAAAATACCACTTTAAATGTTAATTATTTAACTGAAATGGTTTATTCAAGATTAAGTTTATGTTTCATTATTAAATTTAGAACATTCAATGATAGTTTCATTAAAAATATATTTTACACTAAATATAATAACATAGTTCACGGTCTCATTTGTTCTTCTATATATTTCTTACTAAATCGACTTTAGTTGCGACTTTTTTTATTACATTCGCAAACAAATTATTTTGTCAAATTTGTAAAAACCAGAGTAGCGGTATTGAAATCGCTGCAAAACGGCCAAAATGTGAAAGGGACAAGTGACCTTCCCGGGACATCACCTTATATCAGTACATCATCATATTCTAACATCATATCATCACATCACGTCAATTCACATTTTTTAACAACACATACCGTGATGCTTTGAATTCGAACTTTGGTAAGGACATTTGTTTTTGTTTTTAATTTCAAATTATGGTTTTTTACTTCTCAAGTACAATTTTTTATTTAGTTATTTCATCATTTTTCATTCGTTTTCGTTTTTAATTTAACACATTAATCTAATTCGAGAAATCCTTATGCTTCAGAGCGGCCTCGAATCGCAAGCTGTAGTCTTTCCATGATGCGC
Source organism: Philophylla caesio (assembly GCA_963971545.1). Classification (NCBI taxonomy): domain Eukaryota; kingdom Metazoa; phylum Arthropoda; class Insecta; order Diptera; family Tephritidae; genus Philophylla; species Philophylla caesio. Next base: position 57,558,787 of record OZ020609.1, on the reverse strand, counting down.
GAGTGGATTGGTGGTTATCCTTCAAGTAAACAGAAAAGATGAAAAAAACGACAGTGTGCAACCAAAAAAAAGACATATGTATGTATATTTGACGTTATGGTATATACAAAAAGTAGCTAAGATGCTAACCAAAATTTAATAGACATTTGTCAAGGCGAATTCATATAGTGTGATAGCAATTCTACAAACACTATAATTTGCCTTCTATGTATTTCACATGAGCGAAATAGTTTTAACGCTATTAGACTCACAGTACAAAGCTCATATCAGTTTTCTTTCACGTGTATTTTGTTTTAGCTTTTTTGTTGCGATTGTCATAATCAGCTGACTGTTTCCAAAGTAAATAGACAAAAAAGCGTAAACAAGGATGACGGTTTTGTCAATCAGGACAAGATACTTCTACAATATATAAAATAACAGTTCATTCGAAAGTACCGTGGGTTAAAATTGCATATTACAAATGTCTAAAGTCTCAATTATAGCAGACACCGGTGTTCCCAAAAATCAAGATTCAAGCTCTTCGGAATACTTATCAAGAAAAAAAAAGATAAATTGAGCGTCGAGGGTACTCTGCATCATTACCAACTAAATTATTCCAAGTTTTTTGACGGTCTGCCCGTCGAAGAACATTTAACTCAGTTCCGATAAATTTAGCAATGTTGTAGATGCTGATTTGAAAATTCCTTCTAACGTTTCATCGGCATTTGACACCTGGAATCTTATTTTTTATGTTTATCTTCGTGTGTGTGGAAAATATGCATCCTGCGTCGATAGATTTAGAAGAAGTTGATAAATTTCCGAATCGTCCAGTTTTCTTCTGTTGTGGTCGAACCACCTGGACCCGTCCTCTGTATCCGTTCCTGTCAATGATTAATTATTCTTATGCAGTTTTTACCCGCTTATTCGGGGTTTAACCGCGTAGAACTGGTAAAACTTCCCGATTGAATTTCAGTTCATTAACTAAAATTTTTGCATATTTAACTCTTCTCTACAGGGTACTTATGTACGCATGTATACATGCACATACACACTTGAAACACATATGTATGTACAACCAGATATACATATGTTTATCTACAAACTGTCTTAAGGATATGCTTATATGAACTTATGTATGATTATATACATATACGATTATTTGCATAACATTTCGTGTTTAATGTGCAAGTGTATGTGTGTGTAGGTCTCGTACTACTATGTAAATAGAAAAATGTGAATATGAGTAAGCAGTTGCTGTAACAATAGTACGAGTATTGTTGCAAACAAAATGTAGTGATGAGCTTTACTTGCAATTGTATCTTATTTCGAAAATATAGAGTATGTACAATGTTCATCGCTCGATATTCATATGTTTCAAAATTTTGTACTGATCGCATGAGAAAAAATATTTTTATAAAAATATGCCCGTCAATTTATAAAAATCATTGAATTCCTACAGCATGTCGCCAAAATAAGTAATTACACATGAACATATGTATACTATACAATATAACAGGAAATGTTGAAAGAATAAACGCTATGAAAATAATTTTTGGTGTAAAAGTAGATTTTGATGCGAATTTCTTTTTATTTGTATGTATACAGGTTTTGCCCTAAAAAAGTTTGAATTTAAAATCCACTTTTTTTGTTTTTTTTTCGCTCAAGAATCTATATTTAGCAAATATCGGGAAAATCCGCTTAAGCGTCATTTTAAAAATATATTTTTAAGAAATGGATTAAAACTTGTCCAACATATGCATAGACCCAGCCGTAGTTTACCATATTCATACATAAGTGTAATTTGATAATTTTTTTGACTGCCTGTTACCAATAATTTATCCACGTTATTCAATGCTGGTCTGTCACTTAAAAGTACTTTCTGGTATTCTTGTTCAGAAAACTGTAATCAAGTGTTCATTTTATGTAAAATCTATATATTATTATTAGCCATCATCTTTTGTAAGCGACTTGCAAAAGAAGACTAGGTATCGTATAGCGTGGAAAGCAACAACAAAAATAAGCGAGTTGAGTTAAAATGAGCGGGTTGAAATAAGCTAGAAAGTGAGAAAGTGGTGCTATTGTAAATAATCATTGGAAAGTCAAAGGGAAATTCGAAAATTTTCGCTAAACATAAAAATAAGTAAAAAACCAAGATAGAGCAGACGTAAGCCTCTTATAAGAATTACTCTTGTTTTTTGTTTTGCTAGCAAATTTTACAAACGACCATTAATTTTGACAGACTAGTGTTGTAAAGTGTATTCAAAATATTAGAGAGTTGATTATAAGCCAGTTGGACGTTCTTTTGCTAGTCGCTTACAAAAGATGACGACTATTTATATTATTTCCTTCAGAAATATAATTTCTTAAATCATTTCATGTAATAATTTTTTAAATTTATCTTTCGCTTTTTTTGTAAAAAACATGTTTAGCTAGTTTAGTTCAAATAGTGTCTATGGCGGCCAAGTAGAAAATCTAGAACTACCATTGAATAATTGTATCACGATTATTTTATATTATTTTTTAGTAAAGGTAAACTAAAACTTACTTAAATACCGCAAACTAGACTTGGAAAATTTCCCTAATACATGTCATTGTACATTGTATATATTTACATATAAATTCGAGTTCATATTTACAATTGTATGTACAAATAAATGTACTTATATACGAGTATGTATATTTAAGTTAAATGTAATTGTTATGTGTAATCGTAGAGGTGTAGGGAAATACAAAGTTTGAAATGTTAGTTCATGAATATGTATGTATGTATGTATGTATGTATGCTGGTTGGAGTGCGATGTGAATAATCTGCTTCGCTTTAAGTATTTACACTGCTTGACGTTTGAAAGCCTTTTGAGACGTCATTTGCTAATACTTTTAAGTAATAGCAGTCGCAGCAATGGCACTAGCAGCTACAATGCCAACAGCAACAAATAAAACTATATTATCTACTGCCATTCAATTTTGAGAAAGACACTCAATGGCAATGCAATAACAATATGATGATGAACATAGCAGATGAACTTTATTTTCAAAAGACAAATAAAACATCGCCTACACTCGATTCCGTAGCGTGACGGTAAAGTAAACAGTACAAAACACTAAGAAAGTTTAGTTAAAAAATAATATAACAAAAAAAGTAAATCGAGCTGCTTTTGTGCGTAACTGAATAAAACAAATCGTCAAATCACAAAAGACTAAAGTAAATAAAACAACACTTCATCTGCTCCATCTTCAAGGCGTCAACATAAGTCAACTGACTCAGCTTATGTCACCGATTTGTCTATGCCGAAATTTCCCATTATTTGACTTAACAATGCAAATTTCGAACTTAACTTACATCGTCGCATATGCTTACATATGTATGTATGTGTGAATGTATGTATTTAACTTATTTCTTACTATACGATTGGCATTCAAACTCGCGAGTACCTAAGAAAATTAAACTGTCGAAAAACTTTGCAAACATTTAAAGTATAGTATATTTGAATAACTGGTTCCGTAACATTGCATTTTTATACTTTATCAATGTTTGAAGTCTTTTAAATTAACGATTTTATAAATGATAGAGTTAGCTATTTGTTTTAATTGCTTCCAGCATATTTGGGTACACGAATTGAAAACATTCTAAGTAACAATGAAACTTGTGCACTTCAAAGAAACTGACATTTATGGAAAGTCGTATTTTAATTGGTCTACAAAAATTTGGCAATGAAATATATTTACTACTTTTCATTATATTACCACAAAACAGACTAAGAACCTAAATGTCTGCTATTAAATAATGTCTATATATCTCTGATGTTTGCAAGTAGCTTAAGCAGTCTTGGCAGAAATGAGAATTTATCTTCAAAATTATGGCTTGCATTTAAAATATGATATGTATGTACATATATCGTTTTATTTTATTTTTTATTTTTTTTTTAATTTTAAAACAAATTATGCAACAAATACTTAGTTAGCAGCGTTAGCAGCTATGGCCTTCGGCTATCTCTATGTTAGTAAAAGGTTAAACATTATTTACTACTTATGTAGGTATAAATATATTATATTTACATATATTTTATTACGTGCATATGTATGTTATATTCGTCTAAGCAAGTCAGCAGCTTTCAGAAATTTGTATATGTTGCTGATGTTTTCGGTAGTTGTCTCTTTTCGGGGATCGAGTGGATCTGAGGTGCCGAAGGTTTCCTTTAGGGCGGGGTCGATGGTTTGGCATTCTGCTAGTAAGTGCTTTATTGTCGCGAGCTGATCAGAGAATGGCAACGGCAGTTGTAAGGAGGTGTACGTTGAAGGATGTGATCATGTGTTATAATGGTATGTCCAAGACGTAGACGGATAAAATGCTTTATCATTGGGAGAGATATGTCAGCAGAAAAGGTTGGTCGAATTATTGATGGATTGTTGGCAGTGATGGTTGTACGTTTTCTAAATATCCATTAGAACTTGTTGCCGCTCTTTTGCGATCGCGACGAAAATATATTCTTTCGTTAGATAGTTGTACATAGGCGATGGAGTCTTTGCAACATTTTTGGCAGATTTTGCTGCTTTATGATGATGCTTTTTCTTTTGCAAATGCTGTCTTTAATCTGGAAGTAATAATCTTTACTATGAAGGCACCTGCCAGAAGTCGAAGACTTTCTGGAAAAGTTTTGAACTGAACAATTTATTTGCCTCACTTAAAAGAAGTTGCTTGAAACAAATTGACCTTGTCGGTTTCCACAGGAAGTCTAGGCAAAATTTTCTCTCAGATAAATTTGAATTAAAAAAAAAAAATTCTTAACAAACTGGATACCACTACTTTAAGCGATTAGATTTATTACAAAATTTTACTAAAATAGGTAAACTATATTTTTATGTTTTTGAAAAAAGTGCACAAGACCAATTAAACCATATTAACATACAATAATTTCCAGCTACTAGAAACTTCACTTTATATTTTTATTTATTCTGATTGTATAATCCCTGCAAAAAAAGCGATAAACCTAGGATGAGTCCGAGTATAGATGCAAAGGAACATGCAACTAATACAACTTCCCACCTTCTTAATTGGAATTAACTATTCCCTTTTGTTCAAGGACGTCCTATGAAGAGGCTGTATACCTGAATGGGTATAAATTAAGCATAGCCTTTTCATAAAAACAAAAATAAAATTCATAGCTACGAGTCAAGATTGATAGATAACAAAATTGCGCCCATCAGAGATGATTTTTGAGAAATGCCTTTGCATGGCGTCACATGATGGTTGAGGGAGAAAAACATATCAAAACAAGAAAAAAAATACGAAAGGAATGCAATGCACTAGAATTTGGACACTGTGCTCTTTTGTTTTGAAAGTAATAAATTCATCAGTCATAAAAAGTCTCAAAAAACAATCCTTTTTAAGAAATTGCATGCAAAGTTTGATGAAAATCACTTGCACCTGTATATATTAACCTCTTAATATTAAAAAGGTTAAAAAGTGATTCTTCGACTTTTCTTTTATTATTTTATTTTTTTTTGCATTTGCTTAATGTAATACAATCATTACATATATTAATCAGTTCTAGACGAGTTTGTAAAAACATATTTCTGAATTGTGTAAATATTTTGAATACATTTTGTCTAATGGAATTGACATATGTATGTATGTCTTTTACGAATACAAACACGTTTATTCCATATGGCAAATAGTCAATATTTCATACAAAATTTAAACGTAAATTTCCCTGTTCCGATACTAAAAGTATATAAAAGATTCAAGTTTCACACAAAATTTACCAGATATTAAAATAAAAACGTCCGAAAAAATTTGATTTTGTATTTAATTAATATCAACAAAGAGCGGAAAAGCGATATAGAGATTCGCGCAACCTCTGTTTCTCTCAATCGTGGCTTTGGTTGAGATTCGAATCGGCTCCTAGAAGTTTGCTAAGCGAGTGCAATGCTTACATGTCAACGATGTGCATAAAGTTTTGTTGCCTAAGTACGTGCATAACTATATATATACGAGTATATAATACAATTTTGGCGCGTACACTATATAGCTCAGTGTTTGGCCGAGCTTCTCCTACCATTTGTGATGTGCGTCTTTATATTATACCACAAATGGAGGGACCTACAGTTTTTGTGCCGACTCCGAACGGCAGATGTATTTAATGAGAAGCTTTTTCATGGCAGAATACCCTCGACGATTTGCCATTGCTTTGCATTTGCTTGCCCTGACTGAGATTCGAACCTCGAACTCACCGGCATATCAAGTTATAGCACGCACTGCTATTAAAACCGTTTGGGACTCGTTGCGTCTAATTCTTGCCCAATTGTACGCCATTGAGACTAGTCCCGGAATACACTCTTTAGAAATTAGTCGCTCAATTTTTTACAAGGATATTCTCAAAAGGACCTGTTAATCCAGCTTAATCTTACTTTTTTGTGTAATACCAAATACAATTTTTTTTTTACTTAATGCAATACATTTTTTTGTGGTACAAGCAAAGTTGAAGGTTTTTTATAACATCTTTAAAAAGGAAATTTATTCCAAAATTGTATTTTTATATTTTAGATTGATTAAAATTTGTGGTTTTGAAAACTAAATCTTCAATTTTTTTTCAAAATTTCTGGCAAGGCTGAGCATAAGTCGAAATAAGTCAAAATGGCGAGTTTATTATAGTTTTTCTCTATACAGGAATGCCGTTCAATTTGTATACTGCTTATTTTAGTATAGCCTATTATTACACAGTTATAAGGTTGCACACATTTTCTTAACTCAAATTGATAAAAATTCCATCAATGAGCTAATACATCTTCAAAATACTAATATACCATTATATGTAAAGAAATAATTATATTAAAACAATTTAATTAGAGTTGTATGAGTACTGAAATTTTTTTTATTCACGTTTTAATATTGTTGAAAGCTCCTAATTTCACTTATGTTTTTTATAAGACTTGTACAACATTTAATTGGGATATTTTTCCGAAAAAAATTCTCTCTTGAGTTAATAACTATTTTCGTATGAAATCAATTCAATAAGAGCACTAAGGTTAGAAAAGCTAACTTTCTACAGTTCATATTTGTCAAATAATTTTAAATTTTTACTTAAAAAAAATCGGTTCATCATAAATTGACTTATGCTTCTTTCAAAAAACCTCATATATGTACATTTGTATATGTTTCATTTGAAGCTACTATATGAAATTATGGAACTTTGCAAAAGACTACGCTGCGTACTCGTACATATGAGTAATCAATATATCATAATTAATTGCCAATAAAATGTAGAAAAAGCAAATGCAGCTGCTGTCTTTGGTATCATAAGTTTATTCAGGAAGTAATAAACGAAATTAATTCAGTTTCCTCTTCCTCCAAGGCGTGATGTTTGAATAGCTCACAAATTATTCATACAATTAGCAGCATTGAAAATTATAGGCACGTTCGCAAGTATGAAGTGCTATGTTCATTAGCGTTTTCATTTGAAGTGGTGGCCCTTAATTTGCACGCACTTTGCGAGAAAAATTAAGTTCAGTTGTGTAACTTTTTTTTATATACGAAATTTAAATATACACAGTTAAGCCCTACGACAAAAAGCATATTCCTTACCCTCTGACTATTGTCGGCATATTTAAGAAAAATATACAAAGAATTTACCAAACATGGGCTTGAAGACAACTCGTAAGAAAAATAGCAAGACATATTTTTAATTTTTTCAGTTGCTTGAAAAATTTTCTTGAAGAAATAAAAATACGATCATTTTTTTCTTGCCGTATGTGATGGAGCATTGCAAGGCAGTAAAATTACTTTGTGTTACCTTTTTCGATCTTTGAGACTTACCCATGTATCGTAAATGCTTGAAAATGGCGGGCTGTCTCACATTCCACTGCCTTGCCTGTTCTTTTTGCGTTTGGCAATCATCTTCGTCCAATAACGCCTGTATTTCGGCATCTTAGTACCTTTTTTTTGAAATTTCGCCTTTGTTTGAAAAATGTTATAAGGCTTATTTTAAAATTGCCATTAGAAATCAAGACAAATTATGAGTGCCGAAAGTGTCTTGTTTAAAATGTTATAAATATTTGACGGGAGGGTACAAGAGTAATATTTAACAGCTTCCTATTGGTGTACCAATGCAGTGGCGTGAACCCAAAAATTTCGTAGACGACTGTTACTTCTGTTTAACAACTGTGAAAAGTTTTAAAAAAAAAATCAAAACACTCAGCGAAGAATATTACTGTGTCATCAGTCTCAATGCCGCTACCCCATTCTTCAGACATTCCAGTACCGGAAAGATTTTGTATTTCGTCAAGTTTATCGAGTCCTATTGAAGACGAAGATAAAGCTGGCACTTCTAATAGCGAAGTGGTATTTATAGATGAAAAATATACAGAACCAATTTGATTAGTCAATCAGAACTACATAAATGACCTTGTTAGAGATTTAGATTTGACCAAAGAAATATCTGAAATATTAGACTCGAGACTAAAACAATGGAATCTATTGCAAACTGGAGTTAAAATTACTGCTTATCGAAAACGTCACATTATCTTAGCTACCTTTTATTCAAAAGAAGATGGTTTAGTGTTCTTCAATAATATTGGTTTATTAATATCAGCATTAGATCACAAGCATATGTATATCAAAATATGGGTTCAGTAAGTGATGAAAACGGTGAAAGATTTCAGGGTAGATGGGAGCCAGCCATGCTTGCAGACTATTGTTGGAGCCTTCAGAGGGGTACTGCCACTACCGACTACAAGACGAAAGCCAATCGTTAAAAAAAACAGTTTTTAAATGTAGAATATAATTTTAAGTAAAATCAAATATTTAAAATAGTTTTAAGGTGGCGAATCATAATAACATACTGTAAACCCACGTGAAAAAAAAATTATTTTTACTTTTTTGCATAGTGTTTATGAAAGTGAATTTTATATAATAGTTTTAAAAAAATATTTATTCACTCCGTTCGCTAAATGACAATTATACTCACTTATAAAAACAAATTAATTTAATTATTTTAAATGAATTGATTGATTTTATTTAATTAGTTTCATAAGGAAATTAAGATTATCATTCATCGTATTACTATCCGCTTTCAGTATATTCATCTATTTCAAACAACACGGCCGGAATGTCACATTTCTCATATGTTAAAACAAATGCCAACATTTTTTATTTATAATTGAACAACTGTAACCAGTTAATTTACTCCGATTTCTTTTTTAATTTGGAAACCTACTCCCTACTCCGATTTTATAGATTTTTTACATTCAGAATATATTACAAAATCTTCTTAAACTTTAGCTCTACAACTTATGTGGCAAACACCAAAGTTGTGTTTAGCAAGATGTAACAGAAGTTGTTTTTTTTATTCTTTAACATTCCTTCAGGCATCACTTTTAATTTCTTAATTCAAGGAATGGTTTGGTATACTCGAATATACAGTGATATGATAAGAAATTAAGCATCTATAAGTATGTTATTTTTAAAGGTTTTTTTTTGTTGTATCTTTATCAAAATTCGTGTGAATCATTCTGCCTGTTGTTTGCGCGGTTTTTGGTCGTATAATGAAATCCATGGTTGAAAAATGAAAAATGAAAATGCCTAAGTACCTAAAGATGTAACAATTTTTCGTTGTACTATTATATTAGTTTACTCAGATAATTACGAGTTTACTGCGATTTTTTGAGTAATTTACTCTGGAATAGAGTATCAGCACTCCGAAGGCTGGTATTAAATAATTTTTTTATCTTTCGTAATTCAGAGGAAATATATTAAAAGAAAAGCAAAAATATCGGAAAATAACTTTGATTTGACTATTTGTTCATTTTTTCCAGCCGAATTTTAAATTTATTACAATTCGATGTTTATTAATCGATCAAAAAATAATCAAATAAAATCAAGTTGTATTATTGGATCAAAACATTAATTATCCTCTCCAAAGTAAGGATTAATATTTGAATTGACATTTTATTTTAAACAAAAACTAACAAGTCACAATATATGCGTTAGGAGACGTGTTTTTTTATTTAATTTTCAATTACTATAAATATCAATGTGAAGTTCAATTTATAAATTACTTTTTATATCACACATACAAATATAGTGATTTTTCCATCTTTAAGAAAAAATTCCTTTTGATTTTAAATCTTTATCTACTACAAATATAATCACTTTTGCTTGTAAATAAAAGGACATGTTGAAAAAAAAATTGAGACACTTCAAAATTTTCACACAACGACAAATTTTTCAACGAGAAAAAGGCTCAGCCGGCACTTTGTGTACAAAATTTCTAAGTAAACAGTCAGTATATTTATGTACAAATGTAGTAAATACATTACAATTGAACAGTTGCCAAAAGTTCTTTCGCTACAACTTTGTAACGGTACTTCGAAGGGCTTTGAAATTTTCACAGCTCATGTGTACGGCGATAAATTGTCGACTTCAAAAACAGGAAATCCAAAATTTATTTGCTTACGCCCTTTTGGCAGTCAAGGCTCGATATGCGAATACACATATATATTCAATACGAATGTACGACTAAATATACAAATAACATAAGATATTAAATTCCACTTTTTGCACTGCATTCTATTCTATATCAATAAAGTTCGATTAAATTTGATCAATCTTACATACAAACATATGTACATACATACGTGGAATCGATAACGAAAAAAAAGCTGGCAAAAATAATGTAAGAAAAACCATGCAAACTTGAGAGTATGCATAATTGTGTGTGTTCTGAGAATAACCGAGAAATAATAATTGTTGTAAACAAGATAAATTTAAAATAACTCTAACTAACGCTTTATTTCAACATTTAATATTATTCAAATATTGTACTTTAAACAACTACATACGTACGAATGAGGCAATGACAACACGACTTGAAGTGATCAAGCGCGATTTTATATAGCCAAATTTTAACGTAAAACTGTAATTGAAAGTTTTAAGATATTTTAATTGCAGCTTAATCGATTAAAGTTTCGGCTGCACCGAGTTCATATTCAAGTAAAGCTTTTAAGATGTATGGAAAAATACTACGACGTGTGTTCAAAAAGTAAGATGACTTTATATTTTAATGAAAAAATTGTTATTTGTTCACAAATATCAAAAAAAAACACGGATGATTTGTCACCCTTTTAAGCAAATCAGAATCATCACTGACGTCATTCAACGGCTCCTGAGCGATGCTCATGCGACGGTTGTTCTGATCAAAAGTTTCGGAACAAACTTCGATGACACACATCTCATGCCCAAAACATCCGAAAGATTTGTAATAATTGAACGATTTTCTAAAATAATTTTCTACACAGCCTCGAGCGAGGTTCATCGTCGGCATGTTCTCGGCCATCTTGGAAGAGTTTGTATTACTTGTAAATATTATTTTTTATTTAGAGCAGACTCACCATATGCCACTGTCAACATTTGAAGTGTTTTAGAGCACTTGATTCCCATTTTTACAAAAAATTTGTTATAAATTCTTTACTCCATTTTTTAAAATAATAGAAAATCGCCGAGCACAAGAAAACACGTCTAACCTTTTTATCTGTAAAACAACAACTAGGTTTGCTATGTACTTGAAACTTTGAACACATGTTTGGGACATGTGTACCAACACAACAACAACAACAAAATCGATAATCGAATGAACTTCGTACATGTAACGTATATTTAAAATGTATTAAAAGTGTCGTGTCTGTATGAAAGTATGTAAGAAAAAAAAAGAACTGTAGCATCACTGCTGTTATTTAAATTATCGACTAAAGAACAGTCTCATTTTGCATTTCGTAATGTACCTAGATATCTTATTAAATTGAAAATTGCTTACGGTCTCTGCAATATGTCCATATGTATGTATGTATTTTAATATTTGTATCCCTGCACAACTTGAAAAGATCATTCCATAGCTTTTGAAATGATCCCGTGTGAGTTCACGATTGCTCCCTCTACTTCTATATTTAAGCAAGTAAATTTGTAAACTCACTTTTGCGTTGTATGATCGAGAAAACGAACTTAATACTTTACACCTATCAAACGAGAAATGGGGGAATACTTGTAGAACATTAATCCCTTAAATCTCCTTTTTGGCCTCTTACACCGTACGCATGTATATATGTAAGACCTCACATGTTATTCTATAGTTGGTATTTTTTTTTTTTTTTGAATGTTGATTGAAAAACTAAAAATGTTTTGTATTGCATTTATTGCATTTGATATTAAACTCAAATCCATATCGATGCTCTCATGGGGAAATAATATTATTGTACATTTAAACATACATATATACATATGTGTATATGCATACGCATATTTACGCACAAAACAATACAATCAAATATTACTGAAATGTTAAAGCGTCTCATTTTAAATTTTTTTACGACTTACCATAAAATGCAATGGACGTAATTTTTTCAGCTTAAATTCCTTTAAAAGGATATAACGATGAAAAAAAGAAAAGCATAGCATACAGTGTAACTAAACACAAGCTCGACCACCATGTGTACGAGTATATCAAGTCTTTTTTGCATAACGCTTTTATTGCTTTGTCGCACTGTGCTATAATTTTTTTGTTTATGAGTAATTTGTAAGTTTTTTGTTGCTTACAAAAATTTATATTTGTGCCATAATCATTTAAACCGATTTTCGATTTATCGCTTTTATGTATGTATAGAACGCACATTTCATTATTAGGTACGTTAATTTTTTTTGTTTTTGCACTCAGAAAAAAATCTTGTTAAATTAAACAAAAATCTACCAATTTCGTGGTTAGCTTTTTTTCAACACGTTGCGTAATACAAATTATCGTGAAAAATGCAAAATTAACACTATTCATAAGATTTAGTTTAACATGATGAGAATTAAATCCAAAATTTTGTTGGTTTTCCTGACATTAAAAATAATAATTTGGTTAAATTTACAAGAATTATTGTTTTAAAACGTTGGATCATCGTGTTTAATAACCAGTAATTTATTTTAAATCTAACATTGCCGCATCCCCCAACATTGTCATATGTAAATAAAATGCTCAATGGTTTAATAATTTTATTTACATATTTTGGATTTTTATTGGCCCTTAAATGAAAATGAATTATTTTGGAAAATAATATTTTCCTGTTAATATAAACCCCTGGTCAAAATAATAAACACCACACCACCACATGTTTAAACAATTTATTTTTCGAGTTTATTTGTAGGTTATTCTTTAACAATGACCGTATAAATACAAAGTTCAAATTTTCTGAAATATATAAAAAAATCAACAAACTTTCGTAAATATGTTAAGCTTTTTAATTAAATTTCTTAGGTATATTTTAAGTATGGCACACAAAATAATATCGCCAAAATTCGGAAATATTTTGCTGACAACTTGTGTTTATTATATAATTTTTAATATTTTTAATTTAAAATATAGTTTAACCTATAATAGAAACCACAAAAGTAAAGGCTTTAAAGCTTACACAAAGTGCACAAAAATAAATAAAATTTCTAACTTTTTATTTAGAATTTTTAGAAAATTTTCAAGTATGTACTTGGTTAGCACATTCAATTTAAGCGCAATAAAGTTTCATGTCGCTTAAGATTACCGTTGATTTTTTAGAATTTTTTGTATCTTATAATATGGAATTACACATTTTTCTAATGCATAACTTTTTTATTATTAGTTAACATGTGTACATGTAGAGAGAGGGAAAATAAACTTATGGCGTTTATAAAACAAAAATTAGATAATTATTACCTTGCATATGTGTACTTACATACGTATGCTTGAATATATCGACTAAAATTTATGTTACGTATATTTTTAACATAATAAAAAAATGTTGAAATGCGTATTGTTTAATATTTCATGAGGTTTTTTTTTCCTTCTCTTGAAAAGTAGTGAAAGTAAGAGTTAGACTCTTTACGTACCATATGAAGAAGAGCTTTTCAAATAATGTGGTGGTAATATTTTTTAAAACAAAAAATATGTTTTTCTTAAAATCTAAGCTTTTGTATGTGCATAGCTTATTTTGGAGTAGACTTGACATTTCTGAAATTCTGAAATTTTTTGGATATCCGTAGTATACATTGATATTGTACTGGAGTAAAATAAATTATTATTTTTAATTCTGTTTATATAAAATTAAAAAAATATAGTACAGAGTGCTTTTATAAGGTAGGTAGCATATAAAGAATACATTCGAAAAGAACATACAAATTTACCAAACTCGCTAGATCTGGTCCAATAATCAAATTATCGGTTGAACGTGAGTTTTTTCCATAGTTTTGAATATAAGTTCCTCATACTTTTCTTGATAGTCATAGGATAGACGGTTACGCAGTAGAATTGAGCGCAACGCTTATATATGGTAGAAGATTCCCCTTTTAGACGCTTACAACCAGATGCTTGTTGTACGAATATTAATATCACAATCACACATATATTCAAAATGTGAATAAGAGTGATTTATCTAACTATTGACCTATATCTTAATTGTCTACGATTTCCAAACACTTTGAGTGCATCGAGATCAATACATCTGCGGTCCCACAAAGAATTATTTTGGGTCCATTTCATTCTAATATTGGCAATTATTTTTCCTTTGCCAATTATATCTTACAGGTTGAAGATCTTAAGATATATTATACCATTTTTAATGCAGCCGATATGTACATGCCCCAAGTGGATTATTGATTGCCTATCTAATATACTTGGTGCGTAAAAAATCGTGTAAGCCTCTCAATATTTCGAAGTGAAAAAAGACTTGGCTATACTTGGACTTCCAATTGGCGCCAGTTAGCAAAAGATAGGGACAGCTAGCGTGCTTTGTTAACCTCTTGAATTCTGCCAAAATCGCTTAGGCGGTTGATGCGCCAATTAAGTAAGTATGTAAGTAATTTAATTTTTTGTCAGATTAAAAATGTATGCAAATGTCTAAATTAGCAAAATCACAGTTCCTATTAAACAATATGTGCAAGGTAGAAACCCTACCACGCATTTCTTGCCATGAACAAAAATGTTCTTTTCCTTGACAACTGACAACTTTATGAAGTTAAGAACGCTTACTAGCAAAAGCATGTAAAATTTGTGAAGCCTTGTCGTGGAATCCAATTATTTCGGTATCGGATGTGATTCCGAATACTTTTTTCTCTAGATGTCGCTCAATCCAAACTTATCTTAAATCGTTTGAAAACGAGTTTTTACCGGATTTAGGTATCGTTGAACCAGAGTTCTTCGACAATAAAAACAAAAGTAGATGGTAAAGTTTTTTTTTGTCATTTATACGTCTTATTTTAAACCTCAATTTTGGTGTAACCAACAAAATTATCGATTTTAGTTTTTAAAATTTGATCAACACTTTTTCACATTTTTCAAAATAACCACCATTACGTAAGCATAATGTGGAATATATAGTACACCAAGTTTTTTGTGATTAAATCTGCCTTATTTGATAAAATTTTAAAATAAACTTTCCCCTCTAATATCTTCTCTCTCTGGGTTACAACGAAGTTGCAGTCGATATGTACATACATATTTGTATGGATATATACATATAAATATGTAACTAAAATATTTTGATATTTTGTAAAATTCGATTAAAATCTTTCTATTTCCCAATTTTAAATGTCTAGCTGAATACTGTATATTCAAAAAAAAAATTCAAACACTTCTAAATGAAAAAAAATTTAAACTTAAGTGAAATTTGCTGAACTGTTTTTTTTTTATTTTTACCAATTTTTATACTTTGTGTTATTAGGTTTATGTTAACTAATTAACTAAATTTTAATTAAAAATTCTTTAAAATAAATAAAGAAAATATGTACAAAAGTGGCAAACTTTGTCATTTTAAATGTTGTTTCTAATACAACTAATTAAGAGAGACTAGCGCTTTGACCCCATAAAAATGTTCCACTTCATATTTGAGACCGTTATTCTCCTGTAATAAAAATGCTCAAATAATTTTAATTAATTGAAACAAAAGTTAATGGCCCATTTATGAAAATATGTGGTTATGCTGCATTTATGTATGTATGCACTCCATTGCACTTGAATAGGGACATTGCTTTTTTCGTCTGACTTATTTTTCTTTTATTTGCTTTTCATTAAATGGAAAATTCAATGCAGTTTATTCTCCAACAAAAGCTGTAAGTACGCAAGCTTTCAACTCTGTAGAAAATTAAAAAAAATCATCAAATTTCATATATGTACGTAAATAATTTGTTAGATAATAAATTATATTTGAACAGAATATTATTAGCAGTAAATAAACGAAAAATAACTCAGGCAAAATGAGAAAGATTAGCATGCAAGTACTAAACCTTCTGTGTATATATGAATATATATGCAATTTACAAATTCATACATTTTATGTACTTACTCATACCTACAATAGTTTTAATTAAATTTTCTTCAATTTCAGTTCTTGAAAACGACTATACTTTTTTATTGTAGATACTCTGTTCACAAATTATATCACACTCACATGCTGACAGATTTTGGCACTTTATTATTCGTCTAATTAATTAAAATTATTTTTAAAGTAAAATATGTTTCATTCTCTGAGAAAAACCATGAACATCAACTTTTTAAACTATTTACAAACTGTGCAGTGATTTCACAAAATTTCATCAAAATTTCATCAAAATTTCGAACTTTTTCAAGAATGTTTTTAAAATTTTTTTGAGTATAAAATTTTTTGGCTCTTTAAATTTTAGTGTAAGAAAGTGCAAGTTTCAAGTCTCTGCAAGTTATGATTGATTTTTAACAATTTTTTTTACTGGCAGTTTCCTCCTACATATCAGCATACCCAGAAAACTTCTAAAAAAACTTTGAAAAAGTTTGAAATTTTGAAAAAAGTTTTCTACATACTATGTTATACAATTTAAAAAAAAAAATGTTTTTAATGGTGTTTGTTAGAGAATTAGTGATGTTTTAGTTGAGAAATAATTTTAAATTATTGGAGTATAAATAAATTGCCCAAAAGTGCCAATATGTGTTTGTGCTAAAACTTGTGAGCAGAGTACTAACTTATTACTTTTAAACAAAGCTGACACAAAAAACTAAATTATTGTAAAACAAATGTAATTTTTATTTACCAATTTGTATTGTTCTGCTAAATCATTTTAACTTGAACTGTTTTTATGGGAACCGACAATATAATTATTAAGTTTTCAACAAACCAAATCGGATTAAAATCGGCACAACTTTTTTATAGCCCGGTTGTCCCATTTTCAACATACATAATTCAAATTTCTTCTTTCTATAATAAATAATGCATCTATTACAAATTTTGTATACTGTATCCAAAGCCACGCTAAATATTTTTGGCCGCATCTGTTATGGAATCGCTACATTGTGCAGTCTTCATAATAGTACAGCCTCTTCATTTATGTAGAACACCGTTCCAGTGTTTTAAATTTGTCACAAAGCGCCCTACGCTTTTTTGACAGTAATACTAGTATTTTTTGTTCGTTATATTATTTTCAGTTTATATTAAGAATTATTTTTCCCTTTTCTGTTTGATGTGCTATGAAAGCGTGGTTTTTAGTTTTTTTATGCTTTCGACGCAAGCAACTGTAGCGAATTGGATATTATTTAATAATTTTTGAAGCTTTTATAATAAATAATGCAAAACATCAAAAGCAGTAAGATGAGTGCCTAAAATCATTCGTATTCGTTCAGGTTACTCATACGCCATGTACGACCAATTTGAGTTAATTTACTGTTGACTGCCTGTGCTCATAAATTCAATATAACGTACATAAAATTATCGAATTACCGGTTTTTGATAAATTTACAAAGTTTAAATTAAATCTGTCCCTTTTAAATTGGGTCAAAATAGAGTCCAAAAGTGTCGGTTACAAACAAAAATACATATAGGTGAAGCTAACTGTTAAAACGTGTGAAATATGGTTTCAACGATTCAAAAGTTGTGATTTCGATGTCAAGGACAAAGAACGCTCTGGAACTCCGAAAAGGTACAAAGACGCCGAAATGCAAGCGTTATTGGACGAAGATGATTGCCACACGCAAAAAGAACTCGCACATCAGTTGAATGTGAGCCAGCCCGCCGTTTCCAAACGTTTACGAGACATAAGTATGATTCAAAGATCGAAAAGAGCAACACATAGTTATTTTTCTGCTTTGCAACGCTCCATTAAATACGGCTAGACCGGTACGCGACACGTTGGCAGCACTCAATTGGGAAATGCTCGCGCTTGCGGCTTACCCTTACCTGGCACCGTCCGATTACCACTTGTTCGCATCGATGGGACACGCACTCGCTGAGCAGCGCTTCGATTCTTACGAAATAGTGATAGTTTGGCTTAATACTTTGTTTGCCGAAAAACACGAAGACTTATATTGGCTTGAAATTTACAAATTGCCTGAAAGATGGGAAAAATGTGTGAAAAACGAGGGAGCATACTTTGAATAAACGATTCTTTCTTTATCTTTTGAATTAAACGTGTTTTTTAAGGAAAGAAAAACGGCATTACTTAGTTACACACCTGGTATAATGAAAAAAAAATCCAAAAATGATTGCTTAAAAATAAAAGGGGCGAAGTTTAAACACGCACGGAGATATAACAAGCCACAGTACAGATGACAGTTCTAGTTAATGCAACTTTCTACAAACTGCATCAGGACTTTAACGAATGTAGGGCGTAAGCTAAAACTATCCCCCGCCAAAATATTTGACGGTAATACCGAGGGATTGGTACTCAGACAGTAGGATGTATAGTTAGGCTTAAAGTCCAACAATGAAAAAATTTACATATATGAATATGGTAAACATATCGAGACAGGAGCGATTACTGCCTTTACTGTTCATACAATTCCACAATATCTACAATACACGAGTGTCATTTGGTGATATTAGTTTTTAGTAAAATATATATATTAACTGGAAAGCAGCACATCACTATGTACAAATGCAAAAAAATATGCTTGAAAAAATGGAAGTAAATTCAGTCCCTGTGTATTCACACATTTCTTAACTTTTAACTTCATCAAAAAAAAAAAAAAAAGAAAAAAAAAAAAAAAAAGAAATGAAAGAACTTGAGTGCTTTCTCTGCTATTAGCATAAATCATAGTGTAGTCATTTTAGCCATTCTTTTCATGCACTCGGTTGATTTCCATATTTCCATGTAATGCGCACGCCACCTCGGCTTACCGCGCAATCCTCCGCATTCTAATAAACGTGTGCGTACATATACGAGTATAAACAATATCAGCATATGTGTTTGTACGAATTTGCTTGCTTGCTTCCTGCACATGCATACGTACATACATACATACATACATATGTGCTTAACGCACTTCCATTTGCATCTGCAATCTCGTCACAAATGATTCAATGCACTAAGCATTAGCGCTTCGAATGCCATAACAAAGGCGGGAAAGTATTCCTATTCGGAGCCACACTACGAATTGGCGCTGATGAAATTCAACACTCAACTCCTTGAAGCTAGTGAATTCGAATGTTCGGGCTTGTAGAGGAGCGACGAAAGTACCCACAAGACTGGCAACAGCAGCTGTACTTGTTGTCAGCTTAATATGACTGTCAAGTAACTCAAGCATACAATATGCATTTTCATGTGCATGTGCAACATGTTCCTGTATCAGCTTGTGAGTGTGTGTGCTCGCGCGTAAGCACCTACAAGTAGCAATCGCAGTCGCAATGTGTATGCAAATGCAGCAAGCAACAAGCTGCTGACAGCAAAAGCTATAAAAGAAGCACTCTGGCTTTTATAAAAATTGAAATACTTAGATTTTCTTTTATTACACTTGCCCCACTTTGCTCTCACTGGATCTTCCATATATAACACATCCCCATCCACACTCTCTCCCTCTCTCTCGCTCACTCTCACTCTGGCACATTAAATTGTCATATCTTGCACTTCATTTACTTGTGACTTGTGCACTTAATTTACATTTCAAGTTTAGCTGACGGAAAATGACATGCAATGGATATACATATATGGATTGTATTTTATACTTTTAAAACGGGACCCAAAATAGTATTTATTTTAATAAATTCAGTTAACAAGTAATGGAAAAATGTATCCCAGCGCAAAGTCACTTACTGCATTCTTCTTTGCAGTAGGTTGTTGTCTCTTGGATCATTAAAAACGGATGCAATACAGATTTCCGAAGTGGTGGTTGTAAAAACTTGTTTCATGATTTAAGATTTAACGCATCCCGGCTACGATTAAAAGCCAATGATCTCAACGATAACAACAACAATTTAAAACCAAATACAAACACTACTAAGCTGATATTACCCCGTCAAAGACATCTTCACCGGACAACACAATAAACAGGAAGAAGGAGATCAATTCGTGCCTAAGATTGCTCCAATAGTCCTTCACCATACAAATCACATCAAGGGAGGAATGGGAGGGAGTACTTGGGCTTCTTGTGCATGAAACATGTTCGCGTATGGATCGAAGTTGGAGAATAGCATGGGAGGAGGTGTCTTTTGCAAGGCACTACAGCTAGATATTCAATTAAGACTAACAGATTACTGCAGCGTCTTTCACGCCGAAATAGCTGGCAGCAAGAAAGCAGTTGACTATCTAGGTTATAGTACTACAACACCGAAAAGGGTAAACATCTAATTCGACAGTCAAATCGCTATCACAGACCTGGGATCGCTGACGGTGCTGTCGAGACTAGCCGTGAAATGCCTGGCCCCCTTTTCGGCTGCATCAGTAGACTTCTGAATACGGTTGCTGCAATACCATCGAGTTTGCTCGGCAGGGCACAACATAGAAAATCACACGGAACTGCATAACGAGCATTCAGCGCTTCTGCTAACATATATGTCTACCGGTGGTTTTGGTTTTTCGAAGAAGGAAACTTTTACAATAGCACCACAATGGACCATCTACATATGTAGATCTAAGTGAGTTTCCTGTAGTACGTAAGGTAAGCTAAAATATAACCTATCAATCAACAGGTTCCTTCTCCCGGACAACGAACATCAAAGCTTTTTCAATAAAATAAGTTTACCCAGTCGCAGAACTAATAGTTTTATAAAGCAGGCCTACAAAACCTGACTAGTAAACAAAAAATCACTTACTGTTGATAAGATTTATTTCAAATGGTCCAAAACAATATAGTGTTCATCTCTTAAAGACGACAATTAAAGATTTGAAATAAACTATTCAAACCACTATACTAAGGGAAGAGGTGGACTATTTTTATGATTGTTAGTTGAGAAGTTGAATACGAAACTTAAGAAGTAATAGGTTTATTCGACTTCTGTCATATTTTCCAGTGATGACTATTGAACGGCTTATTTTCGTTGAAATACTCCGATTAAAATTTCTTATTAAATGCTAGAAAAGTTCACGAAACATTAAGAGAAACGAAAAACACCACTGTACGAAAACAGAAAAATATACTTATTTCAAATCGTTATATTGTGTGGTATGCAAATGACAGTGCTAAGGAACCTCAAAGATCTCCTTATCCTCGTGACGAAAACAAAATGCAAAATTCTCTGGGGCAAAGACTACGTATCTAAGTATTCAAAACGAAATTCTTAAAGTAGCAGGGCACATAAAGCTGGTCTGCAGCCAAATCCTCCTTCAAAAAAAAATGTATCATAAATATCAATAAATATATTAATCTGCTAAATCTCAATTTACTAACGGAGGTACAATTTTACGATAACATCTAGATTATGTGATATAAGTACATTTTTGTGTACTACTCGTGAAGTTTCGAATTTTTTGAATAGTCTTAAGAAACGTATTAATAGAACATACAAGAATTCAAAATTTTTTTAAAATTAATTGTATTTTATTTTAGATAACATAATGCCACGAACTGAGAGATGAAAAAAGTTGGCGACCAAAGATATGCTGTAACAGTGGCTTAAGAACGTTCAGAAAGTATTTGGCTTGAAGGAAGTCACAAATCCATGCTAGTTGCTATTCCAATGCTTTGGAGTAAACCTCTTACTTTTGCATGACATCAGTCCTAGGCTTCTTGAAGAACTTTAACTCCTGTGCCTACAAAAACTAACGAGCACATGGACAGTAAAAATATTTCTTGTCTGCGGTCCAAATCTAGTTTCCCTTTATCTGGATCTTCAAGTCCATCAAAAAAAAACATTATTTATTCAAGCAACCTGATTTGATTGCTCTTGTTCAAGATTTATGGATTTTCTAATCTAAGGCCCAAGAGTTAAGGGATCAAGATTATTTATGGCTCATTTTTATTTGAATTCAAAGGGAGTTGGCAAATCAGGATTCAAATATCTGAAAATTTTAAAACTGTTTAGTTATGTAAAAATTAAATTTATTGCTCTTATACTTTTCGTTTTTTGAGTCCATTTGAAAATTAGTCAAACTTGATATAAAAGATTTTAACTAGTCAGTAATTTGTTGCAAATTAATTGCATAATACTGCTGACAGAAGTGCATGGTTATCTAGAGAAGTAGCCTTGATCTGCATAAAGTCATGCATAATCCTCTTCCAAATGCGAACAAGCACTCTTAGATATTTATGCACGAAAATAATGTGCATCAGTACTGAATATTGTGAATTCTGTGTTGCAATACTGCCACTTTTGACCGAAAATTACTATTGTGAACGATCAAAATGTCTATAGCTGTCGTCAAAAGTGTTTATTATTAATAAATAGCTGCAAATATTAGCAAATTAAACCATATTAAATTAAAATGCGATTTTTTAGATTGGTTTTGGCTTTGTGGGATAGGAATTTATGCAGTCCGAAAGATTTTCGCAAAAATCCATAACAATTTCACTAACAGGGCGGCATCCTATAGACTTGCAAAATTTCTATATTCAAAAACCAACTTTAAGATAGCCACTCTTTTATGAAGTGGAATACATCGCCTCATATTGCTGTTCACCTTTTTAATGCCCAAAACTTTTCCAAAAATTCTGCGAAATACATTTGGCCTGAAATGAAAATTTTCTTTGATACGATTTTTGTCCTTTGAAAGCTCGTCTCGTTTAAAAAAAAACGCTATAGAGATCATTCAATAGTATACATGTGCATAAATTGTTTATATCGTTACAGCAAATAAAATATACTCACACATTTGCACAACTTCCTTTCTCTAATGTCGAGAAGTGTAACCACACGAGGCTTTGGCATCCTGCTAAGAATTACGTTTGTGCCAATGTATTGGTTATTTTGAATTTATTAAACAACTTTAAGATAATAATTTTAAGCTTTCTTTAATTCGTTATGATTTTTTTGCCATTTAATTAGATGCCAATCGTATTTTTCCTACTTTTAATTTTGAGTTCAATTTTGATCGTCAAATCAGATGTAATCGAAATGCAGATTTTCGTCCGTGTCGTCTGTCAGGCATAAAATATTATGCAGATATGCATATGTCCCCGTTTATCTGCATAAGTTAGCCCGTCTGTCAGTAGTTTAAGTTACGGTAATTTAATTTTATAACAATTATTTTTTTTTGACAAATCAAAACACAAACATGGTGCAATATGAAGGTGATATAAACCAACCCCAACACTATAGTACACTTGATATTACTGATAAAAGTTCGAAATAAATTTTTTTAATGATATGATTAACCGCCGGGTTAAAGTGTTAAGCTGCTTAATATATGAGTAAATTGTATCAAAAATTTAAATAGATAAAACTAGTTTTACTTAATTACAACTGTAATCTCGCATCAGACACAAACATTTTACAATAATGGTTTTAGCAGCTTTCCATTCTAAACTGTCGATATACGTATAGTAGTATTTAAGAAATAATTCGATTGTTTTCATTTCTATTTTATTACAAGCTATTGTGTGCTATATATTTCAACAACGTAAATTTTTCATTTCTTTCAAAAGTGATAAATGCAGTTGATACGTAATTATTTCACCACTGCAAGAATATTTAAGCAACAAACCGGAACAAGCAACAAATACAATTTCTCGGTCATGAAGTTGACAGCTTAATTAAAATGTAATTGAAATTTCTCTGTTCCGCTTCACTCAGCACGAGGCTTTAGCCTTAATGTGCACCTACCATGCCATGCATGAATGTGTAATCTAAAACTAATACCGATCTATAAGCTTTGTGTGTGTGTGTGCATGCACATAGATATGTATGTATGTACATTAAGTAGAAAGTTGTATGAAATCTTGCATCACTACGTAGTGAAAGTGATGGAAAATCAAAAACCATACGATAAGTGAAGTGCGAACAGTTATAAATTGTCGTATGTCCAGCTAACACATGTTCGATTTTACCGGAAAACAGTAGCGAACTGCATACGAGCATAAACATTGTTAGACAAATTTATACACATGCTGGGATGCTAGGGATGCTCAATATAATAGTACGATGTCCAGACGTGATAAAATCACCAAATGGACTTTTTCTCAAATTTTTACTACTTATCGAAAATTTTGTAACTGAAAGCTATTTTTATTGATAAATTATCAATTTTATTTTTTTCCCAGCATTATTTTAAATAATATACTCTCAAGGCCAGTTTATGGACGATTTGTTAGTGAAAAAACAACAACAGTTCTTAATGGTTGAAGTTATAGTACTATTTCGGAAATCACCACATTTCCTCATCAGACTTCTTTTTGATTATAAAATTAAATTATTTTTAATTTAATTTTCATAACCACTTCTCTCAGGCTTTGAACCCGGGAGCTCGGAGTTGCAGAGCCAATACGCTACCTATTGTGCAACGCTAGCCGAGTTGGCTGTTGTGTTTATTTCATCTTCCTTAAACATAAACTGGCCTTGAGCTCAATAAAATTATAAAAAATATTAACATTTTACTAGGCCAACAGAAAAATGAACAAATATTTTAAATAATATTAAAATAAATTAAATTCTTATCAGAATAATAAGTTTCCTAGTATTTAAACCTGATAACACTTTGCAACAAAGTACATTTTTTTTTGTCATTGGGTTTACAGTATGTAATTATGATTCGCCACTTTAAAACTATTTGAAATATTGAAATAAAATTGTTCTTTCACGTCAAGTTTAGTAGTGAAACGCATTTATTGATTTTACTTAAAATTATATAAAGCGGTGATATAAATTGTTGTTCAATATTAAAAAAAACTGTTTGGCTTTCCTCTTGTAGTGGGTAGTGGCAGTTCCCCTCTGAAGGCTCCAATAACAGTCTGCAAGCATGGCTGGCTGCCATCTACCCTGATAACGCTACTCGTACTCTGTAATTCTGTTGATTAAATCTTTCACCGTTTTCATGCTTGTGACGTAATGCTGACATTAATCCACCAATATTATTGTAGAACACTAATCAATCTTCTTTTGAATAAAAGGTAGCTAAGATAATGTGACGTTTTCGATAAGCTGTAATTTTAACTCCAGTTTGCAATAGATTCCATTGTTTTAATCTCGAGTCTAATATTTCAGATTTTTCTTTGGTCAAATCTAAATCTCTAACAAGGTCATTTATGTAGTTCTGATTGACTAATCAAATTGGTTCTGTATATTTTTCATCTATAAATACCACTTCGCGATTAGAAGTGCCAGCTTTATCTGCTTCTTCAATAGGACTCGATAAACTTGACGAAATGCAAAATCTTTCCGGTACTGGAATGTCACAGTAGCATACTTCACCGAGTGTTTTGATTTTTTTGAAAAACCTTTCACAGTTGTTAAACAGAAGTAACAGTCGTCTACGTAATTTTTGGGTTCACGCCACTGCATTGGTACACCAATAGGAAGCTGTTAAATGTTACTCTTGTACCAACCCGTCAAATATTTATAACATTTTAAACAAGACACTTTCGGCACCCATGATTTGTCTTGATTTCTAATGGCAATTTTAAAATAAGCTTTATAACATTTTTCAAACAATGGCGAACTTGGTTTTTTTCACTTTTAGGAGTAAATTGACCACAAACGTAACAAAAAAAGCTAGGAGAATTAAAAGAAATAACACGCGGCATTTTGTAGATTTATAAATAATCTAAATGTTTTGATGACTTTTGTACACACCAATGATGTAATTTTATAGCTTCCCTCAAACAAGTGTAACGAAAAGTAAGTAAAGTAAGATTACTGTTATTTATGTTTCGGGACGTGATATCTAAATATGAATTAGTATTTTGTTGTTTACTAAGTATACCTAATACGAATCACCACTCGGGATATCGGTGATTTTTTTGAAGTTGCACAGTGTAATCGGGTGTGCTTGACTCATTTCATTTTTATTATTTTACTTTGCTCTTAAGAATAATAATAATATTTCTTTTAAAATTTAAATAATCAATACGAAAATTTCTATATATTTTCACTCATATACCTCAGAAACTAACAAACCAATATTCCATTGGCTAATTTTGTAAAAACTAACACATCCAGATATATATTTCAGCTCTGTAGCTATTGTAGTTTAGCTAAGCTAAGCGTCGTAAAGATTATTTAAGTTAAAAATAATATTATGATTTGTAATGCATTACAATTTTGTTAACATTAAAAAATGTAAGTATTAATTTTCTGGATAAGCATTAATTATTTTAATTCAAGTATGGTAATATTTTTAATAAAAGTTTGCTTGTGTAAACGGAATTTGAACCGCAACTTGGTGATCAGCATTCTACTCGTCATACGAATTTACTTTTTTGTCTTAGGGCCTCGTTTAAAATGTATATGTTTTATGTTATAATCACAAATAACTGTTATAGAGATATACATATATATTTCATAAATTTTGTTACTTTATTATTCAAATATATACGAGTATATGTATGTAAAGTCCGCGACCATAATAATGCACAATCATACTGTGACGGATTCGGGCAATAATTTTGTATTTTTCAATTAAATCAGAGATAACCCAAAGAAAAGGATATAAGCCGAATTTTCCAACATTATACAAAATTAATAATAATTTAACAAAACGACATTAAACAACAACTTTATAAAAACGAAACTTTTTTCAAAAATTAATAATAAAATTAAAAACATTTTTTGAGTATGATGAGTACATTTATTTGTACGATATTTTTAAGTCTCACTCCACACAACTTTTAAGTATATGGGGAAAAAACGCAACACAGTCGCTGTTTGTTTACTTAAGTAAACACAATTAAATAGTTTTTGAGAAAATTATATGTATTAAAATTTTTTCAAATTAATCTGCCCTTTCGCTGAAACCATCGTAGTTCGTTGATTCGAAATTCGAAGAGTGGCATCAGTGAGCTCATTCGTAGCGTCATTTCGTAGATTTTATTATGAATTTGTTACGACGTTGTTTGCTTTGATAAAAAACGTTTTTGTTTAAATAAATTTTCTTGTTATTCATTTGAAGTCAAAAATTTGAACAACGCGCCCACATTAAGCTCGGTTGCTAGAATTGTGGAAGGAAAATACAGAATTTAGAGGGGATTATACCAAATCCCAAATGGAGGAGATTAACAACTTTTGAAAAACACAACTTTACATCCGGAAACCTAGATTTTGTATAGAAGCCCATTTTCGCATAACGTTTTTCCTCGTTACTCATTTCAAGCTTAATCCTCAGAGAGCTTCACCGTGACTGTAATGCATTTAAAACTTCTTTCAAAACTTGAAAAAATATTGATTGGGCCATTAGTAACCTTTCCAACGCTGTGTTGGCAACCACCTTCCGCTGAAATATACCTTAGAATCATTAATTTTAATTCGGTTCTCAATTTTCTAACTTCTTTTTGTTTAACAAAAACTCATTTAGCTTTTAAAGTCAATTTATTGACACTTTATTTATCCTCAAATTATACAAAAATTATTTTTCAATTAAAACATCGTTTACTCACTAACAAATACTATTAAAACCAACTTTATAAATTTTATAAAATATGTAGAAAACATTGATGAAAATTTCATTAAAAATCCGAACATTTAAAAAACAAAATTTTAGAATTTTTTTTGGTATGTAGTACAATAAAATGAAAGTTTGTATTGGCTACGAATTAGCACTAATTTTTGACAATTTTTTTAATGACGCTCTTTCGCATGGAGGAAACTGCCGGTAAACAAATTCTTAAAAATAAGTGAAAACTTGTAGAAACTTGAAATTTGCACTTTCTCAAACAAAAAATTAATGAGCCAAAAAACTGCATACTCAAAAAAATTATTAAAACTTTTTTAAAATGTTCGAAATTTGAATGAAATTTTGTTAACTCATTGTGCACTTTGTAAATAGTTTAAACGGGGGTATTTACTTCGAATTTTTGATGATAACGAGTATGTATGGTGTTTCTTACAGAATAAACAATTTTTTACTTGAAAAATTATTTTAATTAATTAGAAGAAAAATAAATTGCTAAAATCTGTCAATATGTGGTTGCGCTATAATTTGTGAACATAGTATAACGGGTGTTTTTTTTAGGGGTATAGAACTTCGAATTGAAATAAAACACAAGAAAATCGTTTTAAGGTCCATCAATTTGGCTTTATTGGAAGGATAATTTTATGTCATTAATGTTTAAATATGATTTCGGGCATGTGGCCGCCGCGGCTGGCTCGAATAAAGCCAATTCTACAGGTCCAATTTTCAACCACTTTTTCGAGCATATGGGGCCGTATGTCGGCAATAACGCCACGAATGTTGGCTTCCAATTCCCCTAACGTTTCTGGTTTGTTGGTGTAGACGAGCGACTTCACATATCCCCAAAGAAAATAATCCAATGGTGTCAAATCACACGATCTTGGTGGCCAATTGACAGGTCCATTCCGCGAAATTATGCGCTCAGCGAATGTTTCCTTCAATAAATCGATTGTGACGTGCGCTGTGTGGCATGTAGCGCCGTCTTGTTGGAACCACAACTCATCCACATTCATGCCATCCAATTCGGGAACAAAATAGTCGGTTATCATGGCTCTATACCGGTCTCCATTAACGGTAACTGCCTCTCCAGCATTATTGCGGAAGAAATATGGCCCAATGACTCCACCAGCCCATAGAGCACACCAAACAGTCAGTTTTTGTGGATGTAATGGCGTTTCAAGGGTCTCATGTGGATTCTCTTCACTCCAAATGCGGCAATTTTGCTTGTTGACGTAGCCATTCAACTAAAAATGAGCCTCATCACTGAACAAAATTTTGCGATGAAAATCAGCATCGAGATCAATCTCATTTTCGGCCCATACACCAAAATCACGACGCATTGCATGGTCTCGCGGCTTTAATTCTTGCACAAGCTGGATCTTGTAAGGTCGCAAGCCAAGATCTTTGCGCAAAATCTTCCATAAAGTTGATGGACAAAGCTCCAATTGCTGTGCACGGTGGCGAATCGATTCATTCGGGTCCTCTTCAACATTTTGCTCTACAGCGGCAATTGTTTCTTCGGTGCGCACTGTTCGACGTCTCTGCGGATGCGTATTATCACATAGAGTAAACGTAGTGCGAAAACGATCCATGGTTAACCGAATTAATTGCTCTGATGGACGATTATGTCGACCATAAAATGGACGGAGCTCACGGTAAACTTCGCGAACTGAACCATTATTTTCGAAATAAATTTGCACGATTTGCAAGCGTTGTTCTTTTGTCAACCTGTTCATGATGAAATGGCAAACCAAACTGAACATAAATGACATTAGAGTTGCCAGATTTGACCACAAAATGCCAGTTTTATCTCTATTCGAAAAACAAACCTGTAAAAAAAACACCCTTTATAAAATAAAATCACTTTCGAAAATGATTTAAAATAAAAGAAAGTATATCGTTCGCATAGAAGTTTAGAAAAAAAACTGTTTATAGATGTTCATAAGACCCTCTAAACCGGGTTTTGAATTCATCATTAGCTGCCCCCTAATGTGCATGTATGTACATTCATACATAACTTCATGCAAATGTATTACATAATACGCAAGTGTTCAGGTTCCCAACTTTCAATTAAGTCATAGTGTCTATAACAATATTTTTACACATGGACTTCTCTTTTCACTTGTCATTTCGAAATGCAGCATTGATGGTTGTTGCCTTTTTCACAAAAAAAAACCCCAATTTACGGCAGAAAATACAAGTAAAATTGAAAACAGAATATTTTCGAGCCAACAAATATACGAGTATACCTTAGACATAACGACAAAACGCAAGTGAACTGAAATGCATTAATTGGACATTTTCTGCATGTCGTAGACCAGCAGCTCAACCACAAACTCTTGTGGTAAACCGCGTAGAATACACTTACCCAGTCGTAGACGAACAATTATCAACTCAGTATATATTGATGGCACATATGTATGTAGATATGTATTTATGTAATATTACCTACAAACGAGTAGATATGAACGATGTGCATACATATGTTACAATGTATTTTATTTCAAATATTCTAATTAAAATGCAATATACAATTGCATGGACGGCGTAATTATGCAATTGTATACTTTTCATTTACTTCGAAGAAAAGCATTCTCTCTACCACAGAATGTTCGCATCAGTTAAACGAACTAAAAATATTAAAAAATACTTGTAGGGTGCAAATGAATGGTATCCGGTATGTTTGAAATGCCCTCCGAAACTGAAGTTTTACATTAGAGCAAAAAAAAAATATGTTTAAAAAGTGCCGGCTTCTTTTTTATAATCAACATACTTTATATTGGACTTGGAAATCATTAAAAAAGTTAAGACAATAGTCACCCTTATCGTGAGTTTCGTTTGCGCCCGTAATTGTTCACTTTTAAATGTTCGCTTATCATAAATTTTGGGCGAAAATTTTATGTTTTCGAACATTGTTTCTTCTAATCGGCAACACTAATTTCGGACGAAATAGTTGGCGGACATAAACAGTGTTCGACGACAGATGCCCAATATTGCTACTGCTTTTAATATACTTAGGGGGTTTTAATTTTATTTTTAATGTATTTCAAACATAAGTCGTGTCAATTTTGTATATGTATTTTTTCACCACTGCATGGAATTTTTTTGATAAATGTAAATGTACATTTTGTGGCCTTACGTGTTCTTACTGCTGTACATCTGTAAGTTCTAAAAGAATTGAAAAAACAGTAAAGCGAGCTTGTACGATTTTTTAAGCATTCAAGTGGCATTTACATGAGAAGATTTTTTGACACACGGTAGTTGCTTTGAAGTTTGGAATTTAATTTCTCAAAAATGCGTCGGATGATTTTTTCCAAAGTCTCGGAGAATATAACTAGTTCACAAAAATTTTAAATTATTTTATTTCTATTGTTTATTGATTATCGGTGCGACAATACCAACAAATTTTATGACAAAATTTTACAGATTTTAAAATTTTGTTCAGGGTAATTTGAGCGTACGATTATATTTTTGTGATTGTTCAAAGCACGAAATTGATATGAAGCATTGTCGTATGTAAAAATGTTTGTGCCATTAATATCTCGGAAACTAAAAGAGAAGTCCAAAAACAGATAGCGCCATTTAATAATAATAATAATTTTAGCACTTACACTATATAGCTCAGTGTTTGGCCGAGCTTCTCCTACTATTTGTGGTGTGCGTCTTTATATTATACCACAAATGGAGGGACCTACAGTTTTGTGCCGACTCCGAACGGCAGATGTACTATTTAATGAGAAGCTTTTTCATGCCAGAAATACCCTCGGAGGTTTGCCATTGCCTTCTCCATTTAAAAGATCTTAATTAGTTTAGAATAACTGCATTGTTAACTTTATTTGGTAGACGATATGTATGAATGTCCTTTGAGGCAAGCGATTTTCAAATCGCCATATGTGCATATGTGTATAAATGCAGCTTTGCACATATTCAAATTTTGTTTCTGTTTTCTTTGTTTTTTCTTAATACCAAAAATTGGGGAATTTTTTTAAAAAGGAATTGATAGCACAAAAATCCGAAACACTGTTTCTGTCAAATGGTTAATATGACCTCTTAAAATATTGTAACGTGGTTAACGGATTCATTGATATTTTCGACTATTTTTTGATAGCCGAAAAATATACACGGAGCGAAATTTACTTTTCTTGAAACTCACAAAATACGTATTGAATCCGGGCGAATGAAAATATTTCGAGTGAATTTTTTTTTCGGGCGAAACTCACGATAAGGGTTAATATGTAAATATTGCCTATGAGAAATCGATGGTTTGAGCAAATATAAATTTTTGCTGTCTCTCGTTGGTCCTGTCGGCAGCTTCAGAAGTGTTTAGATGGGAGCTTGGTATCCGTGCTTTCGTATGTACTGCTTTTGGAATACTTTTAATCGTATCCTTATCCGACAAATATCAACTGAAATATATGTATGCCAGTAAAAATCATACATTTAACGCAGAATGTAATTTCTATGATAGTTGCTGTCAGTAAAATTTTGTTCAGGAAAGTTCACTGATCCTTCAGCTAACGTCACGGTTAACTTAGCGGAATTATTTCCAACCTTATACTATGTATTTATCTGGTCTCATAACCGTTTGGTTTGCTTGCTCCCTCTGCCATTGCAAAAGATGTTCATCTTACGTCCTTCCCTATTGCAAGCCGGAAAGGGTTATTTATGAAGTTTTTGGTAGAAAAACGTTAGTCTGAACCTTATCCTTGTATAATTATTTTCGCCACCTGTTTCACACAATAAAAGTTTGTTTGTTTATGTTGCATGCACAGTTTCTTTCTTCTCTGAAAAATTTGTTTGTCCTTTCCTTTAAAGCCATCCTTCACGCAAAACGCTTTCTAATAACTCACCACATTTTGAAATTAATGAGTTGTACTTCCTTTTTTGAATAATTAATTTTTTTTAATTTCACCTTTAATAAACAAGTACTGCCTTGCGATCTTAATGAAAAAATACAATTTTAGCGGTTTTTAGTCGCACTAGGTCTATGTTTATGAACAGTATAAATACAGCAAAAGTTTATAACTCATAATTAAAAATCCGTTTGTAAAATTACATATATTGAACGTGCTTTCTTTTTATTGCAAATTTAAACACAAGCTGTGTATTTAATTTTTTGAGAAGACGCGAAACGGAGGAGCTCATTATGTTGGGGTATTGTGCCATAGTAAGGAAAATTGTACAATTATTCTGCGAAAACTCAAAATACGAAGCAAATATTTAATTAAATTATAATTAAAAGCTCAAAAACTAAGCAAATATTGAATTAAATTGTAATTAAAAAATTAACCAAGGGTCACCAAACAAAAGAAAACTGTACGTTTTAAGCACATAAAACTTTAGTAATTAATTAATACTAAATTAAGCTGATTTTAAATCTCATATACGAGTATAAATATATATTTGTATAAAAATTCATCAAAAAGGTTGAAAATTATATTCATATAATTGAAAATGTGTTCGGTTACCTTCCACTAAGAACGACCTTCAAATTCCATAATAGGTTAATTTAATAATTAATGGGTTTTCTCTAGATTTATCGCTTTCTATTTTTAGTATATTTTGAAAACTATTTAAAGGACTTATGACAGCTCAAAAAGTCTTGTTTTAACTCAGGATAGCCTTCAGATTTAATGTTTCCTAAAAACCCATTATCAACAGCTTTTCCTTGTTCCCAAAATTTTGGTAATTTTTTTAGTTCACCAACATCGGACCCATTTAGAACACTTACGCAGGAAACATTTTTTACTTACTTTTATATTATATTCAAGCAAAAACAAAATACACAGAGCTAATACATTTTTTTTTTAATGTTTCTACTGCGCCCACCATTTCAATATACCTTGATATAAACACATTAATAAATGTTTTTTTTTTTTACAAAAGCATACATACAAAGAGAGTCAACGCGTGAAATCTAAATGTCAATATATTGGCACTAAATTTTCTGAGCACCAAGCACTTAGTAAAAGCTAAAAAATCAAGATACACAAAAAACACGAGAAAAACTTGTATATTTTTCTGGTCTCGTTCATATTTACAAACCGTATAGATAAATACGACGAAGGGCCCTTTTACCAAAGCGAATTCAACTAGGTGAGGTCAGGGCGAAATGTTGATTTTTGTGTTTTCAATTTACATTTTTATTGGAAAAATTAACAAAGTGAATTGCTTTGTAAATTATAATTTTAAATAACAATAAAATAATGACAAAGTGCATGATATGACAGAAGAAGGTCAGGTTGGGTAATGGATAATTTTTCCAAGTCCCAAAAAACTCGGAAAACATGTTGATATGGACATGTCGAATGCAGTTTTGGGGTTCGTAATTTTTAATTATCAAAAACTGTAACACGTCTGTTATCGTAATATTATAGAAGTATGCAAAATAACATAAATCTAACAAATAAGAACGATTTATTGTAATTCATTTATTTATTCATTGGTCTTTTCAAGAACAAAAGGAAATAAACGAAAAGTTTGACAAACATATAAAATAATTTATACTTCAAGTACAAATATAAATATTTAGTACAGAAGCAAAGGGACCTATGTACATAAAGTAAATTTATTTTTAATCACTGTTTGAGACCAGTTTTATATATAAATATATTACCATTCAGTAAAAAAGAAATACATAAAGTTAAAATGAAATAGATCATCCATTCCATTTTGAGCTAGGCAGAATTATTCCTTATTTTCATCAAAATGCAATATTCAAGAAATAAAAGCCTAAAGTGTGTTATCCTCAAACCTGGACCTAAATTTATTGCATTTAAAATCTGCAGTGGAGAAGCAGTGCTGCGCCTCAATACTTGTTGGTTGGATTG
This sequence comes from Philophylla caesio, assembly GCA_963971545.1. Lineage (NCBI taxonomy): Eukaryota > Metazoa > Arthropoda > Insecta > Diptera > Tephritidae > Philophylla > Philophylla caesio. Next base: position 57,524,209 of record OZ020609.1, on the reverse strand, counting down.
TCGACAATAAGTTATATACACTTTGTAGGACATAGCCTTTATCGCCTCATACAAAATATCAATTTATTTTACCAAGCCAAACACAAAACAAAATCTTAAGTTACCAAGCTGTCTTATTGGTCGATTGTGAACTCTCTAAAGGCTTTGTTTTGCCCTTGAAAGGAGAATTTAAGGATGATACAAAATTTAAAAAATTAAATGGCTATTAAATTCACTGTTTTCTACAATTCCGGGATTTGAATAGACTTATCCCGGGATATACGTGAGTAAAAAATGACATGTCATGTAGTATGTATGCTGATAGCATATTAATGTGTGTATTTATTATTAATGTGTATATATTTGCGCCAACTCATATGCAAGGTTTTCGCACTTGCTGGATATGTGGGAATTTCGATTTCTCAATATCTATAAATCTAGCGCATTTTCTAAATGTTTATTACGTTCACGAAAGTATGCTTCGTTTCAGGATTAATAAGACATAAGTACATTGGCCAGGAAATGTTCAGATTGTATCACACTTTGAATTTTGCTGCTAACTTGAATACAGAAAAATTTCTTAATTAAATTATAGTGGAATATCGTAATAAATATGTGCATACTCTCTTTGGTGCTGACGTTTGCAATTATAAAGTTATGATTATGGAGATTTTAACATATTATAACTTTCTTTTGTCCGCATCAAGGAATTCCAGCCACAAAATTGATTTGATACTTTACAGTCTAGATTTATATCTTATATCTTTTTATATTATTTTCAGATGTTTTTTCTATTATATTAATTGCCAATCGCTTTGTAGACAGCTGCTTTTGACAAAACAAGAAGGCAAAAACAAACATATTGACTTTTTGTTACTTTTTTGACAACCTCCCCTTACCTGATTCGCCATGGATTTTATATCAGTTTTTACGATATCTGATCGAAAATATACCGAAATTTTAGATATTGCCGAAGCGGATTCGTTTCTGTATACAGCCATTGCATTATTTCTACAAATTACGTGCCTAAAGTATTCTGACAAGTGTGAAAATCACCCCAACGTAGAATGGTTTCGTTAGGCCAAAAATACTGTGGAAAAATGTCGATCCGATGTCGTTCCGAGTATTGCGAAAAGGCTCTCAGTTGATTACCTTTATTTGCACTAAATAGTATTGTTAAACTAAGAATTCATTGACATACATAATCCTTTGGCTCACAAATAAATACTGCACTACAAAAGCAAACTGAAGTAAAGCAAAAATAAAGTGGCGCTCTGCTATACTGGTAGCAACAAAAAATATTGCTTGCTTTTTTTTCTAGTCTTTTACCTCAACTTCACCTACATTAATTGGAGGAGTTTATATTCATATTTCACCAAATAATAAATTAATTAAAAATTTGTTTCTTAAATCAAATGATGTAAGTTTGTAATTATACTAATTTTTAATTCTTAATTGAACAATATTAATTTCGCTTTCTTCAAAAACCCTTGAAGCTGCCTGATTTACCATTAACATTAAATTGTATTTTTTTATATATCAAATTTTTTACAGCACTCGCTGTGCTTGTTTCGTCTTAGATTTTACTGCACGCTCTTGTTTTGATTTTACATTTTGCTACACAACAAAACACAAGCCCTGTAAAGCTTGTTTTGACGATACAATTTTTCATGAACATTTCTTACTTTCATACCGCTTAGAAATAGTAAACAGTAGTGTATTTTACATCTTAGAAGGCGTTCGAAGCTCTTTAACATAAAAACCTTTGTCAAAGATAATCGGTAATTTGATGTATGCTCAAATTTTCATTTATTCAATCTACTCTAAGTTTTTCATTTTTATTTTCGGTGGATAACTCCGTGTGCAGAAGTCCCCGCTTGTTGGAAAAATTTCTCACTCGCTATTCACATTGGAGTGAATAGAGCAATTTTTTTATATAAATGAGTTCAAACCGCTGACGACTTCCGGGTGGTAACTTGTGTGACTGGGGTATTTTCGCTTTTTGTCAAGTTGTTATGCAGGACGCAGCATGCTTCAATAATTAAATCTAACGCATTCGGTAGGACACTTCATTGGTCGAGACAAGATTCTGAAGCAGTTAGGGAGCATACTAAAATCGCATTCAACTAACATTCTGGCTCAGCATTGTCGATAATTAAATACCTCGTGTGCAATGCCTGTCCAGTGCAGAAGACAACATTTCCTCTTCCAGAAACAAACTGATAAGTCTTTGAGACATTCAGTGTTCCTTTTTGTAAAGCCTCTAATAAATGCCTATCTGTGTATATTGCGTCGTCCGAGGACTTACCATTGAAGCCAGCATTTGTGTATGTAAAACAGCTGTTTGCGTTAACACATGCAAAATCCCTTGACATTATAAAATTGTGATCAAGTATGTGATGAAGCCTTGATGCGGATGTTTGTCACATCCAATGCATCCAAAGTGTGTAGAAATTGCCACAAGCTTTTCAAATCATATGCAATATGCTGCCATTCAGTCTTATAAAAGAAAGAAACGTTTAATCCACACATATAACGCATATGCATGCATATTAGGGTGGACCGATATAAGTAAAATCGAAATTTAAATGGCGCCACCCCTCATGAATATTCTTTATCGAGAAAATGTTTAAATCAAAAATGTTTAAACGTAGAATTCTCCTTTGAAGGTTTGCCATTACCTGCCGAGGCTTGACCGCTATTAGAAAAACAAATTTTCTATGATTAAGACTTTACTTGCATGGCTGAGATTCGAATTTCGAAATCAGCGGCATATCGAGTTATAGCACGCACCGCTACCTACTCGACTCCAGCGGCCACATGAATTTTCATTAACATAACATAAAACAGTAACATAAAAAAACAAATTTCCGTAGAAATTGTGAATTATTCTTTAAAATTTTCAACAATTTTTACAATTAGTTAATCCTTTAATCAATTTCGAATACCCTTTAATAAAAAATATACGAATAATCCTGAAGAATTTAGGTTGAACCTCGCCGCCTTGCAGCACTAAAGAAGAATTTCTAAAAAAAATTTTTTTTACTAAATATACAGGCCAAACAGACAAATTTGCTATAAAACTGTTGTTGAATTTTTTTTAACACCTTGGATATCCCTTTGTAATTCATACAAAAGCCTCGCATTATACGCGTACCTCTAGCGCATTACTTGAATTTTCCTTGTCAAAGACTTGTCTAATGTTCTTTTGTATGACCAACCGATAGCTCAGAATTTGCTGAAATCTGATCTCATTTTTCCTTACCTTCGACTTTCATTCTGTTAGAAACAAGTCTTAAGTTCTTGCAGGAATAGAACTTAATTGGTATGAGTTAATAAGAGCTTAGTGAAAGTATCAATTTAATCAATCAATTCAGTACTACTGTATGCTCTAACCACACATGGAAACGGATTTATACAGTTGGCATCGACAGTAAAATTTATATCGCGATTGTTAATAAAATAAATGCAAATATTGTAATTTCAGTATTCAATAAACAAGTATATATGACTGTGATGGTGTTGAGTTCATACTTTCTTTAAAATCGAATGAAATACCTCTTGAGGGAGTCCATTACAAATTTGCTAAGTGCACGAGTATATGCTAACTTTTCTGTTGCACCTTACTTAAGCTTTCAGGCGTAAAATTATTTCTCTCTTAAAGCCCCAAGATGACTTTCGACCTTTGCCTCTAAGGTTTTTTTTTTGTGGGAATCAGGCACAAAACAACGCGTATAGAAATCAGCACTCAGACTACATGCCGTCCATTGTACTGTTTTCATGTTCCTTTTAATCTGTTTTAAATCTGCAGGATTTTCGAATAAATCTTAGCAGATTTTGGGGTGTGGGTCAAAGATCTCAGGTGTTCGTCTCTCAACACGTCGCGACCAAATGCCTCATATTAACTTACAACAGGATAGGCATTTGGAGTTGTCATGTACATATATTATGGTCTTGTGTATATGCCACGTAAAGTGACCGGTCAACATCATCGATGGTCGAAGGTGGGAGTGCTATAGCTGGTTGCGGGCCGAGGAACACCTGATCCGAGCCATTTTTGACAAAATGGTCAGATGTCTCATTGCCAGGTACTCCCGAGTGACCAGACACCCAGAGTAAAGGAAGTTCATTACGTTTACCAACATAGTTTAGTCGAGACTTGCATTGTCGAACTAGTTTGGAAGTAGTTAGAGGGCTGGCCAATGCCTTGAGTGCAGCTTGGCTGTCACTGCAGACACGTATACTCCTCCCCTTCACCTATTTTCCACAACGTAGAGAATTGCAAATACTTCGGTCTGGAATACCGAGGCATATTCACCAAAAGAAATGTAAAGCTTATCCTAATTATCTTCTATAAAAACTTCAGATCCTGACCCACAGTCAGTTTTGGAGCCATCAGTAAAGATTCGACAACGTGTAAGACCGGGCTCAGTGTTGGCATTGAACCAGCATTCAGCCTCAGGGAACTCAACGTTATAGAGTCTCATCAGCATTGAAAAGACGCAAGTGTCCATAACTCTGCCGCACATATGAATATGCAAAGTGGCGGTAAGTGCAGCAATGCGTCAAGAGCAGCGCCAGGTGTTCTCTGAAGTTTACTTTATCATCACACCAAGTGTCAATCTTTTTTAATATTGTCTGCGCTCTCCTGCAAACAGCCGACAGAGATGTGCCCGTGACTAGACAGGCCACATCGTCCGCATATGCCTGAGCGTAGATATTCGAGTCATCAAGAGTGACAAGAAGAGAATAAATTACCAAGCACCAGAGCAAAGGGGAAAGCACGCCGCCCTGAGGACAACCCTCTAATGTAATCGAGCAAAAACATATTAATTAATACACCCTCCACACGCTTCAGTCAAACTTTACTTGACCATCTCAAGGCATTTGACTCCCTTCATCACCCACTACTTTGCTTATGACTAACCAACTTATTTTTGGTACAATACTTGATCCGCTGCTGCTTTTCGTATATGTAAACGATCTCCTTCATTCACATTTATGTCTAGTAAATGGTTCACGACTTCCGGATGATTTCATCCAAGTGTCCTCTGGGTAGCCCCCGAACACCCGTTAAGGGTTCACCAGGGTCTGCAGCTTCTGTCTTGCAGCAAGCGGCCCGCTATATAAATATGATAATTCTCGATTTCCCCAGGAAATGGTTGTGTGCAGGGCTTGGAACACGCCACGTTAAACTAAAAACCAATGAAAAGGAATAGCTGCTTTTCTCATTATCATTATATTTTCCTTTTTTCAATCTAGTCCTCTCCCCCTTTCTAATTCATTCTAAATAATATGTAAACAGTAAAGAGTAAACTTTTATTCTTGTTTTATATCTTATTTTATTTGGAAATTTAAGGAAAATAAAAGTTTTGTATACCTATTAAACGTTTTATATACATTTTAAAATAACCACTAAATATATGTATAACTACTAGTTGTAGTGTTTGTCATAAATAAAAAAAAAAATATAAATAAAACGCAAAAGTCGAGCGAGTTAATTGCCTTAATAAGCATTCACTATGTGTTTCTTATGATTTTTCTTCGCAAAATTTAAATTTGAATTTGAACTCCTTACCCCAAATATCTACGCCATAATAATTACCTATCATGCACATATTTTCCTTTTTTTTTGCAGGGGCGTTGTGGTAGCGCACTCCCTTTAGGTGGCTCTTTGAAGCAAGGAAAAAGCGTGAATACTGTTTCTCACGGGACTGCCTTCTACTGCCTTCTAGCATTGCATCATGAGGAGGGAAAGCGATTAGTCGTATCATATACATACATATGTATGTATATATACACATATGTACGTGCATACTTATTTATGAATGCACACATTTTTATAGAGACATGTACAATTATAAAAGCTTTTACTTTGTCAGACGTTGACAACCGAATTAAGACATAAATACTCGCATATTATTTTCCCCCATTCGATTTATATATGTATATGTATGTATGTTTGCATGTACATTTGTATGTAAATATTAGGCTGACCAAAATGAATGAAAGTGCTTCTAGCCTTTAGACCTTTCAGCAATCCATCAGCAAAATTAAGTTTTTAAGCGATTTCATGAAGTTTTTAAGGTCTCTGAAAACGTTCAGCAAGTTAATTTTGAAATAAGCCAAATTAAAAAACAAAAAGCAAATTCAGTTTTTCTGGTCAGTTAAATATTAACACATGTATATATTAATTTAACACATACTTACTTATGTACAGTGTTGTGCATATTAAAAGCAACAGCATTTAAAATGACATTGCTTGAAAGGTAATTTTATTTATTTATTTTTAAGAATTTGCAATGAAAGCTCACTCCATTCTTTAACAGAAACTATAAAAATATAAATTTTAAACTTTGTAAAAATCTTAGAAAAAAATTAACACATTTGTATATAGAATTTCAACTTTTTTCTCAGAAGTGTTCAATTTTTTTTGAAAATGCAGTTTTATATCCCATAAAGTTAGAATCTAACAATCTCAGATTTCAAGTGGCTAGAAGCTTCCGTTAATTTATTAGAATTTTCTTTGTCAAGGGTGTTGCGACTTTTTACCATACAAAAAATTCAAAAATTTTTTTTTTAAATAAACGGTACGAAGTAGTTATTTCAAACTTTCACATTCTTAGACTAAAATTTAATTGGCTATAAAACTGCATACCCAAAAAAATGTTAACACTTCCGAGAAAAAAGTTATATTTTTTTTGAATTCTTTACAAAGTTTTAAACTTTGTTTTTTTTTATATTAGGAAATGGACTGAATTTAAATTGAAAATTCTTCAAAATAACTAAATAAATATACGTTGCAAGCAATGTCATTTTGAATGCTGTTGCTTTTGATATGACAACACTGTATATATGTTTATACATACATACATACTTATATGCAAACATATGTACATACATATATCCACATAACTTACTCTAGCCATTGTTTTCTCAACCTGATTTGACCACCTACAGTTGTTTATTTATTTTTCGCCTTTTTTGTTTAATTTTCTCTGTCATTTCACCTTTTGTATGACCACTTGACCACTGTCTAACAACGCTTGACTTTGACACCTTCAGTCACACAAACACACCTATGCACATACATAAGTACATATGTATGTATGTATGTATGTACATACATAAATATGCACATGCACCCACATCATCAACAGAGAGCCACTCAAAGCTTCAATAAATCCACTTCATTCCATACAATTCTATTCTTTCTTTCGCCTTTTATTCTTTACTTTGTTAGTACTTCACCTGACATTAATTGGTTTTGATTGACGCTGTCTGCACCACAGATGGTGGTGGCACTTTAGCCACTTTCACCATCTAATATATAACCTTATTCCTAGCACGGGCATTGCGATTCATTGCCCTGCCATCGCACCATTTATTGGTTATTGGTTCGCCCAATCGTCCATCCAACGTTAGTTTATTCTTTCAATTATTGTGTGAAGATATACTCAAAGTCAATGGAGAACAAACAAATACTCGTACACAAAAGTAGTTATGCACGTGCGCATATGCACATACTCGTACTTACATAAACATGAATTAAATCTCTTTGCGAAGTGTTGCGGCTTTTGACCGATATGGCAACGGAAGCGAAGCGTGTCGATTGAAACCAACTGTGATTTTATTACGTTCACACTCGTACATACATACATAGTATGTACATAAATTAGTACGAACATACATAGTACATATGAAGGTGCGAATACATTTATTCCCTTCTAATTCCTAAAAGGATTTGCCGTTTTTCTGCTTTTGCGTTAAAACTGTTTCATTGTTTATTATTATTGTGCTCGCTCCAAACTCGAGGAAGTCACGCAAATGGTAAAGTGTGAAAATGCTAATAATGGTTTTATATTTGCTAGATTAAAGAAATAAACGCAAAGTAATTGGGCACGAAAGTTACTAATGATGACGACGATGATTTGTGGCAGGGACGAAAAAAAATTAGTATAAATTGTGCCACTTTCGGACTGTCTGAAAGCAGGTGGTGCTTTGAACTTTTACGATTGGTTTTTGGTACTATTTTATGTACATGTGTATGGGTGTATGTAAAACGAAGCAGGTAGAATGCGGTGGGATATTTTTTTCAAACCGAATATAATAAATTTGTATATCTAAACAAGGGACAATGACATTGCCTTTGATACTCACGAACAATTCTTATTGAGTAAGCTAAGTTTCTCGGTAAACGTCGCGAGATTACAACAATCCCTCCTGTTAATAAATGAAAGATATAACAACATAATGTCAGATTTCAAAGATTTATAATCCCTAAATGAAAAGTACTCGTCGCAATAGAGCAGTTTAAAGTAATATTCAATAAGGGTTGACAGATTTTTTGCCCAAAACTCAGCACTTACAGCGTCATCAGCGCTTAAAAATCAGTACAGTGTATTCAGACGGGAGTTTGCCGGAACTCCCCCGAGTAGATGGACCACTATGAGGTTGGTAAACCTGTTTGCCGAATCTGGAAGCATCGCAAGAAGACCGTACCATCGAGATCCGTATGTTCGTGTTTAAGACACAATCGCGGATATGGCATAGTCAACTCAGGCAAATGCCAGAGTTTCCACTCGAAATTTATCGACGCAACTTGGACGGATAATTCATGATGACTTAAACCTGTTTCCGTACAAAGTTCAAATAACAAGCCAGTTAAACACGCTAGATTTGAAATGGCAGAAGAAGACAATAACTTGACAAACTGCCTGTATATGTTTGATGAGGCGCATTTTAATCTAACGGGCAATGTAAACAAACAAAATTGTGGAGTGAACAAAATCCAGAAATAATGCATGAGATGGAACCTTACCCAGACTTTTTTTTAGGGATTGTGTCAAGCAAGAGGTGTACAAAACAAAACCAAGAAATTGGACTGAATTGAAGCAGTCCATTAAATCGGTAATTAAGGCAAAACCGACTTCAACCCTTCAGCTTGCAATGAATAACTCTCTAATTAGGTGTCTCATTTACGGTCTATCATCTTTAAAAATAATTAATTATATAGAATAAAATACAATATTCTATATAAATAAAAAAATAAATTAAATCCAAGTTTCTTAATGTAGCACAATTTGTGCGCCACCTTGTATATAATAAAAATAACAATATTTATACATATTAAAACACATATGTTGGATTTTTGGGCCATTTTGACTAATTGTTGGCCGTTATCACATACTTCTTAAAAACTCAAGAAATTCTTTTATTTGGAGTTCACTTTCAATTGATCTAACTAAAGTGGCTCTTTCTCTCTTTACGTCACACATTTTTTTTCAAACTTGGGAAAAGAGATACTATTCAACCAATTATTTTTAAAACTTGAACTATCATTTTCGTTTGAAAGAAAATAGTTGAAGGCAACATATTCATCAAATAGCAAATAAATATATGTCCCTTATATATACATATGTAAATCATTAATTGTTTTCGCGCTTTAAATTTTTCAAATTTGGCTAATTGTTGACCATCATTACTTTTCAAAAATTCAAAAAATTCGTCGCAGTAAGTGAACAAAGTGACAGAGAACATTTGAAAAACAAAATAGGGCAACTATGTGAGCATGAAAATTAACACATTTTTTAAATTATGTTAAATAACTTCAGAATTTTTGCGCTTAAAAGTGTCTAGATTGAAAAATCAGCACAAATTTATGAAAACTAAGGACATTTGCGTACTGAATTGGGAATTGAAAATTTTCTGTACAGCGAGTGAAAATTATATACTGTCCTGCGGCAAGCAGTACGTCTGGCAATCAAATGTTAAAAGTAATATCAAAAGCAAAGTGATGAAAATCATAGTCAGTAACGAAAGATAAGTAGTAACTAAAATTGATTAACTATAGATGGCTCAAAAACAATTTATTAGTCACTGACACTATCATTTACCGCTTGGGTACTGTGATGTAAACAATAGACCCAATTCATAATCAACGAAACTGAGTAATTCACGAAAAAGTTAAAATTGACGTCACCACATGCAACAATATAAACATAGGTCACAAAAAAAGGGGACGAAACTTTACAAAATTGTTTGAGTCAAATAGATAATAATAATAATAATTGCTTATATAGGGAATAAACTAACCAGTTCGTAAGTCTACTAGAAAGCACGAAAATGTATACAGTGCCATTTCCACTTAACTTAGATTAGATCTTCGAATCAATCCCACTCTTTCAATAGCTTGATATGCCTCTACTTCGTTTCTTTCGCTTACCAATTTTGAAGCCAGTTTATAGAAACGCAAACAACAAGAGCGTTCTCAAAGTCAGTAGTGCTTTGAAAACTGTTCCAAACTATCTCGTTTTAGCGTTCTCGTACCCAAAAAAAAAGTTGCAAAGTTTGTGAAATTGAGAAAGCGAAATGACATTTAATTTTAAGGTAAAATTGCAAGTTTTTACTGGCAAGTCGGAAACAGCTGTCTACAACTAAATATGTGAAAAAAAATTACACTTCATTTAGCGCAACAATTAAATATGAAGATTTACGCTGGGAAATGTGAGAAATTATACTAAGAATAAAGTTTATTAAGTTCAGATTTGGACATTATGTTTTATTTATTTTATATTATTGATTTCGATTGCTATATAATAGTCCCAATAATGGTTAATATTTGTAGAAAATTTCAAATCTTTAGCTGAGGAAATGAAGGAGTTTTGGCCGAAAATGCAATATCTGAACAATCGGTTGTATGGCAGCTATATGGTATAGTTATCCGATTTTAATGATTTTCACTACGACAATAGTTCTTACTATTGCTATTCTTTGTGCATTTCAAGACTATAGCTGCTTAAATGGAGAGGTTTTCGTACTAAATGAAATATCTGAACAATCAGTTATATTGGAGCTCTATGTTATGTATCTTTGATTTATAAGATTTTCACTGGTCTTATAGAACTTAGTATAGTGGACTTTCTTGCAAAATTTAGGACCTCTAGCTTTTTAAATGAAGTAGCTATGAAGGAAAATATGATATCTGCACAATCGGCTCCTTTATACGTTATAGGCTTCCGATCTGTTTGGTTCCGACAAACGTCTTATAAATGTAAAAAGACATCTGACTGTCAAGTTTCATTTACATAAATAACTCAAAAACTGAGGGACTAGTTTGCGTTCAAACAGACGGACAGACACACTGACAGACGGACATGGCTAAATCGATTCAGCTCGTCACTGTGATCATATCGGTATACTTTTCAAAGGGTCTAACTCTTTTCGTTCTGGTACTTACAAACATCGGACCAAAGTTAATATACCATTTCCATGAAAGGTATAAAAAACACATAAATCCACATTAGAAACGTTATAAAAAAATTATAAAATATTAACACATTTTCAATGAAACTTCAAACTTTTTAATCAGATTCTTTAGAAAAAATATTAAAAATTTTTTTATACCTTTAAATTTTAGTATAAAAAAAGTGCAAGTTTGTTAGTTTTTTTTTTTAATTTTTGTACAAGTGTTGAAATAAGTGAACAATAAACTAACAAAGAGCAAATAAATAGTCAAAACATACTGTATATTAAAATTATTGATTTTTATCTGAACTATATATTTTAAGTATACTTTTTAATTAAACAATTTTTTAAAAACTGCTATATTTTTTGAAAATTGTTGAGTTAAATACAGACAGACCTTTGAAAACCTGTACGGTCCTGCAGAAAAACAGATGTACATACACATAATGAGCTTTTACACCCGGTTTTTTTAAATTAAATTTAATGCATCAGAATAATTTTTTGGTTTACGGCTTAATTTCGCCACAAAGTTCACCTACAAAGACGCACAAAGAGATCGTTGCGATGCCAATGACATTTCCTAGCGGGAATAATAAACCTATGAAATAAATGCTTAACTTATACTGAAAAAATGTATGACGCATCAACCCCTTGCCAACTAATTAATCACAAATACATACAAATGTTCACAAATGCATAAAATTTTCTTAAGTCCTGTCTAACTACCACGGCAAGCAACTTCGTTGTGTTGCTATCAATAGCCTCATTAGAGCAAATTTATTCTCCTGCTGACATTGCGCCACTCCCTCGCTGACTGGTTATCAGGAAATTGGCTTTGCTATTTTTGAACTACATAGAAAAGTAAATATCGAAAAACGGGGAAAATCATTAAATACAAAAATGTATAGCTAGGGCTTTAACTCGAACATTATTAAACAGTATTACGCATTTTTAACTTCATTTCTTTTTTCAAAACTGCTTCATAAATATTCATTAAAGCTTGATCAGTGTGTGCTTGGTTTTTTTCTAACAGCAAAGCTCCTTTTTATGGAGAATGTTGCGCTTATGCCTTTTTAAAGCGATAATATGTTGTGAAGCGATTTGCTGTATTTAGGGCACAAAATAGATACACATTCTTCTTTTTTACCAATCCAGTCAAAATATTCTAATGATTTGCCTACCAGGGTTTTGTGGACAAACCTAAAATCACTGGGTGTCTGTGGCAAATATGTAAAAACTTGTAAGATTGCTGCTAATATAATGAATTCATACTTCATTGGAGAGAATTCTCATGCACCTGCATTTCCATTTACCATCATCGAAAGCTTTTTCATTTAGTTTAGCCACTGAAGAAGAAATTATAGGGTGTCTTTTTGCTATAAAAACGAACGCAATTGACGTAGATGGCCTGAGCTTGCGTTTTTTAAAACTTATATTGCCGTATCCGCACCTTTGAACGCATTTTTAATTTCGCCATAACCTCCTCTATCTTTCCAAATCAATGGAGGTTTGCCAACGTGATTCCGGTTGCCAAAGGCAGCTCTTGCGACTTTATGCCCAACACCATATTACCACCAACGTTTGTGAAAATTTTTAAAAATATATTTCCACTCAAATAGTGACGCTCTTGGGTTTTGAAAATCTTTTTAGATCGCAGTAGTCTATCTGTAATTGTTCTAAATAGAACGGAACTGAAATTTGAGTAAGTAGCGAATTACCTAGGATTTAAGATGAATTCCCGCTTAACGTGCGCGAATCAAATACGCATAACAAAAATATATATTTTATATTAAGAAATCTATGGCAAACATGTTATTGGGGACCGATTAGCACAAAACTCAAACTAGTTAACCGTCTTATATTGCATCAAATTTTTTATTTTGAACTCGTATATGGTACCCTCAGCTATGATTATACTTAGGAACAAATTAAATCTAGCACTTAATAAAACAGCTAAGTTCATTTACTGTAAAAGGAAGTTTTGACAACATCTCCAGGTGTACCAAATATATCTTTGGGTTCACCCTTGATAATCACCTCAAGGTCCCCAATATAGCATACATATGTATGTACGTATTTAAAATTATTGAGAAAATAACAACTTGGTTATCTTTTCCGAAAATTAAGATTTCTTCAATCAACACGTACAGTGTGTCAATTGTTTGCAAAATGAGAAAATGCAATAAAATTCGAGTTCGACAATTTTTAGCACCAGGATCGAATATGTATGTTTAAAATTTATTTTTTTTAAATTAAGTTTTCAGTTAATTTTCTTTTATCATATACAATATATATATATATGTTATAAAGTGAAAGAAAGAGGGAAAAAGAAACAAAGCAAACAAGACAATTTCCGTAGTGTCAATTAATTCTTTGCAAATTCTGAGTAGCTGGGTATTGTATGCAAAATAAAACTAACGGTTTAAAATTCTGGGATAATTTATTTATGGCGACACTTTTCAGTTAGCAACAGCAGTATAACTGGAGTTGATATTGTAACATACGCATTGATAGCATCGTTACAAAGGAAAATCAACAAAATACCTTGCAGAAATATTCTCAATAAAGATAAGGACTATTATTATAAGCTGCACTGAAAGGTCTGGAGGTCGAGCAAAGAAGTTGACAAGAAGAGATTAATATAGGATTATACATTCAATTGAAAGCAATGCACAAATTAGCACCAGAAAGGTTGCCAAAATACTAAAAAACGAACAGGTTCAAATTAGGAAAATTGTCTGTCATGGTATAGGGATATATTTGTTTTAAATGATAAAATAATTTTATTTGGATATTTTGCAAAACGAGGTAACTAAAAGTCCACATAAATTTTGCTTCGAAGACTCTAAAATCTATAAAAACTTAAATTTAAGATATATCTAGATAACGAACCCAAACATAAACCGCTGCTATATATGAATGACTTGACTGCTTTATAACTGCAACAAAGTAATAGACGTACCTTCGCAAGGTCCAGACAATAACCCAATATAAAATTAGTGCGCATATTTGAAAAGAAAAATTGCATAACTTGCACTAACAGATAAAAATTACATAAAGAGGATAAAAGAAAATCAACTAAAAACTTAATTTAAAAATGAAAAAAAAATGTAAACATATTCGCTTTCTGGTTTTATTAATTCATGAACTAGAATTTTGTTTCAATTTTTTATTTTGCCCGCAATTTCTTGACACACTGTACGCACAATATAGTTGTCCCAAAATACAAAACTCTGTTGGGCCTCTAGATTGTTTTTTGTTGGAGCTGTCAGAGCTAGGAACTCACTATCAATTTCAATTAAATGTGTAACATCGATTGGATGCTTTAAATGGACGTTACACTGCCTCAATGCTTTACAATTGGCCAACAAATTTGTTATTTTTTAACCTTATTATTTCAATATCTCAAAATATTAATATCTTAGTACTCTTATTATTATTTACAATATTACTTATAGGATTAAGTTCAATGCCTGGTAATTTACTTCAATGTTAATATGGTGTTTCACAAGGTGTCGTAAAATGTCGTAAAGTTGTAAGGTCATACAAATTTTAGGAAGATTCTGAGTATGCAATTTTGTAGCCCATTTAATTGAAGTGAAACAAAGTGCAATTTTCATATGGCTAAAATGTAACGTTGATTTATTCGAATTTTTTGTCAAGGGTGTTGGGCATTTTCTTCCACATGACGTACCATCAACAGTCCAATTTTATATGGAAGAAAATGCTCAACACCCTTGACAAAAAAATTCTTATAAATCAACGGTACATCGAACACTGAGCTAATAAATAATAATAATAAATTACGAATAAAAGCTGCAGTCCAAAATTCATGAATAAATATTTATGCATTCATCTGAATGGATCTAGTAAAAACCAGTTCCTATTGGCACACTCGTATGTAACTCTAGCTTTTCATACAACAACATAATTAAGTACAAAGTAACGGTTGCTAACACAAAAGCTTGATTGCACTTAGCAACAGAAATGATCAAAGAGAAGAGATACTTGTATTTATTGGTATTGTTAACGTACCACATGCAACCGACAATGGTGGGTGGTATTCCTACAGAAGCGCTGGAGCGCTCGCAGTAGCCTTATCGTCAGACGTAACAACTTCGATTGACTAGACGACGACGACGCATAACAAGGAGTAAACAGTGGTTAGAAATGTCATTTGGAAGTAGTAAAAGAGAGTTTATAGCGGAAAATTTAAGATATATAAACTCTGAGGATTATTCTTATGTAACTAGAATTTTAAGTAACAGATTTTAATATGTGTTCTGGTTTACTGACAGAGTTAGTTTCTGAAACTACTGAAACTATGATAGCTAGAAAATGCGTATGCATATTGCTATTAAAACATTTATCTGTAAGGTAACTCTTTCTCTTCTAGGGAAGGGATCTTTAAAAAATTACTCAAATTAAAGAGAAGCAAATTGTTTTATTGATATCGACACACATGCGTTGTACTCGAGTTTAATGGAATTTAAAAATTTTCAAGTCTTATGTTGGTTCTGGTTACCGAAAAAATTGTGCCCATTTAATTTTCAGAACTAAACTGTGAAGCAAGTGGTTATTGGTAAGTAGTAGCTAATGCATACAAATATTAGGCATAGTCGTGTTTGTCTTGCGAATTCTTGAAAAGATACCAAGTCACTGAACATCCCCCGCTAACTGCTTCTAATAGGATCAAGGGATTTTTAAAAATATTCTCTGAACACTACATTGCTTTTAAATATTCAACCACATTATTATTCTCATTTTTTCATTTATCTTTTTTTTTGGGAATTTTAATATAACAATTACATTTCCTACTGCCATATCATGTTTCATTTTTGTTTTGTTAATAAAAATAAGAAAATCAAACGAAAGTGTATAAATCATAAATCGTCAAGAAATTTTTTTATCACGCAAGCAACACAAAAAAGACTTGACGAAAATACGCACAGACATACTTAGTTAAGCAATCTTGATATTCACAAAATTTGCCAACTCATTTAAATTAAGTACTCATTAAAAACGTTTCACTTATTTTCACTAAAAGCTTTTTTCTTCAACTTTTTGTTACCTTTCAACTGAAATATGATTGATTGACAAAGAAATGTAGTGGAAAAAAGTTCTCCTTTGAATACAGAAAAACGGTTACTAAGGCATTAAATCAGCTAGCATAGATAACTTTATATAGTACGCTATGTTTCTATTGTACAAAAATGTTTTAAATAAACCGAATGCATATGGGCATTTCCACGCAACAATTACCCGCATGGAAAATAGCCAAGGTTGATAGATTAGAGGGTTGCCCTAAAATTCAGTGCTTTCAAACAGAATTCCGGCGTTTGGGGTAGGTCATTTAAATTTCAGTGTTTGGTAAAAATTTTAAGCATATTTTTAATTTTTCATGCAAAAAACATATAATGTTTCTGATTGCAGCTCACGACCTACGGGTGGTTTCACCCAAGTGTCGTCAGCATAGCTCCCTAACATGCGTTTGGAAGTGAGAACGCAAAGCTGGTGAGGCCACTCCGACACATTCTGGCTCATCAGCGTCTGCAGCGTCTGTTTATCAGGTACTTAGGATCGGAGCTGCCGCGAACTTTGCGCCGCCTAAAAACTTTGTTGAGATCAAGTTTGAAAGAATATCATCTCAATGGGCCAACTTCACTCAATATCTATAGAACGAGTACTTTGGCAAATTGCATTATTGAAAGCATCATAACTTTTTCTTACCCAAATATTTTCTCGGACTACAAACTCATTTGGGAATTAGCCGATTGTTACGTCTTTGTTCTATCAATGTTCATGATTTTTCTCATGAACAATGTAACCTATCCTGGTCGGAGACCCTATCAAAAATCTTAAAAATATTATAAATGTTGAAAGTAAGGCTTTCTTACAACACAATCGTTTAAAACTCACTTGACTTTTAAAACAGAACGCAATTTTTTCTTGAAAAGCTTATCGAAAATCTAATTAAGGAAGGGAATTTACTAGGAAATGTAGATATAATTATAAGAATGAATGCACAGTTGTGCTTGTGTTGTCGCGGCGTATGAGTGACCGCTTTTAATTAATTTGAAAGTGTCTGGCCAATGTCACTGCCGTAGAATATTTTTTGCTTTTATAGAATATTTTTTGTAAGTATATTTATGTATGTGTATGTCTTTGCAAAATTATAAATTTAAATTAAAGTCAAGAATGCAATGTCAATGTCTTGTCTGCATTAACTGAACCTTCTGCTCAGTATAGTCGTGTACTTATCAAATAATAATTTTTTTTCCCTCAGTATTTATCGACAGCATCATTTGTATTATGACGGTAGTTAATAGTAGAGCATGTTATGAAGATCTTTTTATTGTGTTAGAGTATTCAAGGCATCATTTGGCAGCCATGGAGTTGCCGGTTACTTTTTTTTAAATTCTTCGGTTAATTTTACGAAAGTTAACACTATTTATTCCACAACATAAAAAAAAGTAATTTCGATAAGTACATTGTAATGCATTTATTCTAGGTCAAGTACAGTAATCTCTTGTATCTCAAATTTACGACTGCCTTTACAAGTAGTATATTTGCAAGTGCTAATTAATGCAAGGATGAGTGGGTAAATTTCCTTATGCATTATTATGATGTAAAAAAAAATTTTCACCTGCGTTAACACAGTTAGCTTTATAGTCATCACACTTCAATTCGGTCAGTTGTAGGCGATTAATCGCAAATATAGAATCGACAATCCAAATCAATTAGTGAAAACAATGTTAGCTTCACGCTAACGCTGAATGAGAATTGACCTTCTGGCACCCTTAATTATGAGCGATCATCTTCTCGAAAGAGGAGGAGAGAGGGGGAGCTTGGGTTTTATACGGATTCGAATATTCGGATATCTTTTGTTGTAATTCTTTCATAAAATATTCAGTATAGATGTATGTACTAATATTGTAATATTAATATGCTTTTAAACAAAATTAATTTAAATTTTTTAAACAATTAACAACCTTTTTAAACAAAAAAAAGGATGTTTTTTAGACATGTGTTTTATAAGAAGAAATAAAACGAATATAATTTAATGCTGTATCCAAGAATTTAGCTTTATTATAAAGATAAGGGTTTGCCATTATGCTTCAAAATTGATTTCGGGCAAGTGACCGCCGCGGCTGGCTCAAATAAATTCCTGCCGAGAGGCCCAATTTTCGACCACTTTTTCCAGCAATTGGGTCGAATGTCAGTAAATACGCGCCGAATATTCGCTTGAAATGGAAAACAAAACTGAGTATAAATGAAGCAACAGCTGTCAAAAAGACCAACTCCGAAAAAAGTATTGCCTTATTGAAAACCACACGTCTAAAAAAACACCCTTTATTTGCATACTTCGTTAAGATTTCTTAAGTTTAACAACCACAATATTTGATTAATTTTATCATATGAAATGAATTTAATTTTTCATTCTGAAGGCAACCACCTTAAAATATTTTCGTCAATAAACTTCCTTTTAACATCTCTCTTACTAATTTATGTACACTAAATTTTAAGCCATCCTGCTAATATAACGAACAGATAAAAAAATAATTATTAATTAAAACAGTCACGCCTTAATCGTGTTTTAGATATTTATGTCCAGCTTTGCAATGCTAGTTTAAAACCAGTATAAACAAATATTTTTAAATATGTATAAAGTATTTTGAGGTATTTTTTAAAGCAGTTTCGAAATATTTTATTTTTTTTTGCGTAACTATAATGTTTTTTGTTTATTTTTATTTACATACATACACATGCTTTTGACAAAAAAGTTTGCTTAATTAATGAAAAAAACTTTCTATGCGATTAAGTTGTTGTTATTTCATAGAAAAACTCATGTATTATTTACAATTTTTTTAAATTACTCTAGTTTTGTTTAACTTTAGCATCAAGTGCAGACAGGCAACCAGCTAATTTGTTTTAACTACATATATCAGAATGGTGATTTCAGTTTGATTTAAATTTGGCTGGAAAACTATACAGATTCAACGAAACACACAAAGTTAACCTTGCACTGAATATTTTGCCCTTTACTCGATGTAAACGATTCAATAAATAATTGTATTGTTTTCAAACGCCACACACATTTACATACCTATTTGTGTAGTTGATTGTCGCTTATAATAAATCATTTCATTTTCAGATATGTATGTAGATTTGCCTCTGCAGTGGCATTAAATTCACGTTATGCTAATGTTTGATTATTTGTGGTTTAGAAACTTATCTCATTAAATGAAAATTTTGAAATTACTGGTATAAACATACATTCATATATAGTATATACATACACATTTACCTTTTGTATGAATTGGTGTTATTCCACTTTTTAGCTCAAACCAAGCAATAAATTTTAATATGCATATTAAGCGCTTGAAGGAATTACAAACTTTTCTAATTGGTGCTGCTAATTCATTTAATTCATGTAAATCGAAAAATTCAGTACCTCATTCTCGTCTAAAATCTAGCTTTGGCAGTATTTCTATCTGCATATTAAGTTAAACTAACAAAAAGGTAACTTTTAATGATGAATTTCTGACTTGAAGAGAATATTTTATTTGAACATCGCTGCCCAACGCCACACCAACTCATTTCAATCTACTTTTTTTTTTTTGTATTTGTATTCTACATACAAATCTACCATGCAACAGCAAGCAGAACTTTTTCTTTATCAGAGTACAGAAAGTTTTAAATATTCATGAGTTGGCACAGAAATTCAACAGCCAGATGTGACTTTAGAAGAGGGCAAGAAGAGTTAAATGAAATTTCCAACAAAACTTCACAACTTCAAAAACCCTACAAAATCAGACTGAATGACTGACTGACTGACTGACAACTACGGCATTAATGCGCGCAACACTGCTTGCCACGGTATCTATGTATGTATGTATGTATGTATATATTTAGCTCTAGCTACCTGTCATGTGCGCATGCATGTAAGCATTTATATAAGTACATATATGTATGTATGTATTAATGTAGTTAGGTATGCATGTCCATCCCAAAGTATATTGACAGTAAAAACTTTGGCGTATGACGTTAAAAATATTTGGACGGTAGAGAAAATTTATTTTTTTCTGTTTTGTTTATTGAAATTGTCCCAAGAGGCATTCAACCGACAAAACTCAAATGCCCATTAAAACTTCTGCGTTAGATTTTGTCAAACTATGGCTCGTGGTTAAATACAAAAGCCATACATTTTAGACTAGATATTTATGCATGGGATTTACATATGTATATGTATGTATGTACAAGCATTGTGGCGTTAGTTAATTACAAAAAATTGTGCAAAACCACAACGCTGGACAAATAGTAGATTGGTTACGTCCATTGTGGCCAGCCGGTGTAATTTTCTATTCAATTTCCAAATACCAGCAACTCATTGTTGCGGAAATCGGCTGCGCAAAGCAAAGGAAAGCCATACATTGTGAGTCACCTGCCTAGCTTTGATCTATGACATACATACATACATTGAAACATTTGTAGCTCGCTCACTCGTACATATTCGCAGGCGATTGGCACATGACTCTATAAATATGGGAATTCAGGATATGCAATGATCATCGCTCAATGGACGACGACAATACGTTTGTGCGACAGCGTTGTCTGTTATTTACTTAACGTGCCCCAGCTGCTAATTATTGGCTCAATTGTAAGTGACGAATTGTGGCAGTAATGCATGCATGCCTGCAACACCAAACACATGCACACACACACACACACACACGTAAGTACGCAGACTGTCGAACGTTTTCTAAATGAAATAATGTGTGCTGCGGCAGGGTAATTGTAGAAACTGCAGAAACAGCAGAGCAGCACCGCTTTCCGAATGCGAGAGTATGCAAAATATTTGCACATTGTTCAATTTCATGTTTAATTAGGCTAATGAGAGTTTACGTAATTCGAAATTTGTTATGTATATACATAAACACAAACATACAAACGCATGTGTGTGTGTGTGTATATATAAATTTGCAAATGCATTCGTCTTTGCAGCGAGCGCACATCACGGCTGAATGCGTGCAAATATGAAAATGTAGACGTGTATATGTACGTATGTATGTATGTATATGTATTTATATGTTTGTGCTATGAAGTTGAATGTTATTTGGAATATTGCCAATTGTTAATTAATACGCCTACATTTGTGTAGCAAAGTCCACAGCAAGTCCGTATAATTTGAAACTGCCGTGATTGTAATTTGCGGTATACGAGCATGTGAATTACATGCAGCTCCGGCATCACGACACCCGAATATTATATCGCAATTTTCACATTCATATCATTCAAATGTACGATTGTATACATCAACATACGAGAATTCATAACTGAACACTTGCCCTGCAGGGAAATTGTATGTTGAATCCTTCGAGTTTGTTTTTTCGCAACCAAAAAAATAAAAAAAACACAATGGCGTTTGTTCGCAGTCTAAATAAAGTCACCTTTAAAATTAGTTGCAGCCATTTTCCGCACAAACATACATACATACATGTGTATGTATTTTCTAAGCGACAACTGCCAAAATAACTGCAGAAATTTTTACTACTAATATACGCCATTTTTATAAGTAATAAATGCAATGTGCTGTGCAAAATTTCAAGTCTTTAACAGATTAAATGAAGAAGTTATAGCCCAAATTGCAATATCTGAACTATGCGTTGTATGGCAGTTATATGTTATATTTTTCCCATCTCAATAGTTTTCACTGCTAAAATATTTATAATAGTAACTATTATTTTTGAAATATCTGAACAATCGGTTGTATGCGAGCTATATGTTGTATATCTTTAATCAATATGATTTTCACTGCTTTTGTAGAGCTTATAATAGCGGACCTTCTGGCAAAATTTCTAGCTGCTTAAATAAAGGAGTTATAAAGCAAAATATAATATCTGAACAATCGGCTCCCATATATGTTATATTTGGCCGATCTGGCCGATTCCGACAAATGTCTAATAAATTATAAAACGGCAGTTGACAGACGGACCGACGGACAGACGGACTCAGCTTATCATCCTGATCATTTAGGTATACTTTTTAATGGGTCTAACTCTAAGTTAGCAGGAAATTACAAACATCGGATCAAACTTAATATACCACTTCTATGAAAGGTATAACGAGAAGATGCTAAGAATGGTATCTAAACATTTAATTTGTGAAGCTCCACACCAAAACATTACATTTCAATCATAAAACATTTTACGTAAATTGACGAGGTTTCTTTTTTTTTGTCATTGTTTTGGAAGTAGGCTTAATTTTTTACAAGCAATAATTTACTTAAATAGGCATAAAACTCTTACGTTATTTGTATATTTAAATAGTTTTCGCCTTAAGCTACTACAAGTTGCCCTTTTTCATTCGGTATCGTTTTAAAAAAATTCAAGTCTTCCAAATCCTTCCTGTTTGTCCAATTACTTTCTTTATTTTATTGCCTTAGAAAGCACTTGGCAATACTTTGGGACACTGCTTTACTTTTTTCAAATATGGATCATAAATCTCAATGGATTCGTATTTGAAATCGAAATTATGTCGTTATACTTCGTACTTTTTTTTAATTTCTTCACATACCCAACTCACAAACAGTCTTGCAAAATATTGACACATTCCTGCAACCTATATACGGTGTTATGTTTTGGTGCGATCGAGTGATTGAGTGATTTCATCACGACTTAATGCAGATTTGGTAAGTTTTTTTTCGTTTTCTTTTAGTTAAAATATCGATAGACACCAACAAATAGATTACAAAATTTTTTCCCACAATTTTGGAAATGTAACGTTTTTGCGAGGAACTCCAGATATTCTTATCCAACTTATATAATATTTGTTTTACACCAACACCAGAAATTCATTTTTCATAATAAAAACAACAACCAACTATTCTCAAATACTACTTTACCTTTAGTGTGATTATTAGAACGCATTATCTATTTTTCTATTCAAGGTTTCTGAAAAATATTTCCTTGGAAAACCGTCTTGTTCTTCTAGTTAATAGTTATTTCTATTTTTTACATTAAAAACATTTCCGGATTAAAGCTTATTACACAGCTCTCAAGAAAATCGAAAAACGCATATAAAATGACACTCAAGCAATGAAAAAGAAATTTTCTTCTATGTATAAAAATTTCTTAAATCAATATAATCCTCTAAAAAAAAATGCTCGTATATAAATATATCTCCAAGAAAATGTTCAGCAACGGCAAAGTACTTTTTCATGCAACAGAAATAACAAAACTCATTTCTTGTGATTTTTCTTGAGAGCTGTATTAAAGCCTTGAAGCTGCTGCTGGGTTTAAACTTGGTCTGATTTAGTTAGCCTGTAAAATCATGCAACTTTTGGGAAAGAGAGATCCCATTGGCCTCTCTCTGAAAAGCTCTAACAAAAACTGACTGATATTTTAGTGAACAGACTTTTGAAAGCAATCTGATATTCTTCCTCTTCTTTCCATAACTATTGTCCACCAGGCAAAATGAAACCTCTATATGATTAGCTTTTTCTTGGCAGCTGGATACGAACCTTATTTTTTAATTTCATTTACTTGTTCTTTGTTTGATATATACTATGTATATTCCTGTTATTTAAAGAAGGTTGCTTTTGAAAGTAATGGGTTTATCTTGAAAGATTTTGAACTTGCTAGTTGACAACGCGCAAATATCAGTAGCACAAGGAGCTGCTAATATTTATTTGCACAAAATAACAGAACATTTTCAAAAGATAGAAACAATATCAGAAAAAAATTAAAGTTTTATTGGCATTAAGCTATTGTAATATTCATATGTACATACATTTTTATATATGTAGGTTCCCTAAAAAAAATTTAGAAACTGTTGAAATTAAGTCCAAAAAAGCCGATGAGCTTTCTAGAAAGTTATTAGTTTTCATTTGTATGAATTCATAATTACAACGA
Source organism: Philophylla caesio (assembly GCA_963971545.1). Lineage (NCBI taxonomy): Eukaryota > Metazoa > Arthropoda > Insecta > Diptera > Tephritidae > Philophylla > Philophylla caesio. The sequence goes on along the minus strand of OZ020609.1, from coordinate 57,500,069 downwards.
GAACAATTACTGCTGACTGTTTAAAGATGTGATGACAGCGACTACAGCTTTTGGCAATTCTCATTTGTGTAAGGAGTTTTAAAGAGGCAATTTTAGTGCCTTAAAAGTGATTTTCATTTTAAAAGTATGTTAACGCTGATTTTAACAAATGATATTATTATCCCTGCTTAACGAAAACCAAATTTTTCCATTTTTTTTGCGAATGTCTGCTTTGTTTCATTAGTTCTTACGTATTATTTTCAGACTTAAAAATATTTGGTACGTATGCGCTATTATTATATGCGTGAAATGAGCCAGAAATGATAGCGTTTGCCTCTAGCGGTTTGGCTAAAACAAAAAGCTTTCGATTACAACTCTGCTCTTAACTAGTTTCAAAAAAATGTAAAAAAATAAACGAGGTTACATTTTTTTTGCTCGTAAAAATAGTGCAACCGACGGTGTACTCGTACCTTGCAATTGATATTTTTAGAGAAAATAAATATGAGCCTATGTACATTATCACCTCTATCATGACTCGAATTTTAAATTTTTGTCTTGAAAAATATTCTAATAATAAATCACTCGTTATGAAAAATATAATTCAAAGCAAATTTCTTGTTCAAAGTATATAAATATAATGATATAAATGCCTACTTTCACAATCATGGAATCTATTGACTGATCATTGCAAGATAATGATGAACGTAATGATACAAATTAAAAGGTATCAAAACTTCAAAACTCTTTACCTCAAAACTCCTCTGACAAATGCATATCAAAAATACTTAAATTCAGCTACCCCAGATTTATCAAACAGAATTTAAGCGCAGGAGAAGTGATTCTTATCGCACTGCGACACTTCTGATTGGAATATTAGCCAGTACTGATGACATTAAAGCCAGTATTGATATAAAAGTTAACATAAAGGAACAGTTCATTTTGAGAAAATTTTAATTACATATTTGTTGAATAAAAATTATGATAAAAAAAAATTTAATATTTGTTACTATCGCCCTGTTAATGCTGACCATGATCAGAAATAATTTTTCACCCAAGCACCTAGAGGATTGCAGTGTTCAAAATCCATACGCACTTTAAAAAAAAATTTGGTTTAATTAATAATAAAGGGTATATTATCTTTGTTCACACAACGTATGTTTGTAACAGCGAAAAAAAATCGAGATAGATATAAACTTATGTATATCAAAATCATCAGAATGAAAAGAGGAATCGATTTAGCCCTGACTGTCTGTCCGTCCATCCGTACGTCAGTACGTTCGTCTGTTACGATAACTTGAGTAAAAATTGAGATATTTTAATGAAACTTGGCACATATATATTTGACCAGGGTAGATTGGTATTGAAAATGGTCGAGATCGGTCAATAACAACGCCCACCTCCTATATAACGGAATTTTTCGAAAAATGCAAAAATTCCTTTTTTTCGGTATCTATTGGAGCAAATTTGATATTTAGAAATTATGTATTTATGAAATGTTGAAAAATAAGCGTTGCCACACCTACTTATGATAAAATTTCTGTATCTCAAAACCGGTGTTAGGTACCGTCACAAAATTTGGTGGACATATTTTCCTTCCATCGCTGTTATCATTGTAAAAAATTTAAAAAAAACGGACCATAACCTCACCCACCTCCCTTCAAATGAAGATTTGAAAAAATTGAAAAACTTCGTTTTTTCGGTGTCTATTTGAGCAAATTGAGTGAAATTTAATATTTGGGGTGATTTTAAACAAAGAAAGTATTTTTACTGTAACTGGCTGAGCAGAATGCAATACTACAGCCACAAGCTATTTCGTTAGCTTCATCAGCTGATAGCTGTTTTGTGGCAACGCTAAAATATATGAACACAATGATGAAGCTCATGTCAAGCAAAATTTTTGAAATAATTTTTAAATAATTGAGTACGAGGAAGCCGCGTTTTTATAGGCTGACGTGAATATGTGCTATTTACCAACCTAATTAATTTTTCAGTTTTTTCGATTTTCCTTTTCTATTTTAAATTTATTTCAAATTTTAAAGAGTCAACAGAGTAGTGCCACATAAGTTAGCTACACATTGTGCGAAGCTTAGAGCATTTAGGGTATTTTAACTTTTTACTTACTACAGCCATTCTATTCATCCAGTAAGTGATATTTTCACAGATGAATTTTAATATTAATTTAATCGTAAAAAAATCCGCCACCGTGGAACCAAGTTTTTTCCCTTATAAAGAGATAAAATAATAAAAATACTTCCTATCGTTTAACGAAAAAAAAGCTTCTTTATGCTAAAGTTCGTAATGCCGAATAAATGAATACTTGACATTTCATTTTCATTATGGCTTCAAATGAATTACTTTCTCCTTTTGGCACATTAAAATCACAAAAGGTTTTCGAAAAACCATACATAAAATGTAATTCAAGACACTAAACAACAATCGAGATATGCTCAGATTAATTTATGTTCAATCCAAATTATCGACACAACGGAAATCTGATTTTCAAACAATAAGGTAATGTTACCAGAATAGCTGATTTTGTGTTTTCTTTCTTCATTGCAGACTAAATGTCAAATTTTCTCAATCAAACGGAGTATGCCTTTGAAACTACCAATCAGCGAAAGCTCACATTTAAGCACCGAAAGCAATTTGATACATACATATATCGGTTAACAGAGCACAATGCAAATTTTAACATTCGAATTTTAATATGTACATTAAGATTTCCCTTTATAGCTGTTTTCTCAAGTCTAGATCAACGAGTGTATTTTTTATACACAAACGTTTCAATAAAAATCAAAAGTTTTGTATAAAAAAAGCAAATATTCAACAAATTTGATATTTTTTAAATAATTAGCAATTTTCATGGTTGCTCTTGATGCAGAACATTAAGCTCTTATTAAAGTACTTACATACATTCATTTGTATGTATGCGAGTTGGGCATGCATACTTTGAATTCTCGCATGAAAAGATTTCACACTAGTTACCATAAATATTCCTATGGCGCCACTTCAACAGCTCCCTTCAATGCAGTTCAATTCCAGTCAGATGCCAAAATTGATACCCGCTGCTGACAGTTATCTATGAGCTGCCGTACGCATATTTGCAAATTGTGCATTATTCTACTTGTACTTACGTATGATTGTATGTATGGATGTATGTATGTATAAATAGATTTATTTGTGTTTGTGTGTGTGTGGTGGTTTTGTGGAACTTCCTGCCACACAGGCGTCAATCATATGCAAATTTTTAATGCGTTCTAATTTGTTTGAGTGACAATTTTGCAACGATCATTTACATTGCGGCTCGACAGTTAACAAACTGACTTAAAATATGTAGTATACGGACTTGGATATTACATACTTATGTGCTTTAATTTGTTTCGCTTGCGTTTGCTCGCATTTTGTCTACATACATATGTACATACATATGTACATAGATGTCCTTCTATATTATGATACGTATGTACATTAGGGTGACAGTTAATTTCGAAAGTGATATTTTCTTTGGTCTCAGTATTTTTTTGTGTGTAGTTTTATTTAAAAAAAATTCTAGTAAAATTTCAAGGTCGTAGGAAGAGGATTAGGGGGCGCGTCGCCCCCCCAAAGTTACACAAAATACGTTTTTTCACGCAAATTCTTACTTTGACTGCTTGTAACTTTCTCTGTGTTTTTTTTTTTAAACATTACTGGCGAAAGATGTTCATTAATATGTCTACAATAACATCTGTCAATAACATTTTTGTCTAATGTTAATATTTAATGAAAAAAACTTAAATATAGGAGAAAAAGTACGCCTCAATGTCGATTTATTATACTTAAATAAAACTACTTATGTATATGATTTCTCTTTTTATTAATATTGTTTAAAGCACTTGAGACAATGTCTTTTTATTACAGTCCGGAAACCGATGGCGGTAATCGCTAACAATTTTTAAAACAAATTGTTTTTGGCGTTCATTTTTGGTAAATAGTTTATTATACTCTTCCATCAATTTAACCCCCCTTTCGGCAGTGTCATTTGTAACATTTAATTTTTTCATCAGTTCAGCCGCTTTACAATAAGATTGGTCCTGCTCCTATTTGTCTGGGTTTAATTTAAAAAAATCAGTATTTATTTGAAATCTTTCAAATAATGCTTTTGTTTCGGCAGAGACGAACTGTTCAATTCCGTCATGGAATATTTCAACGATTTCTCTATCATTTATTGTAGCTCGCTTTGTGTTTTGCTCTTGTTCAAAATCATTTTCCAAAGCCGCCACCATTTTTTGTTTTGAAAAAAGGGATACGTTGCTGTCAAAAAATGCAAGACCAACCGCCTCAGGGCTTAAATACCACAAGTGGTTCCTGAACTTTTTAAGAGCAACATAAGATATAGCAGCATAAATTTTTTTGAAGTTTTCAAGTTTTTGTAAAAATAAAAAATCTTGATATGGCGCTTTAATGGCCAAAGGAGCAGAAAACCACGCTTCGACATAGACTTCAGCAATAAAAACACAAATTTGACGAAGCCCATTTAATTCAGTTGCTGAAAGCTGGAACTCGTTACGGAATAAAAATATTTTTAGACAGTAAATCGCTTTTGCCATCCACCTTGCATGGTGAACAGCTCCTGTCGATCGAAACATTAGGCTGTTTGGATGTGTCTTTTCTGGTTTTTGACCCAGGAAGAGCAAAATGAGTTCCTAGAATTCTTTATAGTCTTCCCTGGGTTGTTTTTCTTCCAAGATATTATTTACTGCACCGATAATGCGAACAGCAGACTCTTTCATGTACGTCTTGACAGTTGGATCGTTGATGCCATACTCATAGTTTTTAGCATCAATCTTAGCCCAAGCATTTTTAAATTTCTCAAACATTTTAACGTTTGGACTTCCATAACAGCTTATTTTTTCTTCGAAAACGCATCTTAAAACAATCTCGTATATATGATGACGGCATGGTAACCATAAAAGTTGTCTTTGTAAATTATTTTCAATTAACGTACAGGTACCATTGAAACGCCCAGTATTGACCGCTGTTGTATCAAACACTAAAGCTTTGATGTGATTTTGCAGACCATATTCATAAATAGCATCGCATACAGCGGATGCCTGTTCTTTTCCAGTACCGGAATCAAGTGCAGGTATTTCAAGAAGCTGTTCAACTTTACCGCTCGATATTATTATAGGCAACCTATCAACTTTATCATTTCCCGTCAGCGCCGGCAAAAGTTTACCATCCCAATGAAGGCAGATAGCGTCGAGCTCATTTAATTTTAATTTATTTTTTAATGCTGAAATTCTTTTTTCACGGATTTGTTCCCTTTCCTGGTGTACAGACGTTCGGTTTAAAATATAATCTTCAACATTATTACCCAGAGCTTCAACGACTGCGCTTATTAGATGAACCGCATGTCTGTCACTGATTTTACAGACATCGAGTGCGGCCGCCAGTTTTGGTGTTAGTATTTTATTTGTTCCCCTACATTTTTTGGCTGGAGGTTGACTACAACGTGGGTCACATTCCATATCTGGAAAACTGTTATCATTCTCTGAAGATTCAGATGACAGCAACTCTGCAGTTTCATCTAATAAAAACGACTTAATTTAAAGAAAATAAAAAATAAACAATAACATACAACGAACCAATTAATGCAATTTCACGATTATTCCGCTCCACTTGTTGTAATAAATTGTTGTTGCGTTCTTCAAGTCGGCACTCTCGGCGTACTTCTTCGTAATCGATACCATACATAAAGCCTGGGCGCCCCGTTTTTCGTTGACTTATCAAGAAATCAATATCTTCTTGATTCGACATTATTTTTAATGCACTTGCATGCGCCACGTCAAAAAGCATATCCAATTTTTCTTTCCACGTGTTTACTTTGCTCTTATGGAAATTAGAAGTCTTCTTTGAATCTTTTTGAAAGCTTTGCCATTCTTTATACAATTTCTCTACATTTGTAATGCAGTGTTGTTTATCCTTGACCGGAATGCGGGCTTTTTCCCAGAACACGAATAGTTCTTTTACAACTAAATCTGAACTTTCCCGTAAATTTTTTTTTACTACACGTAAATTGAAAAACAAAACTTTCAACACTTCTATATTGGAGGGTAGTTTACTTCCCGTTAATGAGTTGGTACAATAACCAATTAAATATATGCGTTCACGTAAATTTCTAGCAGACATTTTCGACTTTTCACATTCAAATATTCACTTCGAATGATTTTTTTGCAAATTTAATGCTATTAAAAAATGTTTGCGGCTGCGACATATAACTGTAAAATAAGAATCTATTTTCCGAGAAACATTGGTGCTGATTTTTTGTCGGTAGCTTACGTAAGCATTGAGAATAATATTGTTGAGGTTGTAACGGGAATATTCTCGGTCACAATTGTCAATATTACAGATCGCTTCAGCATACAGGCAAAAAAAATTTGAAGCAAACTTTTAAAGACAATTCTTACACTTGAAAACAAAAGTAAACAAAAAAAGTCTGAAGTTCGGACTAGCGAGGTCTTACTGTATATAATTGTTGAAGCTACTCTTACGTAAATCATAAGGTATTTTCTATATGAATCTTTAATTAAATAAATCTGAACAAAATCCAAAATTTGAATCATATAAGTAATTTTATTTAAGTATAATAAATCGACATTGAGGCGTACTTTTTCTCCTATATTTAAGTTTTTTTCATTAAATATTAACATTAGACAAAAATGTTATTGACAGATGTTATTGTAGACATATTAATGAACATCTTTCGCCAGTAATGTTTAAAAAAAAAAAACACAGAGAAAGTTACAAGCAGTCAAAGTAAGAATTTGCGTGAAAAAACGTATTTTGTGTAACTTTGGGGGGCCGACGCGCCCCCTAATCCTCTTCCTACGACCTTGAAATTTTACTAGAATTTTTTTTAAATAAAACTACACACAAAAAAACACTGAGACCAAAACAATAAAGAAAAAAAAATACTCCATACATTTAATTGTCACCCTAATGTACATGTATGTATAAATGTGCATATATTCATAAGCATGAATGTATGCAAATGTATATTCCCATGCTTCTCATGCACATCAACTGATTAAATCAGCACATTTATAGACTTAGCTTTTGCTAATATAATTTTGGCCGCATATTCAGGACGCCAGATTGAGCGACGCCATGACGCTTTCAGCCTATGCTATATGTATGAGTACGTAAATTGGAATGAAGTAAAATGTGTAGCATCCCTGCAGCTAAGCCCCCCCAGTTAAGAATTGGATTACTACGACATACTTTGGTTTACAGCTAAACTAGTTTGTTTTGCATCTTTTTCTAAGCAATAAAACAGTATGCAATAGTCCCCTACCGATTCAAATTGAATTGCGCAGTTTGAACACCCAGTGGGAAATGAACAGTATCTACATTACATTTTTCAATACTGAATTTTTTGTATGAAGCAATAGAAAAAGAAATTATTCTGTAACAAAAAAAAAGTACTTTAAATATTTCAATATTTAGTCTATCCACACTACACCTTTTCAAACAGTATTTCAGAAAACACAAATGTATTTCAGAAAAGATCAATTGTATTTCAGCAAAACGCAAGTTCATTTCAGGAAAAACGCAAATGTATTTCAGAAAAACACAAATGTATTTCAAAAGAAGCCAAATATATTTCAGAAACGACGAAATTAATACATTTGCGTTTTTCTGAGATACATTTGTGCTTTTCTGAAATACATTTGCGTTTTTCTGAAATACATTTGCGTTTTTCTGAAATATATTTAGCCTTTCCTGAAATACATTTGCGTTTTTCTGAAATACAATTGATCTTTTCTGAAATACAGTCGTGTTTTTCTGAAATACTCTTGGAAAAGGTGTAGAAGTGGCTGCGAATGAATGGATAGAAGCTGCCCTGCAATTACGCTGGTCGCGACCGAAGTGTCAAACATTTTTTGGTTTTTTTGAAAATAAAACTCATTACTTTCCTGCCCTTATAAGGGCTATACTTTACTTTTTGCATTCCTATACATTACTTTTTCCCACTGGGTATGCACAAACGTACATGAATACATATATCCGCAGTAAAATTGTAACCTTGTTTGCATTGCTGTAGCCGTCACAATAACTAATATGACAAATTCTATCAAAAAATAATTGCATCGTTTCGAAATAATTATTGGTAATAATTATAGATTGAAAATAAACCTCATTTTCATTGAGTTTCTCACTGAAATACATAAATACAAAATTTTCAACCAAACTTATTTTTCATCTTTTCTATTGCGATATATGTATGTATGTGATATATGTATGTATGTACCTACATTTATGTATGTATATGTACGATGCGGCAATGGTCGTTGCGGTTAAGACACCTTTCGATATGCGTGCTCAAGATAGGGAGAGAATATTTCAGCGGAGAAAGCATTATGGCAACACCGTTTCGATTGCTGGTCAAGAAAAATCGGTATCTTTAAAAAAATGGCAGGAGCGCTGGGATAACTCCGGAAAAGAAAGATGAACCCATACTTTTATTTTCAGCATTGAGAAAGAAGTGAGTCAACCGGAAGCTTGGAGAAGTTAACTTTCTCAGTTCCTAACAGGACACGGCTACTACCGTAAATACCTTCACCGCTTCAGGCTGGACGAGTCTGCTCTCTATCTAACGTGTAGCGTATGAAGACGCGAAGCACGTCCTATTTTTCTGCCCTCGATTTTCGGTAGTAACAAATAACATAAGTACTCTCTCTGCAAACCAGATAAGCCCTGATAATATTATTGACGTAATGCTTTAAAATACACCAAAAGCTAAGGTCCGCGAAATGGGCCAGAAAAACCGCTAAGAATCCTACTGTTGTACAGTACATAGCCGAATGAGAAGCCGCTCGGAACCAAGTCAGTATCGACGGCTTCGGTAAACCAGAACCTGGAGCAGTAAATATAGTGTCTGTGAGGTAAAGCCGGCGAAAATTATGCTCTATGTTATCCATCATAGCCATTCCGACAGCCTGTAATAATAATAATAATAACAATCCCAACGGGTTTTATGCGCATACGGATGACGCACGGATATATAAAACTAATTTTTTTTTTTATTTATGCTGCACCGAGTCATGAAAGGCAGGAGTTTGTTAAGTGTCGAGATCTAAAATTATTCAGCTACAAAACAAATTGTCATCAGCTGATTAAATAATAAAATATAGGTATGTATCATTTATTATCAAAAGCACCGGAGTGAGTGTTAAAATCCTGACATACACAACAGACTGGCTCGTTTTTTTGGAACTTGGGAGGGAAGTTTTAGCTTGATTTCGCCAAGATGAGATGGGCTAGAAATGAAGTTTGTCAGTGACTTGACCAAAAATACTATGCCCAGCATTTCTCTTCGACTAGCAAGTGTAGGAAGATTATTGAGTTGTAAATGACTTATATATGGCGGCAGGTTGTACTGAGAATCCCAACGAAAATTTCTTAAAGCTAAAAGCAGAAATTGTTGAAGTCTTTTGACCATCGTTTTACAAATGCAATAACCACTTTTGTTCATTGCAATTCAAAGATCAACAAAGTTAAACACTTGTTGAACCGCTCTGCAAGAAAAGCACATTACTTTACATTTTTAAGGGTAGAAAGGCACAATCAGAAAAGTCTTACATCATCAGCATACAATAAAATGTTTGAATATTGTATTACAGAAGGTAAGTCATTTATGAAAAGTAAAAAAATAATCGGTCCAAGGTAACTTCCTTGCGGGACCCCTGAAGAAACATAAATAATATATAAGGAACTATTTTTAAAAAGAACTCGTTGTGTTCTGTCAATGAGGTAAGAGGATATCCAATGAAGGAGACTAGGTTGAAAACCAAGGAGATCGAGTTTATGGATCAGTAAATAGTAAATAAAATTTAATTAAAAATAAAATCTCCAATATCTATTTCAAAGAAGTGGCAATATTTAGCGTCTGCCGTCGAATTCAGATAATTCTCAATACAGAAGGTAAGTCATTTATAAAAAGTAAACACAGAATCGGACTAAGGTGACTTCCCTGCGGAACCCCTGAAGATATGTACATGAATAATGTTCGCACAAATATTTTTAAAACGGACTCGTTATGTTCGGTCGTTGAGGTAAGAGGATATCTAACGAAGAAGATTAGGTTGAAAACCGAGCAGATCGAGTTTATAGTGTTAGTGAATGTTTGCTTATTTAAGATATTAGCATTGTTTTTTGTATGGCATATTTTTTTCGATAGCTTTTTATAAAAAATATAGTTCATTTTTAAAACATATCATATAAATTCAAGTTTTAAACATTAAAAAAAAATGTATGACAACTTACCAAATTTTCGTCCAAATTTTAAAGATTTTATTAAGAGCGTTCAGAAAATATTTGGGTAAGCAGTTTTATAGCTGAATAAATTTGAGTACAATAAAAATTAAATTTCAAGGGGCTAACACTACGCGTTGATTTTTGAGAATTTTTTGAAGTCTTGGAGTTACTTTTTTTTTATAACTCAAATATTTAAATGACATTCTTTAAAGAATGAACTTATTTTATATATTTTGTCACAAAAAATATTGCTAATATCTCCAAAATGCAAACGTTCATAAAAAAACATTGCTCATATCTCAAAAGGAGACTTCTATGACGGAAGTATAGACACTGAAGTAATTTTGTACTTGAATGGCGATGACAGGAGCATAGAAACTTTGCTCCTCTTTCTTATTGTAAAAAACATGTTTTTAAAATACAACACGTCTCTTACTTCCTCTGCGCCAGTGGAAAGACCCTTTAACTTTGCTCGAATTGTCAATATATATATATATGTATATACATTTATGTAGTTATATGGCTTATTTTGAATAAATTCGCTCATACATATGATTGTAAAGGGTGTTTTTTTTAGACATGTGATTTTTAGAAGAATTAAAACACATATAATTTAATGCAATGGCCAAGAATTTAGCTTTATTATAAAGATAAGGGTTTTCCGACCACTTTTTGCAGCAATTGGGACCGTATGTCAACAATAACGCGCCGAATATTCGCTTCCAAGGCTTCAATCGTACGGGCTTATCTGCGTAGACAACCGACTTTACATCATCCCACAAAATATAGTCTAGCTGTGTTAAATCGCACGATCTTTGAGGCCACGCCACAGGCCCACGACGCGAGATAATACGCTCACCAAAAGTTTCCTTCAATAAATTGATTGTTTCGTTGGCTGTATGGCATGTAGCGCCGTCTAGTTGGAACCAAAGTTTGTCCACATCAACATTCTCCAATTCCGGCATGAAAAAGTCATTAAACATGGCTCTATAGCGTTTCCCATTGACTGTAACATTATGGCCGCCTTCATTTTTGAATAAATATGGACCAATGATTACCTCTGCCCATAGAGCACACCAAACAGTAACTTTTTGAGGATTTAACGGCGTCTCAACAGGATTATCATCACTCCAAATGCGACAATTTTGTTTATTAATGTACCCATTTAACCAAAAGTGAGCTTCATCGCTGAACAAAATTTTCTTGTGAAAATCGGGATCGGAGGACATCTTGTTTTGAGACCATATACCGAACGTGCGACGCGCTTGTTCTGTAGTAAATCTGTTCATTATGAAATGGCTGAGAATAAATCAAGTAACAGCTGTCAAAAAGACCAACTCCGAGAAAATTATTGCCTCAGTGAAAATCACACGTCTAAAAAACACCATCGAGCAGTAAGAGTAAAACTATGCATTACTCTAACTGCTCGAGAAACAATGTTATGTTATTGAAATATGTTAATAATCACTAAATGCTTTCACTATCACTGAATATTTAGTGATAATGTATTTTTAATTTCAATATCACTAAATGTTTAGTGATAATGATTTTTTATTTCACTGTCACTAAATATTTAGGGATAGTTAATTGTTTTTCACTATCACTAAATCTTCAGTTTTAGTTAAATTCGTTTTTGAACTATCGCTGAAAATATAGTGGTAGTGGAACGCATAATGCTTTTCTTTTTCAGTGCACTATGCCCAACCCTGAACGCAAGTGACGGAAATTTCCTAAGAGGGCGGGAACGACGGACTTGACACAGGTGGGCTAAAAGTAAAACAAAATTCTGACTGCTCTGAAAATATTAAGATTTTTATAAGATAATTATACTTTAAAAAATTGGCTTTAAACCACAGTACACTTATGTAAGTATTAAAATGTTATATAAGTACATACATAAGTATGTATGTACTTATATAACATTCAGAAACAAATTTTCTTCTATACTTACATATACATACATATATAAATTGGTTTTACTTTGTTATAAGCCGTTCAAAGCAACTGGCAATATTAAAGGAACTTTATGATTAAACTTTCAATAACTTAAATTAATATTACATTTAAAATTTTTTCCAATTTTATGGAGGCAGAGTTGAAATAACTTATCCTTCATACCGACACAATACTGTGCTCTATGTATCGTAATGCCTTTTTAAAATCCACTTTGCCTAAAGCGCTGATGGAAACTCATTCAAAAAATCATACATATATACATATGTTCGTACATAACTGCTTATGTGCATACCTAAGTAAGCATGTACGTGCATAGATACACATAGTAGTAGGCATTAAGTGTTGCATAGCACAACAGTGTATCTCTGATGGCATCCAGCGAAAAGCAAACATTACTCTTTCTACTATTCCCCACATCCTTCAGCTTAGCTGGTAAGCAGCACAAATTTATGTTACCGCCTTTGCTTTTTAATACCGCATCATAACGTCAATCATTCGCATATCAAGCATATCAAATAGACTACAGCCACCCTCATTTCTCTCGCACACATTTTACGTACTAGATATATCCTTATAAACGGATCATTCGCCCAAGTCGTGTTGCATGTATCGCCTTGCAATGGCTTTTTCTTCGTTGCGCTGTTTTGCATAATTTATAAGTTTTCAAACTTTTTTGGTTCTATTTTTTTTTCATTATTCATCTTGGCCACATTTTTTTTTTGTTTTCTTCACATGTCTGCTTGGATAGTCAGATACATTACGACAGTATGTATGTACATACATATGTGCATATGTACAAGTACATTGCGTAACAAAGTGCAATGCAATATTGCATACTTTGTTTATGCATGACTGCGTAGCAGTATGGCGCTTCATTGTGGAAAATAATATGAAATATTTACACACGTACATATGTACATACATTTGTATGTACGAGTATATCAGTCAAAATTTCCTCAACCTTAAAAAACATTTTTGAAATGCAACACCACCGCCCAGCTATATTAATATAAAGTCATACTTATACGGAATGGAGCGCGTTCCATGGCTAAATTTTTGGCAAAACTGGTATTACAAGCTGTTGCTTATCATTTTTTATATTTTTTGCTCTTGTTGCTTGTCTCAAGCTTGTCATTTTTTGCAAGAATTCTTATGTTTCTTATAGTTTTTTTTCTTTCATGTATATTCGTGATAGTATAAATATGCATATACATATTATAACATACATATATATTGTCATTGAAGTACAAAACCGCATATCAAAACAATGCCCGAAAACATGTGTGCCAGTTTACCACAATTTCGCAAAATAGAGTAAAAACTGAAATATTTCAATTGTTTTGAAACAGTGCCGATATATCACAATATATTGTTTTATGAAGATATTTTGGTTTATGTGAATGGATAAGGCTTGCATCAGCAGATTGCGGTGAGGAAATCTAATTTTTGGCAAAAATGTCAGTTACAAGGTTTTTGCAGATTTGCCATGCTCGGTTTTGTACTTTAAATAATGATACGTACGTATGTAAATATGTGTACGTGTATAAAATATTAGTTTGCATCTAGAATTAATAATAATAATTTGGCGCTTACACTATATAGCTCAGTGTTTGGCCGAGCTTCTCCTACCATTTGTAGTGTGCGTCTTTATATTATATCACAAATGGAGGGACCTACAATTTTGTGCCGACTCCGAACGGCAGATGTATTTAATGAGAAGCTTTTTCATGGCAGAAATACACTCGGTGGTTTGCCATTGCCTGCCGAGGGGTGACCGCTATTAGAAAAAAACGTTTTCTATGATTAAGATTTTGCTTGCCCTGACTGAGATTCGAACCTTGAGCTCAGCGGCATATCGAGTTATAGCACGCACCGCTACCAACTCGACCACAGCGGCCACGAACTAGATTTATCTGATTGAAATCAAACTAGTCCGATAAAGACCAGACTTTTACGAAATATTCCTGCCTTTTTTTATTTGACAGTTTTCATTTGTAAAAAGACAAATGTTACTTATTAAGAAAGACTAAAACGTACTACAACACTAAATAAAGCCTATGAATTTAATTTAATTTAATAAATTCCTGTATTTTTATTTAAGTTTATGCAAAAAATTACTCAAGTTATTTTATTTTTAATAAATGCTTTAGTTTATTCTTTTGACTGATACCACCTTGTATTTATGGATTTACATACAAAATATTTCGTTTCCTTCAATACTTAGAAAAGTTAAAACTAATTATTAGCAAATTTAAAACTGCTAAAAAAAAATGTGTTATGAATATATTTTATTTAACTATCTTTTTAATAACAAGCTCGTTATTCTGGTCCATAATTCTAATAGTATTTATTTGTTTGTTCCATAATTGGACTAGTATTTTTTGTTGTCTATTTTGTACTAGTATGAGACTGGAACATTTCTGATTCAAATCTAACAATTGCCATATCTTAGAACATCCCCAAGTTAAAAATACCATTTGCTTGTTCGAAAAAGACTATTGGAGCATACTAGTTGTGAAGAAATTTAAAACCAGTACATTTGACTACAGGGTATGTACTCGTACATATTTATGTGCATTCATATACGAGAAAAATAAAAGGAATTTTCCGACATTTGCTTTCCTGGTGATTTATGGGAAATACTCTATGACAAGCCAAATATGTATATGTGAAATCACTCGAAAAAAAGGAGAGAAATCAATGAAAGAGTATCAACCTGGCGGTGAAGAGATCAACAAGTCAAAAATCGTTTAACATACGAGATGTGTTCAAAAAGTAAGATAACTTTAAAATCTTTATCGAAAACTATTTATTTATTCATCAATATTTATATCGTCTCCATCAAAGTAATCCACCTCAGATACAAGAATTTTTGCAATCCTCAATGCACTCCTCATAAGCACTTTTCGGTATAGCCTTGAGCTCCTCTAGCGATGCAGTGCGTTTTTCGGTCTTGGCTCTCTTAGGTGCTGCCATTAGAACGATTGGGCTTTCGTTTCGACGTCATAGCCATATACCTATGACTCGTCAGCAGTTACGATACTTTTGAGCAATTTAGAATCATCACTGGCATTATCCAGTAACTGGTTGATATGTCAACATCCTCAGTTACTTCTCATATGGTAATTCGACGATTTTTAAAAACAGTTTTCCTTGCAGCATCTTGGAACAGTTTGTACCACTTGTTTTAGAGCACGTGATTCCATTTTTACACAAAATAACAAAGGCACATTTTTTGCTACATTTGGTTAAATAATAGAAAATCGCCGAGCTTAACAAAAGATGTCTAACTCTTTTATTTGTCAAAAACAAACAAAGTATGCTATGTTCTTGAAACTGTCAATATATTTTCGGGATATGTGTACCAACACAACAACAACAAAAAATCGATAATAGAATGTACGTTGCTCAAGAAATTTGAAAAGTCACCTTTTTTTGAACACACCTCGTATACTATAAAGGGGTATTTAATGGCGCTAGTCGCACTAATTGAAAAATGATTCGGTTTAGAGACTTAAAATTAGAAGTATGAACGTCCCAACCAGCTAAGTCAATTATAAAATGTACAGTTATTAAAACAAAAAAACACATAATATAGTTTAATAAGAAAAATAAAATGAATATAATAAAATAATTTATTCGCATTGATATACTAAAATGTACAGTGTTGGGCATATCAATAGCAACAGCATTCAAAATAACAGCTTGCCGCGTATTCAATTAAAATTCAGATCATGCGCTCACATTAACCATAAAATTCAAAGTTTTGAACTTTGTAGAAAACTAAAATAATGTCAACATTTGAAATATTTTTGAGTTGCAGTTTTATAGCCCATTCAATTTTAATATAACAATCGGCGTATTTTATTTAACCATCACAAGCTAATAGCTAATTTTTTGACAAATAAAACGAACTTAGCTTAATTTATATTTTCGCTTATGTGTATGTAGCGTTGGCAATGCTGGCAAAAACTGTCAGTTTTATTTCAATTTATTTCAAAAAAGTGTCGGAAATGGAATTTTCTTCATAATTTAAAGTTGTGAATGCAAAATTTCATTACATGTTTCATTTTATTTGTTATTGTTTGACCATATAACTATTTATTTTAAATATTTTTGAGCTTAAAGGCCGATTGGTTTATTTGGAAAATTATAAGGAAAAAACAACAATACTCAAAGCGGTAGAAGTTAAAGTACAATTTCGGAAATCGCCATATTTCCTCATCAGACTTCTTTCCTCTTGGCTTCTGCGGGAGTCGAAACCTGAACAACATGTGCAATACTTAAGCCGGCAGCTAAACGCATTCAGCTAAGCTTACGATGTGTGAGCTGTTGTTATTCAGTACAGCCGCACTTGATTGAAGTATGTAAGTTGTGAAGGGAAACCATATTCACCCATTGTACTTGCAATTTTGAAAAAGTAGTAGCGAAAAGTACTTAGGCAAACTTGAAATTGTTGCAATTTTATTTGGATGCGGCTACATATTAGAATTTTTCACTATATGTTATGAAACCTATGTACGTTCATTTTCCGGTCAACCCGGCCACTCATTACCAGAAACAACAGTCTCACGATTTTTGCATTTGTTTTTTTGATCCTACCTGGTCACGATCTAGAAAATACAGAGGTTGCGCCTTCCGCAAACCGCTATTCGCTCTCAGCAAATTTGACAGAATCAGCTGTGTATGCTACGTCACGAACCCGGTTAGTTTTGTTTGTATGTATGTAAGCATACAATTGTTTGTACTTAAATTCAATGCTTAAAAGCAATTTTATTTAAAATAAAGTTATTAAACATGAAGTGCGCAGTGTTAAGTGTTAAATCACAGAGTCTATCAATGATACGGGGCTATAAAACTCGCCAAAAGTGATGTGAAAGTGTAGCTGTGCGCACTTGGTAGCAAGTTAAGCTTCTTGTGTCTCCTAATGCTGCAATGCAGTTTTTTTCAAAGCATCCAATCAAGCACAGTGCATAAATGAAGTTATTTGAATATAAATATGTTGCATAAAGTGCCGAAATTGGTAAAAACTTTAAAATTTAGAAATCCTAGCAGAACCTAACCTCACATTTTTGTTTACAATTTCTTTCGATTCTCAGAAAAACCGTGTTGGTGACGTTGCACGCATTTTGCTTCACATCATTTTTCGTCGGGAAGGCGCAATCTTGTATTCTATCGTTCTTGCTACCTGGTCAATTTAGCTTGCCTAGTTGTTTGTATATAATTAGTTTCAAAGAGCGAATATATTTCCAACGAAACTCCGCTACAGAATCCAAAATATTTTTTGAGCAAAATCACCGATCGATTTTCAAGCAGGTTGTAGTGAAACTATCTGTAAAAAAAACCAATGCGCAATAGGGCTTATCTTCCCTGTAAAAATATGTGTATATGTATTAATATTTTTCATTTATATATTTTAATTATATAAAATAACTGCTGAAAACAAAGTAGCACACTTCCACTGCATAGAAAACCCTATGGATTTTCATCACGTAACCCCGTTTCATTTTTTCTGCAAATTTCTTTTATTCAAGTCATGATACAAAATATAGGTAGCATTGTACAGCACTTCTGTCCGGCAGCTTTTTTGCGGTAATGCATGTATAGGCCCTGAAAAAGCGATAATTTAGACCTTTTTAATATTTTTTGGTATTTATTTCGATAAATGGTATTTTTTAAATTTATTGTTTACGTCATATATATACAACTTATATATTGCCAGCATCGAAAAGTGCAGTCATCAATCATTACAG
Organism: Philophylla caesio; assembly: GCA_963971545.1. Lineage (NCBI taxonomy): Eukaryota > Metazoa > Arthropoda > Insecta > Diptera > Tephritidae > Philophylla > Philophylla caesio. The sequence continues at coordinate 57,482,085 of OZ020609.1, read as the reverse complement.
GACAGATATATAAAAAAAACGAATAGGATATCCAAGTAATCGTATATTAAAATGACACTTAAATTCCAAAATAAAAATATAGTGGCGTAGCCAAAAATTTGTTAATATGAGTTGTTATACAGAGAGTGGCCGCTGTGGTCTAGTGAGTAATGGTGCAAGTAAAATCTTAATCATAGAAAAAGTGGTTTCTTAAAGCGGTCACCCCTCAGCAGACAATGGCAAACCTCCGAGGGTATTTGCGCTTCTCATAAAATACAACTGCCATTCGGAGTCGGCACCAAACTGAAGGTCCCTTTATTTCTGGTAGTTTGCTTAGAGTTTTGTTCGCTGGGCATTTTGAATGCATTCTTTTTCATTTGCAACATTTCGTCAAGTAAAAAGGTTCGTGCCCTTCGCTCTATTCAAATTCCAAAGTCACTCATATTGTCGGTATAAATGAATTAATTTTAAAACATCAGAAACACGCCACTCTATTTTTTATTACAACTAATCCAAAGACTTTTTTGTGCGAGAGGACGCTGTGATATACGATGTTGCCACAATGGAATATGCTACGATATGAGAAAATGGCTGTCAAACTACAATAGTGACATTTGAAAGCAAGCGAGAGCTCGCTTACCGATCAGTTTGCGAAACGAAGCATACTTTTCTCCTTTTTGCGGTCTACACGAGCGACATCTCGCCTGCTTTCTGTAAAAGCGAGAATTGACGGCAGGTAAAGACCGCCCGTAAGTGGTATCGTGGATATAAAGAAATGATTTTATTAAGTAAGGTTAGTTACATATGTATTAAGTATCATTCATACAATATCATTTTCGTCTCAATTTCTCATATGGATAACTTTCAAAAGTACTTGAATTAGGCTTTGTACGAAAGTCGATTTCGGTATGACTGTTTGTTTTGGAGCCAAACCCTTCTCATTTCTTTATACCTGAAAGCTGTAATAGATAACTTTATAATTTAAATACAAACCAAAAAACAAAGCCCCAACAAACTCAACACAACCAAACACCTTTATCTCTTTTTTCATACTCCAGGCTCTTTATTCGTGCTGCCCATAGGAATTTCTTACTTCAATACTTTTATTGCAACTCACAGGTTGCCACATCTTCAAAACTAACACAACTATTTTAATTCATATTTAATACTTAACAATGACCAATTACTCTCTAGAACGACATTCTTCAAATTTAGATTACTGCAAATATATCCGGCGATATATTCGCCTACACCTTCATGGAACTGCTCAATGTAGCATCCAGTTTCAATATTCTCTGCTACGAAGATGTTGATATCGGACGCCAATAAATATTCCGATTCGTTAAAGAAATGCGAAATGTCACTCAGCTGGAGCCAAACTGTTCATCTTCTGTCACATTTCCTCACCCAGAAAATAGTTAGGTATATTGAGCTTTGGATGAAGAATATATATCTTAATTAATTTATTGTAAATAGTTAACAGATTTCAATTTTCTGTATCACAACTTGTATTGGAATCGCATAGGAGTTGAATTGTAAAACAATCCGCTCCAAAAAATTATCCAAAAGGTCTTAGCTAAGACGGAATGTTACTATGTATTCGAAGCCAAATTGTAACTGAACATATTTAAATAATCCGCTTAGCGATTCATTGCTCATCAGCAGTCCTTTCTGGCAAGACAATACTGAGTGGTTGCTTTTCTAAATAGTTTTGAACTGTAAGTCCACTCGACCTCGATTAAATCTTTAGATTGCATCATTTGGTCGATTTTACGTCTTCTCGTAAATCGTGACAATTTGAACAGTAGTTTGACTCTGACAAACGCCATTAATTAATTTAGTACACCCAACGAGTTCCGAACAGCTAAATATTTTTGCATTCCAGCCCGGCTTTTCTCAATCACTTTTCTTACACCATTTCTTTCAACTTATGGACTGCTTCGCTTATAGCGCTTTTCTCTTCTGCCTCCAACTTTCTTAATTCAAATTTTTTATCATAATAGAGCTTTTTAGCATGAAATTTTCTGCGTTACGCAAGAGCCGAAGAAAAAGCAGCACCTGATGGTAGTGCTTGGATATTAAAGCGGAAAAGAGTTGGAGCAGCCGAATATCGCCGATTTTGCTGGAATGAGCAATGGTGTTTTTAGAGCCAATAGTAATTGTACAGAAGATGGTGATATTACTGGTGATGACGAAGATGACAAAGATGTCGAAGGCGTTGGTTGAGCGGGCTGCATATCTATCGAGAGCGTCTCAAATTTCCGGCAACCATTGTGGTCGGGACGGTTATTTGAAATTATTGGATTGTTTCCGAAAATCTCGTCTATCAGCTCCATGTATGGAGTAATAAATATATGGGCTTACAACTGCGTTACAGTTGTTGTCCCGCGTGGCTTTATACGCCGGCAGAAGGCTGCCCTTGTTGAACTCCAAACATACCGGAGTTCGCTCTTAATCTTATCAGCTTGATTTATTATTTTTATCGTAATCCATAAGAACACATCCTTTTTTCCATCGCTAAGTCTATGATTTTCTAACAAGATAGCGTCTCAAGAATCCCTTTGAATCTTCGTGTGGCCATTGTCTTCCTTTTTCAAGTAGTGTATTTTTAGTTGCGCTAAATAGCTCAAGCTAAGTCAGTGTAAGGAATTATAAACAGATAAATAAATAAATATAAATATGTATTTAAAAACACTGACTGTACAATGCATTATTGTTTTAGTTTTTAAATAATATTATAAAATCGAAAAGGGTTCGTTCAGTTGTCTAACTTACTTATGTATCCTAATTTATACCCAAAGTGGCAAAACCGAAGGCAGAATATGAAAAAGCCGAAATCATCAATATTTAATGCGACGTCGTCATCGCACGAAAGCAATCCAGTCATCACTTCAACACAAATGGAAAGAGGAAAAAGGCAATAAATGGTTTGAATGAAATCGAAGCATGCAGAGCTAGTCTATGACAACCACACATCTTTTGGCACAACGAATATATGAACATACAAATATAAGTAAGTGTGTGCTAATGTCCATACACCCAAGTAGGTATACATATGTACTAGAGCGGGTCGAATGAAACGTTTTTTAAGTAAGCATATATTTTTAGCAATTAAGTTGGTGAAAATACTATACCCTCTACATTATAATGAATTGCCTTTTTAACACCTACATATTCGAATTACGCGATAATTCGAAAACCAGCGGACCAAGAACGGACACCGGTTCAATACCCACACAAATTGTATGCTGGTGATAAAATGGTGTGTAAATAATTTTTTCAGAATATTCTCTTAGACAATTTTTTATTTAACAAAAGTTTTAAATTTTTTCTAGTGTGTAGTTTATTTTAAAACTACACCACTAGAGAATATGCCACCTTTTCATTAGATGATTGAAAGCGCAATTTTACTGCTGACGTAAAGTAAAAGCCAATAAAATCTCGGCTAAAAATCGGCTTCTTAACTTAAGACATTTGATTTTATGATTGCGGGAATTTATAAATCCTTTCCACTCTATCTGTTATTAGTTTCTTCAGTTCTGAGAGAGTCAGAATTTTTTTTTTCTTTTCAGAGAATTAGAGACAAGACTTAAAACCGAAATAAAAATACTCGCTTTCGATGTATTGCAATGCTATTCATTCCGATCCCGAACAAATTTCCAAAATCTAAATACAGAATAGGCCTGTATAGGCGATTTGGAATGAGATTTAGCAGGAATATAGATTATAGCCTGCATTGAAAGATACGATATTTTTTTTATAAAAATAGCGATAAATGGAGAGAGAAACTATAAATTATTGGAAGAGTATTTCAGAGCCGTATCACCTCTGAATTTTTAATACCGCATTTCTCGGAAAATACATATGTAAGAGTGATGGAGTACTGGAATTATGTTTTTATACACAACCACGACTATTGAGTTTTTTTAATATAAATTTGTATTGATAATATTGATTTTGGCAACGTTTTCATTTTAAATTTGGTTCTTTTGTTGGCTCGAGGTTCAACCTTTTATTTTTATTATTTGCCAATTAAATCTCCATATATACAAATAAAATAAAATAGAGGGGTAAAAACCCGCATGTATAATCTAGTTAATAACAAATTTAAATAATTACTTAAAAAAATAGTATTTTAATACTTAAATTACTTAGTATTTTTCTAATACTTTTTTGCAAAAAGGGATCACATTTTTCCACCTTTCTGCGTACTTCAAAAATACAACTATAGTTTAAGGAGTGTCAGAATTTAGCTGTCAGTAAGAACAGAAACTTTTATAATTGAATCATGCTTATGATGCACAAATATACCTCTCCTCCGCAATTGGTCTAGTGGAGGATTGGGTTTATAAAAACAACAAGGACTTCGAATATATTTCTCTGTGGTCGAAACATAATAAACTTGACTTCTATGCGTCCCAAACACAGGCAATAGTCATATCACATTTGCCCTACAACCTAGTTGATGTTTCTCCAAAAGCAAAGTTTGAGAAAGTTTCCAAAACCCTTTGCTTTAATCTGAACATTACTCTAACGTGCGTAGACCACGTCAACGAATCAGTTAGAAAGTTGTATATCGTATTGAGAAAGCTTTGAAAAACAACTTTTTATGTTCCCCAAGACACGAAAAGTAAGCTCGTTAAAACGTTATTAATGCTTATTATATTGTACCAAGAGTTGGCATATGGTTGTCTGGGCAAGTCATCTCTAGACAAATATCTACTATTTATCAACAATGCTGCCAGAAATTTTTATGTATGCCTCAGAACAAAATTTTACCATATTCCTAAGTTTTCGACGCAAATTATTGACTCTTTGACCGCGATGAAGTGTTACTTATGTAGGTACCTACATATGTATAAGCTAATATACACCCGTTGCCCGAATTATTTTTTTTTTAAACTAACGTTTGCTTTTTTAAACTTTCAGTTACGTCTAGAATGTTCTTTGTTAGAGCCGTACAATTGAAATCAAAGTTGAGTCTCTTTAATATAGATGTGCATTCTATCTTTTCAAACTAAGCCTTGACAACAGTAATATTTTCTTAAAACTTTGCTTTCTATCCTATCATATCTTTATAAATATATTGTGATATTCTGATCTTTTGTTATTATTGCTTTCGACGGGGTGTGAATGATTAGTTTTGGAACCGGTTTGTCTTAAAACCAAACTTGGCAAGGGATGACGAAAATTCGTTCCAAAACCAAATATATTTTGCTTTAATTATGATAAGCTTTTAGGAATGTGTTTACAAATAAGTTCTAAGATTTTCTGTTAATCAACCTTTGCTATTGCTATTTTTATGAAATTTGGCACTGTAAAACACTTTGTCTTAATTATGTTATAGTAATAAAACTAAGAATTAAATAAAAATAAATATGTAAATAAAAAAAATGGCTTCGGCGTTATCAGACAGTTTATTACAGTAGTCTTAACTGACATAAAACTGGCTAACCAAGGCCAGTAGAATTTTACGATTGTCTTTGCAGCAAGTTTACCACTTTGGTACTTAAAAACTAGCAGAATACATAATAAATGTTTATATTCCGATTAATAATAAAAATTATTTACCATTCTGTTATATACGGCTGTTCGCTTATATTCAAATTTATCCGCCACATGAAATTTCTTCCCTTCAAGCAGCGGCAAGTTATCAACTCAGTTGTTTAGAATAACACAAACTTTGCTCGTCCAGCAAGTCCAGCATAAACAGGCAGACGATCAGGCAATAAAAAAAAATATTTCAATACACACGAACTTAGAGAGTATGAGAAAATTATAATTAATTTTAGCTGCTGCAATTATGTCAGTATAATAGATTTGGATGATGACCAAAATTTAACAGAACCGGCAATTACAAGAAATATTTCGTATAACCATTTGAAGGAATATTTAGAATTTCATGACCCATAACGAAAAAAAAAATAAACTGCTTTTGTATTACCTAATTATGAAACTTCCGCTCAAAAGTCGCTGGCTTTAAATTGGTTTTAGTTTCTTAAGTAAAGTTGCTCAGAATGATACGTAGTACATTTTCCGCATATGCGATTTTATGCAGAAAAAAAATCGACCCGCCCTAATATGTATGTACATACATATGTAAGTACATATATGTATATGTACTAATCCGCACTTCGGTATAAGGCGTTGAAATGGCTAAAGGCAACCTCCATATTTTTGCGTAGGCTACAACGCCCACACACCTCACCCAATGATGGATGATTGCAATGTGAACGTGAATATGATGGCGACGTGCATTATGAAGAGTGAATGGGTACTCAAAAATTCTTTTTTTTTTTTTTTGCTTTTATAAGGTGCAAATTTATGCTGAATTTCTAATGTCATGAATGTCGAGGTAAAGTGGTGAGAGAAGAACGACAAAACCAATCACAACAGCCACAACCCATTTCCTTTAATCTACATAGAATCCTTGCGCCGCAAGAAGTTCGACTCGTTTATAATTCTTTTGGCGTAAAGTGTGCTTGTGGCAAAGACAGAGTTAGCTTCACTAAAGGGTTACCGATTGGTTGCCCCTAAATGGGCTCCATCTCTCATCTTTCTCTTATGCGATATTTATTCCAGTTTTTATTGCTGCGTTTCCTGTTGGCATCTGTGCAAAATTTGTATGCAACCTCGCTCCAAACTTTTGAGGCGCATTTAGAATTTGTGGCCTAACGCGCTTGCCACCTAAAACAGACCTTCAAATATGTATATGTATGTGTGTATGTATGAGTATATATGTACATGCAGAATTTCGTGTCCGGCTGTTTTTGGCATCTGCTAGTGTCATATTTTTTACCATATCTTTCTTCCAATTTTGCCTTTTTTAGTTTGTTACCATCTTGGTCTTTCCTGTTTTTTGTGTATTGCCTTAACGACCATAAAGTGGCAATTGCCTAATAATTTATGACGTTAGTATTTCTGTTAGGGATTTGAAAGAAATGAAGAGGCTATTTAGTAAATATAAACGCTAGAAATTATACGAATGACAAACACAAAGATAATATAAATCTGTAGTATATAGGCTGGCGATTTTAGTGAAATGACCATCTAATACTCTTATGAAACGGTTTTCCTAGTTTTCAAAGGGACAATGCAATTTTTATTATTATTATGAAGCCTTTTTTAATTTATACGTGTGTAGTTTTGTCGAATGGATTACATAAATTTGGGCTTTGATAGGTTCGGCTTCTATATTCTTGATTTGTTTGTCTCGCCTCAAAGCATTGTTCACTATATCAGCAATGCCCTTAACTATGAAGTTTATGACAGCTTAAAAGGCATAAGGTTTGTGTTTAGACTCCCTGTCGTTACACAGTGGTATAGATCAAAAATTTAACTGTAAAAAATAATAAAAATGAAAGTTTTCAAATCGGTCTTAGTACAATCTTTTGCAGTTTGCAGCCTTATCAGAACTCCCTACAAATTTCAGAGTTCGCTAGTAACACCTCCCACATACTGTTTTCAAGTTTAAACTTTTTAGTAACAAAGAAAATTGTTAAGCTCAGTCGGGTAATTTCAAAAATTATGAATTCTTCAATTATAATAGTAAAAAACACACAATTTTGTTGTATACTAAATGTATTATAAGTATGAAAAAATATTGCCGGAATTCTTTTGCTTTGCGTAATTATTTGACATCTGTCATTTTGAGTCATACATAGGAACTTCTTATTACCACGTATGTATATGCTTTATTTAATTTCACTACTTATTTACATTTTACGGCTCTGCTTTTTAAAATTAATTCAGCCCCAAGCGTCTATCTTCTCAAAAGGCTATGCAGCAATAAGAACGAAAATGATTTCGAGTTTCAATTTTGGCCATTGGGTGTTGGTGGTAAGGCCACTTTTGTAGACTAATACTTCAGTAAACAAAGGCAGAAATGAAGAAACCTAATGGAAGAATAATGTTATAATTTTGCTGGCCGATATCCGTGTTTCCTGCTGCGTAGCTAACTGCTTTTTCATATATTCATACTTCATACTTACTGCAATTGAACATCTGTTCAATGCTAAATATGTTGTTTGAATATATTTCAATGTCCAGAAATTAATGATGAAGTCGACTCAGAAGTTAGTAGTTGTTTTTTAAATAATTTTCAAAGGGATGTATTGTAACTTACTTAAGAGTCAGCTTTTTATCAATTTATGCTTTCTATGCGTTTTATTTAATATGAATAATACGGCAACGAATTTATGAATGTTTTATTGGAATCATCTTTTCATTTTTGATATGCTATCTATCATCATTGAACAACCAGTCCACAACTCTACAAGCAATCGTTTAAATATGTTAGCGTTCAAAACCTTCTAAAGCATTAGGAAACACCATTCTGGAAAACAGCATATGTTCGATATTAAGTAAGACAGTTATTTCAAACTATTTTGTACTAAGAGAGTAACTTATTGTGCCAAGGGAAGATTTACAGACAAGCTATGTACGTTGTTAGCGATGCAATCAATAAGGTAATGCTCTTAAATTCTTTTGCAATGTTAATTTAAACCTATGGCTCATAATACATCTCACAGCTGAATAAAGCGTTTGCTACTGGGATCTCCTATTTTCTTCTGTGGACATAGTTCACACTTGCCGATAAGGCTATTTTATTCTATTTTAGAAACACTCGTGTTAATGAAAGCAACCAAAGTATAAATAAATGAGAGTCCAAGAACGCTATGTGTCAAAAATGCTGTTATTGCATTGGAATATATTGTAAATTTTTACGTAGGAACGTAGGACAACCTATTTACTTTACCATTTTTGGTTTAGTGGAAATTTTTTTTGATTCCACTACATTTGATATTAAGAAAATTTCATTACATTACCACTATACTCACAATATTTATTCGGGACATTTTTAATTCCCATTAAAGGCCTTTATTTTTAAAGTGGAATAATTTACCATTACCACTAAAGCATTCAGTGGCAGTAAAAGGAAAACTAGGTCACTCTACGTTAAGGTAGGTGTAGACAAAAATAAAATCCACTATTTTAAATATTGGTTGTACTAGTAATTTGGTGCACTACACCAATGTTCGAGTGAATGCATTATTTGCTTATATTTTCAAAATTTCGTTTTTCCAAACATTTCGATAATTCGGGTCTTACTCGGTTTTTAGCTGTCCGGTTAATCAAGACCTAACTTTATTTTCATCGGACTTCATATCATTACTAAAAGGGATATGTCAGTAAAAATTAAATCTGAGATCGTTACTTAATTCAGAATTCATTGAGATATGTACGAAAAATAAATTAATCACACTTAGGGGATTTCGTAATTTTTACTAGTATGATCGATAGTTCTTTCTATATCAATTAAAGAAAAAAGTAAATGATAATATGTACTTAAATTTATCTTAAATAGAGAGCAAAGCGTGGATAGTAGCATACTAGCAAGCAACTAAGAAGTAACTTACCATGTGCATATGTAGGCCTTACAAAAAGATTTATTACAATTTGTATTATATCAATTTAAATTAAATTAATTTACTGAATTTCAGTTTAAGTAATTTACATTACCAACAATTTCGACATACAATTGCACATAAGAAATTAATGCATTCGTAAGAAATTACAATCCTGGTACTGGAAGCTGCCAAAAAATATATTTGGTATTGACAAAATTTCGTTTATGCTTCAGCTCAAATAACCAATCCGGAAATTGGTTATTCTCAAAGTATAAGATTTTAGAAATTAAATAAATTAACAAGGAACTAAAAAGAAATGGCTGTGTTGACGAATTTATCGAATTTTAGTTTGTTTAATTTTACTTCAGAATTTTCAAAATCGCCAAAAACAAAGTAGCGGTACCCCGGCATGCTGACTGCATGGTCGTTACAACAGCTTATTTTTTTATCAGTTTAAATTATTGTGCTTGTTTTAAAATTTTATAAAAACATAATTTCTATTAGATGGCTTATAATTTATTTGAGAAGAGAGAATGAAAGTTACTGCGTCATGTCCTTTACTAAATTTACTCACCTTATTAAAAGAATATCAATAATGTATTTGATTTCAAAATCGACTCTGCTTTAAATTTTACATCGATATTGAATACAACAAAAGTGCACACCATGCACTACTATTCAATGCAACGCAGCGACTAAATCATTAAAATCATCTTTACTTCAATCAGCTGAACAAGTCGCTAAGATGCGTGATCTTATTAACACCAGAAACCTTCTGGTGACCCGTGTAAAAGAACGTTCTGGTTAACCCTGTGAAAGGACAACTCTGGAAAACATTCTTGTGACTAAAGAGAAAGAACATTTTGGAGAACGATCCCGGAACCCTTGTAAAAGGACATTCTAGAGCAAGCAAGGATATTGTGTTGTTGATAACACATATGCAGCATTTTAAAGACACATTTTTAGTGAATTCGAGGGAAGCTATTTAAAAGCTCAAGAATCTTAAGGCCAATTTACCCAACTGCTAATAAGTAAACAACTTTCAAAAACTGAAGGTATGAAAACTCAGGGAAGGCTGTAAATCTAAAGAAACATTTCACCTCGATGGAGTGAATTTGAATGTTGTTACAACAAAGGCCTGCTTTCCACTTTAACTTTACCTTTTACTCAAAGGGCTGGATAAGGCGAGCCGTTTGCAATGCGAACAGTCATAATCGAAGCAGCGAGAGGTACAAGCAATAAAGGAGTTGCTAAAATTTATGGAAAAACACTTTCAATCCATGAATGAATTTCAATGAAAGCTATACAAACTCAACTCCAAGGGTTTGCTATTCAGTCACATACAAAAGCAAAAATATTGCCACAACTGCCTAAAGGGAGTTCACAAGCGAATTATTGGTCGTATTTCTTTAGTGCGTTATTTAAATAACAGAGGAGCTTGTGAACGCACTGTGTTATTCCTTGTACTATTTTATGTGGTATTCAAACAATTAATCAGCAAAAAATCGCTTTTAATAAACTCGATACGTACATCACCATTTAACTTCATTTGACATTTTTCAATCAAAAATAAACCTCAAATGAGGATAAACAGGAAGAGCTGATCGAATAACACACAAAAATTAACTCACTAAACATACCTTTCAGAGCTGTATTGAAATACGAAAATGTAACATGTGAAACAATAACAACAAGTTTAAACTAGTTTATTCTAATAAGCGATACGACGAAATACGAGATACGACAGTGCTTGTGAACTCCCTAATAGTAACCTCCCTGTAGTTATTAAACAAAATTTCGATCGTTAGCACAAAAATATGGGACCATTTCTAACACCATCTATAGATAGACGTCTGCAATATTTGTATAACATCAGAAAAATTTTAAGACAATTACTGAACAAAAGCCCGGTCAAAACTGCAAAATTATTTTTGGCGAATAAAATTTACCAAAATTGAGGTACAGCATTTTCAAATAAAAAAATGAACGATCACATAGCGATTGAAACTTTATCTCGCAATGACGTACTAAACAATCACCGCATTCAGTTAATTAAAAAAGTTATAAGTTTTTATTTCGATATTCGGTCGTTTTTTTGATAGCGAAAAATCTAACGAACAGAAGGTTAACATTTCAAATAAATTCACAAAATTAATATTGTTTCGCAACCAATAAGTGACTTGGCCAAAAAATTAGTTAATGTAAGTGGTTTTACGGAGACTCATATTCAAAATGAATAACATTGCAAATATTGTAAAAGGTTACTGTATGGTTTTTGCCACATTAGTTTTTTGTCTCTTTAGTTGAATAACACAAGTCTGCAAAAAAAAAATAATTGAAAGCTGTTTTGGGTTTTTTGTGTAATTCTTATGTTTTTGGGTGTGCTGAATCCGAAAATAACTTTAATTTTGTTATAGAAAGTCACGTTTTCTGACAATGTAGGTGTCTATGTTAAACAAGTTATCATCTTAAAATAAAATTTAAAAGATTAACTAATTTATTTATGTAAAATACATTAATTAGTAAGCACTAAACACATTTCTATTTCTCAGTGAGACTCCATTTGGTACATTTTCGCTTGTGGGAAGCATCGGGAAGGTCTCTTTGAAGCATCCAACAGTAGTCTGCCATCATTGAAACGCTCCATCTTCCCTGGTATATTTTTTCCATCTCCTTAATATCTTGGTGAAATCGTTCACCTTGCTCTTCACTCACGTCTCCTAAATTTGCTGGAAATCAGTCCAGGTGGGAACGAAGAAAATGTACTTTTAAACTCATCAAGCAACCTAATGCTTGAAATGCTTTTAACATTCTTTTGACGATTTGTTTGTAGTTAGGATCTTTGTTATTGCCTAAAAATTGAGGATCCATCACGGTTGTGATGAATAGTGGATCAGCCATAAGCCGTCTAATATCTGGTCCTACGAAAACACCTTGCTTCAACTTTGTCTCCGAGAGGCCTGGAAACTTTGATATTAAGTATTTAAAGCATTTTCCATCTCTTGGAAGTGACTTTACAAATTGCTTCATCAATCCCAGCTTTATGTGAAGCGGTGGTAGAAGAACTTTATGAGCAGGCACCAAAGTTTCATGCAGGACATTCTTTTTGACAACTTTAAGCTCCCTCGGAGGTCAACATTTTTTGGTCCAGTGATTTGTTCGGTCTCTACTATCCCATAGACACAAAAAGCAAGGGAATTTGGTAAACCCAGATTGTTGTCCGCGCGCCATGCCCAAGATTTTGAAATACCGCACACTTGCCAACCGTGGTCTTTATATTTTAATTTGCAAAGAATCAATTCCAAGTTCTTGTAGGTTTCATTGAGGTGTACGGAATGACCGGCTTCTTTTCGAAGAATCTATGAAAATACGCCACTCTGATGGGTCGTATAAGATCTTAAATGTATCCATCAGGTTAGAACATGTTTATGTATGTTTGTTAATGCAGCTCACACAGGGTGTTCCTTATTTAGAAATTAATGATAGTTATGGTAAACATTTAAAAACAGTAATCAAATTAAAATTATACCTATTATTAATGCCTACAAGTTAGCCCAAAAAAACCCTTTTTTATAATAAAATTTTGCGTTTTGTAAAATAACCTTACATTCTGGAATTTTTTTAAGTATTTTGTTAGTTTTCAGAACACCTAAATACATAGAAATCAGTTGGAAATACCCAGACAGCATTTTTGTTGCAGACCTGTGTAATCAATGAGTAAATTTTTACTCAGTTAAAACTGAATTTATATACACATGAATTAAATATTCTTAATTAAAAAATTTCTAACCATTATAAATGAAATCGAGTTTGTTTGATTTCTAAGTAGACACGAAAGAAAATTTTAATACATCATCAGCACACTTTATTTTGTATGAGTAAACTTCGTCAAAAAAAGGGTATAAGCTCCCCACAGTGAAGTAACCCTCTTCAAATTTATTTTTTGGCGCAACTGCAAATATGTCAAACTCGCTTTTATGTGTTTGTCAGATGTATTCACATATGCTAATGCTTGTAAAACCTGCGCATGCGCACAACGTACATTTGTACTAAAGCTACCTCCCCTTGATTGCTGAATTTTTACACATTGCGCAGATAGGTTACTGCCAATATATAAGTATTATATATATGTATATAAGTATTATATATATGTACATATATAAGTATTATAATAATGTGTTTATAAGATGCATTGACGTAACTATTTTGTGATTGGCGTAATTTTGTACTCTATAAATCTTGTTGTAGAATGATAAGTTGTCCCTCGACCGTGCATCGGAACAATAAATAAGTACGTATGTATGCGTATTGAATTAAGAATAAAAAAAATTTTGGACAAGAAACTAAGCAAATAATAAACTTTCAAATCTAGCTCATGAACAAATTCACTTTTTGACCAATCATATCTCCGAAAAAATTTTTTTTTTTTAAATCTTCATATGCCCGCCAAATTAATTTATTTAAAGAACATGTTAATCGAAAAATTTGATAACATTTTTTCCCGAAATTCGTGGCCCTAGCTGTGGTCGAAGTATATGTAAGTTCTGTAAACGGATCGGCGCAAGAAAAAACTCTACGTCACTGAAGGTACGACAGAATTTGGCGTACGAAAGCCATAGTAACGTAATTAGCAATAGGTGAAAAAAATGTATAGCATGTCAAATTAATATCAATCTTAATCATAGAAAATTGTATTTCTAATAATTGTCCGTTAATGCAGGTCTCCAGACAATAATAAAGACAATGCACTTCTTATTAGTTTCATTTCGTTGTGCATTCTATTCGGATGCGTTATTGTAATAAAAAATATAAAAATAGAGTTTTAGTAACTAATTCTATATGAACACTTTTTGTAAAAAAATGTTCCCCAATTTTCGGAGAGAACATTGTATCAAATACTTATTAATAATAAGCAATTTTATACTACTGATGATGAGTCCAGATCTCATATTATTGTAACACGACACATTTTCAAAAAAGTCTACAAGTTGACAATTTTGTCGTTTTTGTTAAAGTTAGTTGAATTATTTTTAGATTGTGAGACCTCTCGTGAGCAAAGCTATAAGTTGCAAGAGTCACAAAACGTACATAGCATGAGAATAAGCCGTTATAGTTACTTCGTTTACAATATTTATATTGAATTTACTGAGAGTTTAATTTTGAAAAGAGTATTAGTGTTTAACTTTTGATGTTTATTTAATCTTATCAATGATTTATTTCATCTTATCAATATCGAGTCACATTTTAAAAACAAAATGTCTTCAAAAAAGTTGTAAAAGTAGTAAATATTTATTAAACAATGCTTTCTTACAAAGGTAATTGACTTTCTAACTATTATATCAAGGACAATAGTACAGCAAAATAAGTCCTCGGGCAGAACTAATTATTTTCAAGTCTAAATATTTTAACTGCTTTTAACTACAAACAACGAAAACAATATCGACGATCACAAATATCGTATGACTAAATAGTAGACAAATTTCTAGGCGGTCGGTGCAACGGGAAGCGCTGTTAATCACGCGTGATTTATGGCACATAATTTAATTATCCTGAAGCAATGGTTACGGAAAAGATAAATAGAAAAAATATACAAAAAGGCTCCAGCCCCAGACTTCAGGTACCTATACTCAAGACACTGAACATTTGTTAATATTGACGATTATGCACCAATACCTGTTTGGCCCAAAAATAAAATAAATATGGAAAAACAGACCTAGACTGAACAGAACAAAAATTGTCACTGAAGATGGCAAAACGCCGAAACCGGTTTGTCTTCAAACCAAATTAGACAAGGGATGACGGAACATCGTTCCAACAAATATCAATTAAAATTAAATGTTTTTCGTGTGGCATGGGAGGTCACATACGTTAATTGTCGTAATAAAAATAAATATAAAATTAATATAATAATAAAATAATAATAAAATAAATATAAAATAAATATAATAATAAAGTAATATAAATAAATATAAAAAAAAAGAAAAGCATTTTTCAAAATTTCCGTTGTATGGGAGGTGGGGGAGGTAATCATCCGATTTCAAAAATTTTTAACGAGATAACAGCGATATTGAGAAAATTTGTTCACCGAATTTTGTGACAATACCTTACATTGTTATTGAGATACAGACATTTTTTTCTAAGTGGGCGTGGTAACGCCCATTTTTCAAAATTTCATAAATACCTAATTTCTTAGTTCAAAATCGCTCCAAATACCAAATTTCACTTAATTTGCTGTAATATGTACCGGAAAAACGGAGTTTTTGCATTTTTCAAAAACTTCCGTTACATGGGAGGTGGTCGTGGTTATCGACCGATCTTGATCATTTTCAGCCTCAATGCTCACCACGGGAGCACAGCCCTCTACACCTACCAAATCTTTGGAGATAATGTTAAATCTTCCACCGGTGGATCTCTACGGCAAATTTCTGGCGACCTGCGGTGATGCTGGGCTAAATGCGATCCTTCCGTGGAGAAATCTTGACTATAGGCACGCAAAGGTCCTGGAAACTCTGCCCGACAACCCGAGAAAGTTGGATTACACTTTACACCCTCCTTTTTCTGGAAATAGGTTCTCCATAAGAATCCCAGAGTGGACCTGGATCCAGGATCGACGGCTGTATACACAGACGGCTCCAAGTTAAACGAAAGAGTAGACAGCGGGATTCACTCAAGTGAACTCGATCTAAATCTCAGTCTTCGTTACCGGACCAGTGCAGCGTTTTTCTGGGCGAACTAAACGCAATAATGGAAGCAGCTCGTGGCCTTACAACGTGCACCTCTTTAGAACGAGGCATCACAATTTATTCTGATAGCCAGGCTGCATCAAACCTCTAAACTCCTACGGTACAACATCCAAGGTAGCCATTGAATGCAGAGCAGCTTTAAACCAGCTGGCAGATATGTGCTCCGTATGTGTTGTATAGGTCCCTGGCCATAAGGACATTCCTGGTAACTGCCTGGCTGATGAACTAGCAAGGAAAGGGACGGATCTACCTGTGATAAACTCTGCTCCAGAGGTGGGTTTACCCATAGCATCCTATAAACACTGACTAAGACCTGAGCTTATGGATAAGGTAAATTTAAGGTGGGCATCGGAGCCCAACTGCCACATTACCAGACAAATCTGGCCAGAAGTTGATGGGAAGCGCTCTAAAGCTCTCACTATGCTTGGCCGCTCCTCTCTCAGATAAGTAGTTTGGGTAATAAGGGGGTACTGCCTTATTTGCACACATGGGGAAAGACTATGTTACCCAACAAATGAACTTTGCCGCAGTTGCCGAAACGAGGAGGGGTTGGATAGCATTGAGCACTATCTCTGCCACTGCCCCGGCTTGACGAAGACGCGCAGCAAATTTTTTAAAAGTTACTTTTTGGACTGTCTAGCCGACTTGAATTCGGCAAGCATTTCTAATTTTCTACTCTACATTAAACGTACAGCCTTCCCTGTAAGCTATATGTATACCAAATTTCATTGAGATATCTCAATTTTTACTCAAGTTATTGTAACCACGGAGAGACGGACAGACGGACGGACAGACAGTCAGGGCTAAATCCATTTATCTTTTTATTCTGACCATTTTGGTAGATATATGTCTATATCTATCTCGATTATTTTTTGCTGTTACAAACAACCGTTATGCGAACAAAGTTATAATACCTTTGTGTACAAGTACGCTCGGGTATAAAAATTGAATGCCGTCAGTAACATGAGCAAAATTTGACTTACCTGTCTTAAAAACGATTTTTTGACTGTAAACAAGTTTATTGAACGTGGATTAAAGAACATAGTAAGAATTATTCAATAATTTTAGAAAAGAAAAATAAAAGATTTTTGACGCTTAACTATCAAAGGAAATTTTTACTCTTATTTCAGGAAATGCAATTTTGCAATGCTAAGTTAAGAAAATTCATATTTTGTAATTTGGCGAAAACGTTTTAGAAATTTGTTTGCAAATGATATGAACTGATATGTCTTGTAAGCAATTGTTAAGAGGAGTTGCCATCGAAATGCCGAAGCTTTTCAATTGTTTGACTTTTGCGTTATGAAAGATAAGTGCTAAGCCGTTTCAAGTATATAGCAAAGTGATAAGCAAGGTTTTTTTTTTGTATGTACATACATACATACGTATGGACCAAAGCGGCTTGCATCGAAAGGACGGTCATCATAATTTGTTACGTTTACTGATGACAACTCAAGGTATGTATAAGAAGTCATATTTTGTGAAACAGAAATCAGAGGCAAAAATGGTGACCGGAGAAAAGATTAAAACTCTACGCAGTGACAATGGGAAAGAATATGTACCTTAACAAAGAGTTTTTTTTTACGTGAAAATTGCATAAAGCATCAATCAGATACCTCTTATAGACACTCAACACAATGGTATTGTTGAAAGAGCAAATCGGACTTTGATGGAGATGGCTAGGTGTACTAGTATGTTAGCAGAATCGAAATTGCACAATTCATTTTGAGCAGATGCGATTTACACAGCTACATACGCGTATGTACGCAAAATGTCCTTAAGGGGAAAACACAATGTGAATGTTGGTGCGAATATAAAAATGTGGTAACACATTTCAGAACATTCGAATGCGATGTTGTTGTTTTGGACAAGCATCCGTTTAGAAATGAATTCAAAACAAGAGGAGAGACCATAATTTTTGTGGGATATTCAAACCGAAGTAAGGGGTATAAGTAATTTAATAAGAAAACATAAAAATTGTCATTTCTAGGGGCGTTATGTATATTTTTTGAAAGATCATTTCGAAGTCGAATAATAAGTAGTCCTCTAACTAATAATTAACATAGTGTTTCTAACTTTGATAGCAAAAGTATACTTACATTTAAATTAAATAAAATTCATGCTTCTAATTCTTATAATGAAAATAATAAAAAATCAAATCAAATAATGATATTTTATTACCAGATGAAAAGGAATTAGAGAGTTATGACAGCGAAATAAATGGTATAGTGGAAATTAGTGCTAAAACAAAACGTGATAGACCAGAAAACTTTCTAAACTGAACAAATGACACTAGGTAGCTTATCGTATAGCGTAAAAAGCAACAACAAAAATAAGCGAGTTGAGTTGGAATGGGCGGGTTGAAATAAACTCGCTTAAAAAATAGCCGACCTCATTGAAAGTGTTGGAAAGTGAGAAAGTGGTAATATTGTGAATAATCATTGGAAAGTACCAAGGGAAATTGAAACATTTTCACTGAACATCGAAATAAGTAAAAAACCAAAAAAAAAAAAACCAAGATAGGGCAGACGTAAGTAAAATCGCCTCTTATAAGAATTACTCATTTTGTTTTGTTTTGCTAGAAAATTTTACAAACGACTATTAATTTTGACAGACTACACCTTTTCGAGTTCATAATGAGAAAATGAAAGATGGTAATGAGAAACTGTAAATTAAAATGAGAATGCGTAAATTCAAATTGAGAAATGGAAATCGAAATGAAAAAATATAAAATGATATTGGAAAAATGTAAGTTGATATTGAGAAATGTGTAAATTCAAAATGAGAAAAAGTGAATTCAAATTGAGAAAAAGTAAATTCAAAATGAGGAAAAGTAAATTCAAATTGAGAAAAAATAAATTTGAATTTTAATTTAATGCGGTATTGAAAATTTAATTTTATTAAAAGTATAATTAATAAAAGTATGTAAACATAGATTGGAACAATAAACATTACACCCCAACATTCATATCATTTAATGCAAGTGCGTCTGTATGAAACGTAGTTGTATGCTGCACAGCCCTTGCGCAATCTCCCCCAGTTATTGATGTTTTTGCGTTGTATATAACTGCTTCCAAATATTGTATTCGCTGTTCGCAAAGTCCGGGGAGTTGAACATTAGTCACACGCAGGTTCGCTTTTACTTCCATTTTTACTTTAGACCAAATGTTTTCAATTGGAGTTAGCATTGGGGAATAAGGACCCAGACGTAAAACGATTGCTTCTTCTCCCGAACGCTCCGCCACTTTCCCTTCTATCGAAGAATGACATGAGCCGTTGTCGCCAACTATTACCAAATCCCGCAAATTATTTCCCATGTTTTGCCCACGCTCAATGAGTTGTCCAACCCATTCCCCGCATGCTTCGGCCGTGAATGAGCCCCTTATACGCTCCATGAGCAAAACATCGGTCGTTGTTATATCTCCAATCAAATGCACATTTGGACCTCGTGCAGCTGGCAAAATTACAGTTTCTCATTATCGTCTTACATTTTCTCATTTTGAACTTAAAAAGGTGTAGTGTTGTAAAGTGTATTCAAAATATAAGAGAGTTGATTGTTAGCGAGTTGGACGTTCTATTGCTAGTCGCTTACAAAAGATGGCGGCTATCATATGCCCAGCAAGAATACTCTCGGTTAAACAACGTATGATATATCTACCAGAGAGCTCTACCAGAGGATTCAGGTAAAGTTTCTATGAGATTCTTAAGGCCGAGTTGGCAATTCTACCCGAAACTCTTACATTCCATCTCTTTCTTACTCATGAAATTTAGAAAGTATGCAAAATATATACATATATGCAGATCCCGCTTACTCATTGTAGTACTAACAATAATATCACGGTATGAATACCCGAAACAATTGCCGGAATTTCAGTTGTTAGTAGATCAGTGATCAGTAGATCAGTGACCGGCAACAGTGTTGCCATTTTAACATTTTTTTAGGCTATAGCAATCTTTCAAGGTAAGAGAACAATTTAGATACGAGTACACTTCAAAGAGTTAATTTTTTTCTATTGAATATACTCTTAGAGTAGGAAAACTAAACGTATGAGAATTTTTTGGTAACGAGAGGTCCAAGTATTCTGCAGTTGAGGTAACAATGATTTCATTTCAATGGATACGGCTTTTGTCGCAAGATTGGGTAATTATGGCTTTACCAGTTGACTTTTGGATAGAAGTGAAGGAGTTTGAAAATACGTAACACAAAAATCCGTTTTGTGAGCTAATCAATTTAGTTTGTAGTTTCTTAGATCTGCCATTCAGAAACGCTAAAGTTGAGCGAATATTTAAGGCAATAAAACTAGTAAGGAATCAAAATAAAAATTAAAATACTTAAGTCATATGGATATTAAACCCTCGTGATACATATTTAAACATTAGTTCATCCAATTCATCTGATGAAAAGGAAAACGTTACGTATGAGATGTCGTTCACTATAGAATAATATACTGACATAGTAAGATTCATATTTCTCATGACTTTTTTGCGGTTCAAATATAGGCCTGTGCGTCTTCTATTAGTTACATAGATACGAATTCGCTCCTATGAGGAAAATGTTTGAAATGTTTTGCCAAAAGTACAGAGAAAATGATAGCCCAAAATAATTTAATAGCAGCTATTGGCACTCAGAGTAAAGTTTGGTTTCCAAATAAACCAGCCAAATCATAATGATGTGTGATAGTGGAACTTATTACATGACAGATGTAATGCCATATTTAGCTAAAGGCTCCATTACCACAAAATTGCCTCTGGAGAGTTCTATGTGAAAGAGCCGACTAAATCTTTTCATCGTTGGAAGCGGTTTATTACGATGGACAAGCTAATACCTCCGCCTGAGTCCTTAGGAAAGCATCTGTACAATTTTAAAATCGTTCATACTCTTAGCTTAAACAAAGCGAAAATCCCTTTTAAACTAAGAAATCAATGTCTATGAAAAGGACTTAACTCTATTGTCCTATAAACCGAAAAATAGATTATCTCCTGTCATCTTGCAACGAAAAAAAAAATTTTTTATGAAAAAACTTTTTGTCAGCCTTATAAGTACATACATACATAGATAATCAAAGAAAAGACAGATTCGATATGCCAACTACTACGAATGTTAGAAATGAAATACAAAATTTACGTTCAAATATTGCTACGAATAAAACCGAAAGTGAGACGTCTTTAACTCGAACTAAAAATAGAAGATTTGCTCAATTTGTCTTTACAAATGTGGAATGACATCGCGCATCATGCTAGCAACATGATGCTAGCATCATTTTTTCATTCCTATTTAAAATGCTAATGTCATTTAAAATGACAATAGTTGAAATGAAAAGCCGTTAAAAAGTTTCAAATAAACAGATCATTGAAAAAAGTAAGTTTATTGAAAATAATAAGTTTAAAACTCTATTCAACCGTAACCTTTTTTTATAAATAATAGCGGAAAGCCAAGCGGCAACAACAAAAATTACGAAAATCCAATTCAAGGCACCATCAATCAAAACCACGATTTGGACCTTCCGCCAACATTGTTGATTCCATGCTGTTGAATGTGCCGAAACTTGCAATACTCCCTAAATGTTGCTAAATGTAGTAAAGCCTGTTAAAAATAATAAAATAAATTATACTATTATGTTTAAAAACGCTTGTCTTATCAATATTTGGCAATTACTTCTGAGGCGATGGTCATACGTCCACGACAAAACTTTAGCGCACCTACAATTGACAAATTTTGACTGTACATAATTTGGCTAAAGCCAATTTTCAAACAAAAACATGTAAACCGAAGTTAAAAACTTTTTACAATATTTAAAATAATTCAACACATTTTTATTAAGAGTTCACAGTTTTTTCAAAAAACTTTTAGTAATCAAAGTGCAAGTTTGAAGACACAAAAATTACGATTGATTTTTAAGAATTCTTTTCTGGGGTGTTGCCAAGGGAAATTAAACAGGTAGCAGCATTAAAGAAAATGCAACCCTGGGGTATATTTTTTGATTTGTTATGGTCCATCACCCTTTAAAATAGATACATATGTATATCAAATTTGACGAGTTTGATAATTCTAAATGGAAAAAAGTTTTGTATTGTAAACAAAGTTTGACTTGTTATGGACCCTTTATAAGAAAAAAATCCAATCAGCTTCTAACATTATATTACCTGTTTATTGTACCATGGGTATTTCCTTATTTTTCATTTAAAAATAAATTTAGTTCCAACGCTATATGAAAGGCAACAAAAAAAATTCAAAATTCAGCGGTACTTTTTAGCGAATAGAAACTTGCACTACAATTAAATGTTCTGTAAAACTGCATGCTCAAAAGAATCAGTAAATAGTAGTTTATAAATTTATATACCTATGTATATATTTAAAATATGGCTAAATAATGAGAGATAAAAAGAATTAATATAAAAAGAAAAATAAACCATTTTAAAATAATTATAAGTTTGCGTCTTGCAGTTGGATCTGTCTAGTCCAGGTTTAACGGTCTCAGGTAATGAATTCCAGACTCTAACCGCGTTAATGAAAAATAGTCTAGTGTATGCAAGGTAACTAAACTTTGGAACAATATAACCGTTATTTTTCCGATATCTTACATGTACCAGCTTTTAAACAGATACATAGGTATGTGTTTTGAAAGTTGTAAGTTTGTACATAAATATGCAATTCCTAGCGGAAAAATTTTGAATAAAGTTTTAAACTTGTTACAGATTTGTCAATATGTGGGTGTGCTAATGTTTTGTCGCGGAAAAATTTTGAATAAAGTTTTAAACTTATTACAGATTTGTCAATATGTGGGTGTGCTAATGTTTTGTCGCGGACTGTTTGTTTCCATTTGTTTAATTGTCATTTCGACCAGAGAACGTGTATTGACAAATATATGTAAGTTCTCTGATTTCGACGTTTTTCTCACGTGACAATCAAGGCGAATTCATTTGTTTATTTTTTTTAATCATTTTGTCTATTTACATTGGAAACAGTCAGCTGATTACAGAGAACGTACAATAATGAGAAGGTGCATTTCGTATTTGGAAACTATTCGCTGAAGAATGCTTACAGATTTGAAAGAATTAGGCAGAGGAATTTAACATTTTGATTACCAGAGAAATTTTAAAGGCGGAAAAATGTAAAAATGTATGTTAAGAAACGCGTCAACTAAATGTTGATAGAGACATTTGTTGCGAGTTTACTTTTATACTTTTCCAGCTTTTTGACCAATGATTTTCTCACTTTCCCTTATTTTAATAATGCAAAAACCTACATATTTAAATCGTAAAAAAATAAAAATCTCCTTTATTTTGGGAAGACCAGAAACTTTTCTGTAGGAATTTTGCAAAAGATAATGAAGAATGTAATTTCTTCCTTCTACTGTAAAAAAATTGTAGCGAATACGTAATATACATATGTATATTGTAAAATTAAAATAATTTATGTACATATATTTAAAACAAAAAAAAAAGAAAAAATTTTAAAAAGTTGTTAAATGTACATAAGCGGCTGGGAGTTGAACTCGGAAAAAATAGAGTAAGCAATAAATTTGTTGCCGTCATTTCACACGGTAATACCACAGAATAAATTAAAAATCGGGTGGACAATTAAGTACTTGAGTAGCATAATTCTTTTAACAGGACGCCTGCTCTTTCATATTTTCCGTTATTTGCATCGATAAAAGACGAAATGCGAAATTATTTAGATTTTGTTTATGCATCTTCATTTTATGCCAGTGAATATAACATTCAGAAAATTAATTTATTTTGTTGCAATAATTTTGATTGAATAAATGCTCGTTAATTCATATTTTGATTGAGAAAATACTCGTATACATATATGTTTATGCATTTATATATAAAATAATGTAAATTTAGATATATGTGTATGTATACATATGTATCTAAACAACATTTATTACATATAAATCTATATACAAGTTCTATATACATCATACATTTATTTACATATGTACATATGTACATACAATTCAAAAATATGCATAATAATAATATATGTACATACATACATATGTCATCATTTGCACATGCGCTTCTAACTCATTCATTCTCATAAATTGGCTTCATTCATAATTTGTGCGCATCTTGCACACTTTCCCCGCTACGCGCATGTGCCGTCCACAAACCATTCTTGTTCGCGACGATGACAAAAATTATAAAATCTTCAATTTGACCATCCGCTGATGTCGAAATGAAAATTGGCACTAAAGTGCTGAAACCTCTTTCCCTTCCCACACTTGCATTGTCTACACAAAAATTATGAAGTCTGAAATTCTCTTCGCTAGTTGAAGATCGACAACAAAGTGCATAAAACCCTTTCCCTTCAAGTTGTCTTGTCTATCGTCGCAAGCAAAAAGTAAATTTGCGCGAGTTGAACAAAAGTGCGCAGCTCGAATCAAGCAAATAGTTTCACTTGCGCTTCTACCCGCCCTTGTTCCATAATCATTCTTCTTCTTCTTTTGCATGATGACAAAAATTGAAAAAGACAAATATAAATCAACCACCAAATTTGCAAATTCGGTGGCTGCTGGCATCGAACTCGTGCCAAAACAAAAACGTTCGATTATTGCTTCAACTCTATTCATCGCACCACATAGCTTCTTACTGTCGATTGATCTTAATTGCGGTTTTAAGCAGTTTGCTGAGAAAATTTGAATTTTGCCAATTCGTATACAGTATTGCTTGTTTTAATGCGTTCAACACTTCTTCGCAACAATTTTATTCCTGATGAGAGTTTATTTTTAATTAATAGTTCAATTTGCATTGTTATTAAGTCCGCCCTTTATGTAATTATCGCTTAGCAGCAGAGGATTATATTTTTATATTAAATATAAATTTTTAAGTAAATTTCTTCGATTATGAGTGCGGGCAAAAATATATTTATGACGCTTGTAAGAGGGCAATACTGTAAACACAGATATGTATTGCAGAGAACAAAGTACATACATAAATATTAATTTTTTCGGAGACAAACGCGAGAAATCAATTAAAATATGAAATTAAAATGTTATTTCAATATTTTAAAAAGTTGAACTTAAATACCCTCTCAAAAACTTCAGTAATTTATTTGAAAATAAATAAAAGGACATTCTATGGAAACTTTTCGCGAATTTGCATTTTGACAAACCGAATACAAAATCTCACAAAATAATTTCAAATTTTCGGGATACAAGTGTTAAGAACAGTAATTTTAGAATAAATCATTACATAATTCATATATTAAAGTAAAATAGGAAAACGAACACGAGCACGAATTTAGGAATTTGCATTGTGACTAACCCAATATAAATTCAATTAATTCAATCTCTTTGTAATTTTGTTCAGTACCTTAAAAGTACCAATGAGGTTCATAACTCTTAAAACACTATATAAAATAACAATTGCCTTTAATTAAAAATTGTCAATATTTATTCATAACACTCATGCGTTATGCCGTCGGCAAAACCACAAACTTTTGTATATATAATTGTGCAACATATGTACCTGCAACATTTCTCACATTAAATTTGAGCAGAAAAATGCCAGTTTACAGAAATTTAGTGAAATTCTTCTGCTAAATCTCTGTGCAATAACATTCTGGATTCCCTAGCGCGCGCGTTTCACAAATTTATTTTTATCGTATACGAAATGCACCTTCTCATTATTGTACGTTCTCTGCTGATTATGACAATCGCAACAAAAAAAAACAAAATACACGTTTATTTACGTTATACCAGAGAACGTACAACAATACGTTCTCTGATACAGAAGCAACAGTTTATTAGTGCTGCCAAATTCGTTAATAATATCTGAACATATGACAGTAAAAAGCAATCAAAGTTTCAACGAAATGTTGTCGCTAATCATAATTTTATATTTAATATATATTTTTCTTAGCAAATTATAGACAAACGAGAAGTTCTTCAAGCGCTTTAGCCAAATTATGTACAGTTTCTCATATTTCAGGCGATAAAATTTTTCGATGAATTTATTACCAATAATCGGAACTCATCGACCCTTTGATTAATAGTAGTGCCCATTCCCTCTATTATTTAATACACAATTGTAAATACATTTTTCTGGCTTGAATCGCGATTGGTGGTAATTTAATAGGTTAAAGTGACGCAGTGAACATTAAGTAGAACTAGAATCTTGAACAAAGAAATTCTGAATGCAGCTAAGTTGTAAGCTAAGAACAAGTGCGTAAAAAAGCATAAATGTTACTCATAGTTTTTGCTTACGAAAGAAGTTGATTTTACCATAACAGAAAATCAATGAAATAAAAACATAAACATACAGAGGCATAGTTAGAGTGCAAGAATTACAAGTAGCTAGAAGATTACCATGCCATTCAGGCGTAAAAACAGATCAACAGACAGACAAGTGCTTGTTGAAAACGAGCAGCCTCCACATCAAGGAAATGTTATTGACGACGCCTTTAGTAATTACACCAATGATAACCGAATGGAAGCAAACAGCGATTATAGTGACGATGATATACAAATTATGCCAAAGGCTTTGCCAACAATAGATAATGAACGAGACGCTGCGGAAATGCTCAGCCACAGAAGAGTACTTGTCTCTGATGCTCCCCCAGATCGTTTTAGCTTCACATATACCGTTTTTTACCTGCTCGGTATAGCTACAATGACTCCATGGAACTTCTTCATAACAGCAGAGGATGTAAGTTAGTGCAAATGTTGATAAATTGAATAACAAAAAAAAATTATATGTCACTATATAACCTTCATCATGTATGTACATATATACTGCATCAGTAGTTATCATTAAGCTTAAATGACGGGTATCCCAACAATCGATTGCAGTTTTAAAAATATTATATGAGTAGGCTTTTAAAACTAAGAGAAGAGGAAGTTGATGCCGAAGTGAAGCTGGAAGTTAAGGTATTCACAGGAATTTAGTATCATCGGAATAAAGTATCTGAACTGGTTTCGCAAGCTTGACATTTTCATATTCTATGAGGCCGTTTGTCATAGTAATGTAGTATATTTGTACAGACTTTTATAAATCATCCCTTTTTTAAGAGTACAAATTCACACGTCGTCTGAATATGAAATCATTGACCTTAAATATCTCACAAAAATCTACTTAAAAGTCTTACAGATTAAATTTTAAAATACATATGTATGTGTATGCTTTTTGTGAATTGGTATAACTAGAAAACATATGCATAATCATTCAATGTAATTTTTTTATCACCAGAAACAAAAAATTTAAATCTTATATACAGTGAAACCTCTACTGGCGGACACCTCCAATAAGCGGACACCTCTCTTAACCGGACAAATATTCAGGAACCAAGCTTTACGTTGCGTTTTCAGAACAAACTCCACTCTAACAACCGGACACTCTAATGACCGGACGCGGACACTTTTTTTTACTATTTTTTAGTTTTATTACCTCTCGCAAGCGGACGCGGACCTCTCGATAACGGTCAAGAAAAATAAAATACTAAACAAATGTGTAAAGAAAACAGTAAAAAACTCTGATAAGCGGACGCGAAACTCTTATTTGCGGACGACGAAGATCAATAATTGAAAATAAATCAATAAATCAACAGCTAAAAAAATTTTAAGACGAGCATAATCATGTTAACATTTAACGGGATCTAGTGCAACAATTTGTAGCTTTTAGCATAAAAAGAACGAAAATTGGAAATCATTTGATTTGCATTTGCAAAACGTTAACGTCGTGTTAATTATCCAAACGTGAGAACATGTCACAAAAAAATAAAATTATTTCTATTAAAGAAAAAATGGAATTATAAATGTGATGGATAAAGAAAATAAGTATATCTGTTTGTGCTCTTTGAAAAAGTTTAGTGCTTTTTATTAGTGTTAATTTCTTAAATCTTATTTGTTTGCTTTTAAAGATTAGATATTTGAAAACCCCAGGCTGCCACTATTCCCATATCGAAGTTATCGGCTTTTACAAAGATTTTAAATGAAAATCAGCAAGGTCAGCATTCGAATGACTTTTTGTTAATGGACGAAATTGTTAGTACAGAAGACATTAATATTGATATTGCATTGACGAAAATGTTACTGAGGAATTATCTGATAGCGGAACCGAAGACTTATATGAAGTATGTATGTGTCCCGGATGCGGGTCAAATTAAATCATATTCTGAAGCAGTATAACAACATCGCCGTATTAAAAAATTGGTTAGTGACGAAGTTGCCAGGTTCCAGTACGCCAAAACTTTGGAAAGTCACAGACCACGGTAAAAGAATTTTTAAAAATAAATATGTAATTGCAAACATACATATACAAACGCATTTATTGTTACTACCCAACAAACATTAAAAAAATATTTCTCAAACCTTGGAGAAATTCATAGTTCTCAAGTTGATATCCAACGTATTTCTCCAAATTTCTCAAACCTTGGAGAAATTCATAGTTCTCAAGTTGATATCCAACGTATTTCTCCAATTTGCTCAAACATTGGCGAAATTCATAGTTCTCAAGTTGATATCCAACGTATTTCTACAACTCTTCTCATTTTTCTGGTATTTTCATATGACTATCAAAAGCAATAAAGTACGAGTATAATGAATTTACATACATTTATTCACGGTGTTTTAAATTCAAAAGGAAGAAAATATATTTTCGATTTTTATTTCAGTACTGCTACTAAACGTTTGAGACCAATTGGAGAATCACATTTGAGATCAAGTTGAGAACTAACTTTTTCTCAACTTGAGAATCATAATTATTGCCATACAAAAAAAAATGCCCTTTTTGTTGAGAACGCTATGATTCTCAACTTGAGATGCACTTGAGAAACAACGTTGGAGGTTTGAGAAGCACCTTAGTTCTCAACTTAACCTCAAGTTGAGCTCAAGCCTAAATGTTTATTGGGTATGATATATCTCACAATAAAAATGAAATATGTAAATGAAATTACCAAAAAATCTATTTAATTAAAAAATAAGTGTGTGTATAAATTTTATTCTAATTTTTATTCGTCCACTCCCATAAGCGGACACCCCCCATAAGCGGACAAAAATTGTGGAACCGTCAGTGTCCGGTTGTGGGAGGTTTCACTGTATTTATTAGTTTCTACCTCTTGTAACAATAGGCCTATTTAGAACCGCCCTAATTTGTATTATCAGTAAACAAGGCATATCAGCTCCTTACAATGGCTGCATATACATACATACATATGTACATACATAGTATGTCAATGTGTGTACATACATGCAGATGTGTAAAAGAGAGATGTGTGAGATTTCGGTCTTACTGGTCCTACTAGTGCAATCAGCTTAAGAGCATTTTCCATATCAAGTTTTTTTTAAACAATAAAACTTTAACTGAACTTTAATACTTTCATAGAAATATGTATGTATGTATATTTACTCGTGATTAGTTACAATTGCTTTGAACAAATGTTGGATTTTTCTCATTTCCTCTTTTGTTTTTATTCAAAAAAAAATTTTATTTGTTGATTATCACAATAACATTAAGGAAATAAGAAGGTATGCTTTTGATATATTATATTTTTAGTTTTAGCTGACTGCATGCACTTTTTTTTCGTATAACTAAATATTTTACTCGTACTAACTCGGAATTCGATTTATCCAGGTTTTCTGATTTAGAAATATGAAACCGGATTTTTTAAATTGAGTTACGAAATGGTCGAAAAAATGAACATTTCCGTATTCAGTCTCTTATACAACGAAATATTTATTGAATGTGTGCGTTTGATTAAAAAAATTCATTTTCATTTCGTAGATTTTTTAATTTGTGCAAGATTCTATTGAAAGTTTGAGCTCAGATATAAAGAGGACAACAGCAAACGCTTTAAAGTATAATAATAATAATAATTTGGTTCTTACACTACATAGCCCAGTTTTTTCTACCATTTGTGGTGTTCTATATTTATTTCAAAACATGTCAATATCAATTTATTACCTTTTTCATTAAAAACAAATTTAGTAATGTATTTAAGCATATATTCACTCCTTCCAAATTGCAACTATGGATTAAGAAGCCGATTTTTCATGAGGGTGGGAGGCAATGCTTTATTCCAGAACCTCTAATAATGATGGGCTCTGCCTAAGTATTTTTTTTATCATGACTTAACCTTGTTTTAAATTTTACTTTGGTTTCCAAAACTCTGCCTAGGCTGGCAAAAGTGTTCCCTTTGTGTCCTTTAGTGCTAAACAAATTTTGCATTAATAAACGTAAAGTTCATTTCGCACTGTTTTACCGAATTTATTATGGAATAAAGAACCATTAAAATTTGTGATAGAAGTGAGGATTTTTGGTCTATTGTGGATATTGTGCCGAATGATATAATTTTAAATAAACTAGTTCATATGCTGATGTTGAGGGTGTCATTAAGGCAGTAACTCATCAGAAAGGTGTTGGAAATTCAAAGTAATAAAAGTACTTCAGCGGGCTAAAGTGATTTTGAACCATCTTTGAATATCCAGCATCAGATTATATTCCATTTGTCGGAGAAATAAATATTACTATGAAAAATTAAAATATTTTCAACTTTAAGGCAAGACAAAAACAAAAACGAAAGTAGTTCCACTAAAAATTCATTTCATCAAATTCTTGTCATTTAATTCGTTCATTTTGCTTAATTTTTCCATATAAAAGTAAACATATAAACGTACGAAAAAGAAGTTTCATGAAAATATGAATCATAAATTCAATGACGAAAAAAAATACTTTCAAACATTCCAAGCGTCCCTTTAAGATGTGAAAATTTGTCACTTACGTGTAAACTATCTGGAACAAAGTTTATAACGTGTTTAGTTCCAGATCGTTAAGTCAAACCATCTTGAAAATTGATGAAGGGGTACTTAGTGAAAATTTTTGAAGACGATTTTTGGTAAAATTCTTTATCTGCCCTTTATTTTTAAATTGCATTCTAAAGGAAAGCCTTGAAACTTTATCCGGCTATACAATTGGAAAAATTCTCCCAACTAATGAAACTTCAAATAATTTTATTAAACGTTGACTGTTTGATACATAACTAAAAATTTTAATTACTTTGCTTTTGTAACTGAGGCGAATAAAATATTTATACGTGCATATCTTTTTATTATTTTCAGTATTGGATGTACAAATTCAGAAACACTACTATCAACGATACTGGCACTGTGATACCGGATTTGACGCCGATGCAAAAAAGTTTCACTAGCGATCTTACACTCGCTGCATCGGTTTCGGGTACAACATTTCTCATACTTAACGCTGTTTATGGACATCTTGTCACTCTGAAGGTTAAAGTGCTCACTACACTATTCATTATTTTGGGAATCTTCATAGTTACGACCAGCTTTGTAGAAGTAAATACAGATCAATGGCAAGAGCAATTTTTCCTAATCACATTGTTCACGGTAGTCATTATAAACAGTAAGTAGTCTAGTTCCTTTTAATTTAATACTAACTAAATTTTTTACTTCCATAGTATCATCGGCGGTAATGTCAGGCGGAATATTCGGCGTGGCAGGCCTTTTTCCATCGCATTATATGACAGCTCTAGTGAGTGGTCAAGCTTTGGGTGGTATTCTGTCTGCCATCGCTTTTATTTTAGTATTAGCTTTTGGAGCTCCACCTAATGTTACGGCTCTGATATATTTCATTATTGGCAGTGCATTGATTGTACTGTCCATAATCTGTTATGTAATCATGTCACGACATTCATTTTTTAAATACTATGTTGAGGGCGGTGACAAGTATAATATTTTGTCTGATGCCCCAACACATAGCAGAAATGCTGATGTTGGTGTACAACTGGAACCGAACATAAAAGAAGTATTTGGGAAAGTTTTCGTTAATGCTGTAAACATATGCATAATCTTCGCGACAACGCTTTCAGTATATCCAGGCGTTACAGTGCTAATGCAATCGGAAAACTATGGAAAAGGATATGCTTGGAATGGTAAGTTGTTGATCTTCGGTGTCAACATTTTTACATTAACAATGTCACCTCTAGACATATATTACTTGCCTGTGGTCAATTATCTGTTTTTCAACTCTGGAGACTACTTTGGGCGTATACTAGCCGGATTGTGGGAAAAGGTAAATGAAAACATTATGGAGTTTTAGTAATTGTTTTAATAATTTATCTTTAGCCAAGCGATAACCCACATACCGTACTTTTAATGACTGTGATACGTCTTCTATACGTGCCGCTGTTCCTTTGTGCAAATAGTAACGTGCATTCTTTTTTGCCTACTCTCGTACACACAGATGCAATATTTATTATAATGATAATTACTTTTGGTATATCCAATGGCTATTTGGCCAATATTAGTTTAATAATGGCACCCAGGTAAATTTTAGTTTATTGGAAAATACATAATAGTAAGTGAAAATGCCTCTTTCTTTGCAGATCTGTTATGTGCCACGAAAAAGAAATGGCTTCATCGATTATGGCGGCGAGCCTGAGCTTAGGTTTGGCGGCAGGGTCTCTACTAAGCATGGCCTTTGTGCAAATGCTTTAAATCTATGAAACGTCAAGTGTGGAGAACAAACCTTAGTGCCTTTGTAAAATATAAACTTAATACATATATACATATATTAAAATAATGAGATTTCATTCGCGAAACGTGCCAAAATCGCAGCTTTTTAGTTTTGACGAAATTTTTTTTTAATAAAAATATATACATAATACGATATATTTCGCTTAACACGCTGGCTAATGGATTTTTATTGTTATTTTAATAACTAAAACTGCCAAAAAATATGTCCATTGCCTTTTATTAAATCTTGTATTGTGAAATGTATTTTCGAGTTGGAATCAAAATTATTGCGTAAGGAAAAGTTTTAAAATAATATGTAAATGTTTAAAATATCGGAATAAGTTTTATTAAATTTTGTAGCCTTTTTTTAAATAAAATTTAAAATTAATAATTTTAAGAAAGTAATAAAAAAATTTGTTTGTTGTTTTAAACCGGGTTGCATCTTGCCTTGGTTTTACATTAATTTAATAAAGATTTTCGTAAAATTTGAATTTTTTCACAATAAGACATGGGTGTGGACCAAATTTTAACAAAACATTTGATTATTTTTTTTTTGGTAAAAAACTGGGTTCGTTCACGACTCTGCCCATGTCAAATCAGAGTTTATTTTATACATGGATAAAAACGAATATTTCTTATAGATGTGATTTGTTATTAACACGAGTTTTAAAAGTAGTAAATGGCTTAACATTATCAAATCCAGAAAGAAAGCAATCTGCAACAAATTTGGACTTTTCCTTCGAAAAAGCGATGGCGGCATAGGATCGTGTACTGCGTTGTGGCATTTTGATTCCGGAACAGTTAATTATCTAGGATAATTCCCTCCTTAAGTCTGGTGAAAAGTTGCTGGGTTTACACGAAGTGCGCAATTTTTAGTCAAGGTAAGTAGTGAGATAAGCCAATCACCTGATATCCATCTCTACCGGCGCACCACTGTTGTTTCTCATAGAAGTGCAGGTAGTATTTCTCCTTGAGGAGTGTTCCTCCTAACTAACTAACTAACTCGGACTACTTTGTAAATGAGGTCTATTACTGCAAATACTTTTAATTCTAAAGATTTATCAGTTTTTTTGGCTTTGCGCTGCATTGGGATGAACTTACCACTGCACGGACACGGCGTTATATTTATTCAAACATCTTATGATCCGCTGATGGGAATTTTAGAAGCCTACACGGTGATTGGCCTTGGTGAGGCGCGAAAAATTGTCATTAAGTGCTAGCGAAGCCTGCACAATGTTAAGATCAGCCGTGCCAGTGGACTTCATCTATTGTAGCTGGAAGCCAACCCCTTGAGTCATTCTGTATAGACCTTCATATGTTAGGTGTTCAAGAATATCCTAAAAAAATCCTGGCCCTGATCCAGAAGCCCGACGGCGGCCTATACCCAGCTTGATTATATTGACGTTTGTTCTCTTGGAGAACTGTGGCTCGCCGATGACTCGGTGGCAATACAAAGGAATGAAATAACTTGCAAACCGCAAGGCAGAACTCGAGTCATCAAACCCTGGGGAGTTTCCAGAACAACAAACCGCTAACAGTCCTTAATTGAAAAGTAGTGAATCACTCCAAATCCTTAGTGACTGCAACATAAATATAAACCTATACAACTCTAACGCAGCGTCTTCAGCTCTGAAGCCGTACCTCAATGAACGGGTGGGAACTAACTTTTGTCCAAGAGACATGGGTTGTAAATACAGGGTCTTCGGTCTAAGCTTAACATACAGAGTTGGCAACAATGACCGCCCCTGGTCCTTGCTTGATTTTATTTTATCTATCAATGTGTCCAATTGTTATATTAAAATCTTTTGCTCAGTGTACCTACAGGAACAAGAAAAGTTCCGACTGGAACAGGTGAAAACGGACACTACATGGGTCACTGCTCTACAATACTTCTCTCAGTAAGCTGAAAGAAAATTGTCTATCGAAGCAATGCAGAGAAGCGCAATGACTTCTTGAGCCCTTTAAATCTGCTATAAAGGATTTTAAGAATGTCACCAGAAAAGCCCAATCGGTATTCTGAAAGAATTGTCGTGATAGCATAGCGGCCGAACCCAAAGTGGATTGCAGAAATCAAATGGCGACTTAACGTCATCTTATGAAGGAACGCATAAAGTCATAACGAGAGCAATGCTACCAGAGAGTACTTAGGAGTTCCTGCATGCTCTTCAAATATTCTGGTATTAAATGTTTCTTCCTCTCCAAACTTGCAGACTTTTTAAGAGAAAGTTAAATTTATTGTCGTTATTTTCGACATAAAGCTGACTTGTCGAAGTATCGTTGAAGTGATACGAAATTCGTAGACACTACAATTGTGGTTGATCTCCTCTAGAAGCTTATTGATGTAGCTATGTAGCTATAGTCAGGCTGCGATTAACGTACTAAAGTGGGACATATCTGCATTGAAGATTATCTTGAAAAGAAGTCATACCTTAAAGTCTTTAAGAGTATTATTGTTGAAAAAATGTATTTTGTATCTAAGAGCTTAATTTCGCCAAATCAACATGGCTTCGTTTCCAATCGGTCGATTGCGGTCTTTAGTGAGTACTGTATTAATTCCTTCTTAGATGGTTTTCAAGTTGATTGTGTCTATACAGATTTCTCCAAGGCTTTTGATAAAGTTTCTCATTGGATTATAGTCAGCAAGTTATCTTGCATGGGCTTTAATTCTAATTTTTTGCAGTGGATTAAATCTTATTTGCTGAATAGACGCTGTGTAGTCATGGTAGATGGTGCAACATCCAAGCCTTTTTTAGGTCCTTTACTCTTTGTGCTATTTATAAATGACATTACCAATTGCTTCATATTTGCTAATTTTCTGCTGTGCGCTGATGATTTTAAAGTATTTTCGGTTATAAAAAGCTCAGCTGATGCAATTAAGCTTCATTTAGACAAGCTGCAATGCTGGTGCATTAAATCGCGCCTTCCTTTGAATATCTGCAAATGCGTTTAGGTCACTTTTGCTAAAATTCACAATATTGTGCCTACGTGTTATAGTATTGTTTCATCAGCCTTAGAATCTCTCAATGAAATCAAGGATCTTGGCGTAATTTTTTCTTCTAATTTTACTTTTAACAGTCATAGTTCTCATATTGTTGCAAAGTCTTATGCGATGTTAGGTTTTGTGAGGCGTAATAGCGCGAACTTTTCTGATCCCTATACGCTTCAATTATTATATACGTCTTTTGTACGCTCTAACTTAGAATAGGCAACGATCATTTGGAGACCATACCATGCCAATTCAATAAACAGAATTGAACGTGTCCAAAAAGTATTCCTTAAGTTTGCTTTACGCTCTTTAAATTTTTAGGAACCAGTACCTTTGTATAGTTCACCCCTAATTTTAATAAATTTGAAATCGTTGGATTCTAGAAGATCCATACTGTCTTTGTCTTTTATTTTTAATTTGGTTAATGGCGCTATTGATTGCCCCATTATATTAGTAAAACTTAATTTTAACATTCCACAGCGAAGTTTACGAAATTTTTTGCCGTTTTATGGTGTTAATTACAAAACTGAATATGCTCGTAATGCCCCTATTGCCCGTGCCATTGGTGAATTTAATATGATATCGAATCTAATAATAATTTTTCTTATTCAAAAAATGTTTTTAAAAATCTTTTGGATTCAACTTTTTAGATTTTGAAATTTTCTTTTATATGTTCAATAGACTCTAAAAATAAATAAATAAATAAATAAAGTCTGGTATTGGTTATGTCACTCACGTATTGCATGCGAACTTGCTAAGGAAGTGACCTCGATGCCTCGCAACTCCTCGCTATATAATTACTTTATCGAACAGGGAAACACTAGCAAGTAGACTGATTCTACGTGCAGAGTAGAAAAACATATCTAGCCAAGGATGAAATGCGCTCTTCTCCATTTCGCTTCGGCACGTGTCAGTGGTATTTGCCAGACACAGCCTCCTTTAAAATGAAGCGATATAAAACGGTAGGCAGGGATTTTTAACATAGCTACTGCAATGTGGGTGAAGAGGGGAGCCTCGAGCAAGACCATACTTTTGCCCAGCATTGGCGAGGGCATGCCGACCCTTGCACCTGCACTATTCTTTTGTAAACTTCACTAAAGCAATAAAGTGGGTTTATATTTTTAGGGCAAGAAGAGAATGTAAGACGTGCATCATATATGTATATATATACATACATATATACATATATAAAATATTTTTATGTCACGTGGCGACCTTTGTGCGTCCGTTTTTTTGGTTAAGATCTGCCTTGAGCTAACCTACTTTAACCGATGTTATGTTACAATTAGGTCGTGTAGATGTCATTTAATCCCGGATATCGTAGTTTTGTATTATAAAATATCGTATTCTCATAATACAAAGGCAACTTAGCAACATTCAAAGCTTTAATATAGTCTTTAGGTCCTAATTAGTAGTCAAACACATTATTTATACGTACACATAATTTATTCATTGTTTCTGGATTTAATTACTGTAACAATATCATGAACTTAAAATACATAAACCGACATTTTGTTAAGGCTCGTCAATATTCTTCAGTCGTTTGATATACATAAATAAGTGTTATTTAAGTTTATTGTAGGAGAGTCGTACATTGGTTTTGTTATCAGGGTAAATATATACATACAAATGTATATATGCACGACATTACAAACCTATGTATGTATGTGCGTATTTATAAATACATTAAAAAGTACATGTGTTCATACATACATACATAGTTCATGAATAAGTTAAGAAGCATAAAATTATTTTGTAAAGCTGATGTTGGAGTCACTTTTTTCTTTCAAATACATACACGTTTATCTGTGGTCACATGAAAAAGTAAGAGCGAAATATGTTTTTTCATTTGATGAAAACCCTGAATATGGGCTTCAATTTTTAGTTCCGATTTTATAATAATTTTCTCTAATTAACTTAAATCGACTTTAGATTTTCACCTGCCCCCCCTTTAATATCAATAAATGAGTTTTAATAAAATAACATTTGTTTGGTTAAGATTGTTCAATTAACAGTGAATTTTTTAGTAAGCGGTGAAATTCAATTCAGAAGTAGAAATACTTCTTCATACTTCACACATGTTTTTTGTGCTTTTTTCCATACTTCTAACTTATATTAATACCAACGATTTCTGTTGAAAATTTTTCGTCTTATTAAGCTAGCATAAAAATTAAATGAAATTGGCTTTACCTCCAAAGAATTATATTCAATTTAAACTACTCTTCCATATGAACACAGATATGGATGTACATACGTTTGATTCAGTTGTTATAGCCCAACCGAATTAATATAAGGTGGCGGTTGTGAGTTAACACAACTTTTTTTGGGCTATTGTACATTTAAACATATTTTTGTTCTCCTTAATTTTTTTTTCTTATGAAAAATATTGTTTAGACAGTTGGAATTACCGTCAAAAGTTGAGCGCACTCAAAATATAGATCAACACAACTTTTTATGAACTCGCCTTGGCTATAGCATTACAACTTTTATAATGACTTTGTTAAAACTTTAAGATTTATAAATTTATTCGAAAATAAATAGAAAAAGCTTTGCTTCAGTG
Source organism: Philophylla caesio (assembly GCA_963971545.1). Taxonomy (NCBI): domain Eukaryota; kingdom Metazoa; phylum Arthropoda; class Insecta; order Diptera; family Tephritidae; genus Philophylla; species Philophylla caesio. Next base: position 57,443,932 of record OZ020609.1, on the reverse strand, counting down.
ATTTACATACATACATATATACTAAATATATTTTTTCTCTTAATATTTGTGAACAAATACTGCAACAACATACATTTACAACACCAACTAACAATGATTCATTTTAATAGAGTGATTCAACATTTTTACATAATTCTGTTTTAATTGTATTGCAATGACATAGTCAATTGTTAGGCTAATTCCGTTCAACATGGACTTATACACGATATGCTAAACTTCAATAATATTTTACTCATTTTATAAATACATACATATATGTGTTTGTACATGTGTATGTATGTATGTATTGCTATTTTCTATTGCCAATTTTTAAATATATTTACGCTTTAATCGCTAAACATTTAAACGCACATTCAGACATACATATGTATTAAAAATATTCAAAAATTTAAGACGTATTTGAATGTACACACATTTATTGGAAAAGAACACTAACGTTGCTATTGTAAGATATTCCAGTAAATCGATTAAATTTTATTGGTGAAAAACAATGTCATATGTATACTCTACGAACTACTATATTTATTTAGGCAATACTTTGAGTACCGATTAAACGCAAGGCAGATACTACATATTCAGTGTTTATCGAAAAGAAGAAGTTTATCAAAAAAGAATGTTTCTTAAAGTAGACATTAAAAGCTGATATGATTGTACATACAATATGTACATATCAATGCATACAAAAAAACCTGAGGTTTCCCTATTTGTAAAATATTCCATATTTCAGTCTTAGATTTCTAATAGATTCACCTCAATGATTTGTCGTCCAAAATTTTCTAGTTCGAATTTTGGGTATTTCATTACGATTTACTTCCTTTTTCCTAAGTAATTACAAGTATGTCGGAAACATTTTTTTTAAATGATTATTTAACTGACAATGACATTGCCTTTCACCAGTGGATAATTTTACGAATACAACAACAACAACAACAACAATGACATTGATAATGGTAACGACAACACTAACATCGACATCAAAAACATCAAATTTAAAGCCGTTGGTCAACTCACACAGAGTTTTAGTATAACGTATACATAGATATGTATATCGAAGCGAATTACAACATCTAAGGTGGTTTTCCGTCCAGAGAAAGATACCGAGTGAATTATGTAGGTGTTCCTCTCACTTACTGCCCATATATTGGACAGTTAGTGATCGTTAATAATTCACTCTGGAAAATCATTTAATTTTTTGAGCAACTATTTACTCCTATTTAAGTGTGTCTACATATATGTATGTACTTATTTATAAATACATTTGATATTTAATTTAGTGAATGATGATGAGTCATTTCATAAGGTAGTCTGTAATTTCATCCAAGAGATTCTGAGTTCTAAGACAAAAAAAAAACCAAGTAAATACGAGAAATTATTCAATAGAAACAGAGTTTAAAGTGAACAAAATATCCACCTTGTCAATCCTGTGGTTCTTAATTCAAAGATTACCTTTTCAAAGCGCATTTTTAATTGAGTTTATTTTAAGATTTCCATATCTTGAGTAAGCGTTGAGTTGTATGAGGTCAGTTAAACAAGAATGGAATCAGATATTTTGTGACCTTTAATCACTGGTGAGATAACCTACTGATCGAATCTCTCACTTTCTTAGCTACTACTCCGACGTTTTATGACGCGGGTATGATTTTCAATCGAGCGTTATGAGCTTTTTCTTTTGACAGTCACAACGGTTTTTTGGACAAGATAACAACTTTAAATAGTGGTAAGCATATACTCGTACATATGTATATACGATATACGATGTTGTGAGTTGGATCAAGTTCAGAATTTTTTCTAAAATCCAAGTTCTTTAATGTAGAAAGGAAAGATACCACATTCATTCCCAGATGTTACCATTTGGGCATCGAATTTCAGTAAAATATAGATAATTTTACTTAAGAGTATTTTTCAAAATATAATGCTTGGCATAATCATTTTTATTTCGACATTAAGCCAACAATTTTTACATCAAGCCCGGTGTTCTTTATGCCCGAATTCAGTAACTTGGTATAATCATAAGTCTCTAAATTTGAGACTATGAGCTAGAGATGATTGCCTTTCCTCGTTTTCACGTTTTTCTTTTTTGTCTTTATTCTATATTTTTGTAACCTGCTCATCACCAGGTCACAATTTGGAGACTTTATTTTAATAGTAAAGCCTTTATTTTGAGTGTAATGAATGTCACCAAACTGAGACTGCTTACTGATTTCGATCGGTAGGTTGATTTGCAGGCGGTAACCAAATCCACCATTCACCAAAATTGTATCGAATCCCAGACCCATAAAAGAGCAGCTCTTCGAATTATACCGTGAAAAAAATATTCTTAAATATTTGAGAAGGAAGGTTATAATAAACCAGACAGAGCCAATGTTTTGAAACATTGCATTAATACTGGTGATTCAAGGCAAATTCATAAATCTCCTTCATAGCATTCCTCAAGTCAAACTTATAGGCGCAAACGAGATCGTAAAAGATTGAATGAAAGTAGGGCGATTGGACTATCGGCGAGTCTGTATGAAGATGAAGATGGTGGCATCTTATAGTCCGATAATTGGAGAAAGATCAATGTAATAGCTTAAAAATAATCTCTCTTTGTTTTCGCGCTCTGCTTGAAGTCCCAAGACTAAGGATTCCGGTTGCTCACAAAGAATTCCACAATAGTCCCAGTGATGGCATGAAAAGACCATGACCTGCGAAGGTTTCCAACGAGAACATTTAGTGCCATTGATCAATCCGCAAAGAAGGAAAGGTTTGTCACCGAAATTTCCGGCCAACTGGGAAAGTCAGTCTAAGGTCATCAAACGGACTTGCAGCATTTGGACCAGCTAGCTGGAGAGCAGTGTTGCGCTGCAAAACACGATTGACGGATCGATTAAAAACAAGAGAAGAATGTCAGATGTTTCTCGAAATTAGGGAACATTAGTGCGCCGACACAAAATGCTCGCACGCGGTACTTCAGTGTATTGTGAAGAATTGAGAAAAAAATCTGTAAGCTACGAGTATTTTTATTTGGCGCTTATGCGAGTTATTACTAATCGCGAAGTTAATAAGCGGTGCAAAGTGTAAATATTTTGCTGTGCAATAAAGTTATTGCAAGGCATACTCGAGTGATTTTTATTTAACATAACAAAAATAATATTAAATATGAGAAAGATATCTTTATTTATCTCCGAATTATCGTGTGCACATACAGACGAACAGAAGAAGAATTTCCACTCATTAACCACGAAACTTTCATCGGAAAAGGATTCAATAGATATAAAATAAAATACCAAATTTTTTATTAGAATGCACTTTTTTCTTCTAAATTCCAACTATAGTAATAAGGCTTAGGTAGTCAGATTGTTTTATAAAAATGCATGATGTATTGCGCTTAAAGCTTTTTCAAATAAATCGATGTTAGTGATATGTGGCGAATAGTTGAGAAATAATACCGATTAAATTAGGAAAGCGCTAAAAATAGTGTGACTTCTTGGTTTTTACTTTTCCAACATGTTTAATTAATAATTTGATGGTACTTCCTTAGGAGCTAGTTGAAAATTTCTAACTTAAAGTAAATCTGATTGTCAAGTTTAAGATTTTCCTTACAACATTTATGTGTATTTCTCTATTTTAGAAGTATTTTATGATACTAAACGATTAGCTTTATGTATTTTATAATTTTGTTTTTGAAATTTAGAACATACTAATTACATATTCTAATGAAATGATGTTGTAAAGGTGTAAGTTGTTGTAAACTGTCCCAAAACAAATTAAAGAGAAATTCGAAATCTCTAAAAAAATAAGCGGACACTGTATGCACCTAAATAAAGAGTTGTTATACATTTTCTCGATTCAAACACATATTTTTATTTACACAGAATAAAACATATACAAGCATTAACTTATAAATAATCAATTACCGATCTGATTGAAATAGAATGTATGTACTAAATGTATACATACTAACATGCAAACTTATTTATAAATAAAAGACACACGTGCACGCGATAGAAGTGAAACTTCTTAATATAATCACAAAACACAACCATCTACATGTACCATTATTCTTAAAAGATGCTCTGCAGACGACATTTTTTGATTAAATTTAATAAAATTATGTTTGAAGTAAATTAGCAAGGCATATTTTTTTTTATTTTTTTATTTGAATGATTGACCCTTCTGCTATAGTAAAAGTATTTTTATTTATTTCATGTACTATTCTGTAACGAGGAATAAGGATTTATATTGAAGAACCTCGAGTGAGTTTCTCAAATTCAGTTATAGTTTTCAAATAAAGAAATAAAATTATACGTTTTTTTTTAACGACAATCGTATATAAGTTTTTAGTTAATTTTTTGGCAAAAACAGTAGCACTTTGAAGAAAGCGCGATTTTACAAGCCGTATAAAAACATTAAAACCAAGTTTCAAAGCAAAAGTCGGAAAAACCGTTGGGGCAAGATATCGTTTATTGTTGTATATGAACATTTTGCCACACTTAAAATACTCTCATCGCCGCATGGTCGAGAAAACTTACTAGGGAAAGTTTCCGGTACTGCTATAAAATGTGTATGTAAGATCCATTTTCGAAAATATTCTTTTATTATAAAGCATGTATCTCCTAAGCTAAGACAATGTTATTGATGTTTTTGATCACCTACGGAAATGAGAATGTGCAATGAAATGCGAAAGTTTTCTTTTAGGGTGCAAAGGATATCAAATATCGATATCGGAAAAAATCGACAGTAAAGTCTTCATAACGAATCGAATCGAATTTGAAATTTTTTTAGACATTAATATATAATACTGCATTTTAACAAAAGTTATTTCTAAATTTAATTACACAACTTTTTAAATTGAAAAATTACATACATAGATATTAAAAGCAATAAGTTTAAAAACTTGCCATTTTGTATGCAATTAACATTAGAAAATGTAATAAAACTTGACATCGTCATGTTTGGCTTGGAGTTCATTGTGTAAAAATATCAAATCGATCGATTTACATGCGTACAAAGCTTTAAGATACAGAGGTTAAAATTCAAACTTCCCTTAAATCGGCCACTTTGATATATAATTTATTTTTTTCGTTTTTTTCGACATGAGAGCAGAAATTAACCTATCGACTGGCGTATCATGTGTTTAATTACAAAATCAAAAAAATGTTTTTTGCAATTGTTTAAAATTTTAATCGAATATCGGCATTTAGAATTAATAAAGAACTAGAGCATACATATTTCCTTTTTTGGTTTATTTTATTTTAAATAGCAAAAATATTTCGAAAACCGAAACAATAACTCAAAAATAAAAAAAAAGCTTCGAAAGAAATGCTCGTACAAATGCATACATAAAAAACCACGTATTAAGTACAATGAAATATGCAATAGGAAAAAAAATTTTTTGCAATTACATATTTGCAAGTAATTTAAGATTTTTAGGCAAAATGTGTGTCGGAGAAATGCTTAAAATAATCAGTAAAAATATAATTTATCTGTATGTATATTTGTAATTTTTTTTTGATCGGAGTTAGTTATTTTATATTCATCCTTGTGATATTTTCTCACTACCGCTATGTTATAACATACTTCTCAACCATGTTACGGGAGAACTTTTAAAAACTTTATTCTACATTTTAGAATCGCTACGAAGAAGTTTCACTTCAAAACTAAATTTTTAACTATCGACCATGCAATTTTGTTTTGCGAATTTTTACCCTTAAGAAAAAAAATATTTTTAAATGTAGGATATTATACAAAAGCAAGTAACAACATTTGGCAAAAACAAGTACATATAAAAAAAATTTTAAAACAAGGTAACAAATTTATTAACACGAACAGTCTATACATTTAAACAGTTTCACTTAAAAATAGCATTTATCGTTTACGAAAATTAAGTAGCAACAAATTCGGTTTCACTTAAATCAATGGAGTGGGTACTGTTATATTTGAATAGCTAAAAATCGTCTTGATAATTTTCATGCGTACTGCAGAAATATTTATAATTTACTGTTTCCGAACATTTTTAATTGAACTTTATCATTATTGGGCATGCTCTACAATTCCTTCCGCGTAAATTCACATTAAGTGCCGCCTGAAGTGAAAAAATTCGAAAAAACGCGAAATACAAAACAATGCCGGTAAAATATAAAAAAAAATAAAAAAAAAAGAATTTTAAAACATGTAAAAGCAATTTATGTGCGCAATTCATACATAATTGCCAAAGCAGTTCAATAATTACAAAAGAAACGAAGTTCGAGAACATTTTTTTTATTTTGATACAATAGTTTGCGCATTGTATAAAAAATAATCTGTTTTATATTTTCACCATATTTTTTCGATGAGAACTACTGTCGCAAAGCCAAACAAAATTTACGCTACGCACTTTAAATCTTTAGGACTATATGTATACACATATGTATGTACTTATGTATATTATTTGTGTGAAATTAGAAAGTTTACAACAATGCTTTTCACATCAATTATACCTCGTAACTATTTAAATGCTTATTATAATAAATATAATAATTATATTAACGATGCTTAGTATATTAAAGAACATTAACTTAAATCCATTGAGAATCTTGATTCATTTAATTTTTATTTTGCTTAATATTCGAGCTCTGGATTATTGATATTGTTTACAAAACGATGTCTTATATATTTATAAATTGTTTACTTCAACAAAAAAGTTAAATCGTTAATGTACATATGTACATACGCATTTTCTTAGTGTAAAAAGGCTCATCGTAGTTTTGAGTAAACGTAGAAAACTGAAAAAAAATGACAAGTTATAGACTTCGGGCTGAGTTTTTATCAGTAAGAAGCGCTAAACACAAAATAAATAAAATTATCCCTATTTATATCTACATACATACTTTCTATTTAATATTTTGAGTTTTGTTGGAATACTCTTATTCAAATCATGTTGGATATCATCGATATCGGATTTTATAATTTTAAGAGCAAGTGTTTCAGTGCTAGTTTCAACGAAATTCTCTATACTTGGTTTAAATTGTTTCTGTTTGTTGTTGTTAGCTATATAAATCCATTTTTTCCTAAATTATGCATAAAATATTTAGTTTAGTTTATTTATTTTTCACCCAAACAGTAGCAGCAGACAACAAAACAGCCACAGTGAACGTTTAAATTTAGAATAAATATACTGAGCTTAAGTTCGACTAAAAAATTGCACAGGGAGTTTAATTTAAGTTCAAACGGCAAACAAAGTAAAACTTGCACTGAAAAACTGGTTTTAAAAACGTCTACGTTACATTTGACAATAGAGAAATTCACATCTATATAAAGAAGTATGTATATGGAAAATTATCGTTTTCTTTTACAAAATGAGAACACTACCATTCTTACTTTTTGATTTGCACGATTGAACGGATATTTATGAATTGTTTTTAAAAAATATATTGAAAACGGAAGTTGCAGCTGTTATGGTGGAGTTGGCAAATAAAATGCTTTGTCGAAAGAATTTATAACAAAAAAAATTTAAGTAATTTTTGTTTAACCCTTCTGTGACATCCTTCCTAGAAAACCCTTCCACTGACGTCCTTGGTAGGACTGTGCCACATTGTATTTAATACTGCAAATATGGTCTGTTAAATTCAAAATATAAGAGACATTATTCGGGTTTTTTATTACAAATGTGAATAATTACGAATGTAAATTGAAAAATTAAACTATAAAATACAGAAAGTATAAACTTATTCGTAATTTTTGCAGATATGTATGTTTGAACCATAATATCAGTTACCACATAGAGGATCAGTGCATTTCGAGCATGTCTGCCTAGTTTTACGATGTCTTTTATATTTAATCACCCACAGTTTACTGCAGCCTGTTACTGCAGTTGGACCTAATGGGGACGCTGTTTCTAATTAAATATTTGCCCGTCTTATCAAATGATTTTAAACAAGTAAAAAAAGCTAAACTCAAATTGCTTAGGTTGGTGATGTCAAGGACAATAAGTGTACAATATTTAGTGACGACACATAACGCTGTTATTGAAATACGGACAGTTTATCATAAATAGGCCATTTTTAAAATTTCATAAACCTTTTTTTTGTTTCAAATCGCTCCAAATATCAAATTTATTCGAATAGATACCGAAAAACCGAAGTTTTTGCAATTTCAAAACCTCCGTTATTGCGTTGTTATTGACCGATCTCGACCATTTTTAATACCAATTTACCTTGGTTAAAAAGCAATCTATGTACCAAAATTAATTAGGAAATCTCAATTTATATTCACGGACAGACCGATGGTCGGACAAACAGGCAGGGCTTAATTGATTCCTCTTTTCATTCTGATCATTTTGGTATACATATGTATGTCTAAGTATATCTATCTTTTTTTGTCTGTTACGAAGTACGCTCGGGTAAAAAAAAAAAATTATCACCCACAACTGTTCCCGACCTGTACTATATATTTATAGCCAGATATCTCTGGCGTTTCATAATAATTCAAAATATCGGAAACCAAACTGTTTTCCATAGCTCTACGGGTGTTCTGATAGTTGGATTTAGTGATACCTGTTTCAGTCATTCCATTTCGTATCTATGCACGAGGTTTGTTTCTCTCCCTGATAATGATGCCTACAATTTATGAAGTGATTAGTTATTTGAAGATTTCGCTAGGCCACTTTGTTGACGATCGATATTATATACACTTATCTTTATAATTTTTTACTGTAGCCTTCTTTCATCATTTCGTGCCATCTTTGGCTGTGAAGACATACAATGTCTTCTCCTAATCATCACATATCAAGAATAAAAAAAACGTGATCCAAAAATTATATAGGTATTAAGGTGGGGACAAGTTAAATATGCAAAAACACGTCACGCAAGCACAGCAAAAAAAAGTTCTTGCTTTACTAACCCACGTCAGACCATAAGAAAAGCTGAATTTCGAAAGAGAGGTAAACACGTATATTCACTCATTTTTAATATACAAAACAACCAAATTAAAATAAAGAAGTAATGTTAATGTTAAAGAATTTTCCATACATATTCGATACTAATATGTTTATGGTAGAATGGTACCAAGGATGGTACCACAAAGTTTCGGCTCTCTTGATACTAAACTTATATTAAAAACTTGTTTTCTAAATCTGAATTGGTACAGCTGTACCATGGATGCCACAGAATGGTTAAAAATTTAACGAAAAAAACTCACGTTTTCCATATTACTAAGAGCTGTTAATAGTCGTGATTTCACAACTCCATTTTTAAATCGACTTGCACAATTATTTTAATTAATATCACTGCGAATAAAATCGAATGCTTTGTTGCTTGTTGGTGTAATTGGCAGCGAAATAGCGATGCGATTCCTTGCATAAATTTACAAATATTATTTTCCAAATAATATTCTGATTAGAAAATATCATATGATAGAGATATAAGGAATTTGAAGAATCTTAGGACAGTTTCCACTATCTCTTTACTTTATCGAAACTTAAAGCGTCGGTTAAGACCATCCGTCAGATAAATAAGCGCTGAATTGCAGCTAACCTCCGCTAATTTTAACCAGAGATGGTACACAACGGCCTTAAGGGTGGTTTGCAGTTTCTCAGTCTCAGGTTTAGCACTAATCATAACTTCAAGAGCCGGTTAAGGCCATTCATAAAATAATGAACTTTGGAGTTATTGCTAACCGCTGGTAATTTTAATCAGACAATGAATATTTTCAAAGGAAAAATATTAAATTTTGTTCACTGATTTAAAAGAAAAAAAATTTAATTTTTTTGTTTGAATGCATATGAATGTATGTTTTTTTTTTTTAATTTTCAAATGTAATGTGCATTGCTCTACACAAAATGTTTGTAATCGGAGTAAAGGAACTTGTAGGATATGAAATTTCACTAAATTTTCCAGCTACAACGAAAAGTAATTACGTTTTTTTGTAATTTCGTTATCTCTATATTCATTACATACAGTTAATACTTACAAATAGTTTAGATTTCTATATATAGTACATAGTTCTCGCACAAACAACCAACATTTAGATATTGTTAACATTTTAAATTTTCTTATTATATACTATATACATATAAGTATATATGTATATATATAAATATGTGTGTGTACAAATATCAACTTAATAATTTTATAAGGAGAACTCTTTTATTGCATATGTTTCTATTAAAACTTTTCTATGCACATTTAAATTTTACCTACTTTATTCTATTATTACTGTTACGCTAGGCTACACATTTTCCATCTTGCTTTCAATTTGCAAGAGCAAATACTGTTTTATTGTAAACGTCATGCCATTTTTAAACACCGGTCGCAGCACCACTTAAAGCATTGGCGCCACTTTCATCTCCATCGCCTCCAAAATCATCTTTATTCCTGCCACCAGTACTGTTCGTGATACTGGCACTTGAACGCGCTGGCGAAATGGTATTTCCACCATTTATGTTTAGTGTGAGGTTATTACTTGTGGCAGATGTAGAAGCAGCATCATTAATGGTGCTGTTAGATCCTTGAAATATAGTTAAAAATCCATTGCTGATAACACAAGTGCGAGATTCGGCCTCCTTTTCGAGTATTTGACGGGCCTGTAGAATAAATTAACACAATTTGAATGTTTAAACTTTTGTCGGAGATCGTTTTAGTTTCAATTTCGACAAAAAAGGAAAAAATGTGGTATTACATCATTTTATTTTTTTATTTTATTACTCTAATTGCTGTTTTAGAAACGTGTCAACTCTTCTCTTATTCTTTACATAATTATGTATATGCAATAAAATCCTATATTTGTCACATTTTTTTTAAATCATCACTTCTCAACACTTTGCTTTTTTTTGTGATAATAATTTTCTCATATATCTTTTGTTGACCACAAAAATGGAGTCGATGCGAGAAATTTAATTAAAATTTTTCTACATCTTCATTTCTTCTAATCTTAGGGTGCTTCAAATTAAAACTTTTTCTTTTAAATATGTATGTATGTATTTGTAAGGATCAGTAGTGTTTGGATTTAAAATTTATTCACCTAAATTTGTGCAAATTTATTTGAAAAGTAGACTAGGGCAACTAGTTTATATTTTCATTTACACTCTCAATTCCTTAGAAGTAATTGGAAAAGTATTTTTATTTTTTTAATTTAATTACAAGAAATTTTAGTTTGTAATTGAAAAAATTGTCACTAGTTATTTAATTTGTCCAGTTCCTATAAGGGGAATTGCAAATGCAATAAATCCTTTTTGAATGAGTTGAAAGGAATTGAAAAAAAAAATGTATTACAATGAACTCATAGTTTCTCAACTATATTTACAATTCTTTTGAGGAATTAAGAAAAGTGAATTCGAATTCCAGGTAATTAAATTACAAGAAAATTACATTTCCCATTCCGTTCAAAGGAATTGAAAGGAAAAATTACATTACTAGCACATTTTTCACAATTGCAAAATATTTTCGTTCGATTTGAATGAGTATGCCCCATAGTTTATAATTAGATTTTAAAATAAAATGAATTTTTAGGGTTTAAATGTTTGTTTAATGCAAACCAATCTCATTAGCTTATTCTTCAGAATAAATTCATGGAAGTTTAATTTGCAATAACTCTGATACACTTATGTTTGTATGCAACCAACTTTTACCTTGTTGCGGTGCTCCGCCATGGCGTTCCGTACAAATTCATGTTGTTTTTGCAGGTCATCGGTTCGTTTATCGTAGGTCTGCTTCAGTCGAACTCGCTCGGCTACACCGCGTTCCACCACCGAACTTGCCACTTCGCGTTTCATTCTGTCAAGACAGCTGAACATTAATTTAAAAATAACTTAGATAACTTCATGCCAACTTACCTAACCAATTCGTCGCGATCACGATGTACGGATGACAAGTTTTTTACTTCAGTCCTTCGTGCCTCTTGCAGTTGATGCATTACCTCAGATGTTACACGATCAAGAGACGCTTTTAGTTGTTTCATTTGATTTGTCTGTGAGTTCCGTAGCACCTTGTCTGCTAACGAGTAGATTATTTCATGATACTTTTCCTGAACGTCACGGTACTGTGTAGAATATTCTCGACAGGACGCATATATTCGCTCCTGTTGTGAGCGTGTTACAAGCGTGGAACTTTCTATGCCAGTACTTCCGGCTCCGTCAGTACACACGTCATTTATATCGCCAATGTCTGGTATACAGGACGGCACATCCGCACCAGTATCGCTATAGGAAATACAATTACTATTTTCAATGTGAAATCATTACAGGCGCTTGCCATGGTAACAAATATAAATGCATATATGAGTATGCAGGCATGTACCAACTTACAGGCTCTTATTGCTGAGTCGTTTCTTCAGTTTGCTGGCAATGTTGAACATCGGTTTCTTATTCCCATCCATTGGACTGGACTTATGCATAGCGATTTTTATCTTCTCTTTATCATGCTTTTTACGTAGTGAGTCCAGCTTTTTTTCCAACTCAAATCGCTTTTCACGCACCATCTTGTGGTCGAGTATCTTATCCAGTTGCTCTGCATGGACCAAGTCAACGTCGAATTGAAATGACTCCACTTGTCGTACTGATGTCTGCGCCATTGAATCAAGCGAATGCTGATGCATAAAACCTGAACTGCTTGTTGTTCCCGCATCAGCTATGTCCTGATCTATTCCTGTGGATCCTTCTACACTCGCTGCGTTGGCTGTTGTTATGCTGGTTCGGTGCTTCGGGCTCATTGTCGTCGACTCAACTGGACGTAGTTCCTTCTTCTGGCCACCTACTTGTACAAAAACGACTTTGTTTCTCAAGTTCAATGAGCGCAGGCAAAATGGAAAACGAGGGGAAACGAGGTATCGTGCAAACGGAGGAGGTTGGGTGTGTATGTGTTGTTATGTGACGTTGTGTTATAGTGTAGATGTATAAGTAGTTTGTAATGAAGTTGGGGAAATGTTGACGTGTCCAGTAACCAACAGTAGACGGAAGGATATTAAAGTAAATAAAAAAGAAATAGATAATAATAGTTCAGGTAACCAAAGAAGAAATAAATAAATTCAAATAATTCTATTTAAAATACTTAAATTTGTTCTTCGCACATTAATAGTTGACCTACACCAAAGTTTTTTAATTGCATGCCCATCTATCTACATTATAATAGATAATTCACACATACATACATATAAATGAGTAGCCATGGCTGGGGCCACTTACATGAGTTGGTTATATCTTCGTCCGAAGAGATCGGTTCGGTACCCTCAGTGAGCACTGCTAATTGCTTGTCGCGTTTCTCCAGTTCACTTTGGTATTTAATCGGATTGGCTAAAGCCTCGGCGAAATTTGATAGATCGTCTGGTACATAGTCCTTAACCACAATATTAAGAAATAGGGATGCAAGCGTTACTGGTTGGCCTAATTCGGTGCGTAGGTTCACATGGCGATACCCAGGACACAATCCAATAACAGGAAGAACACGATGTCCAAGGAATTTTCCTCCTTCTTCGTAAGCTGCAATGCGTATGTTTGCTAGTTCGGGCAGCACCACCTTAAAATGTAAAATTAACAATTATGTACATATATGGAAGCAATTAACACCAATCGAAAGTTATTGCTAGATGAGTCCACTTTAGCGTATGTTTACCATGAGTTATGGCTGCAAGCCGGCGTCTGACTTGGATCAACCGGCTCGCAAACATCCATTTAATTGCATTGTGCATTGATGTTAAAAAAGAATATTAAATGAAAATACATAAAATGCCTCTGAAATTGTCTCTCCCAACATTAACTACCCCCGCAAACGAAAAAGGGACTACCATTTTTGGATATGCACCTGGATTGGCGGAGCTCTCTAAAGAAAAGCCTCTTCTATCCAACTGCAAGACATCCTCAACAAATATAAGGGTGACATTATTGCAGTAGAAGACATATGAACGACGTGGCCTGGATGCAAAAAATTGTCAAGATCGGTCAAAAACCACGCCCACCTCCGATACAACGGAAGTATTTGAAAGAAGCTAAAATTCCGTTTTTTCACTATCTATTACAGCAAATTAAGTGAAATTTGGTATTTTGAGCGATTTTGAACTAAAAAATTAGTTATTTATGAAATTGTGAAAAATGGGCGTTGCCACGCCCACTTAGGAAAAAAATATCTGTATCTCAATAACGGTGTAAGGTATCGTCACAAAATTTAGTGCACATATTTTTGTTGATATCGCTATTATTATCGTAGAAAATTTTTTTAAATCGGACCATAACCTCGCCCACCTCCCATATAACGGAAATTTTGAAAAATGCAAAAGTTCGTTTTTTCTTTATCTATTACACAGCATACAAGGCCACCCTGCAGCCAATTGTTACGCAAAAAAAACGACCGCTACCGGGAAAAGAAGCGCCTTTTCAAAAAAGGCGAAAGATGAGAAGACGTAGAAGATGTGAGTACGAAGAACTTAAATTGATGCAAAGTAGGAATGCGGCCTAAAAGTTAGATGAAAACAAATGGTATTGAGACCGGGGCTGGCTCCGGCATATACGAGTATGCAAACAGGGTAACCGACGTTCAGAGCACACTTGACGTATACAGGCAGCACTTCTCAACACTATTGCAAAAAAATAATTAGTGAGGCGTTTGAAGTTTTCATCAAATCCCTTCGTTCGACCAAGGTTAAACTGTTCAAAGCCAATGTCGGAGATCTGGCATGATGCATGTACCAGCTGTTGAGCACATTTGGAAGATTGGATTCTCAGTTTACTTTGCCCAATTCATCAGAAAGGGGATCCTGCAGTTTGCGCCGACTATAGTGAGATAAGTCTTCTTAAAGACCCTATACGAGTATAAGAAAATCTAAACTGCATTTTTGTCTAATTTAAGACCGCTTTTGATGGCACGAATATAAACTATGCCTCTATGACGACATTTCTAAATTTGGCATCAACGCAAAAATATTACAACACCTCTCCGAGAGTACTACTATTCCTAAGAATTATGGTCCTATTCGCAATCGATGGCTACTGAAGCAGATAGAATGATGTCTGAGAAGTTTCAAGCCGATGATATCTTAGATTGCATTTAATATGAAAAAAAAATCAACATTTTATTGGCAATAAAACCGCATACTTCAAAAATTTTCATTAAACTTTCTAACATTTAATAAAAAAATGTTTGACATATTTTGTGTATGCTCTTTTGTAGCTCTTAAAATTTCAAAAAATTATAATACAAAATAAATTTAGTTCAAACGTAATTCACATTGCACTTGCACTTTAGCTTTCTAACATTTTATGAGGAAGAAAACTGTAAATTTGAAAAAAATTTAATAATTATTTTATATTTCGAAATTTTAATAAAAATTTTGTTAAATTATTGTGAATTTTGTATAAAGTTTTTTATTTGGATTTATATGATTTTTCTTAGAGAATGAACTACATTTAGAAATTAGATGAAAGAAAAATAAGTAGACAAAATTTGTCAAAATGTTCGAGTCATATTATTTTGGTCGCCAGTATACACACTCAGTTTTAGAAAAATTTAGGCTCCACTTACCTTTTTGAACACAAAAGGCTCTTCATCGTAAACTGGATTGAGACCATTATCACGAACAATTCGCGTACGAAATCTCTTTCTCACGGTGTCTGCCGGTAGTCCAAACATATCCACCTCAACATACGTTCCCACGCGCTTATCCGTTAAAAATTGACCAGACAACACTGTGATAGACACAGTGCCTGCTATAATGCCATCAACCTATAACAGCATAACTTGAAACCACATCAAAACACATAAAAGATCTCATAGATAGATAGTACCGTGCTCTCAGCGAAAGGGTCCAATCGACGATCAGTGCGCCGCATAAATTCTGGTTTCAACAAATAACCCGTACGATCATTGTACTCGAATATACCCAAATTCAATTGCATAGCCAAGTCTAACGTCTGATAGTTGAGTGCGACAAGCTGGCAGCCGGCATTCCAGAAGAGCTTTTATACGTTGGTGAAATATGCGGAAAATTTAAGATATCTGTAATTTAACTAATTAGAAGAATGAAAAAGTTCCACCAACCTGTGGCATAAAGTTAGAACTGTCGAAGCGTGTACCGGTCGGGTAGACTCGAGAAAGCTGGTGCTTATTATAGTTTACAAATTCGATGGGACGCTCTTTGAGCAGCGCGGTTGCTTGTTTTTCATCGAACGAAGACATTTCGTAGCACCGGTTTTTTTCTATAAGAAATCAAAGTCTTAATAAAAGTGTTTTCATTCGATATATCGGGGCCTATTGGCGATTCTTTCGTAAACATCAATTTGTCGACAAATTTTACTAATCACTGTCTAATCCTTCTGCAAATTCACAAATTGCTTTGACGGATAATATAATGAAAATGTAAAAAAAAAAATTTAAAAAAAAAAATTCGACGGATTAAAGTAGGTAATTTTTAAAAAAATTAACTTGAATACATAAAGATCGGTGTCTTGAGGTGTAATTGTCAAACTAGAATAACTCCAAAACTAGAGCAAAACCAGGAAAACGACTCTAATTACTGAAATCAGCGTAGTCGAGTTATATTTATCACTTATGACCCATCAATTTTTAGGGAAAAGTTCCAGATTTGAGCACAGTGTTTACCAAAAATCAAAACATGTTAATTAAAAACGAAAGGACTTCACTACCTTACTACCTACTATTTTGATTTATATAATCTTATTTTTTTAAATTGCAAACTTTGGTGCCCTTATTATGAGTTGCATTCGATCTTCAAATGTGGTCAAAAGTGCAGATCTAACGAATTTTCGTTTAGTTTAATTGCTTGTGTGCTTTAACTCTAGTTTATATTTGATGTTATTAATGGGAAAATCGACCGCCTTATTTTTACATCACGCAAAGTAACTTACGGAGCTATGAATATTTTGGAAGCGAGTAAGAACGGTTTATGCACTTTATGCGCCGCTTCACAGAACATTGAAAGAATATAATCATATTTTTGTAGTGGTCTGTAATAAATCATGTATTTCTACATTAACTAAATATAAATAAATGAATAAATTTAAAATAAATTGACGAATTTCCAAAATATCACTTCTGCGAAGTATTTGGCCCCTCAAGTTTTTATGTACGGTAATATTGACATCTGCTTTGAAAGAACTTGAGTTTTGCTCAATCTGCGTATTAATTTCAATTTAACTATCGACAGACTTAAAATTATCAATGCTCTAGGTACACTAAAACTACTATCAGAAAAATTGGTGAAAAAGTGATAACGAACGTACTAGTAAAAATAGCCAAATCTGTAAGGGGGTTTTTTTTTAAATCAAAGCAAATTGCACAATGAACAAAATTTAAGATTTCGAAAATCCCTCCGGGTTTCTTAACGGTTTCTAAAGCTTTTGGTTCTGCTGAATCCGAATATCAAGTCAAAATTTTCATTTTTTGTTGGTTTCTTCTACAGTACGAGATTTGTCCGGAAACCGGTATTTGAAAAAAAAATCTTTTTGTTAATCATTGAACAAGTGTAACTCAAGGTTTTCATAATATAATATCACTATAGTTCATACAAAAAGTTTGTGTTTTAGTAAAATTTTTTTGAAAAAGTTTAAAATTTAGATGAGTTTTTGATTAATAATTTATACATTTTTAATAAAATGTAAAAAATAGTTTTTAATGGTGTTTGTTAGAGAATCAACGATATTTTAATTGAATAAAAATTGTTCCAATGTGTCAATATGTGGATATTTCTGCTATAATTTGAGAACTGAGAGTTGTATTTCTGTAAAAGCGCTTTTTCAGTGATTTGTTTTTCTTTTATTAAAAAATACTTTGGACAACATTACGCCGGAGGAAAAAATGGTTAAAAATCTGAATTGCTTAAATAATTTAACTAGCGTAGAAGTGAGTAGGCATCATGCTGAATGCAGGTAGCAATGGAAATCCTGGGGCGATGTGTCTTGCGACAAATTATTAATTTGGAAAACTTATTCATCCCATAAATGGCATGGAAAATTTGAAAAGATCTACCGAATGGCAAAAAGAATAAGAAAAAAATATTGATATGACTTTAAATTTTGTGCCACCTGCATGAGAAAATGGAGATCTCCGTATATTAATTAGCACCACATACTGAGCATACAGTAACAGCAATCAATTGAGAATGCCGTCGGTCAGCTTAAAATAGTCGGATAAAGTCGCGGCAACTGATTGGGGCTTAGGAGTACTCTACCCTAATGACTTGACTGATTAATCGGACTTTAAAGTACCTTTGTTCATAGTTGTGTATTACATTTTTTTCTACTTACTTTCGGCATTTTCAAAAGTATAAAAATGCACAGGTTCCACATAATTCACTAGCGCTGACAGTTCGGCGGCTGCTTCTGTTTCCTTTTGTGGTTTTTCTGCCGTTGGGTCAACGCCAACTGGAGGATTGGGTGCCGCATTCGGTATAGACTCATCCTCGCTCGAAGTATCCGTATCGGATGAACCCGTACTGTCCTTGGAACTTTGGCGAATTTGCTGAAAGAAGAAAAGTCATTTTTATAAAAATAAAAAAATTCGATATCGACAGCACAGTGTAATAGACTGACCAACAAAGTTTGAAAGTTCCCCATTTTCAGCCTCTTCCACTTAGCTGTAAACAGATAAAAGTGTATGTTCTCTCAAAAAATGGATACTAAAAACTGCTTTTTTTTGTCTGCTTCCTTAAACGATGGTACCCATGTCAAGCCTTCTTAAGCCTCATGCGTTACAAGGCTGCGGCTTTATGCGATCTCATGGAGACTACCCTCATTCTCACACGAACCCTTACAGGTCACTGGCCTATTGGTATACTTGCCAAGGGATTAGGAGAGAATGCTCCAGAGTCACTGTTGCGTCGGTGTTGAAGAAAGAGAAAGTGTGGAGCAACTAATATTTCACTGCCCAGCCCTAAGTAGAATAAGACTTCGGACGCTTGGTAGACCAACTCTACAAAGCCTCGCGGAGATAGCGCATATTAACCCAAAAGCACTGTCAAAGTTTATCGAATCATCAAAATGGCTTATGCCCGAGTCATTCCAACCTGGGTTCGAGTTCCAAAAGATATTTACGAAACATTTAAAGCTATGGTAGACAAAAGAACTCTATGAGTATTAATTACCAATACATTATTAGTATTATTGTGATAATTTTGTGCGAAAGATTTTTAGGGCACAAAAAGTGGATTACACCAATTCTGATATCTTGAACTAATATGAAATTGAGCTTTTATAAAAAAAATCAGTTTTTCTATTTGACCTTCGTTATGAAAAAACTTTCTATGCGTCACGAAGCCAGCGAATTTAGCACAATATTTAAACGACAGCCTAATAACTATTTATTTGTAGATTTTCAACTCATTCAAACGTGTTATTTTTAATTTTCATTCTCTTAACTCGTTAGTATATGTTTTTAAACCCGCTTACCTGCAGTGGTGGTGGATATACAGTGCTGATAAAGTCGCCGTTACCGGTTACAGCTGGAGTCGCTGTAACCGATCCAGCGGCAGCTACTCCATTTTCATCCTGTATAGATACCTGTTGCTGTATGGTAGATGGTGCTGTAGTATGATTGGCTGAGGCTTTGCTCGATACATCAACTGAAAATGCAAATTAATAAAAACAGTACAATGCAAATTCAGTACAATTATATTTCAATTTAAATGTTTCAATAAAATTTACAAATTTCTCCTATATGTCTAAAGGTAAACTTAATATATCAAGCGTTATAATTAATAAAGATTCTGAAAACTATTTTTTTTTGTTGGAATCAGACACGAAACAACGCGTGCAGAAAACGTGCATTGTACTGTTTTCATGTTCCTTTTAATCTGTTTTAAATATACAGGATTTTCGAATAAATCTTAGCAGATTTTGGGGTGTCAAAGAGCTCAAGTGTTCGTCTCTCAACACGTCGCTACCAAAGGCGGGGCAGAAGCACAGAAAGTGTTCCGCCGTCTCTTCCTCTTCAAAACCAGATGGGCATATGGAGTTGTCAAGTACGCCTATCATTGTCAGGTGTCTATGCCACGTGAAGTGACCGGTCAACAGTCCAACAAGTTGCCTGCAGTCTCGCCTGTTAAGCGAGAGCAAATGTTTTGATAGTCCTTCTCTGATTGAAGACAACGATTTAGAAAATACAGAGGTTGCGCCTTCCGCAAACCGCTATTCGCACTCAGCAAATTTGACAGAATCAGCTGTGTATGCAACGTCACAAAACGCGGTTGGTTTTGTTGGTATGTATGTAAGCATGCAATTGTTTGCGCTTAAATTCAATGCTTTAAAGTGATTTTGTTTAAAATAAAGTTATTAAACATTAAGTGCGCAGTGTTAAGTATTAAATCGCAAAGTCTATCAATGATACGGGGCTATAAAACTCGCTAAAAATGATGTGAATGTGTAGCTGTGCGGACTTGGTAGCAAGTTATGCTTCTTGTGTCTCCTAATGCTGCACTGCAGTTTTTTTCAAAGCATCCAATCAAACACAGAGCATAAATGAAGTTATTTGAATATAAATATGTTGCATAAAGTGCCGAAATTGGTAAAATCTTTAAAATTTAGAAATCCTAGCAGAACCGAACCTCACATTTTTGTTTACAATTTCTTCCGATTCTCAGTAAAACCATGTTCGCATTTTGCTTCACATCATTTTTCGTCGGGAAGGCGCAATCTTGTATTCTATCGTTCTTGATTTTTGCCCATCTGCAACCTCTCGACGCCTCCCAGTCATTTCTGAGCGAAATATTCACCCAGTTTCTGATGGTGGCATTGATGGCTGAAGGCTGGAGTGCTATAGCTGGCTGCGGGCCGAGGAACACCTGATTCGAGCCAATTCTGATCAAATGGTCAGATGTCTCACTACCAGAGGATACCAGGTACTTCCGAGTGAACAGGTACCTAGAGTAAAGCAAGTTCATTATGTTTACCAACATAGTTCAGTCGGAACTTGCATTGCCGAACTAGTTTGGAAGTAGTTAGAGGGCTGGCCAATACCTCCCCCTCCACCTATTTTCCACCACATAGTCCAAGGCTTTGAGAATTGCAAATACCTCGGTCCCAAGAGAAAAGTGAAGCTTATCACCATTATATTCTATAAAAACTCCAGATCCTGACCCAGAGTCAGTCTTAAAGCCATCAGTAAAGATTCGACAACGTGTAAGACCGAGTTCAGTGTTGGCATTGAACCAGCATTCAGCCTCAGGGAACTCAACGTTATAGAGTCTCATCAGCAAAGGAAACGGTGGCGTACTATCCTGTGGCATTGAAAAGACGCAAATGTCCAAAACTCTGCCGCCAGCAATTTCCCCCTCGCACCACTCCGTTTTATATCAACATCCGTTTCTTTTAAGTCTGCAGGTGGCCTTTAAGGCCTCCCCACGTATGAATATACAAAGTGACGGTAAGTGCAGCAATGCGTCAAGAGCAGCGCCAGGCGTTGTAGAGAATGCCCCTGTACAGCACACGGCGATTGTTCTCTGAAGTTTAGCAAGCAGGTCTCCCACGCTATTAACTGAGAGTCTGCTCCACCATACCACTGAAGCATATCTGATTATGCGTCTGATCATAGAGGATATATCCAGAGGATACCCTTTGGTGATAGACCCCACGTTTTGCCGAAGACCCGTTTACACTGCCAGAAGGCTGCCAATGCTTCAGAGGTATTGTGCTCAACGTGAGATTTCCACAACAGTTTTGCATCCAGAATTACGCCTAGATACTTCACTTCCGGAAAAGTCTGAATTTGTTTAGGTTTGCGGATAGTCCATTATCGTCACACCAAGTGTCAATCTTATTCAGTATTGTCTGCGCTTTCCTGCAAACAGCCGACAGAGATGGGCCCGTGACTAGACAGGCAACATCGCCCGCATAGGCCTGAGCGTAAACGTTCGAGTCGTCAAGAGTGACAGAAAGAGTCCATTACCAACCACCAGAGCAAAGGGGAAAGCACACCGCCCTGAGGACAACCCTTATTTACTCCGCACTTTAGGTATTGATCCTTTTCTGCCTGAATCCTGATAATCCGCTGCGCCAGCATTGAACGAATACAATTTACCAGCGTAGGATCTTCCCCATGCCGTAGAGCAGCAGTGCACATGCCATCGAAGGTGGCCTTGTCAAAAGCACCTTCAATGTCAACAAAAATGCCCAAGGCGAACTGTTTCCTATCGACGACCTCGCCAACTTTGCCAACCGGATTTTGCAAAGCCGTCTCACAGGATTTTCCCGCCTGAAAAGCATGTTGATGCAAAGACAGAGGATGTGATGAAAGCGCCTCCCTACAAATGCGTAGCTCTACTAATCTCTCCAGCTTCCAAGATTGTGGTTTATAAGCAAGTGCGAGCGACGCTGTGAAGGTCGCTAACACGAGCTCGACAGTTTCTTTAAGTACAATAGGTGAGATGCCATCCAGACCGGGCGATTTGAAACTGTCAAAAGACTCAATAGCATATCTTATGGCATCTTCCCTCGCCACAGTTCTGGCAACAAACCAGTTATACCTTGTCGCGGTGGTTCTGGCATACCCTCCCACCCCTGTCGAGGGAGAAGAAGGCGAAACCATCACCTGATTTCCAGGAAAATGTGTCTCTAGAAGAAGAGAGTAAGTCTCAGTCCTGGTCTCTATGAGAGAGCCATCATGCCTCTTGAGCGAACCCAGCTTTACGGATTGGTCCTTTTTCAGAACTTTTACCAGTCTAGCTGTTTAATCCCGCTGCAGTATTATTTAAAAGAGTCCCTTTTCGCAGAGCGAATAAGCTTCTTATACTCTATTTGCATGCAGCGATATTGTTCCCAGTCCATCTCAAGATTAGTTTTGAGGGGCCGGTTAAAATATTTTCTCGATTCGACTCTCATCTTCTGCAGCTGCTTGTTCCACCAGGGAACAGGCGTGCGGTTTAGAAGTGTTAGAGCCGGACAAGCCTTATCCAAACTATCACGTAGATCAGTCGTTAAAATATTCTTTGCCTCATGTATGGCATGAGAGGATCGTATTCTAGGTGGCGCCGAGAGCTGATTCTCAAGCTCCTCTCTAAAACACGACCAGTCCGTTTTTCAAGTTTCGTACTGGCGCAGAGCACATAGCATCCCCCCTAAGTTGAAACTGGATATATCTGTGGTCCGAAAGTGAGTCTTCACTCACTCACCCTCCATTTTAGGCCTGACCACCCAACCCGAGAGTTAGAAAGAGTAAGATCAATAACTTCCTGTCTCCTGGGTGTGAAGAATGTTGGCTTAAAGCCTACATTCAAGATGCTCAGGCCACTTGAGTATATACTCGAAAAGCCGATCTCCCCTCGCGTTGCATTTGCTGCTGCCCCAGATTTTATTCTGGTCATTAGCATCACAACAGAGGATCAAGGTTTTCACAATACTCCATAAGACTGGCAGCGTTCCTCGGAGGTGGCGGCAGCAGAGAGTCGTATGGAAAGTACGTGGAGGCAATAATAAAAGGTTTCCACCCACTAGGCGCATCGCTATGCCCTATGCCACTTTATTATTGCTGACTTTTTAAGCCGACTTAAGTTCTTTTACAGATTTTTTTTTCACAAATAAATTTTTAGTGTTTATACATACATTATTACATAGAAATGCTAACTTCGGTAAAATTTTCACTCACCTGAGTTCGCCGTCGACAATTTGCTGACCGTAGTTGCGGCAGCGGCTGTTGTTGCCGTTGCACCGCCCTTCTTGTGACGATGATGGTGATGGTGTTTTCGCTTGTTTTTAATGATTATTTTACGCTTAAGTAATGATGGTGGCGGTAAATCAGTATTAGGCTCTAGCGGATGGGAGTCAAGCGGTTTATCTAACAACATATCACCGAATATCTCTCGACAGTAGTTGGCGATTTTAGCCTAATTTACGTTACAAATCAAAAGATTCACCAAAATGAAGTACAAAATCAAAAATGGAATGAGAAAAAAATTAAAAGTTAGCGTTCAAGCATACTACATGTTTACTAAAATAATGAATGGATGTTTGTTTTTGTCGAAAACCATTATCAAATTGAATGTAACTACATACATACACACAGTATACATATATGTATGTACATACAGTAAATAAAAATATTAAATTACGACAATCATTCTTGCAATACACTTTCATTATTCCCTATCCAATATTAACAGTTTTATTTGAAACATCGAGCTGTTACATACGAGTATATTGATGTTTTGTTGTTCGCAAATATTTCTTTCCAAATTATACCTTTATTGTAGTCACCCGCTTTATATTATGGTTCCACGGCACATGATTCGCTCTCTCATTCGTAATTAGCACCCCCATTAAGAACCCATACAAAATTTTGTGAGCGAATCACCTTATTTGTATCAAGAAAAAATCGATGCCATCTCTAATTTTAATCGGACATTTATCGAAATAGCTGGCAAAACACGAAGAGTGTTCGCAATGCGCGATGCATATAATAGTTGCGGAATATCACAAAATTGGTCAAATCGCGTTCGCGGTGTGAAAAAACTTGCAAGAAAGGGAAAATTGAGAGAGCAAAATGACAAACCCCTTGAGGAGAAGTTGGAAATTCTTGCTGGACAAATTTTACCCAGCATAAATTTGCAAGCAAGAAAACAGCTGATCAAAAACAGCTGATTTGAATTTGGATAAATACTAAATTTTTGTTTAAGAATTTTAAAGGCGAAAATTATGAAGCGTTAAATATGCAAGGAACCAGTAAATGTTAGTTTCGTTAAGTTTCCTTTGTATAATATTTCAAGAAAACACTAATATAATATTTCAGAATTCAGAATTCAGTCAGATGTTCGTTAAAATGCAAGTTCCTGCAAATTTTGTGTTGCGTAAAAAAAAAGGAAAAGGAAAAATTCTTGCTGGACTTTTAGGCGAACGGAGCTACATACAGCTATCAAATAAAAACAAAAATCGAACAAACAATTTAATACTAAAATGGAAATAATTATGTCGAAGAGGTTTTTGGCTACAACTATAGTGAATGACGAGGTAAAATTAGGCATGTAAGTAGTACGGCAGCAACAGAAATTCCAAACGAATCACGAATGAGTCATGTAAACGAAGTGATTCGCCATTCGTAATTCAAATATCGAAACACGTGACTCACTTGTCGTGGAAACAACGCCAGCACGAGCCACAATATCGTGGCCATGCCTACGCAGTACACGGTGTTAGACACTTTTAGATGGAATATTGGCGTACTTATTGATAAAACACAGTACAGATAGTGATTTAATATACAATATTTGAACGATGATGACAAACTTTCTTTCATATAACTTACTTGCTGTCTTGGATTGCAATGGTTTTCGAAACTTAATATCACAGGAAATTCCGAAGTTTTGAACGCGCTCTCAGCGATTGCTTCCAGCGCATCTCTCGCATTAATTTCAGGAACCAACGTGTAGCCGTGCACTATGACTGGCTCATCGGTGCGGCCATTCCAAAAATCCAACTCCACGCATCTGCAAAATTTCCAGAGAATTTGTTTAAATTGAAATACCGGAGTGTAAATACAACAAAAATACTTGCGACATTTTTGAATTTCTTGCAAGAAATTTTCTAGATCTTCTAATCGTTAAGGAATTTTAGTGTATTCGACAACATGTCTTCGTCGGTTGTCAGTGAGCTTTATAAAAAAAAAAATATCGGAACTAAAATGGCAAAGAAAATGTACCTAAAATGCTCGCAACGGACCTAAAATAATAAAAGTGTCGCTTTTATGGATTGCTTATGTTAAAATTTATATATTCACTTTTTGATGTGACCATTTTGATATACATACATAAACGTCGTTTAAAAATCCATATATCAACGAAGTTGGCAAATTATTTCTTCTCTATATATATTCTCCGACGTAAACAGTATGTACCAAGGCACATTCAATAGGTAGCAGCAGTAGAAAAATTGAAAAAAAAAATTTGAGCTCTGTATATTTTATTTTTGCTTTTAAAAGCTAAACTTTCAAAAATATTTTATCAACTACCTTGAATTGTTCCGAAAGCATTCTTATCACAACGAAATTCAAAATTTGACAATTCAAATTAAAATAAAATATGAAAAAAAATCAAAAAAAAAAGTTTGCTGCGGCTACCTATTTGATGTGCCTTGGTATGTACCCAATTTTCAAACCTTATACAAAATTTATAACAACTTCAAAATGTTGTTATTGTCCGATTTAAAAATTTTCATCATTTTGTCACTTCTGGCAGGGGAAATTGTGTACCAAATTTTTGGAATAGTTTTTTTTTTTAAGTTTATGCTATACAAACACTTTGTCATTAGTGGGATGGTAAGATAACGGCTTAAGTTCCGGTAAATTGTTCGATATCTCTCTCGGTACGACAGCATCGAAAACAAATAAACCCCGGGAGCACAGAAAAGTGTTTACTAAACAAACAAAGAAATAAATAAAATATTCTAAGGTTAAATTCTTATTGGATTCTAATATTGATTCTTTAAGAGGTATTATTGGTATTCGTTTATTAAAAATAGCGCATTGTATGTGTAAATTTTTTATATTGCCTCGTTTGCCTTTGTTTTATTGGAAACAGTGTAAAAATATTGTAAAATAAAATCCTTCATATCAGTGTTTCATACGATTATCAACAAGATCTTCAACAAATTGAAGGTACTTATTTTCATTCTTTATAGAATGATTTCTTTTTCTAGATAAAATTTCTCAAAATACAAGGACAAAAAAAAATCTTCCTCATTTGTTGGAAAATTTGCTATAAGAGCAAAGTCAATGCAATTTTTTTTTAGGGCAATTTTCTCTAGCTTAAGTTAGTTTTTTCTAAAGTTGCAACGATTATTTATCAATATTTTGCCGGCTGAGTTTCGAACCTTATAGCACGCGCGCTACACTCTAGGCCAACCTGGCCACCAACATATGTAATGTTATTTAAATTCGTATTACATATTTGGTATTCGCAAAGAGTAGAATCTTGCACAGTTTTGAACTCACCTGCATCCAGCCAACAGACATTGACGATAAATTTCCACTGATGATTTGCCTGTCAACTGATGTCCAATTAAATATGTGTTGTGAGAAGAGTTTACAAAGTAATGAGATAATGGCTGATCCATGTCATCGCACAGATCTAGTTTGATTGGTGCCACAATGGGATTGTCATCTGACATTAAGTACCTGTAATATAAGTGGAAATTACAAAACTATGTTAAAAAGAATAATGTGAAATAAAGTGAAACACGCCAAAGTTAAATTCAGCTTTTAATTAGCTGAAAGTTTTCTCTGAATTACAATGACTTTTCATTAGAGATCTTAATTATCTCTGACATCCGCCGGTATTGTCCTAACCAAATGTAGGAAATGATCACACAATTGAAAAAATGTTATTTCAATTTTGCCAGAATGTGCGGTTATCGGAAATATTTACTTCTTGTCATTTAGTCCTACTTTAGTCCTACCGATTTTTTTCCATCAGGTCATACATCTGTGATAACTAATTGCAAAAATCTACCAATCGCGTGCCGATAATATTAAATATTAATATTTTCAAATAGATTTGATCAATAAACTGTTCTTATTTATTATTTAAAAAAAAAATGTGCGCTCCTTAAGAGAATATGCGCAACATAATTGAAAAATTATAAGTTGTCTATTTCCTTCTCTGCGCAACTGTGGGGTTGCCAAGTATAAACCGCTAATTAAGCGTTGTTAATATACGCTCATTAGTGATTTAATCGCATGCTTATTTTTTCAAATGAAAGATTATTTTATTCTCAATCTAGCCTTATAACATTGCCTTACTAAAAATTTGGTTGAATCCATGGTTGTTCAGATTTTAGATGTGAGGGTGACAGAGAACTGACTAAATTAAATGTTTCGAAAATTGAATCCTGTTAAAAAAGCATGGATTAGTTTTATTTCTTTATATCCCAATTATCTGTGATACGAAAAAAGTTCCGACTACGTTGTGGTAGTAAATAAATTTATGGACAAATGGAATGCGGAATGCCAATCAAAGCTCATTTTTTGCATTCTCAGTTGGGATTCTTCCTAGAAAATCTAGGTCATGAAATATTAGGAATTGAAAAGTGTTTAAAACAAAGCTAAATTAGAATGTTCTCATATTTAAGTAATTGTATTATGTAAATCATTGAACGTGTTTTAATTCGACATAAACTACAAACTCTTACAAACGTAGAATATTAAGCAAGCATTTTTAATTATTGTTATTTTAATTAAAAATTCAAGGAGGTGATAAGAATAGAAATATTCATTAGAAAAATGCATAAATTAGCTGTGGAATTCTTAATATTAGCTGAAAATAATATAATGAACGTAAAATAGTAGTATTATTGTAAAAAAATGGTATACGATATATACGAAAGCGCCCCTGGCCTTTTTACAATACCAGGCTTTTTTACAATACCAGTATTTTTCCTTCATTACGTATATTATTTTCAGCTTATATTAATAACTAGCAAATACCCGGCGTGCTTCGCTGCGCCTTTAAAGTACTTTTGTGTTGTTGCCCCCTCTTATACATTCTGTATGAACAACAGACGCTATGCTGCGTGAGCGTGATATAACCTCATGCTTGGGCAATAGTGCTTTAAATTTTAGAGCTAATTAAAGATGCCCCTTGGGGTGTTCTTTCCCCTTTACTTTGGTCTCTAGTAATGGACGACCTCTTAACTAAACTACAAGAGAACGGGTTTGATGCTATCGGATATGCAGATGATCTAGTTATCATTGTCACGAGAAAATTCGGCAACACGGTGTCAGACGTTATTTGTTCAGCTTTGCGCGTGGTAACAAGCTGGTGTGCCATTGAGGGCCTTAATGTGAACCCGCTAAAAGCTGTTCTCGTACCGTTCACAAGAAGGTCCGTTTAAATTTCAGACAAAACTTGCTACATAATAAATTTAGCTGAAATTTGTTGGTACATCAAATGCACATTTTTCGTTCTAGTACTTTTTATATTTCTTATACTTCCAGCCTGTAACCATAAAGGGCACTCGTCGTTATACACTTACCAAGTGTCACCTTTGCCTCAACAGATGATGGCCTTTAACGTTATACAACCCAGTTTCAACATCACTTGCTAACTTGAAAAGCGTCAAGCTTTTATCCGTCGCCAATTTCCACTTGGCTTCCAAGTATCCACAATTGCATGTAGACGTTATGCATATGCCAACATAATTTATTCGGTCTAAGCATTTTACGTAACTACTTGTCGTTGCACATTTAACCATAGTGTTGTGGTTACATACTTCAACAGTGATTACTGTAAAAGGCCTATTACTCGGTATGAATTTTACACATGTAAAGTAATTTTTTAACAACAGTTAGTTGTTTTATGGAGGCGTTTAAGTGACTTTGACGTATTTAAACCTGAGGTATATATTTTTCTTTTTTTTTTACTTGTATATGGAATGTGTAGAGTAATATTTTTTAATGTAAATTAAAAATTAGTTTTTCAAAATAGCAAAAGCAGGTGCGTTCTTAAAGAGCTCAAGATGGCTAATTATATGGTAAAATTGCCTACGTACAGGATCTCTAAATGAACCTTAAATCATTGGTTTTACTTATGGTTATCTGACGTTAATGGTAATATTAAAAAAAAAAAACATAGGTTTTCTGTATATTTTTCGTCTCGTCATCGTGGCATGATATGCAAATTTAAAGAGCTTGTGACCAGCTCGTAGATTTCATTCAAAAAATTCAGTTATTTTGGTAGGATATTTGTTCCAATATTTGTTCCTAAAAAACGGGTTTTGGCATTTTTTAAAAGGTCAGTTTTTTGGATGATGAACGATACCTAACACATTTAGTTAGATACGGAAATTTTATCATAAGTGGGCGTGGCAGCAATTGGTCGGAAAGACCGTTTACGATACGATACCAAGTTAATATTTTATTGTTCAAAATCATTTCTTAGACAAACTTAAGGAAGATCATTAAAAAATAGGAAGAGTAAAAGTTTAGCAGGTACTAGAGGGATTTTTATGTTTTACGTTATATTCACTGAATCTTTTAAAAAAAGTTTATTTTCTTTTTGAAAGCTGTGCGAATAACCGTATTTCAGTAAAAGAGCAGCGCGTAGTTTTCATAATTTTGACACAAGAATAGAACAAAATACCGGAAAACATTCTACATACCTTAGAAATCCATCCAAGCTTAACTGGTTCTTTTGCGCGTTGAATTTGTTCGGCTCATATTCCTGTATAATCTCCTTAGCTCGACCTGCGTTCGCGTACGGATACAAAATCTCGTTGAGGCGTGGATCACGTTGCGTTTTATTAAGAAATTCCACAAGTTGCGCAATACACATACATTTACGTTTAGAATTGCCAACACTAAAAAGGTACAGTAAATATAAAGAAAAAAAATTTTTTTAGTAAATAAATTATTCAAAAATACATCAAGAAAACTCTTATAAACTAAGTTAAATGCTCTACATTGAAATGGGAAAACGATGGTTTCCAATTTGCTTCAATTTTACACAATCCAATATTTACATGTAAAACTAATGCAAATGAACTGTTAAAAGTTATCGCCGTCAGACATAAAATCATCAACGAAAAATTTGTTGTTTTGTTATATCCGGGTTGGAAAAGATTGTTTTATTTTTTAAACTTTTTCGACAGCTAAAACTTGAAACTTGAAATAAAGCTCGGAGTCTGATAACAATACAATTTTGAAGAAAAGCTATATTTAACTAAGTTTTCTTCAGACGCGATCACGCATGCATATGTATTTTGTAATGTCATTTAGAAGAGGCAAAATGCTTTTACCGAAAATTTCAAAACTTCGTCACATCTTTTTTTGAGCTTAAAAAACTGTACAATACCCTTGGGAGAAAAAACTATTGCACTGGAGTTGATTGAGCACTTCTGACTGTGTATACAATTTGAAAATTTTAATTATATGGTTTCTTTTATAGAAGTAACTTTTTGAAAAAAATAAAATAAAAATATGAGAAATAAATAAAAAATGTTTGAATAAAAATGTTTTTTGTTTGCGATACACACATTATATTATCGATTTTTTTCTTAAATTCAAATTTCTTATTATTGTAAATACATATTTTAATGTATATATTTTTTTTAGAAATATATTTGTATATGTGTATGTATATACATACATACATTCTTGTCGGCAGCAACTTCTGCCAGACGCTTTAAATTTAATTGAAAGGTGTTGCTCATACGCCCTGTCGACAAATTCAAGCCTTTGTAGATAAATTAATAGTATCTTAGATCTTGAAAGAAATTGTTTATTTTCCATAGAAATTATATACAAATACATACCGAAGGGAGAATGAAGAGAGATACATAAGCAATGCTCAATTTTAAGAAATACATCACAACTCCCTTTCAATTAGAGCTTGCAAGTGTTGTGACATTAATAGCCGATTTCAACAAAAGAGTAGTTTCGTAGTAAAGGCAGAAATGGGACGATTTGTACATGTGCTTAGGAGATATTGATCCACCAGATGGGTCTGGCTGTTTATTCAAAGGTTTGAAATAATATAAAAGACTGATTCTTAATCAAAGGCAATATTAGACCATTGAATTTACTACATTTTCGAGATAAGTCTGTGTATGGGAAGTTTCATGGCTAATAGCCATCACCCCTCGACAGGCAATGACAAACATCCGAGGGTATTCTGCCTTAAAAAAGCTTCTTATTAAATACATCTGCCGTTCAGATTCGGCACAAAACTGTAGGTGCCCCTACATTTGTGGTATAATATAAAGACGAACACCACAAATGGTAGGAGAAGCTCGGCCAAACACTGAGCTATATAGCGTAAGCGCCAAATTATTATTATTATTATTAAACAATTTTTTCATTAAATGTTCAAGAACAAAGGAGCAGCTAAAGTTGTATATCGAGTTTGTTCAAATGCATCCACAAATCATTGCGTAACCACACGCACACAAAATACTGTGGAATAATGTGTCTAATGATCTAAATGCTATGTATGGGACAAAAAAAAATATAGCAGATGCTAAAGAAATAACATTTAAGTAGTTAACTATTTATGGGCAAAGGCATTTATCAAATAATTTTATTTCGGCAAAAATGCTGAACAAAAGCCATGTCTTCTAAGTTAAACGAGTTGTAAGCTTTCTTACATTTGTATTCTCTCACACTTTTCTTCATTTTCAAAACTTTCTATAAGTAAAATTTGCGGAACATATCCCTTTCACTTTTCTAATTAATTAACATAACAAATCTACTTCCTATATCATAGATTACAAAACTTACCTGGTTAAAATGAGCATAGAAAACGAAATTAACTATTCAGTAAATGCAACACTAGTTTACACCAGCTAGAAAACTACTTCAATTTAGTAAAAAATAAACTATGTGAAAACTCAACCAATTCAGTTCAGAACAATTTAGTGCAAAAAGAGCACTCTAGTGTTTTCCTCTATTGCTCAAGTCGTTTCAAATACATTTCAACAACTGTTCTTCAACTTCTTTTCGTTGCTGTGTTTAGAATACTTTCACTATCCCTGCATTTTACTTATTATCAACAGGCGTTATTGTCTTCAAAGTTTCGTTAGCTGAAAAATAGCTTTGAATATTTCGAAACCCAATTTAGAATAAGGTCCCCGCGCTTCTGTTAGCAGCTTCTGACTATTGATCAACATACACTAAACATAAATGAAAACTAATTACGTATTTTAAAATATCTAAAACTTAGTAAAATTATAAAAGAAGAACAATATCTACTTAAAAGTAAAACCTACATTTATTTAGATGAATACAAAATAAGATGTGAATATTTTGAGTCAAGCTAAACTGTGTATGACTTGGTAATTTTTAATCGAAACCACACTTCTGTGATCAGAAAAAAAATCTACCGTTCCCTAGTACTAATTAAAAACATTGCAAATACTTACATGCCATCAAAAATTTTCTCCACATCACTGCGTTGCGTAAGATTTTTGTATAAATTAAAAAAGTCCTCGAATTGAAACTTCGGCAAGGACAACGTC
This sequence comes from Philophylla caesio, assembly GCA_963971545.1. NCBI lineage: Eukaryota > Metazoa > Arthropoda > Insecta > Diptera > Tephritidae > Philophylla > Philophylla caesio. Next base: position 57,411,045 of record OZ020609.1, on the reverse strand, counting down.
TCGATTTTCCCCGATGGTAATCCGCTCATATCCAACGCTTTCTCCACTCGCTTGCGATCCTCCTTGTTTTGGGCGAACATTTTTATAATGCTGCAAACAAGGAATGTACAAGGTAAATTATTTTTTAAATTCATTCATATATGTATATGAAGCCAAATTAACATTGAAAAGGAATGCAGAAATAAAAGTAAGGCTAAGATTGCATGAAAGAAAACCTATTGTGAAAAGTTTAAATAAGCTTAAAGATTTTCTGCTTCGCTAACTCTTGGTGATGCAAGGCTAAGTAAATGTATAAAAAACTAAAAAAAAAAATGTATTCATATACTCACTTTTTGACAGGAATCTTGCCAGTTTTATCTACTTGCAGGCAGAGTTTTGTATGTGCCTTCTGTAAAAACGAATTCGCCGAGCCATTCAGTCGAGCTAAACTGTATGCTAATCGCATTATACCGTCGCACCATTGCTGAAAAGAAATATAAGTTAAAATTTTTATTTGTTTATGAGCTTTAAGGCCGATTAGTTTTTGAAAAAAAGTATAAGGAAAAAACATAAATACTCAAAGCGGTATAAGTTATAGTACTATTTCGGAGATCTCCTAATCAGACTTATTTCTTTTTGGCTTCCGCGGAAGTCCGTGAGTTCGACTGTCTTAATAATTAAGCCGGCAACTAAACGCGCTGTGTGCGCAATGATTATTTTTCTTTCTTTTTCTCTTCACAACTTATTTTGATCAACAAATAACAACATATGATATGAAAGAAAATACGACTTTTGCCATTAGAAAACAAAAATTTGGTGTGGTTACGAAACTGAGTTTTATGGGCTCGGAGAATCATCGGTCCATATTACTTTAACGGGGGTCCGTCGGAGAAAAAAACGCTATAAGACCCTACGATCTAGATGTGTTTTATATACATATATTTTGTGCCGGAATTTGAAGACCACACTCTCGACAACACTTGACTCCAGCAATACTTTTAGTATATTTGGAATAGAATGACAATGTCATCCAAAATTTTCCAGATTTATTATGTAATTCATATTTACCACATTTATTGAGAGTAAGATATTTGAGTTGAAAACTCGACCCAAATCAAAATCTTTAAAAAGTACCAAATCGATATTTTTTCGCTTTCCTTTTTTGATTTTTTTAAATCAAATATTTTATTATTCCTTGAAACCTCCAAAGTATGTCAATAGTCTAAATAAATAAATATGTCAAAATAAATTGGTCACTTGGGTTTGAGTTGACACGGTTCCAAATTTTAATCGATAGCTTACCTGCGCAATTTCCCTTTTGGTACAGCAAAAGTTGACAAATGTTACGTTCACAAAATCACTACCATGGCATATTGTAACCGTTTTTTCTTCCAGCGTATCTTGAGATCCGAGCGTAACTATTTGACGTAGTTTAGAATCCTGAAACGGAATATGAAATTAAGAAGTGTTCTTATATATAAATGTATGTATATATATAATAATAAATATGTGTGATCGGGTATATATGTTGCATATCGTGTATGTAAATTGTGGGAAATTTTTAGGATTTTCGACTTCGATTCTAAAATGTTCCGATTTATATTACACACCCAACTTAGTTTCCGATAGTTTTCAATCGAAGTTATAAAATAGATCGAAACATATTTTTATGAACCACGGTTTAGAGAATACAGAAGTTTCATCATCCACAAACTGCTAATCGCTTTCAGTAAATTTGACAAAAAAATGCTTTGCTTGAAGAGAGTTGTTTATGTTCACATTTTTTATTAATTTATTTTGTTTAAAATTCACTTGCCAAATATCCAGGTCTCGGTCTCTGCGTGCCGGCACTGAATTATCTGTTATATTTCCACGATCACGAGAAATGACGCGGTGAAAGAATACGAAGGTCATGAGAAGTCGGTCGAAATAAAAAGCGCCCGAAATCGCTTTCCGGTGGTGAAAGGGCTTACAGAAAGTTTCAAGACCGGCGAAAATTCCTGCAGAAATAACTACAGCGACATGGTTACTGATGTCCAAAGCATACCTAAATTGTGGGGAGTGCAATGTGTGCTTTGTACATACATGGTGATAAGTATGATGATTTGAATAAAGTGTACTTTGTCCAATGAAAAATAATGGTTAACGCGTAGTTTGCCCCAAAAATCTTGGGATCAGTCTTTTTATAATCGCAGATGAGATTCCATTTAGAGTATTTTGCGAAAAACTGAAGATTTATGAAATTGTTAAATTGAATGTAGTTACACATTACAAGTGAAATCATTTATTAAGTACTTTGTTATTGACTTTACCTAAATTATTTTCCAATAATTAACACAATCTTCACAAGATGACGAACCCTAAACGCCATCACCCGACTTAAGAACAGCAAAGCCCCCGTGGATGCTGGGTTGCCAGCTGAGTTATTCAAATACGGCATGCATGAGCTCATTTCTAGAATATGATCGGATGAACGCATGCCGGCTTATTGGAATTTAAGTGTTATCCTGCAGTTTGCGCCAACTAACGCGTGATTAGTATTCTTCAAAGGTTATGTCGAGCGTATTGTGTGAGACAATAAAGCCTACCGTCAATGAACTGATTGCACCTTATCAGTGTGACTTTGAAATGTAGATAACATTTTGTACCTATTTAGGTTCTAGAAACCAGCATTAACATCAACAACACTATCAGCATGAGAATCCAACTGAGAACAAGCCCTACTTCGGATTGAGTAGGCAATTGCACAGTAAAGTCGTCTCTTGACAGACAAAAACCAAAGATTTGCGACAGCTATTAACGCATACTATAGAAATATGAGCTGTACGAGCTTTATAACGACGTAGGCTTAATGCTGCAGTTTACGAACCAGCGACTCCGCTGGCCAGACTATGTCGTTCGAATGAATGTAATAGACTTTCGAGGCGGTACCCGCTGGTGAGGGCAGATTTCTAAGAACTTTTGGCGCAATCTGTAATTATATCATTCTTGTTATTGGTTTGTTCGACTTGCATGTGTATGTACGTTCAAGGATGACTGAAAATTAACGAAAAGTGTATATATACATATGTACATACATATACATACTTTAATTTTCTTATCCCCATTTTATTAGACCGTGCCACAGCAAGGCGTGACCGAGTAACTCTAGTAATTTTATACATATATAAGTGCATAGTATACATATCAGTATATACATACAATTATTGATTTTTTTAAAGTAATAAGGCACATATATATCAAAATCATCTAATACCGGTATCAAACTAAAATTTTTCCTTGCTATACATATAGCATATGTACGAGTGTGCTCTCGTATGCACAAACATAACACAAGAGCGCATCAAGCTGTAACAGTGGTATAAGGAGCCCATAAAGCCCACATACTTTCACAACGATATGAGCGCCTACAATTGAAGCGAGTAAAAAGTTGTCACGCAAAAAAACAACAGATTCCGCAACAATGCCTACAAAAGCAACAGGAAAATACTTTTCAATCGCGGACATACTCATTGAACCTATTTATAGTATGTGGGTACACGTGTATTTTACAAACATGTGTGTGAACGAGTATACATACATACATATATACATAGATCACAACAGCCTTGTTATTAAAGGATTTGCAACAAAAGGGGAGTGGCGCAAATCGAAACAATGTCGACTATGCAATATAGCTTGGTTATGCTCACCGGCGCATATAATTGTAATTCTAGTTGAGTGGGCGATTTATTTTAAGTCACGCAAATTTCAATGCATTTAAAGTTCGGGATAAATGGATGTATGTACATACATATGTACACATGTATGTCTATGTATGTAGGTCAAGATAGTAGGTCAAGATAAGTCTTGCAAATGGTGTCTCAAACATATTTCAACAACCTTACAACCTTACAATCCCACTTATAAACATTTATTACATTTTTTGTATGCTCACGCAATTGTACATTTCATAGCAACTGTTTAATTTCATTGAACAATATTTGAATGGTGCACATTGTAATGTTACGTATATGCCTTTTATTTACAATTTTACTTTACATTGAAAAAGCCCGTCTAAACAATTACGTGGAATAACTAATATTGGCAATGTCATTTGTGGCATTTTCCTTTAAAGATCAAAAACTATTTTGAAGGTCAATTCTACATTTTAATACTTTAAAATGATGGTTAAGAGCAATAAAAACGAGTAACTTGCATTGCATCTAAATAATTGTATAAACATTCCACTTAAATATTTCAACTTCGAATTATAGCTTTGTGTCCATAAATTTCAAATTTGCAAACGTCAACAACAGAATATAATAATTAATTTTAACAATGGTTGTTCATTTTTCTGTTGGCCTAGTAAATGTTAATATTTTAGAATTTTTATTGAGCTCAAAAAAAAAAAAAAAAAAAAAAAATTAATTTTAACTCTAATATTAGTGCTTACACTAGTGCTGAAACAGTTTAAGCAAACCAAATTTTGCCAATTTCCGTTTGAATGGAATAAACATTGGCGATCATGTTTGTCAGTCGAAAATTCTACGACCTAACTAAAGTCGGTTTTCCAAATAAAATGTTTATTCTTGGAAAATTCATCACTTTTTAAAACAGTATATGCAGTCGATAACCTCTTTCGTTGCTGCTTTTTTTTTTGATACGCACCTGTGAACAAGGCAGCCTTTAGTAACCTTAATACGATTTTTAGCTGAAGAAGGCATGTAGGTTGCCACATATAAAAATTTTGGCATATTGTATTTTTTAAATTTTAACGACAATTTATAAAATTATTTCAAAAGATGTTTAAAATATTTGATTTTAATATACATCCATACATATGTATTTATTTATGTATGTACTTAAAATAAAGACATGATTCCTAATTTTTATTACAAGCTGAAGTAAGATTGTAAGTGAATTTAAATTGTCTTACATTATTGTAAGCAGTGAATTGTAGTAGCAACAAACGACGGCGACCTGATCCTATCGGATATAACTGAGCGCAAGTGAAGGTAAGCTTATATACATATATGTATAAAAAAATTTTATATAACCTAATTTTTGCTGTTAAAATTTATATACGAGTATATTGCCGATCTAGTTGCGGTTTTTTTTTCTAATAGCGGTCACCCCTCGGCAGGCAATGGCAAACCACCGAGGGTATTTCTGCCATGAAAAAGCTTCTCATAAAATACCTCTGCTGTTCGGAGTCGGCACAAAACTGAAGGTCCCTCCATTTGTGGTAGAATATAAAGACGCACACCACAAACGGTAGGTAGTCAAGGCCTTAGTGTCAGTTAACGCTGCGAAAAGATTGCAAAACTCAATTCAATAAAATAAAACAAGCAGTTTTTCCGTGCTAATGAAAAAAGAAAAGGAGGTGGGCATATTATATGTTTTTTGCTATGCAAAATGATTAAATTATCTTTTATTTTTAATGTGTTAATTCTAGATCCTTGCATATCCACAGCGCATTTAGCTCTGAATTCGAATGTCTGCAAATTGATTTCGGCATGATATGAACCCCTAAGCGCAATTTTTTCATCATTTAAACCATCTCACGAAATGACAAATCCAAAATAAGCACCACTTCGAAAGCACAATGTGGAACATATACCAAGTTTCATGTTAATATCAATTAAAAAAACTTCTCCTGTAAAATTTTCTTTCTTTTGGTTACACTAAAATTGTGGTTAGGGCTTAATACTTATATACACGATCAATCCAAATTGCAAATAAATATGAACTTCTCGATTTGCCCTTGCCAAGCAACGGCCTCTGAGTGCGCAATTTTTAAATTTTGGTTTTGGAATTAAATTTGCTTTAAATAAAATAAATGAGGTAGATACATACGAGTAAACACACTGAATCGTGAATATGTCAAAAAATTAATCAAACTATTTATTTATGTTGTCATATGGTATATTTTATTACCTTTTAATAAAATATCTACTTATCTATCTATCTAAACAGATATATATCTATCTATACACTAGGCAGGTCAAATACGGGATCCCGGCCTTTTTCAGCTCCCGAATATCCCGGGATAAGTCTATTCAAAGACCGGAATTGTAAAAAACAAAGAATTTAATAGCCATTTAATTTTGTATCAGTCTTAAAAATTCCCCTTTCAAGGGTAAAACAAAGCCTTTAGAGAGTTCACAATCGACAAATAACACAGCTTGTTAACTACCTTAAGGCTTTGTTTTGTTCTTGTCATTATAAATGAGCTGAAGAATATCCCACTCGAGTAGAAAATGAGCCTCACTATGAAAGCGATAGAACTAACAACGAGGTGCCTGAAGTGGATAAGGCAGAAAATCTCAAAGATAAATTGGATCAAGTTTTAACGAGCAGCTCGCCACTGTCCAATAATCGAAAGGCATACAATTTATCAGAAGGCTTTGTAAAAGAAATTGATAGTTAGGATAAAGGCTAATTCCTCATTGCTTATAATCGACAATCCAACCAACAAGTGTTGAGGCGCAGCAGTGCTTCTTCTGTACCAAATATGTGCTCGTATATTTGTACTTGAAGTATAAATTATTTTGTATGTGTTTCAAATTTTACGTTTATTTCCTTTTTTCTTGAAAATATCAATAAATACATACATTGTTTGCAACAAACCGTTCTTTTGTTAAATTAGTGTTATTTTGTATACTTCTATAATACAACGATTACAGACTAGTTACATTTTTTGGCAAATTAAAAATTACGAATAAAAACTTCGTGAAATTCAGGATCCCGAGATTGTCCCGGGATTTCTTTTCAAATCTCGAAAATCCTCGGATCAACAAAATGCCCAAAATTGACATCCCTACTATACACATATTCTAAAAAGCGACGCTTAGCTTCACTAAATTACAAAAGCTACAGAGATGAATTATACATATGTATATTAAATAAAAGGTCGTGATGTGTATATTTGAAACAAAAATTGAAGATCGGTCTATAAGTTTCTGAGAAATTTCCATGGTGTAAATATAGTTTTAAAAACTAAATAACATAAAGTGAAAAATAATTCTTCATATAAGGTAAAAATAATATAATGAACGACAAATACTATTGTGAAAAAGCGTAGGTTTCTCGACATTATTTTCAGCTTATATTAAGAATTATTTTTAAGTTTTTTGTTTAATGTGTGTGTTTTTTATTTTTTTTAAACTATATTTACTTTTCACTTTTTAGTTAGATGTCCACTAAAAGCGTATTTTTTAGATTTTTAAACTATATTTATATTTTACTTTTTAGTTTCTTATGCATTCGACGCAAACACCTGTAGCGAATTTTATATTATTCAATAATTTCGGAATATTTTAAATCAATGGTTATTTACTCAATGCAAAAAATTTATAGTGAAAAAGAAGTAAGTTATTATGGAGAATACTACAACAATAAAATAATTTAAATACTGTAACAAAGCACCAGAAAACCTAGACAAAGAGCGCAACAGGAAATTAAAAATGGTTCAACAAGGCAAATAACAAGAATAAATCTGCATTGGAGTGGAGTCAATTTTTTTTGGTCTACGGGAGCGTCAGTAGAAATCCTAATAACATTTTCCATACAAAGTGCGTTGAAGAAAAGCTTCCGGCACCTGATTGATTGAACTAGTAGTGTGAGTGACAATGACTGCGAGAAAAGTTTTACTCTTCTTCAAGAGCGAACATTCAAACTTGCACGGAGTTCACAACCGTATTATTGTGTTGCAATCAATTTAGAGAGAGTGAGAGTGAAAGCATATTAAATTGTTTTTGGGAAATTAGGTATTAGAAGCAGTAGCAAATTTATGTAAGCAATCTAGTAAATATTCCTACTATCGGGAAACAGAGGCAAAAGGTCTAGACACGTTGAATCACCACTTAAATTAAATTAACTTAATACTTCGTTTGTAAATAAATATTTCTCACGACATTAAAAATTGAGTAGTGGACTGTTCGGTGGATATTTCATTTTACTTTCAGTGACATATCACAAAAAATTATATTTGTACACAGAAAATGGAGTTTGTTTTGCATACTTTGCCATTGCTACTATTCCTCTATTGAGAATCACTATCTAAAAAAACTAAACAGATATTTTGCAACCAGTATCACCAAGGCAATTTTGGATTCAGAATTTTCAAATTGAGAAAGTTGAGAAGAAATTTATAAAACTAACACTGAGTTAAAAAACAGTGCAATATAAGAGAAATCCTAGGACAAAGATTTAGCAGATGTTGAAATTCATCTTATCAGCGTCAGATACAATATTATCCTTAGCTTAATGAAAGTGCTGCATATGACAAAACGAAACTTGCTGTGTACAATTTTATTTTTTATAAATTGGGTAGTATTTACATACATACTACTTAAATAAGCCAAAAATTACTCACCTTTGGTTTTTTGGCAAATGGTCCGGTACGTGTGTCACGTATTGTTGCTATGTCAAGAATATCCATCTCGTTGTTTTGGTCAATCCAATATAAATAGAATCCTTTTGGATCCACACGCATAGTGACCGGAGTGCCTGTGCCAGAATCCTGGAATTAAATTTGGAAGGACGAAATAAATTACATTAATACAAAAATTACTTTCAGTAAGGAACATTTGTTTATACAAAAAAAAACTCGTTTCATTCTAATGGACAGTAAGGGAACCATTACTCTCTGTATTACTTATAATTATTACGGGCACTTGTTATTTATTATTTTCGCGGAAAACGCATTATTGTTAATTTTCATATCGACCTATTTATGTCTTAATGACGAAAGTACGTTTTTTTATAATTATATTAAACACTAAAAAAGCTCTTATTTAATTTTCCACGTCCACTGCGTTACCACTTAACCCAAAATTTTTGGAGAAGAATTTTGTGACAAACGGTATCAAAAGCTTTTGAAAAATCTAAAAGCGCAATTATGGTAATATCACCCTTATCAAAAAGATGGCTGTATCTGTCAGATACTAAACCATTTGATTTAATAGCACTTTTTCAAAAACTTTGCACAAGCGTGTCAAAATACTTACTGGCCGAAATTCGGCCGGGGGCACTGACTTGCTTTTTTCGCAACAAGTGTGAGAAAATCAAAGCGAAGTCAAGGAAAAATTAAAAATGGCAAAATAATAAAAAATAGCTTAATACCACTAATTGTTAGTAACATTTATATAATATATTATTTGTTCATCGCTGAGTTGTGGAAAAACGCATACTTATGAGTGAAGAAAATCTCGAATATTCCTTTTTAAATTGGCGTACTGTAGAACAATAAACTTGCCAGTTTCCACGTTTTCCCTTCGATTTTTTTATTATTTACTTTACCAGAACTATTTTGTATATTCTGTTTGCATTCCACAAAATAAGGGCAACACTTTAATTGCAATGTATCATACGCTTTTTTTCAAATAAGACACACTCTGTTCACAAATTATAGCACAAACATATTAACACTTTTGGAGAATTTATTTGTCCTGCAATTATTTAAAATTATTTTTCCATTGAAACGTCGTTAATTCTCTAACAGAGACCATCAAAAATGACTTTTTAAATATTATAAAAAAATATAAAAAAACATTTATCAAAATTATAAAAATATTTTGACATTTAAAAAAAAAAATTACAATTTTTGGACACACTGACACTTGAAACTTGCACTTACTCAAATTAAAATTTAATCAGCAAAAAAACCGTGAAAAAATTCGAAAATCACTTTACAAAAATATTTAAAGTTTAAGTGGCATTGTTTTAAATCGTTGTACAGTTTGTTAAAAGTTTAAAAAATGAGTGTTTTCTTAGAGAATGAATAATATTTTATTTGAAAAATAATTTTATTTACATACTTAGAAGAAAAATAAAGTGGCCAAATCTGTCAATATATGCTTGAATTTGTGTACTAAGTAATTTGCCTTATACTCAAGGGAAAAGAACAGAGCGTAGTGTTTTTATCAATAAAATGAACAGTTACAGTAATGTTATTACTGAAGTTGTTAGAAAAAGTCTAGCCCTTGGTTGTGAAACATACTGCAAATGCATATTACAATTGGCTTCTTTCTTCTGATTCTAAATCATTCTACGCTTTTAGTATCAAGTTTTGAGAGAAAGTTTTAATTTTATAAACGCCGCACTGTGACAACATGCGCACAAATTTCAGCACCTCAGGCTATTCCACCAAACCCAACACCTGGTGGCCTTTAGCTATTATCCGGACTAGTTGATGGTTGATTTTATCCACCTTTTTGGTGATTGGCTGCTTTGATATAGAATTTGTAATTACCAGTTGCTGCGACTCCCTCTGCGAAAGGTGAACATTTTGTGGTGATGGCTGCATTTGACGTCATATGGACAAAATAATAGTTTATTTAAATAGCGAACTAGTTAACTTAGTACATCCAGTGAACTAGTCCAATGAACGAAATAGTTCGTGAACGACACAACTCTACCGTATACCACCAAATCAAGTCTAATCGGTTTTCCGCTAATCATTCGGACGAAACAGTTAATTAATAGTTCACTTATCAGAATCAATAAATTTTCAACCCACTTTTTTTTTCATGCCCATAAATAGTAATAAGTTCAAAGTACATGCAAGTACATATGTATTTCTAGACGAACTTTTTAGGAACCATACCACTTTGATATCTCGTCGTATAAACATAAAGTTTAACTGATAACTTTTTCGGACACACATGTTTTATTAAGGTATTGACTTAACAAAAATTTAAAATTAATGTAAAATATAATATGCCCACTGGACATCTGTAATCCAATTAATATAGGCAGAAACAGCTGTATAAGCTGTTGGACGCGCATTGAATCCACAAGGCAAATAGCCCCATGACGTGATTCCGATCAACTCAGATCCTCCAATACTTTCGTACACCAATGGGCTTCCACCATCTCCAAAGCAAGCTGACGTTTTGGCGCAAATTTGATTAGCTCCTAAAGGGGCATCCTCTGGCAATTCCTCGCGACACTTGTCCAAATCTACTACTTGGGTTTGGACAAGCTGCAATTTTTTTGCAAACACTTGCCCTTGTGGACTTGTTAGACCCCAACCATATGCCACAGCCATTATATTAGTGTAATTTTCATTTAGACTAGGTAAAATAATTGAACTGACTTTAGCATTGTATTCAAACGCTGGCTCAACATGCAGAAGCGCAATATCAGGTGAATCTTCTGAACTCGGATTGAATTCCTTGTGGCTAAAGGCGAAATCTATATAACGAACTTGCGCACTCGTTAGATCCGAACGATCCTGCAGGCCGGCGTAGACTGGTAAGCCGAGTATATCCCCATTTGATTCTTTCAATTCTGCTAAACAATGTGCAGCGGTCAACACCCATTCCTTGCCAACGATGACACCGCCACAGACGTGTGCATAGGCAATTAACGAGACACTGAGCGAAACTAGATATGAAGTCGATTCCGACGTAGACGCTTCTTCGCCGCCAACCATGCGACCTTCTGGTTGAACATTTTTGTGTGATGCAAATGCTGAGCCGAGCAGCAAACAAACGAATAAAAAGAACTTCATCGCTACACGCGCCAATCTCAATGACTGCTTGTGGCCCTAGGCTATCGTATCGGCTTTTATATGTATTAACAGTTTTTTGATAAGAAACTGCTGCAAAAATATACAACTAAGAGCGCATGGTTGCATTTTTCTAATCGTTCACTGCAAATAAACTTCGATAATTGTCGTATTTATTACTAACTTCATATTCCACAAATAGTTAAAAAAAAAGCTGATCAGCTTTGTTTTCTTAATTTATTAGTAAACCGAAAGCGAAGATGTTTCGGCAAATTTTACTCATAGAAATTTTTGAAAATTAAGAAAAATGTGAGAGCAGACAGATGTTAAAAAGTTTGCGAGAAACTGACGACTCGCTCAACTTGGAAGACAAGGTTTTTATCAACATTTTCGCCAAAAAAAAATGATTTGACAATAGCCTTTGCACATAAAATTTTATTTCTGTCAAAAGCGAACTGTATTGTTTTATTTGCCCATAGACAGCCATTAGACACTTTATGCGATAGTATTTTTTTCGGGTGTGTGGGTACGCAATGATTTGTGGACGCATTTAAACAAACACAACTTTTGCTGCTCACAATAATAATAAGAATAACGCTTAAGAACATCGCTGCCACAATTAAGAAAATATCTCGTGATTTCTTGGGTGTGTATGAGCACTGCGTCGGGCAGTAGTTTTTGACGTGATCCAAGTATCGCGATATTTATTGAACGTGTAGCATCCAAAATTAATGGATCGTGCTATGGATCGCAAAATATTTAGAGCATTGTTGTTGGTTCCCAGTTCTTAGTTGACACCACCATCACGAATCGAATCAACATGAATCCCCGTACACAATTTTGGAAGCGATTCACCTCATTTGTAGTTGATTCAATCTAAATCACCATGCCAATCACGAAAAAATCGATGCCGTTTCTAATTTTAATCGAAGATTTATCGGAAATAGCTGCCAAAACCAATACAGCTATCATATCAACAATACAATATATGTATATGTAAATACTTTTTTTAACCTGTTTTGTCTATTTAACTCATCGCCGACTTTAAATCGGAAATCATGTCGGAAAGCATGTCAGCTGACGGTATCTATCTTATGGGATTTTCATTTTAAATAAAACCAACCACAACATTCGTCTTAATCGTTGTTTGTACTACATTCAATTTGACATGCCTATACGGCCGGGCAGGTTCCCCGTCGCTGGGTAATTGAACCATAAAATCTGGTTAAACATGCCGTAAAATAAATGAGTTTCGGGAAAAACAAAAGTTGTATTCTAGCGGGCAGTGTGTTTAAATAAAAAGGCATATTTTTATACAAAAAATTTTAATCAATCTCGCAGATTTGTTCTTTATTCTTTATAAACAATTAACCCTCATATGTTGTATGAATAAATAATATAAAAATCTTTCTACTATTTACGCTGGTGCCTCCTATAGATTGTTCAAAGTCACAACTTTCGCAAAGTTTTGTCATCTCAAAAATTTTGCAAATGTTTCTTATCAACATGTTGGTTATGGGTGCGAAAATTGTCTTTTATGGGTGCGAAAATTAGTTGTCAAAAACTTAATCACTTAACTGTCTAGACGCACGCCAGTTATTATGAAATTTTGTTGGGAACATGAAGTTTACATATTTGGCATGCGTGCTATAACTCGATACGGTCGGGGTTCGAAACTTAGCCAGGGCAAGTAACCTCTTAATCATTGAAAACAAATTTTTTTTTCTCCCCTCGGCGGCCTTTGAGGGTATTTCTGCCATGTACGGCACAAAACAACGCAATTGTTAGGAAACGCTCGGCCAAACACTGAGCTATATAAAATAAGTGCCAAATTATTATTATGTATACTAACATACATATGTATGTGCTACGATAATATAAGAGGTACGCTTTGATTTCCAAAGGAGAGTATAAATTAATCAAAGCATTTGTTAAGTTATACAATTACTTAGTCTCCTTACAAAATTGGTTAGTTTTGTTTATTTAGTTAAAAATAGACTGTGAATGGAAAACAATTTTTTTTTATTTTTTCAAAATATACAATTTCAAAAATATTAGGTATCTCGACATAAGCCTAAACAACAAATTTTTTAGACTTAATAATCTTATAATTATATATGTACATATGTATGACCCAATATCATAAATACTACGATCAAAAATACTACATAAAGGGATATACCCGTTGCAATTTGCCAACCGTTTTATTTGATATGCGCTGTACCACATATATTTTTTAATTTCAAAATGGAAATCTTTTATTTTTTTAAATGTATACTGTAGTATTAATATTTGATTCCTTTAGTAATTTTTTTCATGTTTTGCGAGCTTTGAAGTGATTGAGACGAGACAACTTACTCTTTTGCTGTTGCACAACTTTTGGGAAAAAATTATTTTGCGTATAAAGACATTTCAGTTCTTTGCAGGTTATACAAAAACCGACCAAAAGTAGTTTTGAACTAATAGCAATAGTGCGGAATGAAATTCTTAAGCTAAAAATTTAACGGCTTTAACATCACTGGAAAAAATATTTTTTTTCTAATCGGACTTAAGATATTTAAGCGCCTTAGGATACAGAACACCCTCCATGCAATAACTCATTTCTCTCTTAACTCGATTTAAGATACTCTTCACAATGACTCAAATTTATATGTTTCTATATATGTTTGTATGTACTTTTTATAACTTTTGATAAGCTTGCAAGGGCTACTATGGCGTGTAGAAAAGCAGCATTTGGCCGGTTCTTAACAACAATAAACTTTTTTCTATTACTACCTAATCGTGTTTAGTTTATTACTGTCGTAAATCTTCTAACCGTAACAAATTCCTTTATATTCAGACCGGGATAATCAGTCACTGATTCGTGTTTTTTTTTTTGCTTAAATAGTTTGATAAGTTAATATAATCTATTCGTTTTCATTATAGATTTAATAATCCGTATATATACCGAAATACCATTTGAAGTGATTAGTTCTTATTTCGCCAGCATGAAAGTCTTCTTTCTGTTAACCTTATTTGTGTACGCCAACGCGTCAAAACTCATCGACAACCTCAAGAATATCGTTCCCAGTTTCGCAACTGGCTATGTCATTCTGGGTGAAGATGCTGTTCCAAATTCTGCCCCATACATTGTGTCTTTGAGCACCAAATCAGCAAGCCACTCTCACATGTGTGGAGGCACCCTCATTAGCAAGGATTGGGTTTTGACTGCCGCACACTGCATCAGTAACCCCATTGGTATGGGGGTTGTTGCTGGTCTATATAAGCGTCTTGAAATTGATGAGAAAACTCAATCACGTGTTGTCGATTTCGGTGTTGTGCACGAAAGATATCCTGGTAAAGTTGGACCATACGATATTGCTATTTTGCACGTATCCAAACCGTTTGTATTTAATCTATGGGTAAAGCCTGCACTTTTGCCATCTCGCCACGAAATCCATAGCGGAGAGACTCATCTCTATGGCTGGGGTCAAACAAAAGCATTTATATTCACTGGAGCCAGGACTCTGCAAACCGTTAAAACTGCGATCCTTGAATGGAATCAGTGCAAGGAAATTCTTCCCGTAAATTCTTCTCTTCATGGAACCAATCTCTGTTCAGATTCTTTTCAGAAGAGCATCTCCGCATGCAACGGTGACTCTGGTGGACCTCTGGTTAAGGAATATGCTGGAACTTCATCTGAACTAGTCGGTATAGTTTCCTGGGGATTTATACCATGTGGCTATGCCAAAATGCCGTCAATATACACACGAGTTTCGGCGTACATCGATTGGATTGCCAAAGTTCAGAGCGCCTATTATGCAATTCACTAAGTGATTTTTGGGTATAATAATAAAAACAAAACATTAAGAGAACAAAATAAAATAAAAAACTCGCTTAGTTAACTCATTCTTGTTTTATTGTGCAAAGAGTGTTGTGTTCGTAAACTCGCAGCCGTGCTCTGACGCTACGTTCTTACATACAAAATTCACTGCAAAAACAAAAAATTTGAAAGTTTTAATTGTGACAACCCCAAAACTGGTGGTTTTAAATCCAAACCAATTAACAAGCTTTTACATAATGTTGCATTATAAAAAAACGAAGTACAGAGATTTTATTTTAAACATTCAAGCTTTTATGGAATGTACCATATATGTATAGGAAAAAAAGGAAAAATAAAGAGTGCTTATAATCGATCTTTTGCATACTCTCTAGCAACGCAGATAGCATAAATAGCATAATTGGATAAATATGTAATTTATTGTGTTCCCGGTGCAGGGCCGACCTAACGTATTTTCCAATACACATGCAAAAGATACAATAAAAGCCAACACATTTGCCTAATATCGATATTCATATAACATATTTTGCGTTAAATATAGTAGTATTTCATTAAAAACCGACAACTTCCTAAAGAATAACATTATAATGAATTTCAAGTAGAGTAAAGGGAAAATTGTTAGTTTGTTAGTATGCGTTAGATTTGCCTTTATTATCAAAGCACATTTAATATATTGTTGTAGATACCAAAACTAAGCAAAAAAGGTGTTTTTTCTGTTCAACCAAATAATATAAATGCCTTTTTTCCATTTCCAGGTAAAATTATCAGCGGTAAGATATTATTCAGTGCTTCTTTTCGACGTATAGCCTTAACTGGCTCTTATTTCTCGAAAAAGCGCTTAACCGGCCTTCGGTTTAAAATGCAGGGATAGTTTTAAAATATTCCTAAGTGGAAGATTCAATCATCTTTTGTATCTTGCTATAACTCCAAAAAAACAAATATGGTGTTATTTTTTGTGACACGAAAGTCAGACCATTTTTTGAATTCATATAGGTTTTATGACGTTAATTTAAGTTATGAAGCGTGTTTTTTTTAGACGTGTGGTTTTCAATGAGGCAGTACTTATTTCTGAGTTGGTCTTTTTGACAGCTGTTACTTCATTTATACTCAGTTTTGTTTGAAGATGTCTTGAAAGAGAATATTGCTGCAAAAAGTGGTCGAAAATTTGGCATCTCGGCAGGAATTTATTCGAGCCAGCCGTGGCGGTCACTTGCCCGATATCATTTTTAAAACATAATGGCAAACCCTTATCTTTATAATAAAGCTAAATTCTTGGCCATAGCAATAAATTATATGCGTTTTATTTCTTTATAAAAACCACATAAGAGTTCTCTTGACATCTCTCCGAAGCGACAATAATCACAAATGTACCTTCATCACTATATGAAGAACAATTGAAGTAGCAACATTCCAGACGGTGGACTTCCCCTTATTCACGATTAGGAGAAGGTATACACTAAGATCCTGATTTATTCGCAGATCAAATAAAATAGCAACGGGTATACCTAAGTCGGAACCCTTGCGACGAAATTTGTTCATCAGTTCATTGTTGAACAACTGAGAGCAGAGTGTCCAACATTCCGGGAATGAAACGTTTTTTGGTTGTGTTTTTTACCGACCATGTTCAATCATTTTCGGTTCTTTATGTAGCACATGGAGATGCCCCGAGTCCGTCACCAACGGATGACTCTATCGACCTATCGAAGATATGGAAGCTACGGTATATTCATTTTTAGTTAACGATTGGTTATGCTTTATACAATACCAAGGCATGAAACCGAAAGGGAAAATACTGAAATACTGTCGAGTGTAGACTACAACGGACCACGGCGGATAATAAATATTTTCGTCACTTGACAATGGCAGCCACCTGTTACGTGTTCCGAACAGAATGCGTTGGCGTGAATTTAGGTTATAGCACGACTATGTGGACCACCTAAGAGCTGCTGAAACTATAAACCGATTTCTACAAAACTTCTTTTTCAGTAGATTAAGAAACTTTCTGAAAGGGTTTATAAAATTCTGCATATATTCTTTCTGCAACTGAGAGCCGAAACGGAACAAGTGCGAATTCGACTATGTCAGAAGTACGTTCTCGTGACACCCGGTAATTGAGGCAATAGATAGTTTGACTTTGAACTTTACCAAATTCAAATCGGCAGCATTTTGTGCAATGAAGCAAGGGATTGGAATACCCTGTTCTCAATGCAGTGACAAATTTTGCGCATATGGAGTTAATCTATGCTTTCTCACTTCGATACCTGAGTGGAAATTAGTTGTTGGTAGTACTTCAAGATGACGATGAGAAATTTCATACGAACGCCTGGCGAAACGAAACCATTCGACACAAAGAGTCAGCGAGTGCAAAATGGAAAGTACGATTTGATGCGGTTCATAACAAACCAGTCTTACGAGTATACTAAGAGGGGCGACTGACCCTTTTCGACTCCTCACGCCAAGGACGGGCTAGCCACTGCATTCAAAACAAATGGGTCTGTTTTTCTCGATTAATAAATATCAATGAAAGGGTATTAGTTAGCGATATTGCTAATTTTATTAAATGTTCGTATTATAAATAATTTGAAACTGTACAAGTACATGTAACATATTTTATTCATTATACTTTTATATGTTCTTATTGATGCGATGGATTGTTGCGGTTACCACTAAGCGCCTAAGTTTACTGCTTTGCCATTTCATATCGTTGCTTCTTCGTCTTTCCACTCTCCGCCTCCTCGCAACGCCTTTCTTTTTTTTACAATCTAACGCGATTGTGTTCGTGACCGTCATTTATAGTAAACTATATTTGTTGTTGGCATGTCAGCAGAGCTTTCGCTTAGCAAACCTCTAGCAGCCGGTTCGAATCTCACTCAAAGTAATGATTTTTATTTTTTTCATATATAGATATTGTAATAAGTATAAGTGTGTCCTGGGCATTATTTCAGTTATGTTACAGTCAATGTACAAACGTAGTACTTTAATATTGTCTACCTTTGTAAACACAATACTGATCAGCAAAAAAGAACGTAAAAACTTGAAGACGGCAATAAAGAACATATTTCCTTTTTTATTGGTTATATCCACACGTGTTTTTTTAATATACTTGAAATATAGTACAGATATAGATGATTTTTTTTTTTGTTTTCAATAGGGAGCCAATAATTGCATATAAAGAGAACAGAAGTTGTATTAGTCGCATGTTCCCTTGCGACTATTCCCGGACTCGTCCTAGACTAATCGCATTTTTTGCAGACTAGTACTTGCACTATCTGCAAAAACTTGATAATCGAATTAATAAATGCTTGTTGGTAATTATAATTGAACAATTTAGATAGCGCTCTGAGCACACTTTGAATAGAATCACAAATCATAACACACTTTTAGGATGATAAACGTTTATGTTTGGATGTATGTATGTATTCCGTAGACGAAATAAAGAAAGCTACATACTAACGAACATTTTTCGAAATATGTTTCCTTTTATTATATTTAAGTAGTTAATACAAATAATACAAAATAACTTTTATTACTTAAATAACAACTAAATTAACTTTTTGCTTCAGATGATCTGACCACTTTGTAGAAGTACGGAAGTAAAGAAAAACATCCAAACTAAGATAAATTTCCGATCCAAAATGAAATCTCGTATCTTTATCTCGTAAAATTAATGTATATGAGTCTTTAAAGGGTGATGCGCCTTTCGAACCATTTATCAACTATTTATGTGATCATGGAATTTAATTCAGGGGAATTTAACTGAAGATTTGCAGCCAAACTTGTCCTTCGCGACAAAATTCGGCATGAAAGCAAAGCGTTTTGCCACTGTAAATGAAGCTTACAGGATATCCGGAAAAATTAATTTCAAAAAAGGATCGTTTGCAGAAGTACTTTGAAGAAAATACAAGTTTGGTGTAAAAAAAATAGAGAAATAGAAGAAGTTATGAGAAATCTTTTTTTTAGTACTTTATAATTTTTTTGATAAAACTAATATTTTGCGAGCTTACACCTTGCATAACTCTTGAAGAAAAACTAATTTTATTATTAGATTTTCTATAACATACTTAATTTTCATAAAAATCTAAAAAAAAAAATTCGATGAAATAGTATGGAATGCCTCAAGAATTATAGAATACAAGATTGCGACGATCGAGCTGAGAGCAAAAATCAGTGACGCAATAGTATCCTCAGAATGGGAGAGGAATGATTTAAATGAATTTTTTACCGTCATATGCTCATACTTCTCGCCTCGCCACTCATGTTTGCAAACAAGTAACATCGTTTGAAGGCGACTTATTGCATGAAAAGGCTATTACTACGACATCGAATGGAAAAATTATGTCAAATCGATAAAGAGCGGTCTAGCTGTTCTACGATAATAATAATAATCTCAACGGTTTTATCCCTCCATAGCCGCGCGACCGACGCGAGGGGCGCATCCGCATGACGCACCGATATATAAAAAAAAAATTTGTTTTGTTTTCATATATGTATGTTGCGCCGAGTCATGAAAGGCAGAGGTTTGTTAAGTGTCGAGATCTAAAACTGTTCAGCTACAGAACAAATGCTCATCAGCTGATCGAATAGTAATATATGTATGTATATCTATGTATGTATTAATTATTGAGAGGATTGAGTATAGTTTTCTTTATGTAAAAAAGTGAGTCTGAAATATCAAAAGAACCGAAATGAGTGTTAAAATCCTGACACAAACTACGGAGTGGCTCATTTAACTCAAAATTACTTTTACATGGCTTCAGAGAGAGAGACCGGAAATGTCTTGAAATTCTGGAGGGAACGTTTAGTTTTATTTCGCTAAGAAGAGATGGGCTAGAGATCAAGCCTGTCAGTAACTTGACCAAAAATACAATGCAATATCGCAACCTTTGTTTCAACCGACGGTGGAAATACCTCATACATATATACAAATGTACATACGTATATATGAGCGCAAAGCCTTAAAGAAGCCATGAAGAAAAATTAAATAACCAATTTTTCATTTGCGAAATGACTTGGCATCGAATCATTCATTTTTCGAGTGCTCTCTATTAGATTTTTGTTAAACTCTGCGCAGATCTAAATACTCGTATGTTTATATGCGTACTTTATTTACCTTACCTACTCTCATTCATAAATTATTGCCCACAACTAACATAGTTACGACCTTGCTATATCAAGTACTTATGACTCGTCAATTTAACCACCTTTAAATGTAAATACACTCAAACCAACGAGATCAAGGGAAATTGATAAAACCATAAAACAATTGATTATCAGGTTCAACAGTGATAAACTCAAGTAGTTTAACCCAAAAAACGATACAAAAGCATATCACAAAAATGTTCGCGTTATCGCAGGCTTATTTTTGAAACCAATGGTGCCAACAATTTTGTATAAATACAACGGTTTAATTAAAGAAAATCAAACTATCAAACATTTCAATCAAATATTCAACATTATCGCTTTGGTCAAGCCAAGCTGCAATTTAAGACGCCATGGACAACCCGTTTTCGCAGCTGTAGGGACTTTCTTTGGCTGTGAGGTGAGGCTCCTTAAATCGTCTCATTGAAAACAGGATCTCACTTTGCGCTGGCTCTATAATCTACGAATTGGCTGTTGATCTACGCTCTCTAAATGACTCAAGTATTTCTGTCCAGAGCACAGTGAAATACTTAGGAATAAACCTTGATAAGTTTCTATACTTCAATCATCACATAAATAAGCAATTGAAGCGGGCCCCAAACGCATTCTTTTTACATAAAAAATTATTCTATTCACGACACGAATCGGCAAGAGTCAAGATGATCATGTACCAATGCTTAATACGACCTTTAATCACATACGCCGTTCCCATATGGTTCAACATATCTCCATCCTACATGGAAAAAATTAGAATATTTGAACGCAAATGTCTCAGAGTATGCACCTCTCTTTACAGAACACCACAAAGTGAATACACAAAATATTATTCTAATAGTCACCTCTTTAAAATATCCAAAGTTCACAGAATAGATAATTACATGATTAATCTTATAAGGAATCACATAAATAGATGCCTGAACCGCGATATTAATAATATCATAAATGGACCATTCTAAATTAACGAAGTGTAAGAAACTCACTGGATGTAAGACTTATCCCGCCCGAGGCATTTGTATACCTTGATAAAAACAAATTGGTACAGAACGATGTGGCTCTACCAATATTGTACCATAGATACCGCAGAGCTACAGATAAATCTATTAAATCCTCTCAACCTGTAGAAACCGAACTTCGGTTCGATATGAGTATACCTTTCAAAGATATTAAAGCTTTAGAAGATCTTAAAGCTCTGAAATTTTGGTGGCAACAGGACTAACCTAAATACGTAATATTAAGTTTTTAATTTGCATCGGCTGTTTTATCTTATACCCCATAAATATGTTATTTCTATAATGTTTTTTTGTATTTTTTCATTATACTCCTAAAATATAATCTATATTTGTATTTATTAATGATTAATGTACAAACTTTCTTAGAAATAATTATTACCACAAACGTATACAATTTATGTTAATCACAGCTGCTGAGGGCTCAACTTGGGACATTGCATCTTATATTTACGCTTTAAATTTATTAATCTTGTTTATTTAGATTTAAAAAAAAAATTATGTTCGAAATCAAATTTACAAATAAACACTAAAAAAAAAATGATGGATCTTTGTGCGTAAGTCCGTAATGTTAACCAGAAAATTCCAGTACATCGTGCATGAAGCTATTGGTGTGTGGTTTGTTCTAAAGACTTTGGTCTCATTCGCATTTCTGAAAAATTATATTTGGTAACCAAGTCCTTTACCGAAGAATTATAAGTAAAGTGTCACAACAAACAAGGAAATAATTAAAAGCCGTTTTGATAAACATACATACCATACTCAAGACTGTTGATGGAATCAAAGATCTTGGAGTTATATTTTTTTTAACTTGTTTAATTATTATTTAAACACAACATAATGGTAATACAAATATTTAAATCCAATTTGTTTTTGGATATCCTTAACGTTAATAAAAGTTATGTTAGAACAAATTATTTGGTTTATCCATGACACAAATTGGTCTGTGTTTTAGTCAGCAGTGTTATTAAAATTTTCAAAAGTCCGAAAATGCCAGCATTCGTAAAAACTATGCAGTGTCATCATCGTTTTCAACAAAGACCTAATAAAAATAAATAAACTGCTTGTGGGATGTCTTAAAAGGATTTGCTTTTACCGCGTGAACTGACAATATTTCCCTTTAATTTCTTTTCGCTTTTGGGATTCCGATGCTGTAAAAGCAAACATTGACTTTACTTTATCGAAAATTCCTTCGAAACTACCTTTTATTTTTATCATGGTATAACTGATCTCACCATATCACACAAATGTCAATTTTTCAAAGTAAATTAAAGAGTATGTATGTATGTATGCCCACTAGTTACAAAAAAAACATCGTAAGTTAACAGCTTTTAAAAAGGATTGTCTTTCTTATTTCATATCAGTATATGTGCCGGGCAAATAAAAAGAGGAATCCGAGCATATGTTGCATTGATATTCCTGAAATAAAAAACTAATTAATAAAGCAGAAAAATATGACAAAAAATTAATAGAACCTCTCAAGCTGACATATCTGCATCTTGCCCTCAGTAATAAATAACTAATTAATAAAGCAGAAATATATGACAAAAAATTTATAGAACCTCTTAAGCTGACATATCTGCATCTTGCCCTCAGTTTTGTTAAAGTGAGTTAAAGATCAAAGGACTGTTGTTACCATATTTAAGAGACGATAAAAATGCGAGGAGTATTTCAAAATATAAGTTACGCAAAAAATAAATTGAGTGAAAGGGTAATATGGCATGAGTCACAGTTTTACTCTCAGCTGCAGCAAAGAAAAAATCAAATAAAATACAGGCACGAAATTCCGATCCTGTGGAGATTTACCAAGCATGTACACATTCATATATTCATTTGAGCTCTGCTTACGCGAATTGATGTGCTTTTGCTTGTCCTTTTTTCTGCACAAAACCTAAAACAAATGTGAACCATTGATTCTCTATATTTAAATAAAAAAAAATATAATATGCTTACTATGAGTAAAGTTTTCTGCAATCCGAACGTCTTGCGATATATCCGTGAAAGTTTATTTATGAAATTAAGGAGTTGGGAAAAATTATTTTATTGAATAAAAAAAATATCCAATACACTGTTGTACAGGCTTTTTTCATTATTATTTTCCAGTTAATATTTGTTGAAAGTTAATGAAACGTATATGAAAATATTAAATAAATAAATTTTTAATAAACATTTTATGTACAATATTTCTCTACCACACATCCATTGTCAGGATAAAGAACTGTATTAGAAACAATGATAAATGTTGCCTTAGTTTAAGGAAAATTTTGTAACTTTTCAGTGCTTGAGTTTCTTCCTAAAATACATTGGTTTTTAGTATACCCGCTCATAGACGCAAAAACAATTACACAGTCATATGTAAACAGCGGCACATCCCCGAATCTTTGTTGTATCGGTTGTATATGGAAGATGGAAAAACAAAAAATTACTCGGCGAGCATAGTACCAAATGTAACAGGTTGGGTTAGTAACCAAATTCTTATTAGTTCGCTTCATGGAAAAAGTGTTGAAGGAAAGGACAAGTTGTTAAAAAAAAACATATATTTATAAGAAAAGTGCTAAAGATAATAATATGTATTCCAATGTAAGAAGTAATTTAATCTAATAAGACCTCATTCCTAATCAACTCATAACTCATTTTGATTTACAACAGAAAAACACACATTTCTTAAATGCGTTATAAATCATATGAGAAAAAATGGTTAAATCTTACATTTGTATATTTTAAAGCCGACTAGACGTTATTGTCTGGCTAATCAATAATTACAATGTTAATGGTACACACTTCAATGCTGATAAGCAGATAGTGATGTTTGATAGACAATTAATGCTTGTAAACCAATATCTAAAACCGTATAAATAGTCCAGCAAACTTGAACAGAAATCAAACCAACTTCAACAATATTTCTAAAATGAAGATATTTTTATTATTCGCCCTGGCTATAGCCAGCGTTAGTGCCGCCAATTTGAACGCTATCGCACAACCCGCCTTCGCCACAGGACGCATTATCAATGGATATGAGGCTGAAAAGGGTGAGGCCCCGTACATCGTCTCATTGAAGACGAGCTCTCACTTCTGCGCTGGTTCGATCATCAATGAAAATTGGGTCCTCACCGCTGCTCATTGTCTGATCTATGACAGTTTCGATGTGGTCGCTGGTCTACACTCACGCAACGATGAATCTGATGTGCAGGTCCGTAAAGTTACCAGCAAATCCCAATACATCGTACATGAAGGCTATGGTGGTGGCGTTGGACCCAATGACATTGGTCTCATCAATATTCCTGATGGATTCGATTTGAATGCGCTTACACGCGATGGAGTAGCTCCAGTTGGCAAGGTCGCATTGCCATCAGGCAAATATGAGACTATTGGCGATGGCAAACTCTTTGGTTGGGGACGTGACAATTCTGGTGCCTTACCTAACGTGCTTCAGACCTTGGACGCTAACATTATCGGCTACTCTGAGTGCAAGTCTGCTCTACCATTCTTGGCGCCCATCAAAAATGTTAACATTTGTTCATACACCTCTGGTACCACCGATGGTGCCTGCAATGGAGATTCTGGTGGCCCTTTGGTACGTAACACCGCTGCTGGCGTCGAACAGGTTGGTATTGTGTCATGGGGCTATACACCCTGTGCCACTACCAAATATCCTTCGGTCTACACTAGTGTTAGCGCTTATCAAAAATGGATCAACGATAAAATTAGCGCCTAATACCCTGCTGTGCTTGATTCGATGGACCAGAAAAATTTTAATGTACTTATATATTGATTACCAATAAAATTTAGAGACAATTGCAAATAACTACGATTCTTTAAATTGCATGAGTTGGAATGTAGTATATGTTTTGAAAACAATTAAATAACAAAAACATATATTCCAATGTGTACTTACATCATCCCATTTGATGAACTTCTCCCCATCTTGCAGAGCTTTCGGCACTTCTACTGGCCCAATGGACACATATGTCGACGTGGCCAGCATGATGGATTTACTTTATTTTTATTTCTATCTGATGAACACTAATGTGTTTGCAATTTGGTCCGTTTTCAAATTTCATGCAGCGTTTTCATGGTCAGCTTTCTCAGGCGCAGGATCGTGCATTTTCGATTTAGTTGAAATTTTTTCATTGCATCCCTCAATACCTTTTACGAGGAATCAACATATGCATACAAGTTTTATCGATAACTATTTACTAGGTTTTTGCGAGCACTACTTCGAAGTACCAGATATTTACCGTAAGCCACTAATGATGGCATCGTAGAACTGGTTGTGAAACGACTAGATTTGCTTTAAGATGTACATATGTGTCCATTGGTGAAATTTTCTTAGCAATTTCTTGGTTGTATCCAGTAAGACTCATAACTGATGATTCATTTGCTTAATGATGGTCACCTGAAATGAAACATGTATGTATGTTAAAATAATTTGCATTACAAAGTGAAATAAGTGGAATATAAAATAAAAGTCAAACCTAAAGAAATTGCATGTTCCACCCTTCAAATTCGCTCGTAGAGTAGGTATTTAAGTACCCATGGTTTATTCATTTAAGGGTCAGCAATGGGATTATAACTTTCGCGATTGAAAGAATAAGTTAAAGCAAAAATGTTATTCTTATTTTCTGGCGACTTCCAAAAATTTCAGTATTTTATACCCTGCCGCTAAAAATTATCTAGTCTTAATTTATGTTTTTATACCGGCCGGAATGGACGTTGTGCAGCGACGGCAGCTTAGGAATACGAATTCCTTGCACTCCTCCAAATTTTGAGCAACTATAAATTTAAGTTTTTTATCATTTTTCTGTTATTGTTGTATATAATTTACCTACTTATTACAATGGTTTTTGTTTTAATATTTTACAAACAAAATAAAAAGATGAATAAGCATTTCGCGTAAATTTTAGATTTATTAAGAGAGTAGGCCTTTACTTTTTACTCAAGCGCACTCGAACATGGTCTTTAGAGAATTAGCGAAAAAGAAGTCTGCAAAAAATATTTTATAATGAAAATTTGTTTGAAATATTTTCTAAAATTACCACTTGTATATTCAACAATCTCAACTTAATTTCAAAATTATTTCTACACATACATAGGTACGCGAAATTTTAATCACACCTTTTTTAAGGTAATAATAATAATTAATAATTTACGCTTAATCCCCATGATTAATTACTTTGATTATTTTAATAATTTGGCAAGCTTAAAAAATGTATAATTTTTTTGAAATCGGGGTTTTATTTATTTATTTATTCAATTAAGGCAAAACAATACAAGTATAACACTTAAATACGCAAGAGGATGTAGCTGGTAGGGAAAAAAATTCAAGTTTTATATTTTTGGTTATTTACAAAAAATCTCAATAGTAAATATATATTCTTCAAACGGACTCCTTCTTTTTATTTTCCCGTTTTCATTACCAAATTTTTAGATTTGT
Organism: Philophylla caesio; assembly: GCA_963971545.1. NCBI lineage: Eukaryota > Metazoa > Arthropoda > Insecta > Diptera > Tephritidae > Philophylla > Philophylla caesio. The sequence continues at coordinate 57,384,169 of OZ020609.1, read as the reverse complement.
TTATTCCTATTTAAGTAAACAAAATTTACTTAATCCATTTTGAAGAGACAAACTATTTTGCATTGTTTATCGAAAACTTCTGTTTACTGAGGGCAAACTTTGTTATTATTGAAAATCAGCATGAAAAGAAAAAAGCTGATTTGAAAATATTAATATAATTCACCTTCAATTGGATACATGAATTTGATACATTAAAAATTCTAATGGTATACATGTAGAACTCGACAGAAGACCACTTAACACCTTACGCAAAAATAAGAAAACAAAATTTTGGTATTTTAAAAAAGAATATTTATATTTTAATAAGCAACTCTGTTTTATTCTATTTTTTTTTTTAAACACACATATAAGTATGTATGATATATACATATCTATACATTTATATACTTTTTCCCAATAGACAACAAACAAAGTTACATAAAACTCATTCTGGAAACGAAAGATAACTAAAAACAAGTAAAACAAGAAAAAAAAAAAGCTGTCTTCGGCTATGCCGAAGGCTTCTACATTTCATGAATGGAAAAAATTGTAAAAACCCTGCTATTTTATTCAAATTTCAAATCGGATATTATCTTACTTATCGGACTTATATTTTTGCGAAATTTAAAGTCTCCAGCTGAATAATGACAAAGTTTTGGCCAAAAATGCAATATATGAACCGTCGGTTGTATGACAGCTATATGTTCTATATATCCGATTTTAATTATTTTCACTGCTAAAATAGTTGTCCTAATAGCTATTAGTTTTGCAAAATTTCAGACTTAAGCTGATGAAAGAAGGAGTTTTGGCTGAAAATGCAATATCTGAACAATCGGTTGTACGGCAGCTATATGTTCTATTTATCCGATTGTAATGATTTTCACTGCTAAAATAGTTCTCATAATAGATATTCTTTGTGCAAAATTTCTAGACTTTAGCTGCTTAAATTGAGGGTTTTTCGTCCTAAATTAAATTTCTGAACAATCAGTTGTATGGGAGCCGTAAGTGATATATCTTTGAGGGCAGGCGCAAGTATATAACAGTGACCAGCACTCTGACATACACTGTGCACACAAAGAAATAAAAGTCTCAGAGTCTTGTTTCCTCTGACCAGGCTAGTTTAAGTTGCTCCTTGATCGGGTTTCATAAATAATACCGGGCCGTTAGAATATGGCGCCAAGTACCTTCCCATATGCATTCATTTTTTTAATTTTTTCTTTAAATTACAGCCAAAAAACATCCGAAGTTTACTTTTGCGCCACCTGTTACATATATAGAGGCACTAGTACAAGGAGTACCAGATACAAGTTTTTGCAATGGACCTCAAACAAGAAAGAATTCATTTGCCAAAGTACTACGTATCGCATAGCATTTGGAGTATTAAATTAAATTACTAAATTAAGTGTTCTCTTCGTCAGTATATAGCATAAAAGCCCGTTTAATGAAAGATCTTTATGCAAATTAAATTTAATTTTCTTTCTCTTTTAGGTGCTCATCAGCCTTTGACATCGAAAGCGAATGATTGATGATTGTCGATAAGCGAGACTCTTGCGGCAGAGCATATTTTATTCCTACAAACTGCTAGCAAACAATACAAGTTAACGGTAAAACTTAAAATATGTATGCTTACTGTTCTTTTAGTTATCAAATGGTGTGATGATGAAATTTCTACAATCAGTAGTAGGATGCTGAGATGCAAACATTTGTCTAAGTAAATAGTTTGTCTAGTTCAAGGAAAAATCTAAACTTTGGCAGATTATATTTCAGAATGGAAACTAAGGACATACAATTTTACATGTTTTGCATTAAATTTATTTAACAGGCATACAACTAGCTTTTGAAATAGAAAACTCCAAAATTTTAAAAACACGATCTGGGTGAACTTAAGACAATTCTTGATACTTCAAAAGGGAATTTTATAGGTACTATTTCGTTCTGACTACGCTTATATTCATTTGGAAGACAAAAGTAAATCATGGAAACCATGGAGAAAATTTAAATTTAGTGTTATTCGGTTGATTATTTTCAATCCGGCACAGAGTGCATTGAGTACAACTTGGTCACTACTTTCGTCATGACGAATTACACAGACTGGGCTTTGCGTAACTTCGGCCCAAATCGAAATTTAATTCAAGATCTGGGTTTGCATTCGAGGAACAACAAAGTAAAAAAAAAGTATAAAAAGTGCCTTTCCGGAGTAATGAACTTTTTCAACGGGTATCTCCGTTAAACAAAGAGCATTTAAAATTATAGATGTCGTTGCAATCGCTCTTTTTATAATTTCCTATTTTTATCTAACTTTCCTTTATTTAGTTTCATATTTCTTTAAACATTCTGTATCACTCTTACGTAAGCTCTTCTGTAAGTTTAATTTTTGATATCTTCAGTTCTTGTATCATTTTCCTTATTTTATACTAGTTTTATATGAAATATAAATATTTTACTAAACCCACGCGTGAAGCTCTATTAAAAGACTATGCAATAAAGGTAGGTTCGCTCCTTGTAAATAAATAAATAAACCTTAGCATATAACTACGATCACGAAGGCGCAACGATGGCTTTGAGTAAGAAATTTGTAAGCCCTTTTGAAATTACTAGAACGCACTTGAGAAAGACCTAAAACTAATAATCAAAAAAGAGACCATCCCAAGCTTATTAAAAGAAGCGAGAAGAGAGCGTTCACCGAAGTGACATAATGTAGGATGCAAAATTCGGCACTACTGGCAAGGAAAGTTAAACACTATTTTTAGAGAGTTTCTAAACTGCTACGAGTGCGCTCTATTTCACACTGGGAATTTTCTTTACATATTTACTTATGTCAATATTTGCAAGAGTGTATATACAAGAGTGCACCAGTTAAGATGCTGTACATTTATTAAATTTGCAATGTGGCAGAAGGATGTTAAAAATATTGTAATGAAATCATAGCATGACAGTCAGTGTATAACTTAAAAAATTATCGCTTACACTACTACATGCACCTCTCGGCTCACTTATTCTCATAACTATTTCGAATGCTACCAGAAAGAAAAATGAACGGTTACAAGTATGTGTGTGTCGACCAGAGGGTGTTGTTTGGTGCCGGAAGTAAATGAATAAGTGTAAAAGTAGTTGTGCTACTACCATTTCAGATACAAAAAAAAATGTTCGAAATTGTTTACCTTACCGAGTGTATACGTATTTATGGTTTCCTGTGCGACACTCTACGAGCACCTTTTACTTTTAATACATAGAACGTTGCAAATATTTGTTTGTTTGTTTAAGTCCTTCGTAGAGGTCACAAAACTAATAAATATAAAGTAAGGCTGATATGTTTGGCAGGAAGTCCTTTTATTTAAATATGTATTCATAGCATAAACCAACTTTATAAGAACTGACAAAATGAAGCATAGGAATAACGCAATTTTGAGACGTCATAGTAGGGACGCCATTTTATTTTCTTTAAAAAAAAGCATTGCCATTGAGGATTGTATTATGTGCGAAATGAGTTTCGCACTTTTTTCTGCCACAGAAAGCGGGTTTCTTGCTGTTCCCACTTCTTTAATAGCCTAAATGCGAGCAAATGCCGCTTCTAAATTTGTATTGCTCTCATTGCAGATTCCACATATTGCATTTAAAACGTAGGTGAGACCAATCTTTCCTATGAAGATTCATCCTAGCACCTTGTTTTGGGTAATGGGAAGGTCATCTGCTGATATGATTGCAAAATTGTATCTCTCACAATATGTAAATTCTGCCAGGACTATTAAATGCAGAATCGACTAACGTGATGTTCTCAAAAAATTTACATTTCGTCAATGTTGAAGTTGTCTTGGAAAGGCTGTGTGGCAAAAAGTGTGAGGCAAAACTGCGGCTTCTAGCTTGTTTTGAAGCTAATATCCGAGAAGGTAGAGACATAGCTGCTTGTGCCAATATCGCTAAGAGACGATAAGGAGTACATATACTTTGACTTTGACCGATTGGAAGTCGCAAGTCACGCTGCTCCTCCTTTGAACCCTGTTTATTGCCCCGAGAATGGGGCGTTGTTTCACGATTCGTGTCCAGGTTTAAGTTAGATGAGAGAATGTTTCTTAAGTTTGCTGTTTTTCACATGCTGCAAGAATCATTACGGGGGAGTCTCTCAGATCTGCCAAACCGTTGCACGCTGGAAGATTGCACGGATAGGACGGTAAAAAACGGGGTTTGCAACCCCTTTAACCCCTGAAAACTCATAAAAAATCCTCGTACTGTTCTCATTCTTAGCTGTGACTGAAGTGCAAACCCTTTTAGGAGAGTTTGTAGATTTTTCTCTGAAGAACATTGCTAACATTGATGAACGCAACTCGATTTCTTAAATTAAATATTTTCCGTTAAGTCCAAATTTTTTAAAAAGTCCAAGCGATGGGGTTTTTTGGTTTAATCATTTTTAACTAGATCTGCTAGCGACAACTCAAAAAGAAGTTGCCTTTATGCCACAAGGTCTGGTAAGGACCTCTACGATCCGTTTGATACCAAACGAGGTTTCTGAAAGGGTGATTCTTTATAGTGCGATATCTTTAACCTGATGGCGTACTCCGATAACATTGATATTATCAGTCTTAACAATCGAGCAGTTAGTTCTGCCTTCACAAAACTGGATAAAGAAGCGAAGCGAATGGGTCTGGGCGTGAACGGGGGAAAGACGAAGTATCTCCTGTCATCAAATAGACAATCAGCATATTCACGCATGGGCACTCACATCACTGTTGACAGTTACATATTTTAAAAATTATAGGTCTTCGTGTACCAGCATTAACAACGTCAGCCTTGAAATTTAACGGAGAATTTAGCTTGCCAACAAGTGCTTATTCAGACTGAGTAGACAATTGGATCATCCTCTCTCGGCGAACAAAAATCACACTCTATAAGTTCCTCACTATGCCCGTCCTATCGTGGACGATGTAAATATGAGATGAGAGGGCTCTTGGAGTGTTACAAAGAAAGATTTTCGAAAGATTTATAGACCTTTACGTCTTTGCGTAGGAGAGACCAAATGGCAAAAGACGTGGCTACACTGAGAGGTCTATTTGGTGTCAGTTAGCAGCAGATAGAGAAACCTGGCGAGGAATTAAATACAGTTCTAAGTGTTTTCAAAGTGTTTTCACTTGTCGTATACGAGGCGCCGTGATGCTTTTGACACTCATGTTTGACATTAAATTTTCGTTTGAAAGTAATATTAATTTTATTATATCGAAAGCCTACTCGGTTTTAGAATTTGTTAGACGCAATTTTCTGATCCATATACACCTAAGCAATTTATGCGTCTTTGGAGGCCTTATGATACATTTTCGATAGATAGAATTGAACGAGTTCAAAAAGTTTTCTTTAAAATATGCACTTCTGTCTCTAAATTTCGGTGACCCGGTTCCTACTTATCAATTCCGACTTATGTTAATCAATTTAATTACTCTGGAAAAGAGAAGATCATCACTCTCACTGTCGTTTTTATATTATTATTAATGGCTTTTCTGATTGTCCATTTTACTTGAGCGGTTAAACTTTAATGTTCCGCAAAGGAATCTTCGACATTTTGACCCGGTCCATGTAAATTGTTTCAAAACTAATTTTGCAATAAATGCACCAATTGCTCGTGCACGTCCAGAATTAAATACACTTTCCAAATCGCACTGGATTGATTTTTCTTTACACAGGTCAGCTTTTACAAAGAATCTTAATGAAATTATTTAACAAGTCGCTTCATATGTAATAGCTTTTAAGTATTATTTGTTAGTCATAGACTGTAAGGTACATTGTACTGTAGAATAAAATTTAATAAACAAATAAATAATTTTACTAAGAATGCTGAAAAGCCAACACTCATCAAGAAACAGGATGAGGTTTCCTATGCTTCTTGGAGGAGGCAATGGCGAACTGCGTACACCTCTTATCTACAGATACATAGTGTCTCTCTGTAGTTACTACTGATAATTACGGCAATAACATATTTTTTTCCTTGGCCGAATGTGCTAAAGGTACTCGTAATTTGACCCTTGTGATCCGCCGTACATATATATTTTTCCTTCTCGTTTAGCGTATGAAAAACTTACTATTGTGCAATATTTTGAGGAATTTTTTCATTACAGTCCCATTTAAGTACATACGAGAACATATGTAAATGGTGTTAAAACAATTCTACCTATAACAAGTACCTAGTATATAGCGCTTTTGTTACGAATTTCGCAACAACTGGCTGTCATCCAATAAGCATACTTTTTTTTTTTCTGTCGTCTAAATTCGTCATTTCCATACGCTCCGTGTTCTGGGTGTCTTTGTACACCAATTTTTCGTTTATTTTGGATATGCAAATACACCTCATTGATTTATTGATTTTTCTGAAATTGTTTTAAAAAGAGCACCAAGTAAATCGGGTTTTTGAACTAAAGTTTGTATGGTCCTAATGTACATACATACATATATAAATAAATATCTACATATGTACATATGTATTCAGACATATGGAATGTACGAATTTACGTACATACATATGTATGTACGTAGTTACCCATTCAGCACAGAAACGTATGTTTTGCCAACGGTGTTTTCCGTTCATTTCTATCTAAACAATATTTAAAATTCCGTTCATTTTTGGAATTCAAAAACATTGCGTTATTTCAACATTTTTAAGTGAAAATTGAAATGAAGTATCTATGTAAGTATATCAACTACCGAAATTAACGACAGAATACACGATCACGCCTTACCGCGGCCGATGGCATATCTCACGTAAAGAAAAGAATTTCTTTATTTATTTTAATTATGAAAAGGGACTTGGTTACAGTACAGTACGAAAGCAAATGAAATTAGAAAATTAAAAAAAAAAATTGAAAATGTCGTTCGAAAGTGTAGAAGAAATATTTCAGGAAATGGAAGTAAAATGCACTCGAAATTGTATCCGAAAATACGCGAAGATTGAACCGAAAAATTATCGACCTCCAGGCAGCTGAAAATCTATCCTAAGTGGGGTATTGTTTACGAAAAACCCCCGTATCTTATATCTGAGACTAGATCTTTTTAATGTAAACAAGTCTTCGCAAAACGTGGGGGGCTTGTCGCTAAAGGCAATCCTCTTAAAAGACCTTGTGTGCTATACGAGAGCTTTCTCTTAAATAAGAAATTCTGCTCATTAAGCACTGCTGAACTTTTTTAATACTAACACTGAGCCGAGTATTTGTTGAAGATAATGAAGATAAGATACACAAACTTCCTAACCAATGCAACTCTCGACTAAATTTTGATGGTAAACATCACGAGCTTGCTTTACCCTTGATGCCTAAATCCTCAGGAGCTTTGAAAAGGATAAAACGGCTGAACAATTTTTAAGCTTATGCCCGCCTTTGCAGGAACTAAACATGAGGCATTTGACAATGTTGTGTTGGAGGAGGAACACGGGACCTCTATCACATCCAACAAACAAATAAGGTGTATTCGTTAATCTTTAAGATTTGAAAAAGGGCCATGAAAACAGTGCCATGAAGGGCATGTACACATGTGTTTTGAACTGAACGCTTTGAAAAATTGAAAACGTGGAAGACTGTCTCTAAGAATTTAGACGAAACCAACATAAAACGTTAACAGAAAGTGGTTTAGTTTTTTATTCGGATCAATCATTTCTTCATTATGACTACCATGTGTTAAACTCATAACCATATGAAAAACCAAGTAGTCCCATTAAAAAAGAATAAACGATACTTTGAAATTAATTTTAAAATAATTTCATTTCCTGCTGGGATATATTCGCCCATAAATTTGTCGTTGTCTTTGATGGTGATGCTAATGTGATGTCCGCATTTTGCCTTTCAATGTCGGCTATTGTTGGTTATTTTTGTCTGATGACCGATTATATTGCCCTTACAGTCGTAGGCAACAGGAAGTCGGGAGCGCATGAATAATGTTAAGTACACAAATTATCTCAAAAATACATGTGCATATTTCCTTAACTTTAATCTGCTCATTATTAGTGAGGAGAGAATATATATAGATATAAGAATGTACAAATATGAGGGTGTGAACATATTGTAAGGATTTTTTCACTGGAGCATCATCATTCATACGAACGACATGGCCAAGCCATCGCAATCGTTGGATTTTTATTCGCTTACTATGTCCATATCAGTATACAACTCATACAGTTCATCATTCCATCTTCTTCGGTACCCGTCGCTAACGCGAACAAGGCCATAAATCTTGCGAATAACATTTCTCTCGAATGTCCCCAAAGCCTTATCATCGCTGTTCAGCATCGTCTATGTTTCTGCGCCATATAAAAGGAGTGGCACCTATAAGCAAGTGTTATTCTTCGCTTGATTTCGAGGCTGACATCATCCCAGCTCAAAGTTATTTGTAGCTAAAGCTACCAACATGTAAATGTTGGCAACCTTCACCATAACGACGTGCTAGTAGTTCCCATTTCTTCCGTTTTTGTGCTTATTTTAAAGAAAATGTTATGAAAAATTACGTTTAAATAACACAAAAGGTTTTTTTTTGTGGAAACTTTCAGCATTTCATGAAATTTGAACTGCCAATAAGACGCATTCATTTTAATCTGTTTGTGATAAAATATTTTGCTAACATGCACTCCTGGCTTGGCAACCGTTACAAAACATGCGCCAATGAAAAACAATAAGAAGCCTTGAATCAGACTCGTTTTTTGGACTGCGAAAGTACCATTGGCCGGCTGGTTATGTGAGAAATGGTGATATGGTGCTCGGAAATAAGAATATAGGGAATGGAAATTTAATGTCGGATTTGTGGTCTGAGGCCAACTTCGTCGCTAAAACTAGCGTCGTTCGGATTTTAACGAGAAACTTCAACACCTCGTTATTTTGTCCTCCAAAGTTCTCTTCTATGACCTCCGCGAGCAATATCTGAACCATCGGTTTTATGGCAGCCGATCTTAATGATTTTCACTGCCAAAATAGTTCTCATAATAGCTATTTTCTGTGCAAAATTTCAAGACTTTAGCTGCTTAAATTGAGGTGTTTTCGCGCTAAATGAAATATCTAAACAATCAGTTGTATGGAAGCTATATCTTTGATCTATATGATGTTCACTGCTTCTATAGAGCTTAGAATAGCGGACCTTCCGGCTAAATTTCAAATCTCTAGCTGCTTAAATAAAGGAGTAATGTAGCAAAATATAATATCTGAACAATCGGCTCCAAAATACGTTATAGTCGTCCGATCTGGCCGGTTCTGACAAATGTCTAAAATTATTAATTAAAAAGGCACCTGACTGCCAAGTTTTATTCAAATAGATAAAAAAACTGAGGGACTAATTTGCGTTCAATCAGACAGACAGACGTACATGGCTAAATCGACTCAGCTCGACACCCTGATCATATCGGTATACTTTTTGATAGCTCTAACTCTAATCGTTCTGGTACTTACAAACATCGGACCAAAGTTAATATACCATTTCCATGAAAAGTATAAAAATATGTATTAATATACTCAATTTTGAAATGGAAGTTTTGGCGCTACATTATTGCTAATAAAAAGCTAGGAACATCACCCAGTAAATTTTACGCTGCATATTTTGAGGCTGTTGCTTAAATTTAATTGATATTAATGTGTATAAGTTAAAGCAAAAATTCGTTATCGGTAACTTCCACTAATTACTTATAGGAAAATAAACTACTTAAGTACATACCCTCAAAGATTAAAGCTATCAAATGTTTGCGTTTACACTTAAATAAACATACATACTCGTATGTATGTAAGCGTGTATAAATCATAACACTTTACTTGGTTCACACGATCGTGAGTACCTACTTGATGGCGCAATTATTGTCGCTGGGTGCTAAGATTCATTAAAGGTTAAGTATTCAACTCCAATTAATAAGACAAAATATGTTAGATATCGTAGATGGTCGTAGAATCATAAGCCAGACACATGCTGAGGATAGACTAGGTCTTCTCTGTTTTGTATTCTTTTAAAATGCACTCGCATAAGATCGGTCGTGTCAGCTGATATTGTATTTTTAAAGAAAATTAGTATTATTATTTATAACAAGAAGTTCATAGTTGTGTGAGTTTTCGGCAAACAAAGCCACTCTGAAAAACTTTAGAATTCAAATTTTCTGTAATACCTAAACTTAGCTTATTCCTATTTTATCACGTATGGGCAACTTCGCTCGAAAATTACTTTGCATTGAATTTTACTTAAACACATTTCATTAAATTTCCAGATCACTTTATTTAATTATCTTCCATATATAAAACATAGCTGGTAACCATATATATTCCGAATTAAATCATAATGATTACCAGACCAGAGAAAAAGCTAATAATTCTTAATATAAGCTGAAAATAATAAAATGAACGAAAAATATTAGTGTCAATGTGAAAAAAGCGTGGAGCATTTTTTGGCATATTTTTCTTATATCGAGCCACCCACGCTTTTTTCGCAATAATACTTGTATTTTTCCTTCAATATGATATTTTCGACTGTAACTGATATTATTTAAAAATTTCTGAATTTCGATCAGATTACTTATACGAGTACGTCCTGTGTCCATAAATTCATAAATAAATATATAAACTATTTGAGTTATTGTATTGTCACTGGTTATTGAGAAGTGTAAAAAGTTAAAATTAAATTAAAAGCGGAACATTTTCATATGTCTGGAAAAGAATAAGTTTTGGGATTAGTTTTCGCGCATTTTCGAATACACTTCCATTACAATTTCCATAATTTTTGTGATATTTTTTTCAAAATTTAAGTGCTAAGAACTTTTTTATATTATTTTAACTAATTTACAATAGATATTCATATGAACTCTAAATGTATGTATATCTCTTTTTTTTTCCTTATTAACTCATTTACAAATTTATAAATAGTTTTGTTTATAAGCTTTATTTAATTATACTTTTTTTAAATCATTCAATTGATATTCCTTTAAAATTTTCGAAAAAAGAGGTACCTAAAATTGAGGGTAGCATACCAATATTATGACCTCTGAAAATGGCATAAGAATTTCAATATTACAATTCCTCAAAACATTGAGCATACCGATTCTACGGTTGAGGCATATCCGCAAAAAAATGTTAAGCCCCATATTAAATTTAACACAGGAATAACTTTTTTTAAGCCAAAGATCTTTATATGGTATGGTATTAGTTGGTAAAAGTGAATTCTGATCCTTACGCTTTCAATGTAGCTTACAACGATTTTCCATTTCGCATTGACACTTTTTTATAAATATGTTTAACTCGCAATACACTGTGAACGTTAGAAACTTAATTTTTTCAAAAAAGTCACCTAAAATCGAAAACCACATATCACAAAAAAAATGCAGCTTTGATAAATTTAAAAAAAAAAATATTTTATCGTCCCAGTTAAGATGTATAGGTTTCAGTATATCTCGACTTCAGCGCTACCAAGCAACTAGCCCATTTTTTATCATGCAAGTACAATACAACATTAATTTCATCAAAATTGGGTTAGGAAATACGAACCAATATCTATATATAATATGACTGAAATCGGACTATAAATACGCTTTAAGATACATATAACTCGCGCCACCTATCATGCCCTAGAGAGTTGGCAAAAATAGTAAGCGCACTTTTTCCAGCCCAACCACCCTTTGACCGGGAAACATTCCCCCCTACAGAAAACGAAACGCCTCCGGTTACGGCAGAAGAAGTTTTAGTAGCCGTTAAAAGCCTAAAAGAAAAAAAGGCACCAGGTCCTGATTTTATTCCTAACCACATATTGAAAATAACTGCAACCACCAACACCGAAGCGTTTGTACGCACGTATAATGAATGTCTCAAAGAAGGCATATTTCCGCCAATATGGAAGCGCCAACGACTGGTACTTCTACCAAAACCAGGGAAACCCCCAGGTGACCCGTCAGCATACCGCCCAATATGCATGCTTGACACAGCCGGAAAACTGTTCGAACGAATTTTAAGCAATAGGCTGACTACAGAAATAGAAGCAGGGGCAAACCTCTCAGAAACGCAGTTCGGTTTTAGAAAAAAGCGATCAACAGTAGGCGCGGCGATGCTTGTTAAGAAGCTGGCAGAAGAAGCGATAAGTGGAGTAAGATGGAAAGGCGGATCTAAAAAATATTGCCTGGTCATGACACTTGACGTTAAAAATGCGTTTAATTCCGCTAACTGGAAGAAAATTGTCGAATCTCTCCGTGGTTTTCAAGTATCAAGATATTTGCGAAAAATAATAAGTAACTACTTGGAAGATAGAGTCCTAGTATATGATACAGACGAAGGCAGCAAAGAGTATAATATATCCGGAGGAGTTCCTCAAGGATCCGTCCTTGGACCATTACTCTGGAACATTATGTACGACGGCATTCTGCGCTTACAAGTACCTACAGGGTCAAAAATTGTTGGTTTTGCGGACGATATTGCGGTGGTTATTGTTGCCAAGCATATACAAGACGTTGAGCGAGAGGCGAACTTAATGACTGCGCGAATACAGAAATGGCTTGAAGAGAATGGCCTGCAGTTAGCCGAGCAGAAAACTGAGGCAGTGTTAATTAGCAGCAGAAAAATACTAGAGTTTGTTAAAATTAAAGTTGGAGGACATGAAATTGTTTCGAAACCTGCTCTGAAATATCTAGGCATTATGTTTGACGCTAGATTGGTATTTAAGACCCACCTAGAATACGCAGTCGAGAAAGCAGAGAAAGTTGCAGCAGCGCTATCGAGGCTAATGGTAAATATAGGAGGACCTAAGCAATAAAGTAGGCAACTGTATGCAAGCGTAATACGGTCTGTACTTCTATATGGGGCTTCAATCTGGTCGGCGGCGATTGAGAAAGTTTCGTACGCACGAGAGATCAGATCACTGTATCGCCTTTGCGCTATCCGGGTGTGCAGTGCATTCAGAACAACGTCAGAAGATGCCGCCCTAGTAGTGGCTGGGCTCTGCCCAATTGAGATCCTGGTAAAAGAGGCTACGATAACCCCATCGAGCATTACAGAACGTGAGGCGGTGAGGCGAAACTGTTTGCAGCTGTGGCAGAGGCAGTGGAGCGCTGCGAGTAAGGGACGCTGGACACGTAGACTTATTCCTTCGTTAGAGAAATGGTTAGAGAGGCAACACGGTGAAGTGGATTACCACCTTACCCAAATATTGACAGGGCATGGCTGTTTTAAGTCCTATCTATATAAGTTTAAACATGATGATGACCCTTACTGCACCTTCTGTGCAAATCAGGTTGTTGAAGACGCAGAACACTGTTTTTTTGTCTGTCCGCGCTTTGCGATTGAAAGGGATGACTCGAGCACGAAGTTGGGGAAATTGCTTTCGGTTAAAAACCTGGTAGATACTATGCTCGAGTCTAAAGAAAATTGGTCCGTTGTCTGCAATATGGCGAACAAAATCCTAACTAAACTGCGTCAAGCGGAGCAACTCCGCAGAAATTCATAGATTCATAGAAAGGCAATAGGCCGCTCCCCCTCCGCGAAGAAATACCTAACGGTAGTTCCACGGAGCGAGGGAAACGGAGCGGGGGTGGGTTTTTAGTGCGGTGAGTCGAAAGGCAAGTCCCACACTTCGGCTTTCAATGCTTTGTGCCACCTCTACAAAAAAAAAAAAAAAAAAAAAAAAAAAAAAAAAAAAAACCTATCGAGGTTTTTCATTGGGCAAAGACAAACACAACTAAAAAACACAACGAAAACGGGTCAGCACGTGGTTGGTCCTGTCATAACAACGTAACAGGAAAATGATATGATGATGAGCTCACTAGATATGATATTTCGCCGAAAAGCAAAAGGCTTACTTGGCCTCCAGACAGATACTCGACAGGTGGTAAATTAACAATAAAATCAATAAGTCACATAGTGTTCTCCATGATTGCCTTCCAGAGTGGTACATAAAAATTTCATTCCACGAACAAACTAATTGAATTAATATAATTTATATTTCGTTTCAGTTTTTATAAGTTTCAATTTTTAAATGGAAATAAAAGAAGCAGCCTCAAGTTTAATTCTATGAACTTTTGAGAGAACAACTTAATTGACGTTAACAGATTTTACTTTAAAAAGATTAGCTCTATTCCATCAAAGACAAATTAAATATTTGAAATCGATTTATATGAACATGGCTTCTTGAAGACAGATTAACATAGTTTATTGTTTAAAAATTGTATAAGAAATAAAGGACTTAGATATTGATAGCAAAATCACTAAGTCGATATACATAAGTCGTTTTGTTAAATGTCCATCATATTGATTGTACGCTTCTCCGCTGCCGTTCCCACTTCGAAAACTCTCAAAGCAAAGGTCGGGAAAGAGGGCGGTGTTGCTATTAAAGGTTCTACTATAAATAAACTCTCTCAACACTCAAACGCACAAATTACCTTGACCTGAAAGTAAAAATAACATTCTCCGTTGCATAATTATGTAGGAACATTAGGCTGGTTGCTGCTTATAAGAACAAAAATGTATATATTAAAAATCCAAATAATATTATTTTTAAACCGTAAGATATGAGCTAACAAAAAGCGTCTTATTTTTTATCCAGGTTCGATGATTAACTAACTAAGTAACTAACAATTAATAAGTTTAAAATTAACGATTTTTTTTTAATTTATACGCGTGGTTTGGTAATCTGAATTCAAAATAGGACGTTGTTTTTAACTTTAATCGTTACTATTTAAGGCCCGACAATTTATATGTAGGTTTCAAAAAGTATTTTGAAGTATACATAAATAGTATGTATGTTTATGTAAATACAAATTTTTCAACACCTCAATATCAAAATAATTTGCTAACGGGCACACCTACTATTTCCAGTGGCGAAGAAAAATTGGAGTTGTTAGTCGCAGTGGCGTGCATTCTCAATTTATTACACTCATTATAGCCAATCCTTAAATACCGCTGATGTGGTTTACTTAATATATATTTACATATGTACACATACATATGTACATGTAAATGCCCACTAAAAAAAATCTTTAATGGAAAATACAGTTGAACCAAAAACTTATTCATATTACGTTATAGAGTTTCTTTTTGGAAATTTTGATAGAAATTTTTCCAGTTTACATTTTCATGGCACATTAAAATCGTTTAAATGGAAACCTGCGCATACGATATTGGTATTTATAGATGCATGCTTATTTACTTATAACATAGTAGATGCATATGTACATATGTATATGAGCGCATGTACATATGTACACATTATTGCCAGTGTCAATTACAAAAGCAAAATTTACTCTGCATCGATATTGACAACATATTTTACAATGTAAATATGTACATACACATACGTATGTAAACACTATAAGGGTGACTTTCGGGGCGTATTCTTAGATTTTATTTTCAAAGGATGTCATATGTAACTTATTTTTATATACGAGGTTTTATTAACTTTCTTCACAGTCCTTTGTAGCAGCTTTAAGGAATCACGATGAATAAAGACTACTAACACAACATTAAAAAGTTCATTGTGAAGTTCATAGTTGTCGTCATCTTTTGTAAGTGACTAGCAAAAGAACGTCCAACTCGCTTATAATCAACTCTGTTATATTTTTATACCCGAGCGTACTTGTACATACACAAGGGTAAATTAACTTTGTTCGCGTAACGGTTGTTTGTAACAGCCAAAAGGAATCGAGATAAATATAGACATTTACATATATACCAATACGATCAGAATGAAAAGAGGAATCGGTTTGCCGTGACTGTCTGTCCGTCCGTCCGTCCTTCCGTACACACGTTAACTTGAGTAAAAATTAAGGTATCTTAAAGAAACTTGGTATGTAGATTGGTCTTTGGCCAAGGTTTAAAAATTGGTGAAATCGAACGATAACCACGCCTACCTCTCATGTAACGGTATTTTTGTAAAATGTACAAACTTCGTTATTTCAGTATCTATTGGAGCAAAATAGATGAAAATTGACATTTGGAGCACTGAAAAATGGGCGTTGATGAAATGCCTGTATCCCAATAACAGTATTAGGTATCCTACACATATTGTCCATGACATCACTAAGCAAATTGCCGAAAATTTTAGAAATCGGATGTGGGCGAGGTTGGGCCACATCCTCTATAACGGAATTTTTATACTCAGAAAATATTCACGATCACGTGTTTTATATCGGTAATTTTTGAAGTACAAACAATTTTGGATACCTACGGAAGTACCTATAAAATATATCGGGAGGGTATAAAAAATTCGGTTTCGTCCTGTTGTTTGAATACACTTTACAACACTAGTCTGTCAAAATTATTGGTCGTTTGTAAAATTCGCTGGCAAAACAAAACAAAATGAGTAATTCTTATAAGAGGCGATTTTACTTACGTCTTCTCTATCTGGGTTTTTTACTTATTTTGATGTTTAGCGAAAATTTTCCAATTTCCCTTTCCAACACTTTCAATGAGGTCAACTGTTTTTTAGGCGAGTTTATTTTAACCCGCTTATTTCAACTCAACTCGCTTATTTTTGTTGCTTACCACGCTATACGTTAAGCTACCTAGTGTTCTTTTGCAAGTCGCTTACAAAAGATGAGACCTTGTGTTAAACGGTTTTCCACACGAATTAGGGAAAACTGATTTTCTTAAAAAAAGGAAATTTAAGCCTTGTCATTTATGTTTCCGCACAACTTGTCTTTTTGAAGTTCTTTAAGTTTTTGGTTTAAACTGTGCGAGTTGCTTTGTAACAAATAAATTATTTTATTTATTACAGTTATTTAGAAAAAGTTGTATGCTTGTCAAAAACTACATGGTAAAACCTGGAGGATCTCCCGAAACTCACATAAGTACTGCTACGGTGGCCAAAACCTAAAATGGAAAGCTCCGGCGATGCTGCCGGTTAGCTTTATCGCGGATGCGATTGGAATCATCAGGGGCCTTCCACCATTGGCCATACTCAATAAAAAGGAGGATTGTCGGAACGCTTAAAAACTGCCGAATCCTAGTAGCCTGAAAGGTGGATACTTTAGAATGAGTGTCTTACAACCACTCACAGAGTCTATGTTTCGAAAACTATCCTTTACCAATACCTACAAGTTTATAATACCTGAAAGGGACACCTCTAAGGCGATGGTGAAAGCAATTATTAAAGAGTCACAAGTGTGGTACACTGGCGTATCGAAACTTGTATTCCCAACCATCTTCCACGGAAGTCTATGCAATAGAGTTGTGCGCTCACGAATGTCTTCGCAGAAGGACGGAGTCAAGGCTGGTTGGCAGTTTTAAAACGGTACTGGACATATTACGATCTGTCTCACTATGTGGTTACTCTGTGGTGGGTTCCGGGTCACGAGGGCGTGGATGGCAATGAAAGGGCGGATTATCTATGGCCCTCAACTGTTCTGTGGTCATTCCGAGGGATACACAGCAGAGCTTCTAAGAAAGTGGGAGAATCGCATCCCAATGGCGATCATCATAAGATAATAGACAGTCTAAGAGGTTCACATCAATGATCAATAAAAAAATCGTTTCATAACACTGTCCGACTGCTCAAAAATGCACTAAATGTCATTGGTATTTTCTAAATTTGTATATATCCAAGAGTTACCGTCCAGCAGGGTTTGTAAAAGTTAGCCCGAATTTTTTTTTATCAGTTAATTTTTTTTTATGGACTATCTTTATACATACATTTAAGTATTAAGTACTTCATAATTGAAAAATTTAAATGAAAGTTTTTCTAATATTTACTTTTTTTTTGGTAATAAACAAAAAATTTTGTTTGCATTAATTAATCAATGTTAATACTATCACAAGCAAAACCAAAATTTCTTTACGTTAAGCAATAATATTACATTATTGTGTAGCCCGGGCTGAGAATGAAAAATTTATTTAAGCGAGAGTTTTAGCTCGCACCGCTACAAAGTGTAAACTTGATCACCCTTATCGTGAGTTTTGCCAGAAAAGAAATTCACCCGAAATTTATATTAAGCGCACAATAAAAAGTCAACGATTTCGAGCGAAAACAAAACTCACGATAAGGATAAATATTAAAACTTCTTAGGCAATTAAAAGGGCTTAGAGAGTGGCACTACTGGCACTGCTGGCTCTAACTACAAGCATATAGACTTGTAGCCAATCTCGAATAGCTCATGGTGGCACAGCTGCAAGCTCGATTTGTCCATCAACACAAGGCATAAGGGTCATCTCATATTTTGAAGACACCTCCGAGTGTTCCATCACACTCATAAATAAATTACTCGAGATATGGTTTGACGGAAAATACTAATCTGGGCAGCACATACGATTGGAGACCTTAGAAAAAGCATATCAAAACGGTGCTCTGAGCACTATTTGCCAGACGTTTCAATCAACCAACCAACCATGAAATAATTTTGCATTCGCCGCTTTTAGTGATTTTCACCCTACGCACCAAAGTTCAAGCTTCGGAAAAAGTATAGAATAGGGCCCGTTGAGCTAGAAAAAAATATTTACAAAATAAAAAATTGGTCATTGGACGCCCCTTTTTTGGATTGAATTATATGTTAAATGAAAAGGGCGGGCCACGCTCAACTCTTTATTTTTTTTCTAGCTCTATTTTTTTTCAACGGGCCCTATTCTTTACTTATGCCAAATATTACAACAGATCAGGCTGTGTTGTGTTGTACGAATACAAACACTTGTATGTTTACTTGTAATCGTATTTTATTTAACTTTTTCATGTGATTTTTGCTATAAAACATCATTTTTTTTTGCGAATTTTTTCCAGCCTAATTTGATATGCAAACCACCAAAACAAAAAAAAAAAATTGTATATACATATAACGTAAATGTCAAGTTTTATTTAACGCAAGTGTTCCAAAACATTGCATTGGTGTGTGTAGGTAAGCAAAACTATTAGCTTACCGCTTACTTTAGCCTACAAAGCGAGAATGAGTAATTTCGATTATGAAAATGTTTATTTTTTGTTTTTACACGAATGAGTTTCGTTGTACTAACATTCGCAAATATGTAGATACACACAAACTTATCACGCTTGTCATCAAATTGCCACACAGTAATAACCGCACACGCACCGATTACGAGACCAACTTGGTATTAGATTATGTGTTTTAATGACTTCTCGATGTATAATTGGAGCGGCAGCAGGTGTGTCAAAATCACCGAGAAAACGACGTCACTGCCAGAAAGACATGCTAACTATGTAAATGCATCCAAACCACGAGCTAAGCTGATTTTATAGTATTATTCATCCGACATATCTAGGACTGCAGATGCCACTCGCATCAGGTAGCTGACCACTTTAGAAATTTTGCTCTGTAACTGTGGGGCGAAACACTTTTACTAGTACGCATGTGTGAAACTGATGGATGGTCGGTCATACGGGAGTGCGGGTTAGAGGAGACTTGCCAGATGTTAGCGGTACTCGCTGCCACTGCCGATAAGAAACCTCACTCTCTTGTTCTCTGAGCACATTTTTTAAGCTCTTTTGTTAGAGAGTGTGATTTTATTAAAATTCTCGCGCTCTCTCAAATAACACATTCTCGAATATAATTGTGGTATATACATACTACGCTACTACTCGGGTAAACTAAAAAAACAACTTATTTAAGAATAAACATTATGAATTAAAAGCACAAATTGCAAACCGATTACACTAATTTTTGTTACACAAAGTCCGCTAGCAATTTTATTATGACTGCTAACAAAGGACAGATTAATCATCTTTAAATGCAGCTTCTATGTCATACATAACAATTGAAGAAAATTATTTTTACACGTACATATGTACATGTACATACATATAAAAATTCATTTTTATTTACCTATTCCATTCGTTTCACTTATTTTAACCCAGAAGCAGATAAGGCAGTCTAAAGGTTTTGAAAGCAATACATATGTTTATAAATATTTATTTACGTTCATACTAACCCATAAGTATGTACATTTGTATGTATACCTACATGGATAAATATATTTATAAATAAGGTAAATAGTCAAATTCTCATGTACACTTTATTTGAAACAACTTTTGTTTGCCCTGCCTTTTGTCATACACGTCGCTTTGGCACGCGCTTTAAAGCTCAAAACGGGGGTATACTCGTACACATTGTCGTATATGTATGTAACTCCATACACACATTAATATACTCGCAATAAGAAAGCAACAAACGTTTAGTTAGAGTATCGAAATCAATTCTTACTAAACGAGTAGTTGAAAAGGCACGCTAGAAATGATACTACCACTCTGTTCACAAATTATAACACAAACACTTATTGACACATTTGGATACTTTATTTATTATAATCCAATTATTTGAGACTATTTATCAATTAAAACATCGTTAATTCTCTAAAAAACAACTTTTTAAATTAAAAAAAAATGTAGAAAACATTTATTAAAATTTCATTAAAATTTCCAACTTTAAAAAAAGTTTTGAATTTTTTGGGGTATGCAGATAAGTATCTTATTCAATTTCAGTACAGCAAAGAGCATGATTCTAGTGTCTACGAATTACCACTGATTTAAAAAAAATATTTTTACTGACGTCCTTCCTTCCTTATAGAAAATAATCGCGACTTTGGTTTTGCGTTGTGTGGAGGAAAAAACCAGTAAAAAAATTGTGCAAAATCAATGTAGACACTTGAAACTTGCACATTCTCAGGCTAAAATTGAATGACCCAAAAAACTACTGAAAAAAAATCTAAAAACATCTTTTAAAAAAATTCGAAATTCTGATGAAAATTTGTTAGAGATTAAATCATAATTTACTTGAAAAATAATTTTAATTAATTACATGAAAAATAAAGTGTCCTAATCTGTTATGTTATGTGGACGCTGTGGTCGAGTTGGTAGCGGTGCGTGCTATAACTTGATATGCCGGTGAGTTCGAGGTTCGAATCTCAGTCAGGGCAAGCAAAATCTAAATAATAGAAAAAGTTTTTTCTAATAGCGGTCACCCCTCGGCAGGCAATGGCAAACCTCCGAGGGTATTTCTGCCATGAAAAAGCTTCTCATTAAATACATCTGCCGTTCGGAGTCGGCGCAAAACTGTAGGTCCCTCCATTTGTGGTATAATATAAAGACACACACCACAAATAGTAGGAGAAGCTCGGCCAAACACTGAGCTATATAGTGCACACGCCAAAATTATATATATATCTGTTATGAACTAAATAAACATATACGAATATGTATGTAGTATATTTTGTTTTGCTGCCTTTATGCTTAAGTGCACATTTAAGTTATCTGACTGAAAACTCGTTTCGGGTGCATTATTTTTGATATAAATAAAAAAATTAAACTATTCGCTGCATTCTGAATATCCGCGAATTCACGAAAGTTGCCTTAAAAATTATGTAAGCAGTTTGAATTCTTATTCAAAATACAACTGTATTTAGATTTTCTTCTGATTTTCGTACAGGGTGGAAATTTGATGTATATTCCCAAATTTGACAAGGGATGACGGAAAATCGTTCCAATTTACATTAAAAATATTACGTTTAAATATCTGACTGAGCATTAATTCATTCATACTTTACATACAGACATACGTATGCAAGTTTTTTCACTTTTCTTTTCACATTTCAATAAACTTGATTATAAATTATTAATTAACAGGTAACCGAAAAAAAGTTGTACTACTTTATATGGTCCAAGTACTCTCTTTATTTCCTCCTTTTTTTCATGGATATCAGAATATTTGCCTTATTGTATAAAGATAAATCGATACTATCAAGGTATTATTCAAAACAGGACTTGTACTTTTGTATATCAATCAAAGTATCGATACCTACTTATTTACGAAAAGGTAACGAGTACCTGATACGAGTACTATGATTTTGCATATTTTTCAAAGTTAATGTTTTTGTATTCACAAAAAATATGCATTTTTTCAAGATTATCCATCTCACAAGATTTTTTCATACAAAAAATTAAGACCGGCATTTTTTTTGTGCTCACAAAAACTAAGATACATTTTTACAAGATAAATAGATAAAGTGTTTTCATAATAAATAAGAAAAGAACTCCTGTGTTGTTATATAGCCCAATATAATCAACTTTTCTGAGTGTTTTCTTGAAATGCGATTTCGAGATTTGTATATAGTTGTATCTTTTTTTGAGAAAATTCTCTCGCAGGGACAGAGGGCCTAACAACCGATTAGTATAGACGGTTTTGCTAATATAGCAGCCGAAACATAGTGCGCATAGCTTCTCATTCTTTTAATGGTTTGGTTTTCAAATAAGTTATGGATGAGGACAGATGAAGACTCACTTCGTCTCCCAAAGACACAATTTTTGCGTTTCCGATACAAGTACTTTTTTCGATACCTACTTGGATCGCAGTAAAAAGTGTCGAGTACAAACGTAAATTGAGAAAAGTATCGAGTATTTAATAAGATTTACTTGGATCGATTTATCCTTAAATTTAGCTCACTTCCCACAATATTTCAGAAAAGAAAATTGAGATATCTAAATGAAACTTAGTAGATGTGTACAAATAGTATATTTTACTATCCGAAATTGATTGGTATTTAAAATTGGGCGGGCAATCACAACGACCACGTCCTATATAAGAGTACAAAATGTACAACACCATTTCTTTTTCGGAATCTATTTCGGCAAAAAGGGGTCGAATGGAGATTTAGAGCGACTTTGGATAAATCAACTGGAGCTTTAGAGATTTAAAAAAAATCCATAGCCACACACCCTCTTATGATAAAATGTTTGTATTTTAGCAACCCCTCAACAACTCAATAACAATTTATTTTCGCGTGTTGTGCTTGATGCTACTAAGTAAATTGTAAAAAAATTTTTAAATCCTATTATAACCTCACCCAACCTCCAAATAACATAATTACTGTTTTTTTGATTTTCATCTGATTTCCCGACACTGAAGATAGCACAACGCCGAAAACGGTATGTCACAAATCCAAGTTTGACAAGAGATGACCAAAAATCGTTCCAATATACATAATTACTGTTTTTATATTGTTGAACTCGTTATATTTGAAGCTTGTGAAGACAATTCACTCGAAATATTAATTAAGTATAATTTTTTAGTAAACAATTGAGTTTTTCTAAAAAAAAAACCAACAGAACATATGTGCAATTTTCAAAAATCCAAAATGTTCGATATGCTTACAAAAGGAAGTACGTACAAATGTACAAATATAATATCTCGACTGGGTATACAAATTTTGATTTTTTTTTGCATTTAGCCTTTCTTATTCATTAAAAATCTTGGTACTGCTCTTGGAATGCCTTAGCCTTTGCATTAAGCGAAAAATGTTCCGGCTCGATTTATTTTTAACGGATATTCTCTTTAAAGAATCTGTAATTTGTTGACACAGCAGATTCTTGACCTCGAAATATTTTTATTAGCGACATTTTAGGCATCTGCCGATCGAGTGATGATTTGCTCCACCTACAAAAATTCATTATTCTGAATATTAAATATATTGATTTGTATTAATATCTTTTACTAGTTTTTAAGAAATGGCGTAAAGTAAGCGCTGTCTAATTCTTGGTTTATTTAAATATATGCACTTATAAACATTTGTGTACTTAAGTCTTCTTTTATTCGTTTTTTTTAATGCGGATTTGAATTTAGGAGGTTTTTCAAACAATTGTTTTTTCGCTTAAGCAATTTTCTTATTTAGAGTTAACACTTTCTTTAGTGTTAAAGAGACATAGAGAATTACGAGCTTGTTTCTTATTCTTATTACATTATTCATGAATTTATTGTAATTCTATTTTTTGCTTTTGCTTAAATACTTACGGATTCAATTTTGTTCATTTAATTTATGCTTAAATCGAACTCGTTTTTTTTTTGTTTAAAATAAAATAAGATATGTTAAGCTTTTTAATTTAATTTATGCGGTTTTTGAAATTATGTAACAAATTTTCCCTTTTTTGAATTAATGTATGGAACCTTTTTATGCTACCTTCTGAGCATATACAGCATAAAATACCTACATACGTGTGAATTATATATACAGAATGTGGTCTTGCACACATGACGAAATATTGCTAACATATGGTGACATAGCTGCAAGATAAATTGCTTTTTATTTGTATAATCATTTTCTGCAAATATGTGATTTATAGGTTTCTATTATATAATGGATTGATGACTAGTACATACGAGGTGTGTTCAAAGAGTATGGTGACTTTTCAAATTTCGTGGGCGACGTACATTCGATTAACGATTTTTTGTTCTTGTTATGTTGATAGACGAACATATATCCAAAGTTTCTTGAACATGGCATACTTAGTTTGTTTTTGCAAATAAAAAAGTTAGGCGTGTTTTGTTGTACTTAGCGAGTTTGTATTATTATAAAATAGTGAGCAAAGAATTTGCATCAAATTGTGTGTGAAAAAGGAATCAAATGCTCTAAATGCACTTGGAATTTTGACAGTGGTGTACGATGAGTCTGCTCTAAGTAATTAAAATGTTTTACAAATGGTACAAACTCTTTCAAGACTGAGGATTGCATTTATTGATGAATAAATAAATATTTTTTTATGAAAATATAAAGTCACCTTACTTTTTGAACACACCTCATATGCACATGCATAAATATGTATAAACAATTTAAAACTCAATTTTATTTGACCTTTTTTTTAATCTTGTAATCCTTGATTCGGAGCCATCTAATGTAAACAGTTTAATGTAAGCTAATCAGTAATAAACACGTATGTTAAACTTATGAGGTGAACACTATGCATAAATAAATACGTATTAAATTTACTCGGCCAAAGCGCTGTACAGCTAATATTTATTGTTGTTAATTTATTATCGTTGGCAGCAATTTTGGCGAAAAAATAAGCCAACCTACTGTAACCACTACATCACCAAAATACTCACATTTCCGAGAAAATTTAATGAAAAATTGCTTTTTAAAACTTGGAAGCTAAATGAAAACTTTGTCCAGCGTTAATAAGCAAACAATGTGAAAGCGAAAAATTTCCAAAACCTCCTAAATAAAAATAGAACCCAACTTAATACACCCAGTGCATGAGTTGCGAAAATTTGTACGAGTATAATTAGAAAGCTGATTATTTATTTACATACATATGAGTACATAACATACATTCATACATACATATATATGTATGTACGTATACGAGTATATACATACATATAAGCAATGCAATAACGAAGGAGCACAATTTCGGGCAAATAGTCTACACGTAGCGTTTGAGCTATGTATGTACATACCATACATACATTTGTGTATGTATATGTATGTCTAGACCACCAAATTACCTCAAATGTTTATATGTTTTATAGCCATATGTTGCGAAAGTTGCTTTACAATATTTGTCCTCATGAATTCCTGGGCCACAAAAAAATTGTGGCAAAGCTTCTACTTATGTATATCAGTTCACTGGACGATTATTTTTCGTTTGTTACCACATTTGGTTCTATTTTTTAACATATCGAGCCATAACCGCCAAAATGACGTAATCGACAAATGAAAAATTTTAGAGTAGAAAGCTGAATTTCTTTAATTTCTCGGCAGTAGCAAAGCACATTTAAATAAATATAGTCGCATTTTGTAGAAAAAACAACGTAAATCTTGTATACAAATCTGCATTTAAATGTGAAGCTAAACTGCGGAGAAAATTAGTTAAAAAGCACCTTTTGATTAAAAAAATGTATTTGTTAGTTACGTCCTTTTGGCGGTTATGGCTCGATATGTACATAAGTAAATATTTGTTTGGAATAAAGCGCAAAAATATCTTCAAAGAACTTTATGTCTAAAGGTCTGATTATGCATAAATACCTCGGTCGAGATCGCAAAACTATTTAAATTTTTAAGGTATACATTTTAATATGAGTATATCTTACAAAAGCTAAGGTTTTTTGCCACATACTAAAGAAATCGATATACTAGACATATACAAATACGTACATAACTAAATTTTCGGATTAATTTAGCGCAGACTGCCTGCCCGGTATTTTCATAGATTTTTCGCACCTGACAATAACTACGTCCACTTCCTTCGTAATGGAATTTTTGAGCAATATTTCTAACTCAATAGCCGAAATAGCCGAATAGTTGAACAATTTTTAAATTCTCTAAGAAAGTATTGATTCCCTTATCTGATTTAAATGCAACTCTGCATATATTTTTGGTACTACTATAATTGAAATGCCAACTAAACAACACGTCATCAAAATGTGAACTCGAGAGACTCCTAATTTTTTATAAGTTTTGCTTATTTCTTAGTTCACTGGACGCGATATAGCTCGGTGTTCCGCTGAGTACCCAGACTCTTTTTTTCTAATATGCTGAAAAAAACTACAGTTAAAAGAATGATCAAATATTATTATCTGTACATATAAGAATATCATTGCAAATAAAAATGTATTACCAACTATTGTAGAATATATTAAATTTTAAATTTTTTTTATATATTTTATTATTTTTTTTATATTGCGCTTAAGACAAACTTAATATATTGCGATATTATATATTCAAATATTTATTATATATTTTTTTAGTATTTATTTTGGAATTTGCAGCGATTTAAACAATGAAGTTTTTAATTGACATTTTAAAATTCGCCAATTTAAAAAAAATAAACTTCCAAAAGTTTACTTAACAGAGGCGTTTTATTATTACAACTTCCAAATATGAGAAATTATTGAAAAACAGAATTGATTATATTTTAAACATTAGATACAGTTGTAACTTATAAGCGATTTACATCAGCTGACTTGGCAGTCTCATTTGCATAAATTTTGCAGCTTTTGCTAATACTTTTCAGCATTGCTAGCACTCTCTTCAATTATGTATAAACATACATACATACATGCGAGGATATAATATTGCTAAAGAATTTTATGTAAAGGTAATGAAATCTGCACTACACACTTTATTTTCCAGAATAAGGTTGCAAATTAATGAGGTAGTAGTGCATATACAATCATAATACAATAAATATTAAAAGTACAACATACTCGCACATTGACGTGTATTATATTAATGCGACGATAAATAATAAACTTCAACGCATGTAAAACAAAAACATTGACATTCAGGCTTGTTCTGCATTTTAATTTCATAAGGAATAACAACGAAACTCAATACAATAAGAAATATATAGAAAAAGAAATGTGACTAAACTACACAATTATATATATTTAAATTTATATTTTTAGTGAGACTACCATTGAATTGTCTAAAGTCCTAAGTTAATAAGTTTAGTTAATTAATTGACATTTCAATTTGTATTAAAAATACTCAAAATCGAGTTGGACTGTTATTGCTTGTGACCACAAAAATAAGATATGAACAGTACGCAATTTCACTCGGAAGTAAATTGTAGAGCAAGCGCGATTAAGAAGTGCACACGCCGGTCGAGCGGCATAAGAGGCAGTCCACACTTTTCAATATTTTATAAATATTTGTTAATAATTTTTATAAATGTAAGGTGTCTCGGCGCAAGCCATTGTTTATCACTTCATTACACTCAAGATTTTAGTTTTATTAAAAAAAGTGTGAAGTACCTTTTTATAAACAAGAGTTGTTATAAGATTTATATATATGTACATATAGAAAGTAATTAAAGATGTTAGTATATAAACCGTAGATTTGAAATTGATCGCAGCACAATTGGCTTTTCTTTTTGTGTGCTACGTATTGAATGGCGAAAATCTTTGCACCTACCGCTCTATAATATTACATAACAGACATATTAGATTTTTTTTTATTAGTTTTAGAGTGCACTAAGGTTAAAAGGTTGCCTGTACAAAAATTGTTGTATATGGTACAAGTGTTTTGAATCATACTTTGCATGCATTGATTTGTTTAACGAAACCCCGGTTCGTTTCGAAAAAAGTTCGCAGCCCTGTCAACTTCGGACTGTGTATACAAATGAGCAGTAAAGTGTTCTTTCGGCGCAGGAGCATACAAGACGACAACTTGTAAAAAGTCGCACTGACCACGCCTAGAGTGATAGGTTTGAAAATAAGTTTAAAATGATATTATTTTAAAAATGTATGTCTTATTCAAAAGCATAATAGGCTGATTAAAAAGAATCAAAAAACATTTTTTTGGTCAATCGGACTATATTGCGGAATGACAAATTTATATATTATAATAAAAAATTTATTAATACGGATATAAAGTAGATTCCTAAACAAAATTTGGATACTTTAAGTTTGACCCATTTCGAATCCAAAATCCGTAGGCTCGTTATGTATGTATACTCGTATATTAAAAATGTATAAGAAATATTACACTAGATCAGGTATTATGTTTAATATATGTAGATCAACAGTCCCCGTTTAAAAGAACAAAAATGTGACATAGGACCTTTCTGTGTTAAGATAGTGCACCTAATTCCGTGGTACTAAGGATTTTTCTGACTTCTAAATTGTGTGACGTTGAAATAATCGGTTGCAAATTAAAAAAATTAAAATATCCCCTTAATTCAATCAATTTAGATTGGTTTGCAATTACTTATAAGCGAAAATAAATCGTATCATAATTTATATTAATATAATTACTAACAACTTCAATCGTCCCTAAATCCGTGGCAAAAATTCTTTAATGTACCTAATTCCGTGAAAAGGTGTTCCTAATTCCGGGCTATGCGTATATATACAGATTTTACGCTATTCAAAGGGAATAACTTATGTTTTAAATTTAAAAATTATTATTTTTCAAGCACAAAATATAGTTTTTATTTACAAAAATTTTTAATTCATGGCCGTATTTTAGAAATTCGGTTCTTAAGGTTTGTTCACAAACAAAAGTCATTGCTCAGATAATAATCAGATTAAAATCTATCACTGCAAATTGTATAAAAAAAATGTGTATTTGAAATCATTAAAGGCATAGACGCCTCGGCTTTTCATCAACACTGGTGGCCCCAATTTTTTTCAGGACATCTGAATCATTTTTGCTGCAAAATAAAACTATAATCTGCGAAAAAAAATTTTGCATGAAAATTGCAAAAGTAACTGTTTTTTCAATACCATGTAAATTAATGCCACGTAATTAATTAGGCGCTTCTATTTTTATTACTTGAACGCAAATGCTTGGCGTGGTATATCACGGAATAAATTAATTAAAATATTAACAATTTGCTTAAAAAAATTTTAGCACGGAATTAGCTCAAACATTTCCTCAAGGTTTTATTTGATGATTAAATGGCTTTGTGGGAGAAAGTTTTCTAAAAAATTCAATCAAATTAACAAAAGTTTAAAATGTTAAAAAATCCTTATTCCCTGATAGGCACGGAATGTACATAATTCTGTGAATGAGAAATATTAATTTTTAAGTAATAAAATATATTTACATGTACATATTTAGATAATACACAAATCAATTTAAAGATTTTTATCGAATGTCAAAATTAAGGCATAGTTCCAAAAAGTTCTATGATTTAAATTTCACAGCCTTAAGAATATATACATGAGTCCTTAACATTTTGCTTATCCACCTTTATATGAAAAGCATATTATCTGAGGTACCACTTTACAATTTCTCAATAATTTAAAAGTATATCCTATACGTTCAATCAGAATTGAAATTATTACCCTTTAAAATTTTATGTTTATTCTAGTATTTTTTATTTTAATTACTTGTTTAAACAAAAAATCGGAATGCCACGAAATTACGCACTACCACGGAATTACATATTTTTTAACTTATACGAGTATGGTATTTATCGATTATGGCCACTAACTTTATATTCCCCAAAATACATATGTACATACTGACAAATGAACATACAAGTACATACATACATATAGATAATTGCTATTTCTTTCGACGATACTAAACAAATAGCTTATACTCTAAGCCACAAGTAGAAACTGTTGTAATCACTAGCTAACTTGCTTTTTATTTGTTATTCATTGCGGGTATGGCAATTGTATTGCTGTTGTTACTCGATTCATTGTTATGAATGTTGAATGTCAACAACAAACACTTATATATATTAATAATAATAACACAAGTATCTAGGTAGAGGCATTTACACAGTTTGTACAAATAACTAGCTGAGGCGACACTGGATACAGTCTTGAGTCCTCTATTGGCATGATCTCTTTGTAGTTTCTAATTGCTTTAAAGCAGTGTAATTTGTCTTTCCTCGGTATGGCTTAAAGTACACCTTTCAGAAATTATAGAATAGTACAACTTTCTCCGACACTTTTTCATCGAGCACTATTGCCATTTAAATCTATTTTTTATTTATAATTTCTACAAAATAAGTTGATTTGTATCAATAATGTAAATAAATATATGTATGTATTATATATTTTATCAAACCCTTAAACGGTCATTAATAAACGTGGTACTTTTAGCGGTATTTTTTTTTTTTTCATTTATATAGATTTATGATATCAGATCAATCATAACTTTGAATACGTATTTATATCTAATTTTTCTATATAAAATTATATTTGATAATATTAGATATAAACTTACTTTATTACATTAAATTTTACATTTGTTTACATTTAAGTTGACTGAAAAAATCAGATTTGCAAAAAAAAATGGAGGTAAGTAAGCGTGCCGGGTGAACGAGTCATACCAGTACGCAAGTTTTATTTCCTTAAAATCTTTTAGAAGTAGGGACTATATATGTAGATACTGGAGCCGGAAAAAAGTTAAGAAAATAACTTTTTCACAAATTTTACGTAATACGGGAAATTTATAAAAGGACGGCTACAACAATAGCAGATAAAATAATTGTGGCGTTGTTAAATGGTAGGTTTATCATAATAAAAACTATAACCGCACCCTGATTTCAACTTTGAATTTTCTATTATTTTTTAGTAAGATTCAATAATTAGTCCGTTAGTAGCTTTTTTTCAAAAAATTTACCGCCTACTGGAGCATTTTTTAAAAACCCAAAAATATCAAATCCTTTGCAATTGTTCTTCGAGACTTCTAAATTTCAGAACAATCGGTTAAATATAGAATAGATAACGCAAAATATTAATAAATAAAAAATTATGAATGTAAACCAAAAATAGTTATGTGATTATCTTTGGTTTTCGACTTAAGCCAAACCCACTAAAAATATTTAATGAATGCCAAAGATCATATGGAAACATTGCACCGTG
This sequence comes from Philophylla caesio, assembly GCA_963971545.1. Taxonomy (NCBI): domain Eukaryota; kingdom Metazoa; phylum Arthropoda; class Insecta; order Diptera; family Tephritidae; genus Philophylla; species Philophylla caesio. The sequence goes on along the minus strand of OZ020609.1, from coordinate 57,353,187 downwards.
TCTACAGACTATATTCATATAATCATCTGAGTTACACGAACAAATCTGCTCGAAGGGGTCTCACGAAGTTTTAATGATACCCCAAAATAGGCTCGAGTGCATTTTGCTCAATTTTCCCTTAAATAAATTCGAAAATTAGCGGTCTAGCAATTGTTGTAAAGTCCTTACTGTTGAGATATTTTGGATCTATAAGTACCATCCCGAAACTAGGAGCAAACCTATCGTAAAATATAAGCAACAAAAATCAGCAACAAAGTAATAATATCAGTTTACTTCACCCGATCAAAACTCGTAGCTACTATTGCTTTGGAAAAGGGTCAGACGGTAACTTCGAAGTAGTATATCAAAAGCTTACCAAAAACTTTCAAACATTTATTGGAGAACAGGAAGAAAGAGGATTTCCGATGCTACTGTTATAATACGACTGCGCGCCAGCTCAAACTGCGGAAATAACGAGTAACTTTATTTTGATCTCTCTAACATCTTGGGATCTCTGGCTTTTATGAAAAATTAAAAGAAATTTTAAGGGAAAGGTATTTAACAGCAACGCAAATTTTATGCGGTTAACGCTGAATTTGATAAGCTTAAAAAGAAAAATTTTTGAGAAGTGGATTTTTAAAAATGCATTGAAATTAATGGCGATTATGTAGAGAGGAGGAAAAAAGACAAAGATTAGGAATAAATACGAAATGATTCTTTGGTTTTTTTTCTGGTCAACTCGGCAAATTTTTGTTAGCATGCTTGTATCTTACAACTCTCTTTAGCAACTGAGTTAAGAGCATAATTCACTCAACAAACCGTGCTAACTTTTTATTCACTTGTATCAATATTGTTCATTATACATACATATGTATGTACTCGTGTATTCATTGTGTTAAGATGGAACTACACCTTAAACATACTTATCAGTAACATTCCCGAACTGAACGAGGATTATCAAAATAAATTTGCAAGTGTTCTTCATCTGCTTAAACAGTGGCGTACGGTGAGTCAAATTTGTGGTGAACGTTATGGAAAAAAATCCTTCAGCTGAAAAATGTTGTACGTGTCGATTTGCTATTTTGGCGGTTAGAGCCCGATATTTACACACATATATACATACATACATCCCATCATGACTTTGATTCTAATTGCATACATATATGTATGTATGTACTCGTAGAAAGCGAATGGCAATTTGCGAAGAAAATAAAGTAAGAGCATTAAAAAAGTTACGAGTAAATTAATCATACTTAATACATCTACATATGTACTCGTACATATATACAGTGCCTTACACCGAAGATTAAATGGCATTATTGTGGGACTCCCAGCAGGATAATGACCCCAAGCATACGAGCAAGAAGGCAACAAAATGGTTTGGCGATCATTTGATATAAGTGATCCAGTGGCCCAGTCGCCAGATCTCAATCCGACTGAGAACAAAAAAGCAGTTCATGATAACTTTATTTTCGATTACTAATATTTTTTAATAGATATTAAGGTATTTTTGTTTTGTTTTAGTTTTTAAGAGCATAATATTATCTTAGTGCTATTTTTTTACCGCCTACTTTACAAAGTTTCCAATGAATTCTAAAAAACATCTTGTGAATCATTCAATAAAATTCAAATCTTTATTTACTAACTATTGCTTTATATTAACCAATAAAATGTTATTAAAACTCAAAAATATTTGAACTGTTTCTTTCTCAGAGAGCATAGCTCATCGTAGTGCTATTTTTTTTACCGGCACTGTATATACTTACACATGTACATACATATAAATTAGTAAATCAACGAGAGAACTAGGCTATCCGCTTACCCGTTCACTTTAACCAGGAAAAAACCGGCGTGAGGCGCCGCGAATGTATTGAAGCAGCAATCAAGGTGAAGATGAGATAACACAAAATTATTTTTTTCTGCACGAGAGTGCTGTCAAATTGTGCACTTTTTATAACATTTTCTACTACTGCCACTACGGTACGGTTGTCGTGCACGTGTGGGTTTAACAAAATTTGGCAAGCAAGGTGTCGTAGTTTTTAATATTTATAATGTCATCGTTTTCAATTCTAAGCTTCGTCGTAAATTTTTTTTAAGGTACATTTGTGGTTAAAAAAGTTGCGCATTTTTTTTAAATTAGTTATTCACGTATCAGCTGTTCGTGGCCAGCTCGCACCAACCGTACGGATAAGAGATTCGTATCACATTATCTATGATCAGAGATCAACTAGATTAAACTCTGATTCAGCTGCTCTCGCCTAATTAACATAATCTCAAGAATATAAGCACATACATATGTACATATACATATATGGATATGTACTTAGTTATAGGTACATATGTATGTACATATGTAGGTATGTACATATGCATGAAGTTTTTAATGTCCGTGTATAATATTGAATTTATTTTAAGATAATGTTTTAGTTGGCTTTAAGTTGATAAATTATCACACACTCGTGAAATAAAACTTCACATGCATTTCTTAAGAAAAAGCTTTTCGGTTTTTTTTACTATCATTTTTTGTTGTTGCTTTCCTAATGCATTTGTATTTATTAAGTGAATGATATTGTTTTAGAACATATTTTATTATTGCGTGTATGTATATTTCGTAAATTAATACATACTATCTGCACTCCATTCATTTACTCTTCCAACGGCGTTCTCTGCGCAGTCGTTATCGCCGATGCCGATGTAAAATTTGATGTTGCCGCCCAGCCAGCTTCGCCAGCTGCTCCAACTTAACGTTTGCACTTCACCTTGCTTGCTCGGAGAATATATAGATTTTTGGGTAACAAAATTTGCAAATTCTATTACACACAACACTCAACACCTGTTTATTTGCTCATTCGAGGGAGGTGCCCTAAAATGCACTGCCTCATTTTTTTATAGTAGACAAAATTTAAAATCTGCTTTTGTGACCATTCATCCATAATTCTAGCGCACTAATTTAGTAGCTAAACACACACATCACCTGAAATACATTTGACTTTTAAGCAGTTTGCAAGGCTGTATTTTATATACATATTTGCTGCACTAGTTTTTCACTTTCAGCAGTATTTAATTTCCGTATTCCGAATTCTCGCAGTTATAACTTGCACGCGACATGTCTAAAATACAAATGAAAATTTTCTCATTTTTTACGAGTAGGCATCTGAAAATCGCTCAGATACTTTGTGGCTCTTATTTAACTTGTTTCCCCACTAGTTTTCTCACAGAGAACGAATATTATTTAGAAAAGCTTTAGACGCGAACTTGGGTGTGAATTGTCAAAGTCAAGCAATATTTTCGCACATTTTACCACACGAATTCAAACAAGGGAAATTATTGAGAGTGCAGTGTTAACAGAGCTGAGCGGGTCCACCAAAAAGTTAACAGTTTGTATACATAAATGTACGACATCACGACGGCATCAATTTGGGTTGAATAAAAACCAAAAATAATTCGAATATGTTTATCAAATTTCATATGCATTTGGTTGATAAATAATTTTTAATTATATACATATGTATGTATGTACATATGTATGTATATATATTTATAAGTACATGTGCATAAATGTAGTTATAATGAAAGTGCGCAAATGTAAACCAATCTCAATTGTTGATTAGCCGACGGCATTTCATTAACGAAATTGGTGAAATTGGAAAAATTAAGTAAAAATACGAAATATTTGTAACAAATATTATAAACAATGGTTTTATTGATCAAGGGAGAAACATCTTTTTATTTTATATGTGTATGTTTCTTATGTTTTTATATGTATAAGTTACAACCTTTGGAGATGCATTTACAAACATATGTACATACATTAACAAAATGCACAACTACATTGTATATGTATGTAGGTATATGTACATATGTATATAAATACCTATAAATTAATACATAAGTTAATGCATATATCAATTAAATGGACATATCATTTACAAATGCATACATATTCACATAAATCAACCTTGACCTTCATCACATGCCAAAATACAAATTCAAGGACAAATGACGTCCGCATACATACGTACATACATACTTTTATTTTTGTATACATATCGACGTGCACACACTTCTGTCCTCGCTTCCCGCGCAACTAATAAATCAACAGTTACGCCGGCGCCACAAATCCTAAACTATTTCATTCATAAACTGCGCGTGCGTAAAACTAAACATTCATTCTTAATTGAAGCACAACATCAAATCTGGCAGCAAAACCAATTTGTCGCGATCTTGCAAAAATTTATAAACTTCAACATTTTCGTCTTCGCTATTTTTGGCCCAGTCCAGCAAATGTGTAGTTGAAAAATAATTAAATATTTTTATATTAGGAATTCCTCAACTAATACGAGATTCTTTTACCAAATTCATATCTAATATATCAATATTAACCATTACGAACCATTCTTTTCTAAAACAAGTAAGAAAGGCTAATTTCGGGCGAAACCGATTTTTATATACACTCGCGATGTATTTTTGCATGGGCGGTGCCCATAATTTCATAAAAACCCCGTTTCTTTGTTTCAAATCGCAGCTAGTATTAGACCTTACTCAATTTCTTCCAATAAATACTGAGAAACGAAGTTTTTGCATTTTTCAATATTTCCGTTATATGGAAGTGGGGCGTGGTTATGGTACGATTTCAAAACTTTTTGACGGTGATGCTAGGATATCAAGATATCAGGATATCATACTGTATATGTTTACAAAATTTTGTGACAATTCCTTACATCGTTTTAGAGATACCTGCAGACGTTTTTTTATAAATGGGCGTGGTAACGCCCATTTTTCCAATTTCATAAAAATCAAGTTCCTTAATTAACTAGCTCTCTAAATATCAAATTTTAAATAATATGTTCCAATAGATAAAGAAAGAACGAAATGTTTGGATTTTTTTTAAATTTCCGTTATATGGGAAATGGGCGAAGTTATGGTCCGATTTCAAAAATTTTTAACGATGATAACAACGATATTGAAGAAAATTTGTTCACCAAATTTTGTGAGATTGAGATACAGAAATTTATTCATAAGTGGGCGTGGCAACACCTATTTTTCAAAATTTCATAAATACCTAACTTCTTAGTTAAAAATCGTTCCAAATACCGAATTTCACTCAATTTGTTTTAATAGATACCCAGCAAATGAAGCTTTTGCATTTTTCAAAAAATTCCGCTATATGGGAGGTGGGCGTCGTTATTGACAGATCTTGACTATTTTCAATACCGACATATCCAAAGAGCAATTTATGTACCAAATTTCATTGAGATATCTTAATTGTTACTCAAGTTATCGTCTGCACGAACGGACGGACGGACGGACAGACATCGCTAAATCGACTTCTATTTTCATTATGAGCATTTTGGTATATATATTTCTATATCTATCTTGATTCCGTTATGCTGTTACAAGCAACCGTTATGCGAACAAAGTTATAATACCGTTGTGTACAGGTACGCTCGGGTATAAAAACTACTCAAAATATAATAATTCATTCGGAATTTTTTGGCGAAAGCGACCTTACCAAGATAATGGCTCAACACATCTGCGTCACCTCAATACGCACTGTGTACATTTGTATGAGCACATTAAGTTATGTATATATGCAAATATATCGTCGAATTTTGTCGCATTTGGACAATAGTGTTGGTCATCACTGCAATTGCAAATCATTTGCTGCGAATGCAAGTCGGAGTAGGAAATCTTCTACCTTGAGAAAAGTAGTTACATACATAAATTGATAATAAACTTTTGCTTTCAGGTTAATTTAAAAATGTATTACCCTTTATTTTAACTTAATAATTATTTACCAACTATATATTATTAATTTTCTCCCAGTTTTATTATAATAATAATAAACCCAACGATAATAACCCTCCTTTCCCACCCAACCGGCACGAGAAGGGACATTGAAATTAACTTCTGCCAAAAGAAATTAAAGTTAAATCGTATATGTATGTACATACATATGTGTGATATTAAATTCCGATACAACTACTATGTTAACTTAATATTGAAAGACCATATCTCACATTTTCGTGTGTTATATCGTATATATGAATGTACATAGATTGAAGATTTTGCAAAATTTACCGTTCTTCAGTAGCAATTTTTATCGAAATTCTGGTTTATGAAACAAAATTAATACTGTGGTATTTTCAGCTTGCATTACAAACATACGCTTGACCATAGAAATGTAACTCGTATATCTAATGTGTACTGTCAAACCGATTTTGTAAAAATCTGAATTCAAAATGAAAATGAAAATATGTACGTGTTTATTAACTTAAAACTAAAACTCTTATTTAAAACTAATTTGGGCTTAAATTTGAATAATCTTTAACTTCACAGATAACATAACAAGCATACATTAAAATTATTGCTTTATCAGTTTCCGCTCTACAACTGTTAATTTTTCGCTCTCGCTGTCGAATCTTGGTGTAAACGAGTAGCCCTCAAAAAGCTTTTTATAACTTACAGAAGTGGGCAACAGAAACAGCGCCATCTAGGTGTTGGGTTTGCAGATGTAGAAAACTATGAAATATTCGTAAGGTGAAAACTTATTAAACAACACAATGAAATTCACGACCCTTATTTTAATATTTTATAACAAACTAGAAGACCTGGCGAACTTCGTCCCGCCCAAAATTTATTAGTAGTTTATGAAATACTTTTTGAACTCTGTTGTAGACGTATTTAATGTTGAGAATAAAACGGACACCTAAATTTTACATTCGTTTTCGTAGCTTCCTACTTTTCTTTATATGTAGTTAGAGCAGATTTTCCAAGTTAAATATTTCGTCGTCCCATTTAAGATGTCTATTTTTCTGTATATCTTGACTCCAGCGCTACGAAGCAAATAATTGAAAAAAATTAAATCCTATTTTTTATCATGCAAGTAGAATACAACATGAATTCCATCAAAATTGGTTCAGAACCACGACTTTTATAAATAACTCTAGTCCAGCGCCGCCAATTTGATACATTTTTCGCAGAGACATTTTTCTTCCTCTTACTAATACCTATATAGAAAATTTTGTAAATAAACCGAAAACTCGGATTTTTGAATGCAACATTTCGAAAGTTTTAAAATTTTGATATTGGATCATTATTAACATAAGTTTTTTGTAAATATCTTCGGAACTACTTAACCGATTTAAGAGTTTGATATCTCGTTTTGAAAAACATGACAACGGCTTTCAAAAAAACAAAAAAAATAAAACAAAAAAAGGAAAAAAATAAAAATATGTACAAATGTATATGTATGTCATGGTTGGTGCAATATGAAAATTGGATTTTGCTACGCCACTCCGCCCGCAGACCGAAAATCAAAAATCAGACTTCACAGTGTCACCCGCCTGAATATTCTGAAGATTCAAATCGGCCCAGCCGTTTTGGAGTACATACGTTACATACATACACACATCCTGTTTTATATACATACATGTACATTAGGGTGGGTTAAATTTTTGGTCGATGTTTGGTACCCCCTAGTTGTGTTTTATAAATCATTTTAAGCAACTTTTCCAATGGAAGTATGGTTTTATTTTGAATTCCGAGCCCCCCAATTTTTAAAAATAGGTATTTTTTTTTTTTCCTTTTCTTAGATCTTCCTCTATCTACTCGCTAAATGAACAAAGCCCATTTTTCTCATTTCATTTTCAATTTATTATTCTTTACAATTCCAACCTTAAAGATAAAAACTTATATAAAATATAAATGAAAAAAATATTCCGATTTTTGTGCCATTTTCGTCCATCTTAAGCCTTTTTTGTTCAAATTGAGTATCAAAACATAATTTTATCGCCGAGCCAATGTCAAATTCGGTTTTTTCGTACCAAAAAACCCCTTTACACATACATAGCAAAATATTGTAATCCTTTTTTCAATGCTGGGTCCAAGAATCTTGAAAAGGACGAAAAAATACCTATTTGTAAAAATTGGGGGGCTCGGAATTCAAAATAAAACCATACTTCCATTGGAAAAGTTGCTTAAAATGATTTATAAAACACAACTAGGGGGTACCAAACATCGACTTTTTTTGACCCATACAATTTGACCCACCCTAATATACATATATGTAAATATGTATATTGTTTTGTAACCCGCTGTTTTGAATATGCGCCATTTTTTCTAAATTAGAGAATTTGCAAACACTGTTCAAAATCAATGGGACATAATTACAATCAAGATCCAATCGGTTTTAAATCAGTTTAATTTCAAATTATCTTTATCTTAATCATAGTCGTTTTTTCGCTTAGTACCGGCTCTAATAATAAAGTGACTTTAGTCGCCCTTAACTACTACTATGTTAAATTAAAAAACAAAAAATAAATATGTTCAACGTTTAAGTGACGAATTTGATAAAAAAAGGGAAAAATATGTTATTTTTCTTATGAGAAAGGAAGCGAATCTAATGTAATGTAAGAAATATGTATATCTGAGCGGGTGCGATTAATAAAATAAATCCTCATACGATGCAAAGTCATAATAATATTTTTGAAAATAAGTTGTTGTAATTGAAGCGACATTTATTTATTTTAAATTAACTCAGATTTTTTTTTTTTAATTTTACAACTAAGTTATCGTTACAACGATTTAAAAGAAGGTATATAACGAAGGGTATTCTCTAAATTATAACACCGTCAAAAATGCAAAATTGTCTATTCTCGTCTTAAACTACGTAAAAAAACTGGCACCGACATAAAGAGATAGATATTTGATTTGTTTGATGTATATGCAGTTAAATTATATAACCGCATAAGCCAAGACAAAGCCACTCATAATTTTTTTTTTATTGAAATTGTAAATTAAAGAAAGGCGAACAATAACAGGTACATATAAACTTTGCAATTTCTGATTTTCCGGGTACTTCAATTTTATTCTAATACGAAATATTTTTACCTACTACTTCTCAAACGTGCGAGATTATATTATTTTTCAACTAAATTTTACGCATTGTTAATCATTTGAAGCGAAACATTTTCTCAAATTTTCCAAATTCGATACATACGAGAACATGCTTACTGCGCCTTTGCACCTGATGATATCCGAATCCCACTCCTCCCTTGATGGGATGTGTGTGGTGAATGATCCTGTTGGAGCGATCTTCGGCACGCAATGATCTGCTTTTTTCAGAGAGAACTCAGTGCTTCGCAGCCTGATGGTGGAACAATTAGCGACAATTTTCCCCGCCATGTCAACAGGAATGAAACCTAGCAACGCATTTACAGCTAGAGTTGTTGGAGTGGTGTGGAATGCTCCACTGATTCCAATCGAGGCGCATCTCTGCACTCGTTCCAAGTCCCGAGCTAGAGTAGAGTTATTTAGGGATTTCCACCAGACAAAGTCTCCATATAGCATATTGGGTTTGATAACCGTTTTATACAATTAAAGTAACTGGATAACATTTTGTTCTACTCTACTTACGTTTGAGAAAAAGTTGACAATTCAATGTTTCTCAATTTGATAATAATAGAAAATTTCATATTAACAGTATCTTTTAGTTTAAAAACACTTTCAACGGTAATTTGAGATCCATTTGTCAGCTTACCTTTGAGGTTTAAAAAAAGGACTGTTTTCAAATGCATCTCAAATTCAGATTTAAGAAAAACGTGTTTTGGGAAGCCATAATAATGTAGAGATTTAAGCTGCTATTTTCCATCGACCTGCTAAGTTTTGATGAATAAGACTTAAATTAAAGACACTAAACAGTTACAAGATTATTAATATTGACAAATAAAAAGAAACTACTCACCATGAAAAACGGCACTGAAGATTGTACACCGCCGAACCCGATTTGTCTCCTAACCAAACTTGACAAGAGATGGCAGAAAATTATTGTAAAATACAAACATATTTATGTACATACTTACATTAAATGTGTGTAGGCTTAATAGCTGAAAGGACTAATCACTCTTCAGTAGATTGTGTATTATGACAAAAAAAACCGAGAAGTTTTAAAATTTTCTCTGAATACTGAAAATAGTACACGAAGTGAACAACTGGTTGTAACTTGATATTATAAAACCGGTTCTTGTTCCAAGTAAGAAAAAAATGCTACATCAATGTACATGTTACTAAATGTATAAAGGAGGTTCAAGGAATCTAGTAAGCGGTCTCAGTCTCTAATAGACTGACGTAATAGCGTGGAAAGGCAATAATCTTTAACTCATACATAAGCTCAAATTTCAAAACTTAAGATTATACCAAATTACTGAATTCCATATTAAGCACAGCGAGCGAGCTAGTAGGTCTTTTGTCAGTAATGCGTTATAGAATTTAACATTTGAGACATTTGTTTAAATATATAAAATATTGTGTGTAAAAAGACGAAAATGGAAAATTTCGTCGTTAGGGATGTTTTAGAGTAAGTAATGGCGTTAATCGCCGTTTAATGAAAAGCCTTATTATTAGGAAGGAACAACTTTGGTATCAGATTCTTGGTGTTCAACTCAATTCTGTCCTCAATCGCAGGTAGGCTGGCTTTCGCGAGTATGAATTTGGGTGAAGATTTTGGAAAAGCCTTAGAGCTACGACAAACAGCACAATTTACAAAATCCAGAAGACCATAATCTTTATTCGACAATTATCTAATTCGTTACATAGTCTAAAATTGCGATGTTAATTAAGCAATTTTTTTTAAATTAAATCACTTTATAATACTTACTGGGAGCCAATTGCTTTCAAAGATACAAACAGCGTTCTCTTAAAGGTAATCTTATATCAAAGACAATAACAAAAGTGAGTTAGGTGAAACGGCCGTTCGAACACAGTCTTCAAAGCCCCTTGTTGGAGGGAAATAAGCATACAAATTTTCCATAATAAATTTTAAGAATAAATAATTTATATTTGCATCTGGAAACATAGGAAAATATCAATATTATCGAAATCTCGTTTAGCTTCATATTTCGCGATGACAAGTTGCAAGTTGTTTGTGTGAGAGTCGGATTGCTTAGTGGTAAACTTCAACTCGATATAACGGAAATTTCGTAAAATTTCCGAGTGGTGAGTATTACTGAAGTTTCTTTTACTTACCAAATTATAGATGAGTTTATTTTAATTTCGAAAATATTTTGATTAGAATGGTGTTAAACGAGTATTCAGAAAGCACTATAGGATAAACCTTTGTGAAGAATTGTTAAAACCTTAGCTTGAGTATCCGTTTCAGTTGCCAACTTGACAGCGGTCATTCAAACAAATAATCGCCGATATTTTGGATTTGAAAATTGAGGATCATCAAGTGGTTCCTATTATTAAGAAAATATCCTGTTACTTCTGTTAGTCTAATGCCGATTTCAAAGCAGACGCGCTTCTACCACCTCAGCTTGAATTTTTTCAAAATTCATTGAAAACTTTGGATATTTGCAACTCCGACTCTAACGCCTCATAATGAATTTTCCAAAATTCATTTAAGCTTTGGAATGAATGAAAAAACGTTTTCAATTTCTGAAAAATGCGACAAACTGAGGATGCGCACTTTTTTACCTTTAATGAAGATTTGTTAAATTATTATGGGTTCTCTTAGAATAGTCACTGTAATTGAAAAAATAAATAAATATGTATGTATATATTGTCCCAATTTGTCATTATATGGGTTTGCTATATTTTCGTCGTGAACTTACTATGTACATATTTCTATAGAATATGAATCATATTCTTAAACTTATGTAAGTTTACTATATATTCATACTAGGTATGTTAAACTTGAACGTGAGTGATATTTATTTATTTTGTTATTATTATTATTATTATTTTTTTTTTACTAAATGTATAACTTGATTTACAACGATAATGCCTGTGACTATAAATTTGTAATTCTAGTTAATGTTAAAGCGAATAACTGTGTGTTTTCGGTAAATTTTTTTCTTTTTTATGAAACTTTCAAAGTGTTATTTGTTTAATCTCAAATATTATATTTTTAACCGCAACGATTTTGTATAACATTTGTTACATGTTCAAGTACATCCCGTAATAGATAATTCGTATTTAACTGCGAAGGCGTACGGTGCATCTTCTTTGTTTTAGAACCAAAAATGGATTCGTATATATGTATATGTAAATAGTATTTACAATGCCAATTTATTTTTTAATGTAAAAGTACCGAAATTACCTTTGCGGTAGCGTAAGGCTTAGTTCCAAATGAACAAAACTCACTATACCAGTAGTATAAAAAACTAAAATCCTTAAGAAGAATCGCCAAAGGATACTAATACAAAGTATACTCGTAGTTAAATAGTGTTTTTTGATTAAATTAAAAAGTTCAATGCTTCTTTGATTAAAAAATATTCTTATAATTACTTAAATAAACATACGTAATGATATTCGTAGTGCAACAGTGAAATTATAATCGATCCTTGTTTGGTATTCATTGTTAATTTTGTTAATAATCCGCGTTGTTAAATTCATTGCTAACTTAAACTTAAAAATAAAAAAAAAAGTTTTCTTCGATTTCTTAATTGACATCAAAAGTATAAAAGCTTAATTTTTTACATAAATATTATAAACTTTATATTAAGCTCAAAATTTTCCCTAAATCCATTAATTTGAATTAGCAACTTTATCGCCTGCGTCTGCAATCAATCTTGCGACCTGCCACTACAAACTTCACCTGTTTTATTCTTCATTATTAATTAAGTTTTTGTGTAAGATTTTACATTTTCCCATTTTCCTACATTAAAATATGTGTTTTTTTAAATAGACTTATTTTAAATTTTTGGTGTAACTTTTTGTGTTTGTTTATGTTGAATTAATTCATTTCGTCTTTCACGCAATCAACTTCTGCTGACAGAACTTTCTACCATCATCCTTTCTAACGATTTATTCTTTCTTTCTAAGAGCCACACAATTTTGCTGCCTAGCTCCCGAAACAAGTGTTTGACACGGCACAAAAGGGTCCCCTTGCGTTTGTGCTTGTTTGCACCATTCTTTAGCTCGATTTGCTAAGCAAATATAAGCTTTTGCTATAAGTTACTTCGTCGGTTTTCACGATTTCAACGCTCTTCTCATTATATTGGTGATATAGAAAGCGGAGCTGTTTCCGAATCGGCCATATACTCTTTCAGCAAGTCGCGTAGTCGTAAGATTTCCTTGCCGGCAGCAGCTAAATCTCCCTGCAGTGAAAGTTCCCGCTCCCGTAACCGTTTGATGTCACGCTGACAAGTCTATAATAAAAAGAAAGGAAAATGTTCAGATGTTATAATATTGTAGGATTCCATGAAGGAAGTGTATTTTTTATCATGTAGAAAACGAGAACAAAAACTTAAGACAACTTTTCTTTATACCAATAAATGCCTGCATTTGCACCATCTTCGGTTACGCGCTAACTGGAACTAAACAATCAATCAGATGTCAAAGCGCTGTATAGTAAGCTGAATTGTAGCTATTCGCCGTTAATTTTACCCCAAGATAGTGCAAACCGCCCTTCATCTCTATGCATTATAAATTCCCAGTAAACACTTGGAGTCGTTATGAAGTCTTATATTACACGGTCCAAAACGAAGGTATTTCTGCATTATAAATTCCCAGTAAACACTTGGAGTCGTTATGAAGTCTTATATTACACGGTCCAAAACGAAGGTATTTCTGCAAAGGTCGGCCTATTTGAGCTAAAACTTATACAACATACATACATACATATGTACTCGGATATCAAAAATCTAGTGAACAGGGTTTTGCAATGAACCTTATTCACATAACGGTTGTTTGTAACATCCAAAAGTAATCGAGACAGACTATCTGTCCGTCCGTCCCTCCACCCGTGGACACAGCAATTTGTGTAAAAATTGAGATTTCTTAATGAAACTTGGTACATATATTGCTCTTTAACCAAGGTAGGTTTGTATGGAAAATGGTCGTGATGGGTCAATTATCACGCCTATCTCCCATCTAACGGAAGTTTTGAAAAATGCAAAACTTCGATAACTTTTGGAACAAATTGAGTAAAATTTGATTTTTGGAATGAACAAAAAAACTAGAATTTTATGAAGTTTTTAAAAATATGCTTATCGTTCAAAATATTTGTGGTCGGTAAGTAACCACGCGCAACATATAAAACTCTATTATCATTGAAAAATCCGTTACCTGACGTATTTCGGTAACTTTAGCACTTAATGTGCTAAGCATTAATTTATTAATTATTTAATTTCATAAAATATGAAAAATGCGATTTTTCAGTAACTTGAATACCAATGTTTTTCAAATTGACTATTTATTCAAATTTGAAAATGGGCATGGTCCCGCCCATGTAATAATTCTTGCAAAGGTATATAAAATTCGGTTTCGAAGCTTTTCTTATTTGTTTAAAACTGGGATGTTGTACCAAATATAAAGGGTTTTTTGACTAAGCCTTTTTCCCCTATGGTTATGTGTTTTATTTAAATTGGTTAAGGTCTGCTTTGATTTCAGTTTCAGACGCCGCCAAGATAATGCATACATATTTACATACATACATATGCGTAAATAGCCTAATTTTTTCTTACCACATTCTGCCTTAGCAAGTCCAATTTGTCGCACTTGAGTCTCGTCACCTCCTGCCGCAAATTCTCAATCATGACAACTGTTTCGTTGCTTGGTGAAGAGCCCATCACACCTTGCGAGCCGTCAATACACAACGAACAGGCAGCTTTATTTGACGACATGGCTTCTGCTGACGACATTGATTCTAGTCCTGTATCACTGTCGATGTAGATTGCGCCCCCATCAATTTGGCCCATTATAGGGTCTAGATCGACGCTATTTAAACTAGAATCATCGCTGGTCTCCGACATTGTAGCAACTCCCACGCTGCCATTAACTGGCGCGGCAGAGTTATTGCCGTTTTGCGTATCCTTGGAATGAGCGCCACTAGCCCCATTTGCATTGTTGTTATTTATTGTGTTGCTGCTGCTCAATGGACCACGAGATGTTATGTCGGGTGATGAGGACGCTGAATCATTAGAAGATTTCGATTTCGAAGAAGATTTTGAAGCGGTCCTACTGCATGTCTGGAATAAAATATTAAAAGAGATAACGTTAGTTGTGCTTGTAAAACTGCCCGTACACTGTACTTACATTTAAATTCGGTGTCTCCGTTAGGGTGTTATCTTTTTTTGAAGCCGTTGAAGAGGCAGAGGAGTTCATCTTTGTGGATACACTAAATTTCTCTACATTTTGCGGCATATTTCCGGTATCGACACTCTGTGAACGAACACGCGATATAAGCGCCTTCTTCACGGTATCAATGAATCGCGATCCTGCTGTGCTATTCTCTGACTTTGGAGTTTCCGGTGTTGGACTGACAGCCACGTTGTTCGTGAAATCCGTACCGAGGAATTCACGTGTTTTGTCCTTCAATTCCTCCACAAGACTCTGTAAGAGCGAAGTACGCGTTCGCAATTCTAACTTTGCGAATTTCTCTGCCTTGTAACAGGCGTTCTCTGCATTTATCAGCTTTGTCAAAATGAACTCCTTAAAGTCTTGCCCTTTACGGAAAACTGCTGGGTTGGGTAGAGTTGGTCCGAAAAACGGTACGTCGTCACGTGCTGTAACACTGACCTTATAGCGAGTATTCGGTGTGTTGGGTTCAAGTGGTTGTACAACAATAAAAGCATGTAAGAAATGGCTGGCAATCATGTCGGGAGAAAATGGCGTATTCGATTCTTGAAAGACGATCGCCACAATATCATTGCCAATGTGTCGTTTTCGTTGCAATTGCTGTGGATCTCCTTCGGTGTAGGGTAGCATTGTCGATACGTGGAACATAATTTCGCGTTCCTTGAAAACCTCATAGATAGCTGTGTCACCGGTATGTCCGTTCTGTATGTCTAGACCGCCACGGTAACCCCTGTGATCTTTTAATTTTATACGCTGACCCAAAATATCTAAGAACTCCTCAAAGGCTGGTGATGAGTTGTTGTTGCCAAATAATTCCTCCTCAGTGGTTTGCCCATATCTTTGGTATAGCACACCGAATTTAAAATTCGAAACAAGCACATGTTCATCATAGGCACCGATCAATTGGGATGCCCTAGAACACAGTACGGGCACAAAGTTCTCAACTGTGATTTGGTCATTCAGCAATCGCACCATCTTTGCAGGTGACGGATTTGATCCCATGCATGACATCGGTATAAGTTCATGCATTGTACCTGTTCGCAGGCGCAGCAAAATCCGTGCATGTTCTTGATTTGCAACATTTTCCGTTTTTATCGATATTAAAATTGGTCCAAACTGTTCATCCTGACCAACAAGATTTGAGTGTTCGCGAGCGGCATAAAATCGGCGGTAACACTTCGCCGTGTCGTCTGTCTCGAATTTGGCCATCCAGGTCGTTTGTGGCAGCAAAGGCTTTCCACGAGCATCAAATGAACACTCATGCTCGGTACCATCCATCCAGTAACCACCGTTCGGTGGCAATATAATCATAAGATACGGAGATGTCTTGGCGAGCGCATCCTCTAACAAGCGCTGAGAGGCAGGTATGGTAGATACAATCGAAGCCTGTGACGTCTGCGAGGAGACCGACGATTGCGACTGATAATGCTGCGCATTTGAGAGCAGCTGATTAGTAACGCCGACACCATTTCCCGTACACGATATGGACCCGAAACCACTTAGCTGTGGAGAAGCAGGTGTGGAATTCGTGGCTGCGGCAGATATTGAATGTCGCAATGTGGCCCGCGAACCTGAGTGTTGCAGGCCATTTTGGTGGGTAGAATTACCAGATTGAGAGATGCTTTCGTGCGGGTGAGGTACACGTTCATCATTCGAGTTCCGATGGTTAGTCTGTAAGTATAAACAAAATGGAAAACGTATTTAAATTTTTTGTTGATTTTTTTTATTATTTACATATACGAGTATGTACATATTTGTTTGTATATACATATGTACGTAAGCGTAAGAAAATACGTTTTTGAGAATGAGATACATATGTATAATGCCCAGTCGTTAGCTCAGCTAATATTTTAATAAAATGTGATTGGTTTATTTTGTCACAAAAAAAATTAATTCCATCAAGATCTTTTCGAATAGAGTTACATAGTAGCCCCTCTGTTCTGTATTTCGATTCCCAAAAATTTGATCGACAATAAAATTAATAAATATTTTCTCCCCAAATTGGTATTAGTTTCATTATAATTTTTTTTTTCAAGGAATTATTTCTTTATCGAAACATATGTTTGGACTTATGTACATAAGTATATGGATATGCTCTGCATTTCACTTTCACGGGGATTTGTTCACTTCCTTAGGCAAATTGAAATAAGCTAAGGCGAATTCATAAAGGTGACAGCAAATGTTTAAGGAAAAAAGAACGTGTATTTTGTTGATGCTTTCGGTACAGTGAATGTCAAAACTAACCACCAAACAAATGATTTTGACATTTGCTGTACCACGACGATAGAAAAAACAAATCAATCAGCTGCTTACGAGTATTAAGGCCACCTTACTATGTTCGCCTTGAAATAAGCTGAGCACGCATATTCATGCGGATGCAAAACATCAATCAAAATTTTCGATATCGAAACGCTGAAGCGGTGTGAATTATTTTTTTAAAAAACATATGTTTGTGAAAGGGGGTCGACAACCTATAAGCAAAATATACTCGCAATCCCCCGGAAAATTCACGATCACGAAGAAATTTCGATTTTTAAATTTTAGAGTTTCATTAAAAGTATAATATTACATAAACAAGTTGCTTATGTTTTTTTTTTCTTAAAACTTGTTATTTAGTAAACAGGAATCGTAATCCATGCTTTCATTTTACCTATTCAGTGCCCCGCCCAATGTCGAAAACCGTGTGACTAGCGAAGCATCCCTAAAAATCATAGGAATTAATGTCAAAGCAAAAGGATCACAAAAATGCATTGTGTCAAATTCATTTAGACACATAACTAAGAGTATATTTGAAAAAATTCGACAATTCGGAGAGAACGAAACATTTATAAGTGATTATTTGTTATTTCTTTATTGTTCCCTAATACAATGCAAGTGTTCTTAAATTTCTAAGGTAAAAGTCAATGATGAAAAGAGATAAAAAATTCTCATACATTTATAGTAGATATGTACATAGTACATACATGGAATATAACGCCTACATAAACACATATCTAAGACCTAGTGGCAATTGCCGACGCGGTTGGTGTAAAAGGATTCTGAAACGCTACGATTTTATTTGCATTTATTTCCACTGGATGTGTTTACAAATGCATGAACTGAAGGGAATGTTTCCAATGGAGATTTTTACATAGTTTTTCTTCTGATGTTGATGAATAACAAGCAATACTTTATTTGCGCTTACATCGCTGAAGATGGGTTGAATGTGCAGAGACGTGGATGTACGAGTATGTACGTTTTATAGTATTTCATATGTATGTATGTATGTAGTAAAAAAACCTATGTCAGCTTTGAAAAATAAAAGCAATGAATATTTAAAATTAAATGTAACATATGTATGAATGTACGTGGCATTGGCCATGCGATTCGGCTATGCTATTTTAATGTTGACACGCTCCTCTTCTGTTGGTTTGTTCCTATAAGCCGTGTGACGTTTTGTGGATCAATGCACCCGTTGCGAGTTGCTAAGTGATAAGCAAATTAATGTGGATGCAATAAAAACATCACAAGCCGACAAGTAACGTAGGAGCCACAGCCCAGCAGCAGTAGTAACTGCAAACACTGTCATCAATTGTAGGCTACCAACTACTAGGGAGAACTTGCGACACATTTGCTTGTTCCCTTATTTTTCAGACGAAATTCTTATGAAATAACATGTGATGCAAATATGTAAATAGTAAGTACATATATTTGTGCAGTGTTAGCTCTCTATAAAGGCTGATTAAATAGGTGGTTTCGGAACTATGACAAATGATTTGCAGCCGGAACTGTTTAAACATTTATCAAAATTTTGAACATTTTAACTAAATGTTTTAGAATTTTTTAAGGTAAGCAGATATGTAGCTCATTCAATTCTGGTAGAAGGAAGTGCAAGTTTCTAGTCGCTACAATTTACCACTGATTTTTCACAGTTTTTTTCCGTAGTATGAAGAAAGTGTTGGTAAAATTTTTTTCAAAAATCAATTATAACTTTTAGACACTTGAAACTTGCACTTTCTCACACTATAATTGATTGAGCCAAAAAATTGTAATTATTGTACATTTTTTATATAGTTTACAAAATGGGTATTTATGGTTTTTTCTTAGAGAATGAACCATATTTTATTTGAAAACTAATTGTAATAAATAAAAGAATAATAAAGTGCCCAAATCTATCAATATGAAGTTGTGCTATACTTTGTGAACAGAGCATAAAAATATAATGAAAATTTTGGTGCATTAAAAAACGAATTTTTTCTCAATTTCTGATCTTCTTAACAATTATCTTAAAAATTAAATTCTTAGCTGATTGCTGCCAATCAAAAGTAAAAATACTCTCTTTGCGAATTTTATATTGAAACAAAAATAGTAACTTGCGGAGGTAGACCTTTGGTCAAAATTTACAAAGATTTAAAGGATTCTAATCATCGGTCGGGAAACAAATGTGCATTGAACGTATTGCGGGCGTTATTGTTCGGTATTAATAAGAAACATTTCTTCGGGCCAAACTGAAGTTGACGCTTACACCGAGAAATGTCTTCAAAATAATGTTCGAAAGTGGTAAAATGTTTGGAAGATTTGCAATTACTTTGCACAAGTTTTAAAATCGCTTGCACAATATTTTATAATCTTTAATATATACCCAGTAGCCTGTTCATTAGGTAAAAAATAAATAGAGTATAACGCGAGCAATTCCACTCGAAAAAAAGTTAATTAAATGATATACATATGTATGTATAATTATATTTGTATCTCTATGAAAATTTTCTCAACTTCACTGTAGGGTGTGAGCTGTACAATCTAATTATTTTTTACAAAGAAATGAGTATATCAAAATGTCTCTTAGTACAAAAGTGGATAAATCAAAACGTCATACCTTTTCTCTCCCCCTTTATACAATTACTAAAAGCACTTGCAAACTTCGAAACATTTTTTTGAAGTTTTTCTGGCTTTCTTTGCACTTGAAAAATTGAAAAAAATCTATAAATGCTTAGCAAAGTGTTAACCAAAACGGGGTCACTTTGGGCCAGTGATGGTCGATGACAGATGCATGATTTATGGGCGTGACTTATTTTAAGAGTACCTATGAAATATGGCCGCTGTGGTCGAGTTGGTAGCTGTGCGTACTATAACTTGATATGCCGGTGAGTTCGAGGTTCGAATCTTAGTCAGGGCAAGCAAAATCTAAATGATAGAAAAAGATTTTTCTAATAGCGGCCACCCCTCGGCAGGCAATGGCAAACCTCCGAGAGGGTATTTCTGCCATGAAAAAGCTCCTCATTAAATACATCTACCATTCGGAGTCGGCACAAAAAACTGTAGGTCCCTTCATTTGTGGTATAATATAAAGACGCACACCACAAATGGTAGGAGATGCTCGGCCAAACACTGAGCTATGAATATAGTGTAATCGCCAAAATTATATATATATACGAAATACGGACCATAAAGAACATACATATGTACGACAAGGATCTGACACAATTCGGCAATGATAAATTAGTAAAAAGCGATGGATAGTCGTATTATGTGCATGTAGTACACATGTATGTGCATATGTATTTATATGTTTGCATATAAAAGTCATTTCAGTATAAATAAAATTAACTTTAATTTGCAGTTATCGTCTTAAATTAAAAATTTATTTCAGTTCTTTGTACTTTTAACGGTCTAAAATATAAATAAATAAATTAAAATGTACATATCTACAAATAATATCTTTATTTGTTTTATACATATTACATACAAAGTTACAAAATCATCCTACAATAGCCTGGCAGCAGTGCGCTAACGTCATGAATACATACATACATAAGTAGGGATCCAAAAATAGATTAAAAATACAAATATGGGCGAAAAAAACGCAAACTCATTTCGCCTACAGTCTTTTCAAAATTTATCGTTTGTGCGGCTAAATATTGTGGCTACAATTCGGCAATTACTTCAAGCTCCTACAACTGATGCATGAAATAAAGGTGCGGGCCGGGCCGTACAACTAAGAGAAACGAACTAATCTCGTCCAAAATACACATACATACATATGTATGTATGTGTACAAATTTATGTAGTTATGATGACATTTATGTATATACATATGTACATATCTGTATATAAATACATACATATGTATGCTTCTGCAAGTTTCCTGAATTTGTATGCCCTGCAGTGCAATGCTTCGCGACTAATTTTAAATCTAACAACAAATTGCACCAAGCAAAATATTTGCAACTTTTACTTTTTTGCTTTATTAACAAATTGTGGGAATTTAGAGCGAAATAAAATGAGACTTTCAACCACATCGCCACAAAGCAGTGACGAGTATTTTATGTTATACGTGTTTTTTATGCCGGATTATTTTACGAACATTTGCCACACATTGTATACATATTTACCTCGATATCACAAGCAAATCGTATTACATATGTATAATATGTATTATTACTCGATTTTATTTAAATTAATTTACTAACATTGTTACAATATTAAAACAATAGCAGTATGTTCATGAGATCACATCTAAAAAGAAATGAGAACAATATGTACGAAAATAAACATGCAAAAAACGAATATGTATGAAGACATTTGCTGATTTTGTTTGTTTAATTGAGGTACAACGGTATTTCCATAATTTCTGGATCCAAATAGGTATGTGATATATTATTTGGAAAATTGTGGAGAATGCTGCAGCTCGGCACAATATTTCTAACTAAGAAATATCTTAATATTTTGGACCAAAGTTTTGTAGGCAATTTACTCAAACATTTTGTAATGAATGTGAAGCCAAAACCACTTTGCCCTAAAAATTTCAATGCACAAATTACATGTGACAGCATCTTTTTTACCCATTTAAGCAGTGCTGTTGTTAAACTCGTCTTTTCAGACCGCCTGCCAAACGAGAACCCTACAAATGGGCTGCTGGGAATTCTCATTCAGAATAATAATAATCATTTGGCGCTAACACTCTATAGTTCAGTGTTTAGCCGAGCTTACCGACCATTTGAGGTGTGCGTCTCGATGTTCTACTACAAATAAAGGTACCTACAGTTTTATGCCGACTCCTAACGGCAGAAACACCCTCGAAGGTTTGTCAATGTCTGCCGAGGGGTGACCGCTGTTAAAAAAACCTTTTTCTATGATTTCAATTTTTACATGTTCGGGGTGAGATTCGATCCACGAACTCAGCGGCATATCGAGTTTTAGCTCGCACGTGTAGCGACCCATTCATATATCGACAGTTTTAACCAGAAATAACCCATTCCAGCAATTAAAGCAATGCTACTCGCCCTTTCAGACCGTCTGTCAAACTCGTAACCAAGTTTCGAGCATCTCCTAGTATAAGCTGCGCTTTAGCGGGCCGGTACTGAAAAAGGAAAATTTTTTCGGAACCAAACGCAACCATATGCGTTAGTTTGACTAACTGAGATTGATTCCAAGTCATTGCAACTTCTAAGGACTGCGAAATACTTGCCCGTACTACCAAGAGGAGAACTGGACATGAAAATGAGAGATTTAATGCAGTTTAAAGTCTAACACTTACGGGTTTCAGGTGTTCGTTGCTTGCTCCTCGTTAGACAAAAATTCTTTAACAATATCTTGAAAGTAATCGATATCAGAATGTATATTATTTCTTATACGCGAGACCCAACTACACGTAAACGAACACATGAATTGGAAGCAGTTACATCGAGAACTAGCTGGTGGATGAAACCATGAATTTTTAAAATTGAAAATGTGGAACAAACGCCGACGCTAATAAAATAGTTCGCAAGTTGTTCAGCAATAATTTGAGAACGGGCAGATTGCACATCTTCTCGATTCCATACAGAAAAATGCTCACAATTTAAAATGACTGTAAACAAAATAGTGAACGATGACAAATCGTAGATCTACATAAGTATTTAAATTTTTAATTTTTCCTTCACTCTGGATGAATCATCATTGAGCAATTATTTAATCGAAAGTTTAAAGAGAGTTGCAATGTATAATATAATTTTGGCGTGTACACTATATAGCCAGTGTTTGGCCGAGCTTCTTCTACCATTTGTGGTGTGCGTCTTTATATTATACCACAAATGGAGGGACCTACAGTTTTGTGCTGACTCCGAACGGCAGATGTATTTAATTAGAAGCTTTTTCATGGCAGAGATACCCTCGGAGGTTTGCCATTGCCTGCCGAGGGGTGACCGCTATTAGAAAAAACTTTTTCTATGATTAAGATTTTGTTTGCTCTGACTGAGATTCGAAACTCGAACTCACCGGCATATCAAGTAATAGCACGCACCGCTACCAACTCGACCACAGCGGTTGCAATGAGGTATGATTAAAACAATTCAAGAGGAAATGAAGTTAATAATTTTGTGGTTTCCAAACATAACGCTGCACGTACAATTTAATACATTATAAAAAGTAATCATAACAGAGTCGAAAACAAAATTTCGGAAATTCGTCTAAGTTTGTGGTTTGCCGAACACAAAGCTGCTGTACAAATTATTACATTAAGGTGATGCACAAGGTGTCGTATTGTCGAAGATGGCACAACGCTGAACCCGGTTTGACTTAAAACCAAACTTGACAAGGGATGCCGGAAAATCGATCCAAAATTCAGTTATTGAACATCCATTTTCTGGGCAATGCAACAACAACAAAAAAAATGTTTGAACTCCCGAAAATGTGTATGACCTTACGACTTTACAGCATCCTGTGAATCCCCTCATAACTGCTTGAAATTATAATATAATCTTAAGAAATTCAAATGCCAACCACAATAATAAGCGACTAATTAAAAAACTAAAAACAAACAACATGATGACGGCTATCGGACTAAAAATATCGTTGTGTGTGCTTTAAAAATGTTCATATAAAACCTTTAAAATTGTTATTTTCTCGCCAGACATTTCGTATCAATCGGTCTGTACATTATTTAAATATATGCATACATATGTGACTAAAACCGTATATGACCACCATTAACAATTTCTCAGTAAAGTATTTCGACTTTTGATAAATAATATTTTAATAAATATATATTTAAAAGAAAGTAATGTTATCTTATGTATGTATGTTATGTATTTGTTTTCATTTTTTTAATTGTGCTCTAATAAAGTTCCCGCTTAAGGCCTATTCTTAAAGAAATTATGGGAAAAGATGCCGCTCTTTTTAGTAAACTCGGTGAAATGGTGGACGAAATTCGTTAGAATTCTAAATGATACTGCAAGAGGGAGTGAATAAAAAACTTCTGGCTAGCCGCTACAACAACAACAACCAACCTAAATGTTGCTTGACTAGTTATAATATAATTAATATTTTTTTATTTCTGTAACTTTTCATATAAAGTCCAACAATCTAACTAATTTGTTATTTGAGTTGCTAGCGTGATACGGACGAATACAAAAATTTGAAAATTAGAAATAAACAATAATTACATACATATATAATAATTAGAATATATAGTGTGCCACAGATAACGAGTTAAAAGGCTTTAACAAAGAACGTATATAGTATATGACGTCATTTCTTTGGTTTTATTGCCTGGGCACGAGAAAATAATAATTATGTTCATAAAAAACTATGGAGTTTTAATTTGCATGGGTATTTTCAGAAGGTTGCTCGGTTTACAACGTAACCACCACGATTGTTATCGTAGCTCTAAAACGATTATTCCGCTGGAACACTGAGTTAAACGCGTCTTCCAATTCAAAATTTAACCCACAACCTGCTACTAAATAGCCAAATTCATTTATTGTTACAAAAGTAGCATTGTAATTAAGTGTATGTTGGCATTAAAATAACATCTACACTCTGTTTTCTTGGGTATTATTTCTATTGGGCGTTGTTGTAGATTTCCTCGCTACAACGGTCATTGCACAATCTTTTCGCACGCTTCGATTACAGATGCTCCCATAGAAGAGAAGCTTTGGTTGTTCATTCTCGCTTGCACTTACAATTAATACGAACTGAAACTCAGGCTAGCGCTTAAGTGAAGTCGTTCTCGGGTGGCTGGTTGTCTGTCTTACATATTCGCCAAGCAGGGCTGTTCACGCACGAGTGCCCGTTGAATATGCCGTGAGAGTGGGTGCCGCGCTTGGGAATGCATGAAAGTAAGAAGTAATTAATGATAGGGTTTGAACGACTTGCGACAAAAGCAAGACGGTGTGTGACAGCAAAGATATGCTCGAAGATCTGCCTTTAAACATTGTTATTATTTGTTTTTTATGCACACATGTGTACATAAACATTATTCGCTGAGGTGCATAATTTTAAGTAAGATTGTATTTACGCCTTGCAAGGTACCAACAAACAATACCTTTTTTTATTACCTCATGGGCGTCTTTAACTTAAATAGGAGAGTCGGGCAGTACGAGTATGTGTGCACACTTAGTGGCTAATAATTGGTAAACAATAGCGAAGTAGTTGAAGGAAGCAACCATGCGGCGCACAGTGCCCTGTTCATATGCAAATGATGGTCAAAAATGGTGATCGCCGAATTTAATGAAATTTGGAACTTTGATAAATATATATTTTAGATGCTTAAAAATAAATAAATAATAATTAAATTAGATAATTAACTAATGAAATAATAAGTTATAAACGTAATAATTATAAATTTTCCAGAAAAATGCATTTTTGTATTACACAAATTCATGTTTAAACGGGAAAAGTCGTTGAACTTCTTTTCAATATATTAGTTGTTGAAAGTCCATATTAAACGGTAGCAAATTTTGGGCACTAATTTTGTGATGTCTTCCGGAGGTTTTCAGAAAAAATATTTGAAGTGAAACATTTTTTTTTAGAATTTTTTTTCCGGAAAAAAATTTACTTTTGTATAACGGTTAACATTTACAACGATGTATTGATTGTTTTAAAAGATTGCGAAATGCATTTGTGGTAAGCATTTTCACTCTTACCTGTAATAAAAAATTATTCAATATTATTAGTTGTCGTAAAAATCTTACCCGTTTTGTTAGGTTTCTTTGACACGAAATTTTTATTCATCGACAGAGCACTGATCAACGCTTTAAAATGGTGTAACTAACTTACAGTGCTGGCTAAAGTATAGCTATTGAAATGTATGCATGTATGTAGGTACGTAATGATATGTAGGAAAATTTGAAACCTTAACTATTTTTTTTAAGAACATATCAGTAATATATAATTAATTTTCGTTATACATATAAAAGTGTGTGACAGCGTTATCATAAGAGCTATTAATAGTTCTGATTTTTGTAAAAACTTTAATACTAGAGTCAAGAGTCGTGAGGAAAAAACAATATAGCGGACCAAAAAAAATATTTTGTATCCACTAGTGAATTAAAATCAGGTATTTCCCACTGAATAATTCAATGACGAGCTTTTGGAAGTTTAAAAACAAAAATTTTTTTTTTAATTCTGCGACTAGAATTTGCAAAATAGTCAGCATTTTTTTAATGATATTTTTGCAAATATCAGGTTTTTAAAGTAAAAAATTAAATTCTTATAAGATTCAAAAATAATAACGATTTGATAACGGCGCTCGTAATTCAAACCATTAAATTACCGCAAGTTAAATTGCGTGCTTTAGTTTTGCCTGTCACTGTGTGTAGTCTAATGGGTTGAAAGCAAGAGGCAGATCTGTGGAGCAAAATTGCACATGCGTGACGCCACTGAAACAACTAATTTTCTAAAAACATACATACATACATATGTATAAAAGTGTAAACGGAGACAAAGGTAATGTATGCACATACAAATGTACATATCTTTTAAATTTGTAGACATTTGCGTTCAAAAGAGGTGAACCTAAATTTTTTTTCTGGAACGTGTTAAATTAAAACTCGTTTGCTTTAAATTCGTACATGAAAGAAACCCTCACTCGTTAACAATCTGCAAAATTATGCGGCATTCGACCACGACAGGACTCGATTTGTTCATGAGAATACGGAACTGAAGCGTGAAGAACAATAAGCGAATTTCTACAAAGCTCTCTAGCTTAACATTCCGAGACATTTAATTAAGGGCAAAGCGACCGGTCAGATAACATTAAGATCCCATGGTTGTTGTAAAAAATTAATTCAACATACACGTATGCATATAAATATACTTGTATGTAAGTGAAGAAACCTTGATTAGACATTTGATAACATTTGTTCATAGATTTTGAAAACTTGACTTAGTTAATGTTAACTGCCCAGTTACCGGAAATGTCAAATTTGAAACAATTTTGAATTAATTTTCTTCCCAATTCGTCACGATAATAGTGGGAAAAATTAGTGGAGGAATCTTTATTTAGACAAGTTTTATTAACATTATCGCTATATATGTATGTACATATGTGCATACTATATCATTTCATTTATTTGCTCATTATCATTATCCCCAAAAAATACAATACAATCAGGGATTTGTTTCCAATTGATTCCAATGGACTCAAAACAACAAAAATAGTTTCAAGTTACCAAAATACGTACACAACAGTGAAGCTCAACGTCACTTAATTTTGAGAAAGTTTGTCAAAAACGTAAGAAAACTTTGTCGAGTAACAAAATATTTTACTTTTCATTTTCGTTTTTACTACAATAACGATACAAATACAGACGACGACAATCGAGCTGAAAACAAAAATTAGTGACGTAATAGTATTTGTACATCGAACGGGTGAGCAAAGAAAAAATGTAAAAAAGAAAAGGATGAAGCGAATGATTGATTATCCGCCCTTACACGGCAATATTTATATATGTACAACCAATGTGCGAAGCAAAAGTATGCGCATTTATAAATCTACGCAAAATCATGTCCCCTACAGTAAAAAAAATCAACCATTTTTGAAAACCGTCTGCTCGTTACTTATGTTTGCCTAAAAGAATGACATGTGAAGGCGGCTTATTGCATGAAAAGCATACTACTACTACGTCATTGAATGGGTAGAAGCTGTCAAATTGACAAAGAGCCGACTAGCGGTACTCGCATGTTGCAACCTTTGTATCACTTGACCGTGTATATATAGTGTAAAGAATATTATTTTAACTCCTACATACTCGTATGCACATAAACATTGCAGCTGCGATCTTCATTTAATGAATTGTTTATAATCTTCTATGACATTACTCAACTGTCAAATTCAAAATATTTTAGGTAATCTTTATGAACAATAATTTGTTTGTTCATTCTTACATGCATTTGAACATATTAAAATACATATGTACATACATATATCGTTTCTAGGGCCTGAACTGTCAGTAGCAAACATACAAAATTGTATTATCTTCACTCTCGTCAACATCACAAACTTAGTAAAGATATAACGAAACGAATTTTTCGGTTTGGTGCCGTGAAAGTGCAAGTGAAAAGACTAAACATAAAAACGAAAGTGATATTTTATTTTCAAATCCTGATAAGCAGCCCTTAAAACAATTTAATAAATATTTATGCCGTAAACAAGCTCAAAGATTTCCATTCAATACCAGCGGCGCATACATAAAATATCAGCAAAGAGGTCAACCAATTCGTTTAGCAATAATGTCGGCAGAAGTAGAAGCCACAGCAACGATGCAAAAAATTGTTGCAGAGTCTGCAACATACATACAATTGACGTCAGCAAAAGTGCAACACAAATATTTGTAAATCTTAACTCAATTTGTGTGTACATTTCATTGACTGCAGCACTGCGCTCGCGCCATGCTTGGCGCTACAGCGCTAACACCGCCAAGAGAAAATTTCACCAACAGAAAAATTGCACCAGCACCAAATTGCGCTAGCGGAAAAATGACACCGACACAAATTTTATAATTTTTTGCTCGAAATTTGCCAGTTTTCAGGCGAAGTTTATTACCTTGTAAAACATTTTTACTATTGCGATGATGCCATGCGCTAGTGTCACAGTTGGTGCTGGTGTTATGGCACTAGCGCCACAAAATTGTTTTTGTTTTTTTTTGAAGCGTAGTACGTGGCTATTAAGTACCCATATCCCCTGAATTTTTTCCATATAATATTTTCTAAAAAAATATATTGTTAATAAAAATAAATATATTCTCATGATTCAATTATTAAAGGTTTGGTAACTAAGCGACTAGCTATCACACTTTTTGTAAAACGGCTTCCTTAGCATCCAAACCGTGTTGCTTCTTAAAAAATAATCTTAATAATAATAATGTCGATATTTTTGAATACCAAAACCTAACAGGCAATACTTTTTGTTCTTATGGGTGCTTAAACGGTTCAAGTTGAGTTACGAAGTTTTATTTATTTTTCTTGTAATATATAAAGATTCTCTTTCTTAAATTTCGAGTTATTGTGGCTTTCTTACAACTTCATAAAGTCACTGACTATTTATCAGAATAAAACTTTTGGTCCTTTGACCGTCCAGGGGTTCATCATAATATTAAGAATAATCCTGATATCAGTGGTATATAAATAAATAACTTAAATATTTCAAGATAATGTTTTATGATCAATCGCAAATATTTTCCTTGTACCATAAAATCGTTTAGTTCATGGGACAAATAGATTGAAAAATTATTTGCGGTTAAAAATTCAAAAAAAAATATCTACCAATAAGTACGTAATTATATTTTGTAATCGTAGCTATTGTATTTCTTAATTTAAATGAAAAGTCTTCGAAATTTCAAATTAAAAAAATCAATAACATATTACTACTAGTTATTTACTTTTTAAGAATGGAAAACAAATTCGAACCCGTTTTCCATACATCGTAAAACAACCCTTTATAAGGGTGTGTCAAAATTCGATTTTCCTTTTGTAATTGAAACTTGGGTTCGGATGAAAAAAAGCTTGTTTGCTTTCTTTAAACTTCTTGAAAATTCAAGAGTTGTATCTTCTTTATGAATAATTCCTGTTTGTTATGTCACTAGTTTAGAGGTACTTATTCGGAAATATGACTCTGTCTATGAGTCCGAAAAAAAGAGAAAAGACTTAACAATACATTGGTTGTCGCAGTTTTAAACATAATCTGCGCATTCGATTTTTTGAGCTGTTATGCCGTCTTGGCTGGATTAACCCTTCTCTAGTACGAGCCCTTGCAAGTAGAGAACAATATGTGTGTCAGAATAACACTTAAGTAAAAAAACAACTATTTAATTTCAAAATTATAATTTCTTTGTTTTTGATAATAGTTTTGTTTTCATTATGACAACCAACCAATAAATGCCACCTATCAGAAAACAGGCGCCACAATTCGCATATTTATGAGAATATGTCAGTATGTGCGAGTATGAATACCATAACTGCATAAAAATGTACGAGTAAATATGTGCATCGTCAAAAATGTCTTTAGTGTTTTTTTATTAGCCACATTTATGTACATACATACGCTGAATGAATGCCACCAGCCAATTTCCAATTTGCAACGTGCCACAAGCATCTGAAACGTTCTTCGAATTGCAGTTCGTACATTTCGCTCAATTGCTGGCGAAGCTTAAGAATTGGGTCAACGTACGCTTATTGCCGTCTGCCATCAGCTGCAGCACATTTGATTTTTCGCACTTATACCACTCATTTATTTCGCTCTTTTTCAATAAGAATATGAATGTGTGCAATCACCTCATACAAGTACTGTGTTCAAGTATTTTTTATACTATGGACCAAATTTATTTAAAGTTTTTCATGTTAACTCTTTTTCGTATTTTTTTTCAAATATATTTCTTACTAGGACTGAAACCAATTAAAAAAGGCTTTAAAATTTGCAGAAAATGTATAAAAAGTTTTAAAATTTTTGTTAAAAATATTTAAATTTTAGTTAAAATTTTAAACTTTTTAATTAATCATTAAAAATATTTTATGTAAAATATTATAGCACCATTAATTTTATAATAATGTGCAATGTTCGAATCACAAGAACTTTTATATATATATTTATTATATATCAATATGTACTCGTAATTTATGTATATAGAAGAAAATTAACACTTTAGTTGACATACAGAATTTTAAAAATCAGTGTTAATTTTCATAACTCGAATGCGTTATATAAAAGGTAGTTATAAATTTTGTCAGAAGTTTAAAACTTCTTCCAATAATATAAAAACTCACCTTTTTCTTAATTGATGCTTATACTCAATTAGGGGCTTTCTTTTCTTGCAATAAATATAAACTAATTTTGATTGAGCCGTAGCTTATTGGCACACAGTCAGCTCTGATTTCAGCCGTTTTTTTTTTTGGTTCAGTAGGGCCAAGAAAAACTTACTATTAGACACTGGCGATTGTCTGTTAGTGAACACACCAATAGTAATTTCACCGCCATTTTATCGCATAGGCTGTAGAACAAGGCAAAACAGGGTTGCATTGTTTTTTTGACTCAATTTACATGCAATAAAAACTAATTGAGCAATTATTAGTTGAAACTTTAAATACAGCTCAATTAGCGCATTTATTGTGATGCCTTGGCTTATTATTGTTTGAACACAGTATAACTATGAGCATATTCGTATAGAGAGTAAAATATATAATTAACTTAACAGTAAACTGTAAAAGAAAGTGCAAGCGGCGAAACGTGATATTTTTTCAAAGTGTTTTTTTTTTCTTTACATTTTTCATGTGTTTAAATATTTGCAGCAAGTATTGCAATGTATTGTAGAAGGATTGCAACATAAGTCATAAGCCAAAATCTATCCACAACTCATCACATCAGACATCCTATTCATTTCGTTTCTTTGTGTGAATTTCTACAAACATTCAAAGTTTTTTGTATAGGCAAACTTTGGGAGATTTGTCGGAGCTGGATATTTGAAGCAGTAAGTTTTAAGAGTTCCATTCATATCTTTTAAAATTCCTATACATGATGTATGATAATGTAGATTAGTACATAAACTTTGGGGACTGTCCTTAAAATCAATTGAGTGAAATGAACCTCAGTAGGTAATATGACAGTAAAAGCTATCATATACATATAAACTATGGTTCCGTTTGCAGACGGTGGCAGTAGATTTTAAATAAGTGTGATATTTAGCATGATCTTGAACTCCCTGCTGACGCATATCGTACTGGATAACTGCACTTCGTTGAAATGGTCGAAAGAAATCTTCAAATACATCTTTGTTTGAGTTTATGCTCAAGTCACAGCTGGCCACCTACATATATAGTACATTCTGCAGTATCTCTGCATCAGATCACAAAGTGTTATCGCAAATGTACCCTTATTCGCAATGGCAACGTCGTCATACGCAACGACTCTACCTACATACATATCGTCAACTGTCATTCATTTTTGCAAACAAAAAACCAAGGAAAATTTCCAGTTAGCGTCTTTATAGCGAGCATTTGTATTACTTGTAATACAGTTTTTATAAACTTTACCAAGCATTGATAAAAGTTTTCAAACTAAATTGTATAAAGAAAAAAACACGTCTCCCTTAGCATAAGTCTCAAATATACCTCAGAATTGTATCAAAAACTATTCCTTTGTATCCATGTAAGTAATTTTTCCAATGGTAAATAAAATTGTATTGAAGAAGCCAACACTGCTATCGGCAGTCTGCTGCAATTCGTAGTGGCGCGTCTCGCACTTTATCCATCAGCACATTCATCATAAACAACAGCCTTTTTATTGCCAGCTGCTTTATTTACATAAGTGAAATGTATATTTAAAAAACTTTGTTAACGGTACATCCCATGCGGTGGTACGTTGGCCAACGTTTAGATTATATATATATATATGTACATGTACTTTGAAACATTTTATTTTTTTGGGTAATAAGAATGGGTACCAAAAGCATTATTTTGTTTTAATTATAATAATAATTTAAGTTAAGTTATTTAACTCATTAAACTGGTGGTTAGGCTACGCAGCCCCACGTAGAAATTAAAATATATTTACAATGCGTTTAAATTTTCATTTTGTTTAGAGTGCACTGTGCTTGTACTTTTTATTGTATTTGCTTTTAAATGAAATCAATTTATATATGGAAAAAGCTCGAACAATAGATTATGTCTTATGTTATCGGGTTTGCGCACAAAATAGTCGATTAAAACGTTATTCAAAATTAAATTGAAGTGCTAAAAAATTAAATTTTTCATTATTTGCATTTCGCACGGCTTGTAGCAAAATGCGAACACAACTAAATGTTTGAGAATCGAGATTTAGTTCGTCATATCGGAAAACATGAAAAGTATACAAATTCTAATTTTTAATTATATTTAGAGTATTTTCAATTGGTTTGGCACCTACCTATATACATATGTATGTACTAAAAACGCATTGCACTTATGTTTTAAAAATTTGCTTATTTTTGGTTTACCAACATCTCAGTGCCAATATATGTATACAAGAGAATGTACTTAAAATTAACATTTCAGTTAATAACTGTGAAGACAGTGCTTTAAATGCAAAAAGCATAAATTTTATTTTTTATGCAAAACATAAAAACATTTTTCGTTTTAAATTTATTGAAAAATGTAGAAAAGTAAAGAAAGTAGACGTAAGCATGCGGTGGTAGAAGAGCAAAAAATCAATTTATAGAACACATAAATTATTGCCAATTTTACTTTTACCAAATGTCTGTTGAATGAGTTTCGCTCATTATATATGCACATACTTATGTTTGTATGTACATAGTTTGCGAAAGCAATAGATGCATAGTTATTGATTCAGGTCACTGCTTTGCTTTGACTCTCCGGCGTCTGGTTTTCTTTCGAACGGTATTTATATGTCAGATAACGATAAAAAAATCGACTTTGTACGTTAACCATCTTACAATAGATAAGTTAGAGCTCTACAGCAATAATTCTATCCTATTTGCAATTTTTAATGTTTTTTAAGAAAATAAAAACGCTGTCCCATAAAATAAGCGGCCATATTGCTAGGATTGATGGTACTTATTTGTTTGTTAAAAATAGAAAATGAAATGGATTAATTATTTTTTTACTAAAAAGTCCTGAATATACAGTGGAATGTCTCAAATCGCAATCAAATTGTCTCAGGCGTGGTTGCAAAAATTTCAAAAATTGCTTTTATTAGACGGATTTAAAAATCCAGCCATTAACGCAATGACATTTTATTGAAAGAGGTGTATTTTATTCTCAGATTGGGATAATTTTATAAACAAAGATATAAAAAATGCATATAAATTAAAAAATCATGCTGCATCTGAATTGACTAGTTAGACAAGTTTGGATGTTAGATTTAGCGAAATAAATTTAACTATCCTGATTACGCAACCAAAAAGTACCCTTTTTTTAGAGTAATTCACTATCGTTAAGAAGCGGTTGCATTTATTGGATTGTTGGACTTAGGTTAATTGCCTTAACGTTTAATAACCTTTGAATTAATATATTTTATGTTTTGACGGGTATATTGATTGTCTTTCCTTTAATCAAAAACTACTTTGTGGCGACATCTGCATGTAGGAAATAAAACCTATTTTCTTTACGAAATAAGTACAATATTCTAGGCTATAAAAGAGCTGTAGCTGTACTACACCAAATTCCCTGTCGACCAGAGTAATCTCTGTCTAAGTATGTAAAGAGGATTAAGTATTAAAGGCATTGAGCAAATCTAAGTTTTTGCATTTGGTATATAAGAGGTTTTCAATGACAAGCGACGATATACATATAAACATATGTATATAATTTTTTATATTTACATACTCGTATATTATACATGTATGTAAGTATATACTTATTATATTTTTACAGCGTTGAGGATAATTCGAAGCGCAATATATCAGTGAGTTGTCAATTGCATGGGTTTTTCATTCAATTACTTATGAATATTATTATATCACATCTACCAAAAGGGGTCATTGTTTGGCTATTTCGTACATTGCGTGTTGCAATCAATAAATGCACGAGCATATTTTATTCTTGCTTTCATACCATTTAACAGTATTTATGCCATAAATTAAAAGTAGCATATCAATATTTCATTTTCTAAAGGTGTCTTTAACACACAGCTCTGCACGCTATTTAACAACAAACCGCTAAATGACTAACAACAAGCCATAAATAATATCCACATGTACATATATCATATATACATCTATACAGGGTTGTCTCGGTTGGCGCTTCTAATTAATATCAGAGGCTTTTTTGCGCTGATCGAAAAATTGCAATTTTCGCCATTGAATTTTCTTTTGACCTCATTAAGACAATTTTAATGGTATAATAGTTTTAATAATTAATTTAGATCAGAAATTTTCAGTAGACTGGAAGAATGAATGTTACGCTCATGGAAAGCGTCGTAGTATAATTTACTTTCATAATTGACATACCTTATTATAGACTCTTTTTTTAACTCTCATTTTATCGGGCAGTCTAATTTTTCTTTGAACTTTTTATTAATTTTATTCTTTCTTCCTCTTTAATGCAGTGCAAATCATTTTCAAAGAGCATTAAATTGACAATGAACACTTAAAACTAATCACCAATGTGACTGATTTGGAATTAATTTCAGGAAAACCCCTTTCGAGATGAAATTTTCTAATAACGCGCGCTAACTATGTTTCAGTTTTAGAACAGATAAACGCAATTTAAACCCATAAAGCTACATTTCATGTTCAAAATTTTAATTTAAAATTCCGAATTTTTAGCTAATAATCAGAAAACTGCAATTCGTGCTAAGAATTGAAATTTTAAATTATTGAAGAAAAAACACATGAACTGAGTATGAACTTAAATTTTATTTTAAAAATCTGATGTCTTTGATCACTGAGTTTAATTTTGCCTCGCTCCCATTGCTCACTACTTTGGTGTTGTAAAGAAAGTTAAACTGTGTGTTATAAATTTTATTTCACTCACTTTTATGTAGATACAGCAAACATAGCGAGAAAACCTAGACGTGGAGAAGTATTCGATATTAATTGTTTGCTTGCAAAGTTGAATAAGAGCTCTAAGAAGTCCAGCAACAAACTAGACACTTGTGCTTGACCATCTCTGCTGCATTTGTTTTTCACTTTTGCTCTCAATAACTTACATAGATTTCAGCTAAAGATATAACAGACAAAACTAAATGGTAAAATTTCACACATATGTATTTATTTTAAAGCTTTCGTTTGTGCACATTTTTTAATTAAGAAAAGCAACCGCAGCAGTATTTATTAAAAATTGGAACTAACGAATTTTTGTTTTTAATTCGCTATCTGAGCATGCGTTGAGTGAGCCACTGATTAGCGTGCAATACAACCATGCAATCACAGCAGACCGCCGACAGCAGTAACAAACTGTATGCCAAGTGGTTATGTCTTATGCATGTATGTATGTGAATTAGCACACAACAATATGTTAGAGGTGGTAATGTGAACGCACCTTAAACAATATTGCTTTTTTTTTCTCTTTGACATGCGTTTAGGCGCAATGAACGCAGCTTCACCATCAACCAATATCAGCACCAATCTTCTTGCCAGCCAGTGGAGACGACTTTCTTTTTCATTATAAAAAGCATAGCTGAAGTCAATAATGTAGCTTAACTTTCGCAATTTTTTTTAATCTCTTGACAGTTTGACGAATCTCAGCGAAGCAATTTTGTAATTTGCTGTTTACTTTCTACGATAAAACAACGAACTAACCCCAAAATACAATAGACATTGGTTCATACTGACATACACATATAAATGTACCCAGTAGGAAATATAAGAACGCAATAATGCCTTAACAGCAACTTATGCTATGAATACTTTAATGACTGCGCTTTACCTCGTATACGTAAAGACAACGAAATTTTCTTCTATGCAAATGTTGTCTTAAAGTCAGCTTTTTGATCATTTTAAAGACCACAGCGACAGTTCCAACAGCTAATTTGTTGTTGTCACATTGAAATTAAAAAATGTTGTTCAAAGTAAAATTATTTGGGCAACAGGTTTTGTTTTTTCTCCTACAACTCCTTAGCTTTGGCCAACGCTTGTCTTGGATCCTTATACAGCTCAGCTATTGATTTCCTCGATCGCGTAAAGCACAATTTTCTACGTCAAAAGTTAACTTACATATATGTACATATGTAAGAAAATAAACTTAAGCATGTGGTTATTTTAACTTCCAAGCCATTCGATGGCATTAAATTAATTAAACATTTACTGAGCGGTGACGTCTTCCTGTGCGTGAATTTCAACACGTCCTCTACTCGTACAAGCATTCATTTTTCAAGACCTTGAATGCCTATAAACTTTTGGTAATACTTACATATATACACATACACATACATTCATTTGAATCATCCCAACAGAAAAAGTAGAGAGATCGCCCAAAGCGAGGAATATGCGATACTCTTTTATTCGTTTTGGGAACCAAATGTCACGACACACGACACGAACCAGAAGCGTGAGCTTCTCAAATTTATTCTCCGCTATAACTGCTGTTGGGTTGAAAAGTGATATCTTCAGAAACGACGTAGTCCTATTTTCTTTCTTTATTCACAAACACGGTACTCTCCAATTAATTTTACACATAAAAATGAGAACAAAAAAAGTAACGGTTAACGTGAACTCTGCTCTACTGGTATATCCTTAGGAAATATTACTTCAAAAATACATTAAAATGTTTTTAGACATCGCAAATAATAAATCTGACAAGGAGGAAGTGGAATTTAAATATAAGAACAAATTAACATAATGTAAGTATGTGTATGAATAATTATTATATGATACTCGGCAAATAGGAATGGATCTATCCATGCCATTCGTCAAGAATTTTGTATACCTTGGATCCAGCATAAAAACCACCAATATTGTCTGCCTCGAAATCAAGCGAAGAATAATACTTGGCAACTGGTGCTACTTTGGGCTTGGTATGCAATTGAAAAGCAGTGCACTTTTTCGACGAACGAAAATCTCGCTCTACAAATTCCTCATCATGTCTTTCCTTTTATAGGTCGTAGAAACATGGACGCTGTTGGTCAGCGATGAGAAGGCTTTCGGGGGCTTTCGAGAGAAATGTTGTTCGCAACATTTATGGCGGTGTTCGCGTGAGCGACGGGTACCGAAGAAGATGAAATGATGCCAAGGCTTGATCATGTCGTTCGTATGGATGATGATGCCCCAGTGAAAAAATTATTCGTATCGGCACCCATGGGAGGACAAAAGCGCCCACGAACACACTGGAAGGACCAAGTTCACTTGGTGTGAATAATTGGCAAAACCTAGCGAAGGAAAGAGGGAACTGACGAATTTTTTTTTCTCGGCCCAAGTGCCATAAAAGAAGAAGAAAATACTTGCATTGAAGCATTCTAAGTAGTTGGTTACCACATTACTCCTTGCGGAGGTCAACCGAAGTAGTTTCTGCAAGTACTATTTGTTTACTCCGTTTAAGAGGTTTGCTGGATAATTTGTGTGAGGCAAAATAAATTATTCACTTCTCTAGGAAATGCAATGTGAAATGTAGCACTATTCTGTCTACGATTATACACCCCTGGTATTGATAAAACTAAGTAGTATAGTGTAAACGCAAGCAAGTTTATACTGGGTTTCTACACAGTTTTAATAATATTTATGAACATATGTGTATGCATCAAAAGGTTTAACAAATTTTCATTAAAATACACAAGAACTTCATTGTTGACTCCAAAGACAATAGGCACGAATTAAGATGAGACAGAAATGGTCTCAAATGTCTTTAACAAACAACATTATCAGAGTGCCTATTGCAAAATTTACAGATGTGAAGACACTAAAACATACTGAAACATACACAACGGCCAGTCAAATGTACGGTTACTTATGTTAGTGACGTTCCACATATGTAAATACAAAAAACAAGGTAAAAAGCTTTGAACGCCCGAAGCACCATCACAAACAAAGGTGCACAAATCAAGTTAAAACACAATGAAAATTAATTTAAAAAAAAAACTTAAAAAATTTGACGAAAAAAA
Source organism: Philophylla caesio (assembly GCA_963971545.1). Taxonomy (NCBI): domain Eukaryota; kingdom Metazoa; phylum Arthropoda; class Insecta; order Diptera; family Tephritidae; genus Philophylla; species Philophylla caesio. The sequence continues at coordinate 57,314,366 of OZ020609.1, read as the reverse complement.
GTGTTAGCCTCAAGTTTTTGGTAATCATTGTTTTGCTGAAAACTAAGTCTGTGCTGAATGACGAAATTAGCAACATTGAGTTTGGAGAAATCTTCATTTAACGCAATGTTCAGACATCATTCCATCTTTTTGTGCTTCCGCTTTAGTTGGCTTCTTATTTTTAGAATATATGTATGCATGTATGTATGTACATACTTTTATGTACATACTTATGTATATAAATAGCGTCATTAATTGTTAATGCGTCGCTGAGTTGGGCTCCGCAAAAATGGAATGAAAGGCATCCAACGTGTGGCACGCGAAACTATTTATTTAATTAAAGGAAATATTTTCACGCTCTGCAGTGTCTTATTTTGATATTTTCTTTCTTTGATAAGTGACGGTGATTGGCCGCCCTTGGAGCTGTTATTGCAACGCTGAATCGTAAATAATAAATAAAAACTTTAACTTTAATATCTTATCTTATTATTTTATTTCTGCACTCATCTAACACTTCTTCTTAAAGAAGATCTTAAGCCCCACATCCGAAGATACGAGGAATGAGAAGTTACATAAGTACATTTTAAGAATGCATTCGTTCCTGTTTGACGCATTTTCGTTTTCGTGTTGATATTTTTAGTACTCTGAATATCTGCATTTTAATTGCAAAATCTGTGGACTCACATACATATTTATTTCTCGCTTTTAATTTGTTTTGAAAATGGGCTTTTCATCGCTGCAGATTTCATTTGAAAAAGTTTGCGAAGTTAAGCACTTCTCCGCCTTCACGCCTACTGATATTACACAGTGATATTGTACTATGAGTAAATATAATTTTATGTGCCAAAAAATTGTTTAAATGGCGTCGAATAAGTTTTTTCGTTTAATATGTATGTAGCTGTCAAACTCTCTGTCTGACAGTTCATCGCCAGCGATCGATCGAAGGAGATATCTCCTGCACACAAGCGATTCGTCGCCAGAGATTGATCTCCTGTGATATCAGAGCGCTAATGGATACAGCAAGTATTTAACCGGTAATTCGTGAGCTAATACTTTAACAAAGTAAAAGTGAAATGGCTTGTAATTCATAATACAATAATTTTATACCGAAATAGAAGCATTATTTTCCATTATGAAAAAATGCATTTGCATTCACTTAATATTTTCTTTTCAGTACACAATTTAATATCGTAAAACTCAAAGCGCGAGCACCAATTGGCAATTTTGTTGTTGAATGAAAAATTAGAATGTAAGCGATAAAAGTGAAACAAGGAAGGTGTGCGAATAAATTACCAATTACGATTGGCTTACTAACCAAGTATTCAAGTAACAAATTAACTAGTTGACCGCAATGTTTGCTTGGCTGGAAGAGAGGCAAACTATTTTGCTGACAGACGAATAACCGTCTCACAATCATTACTTTACTTTGAAAGTTGGACAACAACATTTACAATTGCAATTTACACAACTCGATTAGACTCCAAGGTGTGAAATATCATATGGAGTTACATTAAAAAATAAAGACTTTTAACAAGTATGTATAGTATGGTTATATCTACCAACAGGCATTTTCTTTTCTATAAGAAAAAACTGCGTTAGAGATTGTAACATACGGATATCAGTTGAAATCGCTTTGAAAAGACATTATTGCTTTACTACGTAAAAGAGTGTCGCTTCCTGCTTAAACCGCAAATGAATATTCCTAATAACGAAAAATTTCCTTTAAAGCGATATTTTTCAGACAAAATAAAGGGGCTCACTCGCCATACATTAGTCTGCAATTCATATTTTTTTTCTATTATGTGCACATTCGTTCTCAAAAATTTTGGCGCTTTAACAGACAGAAAAAGCTTTACAATTTTTAGAAATTTCCTTTATAGTATATTTTGAAATCGATTCATATTTTCTTTAATACCCTTTGTTCACTTAATTTCAATGTTAGAGACATCTTTCAATTGCTGTGGGAAACAGTTTTTTAACTTATTTCTTTGATATTGTTTCAAGGGTACCAATAAGCCAAATACTATTACTCTAAGCTAACCATGAACGCAAGCTTACTTGGAGAATATTTACTAGAGCGGATGGAAAAGTTGTAAAATTAACGAAAATAAGCCATGGTAAAATAATACAGAGGTGACATCAGAAACTGGACAACCCTACTTGACGCAGCTATGTAAATGCCTTTATAGGTAGTAAGAAAGTGGATACTGTTTAGTCCTTTTTTTTTAATTTGTAGTAGTAGTAGTAAAAGAGTGCGAGTTAAATAATGGAAAATATTTATACTTACATACATATTTACATGTCATCATCATTAATAACAGACAATTCTCTCGATTTTGCCTTCTTTCATAGAATGCGTTAAGTCTGAAAAGTTTTTAATAAACTATTTTCCAAACAATTACTTACATTGCCGCTAAGAAATGCCTGGAAACTTGGGAGGGAACGTATCAACATACTTTAAAATATTTAAAATTAATATATACGATTGACAATTTTATTGAGTTCCAGGCTAGTTTATGGAAGATTTTAAGTGAAAAATTATATATATAAATATAAATTAAAAATAAAAATATTATTAATTAAATAAAAAGAAGTCTGATGAGGAAATGTGTTGATTTCCGAAATAGTACTATAACTTCTACCATTAAAAAAATGTTGTTGTTTTAGAAGGTTAGCAAACACAATTTTTTTGTGTGGCTGTGTTATTAAAGCATTTATTAGGCCGATAGAAAAATAGCAAAATTAATATTAATATATGTATATGTAGTATGTTTTATAAATGAGACAATAAAATACATTTTAATATGGCCGCCGGATTTCAGTATAGGCGTGTAAGTTTTTGCAGAACTTTTAAGTTAATAAATAAAATAAAAAATTGAAAAATTTGTTTTACAAAAAAAAATCAGTTGTTTCTAAAAGGGTGTGTATAATACTACAAATGAATATGCATACATACTCGTAAGGTACTCGTAGTTAAATATGTATGCAGTTATATGTACATGTATTTGTACATAGAAATACGACAAGCAACAGCTAGACATTCAAGAGTTAAGTGGTGATGTATTCGGCTTCTAAATTAATTATTTATTTTTGTTGAGACTCACATACGAGTATGTACCTAAGTATGCACCTTGCTGTTCACTTACCAAGGGTATTAAGCTTGAATGTTGCAGTAAATGTTGTGTTTTATTCGTTTCTATGACATTTTAAGGTAATAGAGCTCATCGAGCTGGCAATCAAAATTGGGGCACCTGAACTCAATTTTTTGTTTCGTCTCTCTGAACTTTGTGTACGTTTGTATGAAAAGGTGTGTTGTTATAAAAATCGATTTCTTCGATGAGTTATTTGATGTGTTTATTTTATACTGGTTATGCGCAGCGTGCTTTTGCTTAAAACTACTTTAAACAAGAGGTAAATTATAGTGGTTTCTAAATGAAAATGATATGAAAGTTCTCAAAATTTTGTATTACATAATATGTATGCCTGTGTGAGCAACCACAAATAGCAACTCTCAGAATTTTATGAATTAAATTTCTGGCATAATGTAGGCTCAAAAAGTCATACCCATTAGCCTAATATTGTAACTGATAATATTAGTCAATCTTTACAAAAAATTACCATACGATAATTTTCTTCGAAAATATCTGAAGTTATATTTTCCGACTCTTCTACTTTTTACTTTTAATTACATTCTGTACCGGACTTTTACTCCCAGTGAAGCTTGTTATCAAAGTTCATTTACGTTATTTGCTATAAAATAACTTACCGATCGGTCAAACCAAAACATTAGGATATCATCAATTTCCATTATTAAAGCAATCAAAACTAACAGACAATTGCTTCCTTTTTTCATTGTTTTCGTAATTAAATTTCACATTGTTCAGGTGAACGTCATCCAAAGCGCTAGAAGTATCCGTTCTTTATATGTACCTAACGTTTTTAATTAAAGAATATGCATCGTAAAGCAGGTTACTGCGCTGGAAAATATAAAGTGAAGTTGTGTATGGAAGAGCGAAAAACCAGTCGACATTAGTTAAAATCAAGGTCATACATATGCCGGGATGATTTCATATTTTGGTCTTGCGTTGATTATTAAATCAATTCATTGTGCAACGTTAAAATAAAAAACCTAAAAAAAATCAATTAATTTGTGATTTTGGCACGCTCCAAATATGGCAAATAAAGATAGACGAAATTCTAAATATTTTTAAATAAATTTAGCTCAGTAAGACAGCTAGCGCAGTTATCACTAAAAAAGAAATAGAAAATGTTTGCAATAATACCTCGAAGTTGCTCGCCTTGGTAGAGTTTTTTAGCCAAAAATGGCTCTAGGTAATAACAACGAAGTGACATCTATGCAAAGTTGCAGGCGTTAAAATGGCGTCATATCATTGTAAATAGAAGCGTGAACTGTGCATTTATTCATTGCTCTAAAATGCTTTCACTAGAGGGTCAAATTTCAAAGTATTGTTGATCAGCTAAGGAAGTAAATAGCTGGCTGCTTGTGCTTTGACACAATTAACTAATGGCGACCCAAATATTTGCCAATGCATTAGCATCATTTATTCTAGGTGTCATTACAGACATACATATGTATGTATGTATGTATATAATTCTGTGTTATTTCGGTAATTGAAACGTAATTTTTTATCGGAAATTATTAGGTCAAATTTAAACGTGTAAAAGAGAATCACATGTATCGTATGGCTATTTGGAAGAGCACCAATATTCCACCCTGTCGAACAAGAAAGAGAAGATCAAAAAACAACAGGATATTTTTTCCCAGCCCTTTTATTAAATATTCACATAAAACTTTTTATACATTATTATTTAAGTTTCAGAAAGCACAAACAAATATTTTTTTCATTTATACATTCACAGTCATCTTATAGATGGCGCCAAAGTCGAGTGCTTGAAAAAAGTTGTTCCGATTGCGGACAGTTAATCTCAGGATTGGGAACAATGAAACAAAAAAATTGAACAGCATCTGAAAAAGGAAGGTTTCCCACGAGACAATCTACATCGTATCGAATTTCACCAAAATATTTTAGGAACTTATTTTTGAAGCATGGAAAATGCATTGAAAATTCTAAAGTGTACTAGAGCCTTAATGAAACTTGGTACATATGTATATCTCTCTTTGGCCAGGGTATAATGGTATTGAAAATGGTCAAGATCGGTCAATAACCACGTCTACCTTCCATATAAACCGAAGTTTTGAAAAATGCAAAAACTTTTTTTTCGGTATCTATTGGAACAAATTGGGTAAAATTTAATATTTGCAGCGATTTAAAACAAATGCAGTGTGGCATAATGCTATTTTGAAAAATGGGTGTGGCACCGCCCACACAAAAATAAAACACGAGCGTTTATAATATTCGGTTTCGCCCGAATTTTGATTATCTTAGATGTTAAAACTATTTTTCAGGAGCAAACGCTATGAACAGCGACCCTCTGAGGTGAAAGAAATATCTGTGTCCGCCGTCAACGTTAACAGGTTAAGGCTTGATTAATATATATGTATATATATGTATTTCATCTGGGACAATATTTTCATGGCAGTGCTGTTATCTAAACTTTTCCTTGATACGGGTTTAATGCGGGTCAACTGCTGTTAATTACCAATTCTAGTCCAGTTCATTGGCGTTTGCCAAATCGAAAAAATCAGTAAAAAAAAAACGTTCAAGGCCTATTCACTTTTAAATCCTTCCAATAAACTTTTGCATGCTGAACAATGCCTCTCAAGTATCATCTGTCTTGTACTTCGACTAATTAAAAAAAATGTTTATTTGGTTGAAATGTATTACAACGAGAAATAGCTTATTATTGAAACTCAAACAAACCTTAGTGCGTTATATGAATCAATTAATTTAACAGGCACACACACATACATGTACTCACATACATAAGTACATATGCACTTATAATGTTTCAAAAAAAAAAATTCCACGTGGCTTCTATTTTTTTTTTTTTTTTTTTTTTTTTTTTTGTTAAGTGTCGAGATCTAAAACTGTTCAGCTACAGAACAAATGCTCATCAGCTGATCGAGTAGTAATATATAAGTATGTTTGTATCAATTATTGAGAGCATTGAGTATAGTTTTCTTTACGTAAAAAAGTGAGTCTGAAGTATCAAAAGAACCGGAATGAGTGTTAAAATCCTGGCACAAACTACGGAGTGGCTCATTTAACTCAAAATTACTTTTACATGGCTTCAGAAAAAGAGGCCGGAAATGTCTTGAAATTCGGGAGGGAACGTTTAGTTTTATTTCACCAAGAAGAGATGGGCTATAGATCAAGCCTGTCAGTAACTTCACTAAAAATACTACGCCTAGCATTTCTCTACGACTAGCAAGTGTAGGAAGATTAATGAGTTTTAAACGACTTATATATGGGGGCAGGTTGTACTGAGAATCCCAACGAAAATTTCTTAAAGCAAAAAGCAGAAATTGTTTTTGAATTGACTCTATTCGGTCGGAATGAACTTGATAGCGCGGGTGCCAAACAACAGATCCATATTCCAGTATTGGCCTCACTAACGTTGTGAATAGAGCCTTCGTAATGTATGGGTCATTGAATTCTTTTGACCATCGTTTTACAAATGCAAAAACACCCTTGGCTTTGTTAACTGTAACATTAATGTGAAGATTAAAATTAAGTTTCGGATCCATTGTAATTCCAAGATCAACAAAGTTAAACACTTGTTCGAGGTTATGGTTACATATGTCATAAGAAGCCGGTTGAAGTGCCCTTCGAGAAAAGCACATTACCTTACATTTTTTAAGGTTTAGCGGCATGTTATTTACTTCACACCAGTTAGTCATGCTATTTAAATCCGCCTGTAGTAAGGACCTTTCCTCAACAGAATGATACGATCTAAAAAGTTTTACATCATCAGCATACAATAAAATTTTTGAATAGTTAATTACAGAAGGTATGTCATTTATAAAAAGTAAAAACAGAATCGGACCAAGGTGACTTCCTTGCGGGACCCCTGAAGATACATGAATAATGTTTGAGGAACTATTTTTAAAAAGAACTCGTTGTGTTCTGTCCATGAGGTAAGAAGATATCCAATGAAGGAGATTAGGTTGAAAACCAAGGAGATCGAGTTTATGAATCAGTAAAGCGTGACTTACTCTGTCGAATGCTTTACTAAAATCGGTGTATATAACATCAGTGTGCATAAATTCCCTGAATCCATTTGAAACATGAGTTGTGAACTCGAGCAAGTTTGTAACGGTAGATTTACCCTTAGAGAACCCGTGTTGAGTGCTAGAAATTGTAGAGGATAATGAATGCGTTAAATGGTCAACAACGATTGCCTCAAATAGTTTAGGAATAGCAGAAATCTTAGCTATACCGCGATAATTTTCTATAGAGGACCTACTCCCGGTCTTATGAAGGGGTAAAATGAATGATTCTTTCCAAGCTGAAGGGAAAACCCCAAGCCTAAGAGAAAGATTAAATTGGGTATATTGTGTATCAAGGGTGAAATGAGCGAATACAATTCATTCAAAATTAATTTGACGAGAGTGCTTGTAAGTTTGAGCAGGACATACAGACGCGCATATCAAATTATGGAAATAAAACTGGTGGGAAAATTAAGTAAATTAGTTTGCTTTTCCACCAAATAACGATACTGAAAAATGGGTGGTGTTATTATCGATCGATTAAGAAAATATTATGACAGCATCGCATAGTCAACAATGAATTGATTAAACTATTAATGAGTAATGAGCACTCCCTGTGTGCCTGCATGACAGCAGCAAAACTTTGTAGTATTAGGTCATACACAGCAGACTGACTAACCAACTTCATTGCTTTTTGGCTTATTTTATGTTTGAAACCCATCCCCTGAGAATTTAGAGGACATGCAAGGACGTTTTGTGCCTCCAACTTAAGTGTTTCTTTTCGTTCTTTAATAAATATTTTTTTGTGCTTGTGTAAATCATCAGCCGAAATATATTAAAAATGAACGAAAACACCTGCCATTGAAAAAGTGCAAAGGAAACACCTAACATTTTGAAAATACGAGCTGCCAAATTTTCATTTTGATATCTGACCGCAAAAATTGCTCCACATGATTGTCACTGCAATGTCCTAAAACATCTGGAGAAGTATCAAAATGACATTTAAAAAAATGTATTTTTAAAGACATTTTGACTCCGATTTTTTCGTAGTTTGTCTACATATTTTTAGCATTCTTGGCCCAATTATTTCCTAAGAAACCCTCGACTACATCGATTAAGTTATTGTACTAAATTACGATATAAATGGCTAAATATGAGCGATTCTTATTTGTACATTATATAGATTACTTTGTACAATTTTTGCCAGCAAACTTTGTTTAGCTTTGCCCATGTTGAAGGAAAAAATTTTAACTTTCAGTTTCATTGCAGGCAAATTTTCTTAACTCTTTCAAACTGCTACTTAGTATGAGTTTAAATCATATTGATGCAGAAAAATCACAAAAGAATTATTTGTCGTTTTTTTTTACTAAAAAATGCGGTTTGCCTAATTTGTTTCGATTAAAAGCATCGCCGAAACTTTTCAGTAATTTATAACCTTCTCCATTTAGAAAATAATCTCGACCTATTTTCACACATTCTAACTACAAAGATATGTATGTATGTATGTATGTACTAAATACAATTACGCTTACATGCATACATACATACATCAAATAGCGCAATTTTTGTCAGTACTTCGGCTACCAGTTGTGATGCGCTTTTTTTTAATTTTTTCACAAATGAAGAGACCTACATTTTCGTGACGCCTACGAACGGCCTATTTCTTTGCATACATACGTGTGTATCTACATAAGAACATACATATGTACGAATATGTACAAGCATACATTTTTTTATTTGTATTGTAGAGAATCAGCTGCGTTAGCCCCAGCGTTTTACTTTTTTCAATTTCATATTATTTCAGAAATTGATTATTGTAAAAAAGGAGCAAGCTATATAAATAACCAGAAAAAATGAAAAGGGATACGTAATTATGTACATATGTATATGCATATATAACGACAGCTGGTTTCGACTTTCATTATCAGAGGATGTCTAAACATGCAAGTATATGTACATGAATAAAAAAATGTACATATATATTTGTGCAGAATAATAGTAGCACAACATATTGACCAAACTTACAATTTATTTTTAATTATGATTTTTTCATTATATTCGATCAAAGTACAGCTCAGTTAAATAATAATTTAAGCTTTGAATTGTATAATTTTGCTCTAAAGTAATTACATATTACAATTTGGTTTTTACTTATCTTTTCATTCAAAAATAGTAGATTATTTTATCTTAATATTCTTTCACTCAAGAATACAACTCATTTCCGGATTTTCATGTTTTCGCTTCAGAGAAATGTTTAATTTTAATTTTTATTTTATTTTGATTTTTATTACGCCAATAATAATAATAATAATTTGGCGCTTACACTATATTGATTAGGGTTTGACCGAGCTTCTCCTACCAATTCTGGTGTGCGTCTTTATATTCTACCACAAATTGAGGGAACTACAGTTTTGTGCTGACTCCGAACGGCAGATGAATTTTATGAGAAGCTTTTCCATGGCACAAATACCCTCGGAGGTTTGTTATTGCCTGCCGAGGGGTGACCGCTATTAGAAAAAAAACTTTTCTACGATTAACATTTTACTTTCCCAGACTGAGAATCGAATCTCAAACTCAGCGGCATATCGAGCTATAGCACGCACCGCTATCCACTCGACCATAGCGGCCACTAATACCCCAATACCAAATATAAAACTCAAAACCTTCTACATCTTACATTGAGTGACAATATAAAAATCCTTAAAAATCAGTATACCTGAGGGAAATATAATTAAAATCGAGAGATAATCATTTTTATTGAGTTAGAAAACTAAAATGGAAATAGATTTCTTACTCTCGATCAAAACCATTAACATCGAGAAGTAATCATTACTTTTCTTTTGATTATATTAAGGTGGTCACTTTTCAGGATAAAAGTAAAATCTTTAAATAATTAGTAATTATTATTCAAAAACAAGAAAGTTCTTAAACTTGTAATAATACGCATTCCTGCTTGGTACATATTAAGAGCCGGTTACTCAATGTCCAGTTAATTGTAACTAAAAACTCCGGTTAAGGCTACCCATCAAATAACTATCTGAATGACCTGTGTGAAAATTTATGGTTAAGCTCTAATCGGAACTAAAGGCGCTTGTTAAAGTTATTTGTCATATAAATAAGTAAGCACTGAATTTAAGCTTACCTTCAGTAAATTAAATGAGACACTGACAAACCGGCCGAAAAATAGTTCCGAAAACATTCGATTAACATTTCAAATTCTCTTAGTTTTTATAATTTTATTTGAAAAGGCGTTTTTATAGCTTACTCAATTTTATTATAACAAGAACAATTAAAATTTTTTTAAATATAAAAAAAGCAAAATGAATGTTTGTATATTTTTCCACGCAAATATTAGTGAACAAACCAACCGATTTTCAATTTGATAATTTTGTGAAAATGTTCACATCAATACCTTTCATTTAATATACATATGTATATTTCATCTATGTATGTATATTTTGTAGTTTAGTCAAGCTAAGCGCCTCTTTTAAGAATATATGAAAGTATGAAGTGGTGTGTACTATTCGAAAGCAAAAACTCAATCTTGAATACTATGAAAGTGAATCCGATTAAATACAAACGAAGAACACAAAAATGTCCAGCACAAATTGCGATTAAGAATTTTAAATGCTTGAACCGGGCAAAGGACACACAAGAACAAAGCTTGGTTACAATTTGAACTGACGCTACGTAAAGTGCTGTTCCTGTAAAATTTGGCAAAACCAAAGTACAGGTACCCCATCTTTATTTCGCCACATTGTGGTACAAAATCACCATCAAAAAAATTTGAGAATAATAATAATGAAGAACACCTGGCACACTTCCTGGAGCAATTCAATATTTATGATTACACATGAGGGTATGTGAACATTTCGCAAAATTGCCGACAACTGAGCACAAGGTATAAGATCAATAAATGTTGAAAACCAAATAATATTATATATTCTTATACACGCATATGGTATTCTAAATATGTATATGAGTAGGTACATAGGTATTTATATGTATGTCTGTATATGAATGGCACAATTCATATTTGTGCAGCTGCTGTTGCTGTTACTTTTTAGGTTAAATTGTGTGTACACAACGCCAACATTCAAATGAAGTAGGTGTCCTGCCGGAAAAAAGCAGATAGTCTGAAAAATTAACCAACTTTAAAGTAGTTGGATATCAGCTGCTTTGAAACAAATGCAGTGTGCGAATCATTAGTTCTTCATTTATTTAAATCATCATAATAAAAACATTTTATTGCAGTTGAAAAAAAGGTAATTTTGATGTTTTTTCATTCAAATATATTTGAAAGTAGTTGAAATCAAATGCAGAGTCGGATAATTGAATTGCTCCTAGGACATCGCCTTGTTTGGGTGTCGAGACTCTAAAACTGTTCAGCTACAGAATAAAAGTTCATCAGCTGATTTTAAATTTAAATTATTTTGTTAATAAAGTTAGTTGATTTCAAGAAAATAGGAAGAATTTAAACCACTTGCAGTTGAAAGAAAAGTAATTTTTAAAATACTTTAAAAGTACTTTAATTTCCGACAGGGTGTGTACTCGTATGTCCGACGAGGGTAATTTCCAATCATACTTACATATATTTGCCAGCCACGCGTTAAGCTTCAACATATGGGTAATATCTTTTATTGATTAGTTACCTACATAGTATTTACCCTTTGTACTCATTTCGACCGAAATACTCCTAGATTATAACAAAAAATAATAGATACATAAATAAAAAATCAGTAAATAATAAACTAAAAGTGGAAGTGAAAATGGAATTCGATGACATTATAATTGGGACTTTGAGGATATTCATTACATACATATGTATGTATGTATAGTATGTCCACGTACAAATGCGTATATGTATGAAATGAATAACCATTTGAACCCTTGTGTGAGTAAAACTCAATCAGCACAGTCGCAGTGTAACCTCATTGGTAAATCTATCATCACGAAATATACTATTTTTAATTTGTTATACACAGGATATGCAGGCAAAAGTAATTTACTTATTTGCTTAACACTAAAATTAAAATTTTAAGCAATTATTAAATGCGTTTTAATCCGGAACGTGGTCTCATTTAAGTGCAAATTGCTACAGAACTGGAGTCATCGCAGCCTAGCTCGCCCTTATGGAACGGAGAAAATGTCGGTCTAGCGTTCATGCTAAATCGCAAAGAGCAGTATGGATACTCCAAGAAATGTCAAAGCATAGCTTTTCGGACTCCGAACAACAAGACACTGATATCTTGCCTTCACATATGTGGGTGAGCAAGATACGTATAGTTAGTACGTATCTTCAGTCACCTCTTCGATCTTTGAAATTGAAGTCTGATGATCGTAAGTGAAACGTACGGAACAGATAGGCGATTCAACACTCTGTGAAATTAACGACGGCGTCTCTACAATATACATATGTAATTGTGGGTACGTGACGCAATTCGCTTTAAACCACTTCTCTGCAGTAATCCCGATTGCCAATCTGCTGACATTGTTTCCGCACCTTTTTATGTTAAGCTCAACAAATCTAACTGCAAGGGATTCGCGGAAAATTCGACGATCAACGTGAGGCAACCTCGTCTGGTTAATGATACAAACAACGCCAGTGTTAAAAGTCTTAATATTTTCGGAGCAAATCTCATAGATTTGTCTAAAGAGGTGTTCATATTCATAAGTTTATCTAATCTACCAAACACCGGAATACGTGGCACTTGGCTGGACTGTGCTTAAAGTAATTTGCAACGTGGTCCAGCCACTGTGCCGTCTAATGCCACCGCCTCGGACAAATTGTCAGCGAAAATCACAGAGAATTAGCAGGTGTCCGAACGCAAGGAATGTGCTTGACTGCAACCTCCTTTCCCTTTTTTTACATAGCCCAGCGAATAGACGTAAATACGCACATTCATTTACCCCTTTTCTGGAAGTTTTAGAACGGGTTATGATTAAGCAAAAACTACACAACAACGCTGTCATCATCAGCTTAAGATTTTTATAATAAGTAAATATGTAGTTGCAACAACCGCGTGAGATGCAAATGTTTTAGCTGCTGTTGGCAGCCAAAGCGAAATATGCTCGTTAAACACTGCCAAATAAAATTAATGCTGAATTTGTATGAGCGTTGATCGGCAGGCAGTTGCACAAGATTGTGATCAGTGTTGTCGTCGTGAAATAAAGTAAATGGGAGTGATAAAAGAATAATAGTAAATTATTCTAAGTGACGCAAAATCTTAATAAATTGTTCAAGTGCGAACATTTTTATGAAAAATTAATTTGTTACACAAGTAGATACAGAACAACAGAAAATGTATAAATTTGATACACAATTTTACATTTTGAGCTATTAAATAAATATGTATCTTTTGTTGCAATAATAAAAATCTTCATAAATATTCATAAATTAATAAATAGATTTACGCGTTTGGAAACAAGAAAATTTATTAAAAAATTTTGTGGGGATTTTAAATTATCATGCTTTTACATTTCTTTGAGGATTAAAGTCACTACGTCTAAAACGGAGTGAAAAGCTCCAATTGAATTGAACAGCGGCAACACTGATGACGATGCATAATGGTGTGAAAATATGTTGAGAAACCGTTGTTTTTATACTCGTATGCTAACAGCACATCACATCAGCAACATACTCGTAACAGCAATAACAGTGAATACTGCATTAAAGACACACATCTAATCTCATACAAATGTATGCATGTACAAGTTTATAAGCACTAAACTCTATATACATATATGTATTTGTATAAAAACCATATTAAAAATGCAACTTTGTTTGTTGTTATACTCATTAAAAGCGAAGAACTCATCAGCACGTCCAGATTTTTTGTATGCAATTATAAAGATGTTTAAGCTTAAACTGGTTTTTATGGAAGCTTAGTTGCCGGGTTCATTTGGATTTGAGCAACGCGGCTGTGAATTGCCGTATTTATGGGAACTTACAGCATTTTTTTACTATACATTTGCAATATTTTAGGTAATTACGATTATTTTTTTTTGTAGAAAGTTGCAGCAAAAGAAATGTTAAGTAGTGCAGTTCACAGTAGTTAAATTTGTGGGAATAATTTAAATGCGATTAGCGGCAACTTCATGCATTCATATATATACATAAATGCATGGTAATTATAAAATGCCCAAAAACAAAAAAAAAAACGAACAATAGGAAGAGGTTACGGTAATAGTTAAAGCAATAATGTAATCATAAAAATGTTAAATAGCTGCATTATGTGGGATTATGAAAAACAAACAAAAAAAAACAGTTATTTACGGTAGTTATGATTGTCATTTAAGTAATTACAAACTTTGAGGATATAACTTATGATTTAAGCCATTGAACAGATAATAGGAGCATGCTTTTTGTTTTGCTTTTGATATTTTAATGTCTAAACTACTTTATCGGCTACTATGAATTGTGAAGAAAAATTTGAGAGATCAAAGGTCAAATAAATAAAATAAGTAGAAAAAAAATCAAAGCATATGTTGTGCTGTTGCAACCTGCACCAAGTGTCTCTAAATTAGTTTTGCATTATTTCATTTAAAGCACAAAGGGGTTAGGTTAGGTTAGGTTAGGTGGCAGCCCGAAAAGGGGCTCACTTAGACTTTAATTTATAGTCCATTGTGATACCACTATGCAGTTCTCCCCTGAACTGAAGGACCCGCTGGTAAGCGTTAAGAGAAACGTCGCGTGTTCTTTACGAAGGAGCGTAGACTTTCGATGGATACATCGGAGAGCCCCTCGGGAGTATCGAAAAAGTATGAGCCAAGGTGTCTGCATCTAAGCCTAGCGAAAGCGGGGCAGCTAAGAAGGTAATGTTGAGATGACTCCACCTCATCATCCTCCATACAGCACCCACAACTTGGATCAGAAATGATGCCCAGCCTGACAGCGTGGGTCCCCATCGGGCAGTGCCCTGTCAGAACACCGATCAGGGCCGAGAGTAATGGTCTTGAAGAGCTTAATAATTCCCCAGACCGTCTGCGGTCCACAACCGGCCAAAAGGACCTTGCAACTTTGCACGTCGGGGTTTCCGCCCAGCGTTTGCTGAGCCGACTGAAGGCCCATTTTTCCAGAAGCAGACCGCATGTGGACATGGGAACTCCAATGCCCTTCCTTCCTGGAGTGATTTCTTCTGAAGTGCCCTGACGAGCCAGCTCGTCCGCGCGACAGTTTCCCGCAATGTCGCTGTGACCTGGTACCCAAATCAGTCGAATGCGGAAGGTTTCCGAGGCGGCCGATAAGGAGGCCAGGCACTCTCCGACCAGTTTCGACCGGAGAGTCAGCGATCCCAGGGCCCTGATTGCAGCTTGACTGTCCGAGTAGATGCTTACCACCACAAAGGGGTTACACTTCTTAAATACTTGGAATACATTTTTCGTATATGTATCATTAAAAAAGTGTTGTTAGCTTTTTACATTTCCGGTAGGAAACAAGGGGGGTTTTATATTAAATAGCCTCCAAAAACAGCAAAACAATTTCCTTCAAAGATTTGTATATTAAGCAGATACTATTAAAGATACTTGCCAAGCTCCATTATTGAAATGCAAGGGTGAAGATAACAAGAAAGAAATAAAAATACGTAATTAAAATTAATTAAAAAACTCAGCCCACCCAGGGTTTCCACCCCTAAAAGTCACCCTGCCGTGCGCACGGTCCTGAACGACACTCACAAATTTACAAATTTTGACTATTAATTTTTCTGTTATGTAAAATACCTTATTAACCCAAGTTATAAAATTTATAACTGTTCAAAATATTTTCGTCAAAATTCCAAAATTAAAAAAATATCTAGGTGATGAAAGCAGAGAGACATTTCTCTTTAAAGAAGAATAAACGAGAGGCGGAAAGACGTGAGTGTGATGAGCTTTAGTTGCTGGCAGGCAGGTATGCGGCCATTTGTTAAAAAAATAGCTAAAATCGAGATTTATTGCTTCAAAAATTCCAACATTATTTTTATGCTTGGGATATACATACACTTGCGAGCAAGTTTTTCCACCAAGCATTTTTTTTCACTTTGTACTATAGTCAAAATAGTTCACACCACAAAATTACAAATATTAGTATATTTTTTCAGTACTTTTTTCTATTAATATTAGCTTTAACGTCGAACATACTACATAAGAAATATCAAAAATCTTATACATACATGTAGTTTCTTGTTGCTCAAAAAATTGTTAATTTTTATTAAAAAAAAACGCGGATTTGAAAAGGACACATTTTGATAGCTTAATAGCAATTTGATAGACTCGTTGGTTAAAAATAAACTAAAAGTTAAACATAGTTTGATTGTTAAATGGCCATAACAATTTGTTTTGATAGTTGAATGCAAAAAGAAACAAATTAAAAAATTAAATAAATAAAAACAAAGAAAGTTTAATCAGCTGCAATCCTGCTGATAACTGTTTGAGTGCCTTTATAAGTAGTTATTCAAGCTATTTTTATAATTAAGTGATCTCAGCTGGTAGTTATATAACTTTTACATATTCACAACGGAACTAACTATATGAAATGGGAATTGGAAAGTTTATCTTTTTTGCTTAAAACTGTATATTTTTGATCAATAGCAAAGGAGGCATAGCACATCAATTCAGGTGCAACATACAAGTGTTTTACTTGTACATTTGCCACCACCTTATTGAATTGCCTTTGGTTTCAACTATAAAGAAGAGAGACGAAATAACTTCAGTGGTGTTGTGATGTTCATCATACAAACACATATTCATGCAAAAAAGCAATATATTTTGATAAATAATTACATCAACTTTTTCAACGAAAACATAGTGGCATTGAGCACAGAAGAAGCAGCAGGGTATAGGGCACCTGCGTCAATGATGATGTCATGCTATGTTATGTAAGTAAGAAATGGAAAGAAAGCAAACGGAAGGAAAATTAAAAAGTTTTTAACTAACAGCGCTTGTGTGTATGTAGTATGTACTAATACATACATATGTATATACATATGTAGTTTATAATTATACTCGTATTATATTCGTATATACATTTGTATATTGAAATGCGTACGTTTGTACATAAATAGAAATTCACAAAGACTTTCTTAAGGAAATCATCAGCAATCCCAATATTGCTTGATGTCACTGTTGGGCCACTTAACTTCCGCAGTCTACCATACGCTTGCATTGTTTTACTTTTCTGATCACACAATCACCGATGGTAAAACGAAAACAAAAACAAAGAAACCCGGCAATGACTATGTAGTCTCACAAGCCCAACAAATGACTAAGGTCTTCAACTTTGATGGGCCCGGCTGATTACCACTCCAGCCGGCAGCAACACCAGCCACTTGATACCTTCAATTTTTTTTATATGCTGCAACAAACACAACAGCTGGTTCGCCGCTCCCTACCAAATATGAGATACTATACATACATATGTACATACATACATTGCATAAAAAATAAACGGCATCGGGAACAAACTACTTCGCTTTCGGTGTATTAGTTTGCGAACGGAAACGTACCTTGAGGCGTTCAAACCAGTGTCGGATACAAGAACAGGAGAAGGGGGAATTTCCAAAAATGTGCAATAATTAATTAAAAATATATATATACTAGTATGTTGGTAGTACAGAAGCAGAAATCGATTTTTCTAAATGTGAATATCATGCGCGAAAATTGTTGGTTGTATTAAGTGCTGAAAACCAAGAATATAATCACATGAAGCGAAAGTATTGTATGATATGTGGGGCGTACGTACATATGAATTCTCATCACGCAGAGCCAGAAAACGCGATTTTAGGCTTCGGTCTGAAGAGGACGCTGAAATTATTTGCCCCTCAGTGCGTTTACCTTACGCAAATCGAGAAAATCCTTGAAATGGAAAAATAATATATTATATTGATATATTGGAATAAAATATTATTTTCCATTGAAATGATATTTTATTTATTTGTTATTGTTCACTATTTAGTTTTTAAATATTTTTGAGCTTTAAGGCCGATTGGTTTATTGGAAAATTATTAGGAAAAAACAACAATACTCAAAGCGGTAGAAGTTATAGTACTATTTCGGAAATCACCACATTTCCTCATCACAACTTACTTCAATCAAGTGCGGCTGTACTGCCGCTATTTCTACTTGACTGTGTAGTTGTTGTTTGTACAATTTCTAATTTGTTAGAATTTGTTTGTATAAGGCTGGCTCTTCCTTTTTATACATATTTTATTTATTTCTATGAAATTTTGTTTTTTTCTATGAAATTTTGGTTTTCTTGCTGTTGGTAGATTCGATAAATTTATTTATCGTAATTAAATGTAAAAATAATTCGATTGTATAATCCGCCCTACTTTACAATACGAGTATCTGAGGAACACAAAGCGACAAGAGTTTCCTTTTTTGAAAATTCACCACCAAATCGTTTTAACTGACGCCAAATTTCTACTAGCACCCTCGTCGAGTATAAATGAATCGAAATATTCTAACTAAAAGAAAAGGTTTTCACAAATGTTTTATAAACACATTTATCATGATTCAATAATAAAAGATTAGGTAAATAATCACATTCGACTCTGGGCACTCCCTTCAAAAGGTTTGTTTTACAAAGTTTGGAAAATGGGGTAGAATTTGTGTAAATAATAAGTAATAAAATATTATTTTCATATAAGGCAGATATTTTAGCAGAAATATATTGATATTTAACAAATTTTACAACAATGTTTAAAATATTGATAGATATTTTTCTGCTTTTTTTATTTATTGGCTATTTGGACATTTATGTCATATTATTTTTAATTTATTTAAACCTTTTTCTGCTAGCAATTGCATAACTTTCCACTATGTCATAGCCAATTTATATGGACGGGAATTGATTCACCAAAAATATTATTGAAATCATGGCCGGATTTTAACTAACCGTCCACGCGCGTATGAGAAACAAAAAGTGTTGCCCGTTATTTTTTGGTATCGGGAAGTTTTCATTTTTGTACGAATATTATTATTATAAAGAAGCAACACGGTTTCGATGCCAAGGAGCAGCTTGTCAAAAAGGAAGCGAGCTAGCTGTTTGCTTAGTTATTTAATAATTTAATTATGCACATTTTTATTAAAGAGAACTTTAAAAATGTTTTTACCTCTAAAACACTTTGAGTTTTAAATATTTTATGCTTTTCTTCAAAACAAAACTTTGTTATTTGCTAAATAAAGGATATCAATTTTAAGAATTTGAAAAATTTTATTATTGCTAAATGTTTTAATCTTAACCCGTAACCCCTCGTGGATCCACCACTTTTTTATGTATGTATGTATATCTACGCTCACTTGTGCTCCTACACACGATATCAGATTTCCTGTGCCTCTTGCATGTCTTTTTCATGTTTCGCTATTTCGCATACATTCATAAATGCATTCTGCATTCGTTTTACATGGCTGAGTAGAGCATTTCGATGAGAACCCGCCAAGTCCATCACAAAGTATGAGACAACTGGCTAACTTTGGGTGAATAAATGTGTGTTTTGTTCGCAGTGCCATAAATATATAATTTGTGAAGTTTTACATAAAATGTATTAGGGTTAGCAGCGTCCAAAATCGAAAAACTGAATATCAAATCATACTTGAAAATTTTATGCACAACAAAATACATACCTGAAAATGCAAAAAAGAAAAATATGTAAATTAATTAATTTTTCATGTTAGTATTAGAGGGCATTAATTAGTTATGTTAAGTAGTTTCGATTCGAAAATTTTAGAAATCGCATACGTATTTTCAAATATATTTTATATGATTATAGATGTATTTTATTTGGTTTTACTACAAGTATCTTATGTCCAATGTTGTCGTACTCTTCTATTTTAACGTTGGAATAAAACATTTAGGGTATTCACATGGTAAAGTGTCGTATTGTCGTAAAATTATAAAATTTCAAAAATTCCATGTTGAGTTATTTTACTTCGTTTTTCTGTACAACAATAATAAATTTAAGGCAACCTAAAATGTTTATTACTTTAAAACTTTTCGACATGTTACACTTTGTGAATACTCTAATTGTATGCCTTTTTGTCGACACTTTGCTATTTCGGCATCATCGAGCGTTACGTTATTCTCATAAGCTCTTAGAGTGTGAAAGAGAGAAAGAAAGAGAGACTCATAATTTAGCGAACGATGTGGAAGATCCTAGGATGTGATTACCTTTCTAATACCCACTTTTAATGTGCAGCGAATGGATCTTGCTCATGTATCATCTGCCTGAGAAAGAGATAGAGAGAGTGTGTGAGTGATAGAGAGAAGGAATGAGGCGGTAAGTGTGATATCGGATCAACCCTGCTCTAAATGGGAAAAAGCGTTGTGTTGCTCCAAGCATAGAGAGCATCATAATTAATTAATTGACCCGCTGCTGTTGAAGGTAAACTTCCGAAAACTGGCAGTCTGAGTTAATCAAGTGACAATTCCCCAGATTATAACTTCCGCATGGTTGCAATGCCTAGAGACTACCAGGCTAAAAAAGAGGTGACTCAGTACCTCAGCGCTTAGAATTTAGCTTAGACAAGTTGATGGAACGTTAAATTTAAAACATCCTTACATACATACATACGTATTGTGGCGAACGTTCGAAAATGTTTTTGTTAATCCACTCTAAACCGACCTTAGTTCCCCAATAGGAAGAGATAATAAAAAATTAATTTCAACAAATTTCCAACAAAAGTAGCTACAAATTACCGATGATTAAAATTGTTTTTATGCTTTTATTCTGCATACTTAAAAAATTCTAATACTTTTTTTAAATTTGGATTTTTCACAAAAATTTCTTTTTTCTTACATTTTTTAATTTTCTAGAACGATTAAAACCTCGTCTCTGCTAGAGAATAAACTGTATTTGAAAAACAAGTACGCTTAACAAAATTGAATAAACGAATAACAAATTGTCAAAACCTTTATACAAATGTACATATGTATGTACATATATACCTTTTAATTTTTTTTTCCACCACTGTATGCACGTAAATATGTATATAAAATTAGCTCTAATAGTTGATACATACCTATGTATATACTATACATACAAATGTAACTTGTAATAGTAATACTCAACTGCAACTTGATACCTCATGGAGCAAAAAAGGCGACACAGCTGTTTCAGTTCAAGGGAAGCGCTTAAAAAGCAGATGGATGGATGTACGAGTATACCAATAAATTAAGGGAATAATACAATGTGTAGGCATAGTAAGTCAAGTGGAAACCGCAAAGTGTATTTCCCAAGGCAGTACAATTACAAAAAAAAAATAAGCAGCGAATATTTTGCAAATTAAACTATTTGAATTCAAAGCTAAGTAACCTAGTGTTCAATATTTATTTTTTTATAACATAAAATTTTATATTAAAATTTTATTTGAGTTAAGTACTTATCTCGTGAAATACGAGTATATGAACATGTGATAGGTATCTATTGAAATTCATATTTTCGTACACATCAATGAATCTTTTTTGATGGAGCTTACAATTTCAAGAGCTACGGGAATATATGAAAATATATGTATTCGTTAGAATATGAAAGCAAAAATAATTTGAAGACGGAATTGCTACCATGAAATCAATTTGTCAAAATTCTTAATACAGAAAGTTTGTGTTAAGAGTTTTTTGTGTTTACAACAAATATATTTTGTTAAATAATCAAGTATTTTTGTTAAAGCGGCTGTATTATTTCGTGTATGTATAAGATTTCGTTATTGAATATATCTGTAGTCTTAGCTCAGGTGTTTTTGTTTTTTAAGTAAATAGGTCTACGATAATATTCACAATTATTTTATTTATACCATTCCGATGCGACAGAGTTTTCCAAAGTTTTTGTCTGACAAATTTCTCACATTGCATTACAAAAAGAAGTTTCACAAATTATAGCACAACCACGTATGGACAAATTACGACACTATCAGCCGTGCTCCCAGTTTCACATTTCAATTCCACAATGTGATTTTATAAATTTCCTGTGAAAGTGATTTAGTGTGCTCCCAATTTCACAAATTTCTTCGCATATCAGGTCATCCCTATCACACATATCGGTTATCGTTGTGGCAATTCATAAACAGCTGTTGTTGAAATTTCCCTCTCGGATTCAGCTATGTCTGCTTTTTTGAGCAGCCGTCAGCAAAACACTTAAAAATACGCATATTTCAATGAATAACTAATACAGAAATGTCATAAATGGCTTCTAAAAACATCAAAGAATATTTAAAAAATTATTCCAATCGAAAATAATTAAACATTCAAACACTTCTTGTCATTTACTTTTCATTTCACATACAACCAAGCATTCGGATTCAATTAACAAAAATGTATGTGAATGTGAAATTGGGAGCACCAAACATGTGATTTCAAACGAAATCTACAGGGAAATTTGTGAATGTGAAACTGGGAGCACGGCTGTATATTTTTCTTTTAATTATTTAAAAAAATTTTTCAAGTAAAATATGGTTCATTCCCTAAAAAAAACCATAAACACCCATTTTTTAAACTATTTACAAAATGTACAATAATTAAACAAAATTTTATCAAAATTTCAAACTTTTTAAAAAGTGTTTTTAGAACTTTTTTGAGTATGCAGTTTTTTGACTTATTCATTTTTAGTGTGAGAAAGTTTCAAATGTCTACAAGTTATCATCGATTTTTGACAATTTTTTTACTGGTAGTTTCCTACATTCAACGCAAACCCGCAATTAGTTTTAATATGGAAAGAATATATTAATATTTTTTTTTAAATATTCAGTAGCTTATTTAAGCCAATAACATATTTATATATTTACAAAGAAGCAAAGAAGAAAGCTTTTTATTTTTGAATCAGAATGCATAAATAACTAGATATATACAAACATACTTAATAAGTTGAAAATATTGAATTTTTAAAAATGTTTACTAAATTGTAAAGTACACAAAATTGAGACATACAAATATTTTTAGAAGAACCCATATATACTATTTTTACATTTGTGTGCCCTCTACAGCGTTCAGCTAAAATTTGAAGATTTTGCTTTTCCATAACGAACAAACTAAACAACTAAACAATTAGTGGATTCACAAGGTGTCGTAAAATTTCGTAAATCTATAAAGTCATACAAATTAGTGGTAGATCAAGATTTTTATTTATTTTTCCTTTTTTGCACAGATAAAGGATATAAAATAACTTGGGTTTTTTTTAATTTCATGACTTTACGACAAGAGTACACTTTACGTTACCTTGTGAAGCTCCTAAATGACTGAATACTCGCCTTAAATATATTTTTACTCGGAACAAACTTTTTTCTAATTTATTTAATTTCAATAACTAAAACGGTTCTTTCTGAAATATTTCTTTATATTGGGGTATGTGTTTATAATTTTTTTTTCACTTTCTTACAACAATCATAAAAAAAACAACAAATCACGATAACCTAGATGGCGTAAACAACTCAATTCAATGTTTTTCCTCTATTACCCTTTCACACTAGTGATAATGTTGCGCGCTAGCTTCAGTGCCCATAAAAATGACATCATCAAGGTTGGCCACGGTAACTCGCCGAAAAAATTTATAGCAACAATGATCTGCTATATTGATGGTTACCTTCAAAGTGATGTGCTTTATTTGACATTCGCTGTTTCTTTGCGTTCCAGCACAGCGAGATATTTTTAACTATTGCCACCAGAAAACGAAATCCAGTGGCAAAAAAGAAGAAACAAAAAAAAAAACACTTTGCGATGGCGCAACAAAGCAACGAAACGCTTCAGCCTTTTAGCTGTCATTAAAAACGTCATTACCTAGAATTGTGCCGACAACAATTGACAATTGCGAATAAACATTCGCCAAAATAGAAAACCCGCAGAGGGAAAAGAACTGAGTGACACTAGCTGAAGATTGGCAGGCGGTAGCTTGGCTTACGACCGAAGCGTAACGAGTTGCTCGGTTAGCCAATCACACCTTCGAACGCGAATTCTTTCTACGCCTGTCTAATTGTTCGAAAGCCGCGAATAGTACGTGTGGCTGTCGGACAAATGTCAGCCAAAGATTTAACCACAAACGACGGAGATAAACGAGTAAAAAGAAGGAAAAATGCCGTCAAACAGCTTTCACCTGTTATACGTACGTATATTCAATTGTCTAACTCTTAACTTAGGCTTAGAGCTAGATGGACAGCACAGCTTTTATTGCAAAAGCGATTTAAACAATTGAGGGGGGAGGCACTTAATAATGGCTTAACTCTCCCAATGACGTTAAAGTGAATTACAAAATGAATGTGTGAATATTACAATAAATAGTGTGCGAAAATGTTTGTCATGGACAGTAGGGTGCGTCATCGAAAATTTGTGCAATTTTAACCATTTAAGTTCGAAAAAAAACTTATGCACGACAATCGTGGTTGCAATACACCAGTAAGAAATGCTAAATTCGGGCGAAGAGGAAATTTATATACTCAAGATATTTTTTGTGCTTTCGGATAATACCAATATAGGAGAGTTAGATGTGAATATTGTGAAACTTCAAGATTTGTAAAACTGCTTCTTTTAATTTTTTTTTTAAATTTCGATTTTCTTCTCCATAATTGATATACATAAATACCAATTTTGATCAATTTACCTCCAATAATAAAATGGTATAATGGAAAATGAGAATTGTGCGATTCCGTTCATATTCAATATCAACCTGTCTTGGGATAAGAAAAGAGCTTTTTACCGGATTTGGTAAACTCAAATTCGCAGTTTTTGGACTTGGTTTGACAAAATTGGGATAGAGAATCGTTTCCGGATTAGGAAGCGTAGTAAAGGGTGTTTTTTAAGATATGTGATTTTTCAGAAGAAATAAAACGCATATAATTTAATGCTATGGCCAAGAATTTAGCTTTATTATAAAGATTAGGGTTTGCCAATATGTTTTTAAAAGGATTTTAGGCAAGTGACCGCCGCGGATGGTTCGAATAAATTCCAGCCGAGAGACCAAATTTTCGACCACTTTTTGAAGCAATTGGCGCCGTATGTTAGCAATAACGCGCCGAATATTATTTTCCTAGGCGTCTTGAAATGGCAAACCAAACTGAATATAAATCAAGTGACAGCTGTCAAAAAGAACAACTCCGAAAAAAGTATTGCCTCATTGAAAACCATACGTATAAAACAAACACCCTTTACAAGAGAAATAAATCGTATTTCATTAAAGCCTCACACTGACTTATTTTGAGGTTAGGCATTTTTTGTTTTTCGTTTTGTTGCATTCAATAAACCGTTACTGCAATATTGTTTCTAACACTCTTTAGTTGCGATTCACTGATTTTAATTTGACATTATTCAGAAACCATTACTCGTTACCGCCGCTCGTTTAGTCACTGGCTTGCGGCTATAAAAATCAATCATACGAAAACATATACATACATATATATGTATATATATGAATGCACATACACATGTTTGTATGTATGTTCGTATGTCTATACTACTGACTGATTCTGAACGCTCATGAGAAAAAAATGTGGTTTACATTCACTTTTCGCTTTGAAATTTACATATGTATGTATTTATATATGTATATAATATACACACAACTAAATAAGTATATATGTATGTACATAGTGCATGTGGTAAACGCATATACACTGAGAAAAAAACTGAGATGCATCAAGAAAGTCATTAAGGAACGGTCGCTTTCGGCATATACATACTTAAGTTATGTACATACAAAAATGTATACTCTAACAAAAGTTTAAATTCGATTAAAAACAGTGCTAAATAAAAATATATTAACTGATTAAGGCTAGGTGGCCAATAAGTGCCCAACGACTTAATCAATCAACCTCTGGAAATACTCAACTTTAAATAATAACTAAGTACGTTTAAAGATGAATGGTTTTTAAAAGAGAAACTATATTGGAAAATATTTCACAGTGGTTGGTCTCGTTTATTATTAAATTCGCACTGCATTAAAATATGCGTTTTCGACGCCGTTTGCTCTCGTTTGTGTGTTTTTGTTTACACAGAGTATTTTTATATTGAACTTTTTAGCATCTAAAAGCTTGATTAGAAAAAAAAAACGAAATAAAAAAGATATGCATCATGAAAACCAACATACGTTCTTTACCTTATTCCTTCACGCAAAAGAATATTGCAAAAAGTAATCGGGTTCTCCATAATTTGTAATATAAGTATAAACATCCATAATCAACACTTTTTGAAAATACTTTCAATTTGTTAACAGTTACATACATATATATTTAGAAAATAAAATGTTTCTAAATCAGCATTTAATGAATATTAATCACGCTCGATAACCGCTTGTCCGCTCTTTGTCGATTTGACAACGTCTACGCATTCGATGACGTATTTGTAATCTTGCAATGCCATAAGCCGTTTAAGGTGTTAAGGCCGCTAATTAATGACTTGAGCTCTCAATTCATTTTGATACTATGTTAGAGAAAATTTAACCTCGAGGTTTGTTATCTTCGTTGATTCTTGGTCTGGCTTAATAACTAGCTCTCCAGCGCTTAAGCAATTCGTCTAGCCTGTGCCGGTCGTTTATGTAAAGCCTACTCCTCTCCATATCTCGACAGTTTCCACAGTAGTCGGTCTAAGCCATTCTCAGTATGGCAGCGTAGACGCCTATTAAACGGTACCCGAATAGAATTGCAGTTTTCATCTTAACTTACTTCTTAAGGTACTTTGTTTTGTCTTCGTTAACTGCAAGACCAACCACTTTTGCTTCCCTCTCTTGACTGGCAAATGCTGCACTGACGGCCCTGTTCTTAAGGCCAACGATGTCAATATCATCCGCATACGCCAGCAGCATCGTACTTTTGTTATAAATAGTGCCACTGCGATTCAGGTTGGCAGCTCTTATTACGGATTCCAAGTACAGAAGGACCTGTCTTCACTTGGTGTGAATAATTGGCGAAACCTAGCGAAGGAGAGAGGGAACATGCGAAGCTTTGTGGTCTCGGCCCAAACCGACAAAATGTTGTAGCGCCATAAAAGAAAAAGATTCCCACTCCTTAAATTGAGAAAAGATTTAATTATGTTCCAACCACTGATGAGCAGAGTGTCATTATAGCAAGACAAATTTTTCACGGTGCAATCCCACAATAGTTATTCCATTGTCATAGGCTCCAACGCCGCACTGTACAAGCCTTTTATTTATGTAGGTGGGATTTCACAAATAACTTCCGTTAACGTTTTATTTTAATATAATTATTATGAGTTTACATTTGCATTGAATAATGTATCTTTATATAACGTAAAAATAATATTAAAGTGACATATGTATGTACATATGCTGGTTAAACTGTCATTACAATTGGATCGCTTTTCAGGTTAAAACTGGTTAACCTGCCAAACATAACCTATACGTCAATATATCATTAAAAAGACTAAATTCACGCATTTAGTAGGCATTTCGTTTTTTAACAGAGTTCATTTATGTATGGAATTTAATAGTTTTCTTAAGCATGCGTTGCTCTCACAAATTCAATTTAATTAAGCCGAAACAGTTCAAAGCATAAGTCATTGCCACCGAAATAAGATAATAGTTTTTGTATTATGAATTATTCGCTTGCTAACTTTCAACGCACGCAATAAGATGAGAGCGGTCGAACTTTCCGCTTTGATTTCGCGTTGGCGTTACCAAAATTTGGTTATGCAGACACCTTTATGTGTATTTTTTTTTATTCAGCTGTTAAAACTTAGTGAACGCCAACGCATGGCTTAAGCTGTGCGCAGACCGGCTTTTACTTTTTTTCGTCTTGCCCAATTATAGAAAGTCCAGAAGTGCACTCATAAGGTAGAAATTTTAACACATTTCAAGAGTATTACGAATATACAGTGTTGCACTTCATTTTCGGCACAGCGACCAAAAGATTTATAAAAGAACAAAATTATTTTACATATGAACGGTATATAGTTTCACTTGATGTAATCGAGTTTGCATAAAATTGGCTTTAAAATATGGATTCATTAATTAATTTGATTAAAAAGCAATAGTTTTACCGCATAAAATTATTGGCACACTACCAATCAGCATTTTTTATATGGCAGCACTTTTTCAATTCAAATGATTCAATGTCTTTAATCCGAAAAAATTTAACTAAATCGTGAAAATAAGTCGAAAGCAAAATAAAACCAACAAATCTCAAAGCAAAATTATTATTAATTTGCACAGTCAAGGCATGTCATATTTAAGCTGATATTAGGGATCTCATGAACATAAGCCGTTTCGCTCGAGCTTTAAGCGTTCGAAAATACTATGAGTATTTCAAGGTATTGAACTCGTTATGAAATAATAAGTTGTAAATTTGATTAAATTATTTAAATTATTGGCTTGTTGTTCATTAATCAGCTTTAAAGGCAAATTTTAATGAGAAATTGTTGCTGTGCCAAAAATTAAGTGCGTTACTGCAAATAATTGATTGTGTCAAGTAGATGTGAGATGATGACAAACCGTTTAAATATACACACCCGTAATCGCAACCAAAATATGAATAGCTTTATTTAATTTTTTTCCCCCATTTGCAAACTATTTTATTCTCATAACTCTTGCGCGTGTTTTAATATTGAAAATGTTGAATAAGCTAAATTCAAAAGCACCAAATAACGAGAAAATCCACTAACTCATGTTGACTTTTGCCGCGCGAATAGCATATCGTGACAAGTTTTTAATAAAAGGCTACAATATAGAAACAAAATGACTGGTTTGTACAACGGCAGCCACAACGAATCAGCACCATCGACCCAAAAAAGCTTGCGAAATGCAAAATAGCTTTGTAAATGCATACAAAAAGTAAAACCAAAATGAAGTAACAAACAACTACAAATATGTACATACATACATACATACATTAACGTGAGCTTAAAACGAGTATACATACAGCTTGTTTGGTAATTGCTGCCTAACAACCAAAAGCCAACTCATACTGTCAATTTGTTGTGGTTGTAGTAAAACAAAAAAAAATTGCCACCGGTCTGGTGCAACACTAGAACTGGCACCAATGACTGTTGTTCCTTGAACACTCGGGTGAGTTCACAGAAAATCCATCAACATGATTTAAGAATCTCCCGCGCAGGCAAACTTAACAATCACATACTTCCATGTACGAGGTGTGTTCAAAAAGTAAGTCGACTTTATATTAACAAAAAAAATTATTTTTTCATTAATATTTATATTGTACCCTTCAAAGTTAACTCCCTCAGATACAACGCACTTGTGCCAACACTTTTTCCAATCCTCAAAGCACTTCTCATATGTACTTTTTGGTATAGCCATGAGCTCTACCAGCGATGCAGTGTTTAGTTTTTCGGTCTTGACTATCCTGGGTGCTTTCTTTGGGACGACTCGGCTTTGGTTTCGACGTCATAATCATATACCCTCCATGATTCGTCACCAGTTATGGATCATCACTGACCGATGCTCATGCTACGGTTCTTCTGATGAAAATTCAGAAGTTTGAGAACAAACTTCGCTGACACACGTCTCATGTTCAAAACATCCGAAAGCATTGCATGACCACGAGCTGACTGATAAATCAACATCCTCTGCAACTTCTCTTTTCCTAATTTGACGATTTTCAAAATACTTTTCTTTATAGCTACGACGATATATTCTCTGCTTGATATGCCGGGTCGTCTAGAGTTTGGAAGAGTTTGTACCACTTGTAAACATTTTTTTTTTACTTAGAACAGACTCATCGTACGCCAATGACAACATTTCAAGTGTCTTAGAACAATTGGTTCCATTTTTCACACAAAATTGCAAATGCAAACACGTCTAACCTTTTATATGTCAAAAACAATCTAAGTGTGCTTTATACTTGAAACTGTGAACATTTGTTCGGGACTTGTGTACCAACAAAATAACAACAACAAAACATCGACAATCGAATGTACGTTGCCCGCGAAATTCGGAAAGTCACCTTACTTTTAGAAACACATCTCGTATTTATACATACATACATATGTAAGTACCCTGTCGAAAAAAAACAGACAGTCTGTAAAATTAACCATTGCTTTGAAAGAAATGTAATTTGCTAATCTTTAGTTCTTCATTTATTTAATTCAGCGTATTAAAAAAATAGTTTTAAAAATCGGAAGTGAAAAGTAACTGAAAATCAACGCACTTTATTGCAGTAGGAAAAAAGTTCTTTTGATGTTCTTTTTTTAAATATATTTGAAAGTGGTTGTAATGAAATGCAAAGTCTGATCACTCCTAGGGTATCGCCATATTAATCAAGTTAGTTGATTACAAGAAAAACGGAAGAATTTAAACCACTTGTACAACTACAAAAATTTCGTTTAAAGTGCTTTGATTTCCGACAGGGTAAGTACAAATCAACCTACTGTATACTTACTCTTATGTTTTACTAATACTACGTAAGCCGTCGACCGTACCACTACATAATATACAAAGTAATTCCAAGAGGAACTGGTTGTAGTTCATTTATCTGTTAGTAGGCAAATCAAGATTTGTAAAGCTTTACGTGGAATTCAGTAAGGTGTACGTATAGTATGACGCCACTGCAACAGCCATTCAAGTAAATAAATCAAATATGTAGTTAGCTCGGTAAAAGAAGAATGACTTACGGTTCACTGGCAGCTCTGTGCTTGTAGCGCATATCTCATAATGTGCAACACGGAATCAAAGTGACAATGGTTGGTAGGAACACACTGGCATACATACTCGTACATAGTAGGCTCGTCTTACAACGGGTTACGCGCGTGTAGGCATGTACAACGGGGCCGAGTAAAAAAAGGGGGCCACTAATTAAATCAACACCAGCTCCAGCAGGGGATGACACAGCAGCTAAGCGCCGCCATATGTTTCTGTCATTCCCTTGACGCTACTGCAGTTCTATTTATTAAATGCAGTTGCTAGTGTTTTAGCCATTGTCGTTGACGTTGCCGTTGTTGTTTCTGTCGGATTGCCTGCTACTCATTAACACTGTCATTTTTATGAGTATGCGTGTGTGTTTGTTTCATACGCATTATGATGCACGATGCATGTTCCGATGCGCTGGTATTGCTACCAATTTACGGAAAAGAAAGTTTTTCTGGGTCACCAAAGCGTAAAGCGATGCCAAGCGACGTGGCAAATGGTAGCAAGAAGAATCGAGATTCAACGCAGTAAAAGTTGCATAGAAGAGCAATCGAGAACCGAATGATAGATGTGTATGTACAGTGTTGTGCATATCAAAAGCAACAGTATTCGAAATGTCATAACTTTTAAGAATTTTCAATTAAGATTCAGTCCTTTGTCTACCATAAACCTAAAAATCAAAGTTTTAAACTTTGTAGAAAACAAAAAAAAATGTTTAACAAATTTGTATATAGAGTTTCCTCTTTTTTCTCAGAAGTGTTAACATTTTTTTGAGTATGCAGTTTGATAGCCCATTAAATTTTTTTCCAACAATATGAAAGTTGCAAGTGCATTGGTGTTAGCTTTGATTTATTATAATTTTTTTTTCGTCAAGGGTGTTGCGACTCTCCCATATAGAAAAAAATGTTGCTTTTTCGTTATAGCATGGAAGAAAGTCGCAACACCTTTGAAGAAAAAATTTCTAATAAATCAACGCTAACATCTATGTACTTGAAACCTTCACATTGTTGGACTAAAATTTAATGGGCTATAAAACTGCATTATAATACTTCTGAGAAAAAAGTTGAAAATCTATATACAAAATTTAAAACATTGATTTTTATGGTTTATGGTAGACAATGGACTGAATTTTAATAAAAAATTCTTAAAAATAAATAAATAAATATGTATACGTGGTAAGCTATGTGGCATGTCTATATGCCATGCCAATTTATCATCAATCGTGCATTATGGTATTTCTCCAGATAAATTTCAACAAAATTGTTGGTTTGATGTTGTTTTCTTTCTTCTTGCTAATTGCTAATTATTTCGTTTAATATATTTCTATAAAATTTACTTTTCAGATAAAATTCCGAGTGATTTTGATCAAAATTTACCACGATTTTTCGCTCATTGCGGGGAATGCTGAGTCCATTCAAGTCAACAACAACACCTGAAACATTGTTCGGTAAAAAAGTACTTGAGCTTTGTCTACTTTCTCTAAGAGGAAAAGATAATTGTGAAGTGAAATGAATATTTAAAACTGTTTAACTAACTACATAAAAGTCTTTTTATATTATATTTCGAATGGTATATCGAAATTCAAAATTGGTTCAGAAATGTTGAAATTATAAGAAGAACTGTAACCATCGAAAAATAGTTTTTTGAGGGTTTATATGAAATTTCGAGTATGCAGATTTTCGTTACACAAGCAGGCTCACAACATGTGCTAGGGTGACATTCCAAGTTTGTAAAAACAAAAAATTAAATTTTGTTACTCTAAAAGGAATTGTAATAATAAGATGAAACTCCGTATGGGGTTTCACTTTAGTAATGTTATTACTTCATATGTATATCAATAAAACGGGAGCCCAGAGAGCTTGTAATATATTAAAGGGCTTCAACTCATGGAAATAACTTATAACTATATCAAGTTATAAACAAAGGCTTAGTGCAGGGCGCACTTGACATCATTAATCAAGACAGGAACTTATCGACGCCAGACAAATGTACGTCGCTCAACGCAGAAAAAAATCCATATATGGCCTGGGATTAAAGAGCTAGATATCTCAAAAAATTGCGTAGAAAACTTCTTGCAACAATGAAGTAAAACCTTGCACAATGAAGTAAAACCAGAAATTAAAATAAAAATTATGTAATGATTTTTTTTTGCAAAAAATTGCTTTGTACGAAAAGGTAATTTCACCTAAAGCCTACTACACAGCTCCCAAGAAAGTCAAAATATTCATATAAAATGGCACGGAAGAAATGAAAATGAAATTTTCTTCTATAAAAATTTCTTAAATCAGCCTAAAGATCTCAAGAAAAAAATGCTCGTATATTTATTTCTTCAAACAAATGTTCTGCAATTTTTTTCTTGAAAGCTGTGTTCAAGCCATAAATCAAATTAAATTAAATAAATACGGAACAATAGACCTAGACTGAATAGAACGAAAATTGACAATGAAGATGGCGCAATGCTTTCGACCCATTTGTCTCAAAACTAACACCCCTATGCTGGAATCCGTCGTACGTTCGATTACGCTACGAATCGTAAAATCGGTATGCTCAAATCCGCTTTTCGTAATCGTAAATTCGAAATTCGTAGACTGTTTTCGCAATTCGTAATATTGGTATGCCAGAATCCGTCGGAGCTGTCAATTGCGGAATTTTTGTACATGTATATTTCTGCCAATATGCCTAATTACGAACTTCGAAATTCCTGTTTTTGGTTGGCAACGCGGTTGATAGTTACGATCGGATTTCAGCATACCAAATTTCGGACTTTCGGAACGGAGCTACGAATTCGTAACTACGAACATTCGGATTACAGCATAGGGGTGTAAACTTGACAAAGGATGACGGAAAATAGCTTCAACATACATACACTGTACCTTCTTATCATTATGTAAGCCTTTCAAATGCGAACTAAAAAATCCAAATAAATCAAAAGTAGAAAAAGATGTTTGAATCACAGACTTTAACTGTACAAAAATGAAAAAAAAACAATATTTTTCTGACTGGTCACACCAAATCAAAAGATTAGTGAAATAACCCAAGCATTACTACTTTTGTTCCTTTTTAACATTTTTATATGTAAGTTGATATTATTTGTATTTTAAATTTTTTTTTCTAATTTCCAGTGTTTTTACAAAGTACGTTAAACATTACACCAAACGAGGAAAATGTTTTGAAGATATAAAAGAGCATTTTTTAAGAAATTATTTTCAAATAAGGAAAAGGGTTGTTCTGTTTGTAGTTTCATATTTAATATATTTAAACGTGGGTTAGTAATGGAGGTATGTTTTCTCTTAATGACCGAGTAAAGTTGGCAATTTATTTAGCTGTCGGAAGTAAACAACATTATTGCCCGCCACTAAGCTATAATAAAGTTTTCTCTAGCATAAACGCTTTCTACATCAAATCGTTTGAATTTCGCAGAATCTTTAGTTGACAATATGGAGTAATTAACCGCCGAAGATAAATGCAAAAAAATGCCAGCTGCAATTTGAAATTATATATGTATGTATGTGCATACAAGCATTCATCTAATTAAGGGTAATCGAGAGAGAAATTATTTAAAACAAATACATATTTAGTATTTATCCACTTTAGAGAATAAATGTAAGAAAAAAATGTATTGCTGCCAGTGAGATTTGCATTTGTCTATATACATACATATCTATGTATAAATAGAAAGTGAGAAGCAAATTGTAATAAATAGGTGCACATTAAACAATAATATTAATAAGTGAAATTAGCAAATAAATTATATTTGAACTCCAGCCGCCTTTGTAACATCTGTTGTGGTCATTACATTTTCTCTTTTAAAAAATTTGATTTTGCATTTCAAAAAAATCGATAATAAAATATCTCAGCACTTTCTTTTATTTATGACTTCTTTACATTAAACAAACTTTCGATATTTTGCTAATAATTTTTATAAATTGCATACTCTTACTTATATTTATACCACATTGGATATGTATGTAAGTGTATATGTATATGGAATTTCATGCACGTTTTTATGAATAAAGCTGAATGAAAATTACCTTCTACATTGTTGTTGTATCTCATAGATGTGCGGCTTGAATTTGTGTCAATGGCACTTGGCAGCATACAAATTTTATAAAAATAAACTTGGCAACTTTTGCTTGAACTAAAAGCGTTGACAAAATGTTTATGTAAATTTTACAAATATTTTCATTCACGAGAGAGAAATGGCCAACAAGTGGTGGCAATAAACTAACATCTGTACAGTGACGTAATGGACTACTTAAAAGTT
Source organism: Philophylla caesio (assembly GCA_963971545.1). Classification (NCBI taxonomy): domain Eukaryota; kingdom Metazoa; phylum Arthropoda; class Insecta; order Diptera; family Tephritidae; genus Philophylla; species Philophylla caesio. Next base: position 57,279,442 of record OZ020609.1, on the reverse strand, counting down.
AAATGTATTTAATACATATTTTTCTTCTCCACTTCAAACTCTTCTCACTTGGTCGTTTACTGCACTTGCATTCGAGTTATTTCTGCCGTCGAATATATTTTCTGGTCGTAAATATTTATTGTTAAGTAGATTTGTTCCACTTTTGTTCTCGTTTGTGTTGTTGTTAAATAAATTTTACTAAATCAACAATGCATAAAAATAAACGAATTGTACTACAAATTGTGGTGATTTAATTTATGAGACAGAAAGTAAAAACAAAACAAATTTTTATTTTTTATTCAAATGGACACCTTACAAACGAAAAGAGAAATTTTTTAAAATAGTGCAATAATTTCGTGTTTACCATTTCACGAGGCGGTAGGCGTTGATGTTCCTTACGCCAAAAAAATAAAACAAAATTACGAAAACAAAAAGTTACATATTTTCTTTAGTGTGTACAAAAAAAATGTATAAACAAAAAAGGTAATATTATTTGTAAATGATTGGCATGAATTTCACTTTCTTCATATGTGTTAATATTTGGCAGAAATGATGAGTAAGAGGAGAAATTTCGTTGAAGATGAGATCATATCAAGAGCAAGTCATCGAATTCATAACAAATTAATAATATTTTATAGTGAATCAATTTTTTAGCAAAATTTTCTACTTAAAATTTAAAAAAAAAAAAATGCTTGAAGGAGACTGCGGTCTAGTAAACATTGAAAATCAAAGTCACTTAACTGAAATGTATGTACATCGATAAGTAGTGCAAAGCGTGTTCGCTGAGCAATTTATTAAACTCAATCTAGTTTGGCAATTTGTATATATTCGTATATGGACTAATTTAGGAAATATACATATATATCTAATAAGTGCTTTGAAAAATCCTGATTATATGCATGCCCATGAAATTACTAAATTACTAATTTATATGTTATACATATGTATGTACATATGTATAAATGTATTTGTGTATGTACATTGTTGCATTTCAGATTTAGAAAGTAATTGCACATTCTTTCATAAAACTTAAAACTTTTGCTTTAAATTATGGGTTAGTATTAGTGATGGGCGAGTCTGAGATGTTTAAACGATCGAGAGAATCGCCATCGTTGCAAAGTCAACAATCGACTCCCTGTCCGACTGTACAATCGAGATGTTTTTCGATTGTTTCGAATCGTCTGGCTTATGATCGACGACGTCGTGCAAGCTCGATCAATACCTTTCGTAGACTTGTCCAAGTGTGTATTGATGGTTTTTTAAAATTGATAATATTAAAAGTGTAGATATTCGAGCGCTATTTTAAATATATTTACATATTACAGACAAATTTATATGTTAAAAAAATTGTTCGAAAATTCAAAATACCTCGCTGTTTTAAAAACTCAGTCGTATGGGAATTTTTAAATAAAATATCGGATTGTGGCAAGATAACGTCAGTTAACTGCAAATTATGCAATACGAGCTACAAATATTTTGAAAATATAATCAACTTGCATGACCACCACAAAACGAAGCATCCCATTCAACTTACTGAATACGAATAATTACTATAATTAATCTCATTTATTTTTTACCAGCCAACAAGAATATACTTTTCTGTTTCTTCTTAATTTTATATTTGTTAATTGCAATGATATTCTTCTTTATAAAATGTTATTAATAATAATAATTTTGGCGCGTATACTATATAGCTCAGTGTTTGGCCGAGCTTCTTTTACCATTTGTGGTGTGCGTCTTTATATTCTACCGCAAATGGAGGGACCTACAATTTTGTGCCGACTCCGAACGGCAGACGTGTTTAATGAGAAACTTTTTCATGGCAGAAATACCCTTGGAGGTTTGCCATTGCCTGCCGAGGGGTGACCGCTTTTAGAAAACACTTTTTCTATGATTAAGATTTTGTTTGCCCTGACTGAGATTCGAAACTCGAACTCACCGGCATATCAAGTTATAGCACGCACCGCTACCAACTCGACCACAGCGGCCACTATAGCCAAAATGTTATTGCTTATACAAATAAAGTTGCCATGGGCCACAAGCTAGTGCGAGATATTTTGGCCCTTAGGAAAGACTGCGAGAGACAACCATCGAGATGTTTTAACAATCGTTGGCCAGGAGCGAGTCCGAGATGTGGGGGTCGATTGTTTCGATTGTTAGCTAATTTAAGCATCACTACAATTTCTAGCACACAACATGGGTTCTCTAAGGGTAAATCTACCGTTACAAACTTGCTTAAGTTCACAACTCATGTTTCAAATGGATTCAGAGAATTTATGCACACTGATGTTATATACACTGATTTTAGTAAAGCATTCGACAGAGTAAGTCACTCTTTACTGATCCATAAACTCGATCTCCTTGGTTTTCAACCTAATCTCCTTCGTTGGATGGGTTCTTACCTCATTGACAGAACACAACGAGTTCTTTTTAAAAATAGTTCCTCAAACATTATTCATGTTTCTTCAGGGGTCCCGCAAGGAAGTCACCTTGGTCCGATTCTGTTTTTACTTTTTATAAATGACTTACCTTCTGTAATAAATTATTCAAAAATTTTATTGTATGCTGATGATGTAAAGCTTTTTAGATCGTATCATTCTGTTGAGGAAAGGTCCTTACTACAAGCGGATTTAAATAGCATGACTAACTGGTGTGAAATAAATTACATGCCACTAAACCTTAAAAAATGTAAAGTAATGTGCTTTTCTCGCAGAGCAGTTCAACCAGCATCATATGAAATAGGTAACCATAACCTCGAACAAGTGTTTAACTTTGTTGATCTTGGAATTACAATGGATCCGAAATTTAATTTTAATCTTCACATCAATGTTACAGTTAACAAAGCCAAGGGTGTTTTTGCATTTGTAAAACGGTGGTCAAAAGAATTCAATGACCCTTACATCACGAAGGCTCTATTCACAACGTTAGTGAGGCCCATACTGGAATATGGATCTGTTGTTTGGAACCCGCGCTATCAAGTTCATTCCGACAGAATAGAGTCCATTCAAAAACAATTTCTGCTTTTTGCTTTAAGGAATTTTCGTTGGGATTCTCAGTACAACCTGCCGCCATATAAAAGTCGTTTAAAACTCATTAATCTTCCTACACTTGCTAGTCGTAGAGAAATGCTAGGCATTGTATTTTTGGTCAAGTTACTGACAGGCTTGATCTCTAGCCCATCTCTTCTTAGCGAAATAAAACTTAACGTTCCCTCCAGAATTTCAAGACATTTCCGGCCTCTCTTTCTGAAGCCATGTAAAAGTAATTTTGAGTTAAATGAGCCACTCCGTAGTTTGTGTCAGGATTTTAACACTCACTCCGGTTCTTTTGATATTTCAGACTCACTTTTTTACATAAATAAAACTATACTCAATCCTCTCAATAATTAATACATACATACATATACATATAGTACTATTCGATCAGCTGATGAGCATTTGTTCTGTAGCTGAACAGTTTTAGATCTCGACACTTAACAAACCTCTGCCTTTCATGACTCGGCGCAATATATATGAAAAAACAAAATTTTTTTTTTTTTATATATCCGTGCGTCATGCGGATGCGCCCCTCGCGTCGGTCGGGCGGGTATGGAGGGATACAACCGTTGGGATTATTATTTATTTATTTATTCACGACTGCCAATTCGTCACAAATTCGTCTACGAGAGAAAAGATCGAGAACCATCGAGTTGTTTGAACAATCGAGACAATCGACTAAAACATCTCGGACTCGGCCATCACTACTCAGTATCCCTCTATACTTTACAAAATTGTATTGTTGAGGACCCCCAACACCAACTCTTTTATTCTTTTTTTTTTAGCAGATATGCTATTTAAATTTCTACCGAAAACGTCAATGCCCTAAGACCTAGGGGTTTCTTGAATATTAAGCAGCCTATGCTCGATTTCAAGTTACAATTAAGCTATGCGCTAAACTTCAAGCAAATCAATCCAATATTGTATGCGTTTTTATCAGCTGAACATTAAAACAAACAAAATTTCAGACTTCTTTAATATATTAGCAACAACCGACAAATGTAAATATATGTACTATTGAATACAAACGATTCAACGCTAAACAAATAGTACTTAGTAAGAATATTAAACAGCGATTTTGTTTGCTTAAGTTGGCATAAATTCAAAGAATAATGAAAAATGCATTACAGAACTGTGTTTGTAAAGCAATTGAACTTATCGCTTATCACGAGATTTAACTGAAATTTCATATTTTTTGTTTTAGTATTTTATATAGGCAGATTGGCTCAAACAACAAGTGAAGTCAAAGCCAAAGCAGAAATACATACATACATATGTACATGATCACATACTTTGTTTGCGTGCAAATTTGTTTTAAAAATATTTGTTTAACTTCGAAATATGTATGTATATTAAGTATCACGTATGCATATGCATACATACTACATATCTACATTAAAGTACATAGATATTGAGACTTAAGTAAATGAGTATGGATATTAATATGTGATAATCCGTTATATGACGAATAAGTTAAAATTATTTTATATGCATGTATTTTAAATATACTTGTTTGAGGATACTTCAAAATTTACATATTTAATTGCATAAATTAAATAACCATTTAAAAATACTATTATTTATTTTATTTACAACTACTTGTATTAACAATGTGAACAAATTATTAAACTTCAAAAATCCCAGCATCCGTCAAAAATTTATATTTTTATTACGGTCTAAACAAATGAAAGCAGTAAACAGTTGATTCCGTTTTGAAGTTGTGTTAAGCCTTTAGAAACCAAAAAATATATTTAAGAATCCGTTACAACTTTCTTAAATATAGGCTATTTCTAAGTTTATTGCTTTATAAATAAATATGTCGTAGGATAAATTAAGTGATGTCATATTTCAAACAAGTTGATGTAAATGACTAATCGAAAAATAAAATACATTTTATTCTTGCTTTGTATGGAATGAAACTCGAAACAACCCAGGCAATATAAAAATCAAAAATTAAAGTTAATTTTTGGCAATTAAAACTTCTATTGTTGGGTTAAAAAATTTGTGTTACAATAAATATAGAAAATAGATTTACAATAAATTTCCAAAGAATTATGATTAACAAATTTGAAATTTTGGTAACAATATTTTGATTAATTTTTAAAATACGAGGTGTAAGGTGACTTTTCAAATTTCGTGGACGACGTACATTCGATTGTCGATTTTTGTTGTTGTTGGTACACATGTCCCGAACATACATATGTATGTATGTTCAGAGTTTCAAGTACATAGCATACATAGTTTGTTTTTGACATATAAAAAGGTTAGACGTGTTTTGCTGTGCTCCGCGATTTTCTATTATTACAAAATAGGGATCAACGAATTTTCATCAAATTTTGTTTGAAAAATGGATTCAAGTGCTCTAAAACACTTGAAATGTTGACAGTGGCGTTCGGTGAGTCTGCTCTAAGTAAAATAAATATTTACAAGTGGTACAAACTCTACCAAGAGGGCCGAGAAAATGCCGATGACGAACCTCGCTCGGGACGCCCCAGCAAATCAACATCGGCAGATATCATCAAAGCTGAAAAGATAAATATTTAAAAAAAAGTCGAATCATGCTATGATATTTTGAGCATGCTTGGATATTTTGAGCATGAGACGTATGTCAGCGAAATTTGTTTCGAAACTTCTGAATTTTGATCAGAAGAACCGTCGCAACAGCATCGCTCAGTGATGATCTTGATTTGCTCAAAAAGTGTCATAACTGGTTATGACGTCGAAATCAAAGCCGACCCGTTTCAATGGAAGCACCAAGGAGAACAAGACCGAGAAAAACACTGCATCGCTAGTGGAGATCAAGGCTATACCAAAAAGAGTTTATGAGAAGTGCTTAGAGGATTGGAAAAAACATTGGCACAAGTGAATAACTTTGAGGGGTACAATATACATAAGTATTGATGAATTAATATTAAAAAAAAAAATATTGCACCATAGTATCAGTTTTTCTATTTATGTCCATCTTTCTTGTGAAGCGCTCGCATTGAGCGACGTACCACTCGATACGTTGCAGTGGCATCTCCGTTTTAAATTATTTATGAAAACGTATGAGGGTTTGTCAAAGCTTGATACTAGGACTCACTCCTGCGAATTACCAATGTCGTTAGTGATGGACAACAACACTTACAAAACGTTCATCAGCACATATGGATGTTATCTGTGATTCATTATGCTTTCGAAAAATATTCGAATGTGGAGATTTCATAAATTTTTCCGACAAACTCTGCTATTCACATTTGTAATTTACAATTGCATTTATAATCAAGCTGGCAAATATATGGTGTACACACGTATTTACGAGTATATACATAACATACATAGATACATACATATTTACATCTTTGCACACATAGTGTTATACCGGCGGCACAATGGCAAAGTTAATTTGAATTAAGACACAAAAACGCAGGTAAAGAATTTCACCCTAACAGACGGCACTAGAATGCATTAAAACCAAGCCCCAAAGCGCACATCTCATCTTCAGTAAACCCGTTTAAAGTTTGATTAAGTCTACATAGAAATGTGTGACCCGTTTTTATTTTGGACATCGAATACGCCAACATTATGCGAACTAGAAATAATAACAAGGGTTTTCGCTTACTTCTAAGCACTAATCAACGCTTTCACTTTAACTTAAATGCGAATATTTTAGTAAACTATCTCAGGTACTTCAGGTTTGTGCCTCTGGGCAGGAGCGAAGTTAGTTGGATTATGTTTGTTAGATTTAAAAGAAATCGATTTGAATAACACCTAAAAATATTACTATAATGGTCACTGTGAACAATGAATTAATGCGAATTAACAGTGCCGGTTGTCAGCCGTATTATACATAAGTATGTACAGACAAATGTAGTATGTTCACAAGCCTTTGCCGCTCTCTTCCACATGAGGAAGACATTTATTTCGCTTGAAGTATAAATACATACGTTTATGCATACAAGAGTTATTATTTTTATGTTTGTACTTAGTACATACATACATATATATTTATGTATGTATGTTTGTTCAGGCGTTTTTTCTTCTTTACTTTTCTTTTAGTTCTTTTTTTAACTTGACACATGTACAGTATTAAATTTTGACAAAATATGTAGACAACATTATTTCTTTAAGATTTTGTTCATAACATGGATCAACAATATATTAAATACATAATATTTATTTAAATTAATTTTAGAAAAAAAGGAATAATTCAGGTTTAAAAACTTATTTTAAAAATATTCCAAAAAAATGTGGTTTGAACTGCGAAGAAAAAACTCGCAATTTTTGCTTTGATTGAAATTTGTATAACGATGCACGAATATTTTTTTAAACGTGCAAATATGCGTAACTGTTTTCTTTGTATTTGTATAATGGATGAACATATTTGTTTGCCAAATGTAAATTTAAGTTGCAGATAACAACTTAATATTAAGACATTTTCACGGACACTTACTCTGTACATATTTAATGAGATGGAAAAAAAAAATAATTAAAAATAAAGTATGCACATCGTTTGTTAGTGGATTATTAAAATTTGGTTCCTAATTACGAGGCATGGACACCAAATCAAAGTTACAAAATAAGTTGCGCTATAAAAGTTCAACATTTAATATCGAAAATTTTTACATACTAGTTTAAAACCCCCAATAATCGGGTGTGCTTGACTCAGCGATTCTATGTTTTTCTTAAGAACAATTAACTACAATCTTTTTTTGAAAGTGCAAATAAAAAAAAGAAAATGTATATACATATGTACATATCTTTCCACGTAAATAATTCAGGAACTTACTTATTCAGAAACCGATTTTCAATTTGATAATTTTGTGCAAATGTACACATCCAGACGTTTCATTTGATATATATTCCCTCTCTTAACTACTTTGTAGTTTAGTCACGTTAAGCTCTGTTTTTCAGAATATAGATGTACATAGATTTTATGTGCTCATATCGCAGCCGTTACTTTTTATTTGGTTTTTTTTTTATTGATTTTTGTATTTTTGTTGTAAGTTTTGTGCTATATTTACAAATGTACGTAAAATGTAAATATGTTTGTGAAAATGGCAGCATATTTTTTCAAGTTAATTTTGTCTACTTTTATTATTGAAATAACCTACTGTACATATTTACATATGTGCAATGTACATAATTGTTCGTCACCATCATTGCCATAAATTATATGCATTTAAATCCTAAATGCGCAGGCATATCCGGTCGCTGGGTCGTTTGGTCGCTACTTCGATCGGACGGACTGTTTGGGATACGAAAACCCAATACTGAATTCGCGCTAAAAAAGTTAGCTTAGATACCCAGTTGCCTGTAATTTTGAGCTTCCATCTACTTAAATACATATATACACATTTTCACGTACATACGGGTATTTTTTCTCGACTCTCTCACCTTAGTCTTTTATTGCTTCATTGTGTAGCTGTTAGCCTACTGCTGGCCTACGTTTCACTCGGAGTAGGAGGCGGATGAGTTTACGAGACAAGCGAAAGAAAAGTGTCTATGCGAAAAACTGTTCAAACCCTACAATTGAAATGGATATTTGAATAATGCATGACGTGCACGAAAAGAGTTGGACTCTTTTTTACAACTCCTCCAGAGCAAGGAGTGGGCGGCACGCGCTGTAGGCGATAATATCTCGTCGTTTGCAGAACAAATGCTAGAGTCTAACTGGTGCAGGTATTTTTTTTTTCATACAAGTACCTACTTATGAATGTACATATGAAGGCATAAGAGTACATACGTTGGTATGTACATACATACATATGTGTAATTGATATCATTATAAGCTATATATGAATGTATGTACATATACTCTGTTCACAAATTAAAGCACAGCCTATTATGGAAAGATTTGGGTACTTTATTTGTCTTTTAATTAATTTAAATTATTTTTCAAGTAAAATATGGTTCATTCTCAAATTTTTAACTTTTTAAAATAAAAATTTTGAGTGTTTTGGGTATTTAATTTTTTGGCTCATTCAATTTTAGTGTAAGAAAATGCAAGTTTCAAGTGTCGTACAAGTTTTCACTGATTTTTGACAATTTCCTCCATACAACGCAAAACTGCGATTATATTTTATACGGAATGAATTGAGAAAAGAGCGCCAGTAAAAAAATTGTCAAAAATCAGTGGTAATTCGTAGCCACTAGAAACTTAAACTTTGTTGTATATGGAGTTTTTTTAAGACGTGTGTTTTCCGATGAGGCAATACTTTTTTCGGAGTTGGTCTTTTTGACAGCTGTTACTTGATTTATATTCAGTTTAGTTTGCCATTTCAAGACGCTTTGGAAGAGAATATTCGGCGCATTATTGCTGACATACGGCGCCAATTGCTGCAAAAAGTGGTCGAAAATTGGGCTTCTTGGCTGGAAATCATTTTTAAAACATAATGGCAAACCCTTATCTTTATAACAAAGTTAAATTCTTTAGCATTAAATTGTATGCGTTTTATTTCTTCTTAAAAACCACATGTCTAAAGAAAAAACACCCGTTACTAAAATTAAATGAGCTACATATCTACCTACTCGAAAAAATTATACAACTTTTTTTTTAAGTTAGAACTTTTGTTGAAATTTTCATAAATGTTTTCTACATTTTTTATACATTTCAGAAAAATTTTTTTTATTGTGTTGGTTAGAGAATTAACTTTGTTTTAAGAGAAAAATAATTTGTAATAATTGTGCGATATGTATATGAATTGCCCAAATGTGTCGATTTGAGTTTGTGCTATAATTTGTGAACAGGGTGCATATACTAGATATCTATATACACACATTGAGAGTCAGAGAAATTGACTACAAACTGTTGATGTGATTTTTTGAACTTGCTATTTTTTGATGTTGTGTTATCTTAAACAAGCTGTCATATCAAAATATGCATATACCCACGAGCATGAAAAGAAAAAAATATATACGATTATATGTATACTCAAATCCAGGTACCGACCGCCAATTGATCGTTTACACTTCGTCACTTATCGGTGTTTAAAGGAAGACTTTATTTAGTGTTTGAGTTGAGTAAATTTTTTTTTCACAAGATTTTATGGCATTAGGCTGGTTGATCAATGTCTGATTTAAATTACCGACGGTTAGCTGTAGTTCCGCTAACTATTCACCGTTTACTTCTCTGGCGAGTGATCATAACCGGCGAGTTTAGTTCCAATTAGCGCTTAAAGAGAGAGATGGGACAATCGGTCCTAAACAAATATATTCGTTCTAGTACATACTTATGCTGATAATCGCATCTGTGCTGCAATGAAAATCAATATTGGATACGATTACGCTATATGGGTTGCCCAAGTGCAGTAACATACAAACATAGATACCAAAATATTATGATATATGTACATATATCAATATACATACATAAGTAGCAAGATGCATTTGTAAATACCATAGATGCATGCATACATATATAGTACTTATACTCGTATGTATGTGTATGTGTAGGGTATGTTTGTTTGTTCAAAAGTCCTTGGCACGGGTTTTTGAACCTTGGTTGCTATTATATGCACTTTAAAATGCCAAGCACACAACGTCAATGAGTCATGTAAATAAATGTATAAGCATATACCATAAATAGACTACACACCTTTTGATATTTTGTAAATAAGAGTATCTCACATTTTTAGTCTTGCTGCCACATGCACTGTTGGCCATTGTCAATGTTGCTCTTTTTCTTCTCATGGAAGACGTTCGAAACCTGAGTTTTCAATATCAAGCATTTGACTTAGAACAGTTCTTTAGGAGAAATAGTAGCAGCATGCAGGTAACAATAAGCCTACGTCGCCGCATTTTAATGCTCGTATAGAATTATGAATATAAACTAAACAGAAGCATGTTTGAGAGGCATTTCTGCGACAGTTGACATCGTGCCTGTAGACGGTCAAAAAGGTTTGAGGTAAAAATAATATTTCTTCATATATTTAAACAACATAAATGCCAAATTAAAAAAAAAAAACTTAAGAGAAAACGTGGTAATAAAAATAATTCAATGAACGAAATATGAGTTGTATATGTAAAACTAGAAAAGGTGTATTATTATGTGTGAAAATCCAAAAAACAGTTTTTATCAGGTCTTAAACAAAAATTTATTGATATCATCTGATGGTCAGATACACAGTTTCCCTGGACCTGGCGATGATTGGCAAGAAATGGTTGGTGGTATTCCCACTTTCTTTGCGATCGAGTAAGTGAAAAGCCAATTCTCTCACGGAAATTGCTTAGATTTACGCGATGGTAGAGAATAGTGATAGGCGGATATGGTATGTTCCCATCAATGGATGCATTATATCCACTCCACCCATATGGCTATTGCATTTCTTTATTATTTGTATCTACTTAGATTCTACTGAATTATTTTACGATCAAAGGATTGCTCTTTAAAAACGTACATATGTCAATGCAAGTCGAACCCCTCGGTTGTTCTTCCATAGTGGATTTGAAAGATGCTAGCGCCGATGTCGAAGGAACTGGTTCTTCTACATAATAAGTAAAATTTCACATCAATATTGAAATTACAACAACTTACTATAAAATAACTTTGTTCTGCAGAGTTGGCATTCAAAGAAAAATGTATATACATATATCAAGAATGCACATTCATTGTAATCTTCAGGTTAGAACCCAAAATCAATAACATCATCATAGCGATGATGATGATAGCCATCATTACTTAGTTGGTCATCCACAGATGATGGCAGTTATTTCTTCATCAAACAGCTTATATTTTCACCGGTTGTCTTCTGAAGATTTCACTTTAGAAAAATTAATTAAAAATTTAAATATAAAAACTAAAACATCTTCGATGTGAAGCGCACTTCAAAAATGTTTATTTTGACCGTATGTTTCTTACTTACCATCTACAGACGGTCATAATGGTTAGAGGTATAAATTACTTTTTGATAGCTTTCAATTTATGTTCTTAACATTTTTGATTAAAATGTACTTCTCTAGTGCTAGGGGTGCTTATACATCGTAGTATGGTAATAATTTCACGATACATACATATGCCACTCTCATACTACGAATAATTGTGGTTATTGTAATGGTTTTCGGCCTACTGAAACTATAACAATACTTCGTAGTACGTAGTTTCTCGTCGAAAATACAATGATATCATCGTCGTCATTTACGAGGAGCATCGGAATAAAGACACCCTCATTTCGTGCAAACGCCAAACACGAATAAAAAAACTCGTATTATGGTGGGGGGAAGCACTAAAACATATGCTAGAGGTGCTCATAAAAGCTATCTTTCGTGACATCGTTCTACTATTCCCAGGGATCGTTGTTGCAAATTAAGATGTTTAAGAGTCCCTCTATAATGCGAATTGGTGCCCAAGGCCCGTTTACAGAGCCTCTCGCTAATTGAGCTTGACGATGAAGAAAAAAACGGGTATGTACATTCTAGATGCATACCCTCAAATCATAGTCTCTTAAACTTTTGCCGTGGTCGGCTTCAAAAAACGGGCACTCGTGTGAAGTTTTTTGTTGATTTTAATAAACATTTGTTTTTTATAAAGCGATCTGCAAGACTTGCAAACACAATTATGGGTTTTAAAAAAAATACATGTTTATATAACGAGTCGATTGATCCAAAACAGACGCCCGCTTGCAGTGACAACACATGGCGCACAGAAATTGAGGTGATCAATATACCTTAAACCCGAGCATGTCGAAGAGGCTCCACTAAAACTCTTACGCTGTAAGCACTAACGCATGTCTCTTCTACCTCATATCGACCATGGCAGATGTTTCTTTATGAGAAGCTTTTTCATGGCAGAAATGCACACTGAGGACTGCAATTGTCTGCCAAGAGGTTCAACCGCTGCCAGACGCTTTCTATTATTTAGAATGTACATGCCCTTCAAACTCGGATAATTAAAAATAAAAAATAAACAATAAACAATTAAATGAAAAATTGAAAGTAACCAATAAATCGAAATGTAATACTTCGGAGACGTACCCAAGTGCAATACTTAACAAATTTAACAAATTGTGAGCTCATATCCAACAAACAAATTTTACATATCAGACGTAAGCAAATTAATATGAGTGCAATCAAATTTATATCTTGTTATATATACATATGTATGTATGTATGTATGTATATGTAAAAAGCTGAACAAAAGAGATAACAAAAGTATTCTACAACTGCGTAATTATCGTCATAGATGCAAATATATATATGCACATACATATACCTACAAGCATATGATAGGGAACAAATCGATAAGGAGAAATTACATACTCGTACATATGTACGTTCAATATGAAAGCAATGAATACAAATAACTAAAAAGATTATACGAAAATTTTTGGAGTGCTTGCAGTCATAATAAGCATATGATAGTGTAAATATCGATTGGTAGAAATTAAATAAATACGAATTATAAGAAACGTATACCCTGTACGCAAATACATAATTAAAAAAATTTTATGGAAATTATGGATTTCTTACAATAATGAATTACAATACTGAATACCAATAAGTACTACACTGCACGCGTAAAGAGTGCCATTATGAAGAAACTGCCGCTTGTAGCGTAGAAGCGCTGGCCCCAGACGGTTTGTGTTTGATGCATTTGTATGTACATATGTACATAAATACATACATATGTATATATTTATAGGTACTCAAAAGAAGAACCAGAAACCTGAGGAGTTGGAAGAGTTGTAAACTACATAATACATGTGCATACATACGTGCTTACTCGCTGCCTCTTTGTTGGGCCTTTACTAACCTGGGTGTTGCAGTGATCTCTTGCGCCAAGATGAATTAGCGTCTGAGGCGAAAGGGACATATGTAAGAAACTCAACAAATGTACAACATTATGAATATTCTCTTATATTTGTATTTATGTTTGTATGTATGTGTGCATGTGCATACATAAATAACGGTTTCGGGCCCTTTCACACAAAAGTTTACACACACACACGCACACACAAAATACTTTGTAGTCGCAACAACAGAGCAAACGAAAAGTCGTGTGGGCCGTGTGACTTACTGACTGTGTATGGCTGCCTGATTGTCTGGCTGTGGGTGGGTGGACGGAAGGGCAGAGAGGTAAATAATGAAAAATACCGCAACTCAGGGCAATTCAACATAGTAGAGAATTCATAAAGCATCCAAAAACTTATGGAGCGAAATGATATTGGAACAGTATAGTGCAAAGTGAGAGGGCGGTAGTGAGCGGTAGGCTTTTGTATTTTGTATGCAGACAGATTAATTGGATGTTGTCATAGATAGGAGTATACATACGCACTCGTATAGGTGTGTATGTATGTATACTCTTACACCCAGCAAACATTTGTAGAGCGATCAGAATGTATGGTATCGAAAAGAGCATGTAAGAACAATGACACTAACAGGTCGAGCCAAAAAAAAAAACGATTACCGTAAGTTGTAACCATTTCTTATACCCCCAATTCCGGTGAAGAAGCATTTTGTATTAAAATTTCTGTTGCAAGGCTAACAATTTTTAATTGTCATTTTGATTCATACGGAAGATGAAATATATTTTTTTAAACTGCCATATAGGAATATTAACATAAATTTTCTCGTTTTAAAAAAATTGGTTAAGGGTCTGAAAAGAGCCGTATATGAGGACAATAACAGTCCAACACAGTGTGGCCACTCCGTTTATCCTTAAGGTATGCGTCAAAAGCTTAAAAATGTATCCAAATGTATCCTTCTCAGAAAAAAAATATCTCGGCATTTAATCATATTTTCACAAGTTTCTACAGTATGTACTTTATATAGGAAATTTTCTTTTAACTTTAGTCAAATCATAATTAAAAAAAAACGTTTGTACAATGTATAAAAAATATTATTTTAAAGTTTCCGCTGAAAAAAAGCGTTTGTACTTGGATTGTATGTATGTAAAAAAAACTTTACATTTTAACAAATAAAATAAAAACAATCGCGAAAAAAAATAATTAAATTTATCTTATTTCTTTATTATTAATTAAATAATGGACATAAATACATAATATGTATAAAAAAGAATATAAGCAAATATTTTATTAAACCTTCAGTTTCATATCAAGCAATGTTGCCAGCCTTAAGGTAAAGCAGCGTTTTTGGTTGACAAAGTGGCATCTATTTTTAAAACAACTTAATAAAAATTTTGAATCATAACTTATTATAAATAAATATTAAAGTAATATTGATTTGAATTCATATGAAAATGTATCCAATTTTGTACTGAGCCAAAATAAGTATCCCGCAATATTTACGGCTAAAATGTATTCATTTGGATACATAAATACATATGTATCAAAACACTGGTCAGTTATGACAAAAATTGAGACCCCTTTGATATAAAACTTTAAGCTAAAACATTAGTATACAAAAGTAGGTCGACATTTGCAGGAAAAGAAACAATTTCATTTCGGGCTCTCAAATAAGCCCAAATGCTTGTTGGGTATATGCATTTACATACTTATATGTATATACATTAGGGTGACAGTTAATTTCGAAAGTGATATTTTCTTTGGTCTCAGTATTTTTTTGTGTGTAGTTTTATTTAAAAAAAATTCTAGTAAAATTTCAAGGTCGTAGGAAGAGGATTAGGGGGCGCGTCGGCCCCCCAAAGTTACACAAAATACGTTTTTTCACGCAAATTCTTACTTTGACTGCTTGTAACTTTCTCTGTGTTTTTTTTTTTAAACATTACTGGCGAAAGATGTTCATTAATATGTCTACAATAACATCTGTCAATAACATTTTTGTCTAATGTTAATATTTAATGAAAAAAACTTAAATATAGGAGAAAAAGTACGCCTCAATGTCGATTTATTATACTTAAATAAAATTACTTATATGATTCAAATTTTGGATTTTGTTCAGATTTATTTAATTAAAGATTCATATAGAAAATTCCTTATGATTTACGTAAGAGTAGCTTCAACAATTATATACAGTAAGACCTCGCTAGTCCGAACTTCATACTTTTTTTGTTTACTTTTGTTTTCAAGTGTAAGAATTGTCTTTAAAAGTTTGCTTCAAATTTTTTTTGCCTGTATGCTGAAGCGATCTATAATATTGACAATTGTGACCGAGAATATTCCCGTTACAACCTCAACAATATTATTCTCAATGCTTGCGTAAGCTACCGACAAAAAATCAGCACCAATGTTTCTCGGAAAATAGATTCTTATTTTACAGTTATATGCAGCAGCCGCAAACATTTTTTAATAGCATTAAATTTGCAAAAAAATCATTCGAAGTGAATATTTGAATGTGAAAAGTCGAAAATGTCTGCTAGAAATTTACGTGAACGCATATATTTAATTGGTTATTGTACCAACTCATTAACGGGAAGTAAACTACCCTCCAATATAGAAGTGTTGAAAGTTTTGTTTTTCAATTTACGTGTAGTAAAAAAAAATTTACGGGAAAGTTCAGATTTAGTTGTAAAAGAACTATTCGTGTTCTGGGAAAAAGCCCGCATTCCGGTCAAGGATAAACAACACTGCATTACAAATGTAGAGAAATTGTATAAAGAATGGCAAAGCTTTCAAAAAGATTCAAAGAAGACTTCTAATTTCCATAAGAGCAAAGTAAACACGTGGAAAGAAAAATTGGATATGCTTTTTGACGTGGCGCATGCAAGTGCATTAAAAATAATGTCGAATCAAGAAGATATTGATTTCTTGATAAGTCAACGAAAAACGGGGCGCCCAGGCTTTATGTATGGTATCGATTACGAAGAAGTACGCCGAGAGTGCCGACTTGAAGAACGCAACAACAATTTATTACAACAAGTGGAGCGGAATAATCGTGAAATTGCATTAATTGGTTCGTTGTATGTTATTGTTTATTTTTTATTTTCTTTAAATTAAGTCGTTTTTATTAGATGAAACTGCAGAGTTGCTGTCATCTGAATCTTCAGAGAATGATAACAGTTTTCCAGATATGGAATGTGACCCACGTTGTAGTCAACCTCCAGCCAAAAAATGTAGGGGAACAAATAAAATACTAACACCAAAACTGGCGGCCGCACTCGATGTCTGTAAAATCAGTGACAGACATGCGGTTCATCTAATAAGCGCAGTCGTTGAAGCTCTGGGTAATAATGTTGAAGATTATATTTTAAACCGAACGTCTGTACACCAGGAAAGGGAACAAATCCGTGAAGAAAGAATTTCAGCATTAAAAAATAAATTAAAATTAAATGAGCTCGACGCTATCTGCCTTCATTGGGATGGTAAACTTTTGCCGGCGCTGACGGGAAATGATAAAGTTGATAGGTTGCCTATAATAATATCGAGCGGTAAAGTTGAACAGCTTCTTGAAATACCTGCACTTGATTCCGGTACTGGAAAAAAACAGGCATCCGCTGTATGCGATGCTATTTATGAATATGGTCTGCAAAATCACATCAAAGCTTTAGTGTTTGATACAACAGCGGTCAATACTGGGCGTTTCAATGGTACCTGTACGTTAATTGAAAATAATTTACAAAGACAACTTTTATGGTTACCATGCCGTCATCATATATACGAGATTGTTTCAAGATGCGTTTTCGAAGAAAAAATAAGCTGTTATGGAAGTCCAAACGTTAAAATGTTTGAGAAATTTAAAAATGCTTGGGCTAAGATTGATGCTAAAAACTATGAGTATGGCATCAACTTGTTCACCATGCAAGGTGGATGGCAAAAGCGATTTACTGTCTAAAAATATTTTTATTCCGTAACGAGTTCCAGCTTTCAGCAACTGAATTAAATGGGCTTCGTCAAATTTGTGTTTTTATTGCTGAAGTCTATGTCGAAGCGTGGTTTTCTGCTCCTTTGGCCATTAAAGCGCCATATCAAGATTTTTTATTTTTACAAAAACTTGAAAACTTCAAAAAAATTGATGCTGCTATATCTTATGTTGCTCTTAAAAAGTTCAGGAACCACTTGTGGTATTTAAGCCCTGAGGCGGTTGGTCTTGCATTTTTTGACAGCAACGTATCCCTTTTTTCAAAACAAAAAATGGTGGCGGCTTTGGAAAATGATTTTGAACAAGAGCAAAACACAAAGCGAGCTACAATAAATGATAGAGAAATCGTTGAAATATTCCATGACGGAATTGAACGTCTCTGCCGAAACAAAAGCATTATTTGAAAGATTTCAAATAAATACTGATTTTTTTAAATTAAACCCAGACAAATGGGAGCAGGACCAATCTTATTGTAAAGCGGCTGAACTGATGAAAAAATTAAATGTTACAAATGACACTGCCGAAAGGGGGTTAAATTGATGGAAGAGTATAATAAACTATTTACCAAAAATGAACGCCAAAAACAATTTGTTTTAAAAATTGTTAGCGATTACCGCCATCGGTTTCCGGACTGTAATAAAAAGACATTGTCTCAAGTGCTTTAAACAATATTAATAAAAAGAGAAATCATATACATAAGTAGTTTTATTTAAGTATAATAAATCGACATTGAGGCGTACTTTTTCTCCTATATTTAAGTTTTTTTCATTAAATATTAACATTAGACAAAAATGTTATTGACAGATGTTATTGTAGACATATTAATGAACATCTTTCGCCAGTAATGTTTAAAAAAAAAAACACAGAGAAAGTTACAAGCAGTCAAAGTAAGAATTTGCGTGAAAAAACGTATTTTGTGTAACTTTGGGGGGCCGACGCGCCCCCTAATCCTCTTCCTACGACCTTGAAATTTTACTAGAATTTTTTTTAAATAAAACTACACACAAAAAAACACTGAGACCAAAACAATAAAGATAAAAAAAATACTCCATACATTTAATTGTCACCCTAATATACATATGTGTGTATGTATGAACATCTTTATGTATGCTTGTATGTCGGGATGCATCCACATAAAATATACATATGTACCTACATACTACTACGTCTGTACTATGCACGCCGAAGCATATGGAAATATAATTTCGTACCAGCTTTGCCGTTTTGGTCCAACTGGAAAATGTTTGGAAAAAAACTGAAGTGCTGACAAATTAATTTAAAAAAAATCTATTTTTTTTTCTACGTATAACTTTTAGGGCAGAACGAAGTTCTTTGGTTTCAAAATTTTGTGGAATGTGCTTCTGAGGAAATAAATTATACTATAACATGAAACTTTTTTTTGGTTCGAATTGATCCTAGCGCCTTTCAATTGTCTAAGAAACAACTAAACATGATTATTTTGAGGCTGAAGCCTTTTTGTTTACATATGTCAATATTTATATAATTTACTAAATCATACTCCATATTAAAGCAAGTACTCAGGGCTTTACTTCATAAGGTTCGTTTCAATATCATTAGCAGTAAATAAAACGCTTTCGCTTTCAATTGGTCTTGATCGAATTGAAAATAGTCATAATTACAAAATTATTTTTAGAAATGATAATTTTTACAAAAGCAAGCATTAGATAGTATTTTCTAATTTTATTATTATTTTTGTTTTTTTCAAATGGCTTAGCGCGCCCTAAAACTAGAAGAGTCAGAGACTTCTCTAAGATAGTACCTAATGCAACAACTCTTCGTCGGCAGAGAAAATCGTGGCTCATACTGATTCTAACAAACTTAAACACCTGGCATATTTTTAAATCGCATAAATATGTAGTTATGTATGTATGCACATATTCATATGCAATTATGTGCTTTAGAAAGTGTGAGAATGGGAAACAAATCAAAAGCATATGCACACGAGTTAAAGAAAAATCTAATTATGCAAATAAAAAATGAGAAATGAAGAAATAAAGAAATAAAGCAATGCACATCTAAAAAAAAATTACTGGCAGAAAAATAGCAAAAGTGGAAAATGCACAGTGCAACTGACGACATATAAGACGTGGTAAAATTCAGTAAACTGCACCCATATGCAACGCCCATCCCAATCTAGTCTAATTTTTGGATGCGATTTGGATGATGTTTGGTTTCAACACTCATTTCATATGCAATGAGTTGTTTAAATATTAAAAAATGTTAAAGTTTATTCCCCAAACGCTTTCAACATTAAACCAAAAATAATAATTTCAACAAGTGCTTACTTAGATATTTGCATATTAAGGACACTGTACAAGCATTACTTTAAGTGTTTTTAAAAACAATTCAAAGTAAGCTGGCTATAATACCGTATTGAATATCAAGTTTATTTCAGTTTATACAAGTTTCAAAGCTAATTCGAAATTCGAAGGGAATAAACAAATTTCTAAAAACTCAACAAAAGTACAAACTTTTTATTCTAGATTTTTTGAAAATTTCTGCGTACGATGTATAATATAAAAAAATAACAGCAGTCACCAAAAAAAAAAAAAATTTTGCGTTTCCATTGATTGCTCCAGTTTCTGCAAAAAAACAAATTTTGAAAAAAAATATTTCCCTTATTTTTGGCGTAGGAGAAATTCAAATTTGACATGTAGAAGTCAGTCCCAAAAGTCGTATTAACCGGTGTAAAAAAATAAGTTGATTTTGTAAACAGTAAAAGTAACGTATGTATATTTAAACTCGTAACACGGTGCGTAACGCTATTGGAAAACAGTACCATAGAATTAACTGTTACACAGCCTTCGCAAGCTTACTGTAACTGCGTACCTTTATATACATATATGTATGTAAGTATTTGTGGTGTGAAATAGGAGAAAGTTCACTAAAGGGTGCTACTGATCTGAACTGCAGATAACTGCATTCGAAATAAAACCAAATGTACTAGTACATATAATCATATTCAACAAAAGCAAGATAAATATTTGAGAAGAAAATAAAAGCGGAACTCTCCAAACAAAAGATGGAATAATAAGTAAAATACAAAGGCTCTCTTAAAAAACGTTAATAACTCTGTAAAATACATATCCATACATACACACATATCGTAGTTATCGTTCTCTTTACTTGTATTTATTATTTAAAATATAAAGCTTTAATACAAACACCAGTATATATAATTTTTGTATGCCTGTAAATGACAAAAAGTCTATCTAACGACTATTTATGGATTTATTGCATTTTTACATGATTAGTAGAGGAACACAACCATGTTCAGCAGGCAACTACTTTTATGTTTCATGAATGGTTTAAAGATAAAGATGTTGCAAGACCCTAAAACTCGAAATTTCCTCTTGCGTACACACGGTTTGAGAAACGAGTTCTTTTAGACACTCGAAGTCTATCTCCAACAATCTCTAACCAATGCCAAATTTGGAGGGGAAAGTTTTTACTTAAAATGAAATCTAAATAACCATGGTATCCTCGGGAATTTGTACACTCTAATTTTTCGATTCTGTAACAGTGTACAATGCGCAGGTTTTCAACCGACAATAAAAATACGAAAACTTGGTGTTTACAGTAAAGTAAAATCACTAAAAATAAAAACACAAAAAAATTTAAAAAAATCATTGACATCGAATTACAATTTCATTTTTCTTTTCTTTTTCTTTGTAACAGTCTCACAACTTATTTTGGGAGTTAGGATTTTCATCGTTCAAATACACCTTGTTGTGGCATGTCTGTTTTATATTTTGATTTAGTGATTTTTGTTAAGGTTGGGTACCATTGGGAAGTTTAATGAGAGGGAACTATATTGATTATTTTTTAGAAGTGGGAATTAAGGTGCTTCTTGATGTCTGAAGATAGCATTTTTGGCGGCTAAATCAGCTTGCAAATTTTCTGAGATATCAACACAACCTGATATGTAAAAAATTGTTAATGTTATATTTAAAAAAACCACTTTTTAAGATTTTCTGTTGAATTCAGTGACCTGCATTTGGACCTCGAAATGTTTGGTTATACCAAGATTTAATTAATAAATGGTGTATTAGTCAATTAATATTGCAGTACGTATGCAATATGTACATGCATACATGCAAATACGTATGCAATATGTACATGCATACATACATATGTATGTTAGTATATATTCAACGGCACACCCTAACTAATATTTTTCAACCATGAGTTTTCAAAGACGAGACAAGGTGAATACTACGTATGTATATAATTCGATTACAAAAAAAATGTATCGAATTAAAAGTTTTTTTGTAAATACAAAAACAATCAAATTAGAGCAATTTTTTGTTTGTTTATTCAAAGTGCCCTTAACCCTGATTTGATAACATATGTATGCACGTCTGCGAGACGTATGCTTTTTAAATTTTTCAGTCTCTCTGTCGCGAATAGAAAGAATGAAATTGTTGTTGTTTTTTTACATAAAAAATGTATTAACCTATGTAAATTCGAATATTATAGTCTTCGAGTAGTCGACGTTGGGCGACTATTCAACTATCGGTATCGATACGAAATATTCCTAACAAAATATTCGGATAACTGAAAAGACGAATTAGTTAACTTATTTTAAGAGCTTAGAATTTTAGATTTTGTTTTTGTTTAGGTCAAACATTGCAACTTATTTAAAGCGTTATTTCAGATGACTTAAAACTTTCACATGGAAAAAAATTAAGCCGCTAGATAGCGCAAGTGTATAGATATTTAGAAGGTTCATACTCTAAAAAAATTTAAAACCCTTCTTTACTTTTTAATTTTATTTAGATGCAAATTCAAACCCTTCGTTTTTGTTACGAATGTCCCTAAAAACTATCACACATAGTACGTAGGTATATACATATGTATGTATGTATGTATGTATGCACATATATTCGTTGAGATTCAACACATTCGGAAGTGACTTATCAATTGGAGAAAATTCATATGTAAATAAATTTACATATGTACATACATACATATGTGCATACATGTTTGTACTTCATCAATTGCAAAAAAAAAAAAAACAATGTTGTACTGCGTTGGAAATTAATTCAAAGTACTACTACTTTGAATATATGTGCCAATTACAGTTACATACATACATTTGTTTTACAGTAATCGTATTAATTAAACTAACTACTCATGGCAATGATATC
Source organism: Philophylla caesio (assembly GCA_963971545.1). NCBI lineage: Eukaryota > Metazoa > Arthropoda > Insecta > Diptera > Tephritidae > Philophylla > Philophylla caesio. Next base: position 57,256,563 of record OZ020609.1, on the reverse strand, counting down.
AATTAAATGAACAGACTTATCAAAAAAAATGGCCAAAATAGAATCACAAATCACATTCGAGGAGCATGCAGCTAGTCTTTTTTCAGTCTAAAAGCCATAGTCAAGGCAAAAATGTTCACACCGAGACAAAGTTTATAGACTTAATTTTTTTTTAATGTTTTCACCCATTTTGGTATTTAAAACAATAAAAAAATTTAAATTCACACGATATGGACTAATAAATAGATAGCACTGAAGCTGCTACGTCGCCTATGCATACATATGTAAGTAACATAGTACACCAAGTATATATTTTTAACTGAACATACCTCTCGGTTGTTGATATTGCCGCCGGCAGTGGTGTTGGGACTGTTGTTATTATTTCCGACAGAACTTCGCGATCCGGGTAGATCGCGCCACCTAAGTACCCCCATGACAGCTTGGCGCACCCAACGTCGTTCAGCGCCTTCACTATAAAATGCCACCTTCACCCGAGCTCAACGCTCAAACGAACCTAAGTTCTAATCACACTTTTATTCACTTATGGAAAATCGCTGTCCTGCGGCTTACTTCAAGATATCGCGTAATTGTTTTGTTGTTGTCAAGCAATTGCATACAATGTGAGCGATGTAGCCATGAAAAAGGCGAGCAGCTTTAAAGATTGTTTGGTTGCACAGTAGTCGGCAGGGTATGCCAAGGTAGATATGGAAATGTACAAAAGCACGACGAACCAGCAACATTGACTGCGATGCGCACTTTTAGTTCACTCCTTTCGCTCTCATCTTAGTGACACAAAACACAAAACAAAGTCAACCACAGAAGTTGGGCGCAATATATGTATGTATGTATGTACATATGTACATAAATATCAATGGGTGGTCTGGTTTAGTTTTCCGCTTTCTAAACTAACGGGGCGTGTAGCTTAGACATGATTTAAATTTCGCTGGCTGGCAATAAGTATTACAGTTGCAGAGAGGACGCTCCTTCTGTGTTTTTAATCAACTACGTATTCTTACTTTTTTTTTCAACATATACTATGTATATTGTTTTATTTTCTTTACAAATACAGACACACACAACACATTCACTTTGTAGTAATTAATATTGCTTGTTTTTCGTATTTGCTAATTTTTTCGCACAAAAATTCTCACTTAGCCTTTCGAATTTTTTATTTCACTTGTGCGCTTTGCTGGCTTTTACATTACATTATACCATGTACATATGTATGTATGTATGGATATGTTGGTGCTTTTTTGTTTTTGTTTTCGTTTTTATTTCGTTTTCAGCCAACTTGTTTGGCAGGTTTGGTTGGCAGCAGTCGTAGTCACTGTCGCTATTGGTTTTTTTTAGTATGTTTATTATTGTTGGCTTTCGGTTGAATTTCCAGCTTAACTCGTACATTCGGCGCTGGGAGGTCGTTTTAGCGATTGTTAATACTTTTAACCGTTTTTTATGTCTCGCTAGGAAAATTCAAAACAGCTTTATTATTAATTTTAAAATGGTAAAATTCACGTCAAAATTTCCGTAAAAAAACTTTAGCTTTTAAATTTTGAAGTTTGAATTCAGCAAGTTTATCACGCTCATCCATTTAGGTATTTTAATTTATTTTTTTTTATATGTATTCCAAGTTAGTTTCCATCTCATTTTCTTTGAACACTAAATACACAATGGTATATATGTATGTATGTATAATCATGTGTATGTGTTTGAATTAGAAATCCTTATTCACATTCACTAACTAAAACCTCAAAAGACAACTCCATACAAATGTACGTATGTATGTACATATGTGCATACGAGTAGTTAATCGTCGATATTTTGATTTTACAAATTCCTTTTTCACTTAGGCACAAAACAAACACCAATATTAGTGTTACACGTTTTTTTTTTTAACTTTTCCGTCCGATTCGAGCTCTTATTTAGGCCATATGCAAGAATAACTCATTGAAATCCAAAACAATAAAAACTACATACGAATACACACATAAGTAAGCAAAGCACAACTTCTTCATTGACGTAGGCGTAAAGAATAGCGCGACAATCCGTCCGCAAATGTTCAACTCCGTTCGTAACCACGTCCAGTTGCTTAATAAACACAAAAGCAAAAATATCTCGCAGATACTAATTTCGTAGTTTCGTTAGCTGGCGTGTGAGCAAGAACGAGCGCACAGTAAACAAAACACGAAAGCCAAACAGTGTTGCCGCGACGTCTCGAAAACGTGTATCAGAAAAAAATTTTAATATGGATCAAATGTATCTCTTTCTTTTTTTAAGTATTAAAGTATTAACACAAAATAAAAGTAAGAATGTATATAAATAAACAATATTTTTCCTTAGAATAAAGGTACAAAACCCGATTGATATAGCAAGAGATATACATAGCGTTGTATGATAAAATATGTAGGTATTTTTAACTAAAAAATAAACGATTATATCAAAAAACTAACTAAACAACATGCAGTTCTGACCTTTGGTATATGATAAATAGATACATAGTCACGATATACAATTTTTATTGATATGAGACAATAATATTATTTAGTGAAAATATACAAAGCTATTTTCCACTATTTCAAGATTTAGTGGGAACAGTTTCTAAGTCACTAATATTAACTTAGCGTAAATTTTGCCAGCTCCACTACCACTAGGCTGCAGTGGCAAGCCTGTAGCGCTACCACTAAAAATAATAGTGGTAGTAAGAAAAGTAATTTTTTCACTAAAAATGGTTTCGCGAAAAAATAAATCAGATTCATTATCACTATCGGAGTGGTAGTTAAAAGGTTAGTGCTCTTAAGGATTAGTACACTACAGCCATGGCAGTACGTACTAGATTTTTCTTGAAAAATTTTTGTATGTTCCGTAAAATGCAGCGGCAGTTTTATGTTCATAATTTACCACAGGAACGTAATAAGTTTTGAAACGGAAAAACTTCACACAAAATAGTTGCTTTGTTATACCTTAAAATTTATCAAAACTTATACTAGGTGGAAAAAAGAAGTATCTTCCCAAAATATATCAAAAATTTTATCAATTTTGATCCGAATGGATCAAAACGGTGACACTGAAGCCAATGACGGCAGTCTCAACACACAGTTGCCCACTAACTAGTGGGGAAAGAAAGCGTAGATAATAAATAAATAGGCGCATATGCTTGGATATTGTTCACTCGAGTTCGCATGAATTAAACCTAAGTTTATTATAAATTTTTCAAACCTTTGACTTAAGAAGCAATTTTTTTTTTTGATGATTAAAACTTATATAATTTCTAGTATATACGCTTAAGTCAAATAGTTGCCATTTTCCAGAAAACTACAAGTATTTATGGGCCTAATGTTTCTTGATATGAATTCCGCATTTTAAGTACACAACAGAACGCGTGACAGGACATTACTTAAATCTATTTACACCCTTTACAACTAAAATTCGCAACTAAATAACTTAAGATAGAAAATTAAAAAGCCAGGTCGGGCACTTAGAACATGGAGCATTCAAACTATTTGTGCCATATGTAAATATGTAAATATGTACATATGTGCAATGTTCTCCATTATACTTTCGTGGAAATTTTTTCCGGCAATTTGAGATAAGTAGGCTTAACAAGTAAATTCACTAAATGAAATGTAAAACATGCCCTTGCATAATCGTACATACAAATCTGTAGACTTTTGACAACGTTTCAAAAGTATTTATTTTAAGGATAAAGGCAACTCTTGTTTATCTTCAAACATGTTTGATGACTCTCACGTCAGCATACAACAGGGATAAAAATTAGGCTCAATTGTACCATTTTCTGACGTTTGCGGCCTAATTTAAGGTACAATTTTATGCCAACATTTTTCCAAACCGATATTACATAAACAAAGCATTAAACTAAAACTAAAAGTAAGTAAATTTTAGATTTTTGAAGTACAAGTAATGTATAAGAAGAAAGTCTCCTTTTTATTATAACTATCCTTTATAAATGCTGAAATTATTAAAATTTCTTTATTTAATTTAATACATAATACATATGTATACTCTGTTCACACATTATAGCACAAACACATATTGACAGATTCGGGCACTTTATTTTTCTTCTAATTAATTAAAATTCTTTCTCAAGTAAAATATGGTTCATTCTCTAAGAAAACTTATACATATACATATATCCATTTTTTAAACTATTTTAATGTACGATGACTTAACAAAATTTCATAAAATTTTTGAACTTTTTAAAAAAAGATTTTAGATTTTTTTTGTGTTTGCAATTTTTTCAATTTTAGTCTAAGAAAATGCAAATTTTAAGTGTCGTACAAGTTTTCACTGATTTTTCATAATTTTTTTTTTAGCAATTTCCACCACACAACGCAATTCCATATGGAAGGAATTGCAAAAGAGTATATGTAAAAAATATTGTCAAAAGTCAGTGTTAATTCGTAGCTACTAAAAATTTACTCTTTGTTCTACTAAGATTGAATGAGCTACATAACTGCATACTCCAAAAAGTTCGCATAACCGTATTCAAGATAAAGTCGACCAGTTATTCTCCAGCTTATTAATTTATTTGTTATGTGAAAAGACCGTTGCTACCTTACGAATCATATCTTGACTTTAAAGAAGTAAATTTTAATTTATTCTCCCCGGGACACCTAAAAATAACCAAATTCCGGATGACTATTTACTTGATGAATGCAACGACCTCCAAATTGTTGGGATCCAAAAATTCAAAAGAGTCACTCTTTTAAAAGAGCCGCAACTTGAAAACAATACAAAAAATTTAAAACTTCTTTAAAAAGCAATTTACCCAAAATTAATTTAATAAACAATGGCCATGGAACGAAATAAACATCATTTTAAACAAAATCAAAAATAAGTTTCAGCGCTGACGTAACTGGCAATACTAAGTAGCTTAAGAAATCAAGAAAATTTAAGTTATGTTGTCATTTAGTCAGCATTCCCCGTTCAACACTATTCTTCAAATAAGAATTGTATTAATTTTAATAACTTGTATCCATTTACATTTATTAAAATTTTACGCCGCAGTTGTCGCAAAGATATTTAAGTGATCGTCACAATCTCCGCTTTATATTCATAGAAATGTTGGCTGAAGGATGTCCTTCCTCCATTGACATGAATACTGGTACTATCATGTTTCTAGAACTGTCTTTTTACGTTTGAGTTTAGGAGACATAAACATAGAAAAGTTGAAGCCGATTCTAATTAAGTTAGCGATTATATTAATTAAATGTGTATTTTACCTTAGTCATAGACGAGGTTAAGTCGGCTTTTCACTCGGATACTGCTCTTAAATTATAATGAAAAGCTGTAAATAAGTAAGTGTACTTTTTGTTTTAAAATAATTTGAAGATAAATGATTCATGACTTTAAAGAAATATACATTTTCTATATGTATACTACCTGATTTGTTCGCTTTAAAGGAAGAAGATTTCAATAAGCCGCAATACAACAGACAAAGAAAGTGAACAATTTGTGAATGAAATTTTAAACAAACTTTAACCGTGAAATACAAAATGTGATCGAGTAGCAACAAATTACACTTTGCGGCCGAGTGTGTGTGGCAGTGCGTGCTATAACTCATCATTGTTCGAATATCACCCGGAGCAAGTAAAATGTAAAAATCATAGAAAGTTTTTTCTGAGAGCGATCACCCCTCGGCAGACAATGGCAAACCTCCGAGGGTATTTCACATAATATACATCTGCCGTTCGGAGGCCCATCCATTTATAGTATAACATAAAGGACGCACAGTTCAAATGGTAGGAGAAACACTGAGCGGGTTTTCGGGAAATTTTGTTTAGTAATAAACCGGAAATTCGTTCAAAAAACCTACACTGTCTACCCGGAAACAGAAACAACAAAACAATAGGTAGCAACAAAGCTTAGGAAGAACCGAATCGCCCCTTGCGCCGTATAAAGAAGAGAAAATTCAGTTTCGGATGTGTGGTCGGAGAGAGATTTGGTGGTGGGCGAATTTCTTGCCGTAAGAGAATTTCTTGTCATATAAGAATGAAACGTTACATCATCTCTCAATTTTAGGTCACGTCTCGGCGGAAGTGAGGGACGATGTGAACAGAGAAATCTACTATGAACGCCTTGAGTCAATAGTCAATAGGGTTGACTCGAAATGATAAAAATCGTGCTTGACGATTTCAATTCATAGGTGAACAAGGAGGGTGTCTTTGGTTCGAAGCATGGAACTCTTGGAGCACCAAGTTCTAGTATAAGAAACTATATAAAGTGTCGAGACTGGCAACAAATGGTAAAACTAGTAACGAAATAGACCCCGTGGTAGACTGTAAGCGTGCTTCCAGAGTGCTTATGGTGAAGTGCACATGAACTATGGTATTAAGTAATATCGACTCGATCCATTATCTTATCGCTGTCAAGATCCGCACTCTCCTGCAACCAGAACTGACACTAATCAGACACTTTAGATCTTCTGTCATCAAAGAGACAGCCTTCGCAACCACGTCTGAGCATTCACAAGAATTTTTACATAAAATTGGCAAGAAAAATACAAATCGAAAGATCTTGAAAATGCCTGTATATACTTAGTACATTGAGCAAACGACTATCGACGTTTTATGAAAGAAAAAGTAGGCGGTTTCCAAATCATTGAATCTGCATTTTTTATACGTGTTTAACAAAAATGTAATACTTTGTGTTTTATCGATATTTTTTATGTATAAAAGCTTTTCGTTTATTAGTTTTAGCTGGTTATGGATATTTTTATTCAAATAATAAATATTCGATGGGGTACCAGCTGGCGATCGGTGGTTTCAATTGCCGCCAGTTAGCGAATGGCGGAGCAGCCAAAATCGCTTAGGCGGTTATAATTAGTGCCAATTAAACCGACTATAATAACATTAAAAATAATGTCGACTTTATATGTATTTTTAAAATAACTCTAACTTAAAACTATGTTTATGCCCTTAGATAACTGACCTTGATAATAGCACGATTGGCTCTTAGCCGGTCAATGCGTCACTAAAGAGCAATTTTTATCAGAAGAGTTGGTTAGCTACGTGACTCAAAACTGATTTCTAAGCATCTTGAAATATTAGAAGCAAAAACTTTTGGAAGAGAAAGAAAGAAAGAAATCGCTTTAAATTGCGATTTCAATTTCAATGTTCGCATGCTGGTTTCTGCGATAAGAATATTTGATTTTTTACGCTAAAATTGCTCAACGTTTTTTTTTGTTCTGTTGAGTGTTAAAAGTATTTTGTTAATAAAATTATATTTGTTATTTATGCAAAATTTCTTAAAACAACCCGCTGCTTAACCAAACATTTTACTGATAAATATTGTATGCGTCACCGTAAATTCATCATATACTCACTCGTATATGTACCTACATATGTACATATAAAACCGCATTAAATTCATTTATTAAACATTAAAATTTATTTAAAAAACATGTTTACGTACATACATACAGTAGCAAAAACAAAAGTAGCAGTTACTAGAAAAAGCCGTCATCTTTGGTAAGCGACTTGCAAAAGAACACTAGGTAGCTTATCGTATATCGTGATAAGCAACAACAAAAATAAGCGAGTTGAGTTGAAATAATAGGGTTAAAATAAAAACGCTTAAAAAATAGCCGACCTCATTGAAAGTGTTGGAAAGTGAGAAAGTGGTGATATTGTGAATAGTCATTGGAAAGTACCAAGGGAAATTGGAAAATTTTCGCTAAACATCAAAATAAGTAAAAAACCTAGATAGAGAAGATGTAAGTAAAATCGCCTCTTATAAGAATTTATCATTTTGTTTTGTTTTGCCAGCAAATTTTACAAACGACAATTAATTTTGACAGACTAGTGTTGTAAAGTGTATTCAAAATATAAGAGAGTTGAACGTTCTTTTGCTAGTCGCTTACAAAAGAAGAAGACTATATTTTCAATACTTTTTCTTGGATTTATATCAGTAGTGCGTTTCTGTAACTAATCGACAAAATTTTCAAATAAAATGACGTCACAATGAATCGTTCAAAATTGCCGTCACCTCAAAGGCAAGTGAAAATAACTAATTTTCTCACTTAATTACAATAAGTGACATGAATAGGTTAATTCTAGCAAAGTAATGAAATTTACTGGGGTATTAAAATTTACCATTCAATAAATTTTGTAATCATTTCATATTCTACGCTCATTGTAACCAGGTAAATTTTGTAACCTGTGAAAGAGGAGGTAATAAAAAAAACAGCTGTTTAGTTTTGTTTTGTTAATTTAATAGAAACCCGAAAGCGAAAATGTTCCTTCAATTTTAACTTATAGAAATTAGAACGAAAAATAACACTGAAGATGGCACAACGCCGAAACCGGTTTGTTTCAAAACCAAATTTGACAAGGATCGACGGAAAATCGTTCCAAAATACATTATAGAAATTACTTAAGATAACGAAAATGTTAGGCAGACACATGTAAAATGTTTGCGAGAAACTAATTATTTAAATAGTATTTAAGACAAAAAGTTTTTATTCACATTTATACATTTTCTGAAAAACTTTTTTGATGTCATTGATTTATGTATGTTTATTTACGATTTTTATGTCAAATTTGTTAACTCTCATTGTCAAATTATGAGATGTTCCCACTGTTTCGAAAAACTTTATAACCATTGCTCTAGAATACCAAATTCAATTTCGGTTAGCAGTAAAAATGAGAATAGGCCTAGAAGTGTATGAATCGAGATGAGCTATAGCGTTGAGTATGTAATATTATAGTCACAAACTCGGGCAAAAAAAATTTGCATGCACTCAATCTGGCTATCACTTTTATATTCATTTAGTTAATTAAAATTCAAATGCCAGTACATAGACAGAAATCGAGAGACATATTGAGAACGCATGGGATTTCAGTACTGGAATTCCACATTGAGTGGTTTTAATTTATAATATTACAAACTCAATGCATAAACGGACCTACAATGCAGAATGAATTGAAAATTGCTAGCTCAAGGTCGGTATACAAAAGCTTTCACGTTGATTTGGCGTTGGCGGTTAATAAAAAAAAACTATAACAAAAAAAATACTGTTATTTTAATGTTTACAGCTGAACATACTTATATACGTATGTGTGTATGTACACATATAAGCCCTTTTTTCCTTAAGAAAGGACCGAGTTTTATCGAAGACTATTTATTATGAAACTTAAACAAACGGTACCATTTGATTTGGACAACGATTTGCAAATGTATGCTTGTGCATATACTTTTATCAATAAATGTACGTAAAAATGTATGCATGCGCATATCACTTACTGTTTACATATGTATGTACATAAGTACAAATGTGAGGCCCATTAATATTTAAACCCAAACTATGGTAGAAAATCCGACCTTGGCATTCGATATTCTTATAAGGAAATGCCAAAAATTCCATATTGCTCTTTTCATTGTATTCCATTTCACAAAAATAGTTTGTTTACCTTGTATGTATCTATGTATGTACATACATACATATATATGTAGGTACGCAATTACTTATGTATTCAGGTATGCGTGTACTTACCCAGCACACATTTTTGGCGGCGAAATAAACTTCTCTTACTAATGATATTTTTAATAGCAAGCGATTATTTTTCTAGTCCTCATAGAATCATCAATTGCAAGAGATCGGTCTTTCAAAAGTTTAGTAGACGATTAATAAAGAGCATCTTCCACAGCCCTCACAATACATATGTACATATGTATGTTCAACAACACTCTCTGTTAAACAACGTATGATATACCAGATAGCTCTACCAGAGATTTCAGGTGAAGTTTCTGTCAGATTCTTAAAGCCGAGTTGACCATGCTACCCGAAACTCTTACATTCCATCTCTTTCTAACGCATGCAATGCAGTATGTATGCAAAATATAGATCTGCATATCTATCTCGCTTACTCTTTGTAGTGCTAAGAGTGAAATCGCGGTGTAAATACCCAAAAAAAACTGCGGGAATTTTAGTTTAAGGTTCAATTAGAGGTACCATACCATAACGCCATAACCATAATCGTAGTCATAACCATAACCATATTTAAGCAATCGATTAGTGGTGCCATAACCATAAACAGCTGATATTTGCAATAAACTGAAAGTAAATAAAAATTTAGTAAAGTATGTAAAACGCGGACGCAAAATATAAATTAAAACTCATCAAAACAAAATAAACTGCACACGAAGAACAAAAATATCACAATAAACAAGGCGAATCAGCAATCATTTGTTTATGGTTACGGCAAAAACCAAAATTCAGTTGGTCGCTATGGTTATGGTTATGGTTATGGCGTTATGGTATGGCACCACTAATCGATTACAGTGTAACCCATAAGGTTGGTTGAATCAGCTGTTTTTTATGGTTATGGTTATGGCACCTCTAATTGAACCTTTAGGTTGGTCGTGTCTTGTAGGGAGATGATGTTATTGTGTATATGAATGTATGATGTATATGCGTATGTATGTACATATGTACCTACATATATGCGAGTATGTATGTAGGTGGATGTTTATACATACATACATATATCAGAACTGATTCAACGACTTGAGAAGCTTAGAGCATTTTACGAATCCGTTAATAATATTTAATACCATTAACTAACGAATTTCGTATTCCTTTTTTTTTTTTTTGTTTTTTACGAGTTTTTATGTTTTTCAAACGAAATTGTTTTCGTAAATTCCGCGGTTGTTCAGTTAGTTTTAGTCGCAGCTATGTATGTTAAAACCATAGGAAAAGTTATAATAACACAACACTTATTTCTGTATGTAAGTATGTACATACTATAAGTACTAAAAGTATGTACATACTCGTATATGTTTATGCATGTGTTTAAGTTTAAAAATACACTTTGTGTATGAATAAATAATAAAATTATATTATGTAAGTCTGATTGTCGGGTGTGCTTAACTCAACGATTTTACATTTTGTGCTTAAGAACAATTCTAATATTTATTTTAAAATATTAAAAAAAAAGAAAACATAAATATGCACTCCTTTTAATTAGAAAACATTTATTTTGATTATATTACATACGAAATTTAAATTACAAAAGTACCTCGTTCTATAATTATATGAAAATTGATATATTTTTCCACGAACTTACAGTTTGATTTTCAATTTGATAATTTTGTGCAAATGTACACATCCAGACCTTTCATTTGATACGAGTATATATTTCATTTCCGTAGCTATAGTCAAGCTTAGCGCCATTTTTCAGAGAATATTGTACATTTATCATTCATATATCCATACATTATTTAAAAGAAACATCCCGATTCTGCCATTTGGTTTGTTAAATTATTGATTTCTATAGTAAATTCGTGCAGCATTTATGGTAGGTACATATATATGTATGTACATAAAACTGCCCGTGATAAAATAAGGTAGTTCCACTTAATGACATTCATTGTTTTGATTTTTCACAAAATTCCTGCTTTCTGATTCACTAATTATGTTTTCTTTTATCTTCTAAAAGGAATCATATACTCGTACATATGTAATTATAGTTACTTTAAGAAGTTTCAAAAAAATACGGAACAGAAATTAAATTAAGAAAATAATACGTTCAATAATTTCGAGCGTCTTTATCTTAAGAAAAGTTTATTAGTTACACGTCTTTAAAATCCGAATTTTAATCTATTACACATCTTGAAAACTTGAAATTCAAAATTTTTTAAAGTCCATACGCTAACCATTATACGTAATTTTTTGCAAAATTTTGTTAGAAATTTAAGCGAAAATTTATTTGGTCTTAATTCAAAAAATTGTATTCAACTGCAAAAATTTTAAATGGAACTACCTTCTTTTTGTATCACGAAACTGCCCCTATTTTATTTTATTTGCAAATATTTTAGAGATGAAAACTGTCAATGGAAAGCTAAATTATTCCACTTCAGTCAAGAATTAATATATTTAAAATAATATGTTAGATTTCGCTGACATTTGCATTTTTCTGGAAGCTAACGGAAACCATTTAAAATTTCTTAGTCGCTTTATTTAATTGCTAATATTTTGAAAAAAAAAAAACAAATCGTTTAAACTGACTTTTTGTACTATCCAAAAATAGAAATAAGAAAAAATAGTCTTTATTTGATGAACTTTTCAAGCATACGACTGTCGCGTTCCCAACTGTGAAAACGTATGTACGAACATATTTACATATGTACATATGCATGTACGAGTATGTACTTATGTTTGAACGAGATATATACACAAAAATAGTAAAAAAAATATATTTGATCAACTGAAGTGGGAGTTAATAGCAAATAAAGAATTCTTTAAAATCATAGAAGTTTGAAAAATAAACATATTTTTGGGGTTACCCACATTTTTAGGGTGTGTTTTGATGAAAAAGCTATTTTATCAAAATTGTTGTTAAGTTTTTTCATAACAAGCAGTTTAGCAATTCAACGAAATATTAACGCCCGCCGACATTTAATTATCAAAAATTTCTAATGCTTATACAACTTGTTTGGAACCAACCGGAAAAGAACGGCCTGCGTGAAAAACTAACACATCTTCCTATTTATGTTTTGCGAGACTTTTGGATTTCACATTTCTCAAGAATCGATAGTTCATTTTGCTTAAGCTTTTTACTAATGCACGCAAATTTATTTCGGTTGGCGCATAAAAACCAATTTGAGAACGTGCGTGAAACCAATGTCAGACGTCAGTAAATATTAAGTTAGCTGTAAAACAAAATAGCTTACGTAAATACTTACATACTCGTAAATAAAGGAGGCAACAACAATTTTTTTTTTCCTCAGTTCCAATGCCAAAATTATTACAAATACATACATACTTACTTGTGTTTGTCGAATTTCCCACGACTGCATATGTACTCAAAACATCCTAACTCCTGCTGGCGCTTATTTCTAAAACACTGCAGGTGACCACTTCAGCATGAAATGTGCATTTGAAAGAATCGCTCTGGCGCATAACTGAAGAGTGCACAAAATGAAAAGCAGCATACATATTTTTTTTTAATACAATTTAGTTGTACTCGTATGTATGTATGTACTTATGTATGTATGCAGATGCGTTTGAAGGGCACGATTGCATATCCTGTGACGAGGTTATAAGGCAACATGCGTGGGCTAAATATCGTTTGAGTAAATGTGTGGCAGTATTTGTGCACGTGTATGTAATTTATAAAACAAAGATACATAGATACACTTATGTACATACATATATATGGCATGGTTACTGCAATTTTGTTCCTCCGCCAACGCAAGAATGGAAAATAATTGAATATTTAAAAAATTAAACAATGTAATGAAAAATATATTTATTTCATTTGCTACTATTTTTATTTATGAGATTTCCTCAATTTCCGAAGCTATGCGTCGAAGTTTAAATTCAAATTTTTCAAACCTTTTTTAAAATGTATAAAATAATTGCAAATACAAAATCACTTTGCTTTTCGTCCACTGCTTCTCGACTTCTGCAACTTCATATGTATGTACATATGTATGTAAATACATTTTTATGTATTACCTTTGCATGCATCAGGGATGTCAGACCCGTGATCCGACCCGGGATTACTAACAAAGGAAAGGAAGCATGTCTGAATTTCTTAAAGGTTGTCATTGCCATCATGACCATCGGTTGTTAATAATTTTTATTAAACAAAACCAACTACATCAAACCGTGGTACGTGCTAAATAAAATGATTTTTGCTTAAGTTTGGTAAATTTCAAATATCATAATTAATTTTACCGAAAATTACGCTCAGAATTTGGAAATATAAAGGAAATGTGCAAAGTTTACAGAAAAAGATTATTTTAATTCGTGTATACCGAAAGTGAATAGCTGAGGACAGTTGGTGACCAGATTCGGTTAAGAATTCCTAGCACGCCGCCCTGGCAGTAAGCTGCCTTGTTAGCGGGTGAGAGTGATGGTGATATAGCGAATGGCAATGCAGAAGCCAGAATGTGTTTACCTATCCAAGAGGCACTTAGCCTGAGTGATAGAGAGGGATAGTAAATGAGGCGACAAATGACTGAAGATATCTATATATGCTGTGATTATTTAACAACAACTAAGAGTTTGGGTATCAAACAAACCACTTTAAAGATTGTGATATGTGACTCCATCAAAATATGTTATACAAGTAAAGAACCGTGCGATCATGCAAGTTCAATGAGCATTGGGATGAGCTCGCTGCTGCTGGAGGCAGACTTCCGAAAACTGGCAGATCGATTAAAGCAAGCAATTCCCAATACCACTTTAATATTTGCATACAGTATAAACATGCTGCTATTGATCTAAAAACAAATCCAATGCTGGATTATGCAATTATCGAAACCTTATGTGTTCGCAACATGGACTCATTCAAATGTGACGTCGCTTTGATTTGAATACTGGAGGAAATAAAAAGGAAGAAATGGACTCTTTGCATACAATTGTGAGTTCACAAATGTGTCATAGCTTAAGTCTTTGGGTATCTTTGAAATCGTATTTTCATCAAAAAAAGGAATAGTTTCGTTTTCCTTTTTGTTGTTTTTATTCCGTCATCTTTTGTCAAGTTTGGTTTTAAGACAAGCCGGTTTCGGCGTTGTGTCATCTTCAGTGTCGTTTTTCGTTTCGAACCGGTTTGTCTTAAAACCAAACTTGACAAGGGGTGACGGAATAATTTTGTCTCGCTTCAAAGGGAATGAGTTAAGTACTTATATATTTTACAATTGAATGCATTTCCTTTTTTATTATTAGTTACTTAATGTATTTTATCATGCTGCGAGCATAGCATATTTCCTTGTAAAAATTTATATGTGTTTTTATTGATATAAAATAATAATTTACTGCCTTAATTGATATGTACATAATTATATGAATTATTATGCATTTTACTCCTTTTCTTAATCAATAAGGTTAATAATACTGTAATAGGAGTATTACTGATGTTTTACAAATTCGTTAAAATCCCGAGATTGTATTTTCAAATCCCGAAAATTTTTGGATAAAAAAAACACCGAAAATCGCCAGCCTGTATGTTAGTTCTTGGTGTAATTATTTATTTATTTCTTTGAATATTTTCATATATTCTTTCCACGTTATGCGTTCTCGCCCGGGTATAACAGTCCCCCTTTCCAATGCTTTTTTACATTATAAACATTTTGTCGGGTTGAAGTAAACATTTGTGATAATTCTGTCAAAATTTTAGTTATCAACTAAATGTCTTTCCAGGCATTTTAAATTTTTTTTGGATTATTAATTTCTTAAAATTAAATTCACTGACGATAACTCTATAAATGACTGATGACTAATGCATGTGTAACAACTCAGTGAGCTAGCCGTATTTTAAATATATCTTTGGTGAACAAAAACCTTTACCATTACAAAGCACTGGTAATTACCAAGTTAATGGAGTACGAGTAATTTTGAAAGCCTCCCTAATTCAATATGTAACACTGGCTTTGGGTAAAGGAGCGTGAGTAATGGCAGATTTTAATATGTCAAATCGTTAATTTGACAAACTGTATGTACATACATATGTATGTATGTGCATATCTGTTTCGCAATTTAGCTCGGTTATGTCATCTTAATTTTACTTTCTGCCTATATTTACTGCGATCATCTCGCAATGTATCATATGAAATGTATCTTATTTTTCCTTCTCTTCTTTCTTCTATTTATCTTATCATTTGCTTGTCTTATTCTCCTTCAAAAAAAAGATATTAGGTTTTCATATAAAACTTAAAAGTAGTGACGAGCAGTTTCTCTTATTTTTGTGTTAATTCTGTAATTAAGAAGTTATAGATTATAAATAAAACCCTATTTGCCTAAACATCAACTGAGACAACCAACGTTTAATGAGAGACTTCCAAACTATCATTACCAAAGTAATAGAAAAAATATCGAAATGTTAACAATTTGCGCATCTCTATGAAGCAGTGTTTCTTAAGCACATATTAAACAAAGCATCTGTTTGCAATGTATTTTTGTTGTATTGTTCGTATACATACAGTTGAAATACCGCCAAAAAACTGTATGCAAACTTTGCATTCGTACATTTTCGAAGCCAGTGTATTTCATCAATAAAATTATACCAGTTTTATCACATACGCTTATAACTGGCCACCATTTATCCTAAGCAAAGTCTCTAACCAATTCATAGTTTCAAACCATGGCTCTAATGCGCTAGCAACAACACATTTATACATTTTTTGTTTGTTACAACTAAGCGCCGTTAGAGGGCGCCCACAACCGCCAGTGTTGGCTAAACTGTTGTGCAAACCCTGCCGAGAAAATCTTACTAGAGAATCTTCGCAACATTTTGCCGCTTACACTATACATATCAGTGCCTACTATTTGTTGTGGCCGGCTTTGTGACGAAGTTTGATTGTAGTTGAAATAAAAACTTTTTGTGTTGTACTGAAAATTACTCGAAAAATTTATTAGCATTAACTTGAGTACTCGCTACTTTAGCACACTAAGCTTTCTAATTTACAACTTAACTAAAATTCAATATCAACTTGCTAACTGAAATGACCACATACTGTAGCTAAGTCCCAATATACGCACTTATGGCACACTCTCACTCCGCTAACTGTTTCAAATGCTGCAAGCTTGTTTAGGTGGACTACCTTCATTGTGTTTCTCAGGCTTCCAACGGTCTGTGAATTGTGTCATACGTCCAGACTTAGGAAACAGCAGCACTCTTAATGCCCATCGAGTGGTATTCAGATTTTTAGTGAGTGGTGGAGATTGTGAGCAAAGTCATTATTGGTGTGGACTTCAAGGAATGAAGACCTATTTAAATAAAGTGGGTGAAGTACAGCAACATTGAAGTGACTTTACTTTGATTATATTAGTCCATACAGCAGTAAGCGAATGATTCTGGAAGAATGCTACGACTGTGTAATTGGCTATCGCAAAAAAAAAAGTTTACACCGAAATGCTGAAAACATGTACCAATGCAAATGCAGTTTAGCAGGTAAGTACTGCTCAAAAGCTGAGGCTAAAGGAACCGTAACAGACATCCGCCCTAAGACAGTATCACCAGCGAATAATTGGGGTTCAAACCAACTGAGGAACATCGATATTTGGAAGTTCTGATGCATTTTAACTCAGGACCAACGAAAGAGCAAATGACAGCGGAAAGTCCAATTCCCAAGGTATGTATATGTATTGAGCTAAGTCAAAAAGTTTAATGTGAATATCTGTATGTTTGCGAAGGATTTCGGAAATCATCGGCGTTTCAAGGTCAAAAATGGGAACTATAAAAAATTATTAATTTCGAAAAGACATCACATTTTCCTTCCTACCGATTTTTTCTTTGATTAAAAACTTAACAGTCTTAATTTGGGGAAATATTTAAAAATAATTGACGATGTTTATTAGCATCTGTCTATGTTGCTCCTTGAAATTCGCATCCCCAGTTACAGTGGATGAACTTTGTCTATTCGGATCCGATGCGTCGATTTAATGGTCAAAGAGCTAATAATGAATACATTACAAACGTACATATAGACTTTACTTAAATAATATGGTGTCCACATTATCTCTTAAAATTCTGGTTTGCAAATCACACCACAGTTTCAAATTGTAGCCTGTTTGAGGCAAGCTTTAAACACATAAACTGAATGTCTCGTCTTACCTGTGAAAAATATGCAGGCAGCACGCACCTCTGGTCATCCAATCGTGAGCACTGTACACGCTCTAACAGCTCGAACAGGTCATGGGTAGCGCCACGCAATTTTTCGGGACTATGAGACGTACTTCCTCCGCCACTACCGCCACCTTTTTGCGAACCCGTCATGAAGGAATGCTGACGCCTGTAATTAGAAATATGAGAGGAGAAATAAATTATGAGATATGAAAACAAAAAAGTACCGAAATTGTTTCGGAATACTTGTAAATATTCAAGTAATAACACACAATAAGACACATTGGAAAGGACCTCTCTGAGCCAATCGCGGCTTTAGACAAGGCGACTCATTGTCGTCCAACTTCTTTACTGTAAAGCTGGCGTAATGCCAGCTACCAATCTTAATCGCAGAAGGAGTGCAAAGGCAGTTACAACTATGGAGTAGTAGAGGTTTTTATACAATTAGAAACCAGGAAAAATCCGACCAATAATATCAGACATGAGATCATGCAAAGCATAATGCTCCCCAAAGAAATTCTCTTCGCAAGATTTATGCTTGAGCATTTCGTTCATATGGGTGACGATGCTCATGTGAAAAGATCTTTAGAATCGGCACCCAACGAAGGCAAGGCAACAACACAATGGTTGGACCAAGTGCAGAAAGACCTATCTTCATTTGGTTTGAGTAACCTCGCAAAACAGAGAGGGAACTGGCAAAGTTTCTGGTCCCGCCCCAACGTTGTTGTACCATTTATGGTAAAATGATAAGAAAAGCTAAGTCCTGATGTCAAACATTAACTGGTGCTTCCTTCGATATATTTTTTTATTGGGAACGCACAAAATTTATAAAAAATATATTTTGTTGATTACATTTTCTATTGAGATAATGCTTATCTCACATCTGGGTTTCTTTGTTTTGCAAAGAAATCGATTATTGGTGTTATAGGCTAGGTAGATGGCACGTTGATTGGGATTCAAAAGCTAGTTCATAATTATATTGGCATATATGTATTAACATTTTATATAATTTTTTTTTTTCATATGGATCACTCAGTTTTCATCGTAGATGTGTTGTCATTGAAAGTTCCCCTGATCCGCATTCATTTTGAGAATTTTTTGTACGACTTAATGCGGATCAGAGAAACTTTCGATGACAACACATCTGAATGAAAACAGAGTGAACCAGATGAAATAAAAATATTATTGAAGCTATTTCAGAAAATGTTAGCTTTTTATAAAGATCACCCCGTTTACACTGCCTATGAATAGTTGTTTTTCATTTATATAATTTTTTTCCATATAAATACGTCCATTTTTTTTATTTGTAATTTTACATTTACTTACATATTAGGATGTTAATTTTGGGCATTCTGTTGATCCCGGGATTTTCGAGTTTGAAAACGAAATCCCGGGATCCCAAATTTCACGAGGTTTTGATTCGTAATTTTTAGTTTGCTAAAAAATGTAACACGTCTGCATTCGTTGTATTATAGAAGTATACAAAATAATATTATTATAACAAAGAAGAACGATTTGTTGCAAACAATGTACATATGTATGTATTTATTGGTAATTTCAAGAAAAAAATGGAAATAAACGTAAAATTTTACACACATACAAAATAATTTATACTTAAATACAAATATACATATTTGGTACAGAAGAAGCACTGCTGCGCCTCAACACTTGTTAGTTAGATTGTCGACAATAAGTTAAATGCTCTCTATAGGACATAGCCTTTGTCGCATTATTACTATCAATTTCTTTTGCCAAGCCTTCTGACAAAATTGTATGCCTTTCGATTATGGAACAATTGCGAGCTGCTCTTTATAACTTGATGCAATTTATCTTTGAGACTTTCTGCCTTATCCACTTCAGGCACCTCGTCCTTAGTTCTATTAACATCGCTTTCATAGTGAGGCTTATTTTCTACTCGAGTGGGATATTCTCCAGCTCATTTATAATAGCAAGAACAAAACAAAGCCTTAAGGTAGTTAACAAGCTGTGTTATTTGTCTATTGTGAACTCTCTAAAGGCTTTGTTTTACCCTTAAAAGGGGAATTTTTAAGAATGATACAAAATTTGAAATATAAATGGCTATTAAATTCTTTGTTTTCTACAATTCCGGGATTTGAATAGACTTATCCCCGTATATTCGGGAGCTAAAAAAGGCCGGGATCCCGGAATGACTTGGTCTGAATGTATATCCAGTTTAATCACATAAAATTAACCAAGATATCATATAAACAACAATTTCACTTAGTATACGCTAGTACACAATTGGCGATGACAGAAATTTGTGTAGCACAGTAACGCTAACCAAGAGCTAGTGGAATTGAGCAGCGCATCGCAGTGTTACTCATGCCTACTTTATCTAGCTCCATAATTGACACTGTTGACATAATTTTTATAAGAAGACATTAACATAAGGAACAGCGGTTCGGATGTGCAGCTGTTGTCGTCTACACACTCACTCCATTAACTCAGTGCATTCGCTCATCCTTGTCAATTCTCTCGTAGGATACACTTTGTTATTGTACCAAATTTAACAACCGTCCCCTACTTCACAACACCACTGAACTGACATGCACGGATGTGTGTCAACTAAGTCGGTAACAATGCATTGCTTTGGCACTTAAAACTTAACACCTAACAAATAAAGTGAAATAATGAAGCTACATACATATATCTAAAGGATATACTTAGATACATACATATGTATGTATGTACGTACATACATACATACATATATATACATATGTATATATTTACACATCTTGCAAACACTACAAGGGAGAAAATATAATTTCTCAATTTAAGTTTTCGTATGATATGATTTGTCATTTTAATTTAATTTCTCTAATTTTTTCTCAAAAATTATTTTTTAAATTGAAAACGAGTTGGGAAAAAAGTTTTGGCACTTTATTGCGTTCGGAAAATGTCAACATAAAATCTGGACGTTTCTGTACAAACGGAGTAACTAGATTGAGAATTTCCATATAAGTATGTATGTACATACATATAGTAAACAATATAATTTCGGTCTTTTAAAAATATACCATTTTAAATTTAATTGCAAATACATATGTACATACATACATATGTACATACGTACATATATATTTTATGGATATACAAAATTTTACAATTCAAATCAAAATAACAAAAAATTATTTGTTTTTTGTTGCTGCTACGAGCTTAATGTGAAACTTATTAAAAAAAAAGCCTTTCACAAAAAAATGTCCAAAAAAGATTATTTGTTATAAAAATTAAAATTAAAAATTATAATAAAAAATCTGTACACCACAATCGCCGAAGTCGAACCATGACATCACAGTTTATTCGCATGCAAAAATGTACTCAAGGAGATATTTAAGTACACCACACTGGTGGCAGCTGCAATAGCTGAGCAACAACAAAAAGCCAACGAGTATTTTAAAAGCTTATTTTTATTATTGTATTATTATTCTTATTGTACAGAACAAAATTACTTAATTTAAAAAAATATAATTCTTTAATAAATTTATTAAGATTTTTGAGCTGAAGATTTTTATTTGGAAAAAAAAAGACAGAACTTTTTAATGGTAGAAGTTATAGTGCTTTTTCGGAAATCACCAAATTTCCTAATCAGACTTCTGTTATTTAATTAATTATATTTATTTTTCATCACCACTTTCACATCTTCCATAAAATTGTGAATTATTATTCTCTAATAAAATAACAACAACAATTACATTCAAGACCAGCTAAGAAATTTATTTTATTTTTTTTTTGTGTGTGCTTTTTTTTTCTTTTTTATTTATGCTTTTCAGTAGTTGATAAATGTAAAATCAAATAAATTTATTTTTTTTTCAATATCTACTTCTGCTTCCTTTTTAAATATGCCTTTTCATAAGTTATAAATTTTCTAATAATAAAATTAAGTCAAGTTCGCTGCATATTTTATAAATAAGTGCCCTGCTATATTATATACTCCTGAAAATAATTGGAATTTGTTTAATTGCATTGAATTTTAAATTTAATCCGTATTTCTGGAAAAATCCGAAGTAATTGAAAAGGTTGTAAAAATTATTCGGTTAAATCGAAATAAATAAACGAATTCCGCCATGCTTATACAACCGAAATTGAACGTCCTGCGCCAAAGGCTAATTCAACTTCCAATTTGCATTTTGCGTGAAATTTCGATTTGACGTTTATCCCACCATTGAGGGTGATGCGCATTGCCTTCAATATTACGAATACTGATTTTTTTTGTTTGGATTAGCAAAAAAAAAAACTAAAAAACAACTTTACATAAATAAAAACTTTTTGTAAATTTGTGCATTATTTAAAGCTTGGAATTATGGTTTTTATGATTATTATTGCTTCTATAATATAAAACAGGAAACAAATCAATTGCCAAACTGTTTAATAAGTCCCTGTGATGTAGCGTTGCATATAAATCAAGATTGTATGTTTAAATAAATATTCATATGTAAAATAAGGTAAATCAAATCGTTAAACCAAATAATTAAAGAAATTGAAATTTCCAACTTGCATGTTTTTCAAACGAATTTGACAGCTATACAACGCTGTATGAGAGCAAGAAAAGTGATTGTAGCTAAAACCAATCAATTTTTTATAAAATGCACAAGCTCGCTTCACAATTATTTGCGTTCGACTCAAAGGGGGCCAGAATAAATCGCAACTAATCTGTGACAATATTACTAAATTTTGACTGCATTGCAATTTCTCTTAAAACACAACTTACCCGCTCTTTGGTGTTTCGAAATGTTAAGTAGAGACGATCGTTTGTTCTACTTATGTAACTATCGAGATTTTTGACAGATTTAAAAATCTACATATCAACGAGTATTGAGAATCTTAAAAGAATTTGGCAATCGATAGTGTCAAAGATAGTTAGACATTTCGATATCGAAACGAATGCAATTCGAAATTTGTATTTGAGTTCACGACTCTCGATAATACGTGAATAAAGGAAAACAACCACAATGGGATGTTTGACTTTGCTGTTAATTAAAATGGTTTTAAAAATGCTGCGTTTACAAAGCTGGGGTCGGTGCCACCTGTTTAAAAAAGTTAATTATATTTGTACTAATTTTATTTGATAATAGTCATACATGGATGCGTTAAGAAGGGCTTAGTTTGAAAATATGATTTTTTCCTAGAATACAGCCAAATTATGCAAAATGCATGAAAAATTATAGAAATGAGAAAAAGAAGAAGAAAGCACTCAGACTGTATGCCGTCCACTGTATTGTTTTCATGTGACTTTTTATCTGGTTTAAATCTGCAATTCACCTTTTCGCAGAAATCTTTTTCTATCCATCATTGATCTTACTTCCTGCTGATTTCCTGCTGGGTTTACATACATATGTATGTAATTCCAGTTATTTTCGCTCACACGTTCTGTGGCAATCTGATTAGTTTCGGCGAGAATAAATTGTATTTTATAGAAAAACTGCGAATAAATACACAATGTAGTATGTAGACTCTTCAACTTCCACTTCCCTTTAGCTGCAAATTCTTACTCGTAATTTATGTATGTATGTACATACGAGTATGTAAGAATGACAACGTACTTAAGTTATGTGATTGTAGGTGTTGAGTTGGTAGGTGTTTTAAATTCTAAACATTGCGCGTGTTCAAAATTCAACCGCTACAAAACAATTATTTAACGTCAAATTCTTATCAGATCTACAGATTTAATCCTATCAACGGCAGCATACTTATTTACATATTTAACTTACATGGTGTTGATAGGCAAATGTGCATCCATCAACAAAACATTAGAATGCCATTTGAGTGTCTCGCCCAAGAACAAACTCCTTAAGTAATTAGACCAAATGGAACAAAATTTGCACACGACTAACTAGAAAAATGTTTTGCATTGAGGAGCAAAGCAGGGCCCGGAAGCAGCATTCATCAATTCTGTATGTTGGTGCATGCGTGGCTGCAGTCCCAGCAATCTCTTTTATTTTGCTTGTCTATAACTGGGAAATTTTCGTTCATATGTAAGTAAGTATGTATGTACATTATTTTAAAAAGAATTCAGTGCACAATGCAGTTCGTATACTATTTCCGCTGCAATGCGCACGTGTCTTCTACAAAGAACAACGAGTGACAAATCTCTCAAGGGAGTAGTGACATGTGACAGAGAAAGAACGCATAATTCGATAAAAAAAAAGAGCTATGCATATGCATTCCCTATGCATCATGGGAGTACAGTTATAGAAACAGTAAAAAGCACCTGGAAAATGATTGATACAAATACACATTATTATGACGAGGCGTTTCATATGGATTCATTCAAGTCTTACTTGACGATAAAACTTTGCAGAGAACGTGTACAGAAATGAAAATAATAAAATGCAAACTCCTTTAACTAAAAGACATTAATTTCTGGTGAAAACTGTGTAAGAGTAATTCCTTTGTTCAATTCTAGTGCAAAAGTGAACTACCTATAATCGAAACAATCAATAATTAAAAGCTTTTAGAACTACATCTTTTAGCACACATGTATGTATGTATGTATGTACATAAGTATCTAACGTAAAAAACATACATATGTAGATACATGGGTCCAATTAGCATTCACCCAGCAAACACTATCTCCAACGTTAGAGGCAAAGCTCAATTTAACATTAGAATTCTAATACCGCTTTCAATTTTTTTTCTCGAATCAAAAACGAGCTTATAAATTGATTATAAAATGATAAGAGAAACACTCGTTTGAAACACTGATACAAAGGCAAATGAGGCAATATGAAATAAAACTTTTTGAATTTTTTTATTATTGCAGTGATAGGCTAATCGATATATTTAGTTGATGTGCAAGAAAAAACACTTTCTCCATTTTTTTCATTTTTTCCTGCACATCAACTAAATAGATCGATTAGCCTATCACTGCAATAATTTAAATATTCATAGAACTCAATCAAAAACTTAGAAATATACATTTTTAATTTTAATTAACGAATACCTAAAGTAGCTCCAAAACAATCCAAATTCAATATTAGGATGCAATTATAAAACAAACTTTGAATACGATTTTCCGCGATATCGAGAACTAAAATTTGTAGAGAATGCTACAGTTCTCTAACGTTCTAACTTAGGGAAATATGTATATAAGAGTTCGTCTCGTTCTCTAATCATTCTTTAACTTAAATATTTACTGGATAAAAATGTTACTGTTGTTTCCATTTCATTTCCTTTATTTATAGTCTCTGACTTTAATAATATAACTGACTAGACTACATATTTTAAAAAGTTAGAATATTGGATTTAAATATCGATCTCGGCAATAAAAACTCAATATTTAGTTCTTGATATTTTATTTAACTCGGTGAGGGAGAATTTTCGAAGTTACCTTCAATCTTGTTGAAACGTACAACTCATATTCGCTTTAATGAATAATGCGATACCTTCCTAAAATTGCTCTGTACCTCAGCAGAAAAAATGGTTGGTTACCTATCGGCGAGGCAGTTAGTAGAAGGAAGAGTGCCGCGTAGCTGCTGCAGAGAAATATTTTACGCGCAACAGTTGGGCCATACATACAGAAGAATAGGGAATAGAGAAAGAAACGAGAGGCAAAAGGACGTTGGTGTGAAGAGCCTGGAATGCTGGAAAGAAGGATTACGTACCGAAAATTCTATCAGAAAATAATGCAGTAAACCAATGGCTAAAAGTCCGGATTTTCAAATATGAAGACAGACGAGAGAACACTATTCAACTCTTTTTGAGTAGCATGCCGAGCAGAGTTTCTCGGACGCATGTACAATCTGGTATGGAGAGTAAGTGTATATGCAAAAAGTTATAACCTCAATATACTGTGGAAATCCAAAAGAAGTGTGATTCTGTTGTGTGCACCAATTACGGCAAGTTTAGGCTTCTAAATATCGCATGCAAGGTCGTATCGACGATAAAATCCAACATTGATCAGATATTGACTTGCTGTCATCATGGAAAAGACTCTAGATAAGAAAGTTAACGCACATCACCTTTACGTTGGCATATCGAAATTTTAAAACTTAACGGGTGTTTTTTTTAGGGGTATAGAACTTCGAATTGAAATAAAACACAAGAAAATCGTTTTAAGGTCCATCAATATGGCTTTATTGGAAGGATAATTTTATGCCATTAATGTTTAAATATGATTTCGGGCATGTGGCCGCCGCGGCTGGCTCAAATAAAGCCAATTCTACAGGTCCAATTTTCAACCACTTTTTCGAGCATATGGGGCCGTATGTCGGCAATAACGCCACGAATGTTGGCTTCCAATTCCCCTAACGTTTCTGGTTTGTTGGTGTAGACGAGCGACTTCACATATCCCCAAAGAAAATAATCCAATGGTGTCAAATCACACGATCTTGGTGGCCAATTGACAGGTCCATTCCGCGAAATTATGCGCTCAGCGAATGTTTCCTTCAATAAATCGATTGTGACGTGCGCTGTGTGGCATGTAGCGCCGTCTTGTTGGAACCACAACTCATCCACATTCATGCCATCCAATTCGGGAACAAAATAGTCGGTTATCATGGCTCTATACCGGTCTCCATTAACGGTAACTGCCTCTCCAGCATTATTGCGGAAGAAGTATGGCCCAATGACTCCACCAGCCCATAGAGCACACCAAACAGTCAGTTTTTGTGGATGTATAGGCGCTTCAAGGGTCTCATGTGGATTCTCTTCACTCCAAATGCGGCAATTTTGCTTGTTGACGTAGCCATTCAACCAAAAATGAGCCTTATCACTGAACAAAATTTTGCGATGAAAATCAGCATCGAGATCAATCTCATTTTCGGCCCATACACCAAAATCACGACGCATTGCATGGTCTCGCGGCTTTAATTCTTGCACAAGCTGGATCTTGTTAGGTCGCAAGCCAAGATCTTTGCGCAAAATCTTCCATAAAGTTGATGGACAAAGCTCGAATTGCTGTGAACGGTGGCGAATCGATTCATTCGGGTCCTCTTCAACACTTTGCTCTACAGCGGCAATTGTTTCTTCGGTGCGCACTGTTCGACGTCTCTGCGGATGCGTATTATCACATAGAGTAAACGTAGTGCGAAAACGATCCATGGTTAACCGAATTAATTGCTCTGATGGACGATTATGTCGACCATAAAATGGACGGAGCTCACGGTAAACTTCGCGAACTGAACCATTATTTTCGAAATAAATTTGCACGATTTGCAAGCGTTGTTCTTTTGTCAAACTGTTCATGATGAAATGGCAAACCAAACTGAACATAAATGACATTAGAGTTGCCAGATTTGACCACAAAATGCCAGTTTTATCTCTATTCGAAAAACAAACCTGTAAAAAAAACACCCTTTACTTTCAAAAGTATCATTCCTAGATTTAGTTCGTAGTAGTTTTTGTGATTGCGAGAAAGATATTGTTATAATTTTTGTTGACGTTGTTAATCTTCGTTAGTCAAATTTGTTTGCGCACCGCAAATAGTAAACATTACGAAATTATAACCTTCTTCCCATTTTAAGGCTCATCTTAACATTCAATAGCCGGATCTTCGTTATTTTCGCGTTTTTGGTGTAAGTTGAATCAAATGAAGGGTTTAAACAAAAACCGGTTTCATTTGAAATTTACTTAAACAAATGTTTAATGTTTTTCGAAGCACATTTTTTCAGGCTACACCCCAAATATTTGTGTATTAAAGTGCTTGCGAAGAGCCTTATAATTCTCTAGCTTTCTTTTATGTTCATCTTTCGTACTGAACCTTGGCAGATTCTTGCTCGTTACGCTTAACACATTTAATACGAGTAAAAGTTCTTACAATTTAGGATAATAAGAAACTCTCTCTTAACAAGAAAAGCGAGACAGCACAAACTTTCCCTTTTGCCATGATTTACACCTCAACACCGGTTTTCCACAAATCTTTGTCCTTCGTTTTTGTGCACAGATTTGCTTCGCACCATTGTGGTGGTTGATTGGCGTTT
This sequence comes from Philophylla caesio, assembly GCA_963971545.1. Taxonomy (NCBI): domain Eukaryota; kingdom Metazoa; phylum Arthropoda; class Insecta; order Diptera; family Tephritidae; genus Philophylla; species Philophylla caesio. The sequence goes on along the minus strand of OZ020609.1, from coordinate 57,229,058 downwards.
AATAATGCGCGCATCAACGGATATTAACGACGTAGGATTTCTACCCTATTTCCGGAGCGGATTTCTTCGAAGCCCTAATAAGCATTTCAATAGTGTGTTTGTATGCATGTCAATATATATATATATATATATGTATATATATGTGTGTGTGTGTGTTAAAGAAACCACTATTATACATTGTTCTTGATATTTTCTCACAGTTTTCCTAAAGACATACATATTTGTTCAGCTTTCCCAATGATTTTGAATTCAATTGAGAGCTTAACTCTTGAAGGGTTAACCGCTAGGTTCATGACTGCCGCATTTGGAGGCTTATTGGTTTGCCACTTAGAGCGGCCGGTACAGCGTCTTGGGGAGCCGTTAATCCATTAATGAAATTTCAATTAATTCGTCATTTGCACTTTCCACTGTTCGCTATTGTCACCTGATTTTTTTTCTCCTCAATTTTTCTAACAACAAATCAAGGCACATCAAATAGGTAGCCGCAGTAAACTTTTTTTTTTGAACTTTTTTCATATTTTATTTTAATTTGAATTGTCAAATTTTGAATTTCGTTGTGATAAGAATGCTTTCAGTACAATTCAAGGTAGTTGATAAAATATTTTTGAAATTTTAGATTTTAAAAGCAAAAACAAAATATACAGAGCTAAATTTTTTTTTTTTCAAATTTTCTACTGCTGCTACCTATTGAATGTGCCTTGCAACAAATCTTTTATTGTTTTGCTTTTTGCAAATTTCAATTTTCCATCAAAATGCATTTTCCAACGAGACCATCCATTAAGTAAGCAAATGCTATTCAAAAAACTCTTTGGCATTGGTAAAAGCTCTGTATGAAAACGAATTATTTTACAAAATAGTTTTCAGCTAAAATTGTATGGAAAATTCATTCAAAGACTTATCCTGTGGTGACTGACAGCAGGACTACATGGATTCGTTGTACATATATATATATACATATATAAAATCATTTCCATTTATGTTGCCTTCATTTTAATGGCACTATTAATTACAATACCAATTTGTTTACGTCCAACTGTTTTGAAATTTCCCACTTGCTGACGTCGCTTTGTGCGATTGTAGTAACGCAAATGTTTCCATGTCCTGTCTCACAGATTACATACATACATACAAATGTTGTATGTACAGATACATATATGTACTCGTATGTATTTATGTAAAAGCATGTACACACAGCAGTGCTGTCGTTTCAAAAAATCTGACCGGATTGACATTTCAAAAAAGATGGAGTGTTTCGGTGTGATAAAAGAAAAGGTGTGGTGTAAATGCGAAGTGTCACAGAAAATATAAACAAAAATGTAAAAAAAATGCAAACTTTTATATACAAATTTAGTTTGTGAGAAAAATCATTCAGTTGACTTTACCTACAGCAGCTTTCGCAGAAAAAATATCGTGCCAATTATATATTTCTTTGCAATAGAAAAGGCGCCTCCTCCGACTTCACTATTCATTTATTTTGTATATGGAAAATATATTCAAAACATTTATTTCGAGATGTTTTGTTGCCCACACTACTTATGTACATACAAACATACTTATTCCTTGAAGTACAAATTAGGTAAAGGAAAAGTAGTGCTCACTTCATACCGCCTGAATATACACTCTGTTCACAAATTATAGCACGCATTTATCCACCAATTATTTAAAATTATTTTTCAATTAAAACATCTTTAATTCTCTAACAAACACCATTTAAATAAATTTTTTTTAATTTTATAAAAAATGTAGAAAAACATCTGACAAAATTTCATCAAATTTCGAACATTTTTATAAAAATGTTTAGAATTTTTAGGAGTAAGCAGTTATGTAGCTCACTTAATATTAGTATAACAAAGTGCAAGTTTTAAGTGGCTACGAATTACCACTGATTTTGACAATTTTTTCACTAACGCTCTTTCGCAATTCCTTTTATATAAAAAATGATCGCGGTTTTATGTTGTATGGGGGAAACTGCTAAAAAAAAAATTGTCATAAATTGGTGAAAAGTTGTAGACACTTTAAACTTGCATTTTCTTACACTAAAATTGAATGAGCCAAAAAACTGCATACTAAAAAAAATTCTAAAAACCCTTTTTAATAAATTCGAATTTTTATGGAATTTTGTTAAATCATTATACATTCTGTAATTGGTTCAAATAATCGGTGTTCATGATTTTTCCTAGACAATGAACTATATTTTAGTTGAGAAGGAATTTTAATTATTTAGAAGAAAAATAAAGTGCACATCTTTCAATATTTCGTTGTGCTATAATTTATGAACATAGTAGAGAAATCTTTTGTAGGGCTTTTCTGAATCAGTCATGGTGACTATATCTGGGAGAAAAACTCCCACTGAGAGGATGGAGACCGCACTCATGCACAGTTATGACATTTCACAGTTATTCTCTCAAGCGATTGTCATAACTAGGTAGTATATTTTCCTTATCACAAAAGTGCATTGCACTTCCAAGTCGTTACAGTTTTGTGTCAACATGTTCCGTTGTCCTGAAAGACAGTGCGTAGCAAAAAGGACGTAGATATACATATATATAAGTATACGTGCGAACAAACACATATACTTATATTTATGCTCTTGTCGGTGCGTTATGGCATTGTGGCACCACTTACTTACATAAGAGTATGTTTGTAATACTACATACGTTTCTGTTTTAGATAGTCTCCTGCTTTGTTATTTCGGTGTCTGCTTGTCACTTTAAATAATGCCCTTGTGATTCTTATCGTTTTGATACTTTTTTTTTCTACATCCTTTTCCGGTTGCTACACGCTGCGCTAGTGACTTTTTGAATAAATGCTTTATTACAGGAATATATTACATATGTACATATGTATAAATATATGTATGGGTATGTTATTTTAATGTCTTCAGTGTAATATGAAAGAAGATATTTATGTACATATTTAGAACGTTTTATTAGCTCTGAGAAGTTCAATTAGGATTTTTTTTGAGAAAACTGTATTTTTACGAATGTCTTTAGCTTTCCCCATTTTATCACTACTCAATGTATGAAAATAGTAAATATTCATTCCACAACTCTTTTTTTGTGGTCTCAAAATTGGAATCAGTTTTCCGAGGGGTGTATTCGGTATGAAAACCAACATTTTGCTTATTTACCTACTGCATTAATCTGCATTTTTTCGCAGGAGCGCCCTCTCATATTTTAATGATCTGACAAATAGTTTTATGGGATGTTCTTAAAAATTGGAATTCTTTTGGTCATTGAAAACTATTTTTAATGAAAGTCAAAGAAAATAATTAGTGATTTCATGATGACAATTCGAATGCCACAAGAAATACAAGTTTGTTATCTTGACCTGCACTTCTATTACAAAGGTAAGCACAATATTACTTCCAAGTCTCTTGTTATTTATGGAGTATGAATTGGCATAAGTCCTTTAAGGGTGGGTGGGCTTAAAAGGCCTTATGCGGCGTTCAGACAGCGCTTAATTAAGTAACTTACACACGAAGACACTTTGCTAATTGCCTCAATTAAGGCTCTGCCTATATGCCGCTTTAGTGATCCCTACGTAATTAAGGTATGTTTCGGATGTCGGTCAGCAGTTTGCTGATGACGTTCTCATATAAATGTGACTATTTCTTGAGAACTTCTGTAGCCGCCGACGCTTCTGTAACAATTTCCGGAGCTTAACCTGTCGGATAACTTTTAAATCTCTTCGCACTTACGCATTTCGGCCTAGTTTTTCTTCTCGCGGAAAATGCATGTCCCTTAGGTCGATTTGGTCACGAGGAGAAAGCCTTATCTTTTTATGCTGCGACCAGGTGCAACACAATACCACGTTTCGGGTCCTAGCGAAGTGTCGTAATTCGTTGACGGTCGATTCGGCATAGAGACTTGCTCACCTACATAGGAATTAAATCGTTAAGCTCGACTTTTATACTTGTATCATGGCGGATGCAGTGCTTGAACGTCCGCTAGTGAATTCGAATATGAGATCTTTAATGACATGTGGCAAGACGTGCGTCTGCTCCCCGCCACAAATCTGACACCTAATTTGCATGATATGAATATGAACAGACCTCACTAGGTTACCCTTCTCTAGTTCCCTCATCCAAACGGATGTTCGAGAGCTACCCTGGTAATTACGAGCTGCTTGATCTTTTTTTAAGCGATTGGCAATCAGACACTTTCCACACGTATCTACATGAACTCCTGCACACGGAAACATCCTCTACCGCAAATAAACTATTTCGCCATCCTGCAAAACTTCTGCTCAAAATCATCTAAAATGGTATCGTTTTTGAATTCTATGTATATTTTTCGTTAAATATCCAACAATCAAGTTATTCTCACCTTAGCTTCGGCAATAACCACTTAAATGCATAACTAACGATTCGTCGTTTGATTTGTTTCGTACATGCCATACTGGATTTTCCCTTCAATTCATTACAATATTAATGGTCTCATAGTTTTATTACCTTTACGTTACTGGAAAATTGTAACACTTGTAATCGCTATTCCGCGATTCGTAATGCAGTTGCATAGTGCACAGTTGCAAATTGGTTTTTATAAAAAAATAACTAAATAAGATTTAGGTTAAAAAATTAAAACTTCTAATTAGCGGCTAGATTTACATATGTGTGCTCAATGTAAAAATTGCCTGAAATTGACTTTATCGGTGATGTAAGTTTTGCTACTAGTGCAGAATATATCCGCAAGAGTATATCCGAAAGGTAAAATTGATATTTCTGCCCTGCTTGCAGTATCGCATTTGTATGTCGATTGTTCTTTACATTAGCGCATTTATTTAGCAACCCCTGTGGACGAGTGTGTAAGAAATTGTGTGAAAAAGTTTCTCTTAAATATATTTGCTGTTCGGAGTCGGCTGAAAATCGTAGGTCCCTCCATTTGTGGTAGAATACAAAGACTAACACCATAAATGGCATCAGAAGCCCGGCCAAACACTGAGTGTATACTTAGATATATAGTGTAAGCGCCAAATTATTCGTATTATTATTTATTTTCGTATGTTTGTGTTTGTCGTGCTAACAAGCAAGTTCGGTACTTGCATCACTTTGCATATTAATGACGTTGTCAGCTACAACCGACGTTGTTGTCTTTTTCATATCGTGGATATTGTTTTTGTGTTTATAAGTGTTATTTTCGGATGTGTTGCAAATGTATATATGTCCGTGAATTGCTAGATATTCCGGTGGTCCACAAAGCTTCCATAACCTGTCTCAAACGTAGTTGAATGACATGCGGCAAGCCATAATTGGAGCAACGATGGACTGTAAAGATGATGGCTTGCTGTACTAAAATTTAAAAAAATATATACACATGTATACATATATGGCCACGAAAGCCAATAATCGCAGACTATCGTGTTTTTAATAACCAAAAACGTTATGTTTATTTCTTATTGAGAAGTATTTTCGTACTCGGCAAAATGCGACACTCAGCCCAGCTTGTCCGTTTGTGGTATAGGAGCACTCCATTGTCAATTACGGGTCTACTCTGAGCTCGTAACAAAGCTAACTGGTGATAAGAAATCCTAGAATCAATTTTGTATTCTGCACACAATAATTACCAACGAACGCTTTTCAGAATATATGTATGTACATACATATGTATACCTAGATTGCAAATGTGCCACAAGATTAATTCTAATGTTTCGTTTTCATAAAGTAAAAAAATTGCCTTTACTAACGTCGATATGACAGTTTTCATTCAACTTACAGCATGACGTAATTTTCCCAGCATACATGTTTAAATGTAACTAATGTTTTGATTGAGGATGGTTCTTTGTGCAAAAGTTGGGAAATTTTCGGATTGACATTCAGCTGAAAGTGGCAAGAGCGATTCTTTTGCATGCGATTTAGCAGCTCACAACTTCCGGGTGATTTCATCCAAGTGCCCTATTCGTAGCTCCCAATCATCCGTTTAGAAGTGAGCTAAAGTAAGAAGGCGAACCCGGTGAGGCCACTCCGACATATTCGGTTTATGGGCTTATCAGGCTCAGGAAAAGCAAGTAAAAGCCTCTGATTGAACAAACACCGCCCCACCCCTTTTTAGATGACGACCACGATACTTTCAGTTGAGGACAAGCACCTTGAACCCTCTGCCAGGCTGAAGGAAAACCTGACATCACTGCCATCAAGAAATGCGATATATGGGGCAAGGGCAGAAAGCAATCGTCCCTTGTGACGTATGTATGTATACTACAGCTACCATGTAAAGTAGCAGTGTCAGGCTTGACGTGGGAGAGAGACTTCGCCGTCAAGTCAGTCACTCACTGACGGAAAAGATGGACGATGTGACCAATGATCGGTTCACGAACTCCTCGATATAAAAATCGTGTTTGGCGATATTAATGCCAAGGTGAGCAAGGAGGGAATCTTTGGTGAAACATGGTAGTTTGTAGCACCAGAACTAGCGATGGAACATCAATCAAGCTACGTTGTTGTCCCCAGATTGTAAAATAAGTAATTATCTTTATATGACCAAACGAACTTTTCAAGGGCTAGTATTGCTATGTAGATTAACAAACATTTTTAGAAGTTATTAAATTATATACATATGTAAATGAAAAAATAAAAATTAAAAATAAAAATGCCCGTGCCAAAACTCGAACTCACGACCGCATGCGGGATAGGTCAATACTTGAAATCTTTTGTTCAGGGTTTCAACATGTTAGATAATAAGCATACACAAATACATGCGAAATATGTATATACATACATATGTACATATGAACATACATAAATAGATATAATGTATTATGGAACGAACCATAACTTCTAAAGGGACACCCATAAGGCAGCATACCCAATTCGTCTAACAGCGGACATTAACCATTTGCCTGCTTCCGCTCGTCTGCCGAATTCAGCGCGTATTTTTGTTGTTTTTCTTTTGCCACAATACCTGAATGCCAATTACGATCACAAACCATTCTTCTTGGGCTTTTTTTTGGCTGTTGAATACACAATTTCATAGTTCAAGCGCACGAGTAATATGACTCCAACGCAAACATTCGGCTGTTAAAACCACAATTGGTAATTTCAAACAAAAATCATAGGCAAATTGGCAAAATACTAACGGCGGGAATAAGCATTTCGTTGTTGATTTTAATTTAAATGTAAAATATGAAATGGGAAATAAAACGCTAATTGACAACATCAACCAATTCGAATACAATTTGCAATCTGTGGTAGTTTTTGCAGACCAGAGATCAATCGACGAGTTTGAAAAAAAGCGAATAAAATAAATAAAAAAAAAGTAACAAAACACAAATATAAGTATATATCAGATAATTTGCGGCTTAAATTGCTTAACTTGTACATAAGCGTAATATTATATTTTGCGTAACTACAAAGTAATTGCGCTACTCTGTGTGGAGGAGTGTGTGTATGAGGAGACAAGCGCGCTAGCGAGTGGGCGAAAATAGTCGATTACAGTGCACAAAACTAACCAAACAAGGTCGCTGCCACCACCAACACCAACGGCGGGCGACATCAGTTATGGCCCTGCAGAAAATAATTTTCAATTGCAAAACGCTTGTCTGAACAGGAATGGCGAAAAATAAGCGAATTCTTATGAGTTTGTTAATAACATGAAACTGGGAGAATTTTTACCGATCGTTTAAGAAGTATTACTGCCGAAGTGCATATGCCCCTATTTTAAAGAAACTAAGGTTGTTACAAGTAAGTTGTCTTATAAACACTACAGATTGTCATATAATGCAGAGGTAGTTGCGCTGATTATTTTGCCGTTATCATCATATTTATGCATTTTCCCAAAAATTCCGTTAACTCTCTCAGAAAAACCATAAACACACATTTTTTTAAACCGTTTAGAAAATGTATAATGACTTAACAAAACTTCGGCAAAATTTTGAACATTTAAAAAAATAATTTGAACTATTTTGAGCTTGTAGTTTTTTGGCCAAGTCAATTTAAGTGCGAGAAAGTGCAAGTTTCAAGTGTCTATATCTTTTCACCAATTTTAACTATTTTTTTTCTATCAAATTCCTCCATACAACGCAAAACCTCAATTATTTTTTATATGGAAGGAACTGCACTTTCTTATACTAAAATTTTATTAGCTTTATTTGTATTTCAATACTACAAAAAAATTCTAGAATTGTTATTTAAAAAGTTCAACATTTTGATGAAATTTAATTTACGTTATGTTGGAAAATTAACGATGTTTTAATTAGATTTGACGTTTGCTGTAAGTTTGAACTTTTTTATGGACGATGCTGATTTTTGTAAAAAGTTTGAAATTTGGATTACGGGGGATTTTCCTAAACTATGAACTATATTTTTATAAAAAAATAATTTAAAATAATACTAAATAGCCCAAAACGGGTGAAGTGTATAAGTTTGTTAAATTACTATAGGGGTTGTCTAATGACAATTTTATATTCATTTTGATATAATTTGCGGCTTGTATGCTGCACAAATTATTGGTATCATCTCAAGATATAAGTACAAAAATCTAATGTCAATTTATCCTCTTTAACTAATATGCGTTGAAAAATTAAATTGCGAATGTACACGTTGAATGTTATAATTCGATAGTTTCTTTAAAAACATAGTACGATAGTACGACTATCGTTAGTTTTCCAGCACTAATATGTACTTATAAAATTGACATTGAGTTATTACAAAATCAACTACAAATGCGTTTAAACAAAATTTTATTTCCTGCCGGGATTAATTACATACATCGCCTCTGGCAAATCGACAGCACACCTGAGTGTGCAAAAAAGTAAATACAGTGGACGTCCAGTATAACGAATCACCAAAATCATATCACTCATAGTTTCGTATTATGAACAGCACTAATTCTTAGTGCAAGATATATTTGTAGTTAAGTATTTATTTTGCCAAATATAGTTTAGTTGTTCATTTGAATAAAAATCTTCGAGTGTAAATCAAGCAAGTATTGAGTTCGAATGTAACATAAAATCTCCTTTGTTGAGAACTTGAGAAAATAATTTTTTTCATCATCATCAACACAGTGCAACAAAATTAAAGTTTTCCAATATTTGTGGTGAATATACTTCTACCTCAGCTGATTGTAGCTAGTTGTAGAATGCTGTTGTTATTTACCAACTTAATAAAAGTTGTTCCCTATACATTTTTGCATTCCAATAAATTAATATCGAATAAAATTTATTTTCAAAACTGAAATGCCTGAATGACTGAAACCAAAAATTCCGAATTTTTGGAAAATCTGAAATGGTGTGGTTGGTTAATATTCGGTATAGCGCCGCATAAAAAGGGGGTGGTGGGTGGTGAAGGAGGGGGCGTGGCACCCTCCCCAGCACACCGTTAGAAAGGGGAAAGAATAAACTTTTCCATGAGCCCCCTCTGGTTCCTCTAGACCCTCGGTGAGGCCCTAGGGAAGCCTTTGAAAATGGGCAAAAATCCAACTTTTTCCATACAAAAGGGAGACAAAGTTACCCAGTAAACATTTTTTATTAAACTCCAGACAAAATGTGAGTTCATTACACATGTTAAAATGCGCGATTTTGAATAACAAATTTTTAATATATTACGAAATATATATTTATTAGTAAAAAGCGCCGCAGGCGAAAATTTCGCGCGAATTTTAATTACAAATTTTCAATATATAGCGAAATATGTATATATTTATTAGTGAAAAGCGCCGCAGGCGAAAATTTGTAATAAAAAATCGCGCGATTTTTTATTACAAATTTTCAATATATAGCGAAATATATATTTAAAAATCGCGCGATTTACATCACGAAATATTTATTTTTGAAAAATCCCACAGACCTTAATTGTGGTGTATATACTTTTGAAACGTATCTCACAACTACTTTCCGCGTACTTTTAGCTTACTGGGTTATATTAACTTCCATTTTGTTTCTCCTTCGCTCGTTGTTTTCAGTAGTTTGACAGATGCATTTGGCAAGAATTTTAGTCTTTTGTGCGGGGCTTAAAAATGCAACTATTTATTTAAGAAATGCAAAGTATTTAAATAGTTTTAGTTTCTAAAAACAGTAAAAGCTGATAGCACAATGTGTTAGTAATATGTCTGTGCCAAAATGAATGCATTAGTGGCTCGATATTAACTGCAGTGAATGAAATTCCAACACCATATATGTGAAAAATGCAAAAAAAGGGCATTTTTAAAGTTAAATTCTGTTAAAATTTGTGGACGGATTTTTGCAAAAAGATAGTTAAACAAAAGTTTATTTTGTTGTTCATCTGTGTGCGTTGGAATTTTTCAATTTGGTTTACGCGTTTAGCCACAGTAAACCAAACTTATGCGGCGCTATATCGAATCCCACCCGTGTGGTTTATATGGCCGCAAGTTTGATTGCTTTTCCCATAAAAAATTACATTAAAATGAAGCTCGTAATTTCACATTCAAACTGTGAGGCCAGAAAAAACATTTATTATTATTTTGTTACCGCAAAAAAATGTTGGGGAAAAAGTTACTGTTGTAGGACTACCACTTGGTATCCGAAGGAAATTTCTTGTCTGCTCAACCTTAACGTTAACGATTTGGAAATTAGCTTAACAACAGCTACGAAAAAATGCTTCAAAAACAAGTCCACAAATTTAAAACGAAATCGTAGAACACAGACTATGCCAAGACTAATTCTCGTTTTTTTCTGGACCCTTACAAGACTATTTTAGGAACATTTCGTGCCAACTTTAAGATTATGATTGAAAACATACTTATTTCGTAGAAAAAAAAAAAATATCGATATAAAATGTTGATGAGTTTCTGACAGAAATGGTGCTTCAATAATCAATAACGCGAAAGTGATAAGTTATGAAATAATATTTCTCAGGTGAAATCAGGTGATAATTTTCCGCAAAAAGACATTTCGATCGGATGAGCGATAACAAAACTGCCAGTTACGAGTATTATTGCAAAGAATCATGAATTTGTATATATAATATTGAAGATGTGCATAATAGAATTTGATCAAACTATATATCAAATTTGTTCTGCAAAAATGTTTAACATTTCGATCCAAGGAACAATTATAAAACTGCTAGTGAATATATATGTATGTACATATATAGTTAAAAATTCAACTTAATTTATCGTAGCTCATTTTTTTTTGTATTAAGTTCATAATCCAAGTAATTAGAAAACATATTTTTACAATAGAAAAATATTATTTTACGTTTAATTTAAATTTTGGGTTGTAAATTCTGTGTGGAACGACCGATGCAAGATGAATTTAATGACGGTTAAAGAGCGAATTTTTTCTTTACGGTGATCATAACTTTAACACACATTTTATTTTTGGCTTGATATAATTTAATATTTAATTTTTCAACACTCATTGAAATTGATTCATTAATGGAAAAATTATTGTTTTCAGCGAGAGCGAGTATTAGGTGTGGGCGCGGCAGTTGTTTATGCAATTTTATGAACGAAAAAATTTCCTTTTTACTCTAGTATGTAAAAGATTTGCATCAATCTCAAGACACTACTATTTGTTTTTCACTCGCTGTTGTGTTGCTTTTCACTAAACCAGTATTTCTTTGCAATTTAAAATTAACTTGTTAACTAAAGGTGGTTGCAATTTATATGGGGAACATTTTTTTTTTGGTGCTATCTTTCGGGGCACTCTTCAAATGTGCCAATAGGCTAGAAAATGGGATTGACAAAGTTTCAACTCAATATGATTATGTTTAGTACGTGCCTTATTGCGGTTAAAATTAAGAAAAACCGCGTTTTGTTCTGGGTACCTCACTCGAGTCTTATTTGATAGGAAATTTTATTCTTATTAATTTTGATGTTAACATTTCTTTGCCGAAGTAGAAAACGATAAGTTACTTATGATGACAGAGTTGTAAAAGCAAAACTTAATTTCGAACAAGTTGATAATTTATTGGACAAATAAATTGATTATTCTTGTTTCTTCTCAGACCCTAATTTTTTAAGAGATTTGAAATTGATTTTTGATTTTGTACATACAGATCCCGATGTATGGTTTAAAAAATCAACTTAATTTAAACGATAAAAAATAGTGAAAGGTCTAAGAGTAGTCAATGACACAGCTGAGAGGAGTGAAATTAATCGAAGACTTCAATTCATCCTTAAAAAGATGAAGAACAACGCGAGTTTCTATCCCAAGTTGTATATGAATGTAGGCACTCTTCTTACACTCTTCAAAAATAAAATTAATAAAATATATTAAAATTAGATGTAATCGAATATTGTAATGTGCTTAGACTTTAGTGTAGTAACTTAGATTTGAGGACGTCCACTACGACCTAATCATATAATAAATACTGCTTAAAATAACAGATTTAGCAAAAATGTTATTATGATCAAATTCAATAAGAATACAATTTTTTAGGAAAAAAAATAATCGCATCAGATTCCTGGAACAAGTGGTTTCGATTTTAAGGAGGAAAAGCTTGAACTTTGTGTGAAAAATCGCTGTTTTCCCTAACTTTACCCTCAACATGTGCCTCAGTTATTAGTATCAGTTTTGGGTGAAAATTTTTCAATTACACTTTCTAGCATATTGGCACGTTTTAGACAGGTGCTATAATGGTAAATCAAAAATTGATTTCTTGTAACCACCCTAATGTGCACACTCCAAACACATTCTATGAACATTTTAACAATTTTTTAACTTACTAATAACAATTAAAAACATTTGAGTGGACAATCTATTCCCAACTAAATTTGGCATTACCCAAACAAATTGTGGCATAAACGATTTGGCCGTAGATATCACGGAGGCCATTCATATTTGAAATGCACTGGGGCGGCGTTGATTGTGGAGGTGGATCGCAATACATTCTGTGCCAAGCCGCAAGAAATGAGTGCGAATGCTTTGAATATACCTGTGTATATATACTTAAGTACATAAGTATAACATCCCAGCAAATCTCTTAGTTTTGATATTAACTGGAAGTAATTTTTTTTTTTATTTATTTGCTGGGATAAATATGAACATGAGACAATTACATACCTATTCGCTTGTGTTTGACTATTTGTCATAACTTGTCGCCACATGTGTTTGTACAATGTGTCAAACTGTACTCAAATCGAATCAAATCAAATATCGCTGATTGATGCCAACTCAACTTGGATGACGAATTAAGGCAAATGCAGAGAAAAATAAAAAAAAATATTTTTAATCGATTTATGACGTGAAAATCAATAAACAGTTTCCGCTGTAGCAGACAACGTTCGCAACAAAATTCAAGCACACTATAATCAATTTAAAACTCGTTTTTCCTTAAGTAAATTAAAAAAAAAGTGTGCATGAATTTAATTGAAAATAAATCGACAAAAAGTAAGCTATCTATATTAACAACTGTCTTACTTTAGTGGCCGTTAACGCCAAGTCGTATACCCAAGTTAAGTTAAAAGGCGTTTTTATGGCGTTCATTAATACTTTGGAATAAAAATATGGAACTTAATCACAATGCGCTTTTACCATTGTAGTATGTACATAGTTGTTTTTGTCTATATTAAACATATGTACGTGAGTGTCCTCTAAGTAAGAACTGTTGCTCTGATACTCCCACCATATTCGTTACTCTTTATTAGTAGGTACAATTATGCTAATTAGGCAAAGAATGTATGTCAAATTGAAATCTATTTAATTAATTAACATCATAGCCCTACACAAATGTGACATGTACATACGTAAGTGAATAAATGATGTCCGTTCAACTTTCTTTCTTTAGTGATTGGGGTGTCATTATTTCCAGCCAAATAGAGTTGTTGTGTAAGTTATACAAGATAATTTGGACAAAATGAAATATTCATAGTTCAAATTTGTTTAGCTTTAAAAAGGTAGATGTACAAGTATATGTTATATACATTTTTATGTAAATTGTAATTGCAAAACCGCAGTTAAATTCAGTTCCACATATGTAGGTATAAATCGATACTATCAAGATGTTACTCAAACAGCAGTACTTGTACTTGGGTCAATCAAAGAAACGATTCCTAGCCAGTATTGGAAATGTATCGAGTATTTGTACGTAGAACTACGATTTTGCATATTTTTTAAACTTATTGTATTTGGTTTCACAAATAATTTGCGTTTTTATAAGATTATTTATCTTTCAAAATTTTTTCATACAAAAATTTAAGACAATAATTATTTTTGTATAATACTTGATTTCACAAACAATAGAATACATTTTTACAAGATTAATAGATCAAGTGTTTTCATATCAAATAGTTTTAAGAAAAGAACTATTTTTTTTTTATATTTCCTAAAAATATCAACTTTTCGAAGTGTTTTCCCAAAAGGCGGTTTCAAAATTTTGATATACATATGTATGTACGCAGTTGGATATTAGTATGTTATAGATATACGGGCTTGCTTAGGTGAGGACAGATAAAGATTCATTACGTCTCCCGAAGACAGACAATTTGTGCGTTCTTTTTTGTGCTATAAGCAACTCTCGATGGTTTTGCTACAAATTTAATAGTTTTGCAGGACTGCATTCTACTTCAGATTCAGGTACAAGTACTTTTTTTATCGAGTACAAAAATACTTGGTAAAATGAGAAAACTATCAGGAATGTACTTGGATTTACTTGTATCGATTCAGCCTTAATTCCAAAGTTTAATTTACTATAGCTTAGAAACTAACTTTACCAGTTTCTCGCCCCGTATTTGAATAGCTTAGCTGGCGACCCGTCAACACCGTGCGCTGTTGCTGTATGTGTTGTCTAATTATATTTATAATTTTATTGGAGCGTTGCCACAAAAATGAGCGCACTAATGAACTAGTTAAATTTAAAGAGCTAGGTCTTTCGCTCTTTATTTCGAAAGCTCCCCAAATCTAGAAATTATTATTATAGCTTATACAAAAATTACTTAAAAGGTCTTAATTTTTTCTTTAAAATTTATTAGTACTAATTTAAAAACCCATTAAAAATAATTACTGGCTTTCCACGTTAGGCACATTAAGGAGTGGTTTTGCTATTTAATTTGTATTTTTGAATTTTCGTTGAAATTTAGGTGGGAAAATTGTTCTTAAGTTCTGTTTCTGATGTTTTTCCAAATTCTGGACAATACTACTTTCTGCCAAGTCTAAATTCAAGCTTATGAGGCGTTCGGACAGCGCTTAATTGAGTCAATTAGTAAATTGTATCCGCTCAAAATACACCAAGACAATTCGCTAACTGCTTCAGTTAAGGCTCTATCTGTACGCCGTTTTAATCCGAAAATAGAAATGCAAATAAATATTGCCAAGCTTAAAGAGCCCTTAAACCACATACCAGAATATTGAGTCGGTAGTTTGTGTGCTATGTGGTGTTGTTTGCACAAAATTCCAACAGATATTGCGCACAAATAAAAATCATTCAAATTGCGATAACTGCTTAACTTTTAATTGAATGCGGTGTGTATATCGTAAAAATTTAAATATGAATAAGAGTGAAGAACCACAATAAAGATTGTGAAAAATAAAGAGTGCGAAATATAAAAATAGAATCGACAAATCTAGTGTTATTTGGAGTATAGCCACAACCCAGGCATACATAAATATCTTCACTGAAGCAACGTTTATTACAAACAAAATTTTGCACAGTTTTAGTGTGTAGTCTCGGTTTGCGCAATGTTTTTGCATGGTTTAGTGACCCTTTTATACTGACTTATTACCCTTTCCAACCCCTCCTTAATCCGCAACCTTATCGAAAAAGGGTTGTAGGGTTGTATGGCTACGCATGTTTTGAAGTGTCAACTAAACTATGATATACGAGCAAGTGGGTATGTAATCCTTGCAAATGTCAATTCGTGTGCACGTTGCAATGAAACAAAGATGACATATTCAATGCATCCGGTACAGCGGATTGCGTGAGGTTACAAACCTCTAATGTATGGTACATACATATGTGCATTTCTACTTGTATGTATCGACAGATGCTACAATTTGCATGATTTTGGTTTTTGCTCAACAAGAAATAGCAGAAAAATGAAATATCAAAAACAATCAAGGAAATTGAACCGATTTGACCAATGAAAAAGCGTTTAAGTTCATTGCTTGACCATTCTCCACGTCTTCTTTTCTTCTTTTTTCCATTCCACACTTATTCTGGGCTTCATTTTCTACTGATTTCACGTTTATTCTTGTTTCGTGTGCATATATTTTTGAAGGTAGCAGGACGATGTATCTACATATGTATGTATGTAGAGGCGTCACCTTCAATGTCAGTACCGATTGATCGCAATGTAATCAATTTGAAAATTTGCAACAAGGGTGGCTCAAGCCGCAGCGACAATAGGTGATGAGAAATTTACAAAGGTAATGTATGTATGTATATACAAAAATATGTGCATACATATATCTGCAGGCACACACATACGAGTACATACATACATACGTATTAGCGATGGTAAACCCGGTATTTCTTAAGTACCGAAATTCTCGGGATTCCATGAAAATAATCCTGGTTTTGTCGGGTTTTTAAATTTCTTCATTCCTATTTGAAATGAAGACATATAAATTCCCTTTTATAGCAAAAAAGCAACAATGAAAAGCACTTAGCGTTTACAACACTTTCTTAGTTGAAATCGGCTCTTTATTGTGTGCTCAATGTTCAACTATTTACATTTGTTATCTTATTAATCGTGATTGGTAAAATATTAGTTTTAATTGGTGAAAAATAAAACATGTCATACACATTTATAACTCAATAGTTGATGAGGCACACGGTGATTTATTAAATATTATTATTATAATTATGAATAATAGGCTGATAATAGTGAGATAAAGTTCCGAGTTTATATTTCACGTTCAAACCATATCACACAGGGTTTCGTACTACATACAATTTTGTTAATTTATTTAAAAAAAAACTACATAGAAATTTACAACAAAATTTTTGACGACTTTTGATTAGTTTTTTAAGAAATTTTTTTTTGTACAATTTTATTGTGAATGGTCTTTTCGTCCAAAAATGTATGTAACACAAAGTTTGTATTTTAATGTAAAAAAATCGAGATTTTGTCTAATTTTTCTAGGTTTTGAACAAAGTTTTGAATTTTAGAATTTATGCTCTTTGTTGAAAAAGGAAGCATAGTTAAATATGGTTGAACATTAGACACTTTGTGACAATAAAAACCATGAAATTACTCAAACTCATATATTAATATAAAAGAACAATCAAGAAAAGTATGGTTATAAAATACAATTTTTTTTAAAACAAATTAAAGAAGTTAGAGTGCACATAAGTTATTTCATCTACTGCAACATTTTTCTGAAAAACTTAAGCTCAAGAGTGAAATCAAATAACATTTTGTAAAAGGACTACAAAGTTTAGGACCTTAATTTATATGGCCATACAATAGCTCATATAATATATAAATTTTTTTTAAATTAAATAAATTTGTTAATTAAATTAATATTCGTTTTTTATGTATACCTGTACAGTGCCGGAACTAAAAATAGCATTAAAATTCAAAATAATGTTGTTTCTAATTTTTTTTTTTTTTAATTTTAGCAGTTTTCATTTCAATAAACTTCAATCTATAACACAATAGTTGTATGTACTTACATATGTATAACAAAATAAGTTTCAAATTTTGCACAAAGTTTCCTAGAAATTAATAAAAATTAAAACGAAGATCATACACATTTTTTAAAATTAAAGTATAATAAATTGCACGGTGCAAGTGGACTGTTGCACAAGTGGAACACAAGAAGCAATACCCTCAGCAAAAAAATGGTCTAAAACTAGCACTAAAATTAAAAATTTCAAATTTTGATGAAAATTTAAAAATTTTCTTATAAGTTATAGTTATGCATACTTCGAAACTTTTATTTATGTACCTTTGTTATATGTTTTCGGAAAAAGTTTGAAGAAATTTTTACAAAAGCATTTACGAGTGAGATTTACCATAAAATACTTTGCGTATATATTGTAAAATCGTACCCGGTTGTTCACTTTTGCTCGTGTACATACCTACTTAAGTAATTTCATCAAATTTCGTTGAGACATATTGCCTTTTGTTTTATTACCACCAAAATTATTAACATTTTGAATTTAAAAAATTTTCGTATTTGTTATGTATTATATGGTAGCAGAGATTTTCGAACAACCGTGGTTAAATTATAAATGTTGTTGCAAAATAATTGATATCTGAACACCAGGACTAATGCTTGTAAGCCGAAAATCGTAAAAATGGAAAATACTGATTTTTTTTAAAACAAAACTGTTAGTTTAATGGTTTTTTTTTATGAACATACATACATAGTTAAATTCGAGAATTAAAAAATATAAATATTTCGGTTTCGGTATATTCAAAACGGCAATTATTGTTTCCTTATCATGATAGCATTAAGCAGAGTTTTTCACATTTAAAAGTACTTTATAGTATGCCATTAGATTAGATTACTTTTGAAGTGTGTTATATATTGCGACCAAAACATTTGAATCTGACATGAATTCTGTAATCAAATGAAGTAAAGTTTCATCCCATTTTGCAGATTGACCCCGCGACCCCTCTAAACACTCAGTTTCCCTCGAGTCTATACTAACGAGACCATACAAATACAATTTTAACACATCCACGCAATAACCGGTCAAATCCATGTTATAATATAGAATTTAGGTGAATATTGAAAAAAAACACAGATTTCTTTGCATCTGGTTTGTGGCTGCCTCTAATTAAAATTTGCATATTTAATTTTTAATGGTGCATATTTTTTTGGGCGTTTTCAAGAGGCATATAAAAACCGTCATTCTACTTATCAATTCTGCTGGTAGGGTGGAAACCACAAGCCATGCACTGCATACAGATGTATGTATGTTTGAATGAATGTTGGAATGAATATGTACATAAATACATACATACATACATATGTATGTATGGCTGTATATATGTAGATTCTAATACGCAGTAAAATGCGAATGAATACGCAATATGTACCGATTTGAACTCCAGGCGAGATTCTAATTTTTCGAGTTTTTAGCCACTTTCGACATTTGACAAACTCCTAGTCTAATTTTCAGCACCTTCTTATGCATTCTAATTTTAAATGAAAATATCTAAATACATATAGGAAATAGTAGATAGAACTTCTAACGCTTTAAGTTTAAAGTATAAAAATGTTGCCAATAAAAACTGGCCCCTTTAATAGATAAAACAATTAACAAAGGTAAATGAATTATAATTTATTCACGATACGTACAGCATTTTCTTCATATGGCGTTTCCGGGCCACCAGTGTGTAGGATTCCTTGTGTAAGTTATTGATGTACTTCATTGTCTATACGATTGTATTTATTTTATTTTTGTAAATATGTATGCTCACAAAAAATTTCAATACAACGCAGGTAACGCCACTGATTTCTCGTTTATATTGTCCGTCGACGAGTATTATTCGTATTTTCTTTGTTTAGGGTGAAAGATAAGCAGGTACAAAAATTTTGATTTTCATTTGGACGAGTATTTACAAACAATACTTGTGTGTGAGTGTCTGCATTTAATATCGCTCTATAGGTTCCAAATTGTGTTAGCATTTACTCATTTCATATTTTCTCTGCAATATGAAAATCAAGAACAGGTAGCAAAACAATTGCGTGTTCCAACTATTCTTCACAGCACTCTGTTAGAAAATTCAAATTTAGAGAGATAAAGTAGAAATTTTCCACTTTTTAATTTGCAAACAAACCACGATCAGTTACACATTTTTAGAGTTACTTTAAATGAAAACAAACTCGTCAGATGATTACTCGTTTTCTGGTGTTCAAAATGCAAGTGCTTATTATAATCAAATTTTTAAGAATGTTTTAATTACACATGTTGAAAGTAGTTTCGGTAATTTTGTTAAAAAAAACCGTTTGGAATATAAATATTTATTTGTCTCAATATATTATTGTTGTGTTAAGTTGAACAGCACTACTGTTATTGTCAATAATTGCGAATATGTTTTTTTATGCATTTACTGACCGAACTGTGCCTTTAGAAATTAATAAAACTTTACCTCGTTGAAAAATTAATACAATTAGGTTCTTCACTATTCACCTTGATTTGATTACGCCTTTTTACTCGCAAGGCTTTTTTATAATGCAAAATTTCAAGAAGCTAAATCAACTCTAAATACACATTTAATTAATCAAAATTTTATTTCTGCACTATAGTGCACGCGACTTTCACAATAATATTTCACTTTTCGATCGCCTCGATTCGTTGCATTTTATACTCGAATGCGTGTGTACATCCACTATTTACGTTCTTATCGAAAGTCCGGTACGATATTTCGAAATTTTGTAATCATGCGCCAAACACACCACTAGACTTGAACTCGGTTGTGCAACTGAAAACAAATTCTGTTAGCCGGTCTTCGGCCTTACATCCCCTGTGCGCTTTGTTGGTATATGAAAGTGTTTACTTATGCTTGTACACATGCGGAGCGCTGGTTTTTGTAGTGCCTTATGCGCATGTATGCCATGTTCTACCTATGCGCATGCTTGTACAAGCACATACATAGATAAATATCGTACACACACACATACATACATACTCGTGCATAGGTTTAAGTGTGTACTTACATATGTCTCCACCTTATAGGGAAACATTTAACAAGTAAAAAAATGTATGTTTCAGGACTAGGCCGATTTCGACAATTTCGCTTCTACTTCAATTATTTAAAGTAGCGTCTTTCAAGGTCGGCTCTTTCATTGGTAATGGCGTGGCCGTAATGCTTTCATCCACGCTGTGAGACTTTGGAACAGCTTTTTGGAGTCCATTAAATATGTCCTGAATAGGAGTAAATGAAAGTAAACAACCGAAATGAACGCTCTTGAACGGTTTGATGCAACGCTTAATTTCATTTAAGAATGCGCAATATTTGATTCGTGTAAACAGTTTAAAAACTCTTTCTGCCTAACATACGCGAACCCGAACGAACTGGATTTGTTTTTCGGTTCTCTCGAGAACGTCTAAATATTTTTGTGTCGCTCATATTCGCATGTAAATGCATAAATGAATGCACGCCAGCTTTCTTTGAATATTTTTATGAATATTTGCGAATCTTGTGTCAATGCATATACATATATGTATGTATGTGGCAGCGAGTGAATCGAGTAGCGAACGCCGACAGAGCAATTGGCAATTCAGTGATACAGCGTTTTATTTGAAACAATAACTTCACACTAGGCATTTGACGCAAGGCCTAAGTTTTTGGTTTTTAGTTCTAAATATTTCACTTTCAGATTTTTAGGGAACATTTTTCTTTAACAAATTCTTTTATTATTTCATTTTCTAGCCTTTTTTTAAAAGGAACACGATTTTGATCTCGGGATTGCCAATGTATTGCTCACAATAAAAAAAAAATTTAAGAAACTTGGACTAAATTTAAACTGAGGGTAAGTAAACTTAATTTAAACTGGGTTTAAGCCAACACCCACGGTTTAGAATTCAAAACTGTTGTATTTGTTCTCAGCTTCAGAAGTTCCTTTTGAAAAATATGCTGGGTGTATATGTAGTTGTAGCTGTAGCAATATAACAGCGAAACCACGCGCACAAGCGTCGCAACACAGCCCTGTTCCTTTCATATAGTTGTATATTGTTAACATTGAGCTTGATTTCAATTTTCCTTAAGTTTTTGAAAGGCATTAACACTTTTTTATTAAAATACAATTTCTTGTTCTTCTTAAGAAGTTCCTGTCTACTATGGGCTAATATTGAGGATTGAAAAAATGTTCGAAAGTAGAAGCAACGTTCAATGAAAGCCGGAAATCACTGTTGCTTCTTAAAAATCTGTTAGTTGTTACTGTTTAAATTTGGGATTTCGATGTTTTATAACACTTTGTACCCACTGTATGCAAATTTAAATTAGCTGAGTTTTATTTGGAGACCATATTCGAATAATTTCCCCAATTCTTTCTTTAATTAATTGTTATAATATCCATGTATACCATAATATTACTTTTGTCGACAAATTATCTTAAGAGATTTGTTATGAATCTTTTTAAAATGGCTGAGCTATTTTTGAGTCCGAACGGCATTCTTAAAACTGGTTTTAAATATATTTTATTTTCTCAAAGCTGCACATTCTTCTATCGGTCTCTTATGTTTCTGTAATCGATTCACATTCTGGTTACAACCGATTTTTTCTTTTTCATAACGTTTGGAGAGTAGTAATTATTGTCACTTTGTTTGATAATATTTTTCTTAAGCAGATTTTTGTGATATGATTGACTTTAACTTCTCAGCAAACGATAAGCGTAGTGGTGAACATAAGGCCGGCATTTGACGTATACGTAAGTAAAACTTTGCTACGCATATTTTTTATCATAAGACTGAAGTTGCTTGCCCGGACACGAAGAAAACTAAACGTTTATGCTGGAGCCGTCATTACTGTGCCCACTACTTTCAATATTACAAATTTCTTTAAGTTTCGAAATTGCACTTGCTTAGCCATATTCTGGAATGTCTTTATTGAACTGATACTCGTTTCCTTATCGCCAACGAAAATAACCAAATATTTTATTTCTAATTCAGATGTAGTCTTGAATAAACAATAAAATTTAATTGTAACAAAAGCGCTCCCTTCAAGTTTCAACTATTTATTTACCAAATTGGCGTAATTGACGATCGTCGGATGAAAATACATGGGCTACCGATATCAGACAAATAGAGAAAATGCACATAATTATGAAGACTGTCGCGGTTTCTTCTGAAAGAAACACGTACAATTTCTTGAAATGAATTGAAATAAAGACGTTCCACAGTTTTGAAAGGGAATTTCTGTACTGATTTTGTTTTGCGTAGCGCTTAAAGAACGTTCCAAATGGACGGCTCTGCTCTTTGCAGTCCTTGGTGCTCGAAGGGAGAACAATTGTAGTACCTTATTACTATCCTATGTATCCGATAAAAAATTTAAGCACAAATTGTTTTCGCTTTCAATTGTGCACCTTTGGTAAATGGAATCAGCTTTTTATATTTATCCACAGCACGTCATTTGAGAGCTTTTCGGACTTGTCCTACTCCTACACAGATGCCTCTAGCTGCTGAAAAGTGTCCTCTACATCATCGATAATTTTTTTTTTCCAGATTACTCTAGAAGTTTTTTGGCACTCTCAGTGATTATGAACTTGGCCTCTTTGCGCTGTTCTTAAATCCCTCAATCCACTAGACAATGTCGCACCTGCATACATACATATGTATCTTAAGTTTCTTAAGGTTTTTTTTTTCAATTTTAAGGCGCTCTAAAAAGCATATTAGTTACAAGGTAGTCAACGTTTGTATTGGGGTCAAACCACGTCAACTGTGTTTTGCTGGTTTTTCACAAAGCCCATAAAAATTTGTAGCTAAGCAAAAAACAGCATGGTTTCCATTATTTTTAGTAAAGAATTTTGCATCATTTTGAAGAAAAATTGATAACTCACGACTCGTTTGACATACATATGTACTTACATATGTATGTATATGTACAACATTTTTTTTGATATTTGCGAAACGTTTTCCCTTCACAATTAAATAATTAAAAAAAAAATTTTTGTTTTAAAAAAAAATATTTAAAAACAAAATTTTTTAAAGCATTCCAGGCCTACTATTACTACTCCGGTAGTTTATCGCTTAGCGTGGAAAGCAACAACAAAAATAAGCGAGTTAAATTAGAAAAAAACTCAGGCATGCTATCGAGCAAGTTTGCAACACTTTGAAGGAGATCCCATAAATATGATTTTTGTTCGCAAGCAAAACATGATCGTCATGACAAAGAGATGCATTTTGATGGAGTTGTTGACCCATTGATCACTTGTAGGTTGATTAAATTGCCGCACATCCCAACTAGGAATGGAGTACGGTGGTAGCACACTCATTCATGTCAGCGAAATTGACTAATTCCGTCTCATGTGGTTATACCCTCGCCGACTTTAACTTATATTTTGGTTCATTTTTTCTTTTTTAAAAATAAAGTAACAAAAAAGCTCTCTTTTTATAAACTGCTAGAGTAAAAACCTGTTAACTACTACTCTGCATTAGTATGAACATATGAGATATTTCTCATATTTTTTTTTTTGTTCTTGTTGAAGTATCCGACTTTCCTATCATTCTAGGTATTGCGCTATCAACATAATTTATCGCCCTCAACGCATTTTGCTGTCAACGCAATGTTTCGCTCTGAATGCATTGTTGTGCTGTCAACGCTTTATTGCGCTACAGCGCTAATGAGTTCAGTAGTTGGTGTCTTGGTACAATTAATAGGTTGCCGCTTCAGGGTTGCAATTTGGAACTTTTGTCTTTATGCATTTAATCTAAATTGTCAAACTATGTTTACAAACAAATTCGTCAAAGTTTGTTTAGAAGTGAAAAAATCGTAATTTTTGAATAAATAGTGTGAAAAACAATGGGAAAGTGTATAATTTGCTGCAAAAGATGGGTTAAAGGGGGTGGTCCCTTTTTTAAAGTACCAAAGGAACCGCGGAGATTTGCTGATTGGAACATAGCTTGCGGTATCGTGTTCACAACAAACGACATGGTTTGTATAGACCATTTTGCGAAATCTGACTTGATTGGTGGAGCACAACGAACGCATCTGATGCCTAATTATGTTCCAACAATTAATATATGTAAGTTCAGTTCCGATGTAAGTATATTTGCAGACAAGGTTGCTGAGGGCATAGATATATGTCCCAATATTGGATTATTTTAGAATTGAAAACGATGTTGAAGATGGGTATGATGAGGTGGAATTTATTTCCGAAGTACCGTTAGATATAAGTTTAAAAAAAACTCAGAAGTGGTAAATAGTGGTTCCTTAGGAACCACTGAACAATATGTTGCATATTCAAGTTGCCACACACAAACTGAGTAAGTAATCTGAGATAATGCATGTTTCCAATGCACGTACATACGTTCAGCTTAAATTGATAGAAATCAAATAACACAGCTTTTTAAAAGGTCCTTTTAAGGACCGCAAAAAATTAACAAAAAGATCAAAAGTTTAGTAATACGAAAGTTAATACACTTTATGCGTTTTAATCAATGTCAATATTAGCACTTATGTACATACATGCATATATCAATACACATTTTAAGTTGATATGACATTTTTTGTTACAATAAATATTTAGACCATCTTCATACGTATTACGGTGTCGTTAGTTCAATGTTCGAAACTCTTTTAGGTAATATGATTTTAATTTCAGCTTCATTGGTAACCATATTGCAGATGTGATCAATCAATCCTTAATTGATACCTGCCTCGGCATTGAAGAGATATTCAAATGATGGAGTGTTATAGCCAAGTGTGTATTGTGTTTTCCAGCCACCGAAAAGAGGAAATCTGGGTCGCAATTCCATTTCAACAGAGTCACGCAAAATTATCATATTCGATGTAGATATATTGCCATTTGTATCACGATAGTAAACCTCAGCTGCCAATGCAGGCAATAACGTTTTACATGATTTTACGGCATGACCAGAACGGGCGTCTTTTTGGAATTCATAACGTAAAAATGAGCCTTTTAGTAATGTGCCAGTGTGTTGCATGAAAATATTCTTCTTAACTGCAATATTTCCCCAGTGCGATACTTCTATTGTACGTTCTAGGCGAGTAGTGGTCAGAAATGGGCGTTGGTTTTATAGTGTACAAGAAGTGACTGATTGGTAAATGCTGCAAGTATACATATAAATATATCATATTCATCTGGTATAACTCAGCTTTTAAATATAATTTGGAATACCTGCAATATTTTCGTATGGTCCATATTTGATTTTATTGGCAGCAAAATTAAACGGTTTGACTTGTGTGTATGAAAGCACGTTTGCCGAACTCAATAAAACGTTTGTTTTTTGGGTAAATGTCTGAAAAATTAATTAGTGAATAGCTTGGTACAATAAATGTTCAATATTAAATTTTCTTTACTCACTTTTTTTACTTTGACACCGATTTTTATTTGTCAAACTGTGTTTACAATCACCACTTTTGACGTTTCTGTTTAGACACTTTAGATTTTGTAAACAACAACAAAATACAAGCAGGGTTGAAATTTTTCTAATGCGGCTACCTGTTAATTGTACCAAGGTTGGTGTATCAGCGCACATAACTAACCTTGTGTATCAACTCAATAACGCAGCGCTGCGTTGCGTTACCCATCACTATTGCTCAGAAGACAAGATTAATTCAAAATAGGTATACAGTGCATTAGTTGCATAAGTACGAGTACATTCGGAAAGAATTATAGCTGAGATTCACAGTCTGAGTTAGTTTAAATCGGATAGTTTTAGTTTGTCACTTATACTTCTGTATATATGTATGTACATAAGTACGTACATATTTTCAGACTACACACACAAATTTGGCTTCCTTAATTCCGCTTTGTGTCATTCAAAACCTTCCGGGTACTAATACATATTGCTATTGTTAGTATGAACGAATGTACGTACATATATGTATATGTTGACCCATAATTCACTGTTAGTTACTCTTACGGTATCAAAAAATATTTCTGATATGCATTAAGGCACAATTTTGATTTAATTTTCCGTCCGTGTTGACACGATAATTGTTTAAGTGCCACAACACTGGTTCTAGTTCATTATTGCTTTTGCCCTGTAGCTGTGTGTTTATTTTTTTGCCAATAATGCTCGGTTGAATTGTGAACTATTTTCTACTGTTAATTTACGGTTGATTGTACATATTTGTCATCTCTTCAACCTTGGGATAATTGTTTAGTACTCCAGCTTTTTGTTTGCTGTTATACTTAAGCCTACATCTTTTTAGATTTTTTATTTAATATCTTTATTTCATTTATGTAGAAACTTAACGCTACTGCAAACTTTGTTTGGTTTGCTTTGCTCGGCGACCCTGATGTCATAACCTGAAGGTGGAACAACAGTGACATGAGCGACTGTAAGATATAATGAAATGAATAGTATACCATATGTTGATAAAAAATTATTAAGAATGCTTTTCAACTATGTTACCGTTTTAGTAGCTAAACCCCGATTCCCACCACTGAAACCAGGGAACCATACAATGCTTTATGATTTCTCTTTATACAAAGTTACATGCATACATACATACATACATATTAGGGTGGGTTAAATTTTTGGTCGATGTTTGGTACCCCCTAGTTGTGTTTTATAAATCATTTTAAGCAACTTTTCCAATGGAAGTATGGTTTTATTTTGAATTCCGAGCACCCCAATTTTTAAAAATAGGTATTTTTTTTCCTTTTCTTAGATCTTCCTCTATCTACTCGCTAAATGAACAAAGCCTATTTTTCTCACCTAAAATTTATTATTCTTTACAATTCCAACCTTAAAGATAAAAACTTATATACAATATAAATGAAAAAAATTCAATTGAATATTGTAAGAAGCGAGAAGGACTTATTCAAATTGAGTATCAAAACATAATTTTATCGCCGAGCCAATGTCAAATTCGGTTTTTTCGTACCAAAAAACCCCTTTACACATACATAGCAAAATATTGTAATCCTTTTTTCAATGCTGTGTCCAAGTCGAATCTTGAAAAGGACGAAAAAATACCTATTTTTAAAAATTGGGGGGCTCGGAATTCAAAATAAAACCATACTTCCATTGGAAAAGTTGCTTAAAATGATTTATAAAACACAACTAGGGGGTACCAAACATCGACTTTTTTTGACCCACCCTAATACATACATATGTATTTGCATGCTAGTCACAACCGAGTTATTCTAACTATCATTCTTTCAAACTCGTACATTTTGTATTTATTTAAGTTTTAAATTTTTTTCTTCCTCTTTTATGGCGCTAAAACCGTTTGTCGGTTTGGGCCGAGACCAAAAAACTTCGTGCCAAATTCCTCTATCCTTCGTTAGGTTACGCCAATAACACACACCGAGTGAAGTCAGGTCCTTCTGCACTTAATCCTTCCAGTGTGTTCGTAGGCGACCTTGTCTTTGTTGCCAACCCATACATATGTCCCAATTTGAAGGAATTTTTTTTTAACGGAGAGTCGTCTTCCATACGAACGACATGATCAAGCCTTTGCAGTCGTTGAATTTTTATACGCTTGACTATGTTCATATCATTATAAAGCTCGTACATTTCATCTTCTTCGGTACCCGTCGCTCCCGCGAACAGGGCCATAAATCTTGCGAAGAACATTTCTTTCGAATATCCCCATAGCCTTCTCATCGCTGACCAACAGCGTCCTTGTTTCTACGCCCTATAAAAGGACGGGCATAATGAGGGATTTGTTGATCGAGATTTTCGCCCGTCGAGAAAGGGCTCTGCTTTTCAGCTGCCTACCGAGTCCAAAGTGGCACCTATAAGCAAGCGTTATTCTTCGCTTGGTTTCTAGGCTCACACCATTGCTGCTGTTAATGCTGGATCCAAAGTATACAAAATCCTTGACTACTTAAAAGTTGTAACTGCCAACAGTGACTTGGGTTCTAATGGGCGAGTATTTGTTCTATATTGCCACAAGGTACTTTGTTATCCCTTTTGGGCTGTTAAAATTCTCTTATAGCGTTGCAGGAGGCGATCGTAAATATTATCCAGCGGCTCGAAATCGGAACAAAATTAGAACGTATCTCTTCCGTGAAAAAGCATTTCATAGAATACATCTGCCGTTCGGAGTTGGCACAAAACTGTAGGTGGGTTCAAAAAGTAAGGTAACTTTTCAAATTTCGCGGGCGACGTCTATTCGATTATCGTTTTTTCCTTGTTATTGTGTTGATACTAGGGATGTCAGTTTTGGGCATTTAATTGATCCCGCGACTTTAGATAACATTAATATAACAAAGAATAACGATTTGTTGTAATTCCTGTTTAATAAGCCAAAGGTGGCAAGGCTTATATATGTGGCAGCGAGTGAATCGAGTAGCGAACGCCGAAAGAGCAATTGGCAATTCAGTGATTCGTTGATAAAGGACACATACGAAAACATTAACTGTTTTTTGTTGTTTTTTTACTCCGACAAGGTTGAAAGTTGATGTATTTTGGAACGATTTTCCGTCGATCCTTGTCAAATTTGGTTTTGAAACAAACCGGAACGAAAAATAACACTGAAGATGGCACAACGCCGAAACCGGTTTGTTTCAAAACCAAATTTGACAAGGATCGACGGAAAATCGTTCCAAAATACAGAACATTAACTGTTTTTTAATTACTTTTAATTAAACATAACTTTCTTTAAATATACTTTTATTCGTTCATTATAAGCAGCGTTTTATTTGGAACAATAACTTCACACTTGGCATTAAGTTTTTTGGTGATATTTTTCGACTCCTTGTCGTCCTTGCTTCTCGTGGGTAGCCCTAATTATTTCAGTTTCAGATTTTTAAGGAACATTTTTCTTTAACAATTTCTTTCATTATTTCATTTTCTAGTATATTTTAAAATGAACACGATTTTGATCTCGGGATTGCCAATGTATTGCACCCAATAAAAAAAAAGTAATATACCGGTTTTTCAGTGCAAGTTGAAGTCTTCTTGTCGTTTAAACTCAGTATGCAGTTTTTTAGTCTTCTCGTTACAGTTTTCATTATAATCAAGTTGCCAAGGCGAATTAATTAAAGGTGGTATCGATGGCAAAATGGCGAATTTAAAGTTCGTGAAAATGCCATAGCAAAAGAGAATATATGAATATCATCTTGTAAATGTCATCAAAAAAATTAAAGAAATAGAACAAAACAAAAGTCAATTTATTTGTACGCTTATAAGAATTTTAATGGTGTTAATTTCGAATAAAAGGAAAATCGTAAAAATAGTTGCAATATCGAGCAATAAAGTGTTGAAATTGAGGATCGGTTGTTTAAATGGCGTTTCGATTGCATTCTGCTTCAGATGGTACATTATCCAACTGATTTGAAGAAGGGCGTATGTCGTTGCTGAGATGATTTTTGTAAACTTTTGTGGATTCTTGGTACAACTAGCAATTTGTTTTTGTACCTACAAGAAATTGTGACCAAGGCATGTAATGAATAGCATCTTTCCAGCAAAAAGTTATCACACTTCTTACGAGTCGGTTAAACTAATGTTTCAAATGCAGTTTTACTAGAATTAATTTTATTAAGTTATACACATTTTTTGTATTTTTTTAGAAATTCATTTGTATGGATTTAATAATAAATTTATTGTTTAAATGAATTTTTAAATATAATTCGTATTTCATCATTTTCCTAATCTGCCCATCAGTGAATATCTTTTTTAAATTATTGACCACTGCATTCGCTTGTTCTAGATTTGCGCTTTCACTTTCGCCTACGTTGGGCCCGCCATAGAAGCGGTCAAGCTATTGAGAAAAAAATAGCTAATATTGTTGAATAAGCAATTATTTCAGGATACATATGTATGTACATACATAACAGAATTTAAATTCAGGAACTGTGGCGGTTGTAAGCTCGTCTTTGGTGACATATTTTTTGATCTATGTAAATATATACATACATACATACATTCATTAAAAATTGTTATAACGTATTTACCACAACCATTTGTTTGATATTACCGTGACTTCGCTTGCGGATTTGAAATATTCACATCCGAGCTGCATGAAAATAAGTTTTTAAAGCTGTTAAATCCTAAACTCTTCATAACTTACCCGTACTGACCATCATTCGTATTTCTTGCTTTTTCATGCTCCCTAGTCGGGCTAGAAACATCCGTAACTTGTGAATATGGCACAGCTTTGGCCAACAAATTTGCCCTTGTTCTTTCGCATTCGGCAACCGAAACTTTGAAAAATGTTCTTTTTCCGGATCCGGGTTTCTTGTAACAAATTGCACACTTTCGCATTTTAGCTTGTATACAAGTATTTTAATATCAACTTTTCACAACGCAATATTTGAAAAAATCAGTTTTGAATTTTAAATTTTCAAACACAATGTAAACATACAATTTCCGAATTTCTTTTTACTGACATTTTCACGTACCAGGGAAATATGCAGAAGAAGAAATCAGCTACTCTATAAACTCCCTTTGTATGAATTCGCCTTGCAAGTTGCTTTATTTTTATTTTATTTAAAAAAAATGTACAGGGCTGTTTTGCATTCGATAAATTTGGTCGAAATCAGAATGTATAAATCCTTTCTCAATTATGTGAGGAGCAGAATTTACTCTTTTCTTTTCGGAGAATCGGAGGCAATACTTTAAAACCAAAAAAATATGTTCGCTTTCGATGTATACCAACCATTCACTCTAACTCCGACTAAATTTGTCAAAATCGAAATGCAGAACAGACCTGTTAAATTTGCCAAAAATATATATATGTACATACTTACATACATATGTAGGCAATACATAAATTCTAATTCTAATATTAAAACTGTGAAAACGACTCAATGAATTTAAATTTAATTTAGCATAAAGACAGCTTATAACCCGTTATAAAAGATAGGAAATTTATTATAAAATGTACATAAGTGGGAATGGCACTTTATGTTACATAAATGCGATGGACTGATGGAATTTTTTTTCGGATGTACAATGTATATAAAATCAGTTTCATGTCCATGGTTATTGGAAGGGTGGGCTTACTACCTCTGAATTTTTGATACCACATTTCTCGCTAAATAATTATTTTTTTTAATTAAGTTTTTATTATATGCCAATTTAAATATAATTCATTCTCTATGCGTTTTATTTGTATAAAATAGCGGAGTACAACTCCGCGGGTACAAGCTATTTAATAAATAAATAGATTTATCAGTTTAAAACCATCATATTATAAAACATGTTTTACTTGGTACTTTTCTACTCCCTTTTCTCAAAAAGGCTCAAAAAGGGATCATATTCTTTCCCCTTTCTGCGTACTTCCGAAATACAACTATGTGTAGATTAAGGAGTGTCAGAATTTAGCTGTCAGTAAGTACAGAACCTTTTATAATTGAATCAAGGTATTTATTGGAAAGAAGTAAATAAACGTAAAATTTGACACACATACAAAATAACGTATACTTCAAGTACAAATATACATACATATATATTATATATATAAAGCAAAATTATTGTTAATCACTGTTTGACAGCAATATTAATATCAATATACATATGTATTACCATTCAGTAAAAAAAGAAATACTTCAAGTTAAAATTAAATACATCACCCATTCCGTTTTGAGCGAAGCAGAATTATTTCTTATTTTGATCAAAATTCAATCTCAAAGAAATAAAAGCCTTATCCTCCAACCTGGACCTAAATTTGCCTAAATCACCTCATAACAAAAACTATTAATTTATTTTACCAAGCCTTCCGATAAATTGTATGCCTTTCGATTATTGTATAATTGCGAGCTGCTGGTTAAAACTTCCTGCAATTTATCTTTGAGACTTTCTGCCTTATCCACTTTAGGCACCTCGTCGTTAGTTCTATTAACATCGCTTTCATAGTTAGGCTCATGGCAAAAGCAAAACAAAGCCTTTATGGAGTTAGCAAGCCGTGTTATTTGTCGTATTGGGTTATTGTATTACAACAGTACAAATATACAACTTGTTATTTTTGTTTCTTATGTGAAATTTTTTTATTTCAATACAACTCTAAAAGCTAAGTTTAGTGCGTTATTTGTGTGTTTTATTCGATCAGCTCTATCTGTTTTTCATCTTTCAACTTTCAGGTTTATTTTTGTTTGAAAAAATTTAAATTAAAGTTAAATGGAATTGTGAGTACACATATTTTTAAGAAAGCGACCTCGCAAATTTATCATAAGCGGTTTATTACTGATTAATTGCCTGATTGACAATAATAAACGAAATCATACACATGCCTAGCTTAGCTTAAGGCCACTGTAGTCATAGCTATAAGTTATTGGTTTTATTCGCGTAACCATAAATACAATTATCAATAATAATAATAATAAACGAAATTGCACAGTGCATACATATGTACGTTCTACTATTATTTTAATAGCGGACTATAGAAATACGTCAAATGACTTTGTTTTGCCCTTGAAGGGGAAATGTATATGAATGGCTATTAAATTCACTGTTTCCTGCAATTCCGGGTTTGAATAGACTTATCCCGGGATATTCGGGAGTTAAAAAAGGTCAGTATTTCGGGATCCCGGGATTGACATGCGCGAATATGTATTTACAGTTTCAAGTACGTAACATACTTAGTTTGTTTTTGACAAATAACAACACATGTCTTGTTGTCCTTGGCGATTTTATATTATTATAAAAATTACACGACAATTACGCCTCAGCCACCATTTACGGATTGGCCCCTTGCGCCTTTTTCTGTACATAACACTTAAAAACCCTATGAGAGGACGGATATTTGCAAAAAAAAAAGTCACCAAGTGCTTTTAGAGCTAAAAATGTTGACAGTGGCGTACTTTGAGTCTGCTCTAAGTAATTGGTAAATTGATGAATAAATTAATATTTTTTCATAAAAATATAAAGTTACCTTACGTTTTGAATATAACTCGTATACATGTAGTGAAAGCTCCAAGTTATTATTATTATTAGTTAACTAGAGAAATTTTTAGTGGTTTACTTACAGATCGATATTATTTAAATGTTTAAATATTGAAATAATCTAGACTACGTTTTGTATAATATAGAGTTTTATAAACTTGCTCAACCCTTTGACGTTCTATGTTATACAAACTCAAGACTACCACTTGCAAAGGACACCACAATATTTTACAATTTATGCAATAAAGCAATTTTTTATTTTACAAAAAAATAAAATCAACATTTTCCCTTTACGCATTCATATTTCTCGCATAAGTCTGCCGATATATTGGCAGATTATTTGCCATTTATTTTATCCTATTCCCTTCAAAAGCTCCAGAACCTTCCACATTGTCGCAGTTTATTAAGATTGGCGAGAAAAATCGGACGTGTGATTTTTTATAACTTTTTTATGTTTATTTTTCTTTATACTTATTGAAAAAAAAACCATAGTTTTGCGATTTGAACTTGGAAATAACTATAATTTTAACAAATAATGAGAAATAGTATTAAAATGGCAAATGAAATACTGCGCATTAAGCGTTTAATTAGTAAATATAAAAAAACAATTCTTCGACTAGGAAATGGCAACGCTAGAGGCTTACCACAGTTACTCTTACCATACTTGTGGTATATCCTATCTGAGAAGCTGTACGAGCCGTCAGCATATAAGGCTTTATGCATACACATTTTATTTACATACATACATATGTATGTGTTTACATATTTATTTGCACAACATACATACATAAAAGTATTTTTTATTTTACTCGGTTTCCGCTTTCTATTCATTTACCAGTTGGCATTCATTGTTCACTCCTAGGATACATCTGAATCCTACTCCACCGACGTCTGGCACCAAGTTTAGCTAAAACAAATCAGACCTGCTCGGCTATTACCATTGCAGGCACTTGTAAGCCTCTCTCACGTGTAACAATTACGTGAAAGTCTGTTCACCCAAGTACACCCAAAGCAAGAGACAAATGGCTAGAGAAGGTGCCCTTCAGTGTTGCCAACCTTGAAACTACAAAAAAAAAACCCATTCTTCTAGGGAAAACGCTCATTTCACCCCATTTACATATTCAAAAAAACCATTATATGTTAAACGATTTTTTTAAAAATAACTATTAACATATAAGGTATTATTTTCTAAAACATTATCAAGCTTTAACGTTAGAACAATGTTTCATTAATATTATAACGTTTTTGACATTGGCTTAGAATCTTAAAAGTATATGAAAAATATTTCTACAGTTTTTAATGCTCATACATAGCCGATCATCACAATAAGCAAATTTTTTTATAATTAATATTTTTTTGTTTTTGAAAAGCTGATTTAATAATGCATACTGCATTTAAACTCTCCCCTCCGATTATATTTCTTTTTTTAGTTTTAGTGTCGCTCACAGTTGAAAATATTCTTTCAGAATCAGCGTTTGAGTGTGGCAAAGATGCAACAAAATCGAAAAGGATGGTTAGATTTGCAAAAAGTTTATCTGCATTTAAGTCTGTTTTATAAGTTAATGGATTTTTTCAGCTTTATTAAAAGAAAGGGAAAGCGTTTAAAAAAACTCGTCAATATCAAAAAAAAGTTTTCAAGAATGTTGAACCTACATAAAAATGTTGTATGTTCACAGTCAGTGCTTTGATTAACTATTAGTTCTTAAATTATTTCCCTGAAATTATTATGTTAAATACTTGGTTTTTCAAAAATGATAACAAAAAGATGTAAAACAATGAATGAAAACCAAATTTGAAAAAAAAAAATAAACCAAAAAATCATATTTATCTAGAACTCCCGTACTAATAAGAAGTAAATTTCCATGTGCCTATTTATGGTGCGAAAGTCCCAAATTATGGGCGAAATGCCATGAGTTGACAACACTGGTGCCTCCAACAAGCTGCGGAATAGGGAGAGTGAAACACATAATTAAAGAATTGCTCTTGCTCGGCATTGATGGTAAACTAAAGTCGAAGGAGAAGAGCATTAGGAGTATTCTCACTTTTGTGTATTTGAATTTACAAGAGTCTAAAAAGTACACCAATTAAAGTTGCAACAATATATCATACAGGTTTCGAAGTTAAACAGCAATTACAACTTAATAACATACGAGTATGTATGTACATATGAAGATGACTGTAGAAATTAAGTGGTGTAACGTAAGTGTAAAATCAGTGAAAGTTTTTGAAAGCGATTTTTTGTTTTATAAAATTAATGAACTTTTCAAATAATTATTTATTTCTCTCTTTCTCGACATTTTCGATATGCAATTTGTAAATCTAAACAATTATAAGCTAATTGTTGCTCACGTTCAAATAGTCACATTTGTACGAAATACAATGAGCACTCATAGAGCGAATAACCATATTAAGACAAGAAGCGTGTTATAAATTCGATTTGTACGAGTATTTAGGTGTAGTGGAGAAAAAAAGTACTTTTTGAATTGCTTTTAAAGTGTTTGATTTCTGACAGGGGTTTTGCATACATAGAAAGTTACATTGAACGTGTAGCAGGAGTGAAACACACACAGCAATCGCATGGTTTCGTTTTTGTTAAATGCAATATAAACCAACTTGACAGTTTAGGTTGGACACAAGAAATAAAAACAAATCAAAAAAATCAACCCTGCTGCTGTTGGATGCTGCTTGGTGCATACTTAAATGTGTACATTTGTATGTATTTGCGAGCTTGTGAGCGCAGCTTTTATCCCTCCGCGACGATCCACCACAAATTCCACTTATGTGAGTAAAATTACTTATTCTAAATAATAGAAGGAAACACCATATTTGCAATGCACACTCAACTTTCTTTTTACCTTTTCCCGCATCTCTTACTCACACTCTCTAGCGTTCAAGCACCTCTTGATGGTGTTTTACATTTTGTTAAGTATTGCATTCTTATGATGAAGCTCGGTTTTTTTTCTGAAAATTGTTTGCTCACCATTTTAAAAATTTTATTATTACGCTCCATCAGCCGCACATCATCCGGCGGCAAGCAGGCAGTTTATTTGTCAAACACGAACCCTTACTTTCGCACAATTGTTATCAAATCTCTTAAAAGCTCTACTCACCATTCTAACATGTTGATTGCATTGTCCTTTTTCAAAATATACGTCAAGGCTGTGAAACCAATGTCAGACAATTTTGTGGTTAGTGAAGTCAACACGTCAAATTTAAGTCAAAGTTAAGAATAGATAGTTGTTGCAAGTAAATTCAGATATGAATGCCATTAGCGAGAAAATAATACTTTTTTATACATAAACTCCTACATAACACGCCATTCAATAAGTCCGTAGAATAAGTAAGAAAAATAAATTTTTTTGGAAAAATTCGATTTTGAATAATGTAGTTGCATTCGAGGGCGATACACCGAGTATAACGATATTCCAACTTTTTTTTTTTTTTTTTTTTTTTACTCTGGCCCAGCTCAGATCTGGATATTGTAGCAGGTTAAACTCCTACCTATCCAGGATCAACCCCGACACCCCCAACACGTGGTCCGACCCTGTTGAAACGGCTCGTTTCCTGGACCTTTCGTTAGTTGAGCTTGACGATAACGATTGAAGGAGTCCGCCAACCCAGTGGGGTGTAACTAGCCGCTACAACAACAACAACAACATATTCCAACTTTTCGAAACAATTTTTGTCTCAGTGACGGCAATCACATAATCATTAGAGCCAAATCTTTTTCCCCGGAGCATTCTTTTGAGATCCGAGAAAAGGAAATAGTCACTGGGGGCTAAATCTGGAGAATACGGTGGGTGGGGAAGCAATAATTAGCCGAATTCATGCAATTTTGCCACTGCTCTGAATCATCAACTCGTTGTTGTTTTTGATCGAATGTGAGCTCGCGTGTAAAATGATAAATACACTGTCATCTGATATCTTTACAATGTTATTTATCTCGTGTACTTTTAATTTGGGGACTTTTTTATGTTTTCCGGTGTAACAGCCTCATTTAGGCGTCCACTGCGTTCTGCATCACTCGTGCCCGTACGACCACATTTAAATTTGACAATCCACTTCTCCACCATTTGTATCGATGGAGCAGAGTCCGGAGAACATTTATCAAGCCATGCTTTGGTTTGCACCATATTTCTTCCTATTAAAAAGCAATGCTCTATCAACACACGAAATTGACTTTTTTTCCATTTTTTGAAAATAACAAAAGTTACGTGGCGTTCAATGCGATAACTTGAGAACCAATGGTCCGATTGAATCATTTGAAAGATGGCTGTATGTGTCATCCTACGGACTTATTGAATGGCCTGTTTCATATGTTTGTAGGAGTATGTACATATTTTGGTAAATTGGAAAATTATTTAGTTGCAATAAAAGCATTTCGGAAAATAAATTGCTTCATTAGGTGCCAGATATAACAAATTCAATTGCTTAGCAATTAATCAAAAATATTTGCTGATAAAAAAAACAACCTGTACATAAATTCAAGTATTTAGTGCACATAAATATATGTATATGTATATTTCATAACGCCTCCGAGAGTACTCCTGACAAATGTCTGTCAGATTTTCTCGTATTTGTTTTTTGCACTAACCCAGTCGCAAAATTTCCAATGAAGTTGGAATTTACAGCTATAGTAAAATAGAGCTTTCCAGCACCGATGTCATTTGGCCAAGAGCTTGTATTTAAAAATTCATTAATATCACTTCACTTACATATTCCAATGAAGAATTCTGAAGTATAACTTGTCGCTTCAGAATTTTTTGCAAGGAATATGCTCAACTCGCTTCATCATTAATCTTTACTGGCGAAAGGGTGAGCAAATATCGAAATTTTAAAAACTGGTGAATCATAATTTAGCAGTTAAAACTAAAATGTTGCATTGTATGTAAATAATGCGCAAATGTTTTGATATTCGTTGTTGTCATTGTGGGAAGGAATGTAAACCCACATTTTATATATATATATGTAAGTATATGAGAA
Source organism: Philophylla caesio (assembly GCA_963971545.1). Classification (NCBI taxonomy): domain Eukaryota; kingdom Metazoa; phylum Arthropoda; class Insecta; order Diptera; family Tephritidae; genus Philophylla; species Philophylla caesio. The sequence continues at coordinate 57,190,756 of OZ020609.1, read as the reverse complement.
CAAGAAGAAGAAAAAATGCGAATGAAATGCAATATAGTGTTTACCCTACACAAAAACCAGTTTCCCATTGTGACGTAGCTAAAAAAAAAGGTGACCGTCAAAAATGAGAGAAATGGCGGTATAGAGAGGAGCGCAACCTCCGTTTCTCTCAATTGTGTTTTAACAATCTATCACAAAACAAAGATCATTGGCGCCGACTGGTAGGGGATGACACGTAATGAATTTTCTAAATTCGTTGATTCACAAATTTGCTACTGGGTAATGCGATACCCCACCATCGCCATCCTAAGGAGATGAGTGACTGTCAGAGAACCAGCCTGCATAACTGACTGGCTGTTCTGCATATTGAATTCCATCTATTCTCCGTCTCTTCTATGTCTCTTTATGTAGCATGAAAAGCTTGACTGTCTGTCTGACTAAATGGGTGTTCCACCTACATAGGTACATATATACACGCTCGTATGTGCTTATAAGGATTTGGTGTTTGATCACAGTCTATGCTATGTTCATGTATGTACTGTACGTGTACGAAAGATTATTAATACTTACATACATACATACATATGTAGGTATACATCAATTATAAAATCTAAGCAAAATTCTTTCCATCCATCATAGTGACTGTTGCATCGGAGAACTACCATAAGTACTGCGTATAACTTCACTTAACCAGCCTTGCTCTTAGTCCTTTATCAGTGACTGTCAAAATGCAGATTGATTACAATTTTTTGCCTGTTCGCCAAACCGCTTGGCTCGAATGCAGTCAGCTCAATTGCCTTTTATGGTATTTTATTTAACAGCAAGAAGTTTCTTTGTTAAGTAACTAACGCCAATTTAAAACACCAACTGTTCCCCAATCGTTGCTATTTCTAAAAGAATTTCGCACCCACGAATTTTCGGTATTTGACTTTTTCTCGCGGAAAATGCTTTCCGATTTCTTCCTAAGCTTATAATATCGCTCTAGCACAGCTTGCGTTAAGCCAGATCGCAGTATTGGCCTTCAGCATATTTTTGTTTCGTAACGGATACTAGTTTTTAAAAGGATTACATACTTACTTAGTTTTGGGTAGCAAACGCAGTATACTCAGCGTACTCTTAAACCGAATACATCCCTTTCTATAAACCGTGCACCAAATCTCTCCGCAGTTCTTCTATAATGGAAGTAAATCGTGAATGTGCGGAAACAATTTCTAGATCTGTTCGATCCTGTTTGCTATGAAGGCTTCTTTAAAAGTAACTGTATTGAGTGCACTTTTACCATGTGTGTATGTGACATTACTGCTGTAAGGCGAATGGTAGAAGGAGAAATCAGCTTTACTATAAACATAAAATTTATAAAGAAATAATAAGTGTCCTTACTCTCAAATAGGGCGACTGATATAAAATGTTTCTGGTTTTGCAAATAAAATTTAATCCCTCAGCTGTATAAATCATATAAAACAATTATTTTATTTTATACACTTACTAAACTTATTGAAACAAGTTTCTTTAAAAAGTCTTATACGAGGGTAGTTTGATAAGTTTGTGACTTTTTGAATTAAATATATTTTTTTTTCGGTAAAAAAACGTTCTATTTCTCAACATAATCTCCTTTTAACCCAGACATTTACTCAGGTTTGAAAATAGGAAATAACGACCTTTTTTGGGCAACAACAGAACTCAGTAAGCCTCTTCTTAACCATTGGATTTGATGGTGTTTATTAAGCCTTTCCTTGGTTTTGATGATATTTTTTACGCAAAAAAATAATGCTCAATCCGTATACGAAATTCACTAATCTCCACTTTTCTTAAAAGTCAAGAGGTTATATTTATTCAATAGCTGTCAAGCATAAACTAAATGACTCAGCTTGCTCAAAATTTGGCAGTAGTATATTAAAAGATTATATTTAAGGTCAGCAGTGATGAATTTAAAGTTTCTACCCGGGTCACTGTCTTGTAAATGTATTACTTATGTAAATTAATTTCAAATTCCTATGAGTTTTATATAACGTGACCCACGGGGAAAAGTTAAAAAAAAAGTCGGTATAGGCGGGTCCGGGCCTTACAAATTTAATACATAAATGCCAAATATTTTATTAGACATACTACCCTCCAAAAAGCTGAGACAAAATTCTTGAAAACTTTTATTTATTAACACTTTAAACATATGTACATATATTTAACGTTTTAGGTAAATAATAGTTCAGTCAGGTCGACGTATTAAGACTCAAAAGTGCTACTTCATTAAGTTAAACGAACTAAGAGTTAGCTAATCTAGAAAGTGAATTCTCTATTTGAATTTAACTTGGCGTTTCTGGAATGTTTTCGTGCAGTATTTTTTTATTGTGTTTGGTTGCCTATACATATGTCTGCCGAACAGAGATGCTGCTTGGCGTGGCTTGCTGTTTGGAGCCGTTCCGCGGCTGCTAACACGTGTTTTGATTAGATTCTTCTATTGTGTATGTTCTTTTCAGTTGCTGCTGTTGAATTTTTGCTTCACCAATGTACTTTTTTTATTGTTACTCGTATATTGCATTTATGGTGATGATCGTCGTCGCCTCCGTAAATAGCGCATGTTGACACAGTTTTGGTTCGTTGTTACTTAATGCTTTGCTTTTCTTTTATCAATATGTGTTTTAACCATTTACTTCGCCGGTCCAACACCAACACCAACACCTTAAGAAGGCTGATTCATGTTGCCGATGTGGCGCAGCAACACAATACCGGCAACACAACGCCTAAGCTTATACTCGTAATTATTTTCAGTATGTCTTAATGGATTTGTTGTTTTATACATATTAGCTGAATATTTATTTGAGCTTGTTTTGGACGGCAACATTTGTGCGCTTTTTGCTGTAATTTTTCTAGTGATCTTGCGCGCGGTTGTGCAGCATGGCTTGTTTGTCTGTCCGATTTGGCTGCTTGCAAATGTCTCATTGGTTGGTAAACGTGCTTGTAATTATTTATTAGTGCACGTGTTAACATCGTCTTTTTTGTTGTCATTGTTGTGGCAACTCGTATTTATTTATACATACATGCCACTGCACTCAAACGAAAGCTAAAGCCAAGTGTATGTAGGTAACAGAAGCGAAACAAATTGCTGCGACAACGGAAACAATAATTATCTGCATTGGATATATGTACTTACATACATATGTACATACATATATGTATATGTATGTGGAATATTTTTCACAATTTCCGTAGTATTTTTTATTAAATTTTGTTGCTATTTTGTATTTGTGGTAAACCAATTTACATCTCTCGAATTCCATTTGTTATCAAAACTGCCACTTGCAGAGAATTTCTCACACCCAACTGTCCCAATTTTGCTCCAATTCCCATAAATAATTTATTGTTGTTTATTTGCATGGCCAAGCCACAACAATACTTATACCCATTAACTTTATATATGTATACAAATGTATATAAATATGTACATATATACATACATATATTGTGTTTATAGTACATATGCGTAAGCATGTAAAACGAGTATTCGACCTTAAGTTCTGATAGTGCTGGTAAAGTAGCTGAAAGTATTTCGGCTTGGTACATATGTACATACATATATATGTGCAAATGTATGTATGTATACTCTGTTCAAAAATTATAGCACAACCACATATTGACAGATTTGGGCACTTTATTTTTCTTTTAATTAATTAAAAATATTTTTCAAGTAAAATGGTTTATTATTTAAGTAAAACCATAAAAAAACATTTTTTTTTAACTATTTACAAAATGTACAATTATTTTAAAAAAAATCACCAAATTTTCGCACTTTATAGTAAAAAAAATTTTTTTGGATTTTAAAAATTGTATTTATTAATTTTAGTGTAATAAATTACAAGTTTAACGTATCTACAACTTATCACCAATATTTAGAAATTTTTTACTCGCAGTTTCCTCCATACAACGCAAAACCGTCCGGAAAGGAATTGTGAAAAAGTGTCAGTAAAAAAACTTCCAAAATCAGAAATAACTCGTATCTACTAGAAACTTGCACTTTGTGGTACTTAAATTGAATGAACTACTTATCTGCGTACCTAAAATTTTTTTTTTTTAAGTTCGAAATTTAATTTTTTTTAAATATTTTTTATAAAATTAAAAAAATTGTTTTTAATGGAAAAGCCAAGAAGAAAGAAGTCTGATGAGGAAATGTGGTACTTTCCAAAATAGTACTATAACTTCCACAGCTTTGAGTACTGTTTTTTTTCTAATAGTCTTCTTAATGAGCCTTAAGCTCAAAAGTAAATAAAAAAATGTTTTAATTGGAAAATAATTTTAAATAGTTGGCGGATATATAGTAGAAAGAAAAAAATCGGGAACACTGGAAATCTTGCTTGTTCTTATAACCCTAATTTTAAACAATTACGATCTCCAATACATACAATGCACATATTTATGTACCTACTTGTATGTATATTTCTGTCGCCGTAAAACGTAAAGTAGTGAAAGTAAAAATGGCATATGCCAAATAAATAAAAAACAAACAAAGAAAGAGAATCTAATCGAAAATAATGTTAGCGAAAAGCGAAAAGTAATAGCCAAAAAGAATAATATCTTTCAATAGACACATTCGGGAGAAACGATGGGAGGAATAGGAAAAGTGAGTGGGTATGAACGCACAAGTTTATCTAGGTTTTTTTCTGGGTCTCAATTGAATTGCGCTGTTAGTATTTTTAACGATTTAAAAGTTTTACTTTTTTCGCTTTGGCATCTCCAGGCCGCATACACATTTTAGCTTTTTTATTAATATTTTATTTGTAAAATTTTGTGAAAGAAGTTTCAGCAGCACGGCTAGCTTTCGTTGTTATTGGGGATACTCGTATCTATACGAGTAAACCGAAATATTTACATGCATACATATGTGGCATGCACCACTTATGTATGTGCTTGCACTTGTGAAAGCAGAATAAGTTTAAGAAACTGGGACAAAAGAATAACAGACAACAGCACCAAGTATTACAAGTAGTTCAGCCGAGGCAATTCTCCATTTGTGGATATGTTCCAAAGCACTTTAGTCGTTAAGAGTGTTGATATTTTTCTTGTTGATGCTATTTTATGCTGTTGCTACTATTTATTATAGTTTTTTTTTCAGTTTATAGCATTTTTACAGTTACTTCGTTCTCGATGATAGTAAATAAAAGTGCAATTTAAAATTTGTAATCGTGTGCTCGCATTGTCTTCGTATGACCCGTGAATCATGTTTGGCGTATTCGGTAGAATGTGAAATTTTCATGGCAAATAAATAAAGAGTAAGGAAGTTTGATCTATATTGTAGATGACACTTGGGAAAGAAATGTTAGAAAAACAACTGAAATTGTGCATTTTTTCACATTATTCACTTATTTAAGACAAATTTCGTAAGAAAATTTTTCTCTTCCGAACCTCATTTTTTCTTATCGGGTTGACTTATTTCGGGCGAAAAAAGTAGGCGGTTAAATTGTTAAGAGGCGAACAAGATGCCCAGGTTTAAAATGTAAGAGACTTAAATTACATTTTGTTTTTAAATGTATGTATAACCACTCACACTTCCAGGAAGAAAACAATCAATAAAGCTCAAAGAAAATTAAATTAAGTCCAGTGCAGGAAAAGCCGTATTTTGCAAGAGGATTTGTTAAAAAAAAAAACGAAAAATGAATTTGTAGCTGAACTGCTTGCAATGAAAAATTATTCCTAATGGAAAAAGTTAAAAACAATTAATTGTCTTATCGGCAACAGGCTTGAAATGCCCAAAAGTGGTGTGTTAGGAAAAAGGCGTTATTAAATATGTGTTTAGTTGAAGGAACAGACAAGCCCCAACAGGTCGTGCTGGTCTATTAAACACTTCAACGCTTCTTTATTGGCTCTATTATATTCCAAAAACTTGTAAAATTGATAACTTTGGTTTTTGTTTACACACAATTTCTTACAAAGTCTCCAGATTCGATTTATTTCTCAAGTGTCTTCAAAGTTTAAAGTTCAACGTTCAAAGAAAGTTTCTTCTTCGTAACATAAAAGTCGCATTGCAATTGACTAAATGAGGTAAATTTACTATATAATTTGGACTTTCTGATGATTTTACACTTCAAGTATACAAATTTCAGATCTGCAATTTCCATCTTCGAATTTTACCAGTTGCTCCGCAATTTATTTCGGGTTAAACTCCCAATGACGTATTAACTCAAGACGAATAAAAAAATTTCGGACGAAACTCACGATAAGGGGGTATATACGAGTATTGTAGTTTTGCATAGGCAATTATTTGTTTGTACAGACCGAAAAGTTTTGCACATCAGAAGAAATCAAATTAAATGTCCAAATAAGAGATGAAATAATGGAACATTTTTTTTATGTTCAAGTCAACTATAAATTGTGAGCGCCAAAAACCCAAAAAAAATTAACCAGCTTGAAAAAATGTAAATTTTAGTTTTAGCAAATAAAGTTCGAACTATTAGTTATTTTTATTTTTTGATAATTATTTTTTTATAACTTTTAAGTAAAAGGGGGACAAACGAAAGTTTTTGGGGGACAACTAAAATTCGTATATTGTGGTGTCAACTTAACAGAGCTTAGTTATTATGTGAGAAATACAGCAGCGGTTAGTAATTGACATGAACTCTTTAGCGGCCTGCTATAATGGTCGCTCTCAGTTAAAAATCTTTTCCACGTCCGACATTCAAACGTGCTGAGCTAAGCTTACGCTGTGTGAGCTCCTTTACAACTTACCATTCGCTTAAGTGTTACGTGGTAGCGCGAGCTCGACTATCGCGCAAGCCATGCACTCCGAAATAGCTGCTATAAATTCTACCGATTTTAATGTTTTTTTTTTTCACAAAATTTTTTCTAACAAAAATTGGCCTTTAGCTCATTTAAACAAACTATGAAAAGAATTAAGTAAAAAACAAAAAAAATTCTTTATTTATAATTTTGTATTTTTATTAATTTAAATCACATTATTCTGATTAGATAATCAAATAAGCAAAGGCACAATTTACTTAGTCTACATATGTAGCAGATGTGTGTCAGGGTTCATTTTGAAGCAGACAAATTGTATTATAAATCGTGATAAGCATTGAAAATAACAAATGCCTTAAGATCGAAAACGTGTATATTATTAAGAAATATTACAAAAGTTTTAACACAGTGCGAAATGAAAATTGTCTTTTACTTTCCGAACAAATAAGGCCAAGTACCAGAAATATGATTTTGCAATTTTTAAGATTTTCATAAAAAATATAAAAAAGGCTAATATTTCTTCTCTATCAAGAGCGCGCATTTTATTTTATGTAATTTATTTACAATAAAAAAGTCAGCATTTGTCATATCCTTACTTATTGTAATTTTATGGCATAAACTCTTCCAACTATAGTGAAGTCCAAAAATAGCCCAAATGACGATGTCATCGGCGAACTGGCAACACAGTCATAGCCCATATTCTGAAAATTATATCGGTTATTGTGTTAACAATGCGCTGAGCAAACATGTCGTAATGCAAATGCGGCCGGAACAATTATGTATCGAAAGCTGTTGCATGTCGCACGCAAAGGCAATGAATACCACAACAATTGCATTGCCAATTATTAAAAACAATAACAAAAAGAGCTTAACCAACAAATACAGAGTTGGAACTTGTGCCACATATTTTAAAACATATGTGAAATGAGCAGTAGTATTGCGGTAGGTGGAGCGCAACGAGGTGTAGAGTACAACGTACATACATACGCGTGCTAAAGGTACCCAACACACCAATGTACGAATGGGAGGCATATTTGGACGAAATCCAAAAGGTGGCATCGGCAGCTATAACCGCTGCAACAGCTACACTTGGCAGCCAACACCTAGCGCTGCCAAGAAAGACTTGTGAAATTCCTTAGATTTAGGCAGCAAGCGCGTGCCGCACACACCAATTGGCCAATAGCACATATGTAAGTCGTTAAAACATTCAAATATTTTTTGTGATTTAAAGCCATTTGGCGAACGCATCGAAAATAGCAGCACATACATATGTACATATTTATGTAAATACGCTTGTAGGTAAAATTGTAGCTTACACTTTTGGCCATTGAAAATGACAGCTGGGTTCAATGAAAAGCATACCAGTACATACAACTTAGGCAGTGGAGTATATTTTTAACATTTCATTTTATTTTTTCATTGATTTAGATAAATTGCTTTATTTGGCAACGCTAAAGTGGTCAATTAAAAAAAAATCAATGAAAACATTTACATATGTCGCTGTATTTTGGATTTGTTTCAAAACCTGAAATCAAATTTAAAGGTTTACCAAATATCTATAAATTTCCCCATTAACCCTTATGTACAAAGCGTTGGTACAAATGTATCAAGCAATGCAAATTAAATATCTCGACAACCAAAGCACCTAAATGATAGCCTTGTGCTAATATAGCTCAGTGTTTGGCCGAGCTTCTCCTACCATTTGTGGTGTGCGTCTTTATATTATACCACAAATGGAGGAACCTACAGTTTTGTGCCGACTCCGAACGGCAGATGTATTTAATGTGAAGCTTTTTCATGGCAGAAATACCCTCGGGAGTTATCAAGTTATATCAAGTTATAGCACGCACTGCTACCAACTCGACCACAGCGGCCATTTAAGAATACCTTGCCGTTTAATAAAACCCGTTTAATAATAAAGCTCATTCCCGTTTAGAGTCTGAGCATCCACAGTCCTTAAAGACAAAGTGTTGGTACATTTGTACTTTCCAATATTTTTATATATATTGTATGGGAATTGTTTCGAATTTCAATTATTTGCATCGTATGGCATCACTGTAAGCAAGTGATAAAAGTGAAGTGAAATGTGAGTGCAAAGTGAATTTTACAACAACAAATCATGCGCAATGTAACGGTTAACTAACAATAATTTGAATAGGCATTAGTAGGCATTAAAAAACCTGTCGAATCAAAGCGTTAGTCAATTATTGCTTTTGATTGATTGTGTAAGTTGCACCTGATAGCGATTGCATTGCGGTTTTTCTTTTGTTTTTCTCAAGTTTATTGGTAAGCGGCTGGAGTTTAAGTTATATCCGAATCAGTTGAAATAAATTTGTGTTTTTTAGTGTGTGTAACGCTTTTTTTTAAATGTAAATCGATGACCTTAGTAAGAAAATACGAAATGCCATTGACGTAAATGATAACAATGTACATATGGCTGGAAGAACATGAATACGCTGTAGAGGTTGTGCAATCTAGGCAGTTCAAGGCATTTATCCGCAATCGTAGATCAACAGCGTAGTCTAGAAGCGTTGGCAGAAAGACGCAGATGAAGAGGATATATTTCATGACAGTGATTCAGATGATACTGATTATGAACCTTTTGAAGATGCAACTTCTGATACAGAGAGGTACAAGCAAGTTGAATTGTCGTGACGATTTTAAGTTATCAAAAAATAAGGCAATAAAATGGATGAAAAATGTGCCTAGTCCAATTTGGATTATGTATTTTTATTAAGAAAACAATTTTTTTTCTCCGGTAGATGGCGGTTTAATTTTCATGTAAATTTAAAAACTTACCAAAAATGTACGTAATAAAAAAAAAAAAAATTAAATAAAAAATAAACGACCAACATTTTTAACACAAAATAATAGTTAAGATTTCATATTCATTTTTGTATTTTTATAATTTTTTTTTGCATTTTTTATGAATTTCGTACATTTTTGGTTCTTTTTTAACTTTACATTAAAATTAAAGCGCCATCTACCGGAGAAAAAAAATAACTGCGGGCGGAGGGGCGTGGCAAAATCCAATTTTCATATTGCAGCACCAATGACATATACATATTTTTATTTTTTTGGCTTTTTCTATTTTTTTTTTTTTTTTGAAAGCCGTTGTTTTTCAAAACGAGATATCAAATTCTTAAATCGGTTATGTAGTTCCTATGTTAATAATGATCCAATATCAAAATTTTAAAACTTTCGATAAGTTGCATTCAATAATCCTAGTTTTCGGTTTATTTACAAATTTTTTACATCATTCGATAACACAAGATATTCCGCGCTTACTAAGGCAATAAGTTAAAAATAATATAGAATATATGATCAAATTTTAAAATTTAACAAGCATATACCAACCTCAATTATATTAACCGCAACTGTAAATTTTTCATCTTTATATATAAAAGCTATTTCGTTATGTCCGCGCAGCACGTCCCAACCCCAGCACGGAAAGAGGTTAAAATTTGCACAGTTATTCGTTTTTTCTTGCAGAAGGTCCTAACGGAGGCCCTTTTTAAGTTATAGGACAACAGAGTTCAAAAAGTGTTTGATTTACTTCGAATAAATTTTGGGCGGGACGAAGTTCGCCGGGCCTTCTAGTTGCTTATAAGATCTGAAACTAAATAAACTTAAACACTCAACGGAAATTTAAATCAACTTTTCTTTTGTGAACTTTAACAATGTACATTCCATATTCAGAATTCACTCACGAACTGGTAGCTCTTTGCCTTTAGCTTAAAAAGTATACACAACTTTATATGTAAATTCGTTTAAGTTTTGTTATGTATTTCGTTTCTACTTCGCGACTTTTCATCCTCACACCTTTCTCAGTGTGTCTAGTGGCATTTTCCAGGCTTCCATAAGTGGTGCGCACGTGACATTTGAGCCGCTTTTGACATGCTTCAGTTTTATTTTCAATCTCATATTTTCTCCATTTTACCGTCATTTCTCACCGTTACCGTTGGTTGTTCTTTAACGTTATACTGAACTTCATAGGGATGAGTTAGATGTAGGCATCCAGTACTTTATTTAGCTTAAGTATTGCGTTTTAAACCCCTACCAAATTCCATGCAAGAACGTCTGTGTAAAACACACATACACTTTCATAGGTAGAAAAGAAAATGTAACCCTATTGTTTTGTCTCTTATTCAGTGATATTTTATCTCACTTCTTTTGTAGCAAAATTATTAGTCCACTTACAGGCGGATTATGAGAAGGGGGGTTTACAAAGAGGCTGAATTCCAAGTTGCATGTTGCTTTGCATTAGTGCGAATTATAAAGTTCGTTGAAAGCAAACTGCTTACAATATGCAAAGTATCGAGTTACGACAAATTTGTATGCGTTTATGACGCGCAACCATGTAGCAAAGGCGCATCTATAATTTTTTCTATTGTTTTTCAAATGATTTTTAATTATTGATGAAATCATTAGACGTACATAGAAAGCCCATTAGTCAGAATAAAAAAAAATATTTTTTATGCTTTGGTGTAAAACTTGATGTTGCTGGTTTCTGCGAATCACAAATTTCCCATTGCTCAAGAAAGCGTTGCAGAAAGTTAGACTGAATGTGATATTAATAAAAATGCGTCTCCCAAGAAATTGCTGCAACAGTTTGGCCGTTTTACAAAGCTTATATTTAAACAATTTTTAATCAATTTGAAAAAAGCGCAAACATTTACAAATTTTACCAAGACATAATTAAGAAAAATACAGATCTTTAAGTTTGAAATATTTAGTTTATAAATGTGTAAATGTCCAAAAAAATTCCAATTAACTAACCTCTCCAGTCATTAATTTGACTGAGGGCAAAGACATATCAAGAGTTCTTTAAAAAAAAATTTCGAAAATTTGACCGTTAACTTATGTTTTATACCTTTCATGGAAATGGTCCGATGTTTGTAAGTACCAAAACGATTAGAGTTAGACCCAACAACAAGTATACCGATATGATCAGGGTGACGAGCTAAGTTGATTTAACCATGTCCGTCTGTATGTCTGATTGAACGCAAATTAGTCCCTCGGTTTTTGAGCTATTTTAATGAAACATGGCTGTCAGATGCTTTTTTACATTTCATTAGACATTTGTCGGAACCGGCCACATCGTATTTTGCTTCATAACTTCTACATTTAAGCAGCCAGAGACTTGAAATCTTGCAAGAAGGTCCGCTATTCTAAGCTTTATAGTAAAAATTATATAGATCAAAGATATATAACATATAGCTCCCATATAACGGATTGCTCAGAAATTGCAATTGCAATGAGAACAATTTTAGCAGTGAAAATCATAAAATCGGATAAATAGAACTTATAGCTGCCATACAACCGATAGTTCAAAAATTTCAAAACTCCCTCATTAAATCAGCTAAAGACTTGAAATTTTCCACAAATACTAACTATTATTCGAATTATCGAATTAGTATTACATATGGCTCTCATACATTTATTACAGACGAATTTTTGTAATATCATCAGTGTTTGATGCATAACAAATTCAAAGCGAATGTGTCAAATTCGTTCGAATTGATTTCAAACACGGCGCCTTACTCCAACCTTAAGGTAGTACCTTCAACAATCATAGTTTTCCTAAGATTTATTTCAGTTTTTGAAAAACATTTTCTGTACTGTCCGGTACTGAGACTGTACCATGGACAGACAGTCAGGGCTAAATCGATACCTTTTTTTATTATGATCATGTAAGTATATATGTACATACTATATGTCTATAACTATCTCGATTATTTTTTGCTGTTACAATCAACCGTTATGCGAACAAAGTTATAATACTCTTGTGTACAAGTACGCTGGGAAATAAAAATTGCTGTGTACTATGAAAGATTGCTAAAAATTACTTTTAGTCAAATTGTAGACGATAATTTGAATTTTTTATCAAATCTTGGAATAAACAATCAGAAGAAGTATATTAACACTCAACTTCCATACTTTATTGCACTCAGTAGCTCAATTCATTACTCTATACTTATTTCTCTATGACTTATTATTCAGAGTAGAGTTGGAGGAGGTGTTTTCTGCGAGGAACTATCGCTCAGCAGTATCTTTAGGTTACCAGATTTTTGCAGCGTTTTTCAAGCAGAAACAGCTGCAATCAAGGAAGCGGTGGACCGCCTGCTTTGTAGCACCATAACACGGAAGACGGTGAATATTTACTCCGACAGCCAGCTCGCAATCAGAACCCTGGGATCGCTGACGGTGAGGTCGAAATTAGTCAACGAATGCTTGACCTCCTTATTGGCCTCGTCAGAGGACTTCCACATTCGGCAAATCTGGGTCCCAGAACATAGTGACATCGCCGGAAACTGCCATGGTGATAAACTGGCCCGACAGGGTACAACAGGGGATATCGTTCCGAAAAGGAAGGGCATTGGGGTTCCCCTTTCCACATGAGGTCTGCTCCTGAAAAAATGGGCCTTTAGAGAATTATTCAGTACAACCAGACCACTGCTCTCGGCTCTGATCGACGTACTGACCGGGCACTGCCCGATGGGGATCCAAGCTGTCAGGTTGGGCATTGCCTCGAACCCTAGGTGCGGGCGCTGTATGGAGGATCATAAGATGGAATCTTCTCAACAATACCTTCTCAGCTGCCCTGCTTTCGCAAGGCTCAGATTTAAACACATTCGCTCGCACTTCTTCGATGCTCCAGAGAGGCTCTATGGGGTAGACATAGTTCGGGTGCGGACCTTCATTACAAGCTCCCGGCGCTTCTTCTAATATATATATATTTATCTTACGGTGGGTATCGTCTTTGTTCAGGAAAGGATATAAATATATAAGTGGTACCACAATGGACTTCAAATCAAGTCTAATGGAGCCCCATCTTTGCGCTACCACCTAGCCTAAACCTAAACCTATTATTCACTAGAATGCTTTCTTGTGAATATACATATTTATAAAAAATACACTGTGCGAGTTTCAATATCCGTCATGCAGAGCAACCCACGGGGAATCTATGTAATTGTTTTACTGGGATAATTATCATTTTCAAGATACATAAAATTAAAATTAAAAACTATAAGAAGTGATTGTTTTTGTTTTCTAATTCATTTTATGAATTAAAAAAAAATGTTTATAAAACATGTAAAACATAACATTCATGAAAATACTCTTTTGAAGAAAAAAGAATTTTTTTGTATTTTTTGGTTGTAATTATGTGACTGTCTTTATAAAATTTAATTGAATGCATACGGAAGTTTTTCTTAATAGCGCATTTTCGTTGGTCTAGAATTCTGGATTTGGCTATAAACTAAAAAGTCAGCTGAAATTGTGTTTTTTCTCAATTTAGGTGAACTTGGAATCAAATGGATGATATTTACTAAATGTGAATGATTTTTAGTAGAACCCAAATATTTAAATCATAAACCAATTATTTGCAATTAAAAACAGGGAAAGGTTTGTTGACATTATAAGATTTTGAAGTTTGTATTGCAAGTTGTTGTATCAAATGTCCGGCAAAAATAAATATGGTAGCTTAACATTCATGATATCGCAAAAATAAAAATTAAATTTTTCCAATTTTCCTCAATTAATTCAATTCTTTATCCAACAATTCCTATCAAAATTAAAATTAAATTAAAATAAATTGCGTAACAATAGTTTCAAGTTAAAACTGACTGCAGAAATTACGCAATTGGGGTTCCGTAGAAACTCGCTGTTATTCCCATTTCAAAAATAAGACATTTATTCATTTTCCATTCGCACAAAAACTCTATTCGAATAAACACCAATATCGAATACAAAAAAATACCCACCATAATTACCCAGATTCGCTTTCGAGTTCCGTAATCAGATAAATTTCCGCTGTTATAATCCACTGACGGTCATATTTCACTTCCATTCGCATTTCCCACTTATGCATGTACACATGATTCGATTTCTACCTGTACGCCTTGATCTCATAGAGACAAATCACTCGATTTTGTATTTCCTTACTACAAATACCGTTACATTGCAAAATCGCAACAAAAAAAAAACAATAAAATGGTAATAGGAAAACTGCTCTTCACTTACTACAAGAAAAAGTCAATTGATTAACAGTGTTGCCAGAAGGATGTCAAAAATGCCCCGGCTCTTTTTGTGTGATTTTTCCAGTGTTTAATAACTATTTGATGTGTTTTTTTCTTGTCTTGCTGTATCTATTGATTAATCGATTAACTACGCTAATACAAATTAACAGGAACTTTAAGAACAGACATGCCTCGGGAATTTAACGCACAGTCTTCAAATCCAATAAATTCATGCATTTCAAATGTTTTAAGTTTTCTGAATGAATATATTTGATAAGGAATTTACTGTAATTGGCTTTTCGCATCAGAGCATCCTGGAAGTGAATTTATTAATTTAATTAAAAAATATTAACTACACTCGCACCTAAGCACCTCTTTTTTTAGGTTTTGATGAAACAAAGTGTTTTTAAAAAATTCATCATGAAATGGGAAATACATTTTTTAAAACTTAGGCGCTTTATTAAAAAAAAAAATCTTGCAGCACATTTGATTACCGCATTCACAACGAGAAAGTACGGAAATTAGCCAGTGTTCTCTGCTCCGTGTCATAGCGAATTTGCTGGTACATTAACCACCGATACAACGGTAATACACACACACACATGAATGTATGTATGTATAAAGCGGCACGCTCGCTCATAGCTTAACGATTGAAATATAATCACAACACCAAAGCCACGATGCGATAAAAGCCGGCCCCTTTGGCACGGGCCCGAATTCACCTTCATAGTTTGGTGCGCTCAGTGAGACGTGCAGGCGCGCACACAATGTCGCAGCTCGAATTGCATAAATGAGAGTAGAAAGCGCACAGCAAAAATAATAGCAAAAACATATACTATGTAATATTTATTATATGTATGTATATATGAGAAGAAACCACGATTTAGAAAATACAGAGGTTGCGACTTCCGCAAACCGCTATTCGCTCTCAGCAAATTTGACAGAATCATCTGTGTATGCTACGTCACTAACCCGGTTAGTTTTGTTTTTTATGTTTGTAAGCATACAATTGTTTGTGCTTAAATTCAATACTATAAAGTGATTTTATTTAAAATAAAGTTATTAAACATGAATTGCGCAGTGTTAAGTGTTACATCGCAAAGTCTATCATTTATGCTTCTTGTGTTCCCAATGTTACTCTGCAGTGTTTTTTAAAGGTCTCCAAATAAAGACAGAGCATAAATGAAGTTATTTAAATATAAATATGTTGTATATATAGTGCCAAAATTTAAAAAAACTTTAAAATTAACAAATCTTAGCAGAACCTAACCTCACATTTTTGTTTGCAATTTCTTCCGATTCTCAGTCAATTCATGTTCGTGACGTTGCACGCATTTTGCTTCACATTATTGGCAGAAACGATTTTGTTGAATTACGGACGTTAGTGGTATGCAAGTAGGCAACAAAGCAAGGCCCATCGGAGTTGCCTACTCAGTGCGCAAAATCGAGTGCTTTTTGAAAACCAGGAAATTATATCTACGCCAACTAAATGGAGACTCCTAAAGTCCATTTAGTTTCGAGGCTCATATTTAATTTGAAAAATCTGCACTTTACACGAAAATTCGTATTTGTCGTAAGCAGATGAAATTAAATTATTATATATGAAATGTGTTAATTATGAGGCAATATAAACTATTCCAATAAATATTTTAGCATCTTCAGGGGCGGTTCTATTTATTTCACCAAAGAAAAATTTTAAAAATTTATTACATGAAGTTGTTAGCACATAGAACTTAAACAGAAATAAACACACATATGTTTTTTACTATAAACGAACATGAACTTACAATATTGGTTTGTTTAAAATAAACTTAAGAGCTACATTTATCTGTACCACTTCCTGTGGTATTTTTGTCAATATTAATCGTTAGCGTATGCATAATATGTAAGCGGCTGCTATGTTGTCCGTATCTTCTTTTTTGTTGATTGTTTTCTCTCGTTTTTGTAAAATTCGTAGGCTCTCCAAAGTGTATCTTTTAATTTCTCTTTTTTCTTTGTCAATTATTTTGGTGTTGGCGAAATCAGCTGTGTGTCCGCTATTTAATATATGCTGGCTGAGGGCTGTGCTGCTCTTTTGTTTTTTTATGTCAGCTTTGTGTTCGGCTATGCGAACACCCAAAGCACGCTTAGTTGTGCCAATGTACACTTTGTTACAGCTTTCGTTGTTCTTGCCTTTGCACTCTATTTCATAAACTACGTTGCTTTGTTCTTGTAGGCTTAGTGGGTTTTTTGTTTTTGTGTATATTGTGGACAACGAGTGATTAGTTTTATAGGCGAGAGTAATGTCTTCTTCTTTTGCTATTTCGCGATCAAATTTTCCACTTAGCCTGGGAATGAAGGTGACGCTGCAGTACTTTTTTGTTGTATTTGTCGTTTGTGTTTTGTTTTGATTTTTGCATTTCCCCGCTACTTGCTGGATTAGTTCACGTATTAAACTGTCGGGGTAATTGTTGCTTCGTAATATTTTGTGTATTCTTTCTATATTAGCGTCGTGGAATTGTTGGTGGCTTATTGTCAGTATTTTATTTATTAAGTTTTTGGCTGTGTTCATTTTGTAATGTGTTGGTTGGGCTGAAAAATAATTAATCAGGCGTCCAGAAGCTGTTGATTTTGAATACCAGTTAAAAATAATGCGGTTGTTGCTTTGGTGTATGTGAACGTCCAGGAACGGAATGCTATCATTTTCTTCTATTTCCATGGTAAACTGAAGTTTATTGTGGTATTTGTTAAGCCTATCTAGAATTATGTTCGCGTCATCGCGTCTTACTATTGCAAAAATGTCGTCTACGTATTTGTTGATAAATTTAATGTCAATGTTGTGTTGTTGTTTCAGCTCCGAAATGGTGTTGTCAAGAAGGTCGTCCATAATAATGTCTGCAATGGTTGGGGAGAGGGGGTTGCCCATTGGCATGCCAAATGTTTGGGAGTATAATTTGTTGTTGCACATGAAATAGTTGTTGTCTTTTAGGCAGAAGTCAATAATTTCTTTAAATTTGCTCTTTGGGATATTGGTTGTCCTCTGTATTTTGTCCCACTTTCTCATTATTATTTGTGTAGCTAACATGGTGGGTATGTTTGTAAATAGAGAAATTACATCAAATGACACTAAAAAGTATTTTATTTGCATCAACAAGCAATAGATCAGACAAGCCTAAAAAATCATCAATACAAATTCGAACTGATCGCAACTAAATTATTCAACTATTCCAATTGATAAAAATTGCTTTTGCACGAATTTTGGATATGTTGCGTGTTGTAACCCTTAGAACCGTCTTTGGGGTGATGGGCTCCCCAACCGAACTTTAGTAACTGATAAAAGTAAATTCTTGTTCCCACCTGTATCAGAATATGTTGCGAGCTAAGAAGTGATAAACAGTGACTTGTGCCACCTTACATTTTTAAAGTGGCATAACTTTTGAAAAAAAAAATTTTCTATTTCCGGTCGTTCAGTTATATGTTATAAGCTTTACATACTCACTTTAAATGAAAATCTATAAAAAACTCGATTTTTTATTGAAATAGTATGGAACGCCTCGTATGCAAAATAAGTTTAGTTTACCTTTTATCTAAATGTGTTTAGTGAGCAAACAGAGTGAATTGTTTTATTTTAAAAATTGTTAATTCAGAATTTTATTGAGCTCGAGGCCAGTTTGTGGAGGATTTTATTTGATGAGGTGATCTCCGAAATAGCGGCTATAACTTTTACTAATAAAAATAACTGTTGTCGTTTTTTCCAAATAAAATCTTTCACAAACTGGCCTCGAGCTCAATAAAATGGTGAATTTTAATGGCAAATAAAAATTTTGAAATAAAATAATCTTAGTTTGAGCTCAGACTTTAAAATCAATGTTTATTGAAAAAATTTACTTTGTATTAAAAATCAAAAATTTTTTTTTTGAGTTTTTTTTTAGTTTTTATATTTACATATTTGATTCATTGCATCCTTTCGTTTCAAATGATTTTCATTTTAGTTTTGTGAAATTATATAAAAAAGTTGCTGACCCAATTTAATTCCTAGCTTTGCTTCCGCAATAGTTAAAAATGAATAGATATGTTCTAAATTGTATGAAAGTTGGCCAAATAGAACGAAGTTAAGAATAGACGAAAGTTGACAGCGGTAAATACAATACATAAAAGCATAAGCTTAACAACTCTTTCATTAAGACATCAAAAATTCAACATTGACTCTAATTGTTTTTGTTTTAAAATAATATATAAGCGCCATAAATTATTTTGAATATAGAAATCTTATTTATTTAATAATCGCCTCTATAACAAAAAACAACTCATTACTAATTACATACATATGTTTAAATATTCAGGATATTTTTTCAGCGGAAACACTTTTTTTTTAGTTTTTGAAACAAAAACAAAAAAAATTCTTCGCTTGGCTTTTCAATGGTTATTGACGCAATTGCCTTTATTTCAGTAATTTGATGTTTTATGCATATACTCGTATATGTACATATGTACATATGTATATGTACACATATGTCAATAGTTGTTAGACAAGTCATAGCTTGAGCTGGCAAATGCACTTGAAAATCTATCCATTGACGACATAAATAAAAATTTAAACGTTTAATTAAATGGTGGGCGGATTCTTTTAGTATCGTAAAATTCTTTGCTCAGATTGCAAAACTGTTGTTGGAATATCATGGCTAAAGATAAATTCAAAACAAAAGTTGTTCGTGGTGTAGACATATTTGGTCATAAATATATGTACATATATGTGAGAAATTCTATACGTACTAAATGCCATAACTTAAAAGTAGCAGATTGCCATTTCTAGACATAGTTTCTGCATAAAAAAGCAGTGCACAGTACTTTTTATATATAAACAAATCATTATGAACGCGATACTAGAACTAAATGGGGGCAAAACTGCGTTTTTAGTTTTTTGCAACGGTTTTTTCCAATAACTCAAAGTTTCAGCAAAGACACATAAATACACGAATATGCATTAGAAAGGACCACAAATACAGAAAAAATATAACTGTATGGGTTTTTTGTGATGCTTATGAATTCGTGAGAACAAAGTTTTTATCAGTTCATCAGTTCATGCAAGGTATAAACATTTATAGAATTTTCGATACAGATGAAATCATGCGTTTAATTACATGTAAATGAAAACAACAAGAAATGGAAGAAGTGTAAAACTGCTCGATTTGCCTATTAATAATAATAATAATATTTATAATTTATATTAATAAAAATAAAATAATTTTTTATAAAGCCTTTAATTTTTTGTATGGAAAAAGCAATAATGCTCCTTGCGGTAAAAGTTATAGCTGCTATTTCGGATATCACCACATCTCCTCATCAGACTACTTTCTTCAAAAATTCCGTGGGAGCAAGAATATAATTATTAATTATAATAATTTGGCGCTTACACTATGTAACTGAGTTTTTTTTTTGGAATTTCTGTTACCATTTGTGATTTGCTTCTTTATGAAGTGCCACAAATAAAGAGACTGAAAAGCAAATTTGTTTTGCATGCCGAGGGCCGACAGAAAAAACTATTTCAATGATTTAAGGTTTTACAAGTCTCGGCTGAGATTCGAACCTGAGATCTCAAAGATATAAAATTTCAGAGTTTTATCTCCAATGACCTACAAGGATGATCTTGCAATAATTATAATTTGTTGCCGAAATAATTATGTAAAAACAAAAACAAAATACATGTTACAATTTTACTGTACCGACACCATGTTATTGAATTCGCCTTGGCGCTACGGAAGTGAATTTAATTTCGTTTTTTTTTCTTTCTATTTTTGTATGTTAAATTGTTTGTTCAATTACGTTGGCGACATTAGCTTAGTTTATTCGCATAACTTTCCTCGAACACGTCAAATACATATTCGTACAGGAGAAAGTAAATGTGGTAATTAAAATGTTGTCAATACCACGCTGAAGCTCAAGCGATCAAAGTATGTTAGTAATTTTTCAACCAATAATATAAAATTCCTGTCCAGCTTAAAGTGGTATGGCGAATTCACATGTTAGGTAACTTTAAATAAAAATTTGGTTCTACAAATTATGTTGCTGTTTTGAAATTTCTGAACCAGCGAGCTTTATGATAAGTCAAAAAAATTGTATCCGATCAAACAAAAAGTTTGATTGCAATATTTAAAATTTGTTGTAGTATTCAAGCCAACATATGTATGTACATACTTATCAAGGCAGGCTGAACAGGTAGCAGCAAGAGAAAATCCGATGCTTTAGATCTCTGATGAGTCAACCTACAAAATGTCAAACTTGCCAGTTTGAGAATGTAAACAGAGTTTGATAGCAGACAAAACGGCACGTCATGAAGAAAACATGTCAAAAAGTGAAATTGTATATTGAATTTAATAAAGAAAGAAAAAAAATCAGCTGCTCTGATGAACATATTTTTATTTGCAAGTTCTTACTGGATTTGCGTTCACTATCAATGTTACTCCTTTTTTTACCTTAGTTGCTCCGGCTGATAGTGTTTTTTAGGAATATTGTAGAACAAATAAAAATTATTAGTACAGTTAGTTTTATAATGATCAAATATCCCGAACTAAACCAAATCAAAGAAAACTCAAATATTTCGCCGAACTGCCAAGCTTCCTATTTTTTGGAAGTCGTTTGAAAAGAGAGGACAGCACAAATCCAGTAGTAATTTTTGCGATAAAAATTAAAATTGTGCGCTTACTAGCTTGGATTTTCTTTTCATAAATAAACGTGTTCGTTCCCAAAATTTTGGTCGCTTCTAGGAGATGGGTACTCATTTGGGCGTCTTCTGCGGCTGATTTTATTGCAAACTTATCGCAGTTTCAAGTGAAAACTTTTATGAGGAGACTAACAAAAGTTCACTTAGTTGGTGACTATAAAATAAAAAAAAAAACACCAACGCAAACACAAATTCGCTATGTGGTTCTCTTCGGTTTTCGGCGTAAGCTAAAGCCACTTCCATGAATGCCAAAGGCCATATGGAATGATTGCAACGTCTCTACCGACTATTTGCAAGTGGTTCCGAAGAAACCAGATGGGACATACGAATTTCTATAGAGAACGAATCCCGAGAAGGTAGACCAAAATCTTCTGCTGTGGCTTTGTTGATGTCCAAAGTCGACGAAGTTCCGCGATTGACGCAATGAATTATTCCTGATGAATTGGCTTGAATGCCATGAGTTTATAGCGAATATTAAGTAATCATATAGGATACACGAAGAAATCAGCTCGATAGGTCCGACGAAATTTAAATGATGCCCCAAAAAAAGAAACTCGAGTGCATTGTGTAAGTTAAGTCGTTACTACTGACGAATCTTGGTTCTATAAGTACTATCCGGAAAACAAACAACAGTCCATGATGTAGAGCCCAAAAGGAGCAAAACTACCGAAGACTGCTTACCCGAAATTTTTAGAAAGTTGTTGGAGAACAGGAAGAAAGACAACGAGCCAACTCACACTGCTGAACTTTATTTTGATCTCTGGCATAAAGGAAATACGACTAGCACCATATATGTACCTGGATATAACATCCCGTGTTTTCTATTTATATCTAAAAATTTAAATAAATTTGAGGGGAAATGAGCTTAACAGGAACGCGGAGATAATTGATGCGGTTAATGCTGAACTTGATAAGCTTGAAAAGCAAGATTTTAAAGAGTGCTTTTAGAAGTTTATTTGTAGACTTAAGAAATACATTGAAATTAATGGCGATTACGTAGAGAAAACAAAAAAGACAAAGATTGAGAAGAAATAAGCAATGATTATTTTTTTTCGTGTCAACTAAGCGAACTTTTGTAGCCCCCTTGTATGCGTTCGTACGAAATATCAATTTTAAGCTAGGATCACACGATTTGTACTTTTGCCAGTCACAGAGTGGTGTTGTCAAGAAATGTTGGGTTCAGATCAACAACAAAATTTCCAACCAAGGTCCTCTGTAACTTTTAAATGTACAAATTCACAAATCGTGTGACTTCACCTTTAGACAATATATTAAATTGTATTGGCACAGTTTTAGAACAGCTGATCTAGAAATAAAGAAATAATCTTAATTTTTCTATATATATTATTATTATTATATGTATTGTATATTCTGAAAAGCGGCACTTAGCTTGACTACACTACAATAGCTACAGAGATGAAATATATACCAAATGAAAGATATTAATGTGTACATTTGTACTTTAGGCGGCGATATGTACATCTATAAAGTAATGAGGTTCACGTCTAGAGTGCTATAGTAGCCATTTGAAACTATGCTACGATCCCAGCAGCACTTAACTATAAAATCATATGTAATAGTAAAGGCGGAATGTATTGAAAAAAAAACGAGGGATATTGAAAGCAGTCATTATGTTGTAGTTTTCCTTCAGGGAATCTCCTGTGCCACTTTTGGTTGCTTTTTCAATTTATAACTTTAACATAGTATTATTGAAAATAATAATGAAAATTCAATACACTTATGTTTAATAGAAAACTGAATTTGTTCAACCTACCCTGGCGATGAACTACGTCCCACTGATCTCATGCTGCTGCTACTACTTATTTGACGCTGTGGTACGCCCGGCACAGGATGTAAATGATGATGCAGTGGTGATGACGACGCAGATGCAATTGGGGTTCGTCCATTGCTGCTACAGCTACTGCCGCTGTGCTTAGGTGACGTCGTAGTTGATGAAGATCCTTTCGGTAATGGCGTAGTATCCGATGAAACCTCAGAATTCACTACCTGCTCCAACAAATGAATTTTCAGCATTCCAACTTATTTAACGGGGTATTATTTTCAAGTGATATTTGCTTTTAACTATAAACTAAATTAATTCCGATTAACTATATTTTGGTAGCAATAATCACTCATTCAATGAGAGAGTGAATGATATTTTTGGTTGTTGTTGTTGTTGTTATTATTTTTGGCTTAAAATATTTGGATTCGTTTGACATTTATGTATGATTTACCGGTAAAAAAAGTACTTAGTGGTGCCTGTTGACTTGTTGGTTTTTTCAATGTACATACATATGAATTTACCTATACCGATTGTTTTGGTTAGCGATTTCACTTTTGTTTCCTTGTTTGATTCCACATTGTGGGGAAAGTTGTCTACAACGACCTCGACAATATCGAATCATTGTTCGACGAATGATTTGGCTGTGTGTGGTTAATATTTAGGTAGAGCAATATTTGGATATTATCACTTTTTATTATTTCACTTTTTCACTTTCACTTTTTATTGCATAGCTCGTAATTTTTGGTATATGTATATGTATGTATGTATGTACGAACTCAAATTATCGTATTTGCGATTTTCTGTACTTCGTACCTATTTACATACATAAGAATGAAATAGTGGGTAAACATTATGGGCTTGTACATTCGTATGTATGTATATCATAGATAATTTAAATAAACGATTAGAATTTTAATATAAAATTTAAAAACACATTGGATAGTTTACACGAAATTTGTATTTTAAATTCAACACTTCCGCTCGTTTAATTCATATTATTCATGATTTTCACTGAATCCGCTCAATTTATTTTTTCCTAGTATTTCTGCGCATTTCCTGCCTTTTTACAGCTGTAATTTAATTTAATTTATTTAAATTTCTACAATTTTGCAAACCTTCCCAGTTGGAAAAGAGCAGCCGATGGCAATTTTATCATCGCAGCCTTAATTAAGATTTGGCCTAACATTATAACTGGCTTGGCGAAAGACAAATACATATAACTAAGATATCCTACATGTGCAGTTTAAAAACGTGAAAATATTAAAACTTTACTAACCATACTAGCGGCATTTTATCAATATCAGTGTTAACATTAGTTTGCATTCAACTTTTACCATTACATTCACATGAATTTCTGTAATTTCGTTCCCAAAAAATTTAATTGAATATAAATTTAGAAAAGTGGGACGTTAATTTGTAAGTGATCCAAAACGAGCATCATGTGGGGCAAGTCATAAAGAGATATAAGCAATCTTTAGCCTCTAAAAGAAAGTATCATTTTTTGAGAAGTTGGCATTCATTCACCTCAAAATACAATTTCTAGTCCCCAAATAAAATCATTAAATTGCCATCAGGTGATTATTGGTGGCAAACAAATTAAAAACGAACAGCATAAGAGGAAGGAATGTAATAAACTCTAATTTATGGGATTGTGATTATACTAAAATAAGAATTATCTGCATAAGTTTGTGTTAAAGAGAAAGAGAGTGGTGAAATCAGAAAAGTAAAAATTAAAGCATATCATGCATGACATTATTATTGTGTGTTATTTGTTGCGTGTCTGGTCTGTGAGGGAGATAACAGACCTGACTACTCGTAAATTGTTACTATTATCTATTATTGACATCGTTTGGAAATATAAACAAAAGAGAAGCGATGACTTCGTGTCATGCCTGCAAACAATTTCCTACTAGGTGGTTCAACCTCACATCTGTGTGCGTTTGTGAGGGCGAGCTCAACACAATAATCAATGTAGACTTGGTGGCACCAATTTGTTTTGGCGCCTGACATCTGCCCGCAAAAAAACATAAGAATTGCCGATCTCATCTAGCGAAGAGCATGTACTACATTTTTATGAGTATGTACATACATATATAAAAACGTATTAATGTAGAAATAAACAAATAAAATATAACAAAACTGTTTGATAATATTGAGGTATGTCTCGTCAAGTATACACACACAGACTACTACACATGGAGTAGTAAAAATTGCGTGACTAACCTCTAAATAGAGTAGTCCTGTATTTGCTGCAAAAGTGAGCAACCTGATGCTAAGTAGTGTCAGCTCATTAAATATTCAGCTATTGTCGTTGAAATAGCAAAAACTGCAAATTGTAATTTGAAACATTTAAACTTGTTAGTTTAGAAATTACACAGACGTTCACGATGCAGCGAACAGCGATGACACCTTTCAGGAGTAAAGTTTTTGAATTTAACAGTTCGCGACGTCATAGAAGCTTATAAACTGTCAATTTTAGCACACGATTCACGCTTTTCATATATGTATGTACGTACTTGCAATTAAGGCCAGCACTTTTTGTTATTCTTCTTTGTATTCCGTGCTTCTTTTACATTCGTCGACTTTTATGATTTTTATACCCGAGCGTACTTGTACATAAGGGTATTATAACTTTGTTCACATAACGGTTGCTTGTAACAGCATAACGGAATCAAGATAGATATAGACATACTTATATATACCAAAATGCTCAGAATGAAAAAAAAAGTCGATTTAGCGATGTCTGTCTGGTCCGTGCCGACGATAACTTGAGTAAAAATTTAGATATCTCAATGATATTTGGTACATACATATACTACGTTTATACGGGAGCATAATACGGTTTCATCGAATGCACATCGCTTCAAAACGCATGTACATATAAACTGATTTTGTATACGCCTTGAAATGCTTCAGTGAATTTACTCACACTCACTTTTAAATCGGTACTTTATTTCTCGCTTCGGTTAGAAGGATCATATAAACGACTACATTTCTCGATGTGAAGTTCAAATCAGCTGGGCGCACTTTAAAGTCTCGGATAATGCTTCGTATAAACAAGGTAATAGATTGATCTTTGGACATGGTAGGTTGGTATTGAAAGTGGTCAAGATCGGTCAATAACTACGCTCACCTCCCATGTAACGGAAGTTTTTGAAAAATGCATAAACTCTGTTTTTTCGGTATCCATTAAAGCAAATTAAGTGAAATTTGGTATTTGGAGCGATTTTGAACTAAGAAATTAGGTAATTATGAAATAAAAAAAATGGGCGTCGCCACGCCCACTTATGTATGTAAAAATGTCTGTACCTCAATGACGGTGTAAGGTATCGTCACAAAATTTGGTGAACAAATTTTCCTTAATATCGCTGTTATCCTCGTTAAAAATCGGACCATAACCTCGCCCAACTCCCATATAACTTCGTTTTTCGGTATTTATTAAAACAAATTGAGTAAAGTTTAATACTAGCAGCGGTTTTAAACAAAGAAAAGCGGTTTTTTTTTTAATTATGGGCACCGCCCATACAAAAATACATCGCGAGGTTATATAAAAATCGGTTTCGCTTGAATTTAGCTTTTCTTTCTTGTTTTTATTACCTCTATATATGTACATACATATATGACAGCATTGAATATACATAAATCAAAGTAATCAAAGAAATGCGAAGGATCGAGAATTCGCTTTGCCAACTTCGTTGTTTATAACCTGTGACGTTGCGAATATGAGAAGGCGTACTCTTATTCTTCATCATTATTGGTAAATACCGTGGTACCCTGGAAGACATCACTTCTGATCGCTACAACGTGGACTGAGGTTATAACCGAGTAACACGATACAAGTACTTAAAAGCAACTCATTCCATTTTGTGTGTTTTTTGTTTTGCTCATATGTTTCAAGTTTTCCATTTTCTGCTTTCTTACAACAAAAAATATAAGGATATCAAAAACAAATGGAGAAACTTGAAACGACTTGACGATACAGACAAACGTTATGTTAAAAATTTTTGCAGACTGTGGTTTAACTAATAAATATCCGAAAAACTAGATAAAAATGTATTGTGTTTGCCGAAATATGGATTTTTAGTTTGTTTACAAACTGCCTGAAATGTCAAAAGCGGCAAGACCAAAGTAGCGGTACCCCAGAAAGACCATGTCTAGTTCGATGCATCTTAGGCATTGTGTATAATAACAAGTAAGATATCTTTTCGATAAACGTCAAAATTTGGAACAGCTGAGATCACCTGTTTTTGCAAAGTAAATTCGCAACCCTGGCGTTCCTCGTATATTTTACCCGAATGCAGGGACGGATACAGGGGAGGGGTTCTGGGTGTCTGGATTCCCCCCAAAAAATCGGTAGTCTCAGAAAATTTCAACCGTGTTTTCAAATTCGTAGCACACACAAAAACTCACTCTAGACAAAAAAAATTAAAAATTATTACCCAGTAACTGGAATACAAATAAATGATTTTTTGCCGAAAAGTATATTTTATTCTAAAAGTTTATGACTTATCAAATTCGTAATATGCAATTTTACAAACACATTTACCGAACGTGTCGGTCCTTTTCTATTTTACGGAGATTGAAGACGTATCTCGAGATATTGAGGTTACTAGTGACCTAGATATTTTGGCAAAGAAAAAGAGGAGAATCGATGAAGCACTTTAAACCCCTGACGTTTTATGATTCATCTGATTCAAATTATATCATAGCCTATCGATGGCTTTATAAAAATGCATTCAACATTTTACCCAATATTATTATATCTATGTTTATAATGGATATGAATCGAATATCTCAAAATATGTAAAATATCCTAAAAAATTGAAACCCCCCAAATTATTTTCAGATCAGCTTTTTCCAACTTCGGGCCATTCGTAATTGTCGACATATTGGCGGCCAGCTTAGGTACCCTGTCAAACGCCATCTTAGGTATCCTGTCAAAAGCAACTGACAAATAAGATATCTCACTTGTTGTTATACACAATGATCTTAGGCATGCACAGAAGACCAAAAGTACATACGTACATACATACATATGTACGTAGATTCTACTTTAATTTTGCTCCCTTTTGATATTCGTTTGATTCGTTGTAACGTAAAAATGTCGCAATCTTCTTATTATTATTTGCCAATCTTAGGCGCTTGTGTAGCTACTTATTTTATATGCGAGAAGAATTGTATTCAATATTTGAATCGTTTGAAAGTATTCTTACAAAATCAATCAT
This sequence comes from Philophylla caesio, assembly GCA_963971545.1. Taxonomy (NCBI): domain Eukaryota; kingdom Metazoa; phylum Arthropoda; class Insecta; order Diptera; family Tephritidae; genus Philophylla; species Philophylla caesio. Next base: position 57,162,325 of record OZ020609.1, on the reverse strand, counting down.
ATATGTATGTACATATGTACATATGTACATATGTATGTTCGAATATGTACATAAGTATGTATAACTTTTAAAGGAAATGGCTGTGTAGAATATTATATTAAGTCAATGAATAATTTGACAGTTTGAAATACTAGTCGCTTCTTAAAGCATTAATTAATTAATTACGAATTCAAGCAGGATTCGATCCCGGTTACATTAAGTTTCTTAACCGGGGCTGATAAGTATTCATATACATATGTGCATACATGCATATGTACATGTATTCAATGTACATACATATGTATGTATGAACAAGCATTAAATGTACATGCATTTCAACAGTCCATGCAATTTCGTTATCTAAATGCGTTTATTCATTCATACATACATACATATGTATGTATGTATATACACTAGAATCATTTATTATGGCCGACGAAGAGAAATTGTAAACTTATATACAAATCCAGAACTACTCTCTTTTTACATAGATTATTCACTCGTTTTGTGTTTTTTGGCAGGGGGTGTATTGATAAATAAAGCTATGTTGCAGATGCAGTAAGATTTTTCAAGTTTTCCCCAAAGTTACGAGGAAAGGGTTCTGTCACATGTTAAGGATATGGCTGAAATACTCTAGGAACACCCCCGGGCTATAACCGGCTAAATCTCACAAATTCTGGATGCAAATTTTAACAATGAACAATTTGTTATGTTTTTTCACTACTTTTTCTTTTCATTATCTTTTCTATTTAGCTTAAAATATTGCAATCTTTTAATCAATCACTCTTAAACATATGTATGTATGAATATATATGTATATACTATACATATACTTTCATACGCACATTTATTTATTGTACATACGTACTTAGCACTCATCTGTTAAATTTTACACTTGTCACTTTATTTTGTAACGGTATTAGCGTCGCATTTCTATGCCAACACTTTTTATTTAACTATAGTAAATTACTCGATTCACTTATTTTCTTCTCAATAACTTCATTGACAAAATTTTAAATAAATACTTATGCATGTACATATGTACATATTACATTTAACGAGCAGTGTAACAAGGTTGTCGACACGCATTCTGTACAAAATTTTTATTTTGTTTACATTTCTTTTGCTTTTATTATAAATTTTTTTATACCGTTTACGCGAAACGCTCTTATCTTTCACACCAACCGCACAATTTGTCCGCATCGAGAGAATATGTGCGGCAAACTAAACCACGCAAATAAAATACCAACTAAAATACTTAAAATTCAATCTGCTTCGCGCCACGCGCTCCGCGTGCTGAACTGAGTGCTGTAAAGTGCTAGAAAGAGGAGAAAACGGTCAAAACCACACAAAACATAAAAGCAAACACAAACTAAGCAACGCCAATGCGCCTGGAAGCAAAAGCAATGAAAAGCGAGCGTAGTGATGACTAAAATTGAGTATTAAGTTGACGTATGTGCAAAGTGAAAGGTTCCGACATAGTACAAACGAATCACAAAATGCTTTAATTTATAATCACATCATACATAAGGAAATATTGAAAAGTATTTCTAAAATTTCAATTTTATCCAGAAAAAATAAGTCACACTTTCATGTTTATATCAATTAATCAGTGTGAACACAAACACACCTGAGAGAAAATGCGATAAGAGCGCTTCGTGTAGCAGCACATTCTCTGGCGCCAAGTGGGAGTTGATAATAGCAACAAAGCGCTGACATCCATCCAGTACGAGGAGACGGGTGAGTACCCCAAAGAAATGGCGAACGAATGCACCGTTGGACGGTTGTAAACGAACAGTGTTGCCGGTGCGTTAACTTTAAAATACTAACCAAAACTCAAAGAATTAAACCTAATGTATTCAAAAAATATAAAGGTGCTGACCCAATGATAACTTACCTTGCTAACCTTGCTCACTTTGTATTACTTTAAAAGCTTTAAATAATGACCTTGAACGATAAATTCAGAAAACAATATTTTTCAATCAAGCTTTTTGCGCTGTCAAATAGAAATTTTGTCTATTCACAACTTAGAAGTTTTTCAGTCGCTTATGTACATATGTATGTAGCTACGAGTATTTCGTGAATTTGATAAAATCTCCGTAAATGCTTTACGACTAAAAGTCATACAAAGAAAAATTGGTTTTTGTTTAGAAAAAGGTGATTCACAAGGTGTCGTATTGTTATAAAGTCATAATATTTAAAAAATTCCCACTTGGGTTTTTTTTTGCCACCATCAACTCGATCAAATATACAAACATACACATTTACATATATGTTCATATGAGCATAGTTTAATACACATAATCTTTAAACCCCTTCGAAGGTTTAAAATAAAAATAACATAGATATGAGGCATTCCAAATGAAAGGCAAGGTCGACATCTGCGATTTTCTTCAAAATTGGTGTAATTGAAATAGTTTGGGCAAGTTTTTCAGTGATGGTTTAAACTCAGTTTACACTTAAAGTAAATTTCTTTGCGCTCAATTAAATTTGTTGCAACCAAAACGTAGTAGTCAGCAAACACCTAATAAGTTAGACTAAGTTTAAGCGTGTGCGATCGGGCATTGAAACTTAGATTAAAGTCCGTTTAAAGTTGACTGAAAAACTGTATACTGAGTTTAAAATTAGTTTAAACGACAAACAGAGTTAAACTTGTACTTACATATATCCGATCCGTTATGACGTCAAGACATCTGAAACCAAAACCATAAGAGAGAACGGATTGCAAATGTCGCATTCTTCTTATTTATTATTTTTGTTATGCACAAGGGTTTTGAGCATTATGCTTGTTGTTAAAAAAACACAAATCATGAAAATTCTGCACATGTGGTTTGAGCACAACAATAGCAAACAATACAGATAAGAAAGGAACGTAAACAAACGAAAATATGAGAAGGAACTCGAAGTGAATGTTATCACAAAAGCAGCATTCGCATAAAACGCAGTTTCAAAGGAGAGATATATGTATGTATGTATGTATGTATATAAAAATGATATATATATACATATGCAAGTATGTACGAGTATATGTACCATATGTAAGTGGCGATTCGTGTGGACGTGCGAAGGGTGTGTTCCTTAGTGATGGACAAATTATTCAAAAAACTGGTTATAATTGGTCAGGTCGATAGCCATTGTTGCTGGTGCCTCTAAACTGTAATATAATTATTCATAATTATATTTCTATTAAATAAATAAATAAATTGGATAATTTCTCTCGGTTTACAATAAAAATAAAACAGTTATTTTCGTAAGAGACATTGAAAATTATAATTAGGTTTAAGCCGAGTCCACGTAAAATATTGCCGAAGATTCCGCCGGCAATACCTACGGTTTCGATGTTTTTTCTGTGTAAAAGACAAAGAACGTACATATGTACATATATGTATGTATAACAAAGAAGGTGCAAGTCACGTTTGACATCCATTGATTGATATCAGAATCAAATTGGTTTTCCGTGTGGTGCAATGAGCCGATAAAACTTGCCACAGGAACCGAAATGCCATGCAACTTCTTTGTTATGTATGTTCTTTGTAAGAGATTAAAACCGTACGACTTTTATCAACCTACGAGTATGCAAACACAAAACAATTTACATACATCCAGAAACGCTGACAAACGCCAACCAAAGGCCACTAGGTGGGATACAAAAAAGGAGGAACGCTATGACATCGATGGCCCTTATATGATATAGGGAGGTGGATTTCTGTGACGCAGTCGTATTCACATGATGACTAAAAAAATGGACCAAGCGTACTTTCTACATTCTCAGCGATGTCGCATTGGTGAAAGCCCATTGGTGTATATATGTACATATGTATGTACATACATAATTCCATTTGAATATATTCTGAAGCAGATAAGATTGTGTTGCAAATATTCCGAACTGAAGTGGCAGAAATCCATACAATTGGTGAAATGGATGCGAAAAGGTTTTAAGGTTAGCAGACCATCCTCTTGCAATAAGCTCACAATTACGCTGCTTACACTGAATAATACTTATTTTATTTTTTCTTAAGTTTGAAAAGTAACCATTTTGTACATGAAAAATTATCAAAAATGAGTTTTTTTTTATTTAATTTTATATTAATATTGTGTTTGTATTATCGAAAGTAAAACACAACGACTCAATAAGAAAAGTTTCTTAAACGTTCTCGGACTTTCCGATTGACATGTCCATCATCACTTACACTGTCGTTTGTTTGCCTTCCTCCAAAGATTGCTTTCATTTAGAGGCCTTTCCACCCTAATGTTCATACTTATAGACATACATACATATGTATGTACATACATATATTCATACCTACGTGTGCTAGTGGATACATAATTGCATAGCGACAAATTTTTCAAACTGGTTTTTTGTTTTTAATTCTTCATACGAATTCAAAACAATGTTGCATCAATCTGCACAGCAAAAAATGTAAACAATTGCCGGTACTCAGAGCCCCAATGCGCCTGCGGTTTCTCTCGCTCTCATTTTTCTTATCACTTCTCAGCCCAACCTGAATAGCTCCACTGAGCCACTGACTTTACTTTCCCGTTTGTATTTGATTTGTGTTTTCAGTAATTTTTTTTCTCAATGCGTTGATTGCTTGTTTGTGGATGGTGGAAACTGGAAAATTTAGATTTGTTTTTGTTTCGGTGTTAGTGTTGCCGCACTGTTTCGAAAAAATTTAGGCATAGCCCGGTCAGATATGTTTTTAAGTGAATTCACTTTACTTGAAAGACCATAAAATTCGGAAAACCGACATACATACATTTGTACGAGTACGTACATGTGTATGGATTTTGGTAATTTGCTATAACTGTTTAAAATTTGTTTCTGCGGCTAAAATAAAACATTATCAATTTATTATTTTTGAGCTGAAGGGCAGTTTAATGGAAAAATTATTGAAAAAAACAACACTACTCAAAGCGGTAGATGTTAAAGCTGTTTTTCGGCGACACCACATCTCGTCATCCGAATGGTGAGCTTTAAGAATTGCTGTTTTTTCATCAAGAATTTCCCATTAAACTCGCCTACAGTTGGTTGCGAACGGATTGAAACGGTATTATTTTTCGGTATATGTATACATTTTTATGGTAAATACATATACCAAGCGTTTAAACGCACTTCGTTTTCCACATGCATATATATGTAGTACATATTATGTACATATGTATGTAAATACGAATTGCAGAAGTATATGTACATTGTATTTAAAAGTTTTGCATGCTCGACCTTTGCTTTTTTAAAACGAACTCTTGGCAATTTATTTCTCTCACTCTCATACCCCCTTCTCTCTCATAGAAGGGTTTTTATTATTATTATTTTTTGTGCTGATAAAGTGGATTTTCGTAGTTGGCTCCAGAGAGGAGATGGCACTAAGACAAGCGTTCTGCTGATAACAAATTCTACTTTGCAAAAAATTGTGTGACTAATCTCTAAAAAGAGTATTCCGGGATAAGTCTCTATAGGGTACAATTGGACATTAATAAGCCGCAACAAGTCTCAAACGGGTATAATTCTAGGTAAGTCATGTATTCATCTATTTCGGGTATAATAAGCGATGCATTGATATATGGACGCACTTAGGCAACGAAATTTTATAAGCAAAGATTTTTATTTTTGTTTTCATAAATAGACTGATCTAATTTATACCCTTTCAGGTATAAAAGCTGACAATAAGTATCTTTATAGGACATGCTCCAACAAAAGAGAACAGTTCATTCCATATAAAGAGATCAGAAGTTATATTAGTATCATGTTCCTTTACGACTTTTCACGGACTCATCCTAGACTAATTGGATTTTTTTCCAGGTACATATGTTGAGTTGTCGCACCAGTGGTGTCATTTAACATAAACTTTAGAATATTTGGCAAATTTTGTATTGATGTTGACAAGTGATTTTTTCTCTCGGCAAATTCGAAAATTACTATATATGCAGCAATCCGATCGTATCTATTAACCGTGTTGCCAGCCAAAAATAAGAAATTCGAAATTTTTAATTTAGTACATCTGCCAGAAATTAGTTTTTGTTAATTAAAATATGCAGATATAAATAAGTTAAATCCCGTAACCTCTGTACTTTTGCCTTGGAGAAAGAACATTCTTCAGCCAACCATTGCAAGATTATGCAGCATACATTAGGTAAGTTCTGGTACGGATAATTATTGAAAGTTTTCGAAAACTATCAGCTTTTAGCGTTCGCGTACGCCAAAAACTAACAAAGTAGGGGAAATTGACAGAGCAAAGTGACATTTCAATTTGAGGGGACGCTGTTGGAAAACTGCCGGAAAACTTTTTGCCAGCAGAAATTTGCCAACAGCAAAACAGCTGATCAAAAACAGATGATTGCAATTCGCATAATTACGAAATTATTGTTTAAGAATTTTAAAAGTTAAAATTATAAAATATGAGTGTTAAACATGCTGGTAGCAAGTAAATGTTAGTTTGGTTAAGTTTCCTTAGTAGAATGTTTCAAGAAAACACTGATTCAATATTTTCCATTTTGCATGTTTGGATGCGGACAAGAATTCAATCAGCTGTTCGTTGAATTTGCAAGTTTCTGCAAATTTTGCGTTCGCATACTGTTTTAGATATTTTTCTTTTGTGAGAGAAAAGAAGACAATTCCACTGAATTTTGCTGTTGGATATTTTCTGTTGTAGATTGTAAACGAACGTACCTATTGTTAAGGCATGATTTTATTACTTATATCTTTAATAATGAAATGTGTGATAGTTCTCGAATTTATTGCTCCGATATATAAAGAGTGTTCGCGATGCAGATAAATGTTACGAGAAGTTGCAAATGGTTTAAAGATTTGTGACAAGTTTTCTCCTCAACAAATACGCATTCATATGAGTAACATCGTATGATTTGTTTGTGATCTTTTCAAATTCATAGTGAATATGCATCTGTTAATAAATCTCTCATTTTCTTGCATAGTTTAACTTACTTACATACATACATACATATATGCATATCTACATTAAGGTCCATTTTTTGAGACTAGTTGTTTTCACTCCCACCTCAAAATTTTCGTCGAAAAGTTCTTCAAGTTGGTTTGATGCTCTATTACGGCATTTTTCCCGTCTTACTTAGGCCGTATGTATGATCCACAGTAGCGGATGTCAATATCTTACTACGCGTTGAAATGTCTGATGTGAAAATGGCGTACTATGTTGGCCCCCAGACGCTAGCTTAATCAGCCAATATTGGGAAATCTTCAGAGATGAATTCCGACATTTTTGCAGTAAATCGGCTTTAGATAAATTTGACTCTAATATTTTATGGAGCCTCAAGGTATCAACTTTCCTATTTTGTGCAAAAGTTCTTGTACAGAGCAGGGCATTCTGCGTTCAAATGCTTTTCTGATTTAATTTGTAATTCGCTCACTCTTTTGTGCCTTGCAAGTTCTCGAAACCAAATTGCTGACATTTTATTAGTTTCATGAAAATATTGGTCATCTTTATAAGCAATAATATTGCAAATAGATGTGAGCAGCTTGGTCCGTAGTAAGATGACTGTGTGAGGCGTCCGTTTTCAGCTTAAACTATCATGATGACATGTGACGTTTTCCGGGAATTTCGAAAAAAAAACCAGAGTCCAAAAATAGCATTTAAGCGCTCTGTTAGAAATGTAATGGTAGCGCTATTAGTATTTTCGGAGTGACATAATCGTAACCCGGCCATTTGTTTGCATACATTTCTTGCATTAATCTTTTGACTTCTGAAGTGCGATGTTGGGATAGACGCATGCGGTTCATTAGCATTGTTAATTCAATTTGGCAATATGTAATTTATTCGTTTATAATATCTTGCAAATCTAGTGCAACTTGGCGAAGTGGAAATGTAATCAATGCGCTTCTTGCATTTTTCCCGCAAAATAATGTTCCAAAAAATATCATATCAGCCCAGGTGGCAAAATTTCTCTTTCGAGCCTTTAAGCTGTGTACGCGTTTGTGAAAATTGGCTGGGGGTATTTTTAGGCTTATGTGACACTTTTTACTCTCGTTCCGCTTATATCCTTCCAAGTAGTTTTTTATCCTTGGGGTGTCACTCTTCAAAATGAGCTGTTGCATCGCTTACGTCTCAAACTTGGGAATCGTAAGTCCATTTCATAAATTTACGACAAACTTTATGTACAAAATCACTAAGCTCTTCCATAACCCTAACAATTGTACTACAAATATCATTATTCTGCAGGAGTAAGTATTTTAATGTGGCACGCACATTATAACGCCTGGGAATTTTGTTCTTTTGTAAAACTACATCTTAACAAATTTGTTCTTTACCTCCGTCATAGACAATTGAATCTAGACTGGGCACAATCGGCGCTCTAAAACGTTTAAAATTTTTTTTAATGGTGCCGAGAACGTGGACTGCGTCAAGCCCACATCGAAATCCTTCCCAACAACATGTTCTTAGCTTTCTTTAGCGAACAACCTCAAAACTGCCATCGATCTACACATAGGAGTTCCTGGGACAAAAGTAAACTGGCCACCAGATCCATTGTATTTTAATTAATTGAAGAAAATTCTTTAAAAATAACGGGGGTTACTAAGTTCATCGCTTCAACAATTTGCTACTGGGTACGAATTTGTTTATAACGCGACATACCCAGTAGCAAATTTGTGAACCGTAGTATGAAGTTGTAATTCCGAGAATTCATAACGTGCGCTCGCGACAGCCGCCGTTATCGTCGTTAGCAGCCGGCTCCGATGCTTTGTAATAGCAAAAACATTAACAAGTGCTGCGGGTATCCTTTTTGACCATCGTAAACAAAGGGCATATATTATTTGTTGTTGTGAAATTTGGATATACATTTCTTCCAACATTTTCGTGGAATGCAATGTTTCAGTTTTTACTGAGAATTTATGCGTTATGATTGACCAGGACGGCATAGCAAGCTAAAGATGATGCCGTTGTTTAAGTTTTTCAACAAGCCAGTTCCTTGCAACCGTTGTATATGGTTCGAATACTTGAAACTTTAAAACGCAATTTTTGTCAATTTATTTATTTTTTTTTTGCCTTTTCACGCTTGCACTTTCATTGAATTCAGCTTGGTACTAATGGCTGCAGCAGATGGTGACTACAAGCTTACCAACATGGACATCGAGGCATACGGAAACGAAGGAGATGCCGGAATATCTCAAAAACGTGCACTTGGAAAAGCGGTGCTTGATGGAATGCTCACTTTTCCAGAAGCTGTTGAACATCCTTATGTACATATATTTGTTGCAGATGCTGCTTTTTCACTGCACGTGCGAATTATGAAACCATAAGTACCATCTCGAAAAAGGAGGTGGAGGAAGAGCATCTAGGGATGAATAGGAGCTAGTAAATTCAAATACATATTTGATACTTTTCTCCATTTACTAAGTATTTTTGTGCTCGATACTTTTTACTGCGATCCTAGTGAGTATCGAAAAAAAGTAATTGTATCGGAATCTAAAGTAGAATGCAGTCCTGTTAAACAATTTGGTTTTTGGCAACACCATCGAGAGTTGGTTGTAGGACGAAAAAGCGCAAAATTGGTCCGCCTTTGGGACAGGCAGAATCATCTGTCCTCCCCATATTTTCTCTGAAAAGCAACGTAGTGCCCAATATTGCCCTTCGAGTTACGCCGATGAATACAGCGAATTCGAAAAAGTGATAGGCTTCCACAAACCGCATCTCAGTTTTGAGAAAATATGTCAGCTTGTTTTAATTGTGAAGAGGGATTAATGGCCTGGCAGCGCAGAGCAGCTTATTTCCTTAGATTAAATTGGAAAAGTATGACTTATTCCTATTAGACTCTATACATCTCTTTATTGTCTTTTTTTCTAATTTCAGATCACAAAGCCGAAAGTTTTACATACGTTTTCACTGGATTGCAAGTTTCAAAATTATTTTTCGAAGTTAACTGAGTTAATTTTTGAAAGTTGTTTGTATTTTAAATGTAAAAGAAATAACAAAAGCAAAATAAAATAAGTTTAAGTTGTTTATGTTTTATTGAATTTAGGTTTGTCATAGTAAATATACAATGCATACAAGCAAAAAATATATAAAAAATAAAACGATATAAAATAAATTAAATTAAGTAAAAAAAAAACATATAAAAGAAAAAACAAAATTACATTTCATTGATACTTGTTTGATGCCTTTCAATCTCTTTGAGTTCATTTTTTTGTAAATTTGTTCCCCAACATATTCGCCAAGTGTTTTCAAAGAGGCTAAAACTTATTCTTCTGAGCCATATTCTCTTTTCGTAAGTCCACAATATTTCTCATTTTCTCCACAATTTTTTCTACCGAAGATTGCAGAGGCGGATTCAGGTATTGGAGCGCTTTGCCGATTTACTAGGTGTCGACGTCTGTAGAACATAAAAAATGTTCATTTAATTCTTTAATGTTGAAGTTTATACTAAATCTTAAATAATTATAGTCGGGGGAAACAAAACGTTCGTTAAAGATGGAGGCTGCTCCTTGACTGTCCATGCTTGAAAATGGGCTATAATATTCAAATTTACACACATTTATAAACATATGTATGTATGTTCATATGTATATTGACTGACACTCCTTGCGAAGACGTTTCGTTTAAATATGCCATGTCTTCGGATTATTCGAACTCAGCCACTTTAATCGCAAAATTGAGATCCTCCATGTCGCACACATTTCCGCTGCTTTGCAAGGTTCCTATGAAATGTTGGCAATGAGAAAATTAAATGCACTATACTATGATTACTCAGATATTAGATTTTATCAGGTTTACCCTTTCGGTTACTGTGGTGTTTTCGCTGCTTGTCCCAAATACATAAGTAGTATATGCGAATCCTTTAACTGCCGCCAGTAAGTTCTTCTTCATTTAACTTGATTTTCGTCCTTTTTGTGGTAGCTGCTGTGTGCTCGACTATTATTCAAAAAAGAAGTAAACTGTAGAATAGAGTTATAAATTTATTATTTTAAATAAACTTACTTATTTCAATGGTCTGTTAATTTTTCAATTTTCGCTCAATTTAAATGACATTAGCATTTTAAATTTGGGAAAAAAAATGTTGCTGACATCATGTTGTTCATCACCGCTTCCGAGGTTTGAACCAAGAAACCTCTGGTAAGATTAAATTAAAGTAGTGATCTCTGAAATAGCGGCTAGAACTTCTATAACTAACACTGTTGTTGTTTTTCCAAATTAAATCTTTCCCGAACTGGCCTTGAGCTCAATGAAATTGTCAATGAATAGTCACTTAATGCTAATTTAAAAAAAAAACCCAACAAAAATATTTTTTTATTGTTCAATTAAAATTCAGAGAAATGCCAACCAAAAAACATATAAACCCAGGTTAAAAACTTTTGAAAGATTTCAAATAATTTAACAAATTTTCATTAAAAATCGAAAGGTTTTTCAAGTCAATTTTAAACTTGGGTGTACATGTTTTTTATTTGAGGATTTTCTGTATTTTAATAGACGGCCGCCTGTGAATAGTTGCTTTGAAGAAAAGCAGGTGTAGAGCAACAAAAGAAGAATTACCTTACAAATCCTAATAATTAACTCAGAGCAAATTTTCTATATTGCATGAAGTTTTCTAGGACAAAAAACTCTAAAGTTAAATATTTATCCTTAAATGGTCTAAAAGCGTGACTTAGGGTATTATTTTTAAATATACACTAATATGTATGTTTGTATGTACGTAGAAGAAGCGCGGAATTTAATTTAAAAAAATGCAGTTGGTCTCTACTTTAAGCAAAGATACATAACTATGTATGTATGTTCGTACATATTTTGGATATGTTGAAAAAGTACTAATCCAAAGTGCATTAAATTGTATTTATAATCATCCATACATATGTACATATATACATATGTGTACGATATTTACTTTTGCTACCATAAGAAGCAGGCGCGGTAGCGATTATTCTGTATTCACATATTCTGTTCAATAAATACCCGGATTTTTTTTATTTAAACAGAAGCACTTGCGATATGTTAAAATTTAATTTTTCTCGAAGCATGTAACACAAGCTTATTTCAAAGATGGTGTTTGTTTCCTGCGAATTTCACAAAGACGATTATATTAGGGAAGCAGCTTTTAACGTAACGTACAAGTAGCCTTGTATATGTCTCGATTTACAGGGCTGATATATGTATGTATGTACTTGATAAATATCGATATCATATCAATATTCCAATTTGCATTTTTTTATTTCCCGCTTTGTGTTTTTTTTGCTTTATATTTTTTTCATTTACGAACATATTTTAAATTGAAAATTTTGGGTTTTGCTTTCTCACAACAATAAATGTTAAAAAATAAAGAAAAAATAAAACTAATACGGCGTTCAAACAGACAATTAAGATGTAAATTTACTCATCGTGTTTGGTGTTGAAACATACTCGATTAAGCTTAAACAATTAATTTTTGACAGGTGTCTTATAAGTGTTTCGATATTGTTTGTGAAAAACTCCGCGGGAAGAAAATGGATAATAACTTAACTTTTAAACGCTTTGTAGAACTGGAAATTTTTTTCTGGGACGTGAATTGCACCTACAATGATAACCAGTTTTTTAAAACCCATTTTCGTATTTTCGGATTTCATGTTAAATTTCAATATACTTACTTACCGTTAATTTTATCAAACATTTTTGTTTCGAATTTTTATGTATTTGATATTACCAACATTAGTTTTCTGCCATTTCTTTTGGTGTCATTTCGTTTTCTTATTATACACACGCTTTTCTCCTACCACTGAAAATACTACAAAGGGTTCCGTAAGTGCTATTGATGCGATAAATCAGTAATTGGGACAATTTGTTAATTTCTCGTTTGTATGGGAAATTGCAGACAATTAGGAGTTAAATTGCTGAAATTCTCTTAATTGCGCAATTAGGTCTCTGTCTGGAAATGGTATAAGCTCACTGTTTGTCTTGAAAAAATCATTGCAATATCATTTAAAAGATAAAAAAATACAAAATCTACACAATTGTCGATCAAAAGTTCAGTTTTTTTTATGTTGAATTTTGAAAAAAATTTCCTTGGCAGGGGTTAGAACTATGAATTTCATCGTTTCGTTATTTTGTCCGGGATTTTTTTTAACCGAAGCATTTTACATATGTGTGCACACATTTTTATCTTACTTAAAGCGGCAGCTTTGAGTTCTCCGATTGCCTGTATTTAATCTTACATTGCACCTTAAATATAAACATATACGAGTATATGAACAAACACACATTTGTTGTTTACATTTTGCATTGTAATTATTTACATTTTTACAAAATGAAACCATATTTATTTAAAGAAAAGAAAAATATTGTTACCGTCACATAAAAGACATTCCACCGGTCAGAGTAGCAACCAAAACAATTAAAGGTAGGGTTCTTGGCATTTGTTAATTAACGAAAACATATAGCCTACAAATGTAAATATTTTTTTCGGTCGTGTATTTTCTTTAACATAATTTCCGCGTCAAATCTGCAATAAGTGAGCGATATTAACGCACACACATACATATGTACATATACATATGTATATGAAGACAAGAATAAGCATTCTTTTTTGAATTAGTTTTTATTTTCCTTAGTTTCTCAGCGGCGTATCGAGTTAAGGTAGTTAATAACAGCATTGCAGTTATTTAAAATCAATAATATTGTAAAAAATAGAATTAAATAAATAAATTATTTAACTAATTAATAAATCATAAAAATCAAAATGATCGAGTTCTGGTAAAACTTTTGTCTTACCAAATTCATTAAAAACTAGACGAAAATTTGTACTTAAAAAATTTAAAAAAACTCAAAGTTTAAAAAACGCTGAAATATTTTCAATATTCGAAAACTCATATAAATTCATTTTGTCCGGAAACGTTAATAATTCCATATTTCTGCTTATCTAATTAATTCTCTACACAATGCGACCCATTCTGTTGAGTTTCTATGGCATGCATTTTTGGAAATATAATGTTTTGAAGATGATTTTAAGTGTTTTGCGAAGGGGCGACCACTAAAAATTATTTTTCAAAAAAATATTTTTTTTCACTCTTGGCGTACTTTTACATCTATTACAAAGAGATGACGATAAACGATTTTTAAAGTTATTTATACATACAATGGACTTACATTTTTTTTAATTTCGTCTCATCAAAACTCTTTAAACGTTTATAACCGAACTTGGAGCCGCCACGACAAGTACTGTTTCCACCTCTTATTCCACCAACGCTGTATTCTTCTTCATCAGAGTTGCGATATGTCAACAAACTTGAACTTTTCTTTAAATCGTCCACTGTTTTAGAGCCATTGCGCCAATACTTTAGCATTCTATGGAACGCCCCATGATCACCAGTAGGGAGGATATTCAAATTTGCGCTACTATTGAAATCTGTGCTGGTCAAAGATTTATAGGAACTCATTTTCTAAAAGTGTTTTTAAGTTTACATATATGAAAAATTCATTCATATGCACGGACAAAAGCCTATATGAAAATCACTGTGCTGTGTTTGTGTCATGGAGCGATCGTTGTATGTAGTTTTACGTTCCAACCGCAAAGTGCTGAAAATCGAAACTGTTTTATTGAAATTGTGAGGCTGACCATTGGAGACACACCGCACGGACTTGGAATGCGAAATTGTACAATTATGAGATTATATTTTCTCTCTCCTCAAATTCTAGTGTATTTTATGCGCTTTTACTCGATGGAGGCTTTCCATTCTCTCATTGCATTGCGTCTAATTAAAAAATAAATAAAATATAGTATTTGTTTACAATCACTGCATAGCCATTTTAACATTGATATACTCATCCACATGTATGTAGATATAAATGTGTATATACATATGTATATGCCTATAGATTTATAAATATGTACACTTATGTTATACAGTATTGTGCAAAACTTTCTTTCAATACTGAAACTTAAACTACTGGCAGACGGGCGAACTTATGCAGATAAGCGGGGGCATATCTGCAAAATATTTTATGCCTGACAGACGACACTTATCTGCATTTCGATTACATCTGATTTGACAAACGAAATCGAGCTCAAAATGAAATGTAGGGAAAATAAGATTGGCATTATTATTTGCTGTAACGATATAAACAATTTATACAGAAGTATACTATTCCATGAATGATCGCTATAGCTACTTTTTGGAACGAGACGAGCCTTCAAAGGACGAAAATCGTTTCAAAGAAAATTTTTTATTTCAGGCCAAATGCATTTCGCAGAATTTGTGGAAAAGTTGTGGGCATTAAAATGGTGAACAGTAATAAAAGGCTATGTGTTCCACTTCATAAAAGAGTGGCTATCTCATTGTTCGTTTTTGAATATAGAAATTTTACAAGTCTATAGGATGCAGTGGTGTTAGTGAAATTTTTATGGATTTTTCCAAGCAGTTTGCGAAAATCTTTCGGATTGCATGAATTCCTATCCTCCAAAGCCAAAAATAAATCTAAAAAATCGCATTTCAATGGTTTAATTTGCTAATATTTGCAGCTATTTATTAATAATAAACACTTTTGACAGCAGCTGTAGACATTTTGCTCGTTTACAATAGGAATTTTCTGTCAAAAGTGGCAGCATTGCCATATTGAATTATCAAATATTCAAATGTGTGTATCGGCACGACTCGCAGTGAAACAGAAACAAGTAAAAAATTAATGGAAGAATTGTATGTATTGTATTAAGGATTTTGACTGCTACAATAATTCCAGTAATCTATGTATATCTTCTATATATATATAAAAGAAACGCTTTTTCGTTATGTCCGCGCATAACGTCCGAACCACTGCATGAAAAGACGTGAAATTTTGCACAGTTATTCTTTTATTCCTGTAGAAGGTCCTAACGGAGCCCTTTTTTTTAGTTATAGGTAAGGGAGGGTGCCAATTTACATGACCCCTCACATATCGATTCGTGATCGTATTTTGAACAAGCTGTCAACTACCCTATTGAGTTTCTGAATTCGCTAGAACTGCCGGGAATGCAGTCGCATTAATTATTTCTGAAAGTTGGATCACCAATAATAATGTTAAGCAATTTGAGACCACCTAAACCGAGCTCAGCCGCGCGGTTTAGGCTAGTAATTAATATTTGTAGAAAATTGCAAGACGTTAGCGGTTTCAATGGAGGGTGTTTGTTGCTTTGTTCAATATCCGAACTATCGGTTGTGTGGCTAGCTATGTACGTTATAGTCGTCCGATCTGGCCGATTCCGGCAAATGTCTAATAAATTATAAAAAGGCAAAAATAGCTCAAAAACTGAAGGTCTAGATTGGGTTCAAACAGACGGACAGACAGACACGGACATGGCATATTTTTTGATGGGTCTAACTCTTATTTATCTGGATTTTACAAACATTGGACCAAACTTAATATACCATTTGTATGCGAGGTATAAAAAGATGGACTTTAAAATTAGTTGAATGAATCTAATCGAGTTTAAAGGAATCTAAATTTGTATCTTTAAATAATTGCTGTTGAAACCGGTTGTTAGTGTGTCATAGATTATTTTAATTCTAACATTTAATGGAGCTAGCTTCCGTCGAAATATTTAATTTTTATGTTTCGTTGTAAAAGTAATGAAGATCTATAACACGATATCTCTTTACAAGTGTATCACACCTATAAACGATTTAAATATTCCCAAATAATGTTGTTAAAAATAAGGACTAGTTAATTTCCCAGTGCCGGAGCAGTTTTACTAAAGATAATGTTTGAATTACCAATGAATGAGTTAATTCGTTGCCAAAACTTTTATTGACAAATTACATTGTTCGATGCGAGAACGAATTACTAATACGAGAGCCAGTCAATAACCGTCGAGTAACAAATTGTTTTGCCGTGGGAAGGTAGAAGTATTTGCATTTGTGCGCTTAATTTAAATTACATAACTCCGCCTGTGGTCAATACTAAATACAGATTTTAACGGACTTCAAAAAACTACGGGTCATCAATTCTTCAGTTTTTTTTGGCATGCTACAGCATATTTTTAACCGAATTACCATTGTCATTGGTTCACGAGAAACTAACTGATCCTAATCCTTTGAATTATAATAATTGGGTAAACTGCATTCAATAAAACTATTTATTTATCGGCCAGTATGCACGCGTATTTCATCAAACATATGGAAAAATATGTTTTACGGACTTAGGTATGTGCATACTTATGTTTATGTTATGACACCCATTAGAATGACTGGATCTTGGTTGTAACTGACAGTATTTGAATAGGCAAAAACAAGAGTTTACATCAAAATGCTACATTTATTACCAAGAGTATGTTTCAATGTCGGTCCGAACATATGTATGTTAAGATTTAAGAAATATTAAAAAGTAAAGTATATAACTACATATGAAAACATAATTTGGTTGAAGTTTCTATTATATTAAATATTCTAAGTTTAATATAGAAATATGAATCTAGCCTGGAATTAATAATTTTTATCGATTAATTGGTAATAAAAAGTGGAATTTTCTAAATACTGTAATGACCTACATCAAATGTTCATAGGTCAGTAGAGTACTCACAATCAAGTTTTGCTGTTACTCCTTGTAGCCACAGATGCATTTTTTTTTACTTCTGTTCTAATTTATAACACACATCTGTATGTAAATACGTATGTGTTCTCTTATCTACTCAATAAGAAGTGTGAAAAATGCAGCGATTTTGCGCAACACTGCATTTATGTATTTCCAATAGTTACCATCTTAAAAAAGTCCTTATCGCAGTATGAAAACAATTAAATACGTAGGCAAGTATGTAAGTAAGTGCGAGTACATATGTATGCATGTAAGCATATGGTTTGTCGCAAAAGTAGTCATGAAGACATTACGGCACACATAATATAATTATAAAAAATATGTGTAATTATAATTGAATAGCGAAGGGAACGTTTGGCAGCAAGGGTTTTCCAATAAGAGTGATATAATTTCTTAAAAAACAAACACACTAATAGTTAATGAAATTCAAATGTTTTTTATTTAATGTGAAGCATAATCGATACAATTAAGTTCTTAATATAACATCATTCAAATGGCCTCCACGACTTCTATTGCAGGAACGAATTCGATGAACCCAATTTTCGAGTACTTTATATACTAGATCAAGTCGTATGCCATGAATGGCACGTTCAATATTGACTTCTAAAGCTTAAAGAGAGTCTGGTTTATTGCTAAAGACCAATGACTTCAAATAACCCCACCATTCAATGTCTCAATTTCTTAAAATAATCGAATCTTCAAACTTTTCTCGCATTAATTCGGTTGTTGCACGTGCTGTGTGACACGTAGCCCCGTCTTGTTGGAACCAGATGTTGTCAAGATCAACTTCTTCCAATTGCGGCCATAAAAAGTCGGTTATCATAGATCTATACCGCTCTCCATTCACAGTAACCATCTTCATTTCGAAAGAAGTACGGACCGATAATTCCACCAGACCAAAAACCACACCAAACTGTCAATTGAGATGAATGTAATGGTTGTTCATGAATAATTTGTGGATTTTCTTCGCACCAGAATCGACTGTTTTGTTTATTTACCGAGCCACTCAGATGAAGAAAGTGAGCCTCATCGGAGAAGATGATTTTCTTAAAAAAATCGTTATCGTTTTCAAGTTGTTCCAAGGCAAAATCAGCAAAATTCACGACGTTTCCGGTAGTCCAATGGCTTTAGTTCTTGAGTGAGAACAATTTTATACGGATGCAAGCCCAAATCCTTTCTCAAAATCCGCCAGGTTGTGATTTGAGACAGTCCCAATTCTTGAGAACGTCTTGGAATCCACAAATTGTGGTCTACAGCAACACTTGCCTGAACGGCACCAATATTTTCTTTACTTCGAGCGGTTCTATGTCTTATTGGCACTTGAACATTATGTCTCAAAATAAAGCCTCAAGTCTCAAAAGAAATGTACAAATCCATTTGAAAAAACTAAATTTCAATGAATAAATTGGTATACATACTTACGTATTTTATCCAAAAGTCGTACTAGTTCTTCACGAACTATAATCTTACCAGTTTATTGCTGTCGAAAGAAACATTCCTTGCAAACATTTTAATTATTTTTTCCTATTTATTCTTGCGAATGTCAACATCGATTTTCAAAGTGTAGTACAATTAGAAACATCTGGCGGATATAAAATTCGGCTTCGAATCCTGGGGCATATGCATAAATAAAAATTAAATAAATTAAATAAAATTAACGTTAATATTTATAAAAAATACATATAAAGAAATTAATTAAAAACATTAAATACAATGCTATACTATTGTCTCGGTATAAGCACCGCGATCAAAATCACAGATTGTTTCGCATAATTATGAAACTGTAAATTGTTTAGCGCAACGAACTGGCATTTTAAAATACCATACAAATAGGGAACATGAGTTAGTTGGGTTGAAACGCCAGGCTGGGTAAAATTCTAGTTCACAATTACCCTGCAGGGTAATTATTCATATACACAAATGTGAATGTGTGGATTTACATACATGTATATATGTATGTACGTATCCAATTCAAAAATTTGTTGATAATAAACTATTTTTTCAACTTTTAGCTCCGAAATTTTCACAGATAGCGTTCTGAAACTAAAAGGTACAAATTAGTTTTGTAGACTATTCAATTTTAGTTTTACGTGGCTACGAAGTACCTTTGACTTTTAAATATTTTGCTCTTTGCTTCACAACAAACAAACATATTTTTATGTACATATGTACATATATGACTACATGCATATTTTTTTGGATGATGGTTCGATGTGCAAAGACTTTGATTGCTGCTCACTTGGTAGTGACCAGAGTGATTATTGTGCATACAGTCAGACTCAGGGTGATTTCACCCAAGTGTTTACCGGGCAAAATTTACAACTTTCCCGCTCCGAAGAGGGCACTTAGTTCACTTACATACTTCGTTTTTTTTTTCAAAGTACCAGTGGGTATCAGCAAACGTCCATAACAGTCACAAAAGTACGAAGACTATTGAAAGTTATTATTATTTGAGCTAATAATTAAATGGTTTTTTTTTTAATTATAACAAAAACTCTAGGCAAAAACCTTTATTGGTGTTTTTTGCCATTGAACAAGTTACTAAGTGCTGTACGAAGACTTTCGTGGCACACTTATAGAACAAAAAAAATTTACTTTAACTTAAATTTACTTATTTCACGTTTACGCCCAATGGATTAAATACCCACCGAAATAAAAAGGGAAAACGTGTATGTATGTATAACGTCAGCCTGGTGAACAGGTGAAGAATAACTCTTGCCAACATATGCTTCTATAGGTTCAGTAGGCCATTGAAAAGCAGAGCCCTTTCTCAACGAACAAAAATTCTCGCTATGGAAATTCCTTATCACTCCCGTCCCTTATTTGACGCCGAGGGTTTTGGGGCCTTTCGAGATAACTGTTCTACTCGCATAAAAATTGAACGATTGCGATTACTTTGAAACATACGTATATCATTCTTGTGAATGAGGATGCTTAGGTGAAAAGATACTATTCTACTCGGCAGATACTATTCTACTTGTAATGGAGGGTAGGCAATGGTGAAGTTTTTGGTCTAGGCCCAAACCGATACACGGTTTAACACTGCCTTAAAAGAAGTTTTGTTAAATTCAATCATCTAATAAAAAAATAAAGGTTATAATTTTTCACGACACGCGATCAATTGTTGCTTTCACCTGTTTATGTGCCACATACTCGTTGTATATAAACTTGTACTGAACCATGATTCAATTATGATCTGACACTCCTTAATTTATAGTTGCATTTTGGAAGTACGCAGAAAGGGGAAGAATGTGATCCCTTTTAGCGAGATAGTAGTTAAAAAGATCTAAGTAAAATATGTAATTAAATACTATTTTTTTTAAGTATTTATTTAATTAATATATGAGCTAGCTTATACCCCCGAGATTTTGCATAAATAAAATATATGTATAAAGAATAAAACTTAAAATAAAAAATAAGTCAACCATTGTGTTTTACGTGGTTGTGTGTAACAACATCTTTCAAGTACTCCATTGCACATAACATATCATATATTCTGAGAAATCCGATATCAAAAATTAACCTATAGTTTTCTCTATGAACATGAAAATGCTTTTATTTATAAATATGCATCCGCACCAATTCGGACAGCACAGCCATTTTCAATTACATTTCATAAAAAGTATGCTATGTTCCAAAATAGGTTCCTGCTTTGCTTTTAAATTTTATTTGAATTTGTTGAGCTAAGTATAACAAAGATCCAAATATTCACAAAAAATTTAAGAATGAAAAATTTTGCATTTCCTTCATATTTTTTGCGGAGTTATTTTTTTTCAAGAATATACATAAATAACACAACATGGTTATAGTGGAAACTCTAACGAGAAAAACCACTTTTATTTTCTTTTGATCGACCAAATCCAAGTGTTAAACAATTTTATAGTTTTTGGCAAGTTTGGTAAATTAGGGTTTCTGTAAAGGTACATAAATATACAAATTTCATCATAATTAGTTAATTTTAGGTTCAACGTTTTACAATTAAGGATCAGAAAGTAGCTTACTTTAAAACAACTGTAGCTTTAACATCTATTAATGATTCATCTTTTTTTCTTCATGCATTTGTTTAGATACTTTACGCGGAAATGCATTCGGCATTTGAAAAAAAAGTCTTTATATTTACAGCTAATGACACGTTTTCACTACACGCAAATAGTTTCTCAGTTATTGATGGGACGCCATATACGAGTATTACATTGCCGTTGACATTGTTGAATGTCGCTTTCAACTGCTTAATTTGATTGAAAAAGTCAGCGCTAGGCTTAACTAATGCGCCTTTGGAGACAGTGTCAACCCATGCAAATGTGGGCTCATTGGACACGAATTCACTTAGTATGAGTTTAGTAGTATTATATAACCAGCTATAAGTAAAAGTTTTAAAAGAAAAGGTCGATTTATAGTTGCAACACCAAACGTCCAAAAGAACCTGTAAACAAAAAGGTTCAATCATTAAAACTTATATTTAGTTGTAGTTACTCTTTTTTAGTTTTACTTACGTGTGTATGTAATCGCTTTGCAGTTGAAACAAAGCACCAGGAAATGCTTTTTATAAGTGATGGTTAACTAAATATATTGCAAATAAGATATATTTGAAAAATTGCTAAATTATTACAAAATAACATAAACTTTTTGTAAAACTTACCCGAATTCACGCTATCACAAAATCAAATGTCAATAGTGAAAAAATTAGAAATTAGACAAACGATTGAGTAATGCCAACTCTTTTTTTTTATATGAAGAAGTTTACAATATACTACTATTACAAGTGAAAAATTTAGAATATGCAACATTCTTCATGAGTTAAGGAGCCGATTTGTCATGCGGAAACGAGAGGGCTGCTTTATTACAACACTTTTTATTATTGAATCATGGTACTGAACGATATCTAATGTTTCATTTTGCAAGTTTATCTTTTACTTGTAAGTTTATACTCGCTGGGTAGTTTCTCAATCAAATCAAAAGAAAGTTTAAACGAAGTTCAGCTGTATGCTGCCACTGTTTGCCGTTTATACTGAATTTAAATATTTTTAAATAAAAAAGTCACTTACGACTTTTACAAAAAAATGATTTAAGTTTTTGCTTAAATAATTAATAATTTGCACAGTTGATTGCGGATCATCAAAGGCAGAAGCAGGTGGAAAGCCGACGAAAAAGTATTCGTGACATCAGCGCTAGAGCAGCCAGCAGAGGAATCTCAAGGTATTTACTCATATACATACATATTTTCATCCCTAGTCGTTTGATGATAAGCAGCTGTGACAGAGGAAAAGGTGTCCGATCTATTTTTCTTTATTTTAGAACGGCACGTGTGGTGCAATTATAAACAGCGGGATGACTTGCCGAAAACTCAAATCGTTTACAAATTGTGTTCTAATTTGGGAAGAAGAGTTGAAAAGAGAACAGAGATAAGGCCACCAAAGGTAATTGAGATTAGCAAAAGCAGATGTCGACCAGTTTGGCAAATGACAGTGTGAGTTATGATAATTGACTGAAGAACTTTCAATTAGCAGTTATGTATGTATACTTGATTTGAGTTCATAATTCTCGTGTTTGTGTTAGAGGTCATTGCTGCTTGGATGTATAAAATGTATGGCGTCGAAAGTATACCTTTTAGCTAAAATACTAGGTAGAATACCGAAAATTAAGAATAAAAAATTTAACATTTTAGGTAAAGTATAGAATTAAATTTCTGGACTAATTGAACTTTTTATTCAACAAAATTACATTTCATTTACATATAACGTTTAACTGTCTGTCAAAATCCCACTTGTCTGCGTTTAAAGATATGCAGAAGTTTACTTAAATTAAATTAAATTTTAATCGAAGTTAAATTTTTACTCTTTTTTAACTCCAGAACTGTTTTCAGTGAGGGGTTAACAACACTTCACTGTTTTCTAGGGCACACTGTTTATTTTGTTATCAAAAATAAAGTGGTTCATACTTTGGACAAAATTGTTTGCTGAATTAGTAAAAGAAGACTCTTTTGCAATTAAGTTCGGTTTGCTAACTAAATTTATTGCCTTTAACTACATATGTATGTATGTACTAGTGATGTCAATTTTGGGCATTTTATTGATCCGGGGATTTTCGAGATCTGAACACAAAATACCGGGACTATCCCAGGATTCCGAATTTCACTAAGTTTTGATTGGTAATTTTAAATTTGTCAATAAATGCAATGCCTGTAATCGTTGTATTATAGAAGTATGCAAAATATCATTTATATAACAAAGAACGATTTTTTGGTAATTTATGTACATATGTATTTATAGGGCTTTTCAAGACCAAAAAAAAAATAAACGTAACATATGTATTTGGTAAAGAAGCAAATGCACCTACCTAAAGTAAAATTATTTTTAATCACTGTTTGCGACCAATATTAAATATTAATATATTACCATTCATTAAAAAAAGAAATACATCAAGTAAAAATTAAATACATCACCCATTCCATTTTGAGCAAGCCATAATTATTCTTTGTTTTGATCAAAATTTAAACTCAAAGAAATAAAAGCCCTAAGTGTGTTATCCTCCAGCCTGGACCTAAATTTGTTGAATTTAAAATCTGCTGTGGAAAAGCACTGCTGCTCCTCAACACTTGTTGGTTGGATTGTCGATAACAAGTTAAATGCTCTTCTGACAAATTATATGCCTTACGATTAATGGACAACTGCAAGCTCCTCCTTAAAACTATTAACATCTCTTTCATACTCGTAGTCAGGTTCATTTTCTAATCGAGGAGGATATTCTCCAGCTACGTGTTATTTGTCGTATTGTGTTATCGTAATGCAACAGTTAAAACTTGTTGATTTTGTTTCTCATGATACATTTTTCTATGTTAATACAACACTTAAAGACAATTTAAGTTTGTTATTAATGTGTTTTATAGGATCGGCCTTTTATGTTTTAAATCATATGAGGTTTATTTTTGTTTGTAAAAATGTAAATTAAAAATTAAAAAAAAGTCTATTAAATAAGCTGTTTTCTGCAATTCCGGGATTTGAATAGACTGATCCCGGGATTGACATGCCAAATATCTACATTTGTATGTATGCGCTATGCTGAATTGCTTAAATTAGTTGATTCGCTTTGTTTGGTAAAATAAATCTTGAATGAATTCTGAATGAAAAGAGGAATCGATTTAGCCCTGGCTGACCATCCGTTCATCCGTCTGTCCGTGCACACGATAACTTGAGTTAAAATTGAGACTTCTTAATGAAACTTGGTACTGGATTTCTCTTTCGTCAGGGTAGATTGGTATTGAAAATGGTGGAAATCGGACCACAACCACGTCACCTTCCATATAACGGAAATTTGGAAAACTGCAAAAATTTGGAACAAACTGATCCGCTTGCTTACGGTTATCTATACTCCCTTCCGATACTACTCCCAAGTGCCGATGTGGTATTTGTATGCCTTTTTATGTATTGCCGATTGACTTCAATTATCTGCAAATGTTGCTGTGTGACATTTACAATTTGCCGAATATTTAAGTGTCGTACTTTTTATTGCAGTATTATTGTATTATGTACAACCATATTTCTGCACAATTTCTGAATTTCTACCAATTTTGTTATCTAAGTTCAGCGGATTTATCTTTCGAACTGACGTGTAACTAGCACATAGTTGCCACTTACAAGTAACTCTTTTAATGAACATTTTCCATAGCCAATGGTTACATTTTTTAACACATTTACTCATTGCTTTAATTAGAGGATTTCACTTACTATAAATGTATATTTGCATTTTGCATAACAACGTTTTAGTTATGTATATTTTAACGCACAATAATACGCATATATATACATATACATATGTGTATGCACATGTGTATAAACATACGTAATATCTTCGCACGAAAATTCGCGGGCGATAAATTTTGTGCTTGAATATCAGGTTTGTCTTATACTCTTTCACGATAAAATGTCAAAATGTCACTTCTGCTGCATTTCAGGGAATTGTTTTTCTGTGATCCTTATTTGTTTTTGTTTTGGTTGCATACATCTGAACATGTTATAAAAAAATGTAAGCCAAATAGACCCCGCCTTTGGTAGACTCATTGAATATCGTAAATCATTTGGTCAGTTGTGTCGCTTGTCGTTATTCGAATTATTATATTGACTATTTAGAGATAATAGGCTGCTTGAGGGCCAAATTGTAGTAAATTCTTTTTTGTGGAAATGGCGCTTATAGCTTTTCTATGAAAAAAAGTATATGGTAAATAAACCTGTATTTTAAAAGTTAGTTTAATTATTTTTAATACATACATACATACATATAATTTTTTACAAACTTTTAGTATTGTTTGGGCACATGTTTCAAATGTTTAATATATGCACGTTCCTTTAGCTGTTTGAATAAACAAGTTCAAGGCAACTCTTCTTAGTGTACATCTACTGCTGACATTTCTAAGACGACAACACAGTTTCGAAGCTCTTACGAGCAGTGGAAATACTTAATTTACTTGATTTTTATACCCGAGCGTACTTGTACACAAGGGTATTATAACCTTGTTCGCATAACGGTTGTTTGTAACAGCAAAAAATAATCGAGAGAAAATATAGACATTATATATACTAAAATAATCAGAATGAAAAGGGGAATCGATTTAGCCCTGACTGTCTGTCCGTCCGTCCGTCTGTCCGTGGTTACAATAACTTGAGTAAAAAATAAGATATCTCAATGAAATTTGGTACATAGATTGCTCTTTGGACATGGTAGGTTGGTATTGAAAATGACCAAGATCGGTCAATAACCACGCCCACCTCCCATGTAACGGAAGTTTTTGAAAAATGCAAAACTCCGTTTTTTCGGTATCCATTAAAGCAAATTGAGTAAAATTTTTGAAGAGCATTTAAAGTTTTCCTTAGACTAGTACAAAATAATTTAGAGCTACGATTAGACAAAAGTAAGATTTTACAGTCGAAGGTGTCATACCAAGGTTATTTGATAACTAGTGACGGCATAAAAGCTGACGAAAAAGGATATACAACCATAGATATTACGAAAAAAGAAGTTGTTTAGTGAAATAGAACTCAGAACCTTTAGCAATTTAAAAAAAAATTGATGAAATCCCCTGTATTAGCAATATACGAGCCGAATGATACAACAGAGCTGCATTTCGATGTGAGCGCTTTAGGTTTCGGATCAATACTATTCGAAAAAACAAAAAAACGGGATATTACACAATAGATAGCAATAATAAACCCATTCAAACGGTTTCGAGTGTACTTTCAAGGAACAGAGCTTAAAATCGTTGCCGACAGCAATTCGTTGACATTCACTCTTAATACAAAGGATATGAACCCAAGCATCGCCGGGTGGCGTTGGAGTAACAAAACTATGATTACGAACATGAGCATAGAGTAGGTAAATGATGCAGCACGTTGACACGTTAAGCAGAGTTAACAATGTATTAGATATTCATACGAACACGTTTGAGGAAAATCTGATAATATGCCAAAGTAGAAACGATCACATAACGCAGTTAAAAATGCTTTAGAAACAACGGAAAGCAGCTTTTACGAAATGAGAAATGGAATAATTTATAGAAAAAATGGTGGCGACTTATTGTTCTACGTACCTGATTTCATGGAGCAGCATATTTTTTTATAAGTACCACGATGGGGCACATGGGCATTGATAACGTTCTTGAGACTGCAGGCAAACGTTATTGGTTTCCAATTATGAGGAAGAAGGCGATGGTACATGTTTAGAACTGTTTAAAGTGTATTGCATTCTCTAACAAAAGCGGAAAAAGGAGGGTTTTTTAAACATGTTCCCTAAGGGGAACAGACCGTTTGAAATTATACATATCGACCACTACGGCCCAATAAACAGTAAAAATACGAAAAATAAGAATATATTAGTAATGGTTGATGCAATCACAAAATATGTACGATTGTGCCCATCAAAAACGACCGCATCTAAAGAAGCAATTGTGTCACTGAAAGACTATTTTAGAGCATTTAGTATGCCAAAGTGTATAATATCAGATAGAGAAACCTGCTTCACGTCTAAAGAATTCGAGAAATTTCTGGAAAGTAATAATGTGCAACGAGCTCGCCTCAAGCAAACGGCCAGGTAGAGACTATCAACTAAAGTTAAGGACTTATAGTAGAGAAAATGGTAGATGCAGAAAAGGATTTAAGCTGGGCGAAGGGTCTAGAATCGGTGGGTCACGCAATATTTCACACTGTCCACAAAGCGATTAAAGAACAACCTTACGTAATATTAATATTTTACAATTTTATTGAGCTCAAGGCCAGTTTATAGAAGATTTTTTTGTGAAAAAACAACAACAGTTTTTAAGGTTGAAGTTATAGTACTATTTCGGAAATCACCACATTTCCTCATCAGACTTCTTTTCGATTATTAAATTAAATTAATTTTTAATTTAATTTTTCATAACCACTTCTCTCAGGCCTTGAACCCGGGAGCTCGGAGTTGCAGAGCCAATACGCTAGCCGAGTTGGCTGTTGTGTTTATTTCATCTTCCTTAAACAAACCAACTACAAACAAGAGCAACTGATCTGCCGCTATTTAACTTGTTTGTGTGGTTGTTGTTTGTGTTTTTGTTTGCAAATTCTGTATAATGTATTTATACTTTATATTCTAATGCATTTTTAAGGCGTGCTCATCCTTGTATACAAATGTTTGTTCATTTTTCTGTTGGCCTAGTAAATGTTAATATTTTACAATTTTATTGAGCTCAAGGCCAGTTTATAGAAGATTTTTTTGTGAGCCGAGTTGGCTGTTGTGTTTATTTCATCTTCCTTAAACAAACCAACTACAAACAAGAGCAACTGATCTGCCGCTATTTAACTTGTTTGTGTGGTTGTTGTCACGTTGTCACGCCCACTTATGAAAATTTTTTGCAAATCTCAATAACAGTATTAGTCATCGTCACAAAAATTTGGTGCACATATTGTCCTTAATATCACTAGCATCACCGTCAATAATTTTTTAAATCGGACCATAAGCACGCCCAACTTCCATATAACGGAAATTTTGAAAAATGCAAAAAACTTCGTTTTTCAGTATTTATTGGAAGAAATTCAGTAAAGTTTAATACTAGCAGCGATTTGAAACAAAGAAACGGGTTTTTTTTTATAAAATTATGGGCACCGCCCAGCAGTATCCGGCTCTAGTAGACAAAAATCAATATTTTCGACCAATTGGCATTAATTGGTCTCAAGTACTCTACTCTCAAAACAAAGTTTCTCAACTATGATCAGGTGATAAGCAGGTCATAAAAATTAAGCTAAGCACAAAAAATAAAAACCAAAAAGCGAGGAAAGACAATAACACAGTGTTACAAAATGGAAAAAATTTAATGAACTTTTAAAGTGACATATTGGAAATTGTTTACCTGGTCGAATATAACTCAAAACGGTTTTTGGAAAATTTGTAACACCCTCAAAATCTTGCTTTACCGTTAAAAAACCGTTCTTCAAAAGTGTACGCGCTAATCTTTTCATTACTCGGCCATTTCTTTACCGATTTTCAATATGAAATATGTTTTGGAAAGATAAGGATTATACCTTTAAATTGAGATATAAAGATCTATTTTTTGAGCTAGCGTGTTGTAAGTTTTCATCGGGTAAACTTGGAAAATTTGTTTTTTCTTCAAATTTTTCTACTTTGACCGCATTTTATTGCAGTATTTTACTAAAAATATATCAAGTATGAGGAATTATTTTGAAAGTACATTCATGTCCAAAAATTTTGAGTGCTCATGCAATGAAATCGAACAAAAATTGACGAAGCTATTAAATTTTTTCTGCTATTAAATAAATTTACCTTGCGAAAAGTTTTATTTTTTTTTAATTTTTCTACTTTGACCGCATTTCATTGCGTTATTTTACTAGAAACATAGCAAGTATGAGGAATTATTTTAAACACATTCATTTCCAAAAATTTTGAGTGGTCATCTAATAAATTTACGCCGTCAATTCAACCTTGCGACCGCTTCGCAATTATATTGTGTAATAAGTGTGGTAAAATGTGTGATAGGCGCAACAAATTTTGTAACGCCTACGGTATATTTGTTGATAAGAAATATCGGTTCGATTTAAGAACAAATAAAGCTGTGGTTGAAGCGTTCAACCTCTTTTTCAGTTGCTCATACGTGGAAAGTGCTTGGTATGAACCCGAACATATTTGTTCGATGTGCTGTACAACATTAAAACAATGGAAAACCGGTAAATCCGATGACCATCGTCTGCCGTTTGTGACTCCTATGGCTTGGCATTATCAAATATATCACAAGCCGGAGGATTGCTACTTGTGCCAAACAAAAATCACTGGTCACCACTATAAAAGTCGCCACCTCATAGAATATGCCAATGTGTTGACTGTATCGAAACCGATTCCAAGAGGAAAACAAGATCAGCGAACTAAAGACAAAAATCCAGCTACATTTACTGATTCAAGCCACAAATCTTCTAATGAGGTAAATGACGAACCGTACCTTCCAACCAAAGCAATAGAAACGGAACGTCATTTCGTGTCAAATCACGATTATTGTGATCTTGTGCGGGATATAGATCTGTCTATAAGACAGACAGAGATTCTGGCCTCCAGATTAAAGCAGTGGAATATAGTAGACAGTAACTTTAAAGTAACGTCTGCACGAGACAGAGACCTATCTTCGTTCGAACACATTTTCAAAGCTGATGACACCAATAACAAACTAGTTTATTGCGTTGATGTGGATGAATTGTTTGCTGCACTCGATCACGTGCACTGTCCACAAGATTGGCGATTATTTCTAGACGGTTCTTGCAAAAGTAAGTATTTAATGTGTTATGAGTGTGAGAGAACTAAATTTGAATACAATTTATCAATTCATTTTCAATTGACTAACATCGTAGGTCTGAAAGCAGTATTGCTGCACAACAGAAATGAATTGCCATCAGTTCCAGTGGCATACGCTACTGATATGAAAGAGACTTATCAAACGATGGAAAAAATTCTACGATTGCTTAAATACAATAAATTTCGCTGGCAGATTGTCTCGGACCTTAAAGTCCTGACAATTCTCTTTGGAATGCAAGGTGGCTACACTAAATATCCTTGTTACTTTTGTGAATGGGACAGTCGTGCCAAAAATCATTACAAGTGTAACATATGGCCACCGAGAAAGTTTCAAATTGGCAAAAATAATGTTCTCAATATTGCATTAGTTAAGCCTGATGATATAATTTTGCCGCCATTGCATTTAAAATTGGGGTACATGAAACAGTTTGTTAAACGACTCGAAAAAAACAGCAAGGCTTTTCTACACCTGAAACTTGTATTCCCCAAGTTGAGTGACGCCAAGATTAAAGAAGGTACTTATAAAAATTTCCCAACAAGAATTCTTCAAAAAGAATTCATCCTAATTTATTTTTACATTTTGATCATGAATTACAGGCGTTTTCGTTAGACCGCAGATTCGTAAGATTATGACTGATGATGACTTCATAAAAAAATTGAACCCAGTAGAGAAAAGAGCATGGCTGAGTTTCATTTCTTTGTGCCGAAACTTTCTTGGAAACACGAGAAGTTCAAATTACGTTGAGGTGGTCCATGAATTTTTGGAAGCTTATGGAGAAATGGGATGCAACATGTCTATAAAAATTCACTTTTTGCATTCTCATTTGGAATTTTTCCCGGATAATCTTGGTCAATTCAGCGACGAACAAGGTGAAAGATTTCACCAAGAAATCTCCAACATTGAAAAACGGTTTACAGGAAAGAACCAAGTTAGGATGATAGCTAATTACTGCTGGTCACTCAAACGTGAAACAGATGACTCGTCTTATAAACGCAGAAGATCAAGCAAACATTTTTAGCTATAAAGTTATTTAGCATTTTAATGATTAATTTTTTTTTTATTTTCAGTCACAATAAAAATTTGAAGTTGAAAGATAATCAAAATGTATGAATTTTTAATTTTTTTTTGATTTTGATGAGTTATACGCCATTAAAATAGTGATTTGTCACCTTTCAAAATATATAAACAGCTTTTGAATCGGATGAAAATTCGCAAAGATATTGATGATTGACTAGCGAATGACCTCAAAAACAGTTTTTTGGCCCTAAAATGAGATTTTGGGGGTGTTTCGCAAATTTCAAGTATACAGTTTTTCTTAGTTTTATAAGGCCTAACGCCTAGGCTAGGTCTCTTTCAAAGTTCATTTTCAGTGTTACACAGTGTAATCTTTAACTCATACATAGTCTAAAATTTTAAAACTTGAGATTATACTAAATTACTGAATTCCACATTGAACACATTGAGCGAGATAGAAGGACTTATTGTCAGTAAAGCGTTTTAAAATGTTTCAAGGTTTTGTCGTTCTCTTATGACATTTGTCTAAGTAATATTTTATAATTTTATTGAGCTCAAGGCCAGTTTATGGAAGATTTGTTTGTGAAAAAACAACAACAGTTTTTAATGGTTGAAGTTATAGTACTATTTCGGAAATCACCACATTTCCTCATCAGACTTCTTTTTGATTATTAAATTAAATTATTTTTAATTTAACTTTTCATAACCACTTCTCTCAGGCTTTGAACCCAGAAGCTCGGAGTTGCAGAGCCAATACGCTATCTATTGTGCTACGCTAGCCGAGTTGGCTGTTGTGTTTATTTCATCTTCCTTAAACAAACAAACTACAAACAAGATAATCTTTTAAATACATTTTCTGTATTTTTTCTGCAAATTAATTGGATTTCGAATATACATATAAATGGTCTTAACTTATTGATACGCACTTTGTGATTGCCGTTTCAATAAAAATATAATGGATGTTAAATTAGTCGATGTGTTGCGGTATTTGTATTGTTTATCAAAGTATTTTACTTTACACCAAAAAAATCATTATTTCAATAAAACCGTCCAAGAATTTATGAAAAAACCGGTTTGAAAAAACCAAGTCAATCACCCTATTATTGAAAATTATGTGGACGATTCATAGCTGCCGATGCATGTGTAAATTCGAAAAAAAAATATTTAAATCACCCATATGTAGGAGTAAATCTTAGTCTTAACCCTTAAACACCTAATATTGCCGATTTGATCGAAAATAATGTACATACATATGTGATCTAAATAATCGTGATTTTTAACAATGCTAGTGGATTTTAGTGGGTCCTTGAACGAACCATTAGGAATTAATATGCAGTTAGGTCGAATTTTTCCTTAAATCCGTGCAACCGGTTTCGCAATTTACAAATACGAAATCAAAAAGTCCCAATGCACTTAATGGATTCCGGAATTCATGGATTCTGCGTAACCTTAAAATGCTGTCATGCAGCTTCACATTCCAGACCCGTTCTTTCTAGTAGTCCTGTTCCTTTGGGATACCTGAGAAATGAGTCGGGGTTATGGGCAACAAATGGCGAGGGGTAGACTGCTTATTGGTACTCATTTTTTCGAAAACCCCTTACCGAGTAGACTCCGTGGCCCGACGGTATTATACCCGCGCAACTGCAGAAGTGAAAGGTATACATAGTTTGCCGTTAGCTTACTGCCTACATATCTAGGTACGTACATATGTACTACCCTCTTTCTTGGTTGGTGGTTCTGCATAAAAGGCATATTTTATACCAATTTTTATATGTTGATCTTAAATAAAAACAATTAAACAAAAGGCTGTCTTCGGCTATGCCGAAGGCTTCATATGTACAATCGGCTCACATATACGTTATAGTCCGATCTGGCCAACTGCAACAAATTATTAATAAATTATAAAAGGGCACTTGACTGCCGAGTTTCATCCAAACAGACGGACAGACAGACGGACATAGCTACAACGACTCAGATCTTCACCCTGTTCATTTTTGTATACTTTTTGATGGGTCTAACTCTTATCCATCTGGTACTTACAAATATCGGACCAAACTTTATGTACCATTTCTATGAAAGGTATACAAAAAAAATTTAAATACATTTATAATGTAGCTTGTGACAAATGAGTTCATGCAATAAAAGGAAGACTGCCAAATAAATACATTAAAATAACTAAGTTTGTGTTATATTAATTTCACTTAAATAAAGAAGCAGTTTGTATTTCTTTAATATTTTCATTCCACACGTGTGACGACTTCCATATGCGATGATTTAAATGTGCGCATGCGCAAGTGACAGCTAATCATTCAGCGACATACATTTGTATGTACGTATGCAAGTACATACTATGCGTGCAGTTATTTTGCGAACGCGTTTACATTAATCATATTTGGACTAACAAAAATTGATGATCTCTAGTGAAAATGCTCAGCTGTCACTTGTGCAGACTCTCATTTAATTTTTGCCCTTATTGGTTTTTGTTTTATGTTTTGTAGATACGTTCACCACACTGGCTTTAGCATACCACCGGTCCATGTTATCTGTTTAGCTTGCGATTTTGCACGGGGTTGAAAAAATGTTGCACGCAATAATGCTAACATAAGTAGCCTAGCGCG
This sequence comes from Philophylla caesio, assembly GCA_963971545.1. NCBI lineage: Eukaryota > Metazoa > Arthropoda > Insecta > Diptera > Tephritidae > Philophylla > Philophylla caesio. The sequence goes on along the minus strand of OZ020609.1, from coordinate 57,128,405 downwards.
AGCGGAACGCCGTTACCAGGCTGATTTTGTATTTAGATCACCCCATTCAAATGTGATATTCTACCCGAATATGTACTTGTTGTTTTTTATTTGTTATGCACAAAATCTTTGTGCCCTTTTGAGCTGTCAAAAACGCGGGTATGTTTTGATATATGAGCTCTTACTCAAATGTATAAAAAAAATATACAATCCGTAGAAATACAAAAATGAAATTTGGTTCTTTATGCATTTGAATGCCCTTGCATGAATGCAATCAAATGCCAAATTGAACCATTCGCAGAAAAACGATTGCCTAGATGTCACGAGAGAAAAGTGTTGATATTTGAGATTTCGAAATTGTATTAAATGAATAGAAAAAAGTGTTATTTTTTTAAGTTTAATTGTACGATTCACGATATCCACTAAGTTCAATTAAGTATCATTTTTAAACGTAAGAACTATAAGTTAAATATCCATTAATAAATTCATAAATTATACTCTGCACTTATTATAAATTAATACATACAATCAGTTTAAATTTATGTACGTAGTCGAGTGTGCAGCGGTGCGTGTTATAACTCGATGTGCCCCTGAGTTCGGTGTTCGAATCACAGCCAGGGCAAGTGAAATCTTAATCACAGAAATAGTTTTTTTCTAATAGCGGTCACCCCTCGGAAGGCAATGGCAAACCTCCGAGGCTGTTTCTGCCATGAAAACGATTATCTAAAATACATCTGCCGTTCGGAGTCGGCTCTGAACTGCATGTCCTTCCATTTATGGTACAACAAAAGAGACGCACAGTTAGGTTTTTTTTTTTCAAATTAAAAAAAAATTTCTTCATTCTAAAATAAAGCGAAGCAAAGTCTAAACATGCAATGAAATAAAAGGAAAAAAAAGTAATTTATTTGTATTTCGGATTTTTTTCGGACATTAAATGTTACAACGCCTATATGTAAACTCATCTACATCAAGAAGGTCTGATTCCAAGAATACGCCGATCGCAAAATCGTGACTTTAAATCATTTTATAAAACAACGAAGTTGACAGAGCGAGAAGAAGTGGAGAAGAAGAAAGTAGAGAGCTAAGGTGCTTTTACATTGGTTAATTCATTTAAAATTTCTTCGTTTAATTACGATATTTTTATATTTTTTTTTAAATATTTGTGGTTTGTGGAAAGCAAAACTCAATCTTGAATTCAATGAAAGTGCAAGCGTAAAAATACAAATGAAAAACATAAAAATATCCCACCAGCCAATGAGGCTGCACATTTCGGAATAATTGACAGAATAAATATCAACTAATATTATATAAGTGAAGTTGAGATCAGCCAGCTTGAAATGGCTTTTAAACAGAAAATCAAAAGTAAGGTTTCTTCACTAAACTTTTTTCATTAACAGATTATCCTCGTCATTTGGAAAACCCAAAAAGTTTTGTTCATATAGTTCATGAATCTCGTTATAGCGGCCACCGATAAGCCATTTTTTATCAAAACTCGAGAGCAGACATAAATACGCCCAATTAATTGAATTGCGCCGAAATTTTATGGATTAAAATTTCTTGAACAAAACAATCATTGTTTGGTATTATTTTTATCTTTGAAAATATTTATACTGGATTAATCGAATTACTTCTTTTGCCAAAGGTTAATGATTTTGGAGACCTTTCATTTACTGGCATTAGGGTGGTTGTCACTGCGATTCACAATGGAGTATTTGAGGTCAATGAACATTCAAAACTTACAAATTACCTCCTCAAGACAAAAACATTGATGCATCACACTTCAAGATCCGACTATAAATGCCGAAGATATGAAGAAAAATGTAAATTGGCGAATCCTAGGGTGACCTGAAAAATAATTGAGAGAAAGAAACCAACTTTGTGCCGCAAAATAAAGGAAAATATTGTGTGCCTTCCGATTGTTAATAAACTTCACAATGGTGATAATAAGTACGCTCTTACATTACAGCATCTTCTGTTCTGTTTTGTTTGCTCAGTAGAACATATTTTATGCTCAGTGTTGCCAGACATTTTTTAACATCAAAGCTAAACTTTTCAACAAAAATAGCTCAACATGTTTTTCATAGCCAAAATAAAGCAAAAAATTATTTTTCTTTAAAAAAAATCTTCAGTGTAATCATCCAGCACAGTGGATTCTGCAAAGTTTTTTTATACTGAAAAATTACGAATCAGTTAAAATTGTAAAATAAAAATTATAGCTGGACGCATGTACCCAATAAATATTTTTGTAAGATCTCAATTTGAAAAGCCTTTGAAATCAGCACTTTTCTCAAACTTCTAGCGCTACTTCCCTAAAACATCTCAAACTCCCGTTGACAAAGCTCTCAAAGGAAAGGAACTTCCCTTTATTTTTAAGTTGAGAAATATTGAAATCTCAAATTGAAGTGGAGTGTAACATAATGGAATCCGGATTAGTGATTGTTATATTTGAATAACGCTCCGTATGATGTAAAAGAAACACTTAGGGCGTTTTGTACAATATTTGCATAGCCTTAACCGGCGCTTTCAGTTCCGCTTAAGCGCTTCACTGGAGATGGTGCAAATGGCCTTTTTTTTAATGTTGGCATTATAGGAAACGATCGAAATGCTGAAGAATGTTTTAGAAAAGTGTGAGAAAAATTTCAGTTTCAATGAAAAACAATCGATCGTTTGAGAATTTTTTTGCAGTGATGGCCTGTGAGCCAAGTGTATATAAAGAGCTAATGCAGTTAACTATGAACAACTTATAACTGTACGGGGCCACCATTTCTGAGCTCTCTTTAAACAAACAAATTGCAATAAGCGGGTGGATTTTATAACTAGTAACTTCAAATTCGCTAACTACAAAGTATTAGTGAATCCAGTTCTTTTGTTGCTATTTGTTATTGAACACAAATCTACGAAGCTCTTGTGTACGCCTGCGCAACCGATACCTTCGCTAGCGCACATAAATAAACGTTGAAACTTGTGTGCGCAAGGGGAGACTGCATTACGAATATTGTGCAGTAATTGCCAAACTAAATGTTGCTAGAGCTAAGTGAGTTTAACGTTTTTTTTTTATATAGTTACCATCATAGGAAAAAAATGTTTAGGTGCGGAAAATCAAAAACAACAAAACAATACTGCGATCAGCATTGGCTTACTATTATCCGTGTGACTGCGCCGGGCAAAATTAATGGAGATAAGAGTGTTTTGTTAATACATATTGTATGTATGTATGTAGGTAATTGTATACTTGAGTTACTAAATTGCGAATAATACTGGGAGTGCAGCTGTAACTCAGGCTCAAGAGACATGCACAATCAGCAACAGCGCGATGACAGGTTACGACATTTACGACGGCGACGGCGACGCTTGTTTTTTGAGTTTGCATGACTGCCACTCCAGAATACCGTGAAAAGCTACAATTCTTTTGATTTTTGTTTGAAGATAAGAAATACCAATAGGCATACTTGCGTGCCGAGGCGCTCGAGCACATCATCCACTCAATTTTGGCTAAACGTCAGTGAAGGTTTTTTTTTTATTGAATTTGCTTAAGCAGCATTTCATGTGAAATGATGAGGAGAAATGAAAATTGGAGCCCAAATTCCAACATTCACCAGCAAGTATACTATGTACTCGTGTTATTTAAGTATTTCGGGAACATCGATAAACCTTTCTCAGCTCCTTTCCGCATTTCTGTAAGTACATGCATATGTATATCTGTATATATGTATGTACATTAGGGTGACAGTTAATTTCGAATGTGATATTTTCTTTGGTCTCAGTATTTTTTTGTGTGTAGTTTTATTTAAAAAAAATTCTAATAAAATTTCAAGGTCATAGGAAGAGGATTAGGGGGCGCGTCGGCCCCCCAAAGTTACACAAAATACGTTTTTTCACGCAAATTCTTACTTTGACTGCTTGTAACTTTCTCTGTGTTTTTTTTTTTAAACATTACTGGCGAAAGATGTTCATTAATATGTCTACAATAACATCTGTCAATAACATTTTTGTCTAATGTTAATATTTAATGAAAAAAACTTAAATATAGGAGAAAAAGTACGCCTCAATGTCGATTTATTATACTTAAATAAAATTACTTATATGATTCAAATTTTGGATTTTGTTCAGATTTATTTAATTAAAGATTCATATAGAAAATTCCTTATGATTTACGTAAGAGTAGCTTCAACAATTATATACAGTAAGACCTCGCTAGTCCGAACTTCAGACTTTTTTTGTTTACTTTTGTTTTCAAGTGTAAGAATTGTCTTTAAAAGTTTGCTTCAAATTTTTTTTGCCTGTATGCTGAAGCGATCTATAATATTGACAATTGTGACCGAGAATATTCCCGTTACAACCTCAACAATATTATTCTCAATGCTTGCGTAAGCTACCGACAAAAAATCAGCACCAATGTTTCTCGGAAAGAATGGCAAAGCTTTCAAAAAGATTCAAAGAAGACTTCTAATTTCCATAAGAGCAAAGTAAACACGTGGAAAGAAAAATTGGATATGCTTTTTGACGTGGCGCATGCAAGTGCATTAAAAATAATGTCGAATCAAGAAGATATTGATTTCTTGATAAGTCAACGAAAAACGGGGCGCCCAGGCTTTATGTATGGTATCGATTACGAAGAAGTACGCCGAGAGTGCCGACTTGAAGAACGCAACAACAATTTATTACAACAAGTGGAGCGGAATAATCGTGAAATTGCATTAATTGGTTCGTTGTATGTTATTGTTTATTTTTTATTTTCTTTAAATTAAGTCGTTTTTATTAGATGAAACTGCAGAGTTGCTGTCATCTGAATCTTCAGAGAATGATAACAGTTTTCCAGATATGGAATGTGACCCACGTTGTAGTCAACCTCCAGCCAAAAAATGTAGGGGAACAAATAAAATACTAACACCAAAACTGGCGGCCGCACTCGATGTCTGTAAAATCAGTGACAGACATGCGGTTCATCTAATAAGCGCAGTCGTTGAAGCTCTGGGTAATAATGTTGAAGATTATATTTTAAACCGAACGTCTGTACACCAGGAAAGGGAACAAATCCGTGAAGAAAGAATTTCAGCATTAAAAAATAAATTAAAATTAAATGAGCTCGACGCTATCTGCCTTCATTGGGATGGTAAACTTTTGCCGGCGCTGACGGGAAATGATAAAGTGGATAGGTTGCCTATAATAATATCGAGCGGTAAAGTTGAACAGCTTCTTGAAATACCTTCACTTGATTCCGGTACTGGAAAAGAACAGGCATCCGCTGTATGCGATGCTATTTATGAATATGGTCTGCAAAATCACATCAAAGCTTTAGTGTTTGATACAACAGCGGTCAATACTGGGCGTTTCAATGGTACCTGTACGTTAATTGAAAATAATTTACAAAGACAACTTTTATGGTTACCATGCCGTCATCATATATACGAGATTGTTGTAAGATGCGTTTTCGAAGAAAAAATAAGCTGTTATGGAAGTCCAAACGTTAAAATGTTTGAGAAATTTAAAAATGCTTGGGCTAAGATTGATGCTAAAAACTATGAGTATGGCATCAACGATCCAACTGTCAAGACGTACATGAAAGAGTCTGCTGTTCGCATTATCGGTGCAGTAAATAATATCTTGGAAGAAAAACAACCCAGGGAAGACTATAAAGAATTCTTGGAACTCACTTTGCTCTTCCTGGGTCAAAAACCAGAAAAGACACATCCAAACAGCCTAATGTTTCGATCGCCAGGAGCTGTTCACCATGCAAGGTGGATGGCAAAAGCGATTTACTGTCTAAAAATATTTTTATTCCGTAACGAGTTCCAGCTTTCAGCAACTGAATTAAATGGGCTTCGTCAAATTTGTGTTTTTATTGCTGAAGTCTATGTCGAAGCGTGGCCATTAAAGCGCCATATCAAGATTTTTTATTTTTACAAAAACTTGAAAACTTCAAAAAAATTGATGCTGCTATATCTTATGTTGCTCTTAAAAAGTTCAGGAACCACTTGTGGTATTTAAGCCCTGAGGCGGTTGGTCTTGCATTTTTTGACAGCAACGTATCCCTTTTTTCAAAACAAAAAATGGTGGCGGCTTTGGAAAATGATTTTGAACAAGAGCAAAACACAAAGCGAGCTACAATAAATGATAGAGAAATCGTTGAAATATTCCATAACGGAATTGAACGTCTCTGCCGAAACAAAAGCATTATTTGAAAGATTTCAAATAAATACCGATTTTTTTAAATTAAACCCAGACAAATGGGAGCAGGACCAATCTTATTGTAAAGCGGCTGAACTGATGAAAAAATTAAATGTTACAAATGACACTGCCGAAAGGGGGTTAAATTGATGGAAGAGTATAATAAACTATTTACCAAAAATGAACGCCAAAAACAATTTGTTTTAAAAATTGTTAGCGATTACCGCCATCGGTTTCCGGACTGTAATAAAAAGACATTGTCTCAAGTGCTTTAAACAATATTAATAAAAAGAGAAATCATATACATAAGTAGTTTTATTTAAGTATAATAAATCGACATTGAGGCGTACTTTTTCTCCTATATTTAAGTTTTTTTCATTAAATATTAACATTAGACAAAAATGTTATTGACAGATGTTATTGTAGACATATTAATGAACATCTTTCGCCAGTAATGTTTAAAAAAAAAACACAGAGAAAGTTACAAGCAGTCAAAGTAAGAATTTGCGTGAAAAAACGTATTTTGTGTAACTTTGGGGGGCCGACGCGCCCCCTAATCCTCTTCCTACGACCTTGAAATTTTACTAGAATTTTTTTTAAATAAAACTACACACAAAAAAACACTGAGACCAAAACAATAAAGAAAAAAAAAATACTCCATACATTTAATTGTCACCCTAATGTACATACAAACATGTATAGGTAATTTGAAGTGCGGAACGAAAATGTTGTTTTTTATGTACTGAACTCGAACATTTTTTAAAAAGCTTTTATGGTTGTACACTGTAAAAAAATCGATTTATAATTGCTACTATAAATCGAGTATATTTTTGGTTTTAATAAATTTTCACTTATGTACGTAAAATCCATTTTATTGAAATTTTAAAAAAGTTTACGTTTATTTTTGATTTTCATAAATTTTCGCTTATGTGAATAAATATCCTTTTTATTAAAATTTTTGCAAAATTTGACGGGTGAAATTATTCATCAGATGCGTAATTTTTTTTATCTTTTAAAACTATCATATTTAATCTACAAACACCTAAGCGGCATCTACCGTCAAAACGTGCAAAGCGCAAAGACAAAAATAAAATTTTAAACTATCACTTCATTCGCGCCTGAAGGCTCAGTTAGTCAAAACCTAACTTAACTTAACTTTACTTTACTTAAGTATTGGAGAAAATCACTTAACATGTCAACTTAATTTTTTATGATTAATTTTTGTTTTATATTGTTCTTTGAATATCTCCGTTGACACAAAGTACAGAGTAGTAAATAAAAGCACTTGTGTGATTATTTTTGAATCGCATATTGCTTGTAAAAATGTCAAAGAAAATTAAATTGTGTCAAATGTTTTTAAGTTTAGCACAAATGTACAAACTGTGCAAGAAGCAGTCACTAGGTCAGAGGAAAAGGTGGTGGCTAATCCATCCGATAAATATAGACTTTTTGTTGTTCCAATTTACATCCAGGGCAGAGTTCTTTATTGGAGAATACGATGAAGTGTTGACTAATCGCTTGCACGGCTTTCCATTTAACGGCTTCGCTTAAGTTAAGTCTTGACTAACTGAGCCTTGACGTCCGTTGCGTTGCGTGAATACTGCCGGTTGCTATTCTAAAGGCTTATTGATGCTTTCTGGGGCATATGGAGTTTTTAGATTAAACAAATGTGATGCGTAATATTTTAATACAATTTAATTATACTTATAAGTATATAAACGGTAAATGAATAAATAGTAAACATTTAAATAAAGAAAAAAAATAAATGCGTGCCCAGTCTCGACTTTATGAGACGGAAGTGTGGTAAGACAATGCTCTAAAGTTTAGATTCTAAACTAACGGCTTTTGCGCCGACGTCATGAGTGATTTTATTTAGCATTGTGTAAATTTTTAAATTTTATTAAGCCAGGAAACCACTCGCTATGAAGATACAGAACTGGCGACGTTTTTTAGTCTCGGCCCAAACCAAATGCGCTAATGCCCGGCCACACAACTTTTTCTTCAACTTCATTCTAACTCAAATTTATTGCTGACAATTATTGCAATTGAAACAATTAAAAATAATTTAAGTTCAGTCTTGGTTGATTAACTATAAAATTTTTTTTAACAAAAATTATTTTATTCTTAAAAGATGTTAAATAAGTCGAATTTTTTCAGTGCCAGGTCATTATTTCTAGTGTGCGGACATCGATAATTATGTGTCCGTTCACTACATGTGTTTTTTAAGCAAACATAATAATATTTAAAAATAATAACCGTTGACAAAAAACATGTGCATTTCCAGCAGAGAACTTTAATAAATATTTTTTCAGCCTGCAAAACGGGTATTGTAAAATGTCTTCGTTTATAGAATTTTCGAAAAAGTTAAGCTGCTTAAAAACCTATTTTCTGCCCATATTAAAGCTTTCAGCTTCTCTCATTAATAAGCCAGTAAAACATTTTTTAAACTACTTCGAATCCGACCAACAATATTTAGAAAATAATTGTATCAGTGACAAGACAAAAGTTTGAAAAGGTGATAGATTCTGGTGAGTTTCAAGCATTTCTGTTTAATGCACTCATACACTCTTCGTCAATTGGTAGTGAGACAGTATCACTTCTAAGAAAACACTTGAAAACGGTGCGAAAGTAAAATTTTTTGAAAATTTTGATTTATCAATAAAACTAAAAAAAATCAAAAAAAAAACCCGTTTGCTCACTTTAGACATTGTGTTTCAAATAAAAGTACTCACGTTTTACCGGTTTTCTTATTAAAAAGCAAGATCTTAGTAGCCTTAGGTAAATATTCGAAATTCCACAGTTTTTAGAGTGTACGTCTGTATGTATGTATATATACATATATATACAGTATGCCGGAGCATGTGGCATAGCATCACATTTACACCCACCACGCGCCACGCGCCAATAATGCGGCAAGCCTGACAACTTGGGATGAAAGTAAATAAAAATGTGTAAATCGATATTTAGCTCGATTAAGGTACATGGAAATATTGCATCTTATGTTTCTGATTTATAGAATAAAATACTGGATTATGCATTAAAATGAAAAAAGTTAAATGTAGGCAATAATAATTGCATCGGTATGCGGTATTTCACACTTATAAGAATTTTACATACATTATGCAAAACTCGCTCTCATAAGAACAAACATCAATAATTTTTTCAAATTATTTTTTTCAAATTTATTTCACAGGAAAATCAATGATAGTAAGGTTCAATAACAAAAACCTAGAAAAGAATAAGCAAGTTAACTCCATTTCCTATAGCCAAAATTCGTATTAGTACACCTAAATTTAGATATTATTTGTTATTATTTTGGGAGATATCCTTGTTGCTTTAAAACAGCAGATAATCTTTGGGGCATAGACTCCAACAATTTTTTTGTGAGATTTCCAAAATTATTCTCCATTCTAGTTTTAAAACTTTTTTTTAAATCATCACGTCTTTTTATTTGATTGTGTCTAAGCCGTAAATATGTACGTTGAAGGCCAAAAAAAAATGTATTTCTGTTAGCGAACTGACAAGATTTGTTTACCCTTATACTCTCATCCTTTTCATCGCGTTACACCTATTTGCATACAAAAGTGATCGTGTGACGCTCATTTTTCAAGAAAGGTCTGCTTTAAGCCTTAACCACTACCTTTCGCTAACTCTTTAGTGCGCTAATGGATGCATCGCATTGGTTTTATTCGATGCAATAGTAATATATGTTGATCAAATAGACACACATTGACGTGTTTGGTGCATCATTGTTTTTCTAATTTCGATGTTTTTCTAACATCGCTACCCCAAACGTCCACATTTGTATTTGCATTTGTTATTATATATATACAATATACATGCACGCATGTATACATATACTCGTATGTTTATGTACATATGTATATGAGAACCCTGAAGGTAAACTTCAGTTTGAAGAATTTAATAATTAACCTGCGTTACTACAAACATATTATGTAGTTGTATGAATATATTTTTCCAATTTACAAGATCCTACAAGATGCTAATCACAAATCAAAAAAAAAACTTTTTTCCTTACTACAACTAAAATTTGCAAGAAAACTAAACTTTGCTGACTCCAAAGTATCGGTATGCTAATAATACGGGCCATCCTTTATCCTTGCATATTTTGCGAATTTGTTTTTAAATCCCTAATTAAATTTATACATATGTACATATGTATGTACTCGTATGTGCGCTGAACCACGCAGTAATCCTAATGAAAGCGTTATAAGTTCGGCTCCACTCAGTACATTTGAATATTTTCCTACAAGGTTCGCAGTTATTTACAAACGTGTTTGACCAGATTATGGCAAAATCGACCCACTACTCCAAAAAATACAATAATGAATAAAAACTATACGATCATCGTATGGGCCATGCCATAATAACTATTAGATTCAGGAGGTTTAAAGTGAGGAACGAAATACGCAAGTATCTCCAAACAAGCTCACAAATGTATGTACGAGTATGTTTGTATTAATTGGTATTCATCTCACTTCTATACATACATACATACATACCTACCTACTTATGCATTTACATACAAACGTAAATACATAAAAAAAATTTTGAAATATAATTACTTTTTGTTTAAGCCTTATAAATGAATCAAGTTATCTGGACATAAATATTTGACCATAACTTTGAAAGAAGTAGGAGTTGTATACATACATACATATATACATAAATATATGCGTACGTCATGATTCGGTATAATTAAGAATATATAGTACTCGTATAAGAGTGACAAGAGTCTAAAAAGTACTCTTTCAACAACAAATCACACAGGTTTCGATGCTGTAATGCAACTAACAACTTGACAACCTTTGGAGATGATTATAAAAGTACTAAAAGTAGTTTTTGAAAAGTGAATCTGAGATTATGTACATATGTATGTACGTACGTATGTATTTTAAAATATCTGATTTTTCTGTGTGTTTTTCTGTGTCCGGCGTGTGTATTTTTTATCAATCGGTTTTAAGAAAACTATAAAACTCATTTGCAGTGTCTTGCAACCACAAGACAAGATACTTGATCTCGCATACCGTTCGGTTAGCGAGACCTCGCTTGCTTTCAGCTGTAATTTTTGTGTAATTTTTGAGCATTTCTCATAAAGAAATAACGTTTATTCTGGTGGCTACTATGGAAATTATTAACCAAAGCATTTAAGAGACCTTATTTCTGATATTTACAAAGATTTTTCAATGTTGCAAAATACAAAGGATGCTTGGTATAGATACCGGTTTGTCTTAACACTAAACTTGACAAGGGATGACGGAAAATCGTTCCAGAATTCAATATGTATAAAACATTATTTGATACATTTTCTGTATAGGTTTTCATTAATTTTTAAGTTGAATAAATTATTATATTTGCAATATGGTACATATTGAAACTGAGGGGATGGAAATTACGACTTTAAGGAGCGCCGACGCTGATAGACTTTCCATCACATGTTCCCACATTTATACAGAGTTATCGGGATTGATTTGCTTTTATGTCAGTACCGTACACATTTTCGGATATTTGACACAATTACGAATTTGTAGCACCACTGTTACCAAAAAATATGCCCCACTTGGCTTAGTAGACACATTGCCTTGGCTATAAATTTTAAATCTCAAAATTCCCTTATTTGAAGAAACAACCTTTACGAAAACTTCTTATGATCCATATCGGCTATTGGGGATAAGCTTTAAAAAAAGACTACCAATCGGTAGTTTCTGAGTTTAGCACATCTAATTTCCGAGATATATGTACATATAAATTTTTCGATACACAGATCGAATTTCGTAATTTTTTATTATGGTTTATTATGAAACTATATACATACATTTACGCGTCGAATGGCACCAAATTTAGCTTCCAAGGTATAATAGAAGTAATTAATTTTAATTTTTGAAAAATATAAAGCATTTCCGTGTTCTATGGACTTGTTTTGAAAGAAAAGAAAAAAAAAAGAAAAAGACTACGTTGTGGATTCTGTTATCAAGAAGGCCACCGAAATTCAGTACGGAATTAGATGTGATAAAATCTGTGGATTGATTACTGTCAATGACTGTAATTAATGAATTACTGCTAATTTGTTGTCTTTGTTTCATCTTTATAATAATAATCCCAACGGTTGTATCCCTCCATACCCGCCCGACCGACGCGAGGGGCGCATCCGCATGACGCACGGATATATAAAAAAAAAAAAATTTTGTTTTTTCATATATATTGCGCCGAGTCATGAAAGGCAGAGGTTTGTTAAGTGTCGAGATCTAAAACTGTTCAGCTACAGAACAAATGCTCATCAGCTGATCGAATAGTAATATATGTATGTATATGTATGTATGTATTAATTATTGAGAGGATTGAGTATAGTTTTCTTTATGTAAAAAAGTGAGTCTGATATATCAAAAGAACCGGAGTGAGTGTTAAAATCCTGACACAAACTACGGAGTGGCTCATTTAACTCAAAATTACTTTTACATGGCTTCAGAAAGAGAGGCCGGAAATGTCTTGAAATTCTGGAGGGAACGTTAAGTCTTATTTCGCTAAGAAGAGATGGGCTAGAGATCAAGCCTGTCAGTAACTTGACCAAAAATACAATGCCTAGCATTTCTCTACGACTAGCAAGTGTAGGAAGATTAATGAGTTTTAAACGACTTTTATATGGCGGCAGGTTGTACTGAGAATCCCAACGAAAATTCCTTAAAGCAAAAAGCAGAAATTGTTTTTGAATGGACTCTATTCTGTCGGAATGAACTTGATAGCGCGGGTTCCAAACAACAGATCCATATTCCAGTATGGGCCTCACTAACGTTGTGAACAGAGCCTTCGTGATGTAAGGGTCATTGAATTCTTTTGACCACCGTTTTACAAATGCAAAAACACCCTTGGCTTTGTTAACTGTAACATTGATGTGAAGATTAAAATTAAATTTCGGATCCATTGTAATTCCAAGATCAACAAAGTTAAACACTTGTTCGAGGTTATGGTTACCTATTTCATAAGATGCTGGTTGAACTGCTCTGCGAGAAAAGCACATTACTTTACATTTTTTAAGGTTTAGTGGCATGTAATTTATTTCACACCAGTTAGTCATGCTATTTAAATCCGCCTGTAGTAAGGACCTTTCCTCAACAGAATGATACGATCTAAAAAGCTTTACATCATCAGCATACAATAAAATTTTTGAATAATTTATTACAGAAGGTAAGTCATTTATAAAAAGTAAAAACAGAATCGGACCAAGGTGACTTCCTTGCGGGACCCCTGAAGAAACATGAATAATGTTTGAGGAACTATTTTTAAAAAGAACTCGTTGTGTTCTGTCAATGAGGTAAGAAGCCATCCAACGAAGGAGATTAGGTTGAAAACCAAGGAGATCGAGTTTATGGATCAGTAAAGAGTGACTTACTCTGTCGAATGCTTTACTAAAATCAGTGTATATAACATCAGTGTGCATAAATTCTCTGAATCCATTTGAAACATGAGTTGTGAACTCAAGCAAGTTTGTAACGGTAGATTTACCCTTAGAGAACCCATGTTGTGTGCTAGAAATTGTAGAGGATATGGAATACGTTAAATGGTCAACAACAATAGCTTCGAATAATTTAGGAATAGCAGAAAGCTTAGCTATACCGCGGTAATTTTCTATAGAGGACCTACTCCCGGTCTTATAAAGTGGTATAATGAATGATTCTTTCCAAGCTGAAGGGAAAATCCCAAGCTTAAGAGAAATATTAAATAAATTAGTTAAGGGCACATAAATATGTTTAGCACAGTTTATGAGGAAACACGTCGGGGTCGAATCGGGGCCAGCCTTAAATGATTCTTTTAAGTTACTCAAATAATAAAATACTTCCTCGGAAGATATCTGCGGAATAATAGCAGAGGTGAGGGAACAGAGTTTATATGGATAAGGTTTGCTCAGAGGAGAGTTAATGGAGTAATTTGACCTGAAGAATTGGGCAAACATGTTGGAAATTGATTGGGAGTCACAAGAAACGGTATTTTGATATTTCATAGCAGACGGAAAACTAGTCACTCTGCGCCTAGAGTTAACGAAGTCATAAAATGATTCAGGGTTTTTTATTAGATTCCTTTTAACTTTGCACAAATAAGATCTGTAGCATTTTTTATTTAATTCAAAATAAGCGTGTCGGATAACTGAGTATTTAATATAGTTAGTGTGCAAACCAGTTTTTTTGTACAATTTAAACGATCGCGACTTCTTATTTTTTAAATTTTTTAGTTCTTTAGTAAACCAAGGTTGTGATTGCTCCTTTTGTACGCAAACCCGTTTTGGTACAAACTTTTGAAATAAGCTAAATATAGTGTCATTAAAATGCTGGACGCAACGTTCAACATCATCTTTATACGTCGGCCATGATAATTTTGATAATTCTCGATCTAATTTTTTGAAATTGGCTTTCGCGAAAATAAAACGAGCGTTTGAGCTACTTGATTTATCAACATTATTTCCAAAATCACCAATAACCTCGTAATTTACCTCAATGGCAGGGTGATAAGAGTCCTCTGGAATAACCAAGGGTTCGCACATCTTCATAGATGACTTAGATACGTCATCAACAAAAACTAGATCCAGAATGGTGCCAAAATCGTTTGGAGTTAAATTGATCTGATTTAGACAGAGCTCAGCCATATCTTCTAAAAACACATTGTATCTATCCTTTGATGATATTGGAACGATAACGTCCTCTATAAGAGTCCATGATATGCCTGGCATATTGAAGTCACCAAGTACAATCATCGAGTCATGTGCAGTAATCATTGAACTTAAAGATCTAAGTGACGCAATATGTTGAGAATAAACCGATAAGTCAGAGTTAGGAGGGATGTAGCAAGCAGCTAAATAAAAGAAAAGAAAAAGAAATTATAATAAAATATTCACTTTTGAGTCCATTTCAATTTTTTTACTTCCCATCTTCCTGATTCATTGATCAAACGTTAACTCATTCATAATTTTCTGTGATCATCGGTTGAATTAGTTGAAAAAGCAAATATTTAGAAAAGGGCCCACTTTGTCGAGTTGATGTTAATTAGTTGTTTCACATATAATAATGATTAAAAAACGGTCTAATAGTATTTTTTCTCATGCTGACTATGTTCCTGTTCGATTCAAACGCACACCCATTTAACGTCCGAGTAGAAATAAAAAAAAAATCGAGCTTTCAACTTATTCATCTTCACTAATATATGTATCTACGAAACGCTTAAATTTAAGCGTTAACACACACTGTTAGATGAACGCAGTTTTTTTTTGTAGTAAACGCTGGTGACAAAATAAATTTTTAAATATATTCATTTATTTATTTCTAAGAATTTTCAAATTTTGTAGAAAACTAAAAAAAATTCAAAATATTTTCATGTAGATTTTTAACTATTTCCGCAGAAGTGTTACAATGTCTGAGAATTACCGTTGATTTTTAGAATTGTTTTGGTCGCATTTATTTCCATATAACGAATAAGTAACATATATTTTAATATGGAAGAAAGTCTTAACACCCTTGACAAACAAAATTCTAATAAAACAACGGTAACACCTAGCTACTTGAAACTTTCTTATTGTTAAAATTTAATGGGATATCATACTACATACTTAAAGAAATTCCAACAGTTTTGAGAGTACATAAAGTTCAAAATCTATGTCAAAATTTGTTGATTTTTTTAGTTTAAAAAAAAGTTTTAAACTTGGATTTATATAGTTTATGTGTGAGAATGAAATTAATTTTAATTACCAAATTTTTACAATAAATAAATGAAAACTATTTCATCTTGAACTTGGTTGCAAATGATTCGAACAGCATCGTATGTACGTATGAAGGAGCATAATTAAATATATATGTATGTATATACGTACATATGTATATATATGTATTAATTCACTTGCATATTTTACATATATACATACTTATATATGTATGTGCCGAGCCCTCCAGGTACGTTAATATACGTATGAGAAAAATTTCAATATTATTGATGTTTTGAGTGATTTGTGTTTTATTTGTATGCAATTTAAGTAACGATGTTTTGCCATTTTAAGCTCAATAATAAATAGATTCGTAGTTTTTAAAGATCTTTCAAGGCTTTCGCCTTTTAGGTGTGCTAAATAAGTAATGGTAAAGAATTAAATAACACAAGTTATTGGTTGAGTCAGTTCATGTTATACATTTGACCATGAAATTCTTCAACTCAATTAATTATAGTAGCGTTTGCCTACTCAAAGCATAAGCATTTGGCAACATAAGTATTCAGTTAAATTTATAAGCATAAAAAAAGCTAACTTTTAGTGTGAGAAGTTCTGCTAAAAAATAGGGTGAATTAATGTACGCGCGAAACTGCTATTCAGGCCCTTAACGTCAATCAGGCTAGAGCCTTCCATGGGAAATTTTTCAAAATAATATAATAATTCACTGTAAAATTATTGAATATAATTCTTGGGTATTACATAATGAAGATATTCGTCGTGATTATAATAAAAGCTTTTATTTTCGTACATTTTTTTTTCAGTAAGCATCATTTAAGTAATTTTTTAATTATACATTAAAAACTTATGTATATCTTAAAATTTCACATTCATCTCTGGAATCAGAATAATTGAACTTTCTTCAAATATACAACATTAAAAATAACGTTTTGAATTTTATAAAATATAAATATTTCGAACTTACAGAAAAAAAATTAGAATTTTTTGCGGTATGCAGATATGTAGAGCTTATGAAATTTTTCAAACAAAGGTGAAATTGGCTTTTTTCACTTTTGGGAGTAAATTGACCACAGACGTAACAAAATAAGCTAGGAGAATTAACACAAGCACGCGGCATTTTGTAGATTTATGAATAATCTAAATGCTTTGATGACTTTTGTACACACCAATGATATAATTTTATAGCTTCCCTCAAATAAGTGTAACGAAAAGTAAAGTAAGATTACCGTTATTAATGTTTTGGGTCGTGATATCTAAATATGAATTTGTTTTATGTCGTTTACTAAGGATACTTAATACGAATCACCACTCGGGATATTTGTGATTTGTTTGATGTTGCATAGTGTAATTGCGGTTTTCCGTTAATGCCAGTAAAAAAATTGTCGAAATACCGTGTTAACTTGTAGACACTTGAAAGTTACACTTTCTTAGACTTAAATTGAATGAACAAAATTGGAGTTTATGGGGTTAGAGAATGAACCACATATTACTTGAAAAATAATTTTAAATAATTAGAAGGAAAATCAAGTGCCAAAGTCTTTTTAAGAGTATACTCGTATGTGGTTGTGTATAATTTGTGAAAAGTGTATATGTACGAGTATATGAAACTTCTTAAATCATTTAGCAAATAAAATTTTAAAAAGACTATGTAATTATTTTGTTACCTTTAGTAAGCGTCAGTCTTTATTAGAATCTGCAGTCAAATATTCGGGCCACCCTAGGTTTCCTCTACAGTACGTGGTTTGTCCAAATCAAAAATGTTCCCTGAACAAATGTAACTAGAGAATTTTAGGGTGTAGGGATCATAATATAATACTTATTTTTAGATTTGACCACATACGAATGTTGCTGTATTCTGAAATTGGAGTTTTCGCACATAAAGATGGTATATTAAGTCACAAATAGCTGTTACTTGCACAGTACATCGGTAGCCGATTTGGTTGATGACCAACTACACACAGGTGCCGCGAAAAAACAAGGTGGGAATCCGAATCCTTGTCTCGGAAAGAAGTCTGATAATGGTCAAGTGATATTTCCCAAAATAGCTTATACTTCTACCTCAGCTGATTTTAGGTTGTTGTTGTTTGTTATCAACTTAGTAAAAATGTTAAATTTTTTTCCATACCAATATATGTATTTATATTGAATTAAGTTTGTTTTCAAAAATTAAATGAGTAAAAAATGTACTCGGGTGAACCGAATGTTCTGGCTTCAGATTCGGATTTAGCAAACCCAAAAGCTTTGAAAACCCTTGAAAAAACCGGGGGAGGAGGGGGAGCATTTTTGAAATCTTTAATTTTGATGTGCTGTATTAACAATAAAAAAATATTTAAACAAAACCTCCTTAAATAAAATTGTAGGAAAGAGTAAGTTTTTATATATACTCGTACAACGGATATCAATAAACGAATAGACAAATTTCTCTTACTATTTTGAAGAATATTTACTGATACTGACTGTGACTTTGACAATAAAGTGATTTTGAATTTGAGCAGTTCTCAAAAATCGCCTGCTCGTTATCTTTTTAATACATGTGCAACACTTTTTCTTAATTTGAAAGTGTTTTTATTTAATTATTTTTTAATTTCATAAAATCAAGTTAGTGTAGGAAAAATATTAAAATAAAATGATTGAGAAAACGACTTCGGAAAAAGGGAAAAAGCTTTTAACTTTTAAGTATGCAGAAGAGGATAAACCATATTCCATCTTCAAATGAGTGACAAGCCTATATGAAAAAAATTAGTCTCACATTTCCTTTGGTATTACTCATATTGTGATATTTAATACATTTTGAATTTTTACGAAGTTATTAGAAGCTACAATTGCCTATTTGTACTCAAAATGAGCTTCAAATTTCTAGCTATTTTTCTAGAAGCTTAGAATTTTGCGTAACATCTCACTGAAATATAGGCACTACCTCTCAAGAGCAGCTTGTCTTACCTAACCTAATCATTTACCTAAATAAATAATACAGCACGCCAAAAATGGAAATCTCTTTCTTGAGGAAAAATGGTACGTAGAGAAAACCTCGATAGGTATACATTTATTGGCAAGAGAAAGAAAAACATCTCTCCAAAAAAATTATCAGATAAGTGGCGCTCGAGTCTAGTTATTTATAAAGCTCGTATTTATGAACCGATTTTGATAAAATTCATGTTGTTTTCTACTCGAATGATGAAAAATGGGTTTGCGAAAAATATAGGCACGAAAACATACATCACCACTGAAACGACGAATGTTTTTATAATTTATAATTATAATCTGCAATTAGTATAAAGAAAAGGAGGACGCTACGAAGAGGAATGCGAAATGTAAGTGGAGGTTTTATTTTTCATTAGATTGTCAAATGCGTTTACAATACATAGAGTGCAAACAATTTTTCATTTACTTCTAACAAATTTTGGGCGGAACGAAGTTCACCAGGTCTTCTAGTTTTTTATAAAGAAATTCATTGCAAGCAAAAACTGAAGGCTTAACATTCTGAATCTCGAATGTCTGAGTGCGTAGTTTTACAAAATATTTATTTGCATGTATATATATTAATAAATATGTTTGCATCAATAGTATATACTTAATTTCAAGAGGCATAATTTTTAGACTTATAATTAAAATTTAAAATTTCCATTAGTACAAAACCTTGACTATTTCAAACAATTCACTTTAAAAGTTGAAACACTTCAATATAAAATTGGTCTAAGAAGGTGGGTCTAATTATAAGCAATGATCCTGAACCTTACTAACTCAATTAATAAAAACAATCGTATCACATCTCGTGCATTTCACAGCCAACCAGTCACGTGTACCTACATACATACATACATACATACATATGTATAAGCGAGTAATATGAACTGTGCGCATGCGCCAAAAGTATAAAATAATCGTATAAACGCTAATTAAAGGCGCTGATGCATATGCATATGTGCATAACTATGTATGTATGTATTTAATAACAAGCTCAAGTGCTTTAAACAAGCCATACATCAAATTACTTCAAGTAGTTATATTTCATTTTAATTTTGAACTAAATATAATTAAGAACCATGCTGATATGCTGCGCCAGTAAACTACTTCATATATACATACATACAAGTATGTTTGTAAATATATAAACGAGTATGTATATAAATGTACTACATACGTCAGTATGTAAAGGTAGAGGTCCACCAGTTGATTTCTTCGTTGGCCAGTTGTTTGGTATTTCATTAATACTCGTAGTATGCAGCAGCCAAATGACAAATCCGAAGAGGCTGCAGTGAGAGTTCAGAGTAGAAACGCAACTGGTTGAGGCAAGTACTAGTTATCGTGTGAGAGTAGAGTCATTATGCCACATGCATGTACAGTGTTGTGCACATTAATAGCAACAGCATTGAAAATTTACATAGCTTGCGACTAACATATATTTATTTATTTATTTTTAAGTGTTAAATTAAAGTTTAGTTCATTCTCTAACATAAACTATATAAATTCAAATTTAAAACTTTGTATAAAACCAAACAATTATTTCTATGGTCATCGCTGGCAGCAGCGGGAAAATGTGAACCATTGTGACCATGTCTTATATATTCTAAGGTCTTAAAATCGAAATGAAACAAAAAATGGTTTAGTTTTCTGTTAAAAAGTATTAATTCTGTTACTTGTAAAAATTTAACTTTAGTAAAAGCTGTTTTCAACATTTTCTGATTTGGTTAAATAGCCGTTTTTTGCTGTATTCATTCAATGTTCGAAAAGTTGTATCTGCTTAATATGGTCACTTTAAAGCTGACATACAACTTGGCATAATCAGCTAATTTCGGTGTAGCCGTAATTATGTTTTAGCGAAATTTTCGGGCGAACATCGCTGAGGATGTTGCTTTGCTGGGCGAAATTTCGGCCGTACGTTGGCATTGTGTTTCAGCCATAAAAAATCAACCGTATTTCCTAGGCACTTGAAACTTTCACATTTTCCGTACAAATTTGAATGGGCTATAAAACTGCATACTAAAAAAAAATGTAACACTTCTGAGAAAAAAGTTCAAAATTTATATACAAATTCGTTGGATTTTTTTTTCTACAAAGTTTTAAACTTGAATTTTTATAGTTCTTGTTAGACAACAAACTGAATTGGAATTGAAAATTCTATGCAATTTTCAATGTTGTTGCTATTGATATGCACAACACTGTTCGTATACATAAATATATATGCACGTTTCCATGGCGCCAAGCCCAAATCACCAAATGTAGTTTATACCATTCACGAAATTTCATACATCATATTACGTCTCAAACATTTTTCAAAAGTATCAAGTTAAAGTAAAGGTATCGAAACCTTCCTTTTATTAACAACAACGACGATATATTCAAACGCACATCTACGACTATATGCAAGAGCAAAATAAAATTGATTTTTTTATCGTAACATGCGCTACAATATGTAGATTTATCTGAATTGAAACACCCCTAAGATAAACGGTAGAGCTTTATGTACAGTTACTATTATGATCTATGTTGCTAAAACTGTTTAAAACTAATTAATATGATAGCTGTTTTTTGTTGGAAATTACTGAAGATATTTTTGGCAATTTCCTCACATTTTTCGCTGGGGGACTATGGGTCCAAGAATTTACTATGCTCTGTATCAAATTCTATGAGCATATTAGCTGTGTCGTTAAAAATTCTTGTTCAGTAGTAGAATCTGATAGATGGTTTTGGTTAATTTGGAAGATTCCGAATCACACTGTTGTTCTAAGCAGTTTAATTTAAGAAAAAAATAGAATTTATTTACTTTTAAGCAAAAAAAAAACAGTGTGAGGTATGGTTTTTAACTTTCCAAAGTGAATTCACTGGGCATACAGAAATGTTTCAGATATTAGTGTTAGTTTGTAAAAAATGTACTAATTACTCTCGACACGACTTATACTTGCTTATAAGGAAAGGAGCGAACCTTAAATTGGTAGGAACATTTATCCTTTCATCAAAAAGTTGTGATTCTCTAAAATTGGAAAATTAAATACCGATCCCTCTGAAATTAAAAAAAAGAAGATATTATTATAAAAAAAATATTCAAAAACATAAAATGCGCGTTGTTAATGTCACGATAAAGACGACTCTGAAGGTAGTAGTTTTACTTTAGAGTGAACTTAATATCTATGCGCCGCATATAAGTTTACATATGTCATGCGTATCCGAGCACCACACGAATAAAAAGTTCGAATAAATTTTATGTACGGTATTAAGCCATACTAGTTTTCTCTCCTTACTTTTGGCATCTCTGCACTATCGAAAAATGAATAACGAAACTGAAAGTCATACTGTATAATAAAATCAAAGTTGAGACTGAAACTGAAACTCAACTCAGTCAATGTTGTAGCTGGCTTCTGAACCTCGACTTGAACGGTTGGTCGATAGGCAGCTCGCTCGATTAAATAAGCTAGTATTGAAAACGAAATTGTGGTACGGATATTGTAATTGCTTTACAAAGCAATGGAAATATTTATAATAAAATTTACCAAGCAAATGCAGAGGAATCAATTATTTCGATAAGTTGCAGTGAAAATTTATTTAACACAAAAATCCATGGTTTAAAAGTGATTCGTGCATAACAAACAAGAAAGCAAATTTGGGTGTGAGAAAATTATAGAATTATCAACATTCAAATGTTTAATAAACAGTGCTTATACTACAAAATATCTTAGAAAATTAATTGTGAAAAGCGCAAAAGGAATTCCGCAAATACCAACCCACACCTTTATTTAAAACTGCAAACTAATTTATAATGAAAATGTGCAATTAATCCAGTAAAGTGCCAGATCTTGAGACAAGACTTCTTCTGCATGGCAAAACAATTAAAATTTGCATTAGTTAACTTTTGTAACTGAAAAAAAAAAATACACAAACTTTATTTCAACTACATACGTACATACATGCATATATGGGAATGGAAGCACTCACAGAGCCAAGCATCGACGAACCTTCATAAGCCGATCTGCACACGCAAATACTACATGTGTACAAATGTATGTATATATGTAGGTAAAACATTCTGAGACTTCAATATAGAAAAATGTATGTATGTATATAAAAATATTTTTCTCTTCGCGCTATGAAAATAGCTATTTTTTATTAATAAATAAAAAAAAATATAAAAAATAATGCGCTTATTTTGCGCTTGCGCGACACCGATTTCAACCACAGCGCTCCATTGACTCATTAGTGGATGTAGAGTTTAAGAAAATCATATTAACTAAAATGCAAAAAAATATATATGGAAAAGTATATATGAGTATACTTACATATGTACACAATTGTTACAATTGCATGTACAAGTACATATTGTAATAATAAAGTATTTTAAATGTAAATATTTAAGCTAGTCCACAGCCAACAGAAGAACTGTGTGATAAATATAAAGCAATAACGCAAAAGGTGAAATATTAAAGCAACGCAAAACAAAAGTGGATATTTATGATGATTTTTTCATATACACACTGTTCACAAATTATAGCACAAACTCCAATTACTTCAAATTATTTTTCAATTAAAACATCGTTTATTCTCTAACAAATACCTTTCAAAACAGGTTTTTAAATTTTATAAAAAACGTATAAAACATTTATCAAAATTCGATCTATTTAAACATTTTTTTTTTAATTTTTTGGTGTATGCAGATATACCTCATTCAATTTTAGTATAAAAAAGTGCAAGTTTCTAGTTGCAGCGAATTACCACTAATTTTTGACAATTTTTTTACTAACGCTACATCGCATAAAAAATCGCGGTTTTGCCTTGCAACTACAGAGGAAACTTTAATGAAATTTTGCTAAATCCTTGTACATTTTCATGGTTTTTCTTAGAGAATAAACCATATTTTACTTGAAAAATAATTTTAATTAATTAGAAGATAAAGAGAATAGGTCAATATGTGGTTGGGTTATAATTTATTGACAGAGTGTATGTATGTACATACATAAATAGTACGTTCCACCCGCTACGCTCCCATCACTGCCGCTGGAGCCTTCGACACTGATCAATTAAATCGGATCAACACAGTAAGCAATGCATTCACTTGAGCTGTGCAAAATATTGTAAGAGTGAACTTAGTGCGAAATGAAAGGACTCAAAATATTTATAAGCTAAGCTCTTACATAAATATATATGTTATACATATATACATAAGTTATGCACTTTTTTGTTTTAATGTGAAATAGCGTAAAATGCCGCTGAGTTAGAGCAATACAAAAAAATATAAGTTTACGTGTATTTAAGACTCCGAAGGCCAGTACTTAATATGAATATAAAGGACTGAAATTGTCAGAGAATTTTTTTTTGGAGTATTTCGAGAAAATTTCGAGTTGGGAGTGCAAATTTACTCGTAAAAGAATGCATCCTTTTGCCGGTGTGGCCGAATGTGTGGCGATACTTGGTAAAACTCGTTATCTCAGCCAAAGAATGTTAAGGGATGAATCGACACAAGTCAATCCAAGTGCATGCTCGATACTTTTCTCAATTCACCAAGTATTTTTCTACTCGATACTTCGTATAGATAAGGCTCGAGACAAATAAAAATTTACCCTTTTCTCGTTCCAAGCCCTTTATATATTAAAAAATTTGGGTTTCTGTATAAAATGCTGTGGAAATCGTTCTATTTCTCGTTTCAGAGAACTTGACACTTGCTCTCATGATCATAATTTGCTGTACCATTTCAAGGGCTTCCCGCAACAACAAACATTGTTATGTCGACGTCTAGAGGCAGTAAATGCAATTCTCTGTTGATCGGTTTAAACCTGTATTTGAGCTGCATGACAAACACCAACCGAAGATTAGAGCGAGTCCTAGCCCAGCTGCTAGATATGTTTATTTTGCAAATAACGTCTTAACATTACTAATTATACATATTAAACTTTGCAACACATTGTGTTGTTCCTTTTAAATTTTCTTAAACATTTTAAAGAAGGGATGCCATGTAGAAATTCTACCACCCACTTAGAGCTGGGCATTTGCAAACAGCTGAGAGAATTGCTCAATATGTCAAATTCTAATATCGAGCTTGGAAAATACGCAAATCTAACTATCGCACTGTGATTTCATATGCCCCTACCCCCCTTTTTCTACTTGGCTCGTCGACTTGAATTTGTATTTAACTTGAACCAAAAGTTTAATAAACACTTTATTAAGTAGGTGACGATATTGTGTTATTTACGACTACCAGTGTCGCTACATATAAGATCCGAAATTTTCTTCAACCACGTTTGGATGTTTTTTGTTGCCTTATAGCTTAAACAATAAGTTTTAATTCGTAATTTTGTATATGTTAAAAATGGAACATGACTGTAAACATCGTATTATAGTACTATTTAATATAACATTAATATAACAAAGAAGAACAATTTGTTATAATACGTGTATGTCATTATTGATCTTTTCAATCAACAAAAAAAAATTGCAAACATTCAAAGTAATTTTTACTTCAAGTAGAAATACTAAATATTAAAACACGCTAAAGCTCATTTAGTAACAAAATCAATACATCAAGTAAAAATTTAATACATCACCCATCCATTTTGATGGTGTCAGATTTATTGTTTCTTTTGTTCGAAATGCGATCTTAAAGAAATCATTAAGTGTGTTATCCTCCAACCTTGACCAAAATTAGTTGCATATAAAACCTGCAGTGGATTGTCAATAAAAAGTTAAAGGCTTTATGTAGGTGATTGCTTTATCGCCCCCATTACAAAAAAACATTAATTTATTTTACCAAGCCTTCTGATAAATTGTATGCCTTTCTATTATGGATACTTGATCGTCGTTTGTGTTTTTAATATCGCTTATACTAATTGTAAGGCAAATTTTGTACATCAAGCAGGATATTCTCCAGCTCCTTTATAATGGCAGTAAGAAGACATATTTATGATCATATACATACATTAATTGAATTTGTTAAAAATGTAAAGATCTAACAGAATTGTCCTCCGTTGTTTGAGTTTTGCAACGAGTTTATTAAGAAAGTTATACCTCAAAGTAGATTCCTTCCCATGTATTTCTTCTAGCATTTATTTCTGATAAAAAACTTTTTAAATTTAAAACTAGCCAGTGTCGTTTTCATGTTTGTATATGAATTAAAAATCGATTCACTTGACATAAAAGTCATTATAATTGTATGTTTTTAGTTTCTATTAAAAGTTAATATGAAATTACCCCTACAGCTAATTAACTTAAAAAAAAAACCTCAATGGAACATTGTATGAAAGAAAATATTTCCTAAGTTGTTTCAACAAAATCGTACATAATGGCATTATAGTAAGTTAAGGCAAATATGTAGCTTGTACCGATCGAAGAGTTGATTAATGGATGACTGTCAAAATCAGTTGTTTCGTTCCAAGTAAATAATTCTAAGCGTTTAACTACAAAAAGTTTAAAATTAAATGCAATAGAAGTTTTTACGCTGATTTTTACACACTGTTTAAACATTTACCACCTTTTATACATTTGCCTTGTGATGTAGTATTTACTTCAGAAACCTGTCGGAAAGCAACAATAGTACAAACATACATACATATGTACGTGTATGTATATATACAAGTTTATAATTTTATCCACAAAGTAGTCTGGCAGTCACTTAGTAAACAAATCGTTGGCCTAAATCAAATCAGAAATTCACAGACAAAACAAAAATAAAAAAAAATCAAGCAAAAGGGTCAACTGCCAGCCAATTTGCCAGCAATGCGGCACACGAATAGTACCAAAAAAAAACACGGACTTTATATACAAACTGTTAGTTGAAAGACTACCGCAACATCTTTGGTGTTGACCAACACAATTGACTTCTTCATTTCTAGTCACAATGTGTAAAAACATATACACATACATACACACATATGTAAGTATACATATATGTTTACAGTGTAAGCTCCTTTAGGCAGACAACGATGGTTACCAACTTTACCAATTAGATTTAATATTTTTCTTCGTTTCTTACCCGCAAACGCAAATAAAAGCGTTAGATTTAAAAAATTCCTGAGTCGTCAAACCCGAATTTTTATTTTTTTTGGTTTGACCTTTAATGTGTCGTCTATTTATTTCTGCTATTTGAATATTAACCAATTTAAACTGTCAGATATGATTCTGGGGTATATTTAGGATTCAACTTCATTTTTCCTTTCTGCACGGCACAAAAAAATTTAAACAAATTCAGTCGATTTGTCTTCTTTTACTGAGTTTTGCATTTTCTCCTTTTTAGGAAAGAAATTTTGCTTATTCTCTTGATTTCGATTCATAGCCGATGATGGTGAATTACTGGTAAAATCTGAACGTTCAACGCTCATAAAGTTTTAACATAAACTAACATAAATTTTAGCAACTCAACCTTATATCCACACAAGCCGACAACTTACTCACAAATTTTACACACGTCCCAATAATGCTAAATTAAAAGATTAGCGTATCAGAATATCGGGTCACAAGGGAAAATAAACAGAAATTCACATTCGCTTGCAAAACAATTAAACCAATAATAAAGAAGTTTTTTTAATGACGTGTACAGTGGCGAAGTGTAGTAGGAGACAATAAAACCATTGCATTTTTAAAATTTTTCTATATTAAATGTTCCTTATCCAAAGTTAAAGATTTGTGCAACTTTATCATTAACTACCTGTTTCAAAATTTCACAAGCTAGGTTCATCAAATGTCCCCTATCGCCGACCATAAACTGCCCTTTTAATTGTTGTTTGTTCCCGTCGCTCCGTATTGAATCACTGTGGTGTCATAAACCTAGCTGCTTCACTGCGAGGAAAAATAGTTGTCCGAAATGGTGTAATGTTGCTTTTCTTAATGTTGGTGGTAATGTTTGTTATCTAAAAAGGCCATATTAGGCGTTTATTAGAGCTTTTCACCCGCTTATTGCCGATTTTCTCCGAAAACTAAAATATTTTGTTCCCATGAATCTGCACGTTTATAGGAGATATCTACAGATTTGAGTGTCTGTGTAGTAAAGTTTTCACTGTACATGCATTTTAATATCAAAAATTACTTAAATACAAAATACTCACTATTCAAAATCGCTTTGGATCAACGAGTTACCATGAACCAGTCTAGAAAATGTAACTCTAGTAATGCAGCCGTGTATTCCTCAGTATTTTTTCTTTATGTAGAAAACTAGCGTTCTGCATTTTTTCTTATCAGTTGCATTAACCGTCAATGATCCACACATGCATGCATCTGGATCTGTTTTTGAGTTGTGAATCTTTTGTATTAGGTATGGTGGGTGATATGTATGTCTGTATATATGTGTACTCGTATATGTATGTTTGTGTATACTTCCATATGTAAATGTAAATTTATAATTTAGTAGCTATTCATACCATCAATTCTTCTTGGCAAATTCGTGGGTTTTTTTTTTGTTTTTGTTTGGGCAATAGTTTCAATGAGGCACTAGCTTTCGTTGATGGTGGGAAAAGTATGTTTGCAATGCAAAGGCTCGCCGCAAGCAATGCTTGTTGTTGCTGATGATGGTCGTGACGGATGCGGCAGTGGTATCAGCGATGTAGAGCTGATGAAGGCAAAAATATGTATGTTTGTACTTTGAAAACGGTTAAGCTCGTTCCATGCTTTTTTCTCTCATCTTTTGGTATTTTTTGGCGTTTCGTAAGCTACAATAAAATAGGATTTTGATAAAGTTTTGAAATACACCACAATAAGTTTGAAAACACATTTATCTATGGTTGTAGTGGAGCTCGTTGATATTGTTAACGACTTAATTAGTGGGATAAAACAAATATACCGCCATAATCATTTTAATCGTGATAATGGAACAAGTTTAATGCGCTGGCTTAATCATAGTGGAAGTAAAAAATGTAAACCGAATTTTTTTTTTGTTAAGCAAGAAAATATGTACATATGTATGTATATACATATGTACATATATTAACAACTTAGTTCATAAAAAAATTAATATCAAATTAATTAAATCAAAATAATGTAAAAATTGGTAATATTTCTGCAGATATTTTAGCTTTTGGAAGAGATGCTATGCAGCAAAATTTAAATATCTTTATGAATCTCCGAACACATAATGATTCAATACACTCACATGAACTTCAATTACGGCACTACATTAAAAATTGCATTAAATCAGTGAATAACATAAATTAAATTAATATTATTTGTTACTTTGACAGCTCATTTGTCATTTGGGCGTTAACTTCGTGGGGTCAACATCGAAGATATTTTCATTCAGAAGCAAAAACCGAGTAGTTTTTTATTGTATTTATTAATGTTTACGTATTTTCTGTAATATTTTCAGCATATTTTCGCTTTATTAAAGCAAACAAACGTGTTTGACCCCATCTTACAAATGATTATGTCAAGACATTAAACTGCCCGCACCAGCTATTTTCGAAAACTAAATAAAATATCAAAACACGAATGCCCCCATTTGAAATAACAGCATTATAAACTATGTTTGCAAAATTTCCACATAAAAAATTTAATAATCCGTGCGACAATAAAACATAATTTTACAAATATATGTAACAGACATTGTATGTGCCAAGGTAATTTGAACATACGACAAAATTTGTCCGAGTGTTCAAAGCACGGAATTTTTATGAAAAATGTGAAAAATGTGTGTGACATACGAAAAAATTGGACGAAATAGCATAATGCCATTCGAAAGATCTTGATTACTTTAGTGTAATTGCATTATTAACTCAATTTGACCCAATTTTCACAAACGACATTTATTTATCTAGGCAACGATGTGTATGTACATTGAAGCAATCAATATAAATTCAGCTTTGCACTTATTCAAATATTGTTTATGGTTTTATTTTTTTATTGTCTTTGGTTTTTTTAATGCCAAAAAATATAGGCTTTTGGAATTTGGAAGCACGGAAATCCGAAACACTGTGTCTGTTCATTGGTTAATATGGCGTCTGAAATGAGAGAGTCAAACTACCTCAAAAAAAGTTTGTATTATGGTATCCAGATTTTCAATGAATTTTTTTTTTTGAAACCTCTCGTCAACATTAAATATTAAGTGTTAACGCTAAATGAAACTATAATATTAATTGCTTTTTCAAATAAAACATTCTCTAATAAACATATTATTTAAGTTGAATTTCATTTAATTTGCTTTATTTTTTCAGAAAGAAAACGGCAAGTGTATCTAAGTGAGATCCATTCAATCCATCCGTTGAGTATGTACTTATGTACATATGTACTATGTATAGTATATGTAAACAAGTTTAATTTGAGCTGTTGCAGAACATCGGCAATTTCTGTAAAACCGGCCAACGAAAAACCACATACTCAATATCTAAATTATTCATAAGCAGAAGATGCGGCGCTTACGCAATCGGCAGCCAAAGACACCAGCAAGTAGTAGCTAAAATGTTGCACTCATTGTATGTACTAGCTACCCAAATTGTTCGCTGTTCATCTTTACCTCTTTCTTACCCAAGTAACGATTGACATTTTCATTCATGGCATCATCGTTTCTGCGCTGAACCAACGTTCTCCGCACCTTCTTTGCAAAATCGATTAGCACCAGCATAACTTCAAACTCGCAACAGGTGAATAGTTGAAGGCATAATGAACAGCAAGAACGGCGATGCCGCATGTGCTAGTGATGCAATATCGTCTTCAATCGCAATAAATTTGGCTGCAACAGTAAAAACAAACGATGACAAGGCCAATAGTAGAAAATATCAGCACGATGGTCACATCAGCAGTGAAACTTCAACTAAAAAACCTGATTCTACAAACAGTGGACACGGTATAACAACGGGTGATGGACTGCGCCGTCAACCGACCAAATACCCGCACGGGCTGAATATCTGCATTCAAACAGTGACTGGGGAACAACACACAAATTGCAATACAAACTCTATTAACGATCTGAATTCAAGTAGCGGATATTCACGAGCTTCCACACTCCGCAGCAGTTGGGGTGGTAATAATAATATCAACGAAAACCATGGGAAAAGCGATTGCAACAAGGATTCAGCGCAAGATAAATGTCTCCGGAAATATCGCATAAATATGATCAACAGCCCAGAAAATCTCGCCGAATTGCAAATGCGACGCTACAAATATCCACTAACCGGCAACTATTATCTGGATACACAAGATGCGACGAGCATCAAGCTTCCACCTCCATTGCCCGTCCTACGCACTTACGTGCAACGTTTCGGCCGTTGGAAATACCTGCGTTGGCCCATCATATTTCTTGCAAGTACACTGCTTTTCTTTGGTCTCATAACATATTGCATTTGGCTACATGATGTGAGTGTGGCAAGAGAACGCTATCAGCGACGTCGACAGGAACTCAGCAAGGAAGTGCAACTAACGAGCACTGGAGCGCAGCTTATCAATTTTGTTGCAAATTCCGCTGCCGTATTGCACGCCGATGAAAGTGTTACAAATGCAGAAATAAGCCCAACTACATTTGAAACTATCGGCGAAGCTATTTCGCACAGTAAGCAAAGCTTGCACGAATCGACCATTTTACGTGCGATTAACACTCAGACAAGTCAACATCCCAAGGAGCAAAATCTGAACACATTTGAGTTAACAGAGTCATCAAAAGGTGGCTTCGCTACGGCCAAGAAACAGCACAGGAATCGCGAGCGTGTTAAAGACGAATCTATTGAAACTACAACCTACGCAAGCGCCGAGGCTGCATTAGTGCCAACAAATGTACTGCATTTTGGAGACTATAATGGACATCAAAACAGTTTTGGTGTGCCCATTGACGAGAATCATCGAATTTCGCAACTTTTTAAAAATGTAAGTACAAAAAGAGTTAAAAAAGTAAAACTAATGCTATTAAGCACTAGCATCTGAGATAATTAAAACAACAGAATTTGCAGAATAAATGTATTACGAATAATTTTGAAAATTTAAATGAAATTTCTTGACGCTCGATTCGAGTAAACATGATTCAGATAAATTTCGGGACTGGTTCACAGACTATTTCAGGACCATTTAATTTGGGTTCATTTCTTTACTGTTAAAGGTCTATTTCACGAACATTTCAAGACTACAAGTGTATACATAATTTGCTTACACATGAAATTTCTGGAAACCTGAAAATCAGACATTTTCGACCGTAAGAAATCCCAACAAATAACTAAGTTCAAGTTCCCCCAACTTTTTGTGGGGTCAGCTACTTAAAATTCAAGGGATTATCTTAACTCAACTTTGGCTTTAGTAAGTAACAGTTTGTAGGAAATTAATTCAAATATTTTTCGTTAAAATCAAAACCTTTTCAAAGGGGAGGAATTATTTAATGGATGTACATTGTATTTTAACATATAGTATGAGCTTTTCAGAGTTTCTAGTTTGCTCTACGAATTGCCTTTTTATTAATTCTTTCGTTATTCTTACAAGGTTTTCAATTACCCGTGGAAAAGCTTAAGTTGGAAAGTTTAAAAGATTCCAAAGCGAGTTTTGAAATATCTTTTCGCCACATAGAAGGGTATAACTTCGAACCCAAGTCCATAGGCTTTAATGTTATCTGTGATCTTAAATTAATTAAAAAAAAGGTTTCTTGTCAATTTGGCCATACTGACAACCCGCCGGTGTTTTCTTCAAATAAAATTATCCTGTTATTCGTATGTACATCAAATAAAGTATACCCGTTGAGATACTTTCCAGTTTCCACCTCAAGACTATTATTATCAGAGCAGCTATTATAGCAATTAGTTTAAGTTTTGTATGTCAAGCGTTCACTGAAGGAGGGTAGTTTGGAGGGGCAACCGTCAAACCTATAATCCTACTCCTTCTTCGTTTCTAATCATTAGCAAAAAAAAAAAACCGAGGATAAACAGTACTGGGATCCGATACTCAAAGCGATTTTGGGATTGAAAGAGAATATATGTCCGTTTACTATGGTAGCCCCCTTTGTCCCTGATATGTTCCGGTGCCAATAAGGCATCATAGAAATACAATACAAATGGTTTCAAAAAACGATATAAATTTACAAAAGCAATTATTTGAACCAAGACACCACTGTAAATCTCAGATTGGAATAAACCAAGGCTGCTCAACAAACGAAACGATACCATTTTGTTTTGTTAACGAGCAAAATTAACTTAACGAAATGAGTTTGTTGCGTTTCGGCGCCATGTTATCAAAACGATATCAAATCGTTAATGCAAAGAACATAAATGTATAAGAAGGGACAACACGTTACTTTAAGCAACGAGTGAATCTCCAGGGGCATGCTTTCTCTTTTGCTCAAATGAATTTTTTGATTGGCTAGAGTAAGAAAGCATGCCCCTGGAGATTCACTCGTTGCTAATAATAACGTGTTGTCCATTCTTATACCAAAGAACATAAATGTATAAGAAGGGACAACACGTTACTTTAAGCAACGAGTGAATCTCCAGGGGCATGCTTTCTCTTTTGCTCAAATGAATTTTTTGATTGGCTAGAGTAAGAAAGCATGCCCCTGGAGATTCACTCGTTGCTAATAATAACGTGTTGTCCATTCTTATACATTTATGTTCTTTGCTTATACATTTATGTTCTTTGGTTAATGTTGCAACGTTATAAAATTTCCGTTTTCGTTAATTTTAATGTGCCTAAAAGTATACAGCGCTTCTGTTTGCGACGAGTGAATCTCCAGCGTTTTTTTTAACGTTTTAACGTTAACGCCAGCATTTCGTTTCGGTTAAAAACGTAAAGAAATTTATTATGATAATTGCTTTAACGATAATATTTATCGAAAACTCTATTTTCTTTTATTATTATTATTTTCTTGTTCACGAACTAAATATAAAGGGATTGTAGGCACAGTTACATTCAAATCGAATGAAATTGAGCTTTTAGAGAACTTAAAAAATATCGAATTTGATACAAGTTTGGAAATAAATATGGAATATCGATACATCGAGATACTGACGTAAAGATCCATTATTTTTCTTTAAATATCTGTAATTCGATATATCGATATTTTTTGCCCAAGCCTAGCTCATATATCTATCTGAGTTGGTAAACTCAAAATGCTTCTAAAATTTAATTGAATTTGCATTTTCTTATGGTGAAAGACTGTGAGATTTTAAAAAGTGTAGATAACACTAGTACATTGTTACATAATACATAAGTTTGAATCAGCACTATTGCTTTTTATTTATACAATTTTTGTAGCGATGATTATTTCATGAAAATCTTCCGAAATGTTTTCTACAGGTCCTTACTCCAGATCGACCATTCGTTTCAACAACCAAATCATTGGCAAAAGTGTCGCCCACAATACCTCCTTTGACACAATTAAAACCAACTCACGCCATGTCATCTGGCTTCCGCACCACTCCTCAGGACAACGGATGCTATTCTACTTCGCTGCCGATGTGTCAGGGTGTACTGGACTATGATCTGACGTATAATTCCACAACAAAACTGCAATATGGCAATGAGAAAGCTTTTCAAATATTGATGGAATCAAACTGTTCGGCGCGTGCGCTGGAGTTCGTTTGTGTAACACTAGAACCAGAATGCAGACCATCGCATATTGGCGTATTACCACCATGTCGAAGAATTTGCAAGGGTAATTAAAAAAAATATGTCGCTATATAATAACTACATACCGTAGAATCTTGATAGAATGAAAGCCCCTTTAAAATGGGCGAAAAATTAGACCCCTGAAAGAAAAAAACCTGTTAAGTCGTAATGAAATATAGTTATGGTCGACTCGTTATCTCTTAGTTTTCGGAAGAAAAACTTTGTAAATCTTTTGTAGTTTTGGCTGCGTATTCGTACTCTTAACAACAAAATAAAAATCCAGTAACTTGCAAATGCAACTATTCCTGGAATAATCTGCATTTTTATTTCACTCAGAATTGTGCACTTCACTAGGCAAAACATAAAAATTACTTCGAAGTGAAATATAGAATATGCCGGAATATCGTTTGCTCTCTGAGCACAAATTATTTTATCATACCCGTATAACTTAAAGCCTTTAGAACATACAATTTCCTCCTCACAAGTGAATACCTTCAATCAGGATTTTCTCTCTCAGAATATTATCATTAGGAAATATTAGCAAATTCTCAAAGTCACAGAGAACGAAACTGACACGCTCTCTCAATTTCCCATAGTTTAGAAAGTTTCTTGCTATTTTTGGAGCACAAAAAGATAGTGACCAGTAATAATTGCTACGAACTAACATAAACTAGTACGTAAACATGAAGACCTATTGTAAACTAATGCATTCTGATCTTAATCGTTCTGATCTTAAACGTCGAGGTGCAACTCGTACTTTTTATTTGTTCTTTAGCTAAAGCGCAGTCAAGATTTCTGTGTGCATACTATTTACAGACTTACATACATACATTACATATCGGTATTCCTGAAAATTTTCAGCTGTTCTGGAGGCATGTTCCATCGTAATAGCAAACTGGGATGCCCTCAACGAGCTGTTTGACTGTAGTATCTATCCTGATTCTAGCGATCCACACAAATGTGAGGATCCTACGAGAAGGCGTGACTATTGTTATGATAAAGAATTCAGCTGCTATGATCGCTCATGCATACCGCATCAGTGGCAATGCGATAACATTAAAGATTGCGCAACCGGTGAGGATGAAGACGGCTGTCTTGTATGCGATCATCAAAATGAGTTCCGCTGTCGTTCAAATGAAAAGTGTGTACCTGATTCGGTTCGTTGCGATCTTAAATATGATTGTTTCGATGGATCTGATGAAGAAGATTGCGATGAATATGGTTCTGGAGAGAAGGACGGCGCTGCTTTCGATGAAGCTGCATTAAATTCATTTCCTCGAATATTCTCCTATGCAAGTTTCTTATCGCCCAACCAGACGCATGATGGCTTGTATGCGTATATCACTGCCGCAACCGATGACGAAAACGGTACTCAAATTTTAGTACATGAAATAACAAATCGTACCAGTGGCATATCAACCGAGGAGGTCACGAATAGTGTACCTGGAGATGGCCCTAAAGGGTTTGGTGAGTACAATAGCTGAATATTCTTCAACTAACATATTTTAGTAACTGATTTTTTTTTTTTTATAGTGAACTTTCGAGACAGCAAAGAAATCATGATGACCAGTGACACCGAGAATAAATTTAAATACTCATCAGCGACTACCGCATCACGCCAAGAAACTTTCAATCGTAGCATAAGTAGTGCCAACAATAAAGTTGTTTGGGATTCCCCAACACCATTGAAACCAGCTGCGTCAATGCGAATTGCCGTTACAACCGAGCCATCCAATATATCCCAAGACGGTGGTAACGGCAAAGTAGCCCCTGTAAAATCTTGTGCACCACATCAGTTGCGTTGTGTAAGCGGCGAATGCATCACAGTCAATCAACTATGTGATAAGGTGAGCGATTAAATAGATACTTTTAATGTAAAATGTTAAAAAAAAACTCTGATTATACTTGAAGAAAATGGACTGCCCAGATGGAGCTGATGAACTGATGTGTATCTACAAGGAAATTCGTAGTTCAACAGTAACCGCAATACGCAGCAGCAAAGATAGTACATCACGAGGTAGAAATGTTCGCATGCAATCATCGACGGCGCGGCCGACTGTCCGCGCTGATAATCGATTCTCGACACGCACCGCAGTCAGGCGAAAGATATAAACTTGATGTTGCTCAAACAATGCTACTACCGATTTGCGGCATATGTACTCGTATGAACTTTAGAGTCCAGCAGGAGTAATTAAAAACTATGATTCCACGATGTCGATGTGTATTGTTACTTTGCATCGTGTCTACCGTACTCGTGCAGGAGACTAATTAATATACCTTATTTTTTTCTTTCATTCGCTCTATAACTGCCTATGCGATTTTGGCCGAGCTTAGCATGCCAGTGGGAAATACCAAGGGTACCCAAGTCCTTTACCGCTTGGTCTTTCCAACGCAGAGGAGGCATCCCTTTTCCTCTGCTACCACCGGCGTACCGCGTCGAATACTTTCAGGGCTGGAGCGCTTTAATCCATTCGAACGACGCTGGATCTTAATTCGCTGCACTATGTCTATGTCGTTATAAAGCTCGTACAGCTCATCGTTCCATCTTCTAGGGTATTCGCCATCGCAAAGGCGTAAATACCCATAGATCTTTCTCTCGAACACTTCTAGGGACTTTTAATCAGTTATCTTCATCGTTCATGCTTCTGCGCCATGCAATAGGACGGGCATAATGAGAGACTTATAGAGCGTGGTTTTTGTCCGTCGAGAGAGGACTTTACTACCTATTTATGTATTATAACAATCACCCAATGTTAACATCCACAGCTTTTTGTGCTTAGAGAGAAAATTTTACCGAATCAGCTACATAATTTCGTGACGTCAGTGTATAAATAATACTCTCACGCATTAAATTGCTCGATAAAGAGTGAAATAGTGAATTCTTCCTTTGAGAGTTTTCACTTTTTTTTCGCTTTTTTCCCCTGATTCACCATTATATATGTACATACATATGTACATATGAAGATAAATAATATGTTATTTTTTTTAATGTTAAATGCTGTTATTGAACAACATATTTTTCCATCTCTACAGAGTATGTTTCGTAAGTCCTTGGCTCTGAGGTGTGAACAAATTAAAATGTATTGAAAATAAAGAGATAGTGGTTATGTGTGTACCTATGATGTTGCTTTTGTATAAATGTATATACTTATATATATAGAATCCCATTTGAAAACAAGTAAAGTTATTTTTAAGAGTTTTATCCAATTACTAAATATATGTACATACATACATACATTTAAAAATAAGTACATATGTATGTACATACGATTGTATTATATTTGTTGGCTTCCACTTGTCACCGACCATAGATTCTAAGATTAAATATGTTTAAAATAAATTGTAAAAAGACACTTTATCTTATTATAAACTCGATAAATTATATGTATGTATGTGATTAAATATGTACAGATCAACACACATCAAACAGGTAGCCGCCGCAAAGCAAATTGGACTTTTTTTCTTAAAGAACTTAAGCGTCTTTTAAATCGTACTTGTACACAAGAGTATATTAACTTTGTTCGCATAACGAAAAATAATTGAAATATATATAGACATACATATATATATCAAATTGATCAGAATGAAAAGATGAATCGATTTAGCCCTGACTGTCTGTCCGTCCATCAGTCCTTCCCTCTGTCCGTGGTTACGATAATAATTTTTGTTTTTTTGTTTTCATATACATATGCTGCGCCGCGACATGAAAGCAAAAGTTTGTTAAGTGTCGAGATCTAAAACTGTTCAGCTACATAACAAATAATCATCAGCTGATCGAATAGTAATATATATGTATGTATGTATCAATTATGAGTATAGTTTTCTTTACGTAAAAAAGTGAGTCTGAAATATCAAAAGAACCAGAGTGAGTGTTGAAATCCAGACACAAACTACGGATAGGCTCATTTAATTCAAAATTACTTTTACATGGCTTCAGAAAAAGAGGCCGGAAATGTCTTGAAATTCGGAAGGGGACGTTTAGTGTTATTTCGCCATTTCTCTACGACTACCAAGTGTAAAAATATTAATGAGTTTTAAACGACTTACATATACATATGTATATGACTCCATTCGGTCGGAATTAACTTGATAGCGCGGGTTCCAAACAACTGATCCATATTCCAGTATTGGCCTCACTAATGTAACTTGAGTAAAATATTAGATATCTTAATGAAATCTATGTAAGATTGCTCTTTGGCCAGGGTAAATTGGTATTGAATATAGGCAAAATCGGGCAATAACCACGACCACCTCCCATATAAAGGAAGTTTTTAAAAAATGCAAAAACTCCGTTTTTTCGGTATCTATTGGAACAAGTTGGTAAAATTTATTATTTCCTGCGGTCTAAAACAAAGAAACTTTTATAATATTTTCAAAAATTACCGTGGCACCGCCGTACAAAAATACATCGCGAGGGTATATAAAATTCGGTTTCGCCCGAATTTAGCTTTCCTTACTTGTTAAAAATATATTTAATATATAATATCCCAGAGGCTTCCAACAACACTAAAATACCTGGGTTGTTTGTTTTTGTTCTCCTGTCGGTACCTGTTTGGTGTGTTTTTGTATACATAGTTGTTTTTATTTTTGAAAATAGGTGGACTTAAATATTTATATTTTTTTTTACGAGGAGTAAGTATATAAAGCCTAATTTTCACCGTTTTGTCAGTGTGGCCCCTTGACTCGAACTAAAGATTGATGTATAAGATTGCGCCGACAGTAAACAAAAATAATTTACGATCTGCGCATGTACGTCACACCTTCAATAACGTATTTAAAAACGATAAAACAAAGACTACGATATTTGAAACTTACAAACAAGACAGAGTTTTTGCAGAAAAATAATAATCTACAGCAATCTTTGGAAAAAGGGGTCCACCGGAGAAGAAAATAAGCTGCACTCTGTATCCTTAACTTTGTATCCAGTCTGTACCGCACACTTTATTTTGATTACAGAGTTAATAATAATAATAAATTTAAATAAAGTTTAAAGCTGTGAATCGCAAACAAAACGTTTAAAATAAATAAAACACCAAAAATTCACTTGCACCTCACTCGCGTTGTTATTTTGTAAACATCTTTTTTTTTGTTGTTGTGATATAAACACTTTGCCGATGTGACATCATTTTGAGCAGCTGATTGCCAATATCGTAAAGCAAACACGTAACGGACCTGCGCAAGGCGCAATCTCTTATTTATCAATCTTGACTCGAACTAACTCTCCTACCGTCAAATACCATTCTCTCTCGGTACTAAAGTCAGGTATTTTTTTGGAAGGCGATTTAAGCTCCATGTTTGTTATGTTCATGCTACATTTCGTCGAACTCTGAACCACTCTCTGTAATAAAACTCCTCCCGTGCCGTATCCATTCGTTTGTGCTCATTGTAAAAGCGTCGGGCCTACTTTTAGTTAATATACTATTTATTATATTTTTTATTTATATTTTACTAAACTCCGTTGTTTCAACGTAAGCTTCTTGATTCAAATCAAAATATGTCTTTTGCTAGCCTACAATTTCTGCATGATTTGAAATCGTTTGCGTCGAAATTCACGTCTTGAAGGTTTAGATATAGGCGATGTGTCCAATGTCCGCTACTCCCAGCATCCCATCCCTTTTACAATATTATCATTTTTATCTTTTCGGCATATCTTTTTCTTAGTTTATTTTATAGCCAGCCGTTTATCTTAAAGCTTCCAACTTCTTTGATTTCTATTCCAGTGAGAAGTACAGATTAGGCCTTACTTTCAGCTAAGCCTAGGCCCATTTGGGTCCATTCATTCTCCGACAAGCGTTATAGTTTGATTCGCTGTTGCTGAAATCTCTTCTAGATGCTTGGCAACTATTACGATTGCTATATCATCGGCATTTCCCACTATTGTTACCTCCTTCAGGGTATTTATATTTCATCGTACATAACATTGCATAAGAGAAGACCTAATACCGAGCCACGTGGAACACCACCGGTTACATTGTTTTATTTTTTGGATAAGTAGGCACTAAATTTTTTTTTAGAGCAAAGTTGTCGAACTGTCTGCATTTTTGACGGTGGTTCACCCTTAACCCAGCAGTACTTAACTGTTCCGCTCCCGATTCCATTTTATTCCATCTTCCGCCAGAGTTTTATTGCATTCGCTGTCGATTTTCTTGCCTAATTGATTTGATTGTACACATGCATGTAATCCACAACAGATTTTTTTCCAGCAGAGTGGTATATTCGTCGGGTCAGTAAGTGTTATGCTTCGGTAATAACAGTAGATAATTTCTTTTAATTATTAATCATTAATGGAAAAATGCATCGTTCATAAAGCCACATTTTGAATGTAATAAAGTCCGGAAGCTAAAGATGCTTTCGATCGATCTCACGTCTTAAATATGTATCTCTTTATCGGAAACTTTTCCTCCACTTGCATACTCAGATGCGGAAAAGTATTGAGAACTCGTGTTGGTAAAAGCCGCAGGTTTCTTCTCTGTCTGCCTCCTTCTCTTCAGCTACAATTCTGTCAGCTTTTTCCCCGTTTTCGGACTTCTCATTGACGATATTGGCCTGGTTGGAACTATCACTAGTGTCAGAGACAGACTACTTATCACTTGTCGGTCCTTCTGCTTAAAGGGTAGTCGGCGCCCGAGATTCGATAACTCCCGGATTCGGCTTTGTCATGCTGGGGGAAGGGATATGCGTT
The DNA here is from genome assembly GCA_963971545.1 of Philophylla caesio. Lineage (NCBI taxonomy): Eukaryota > Metazoa > Arthropoda > Insecta > Diptera > Tephritidae > Philophylla > Philophylla caesio. The sequence continues at coordinate 57,087,375 of OZ020609.1, read as the reverse complement.
ATTACCTTTCTGCCAATGGGTTAGCGTGTCAAAGAGGATTTTTTTAGTTTCATTTTCTATATACGAGTAGGTATATACATACTCGATTTCGAAACATATCGCAAAGTAATTTAAAAAGTACTTTTTTAACTACAACTGGTTTTAACTCTTCCTTTTTTCATGTAATCAACTAACTTTATTAACATAGCGATGTCCTAAGAGCAGGTCACTGATTAAAAGAACACTTAAATGACTTTTTATCCATCTGGAATAAAATGTGTTCCAGCTGCTTTAAAAAAAAAAAAAAAAAATTTATTATTTTTATTAAATGTCTGCTTTTTCCGACAGGGTATCTACATCATACAATCATCAAGAAATTATGCATACAAAATTTGTAGGTTTATATGTACATATACATTACATATAGGTATGTATATATCTTTGTTCAACCCTGAAAAAGTTGTACAAATATATGTATGTATATATAACTAGAGTTGCAATAATTTGTTTTGTATCTCCAATAAGCAATACGCAATTGGTTTTGATAGATTGCATCACCAGAATTGATTGATTTTATCGCCACTTTTTTTTGGGGTAAAATTTTTATGCGTAAGCATTTTGCTATTTAACCTTTTTGTAGAAAAAAATGAATCCTTTGCGACAATTGTTGAATGTTGAAACATTTAATTTTTATACGGATCACTGCAGAAGTTTGCCCATTTTTGTACGCGACAAACAGCAGCTGCCTATCGACAACTACCACCACGTATTGCTCAAACAGAATCAAATGAACGTAAGAACTTAACAGTTATTACAAACATACATACATTCATACAAGAGCATAAGCAATTCCGCACATTTAAACAAAATCACAAATTTTGAGGGAAAAAGAAAAGTAATTAAGAGACACAGATTATAGCCTTCCTAAGTGGATTAAGTTATTAGAGCACCTAATAACTTGAAATGCAAGCTACGGCTTCGAAAAAACAATCATTAGACTATGCAAAAGGGTGTTAAAGATTCGTTTATAGCACTGTTCATAGATTAGTGTGATAAAAATGTATTTGTTTAATACATCTCAAAGCATTCGAATTCCGCCAAGAGTATAAAAAAACGTCCAGTCAGCAATATCAGCGTTGGCTAAGTTTTGATATATGTATGCACACGTTTGTTCATTAGGGTAGGTCAAATTTTTTCCCTTCTTAGATTGAGTGACCTTTCCACGTCATTTACCATATGGCTGCAGAGTTGTCGCTCATGTACAGATAGCAACTAGCTACACCAAAAAATACTAAAGGCCTGCATGTTCCGGCTAACAGAAACGGAATTAGTACTTAATCAACAAACAAATTTTATAATGAATATTAAAATATATCCAGAAGAACGAGTTTCCATTCCCAAATTAGGAAAAGAAAGCTGTAGACGAATCAGTGTGATATGTTTTAGCTCATCTGAAGCGGCGAAAAAGCTTATTAGATCAATGATTTGCTGGGATAAAACTGTCAATATTCACCAATTTGCACCGGCTTCATACGCTCTTGAAACCAAGATCGAAGTGGAGCAGAAAGCAAGGGAGGGCACAATAGTGCCAGACGGTATGGAATAGATGAAATCATCGTAAGGTGGATCCATTCCATGTTATCAAAAAGATTGGAGGATTTAGAAGATGAAAATGGTAATTTTTTATTGCAGAGGTGTTAAGAGGATATTATCAAGGGGACGTACTCCCTCCTTCTATAATGGAATTGTAAGGATTCACTCACACCCAATCTTAACTATTTACAATGATGGTCAATTGGCACGGTTTACGCGGAAAAGAACGTTTATCTCCGAAATGAAAAATTATACACTTGATTAAAGTGTATTTTTTTTTTTAATGAGGAACTAATTAAATGTAGTAGCGATCGAACGTGTGGGTGATTGTCAAAATCAATTTCTTTGTTACAAATAAATAATTGGTGGTTCAGTATAAACTTGTATAGCGTTTTTGTAAAAAATATTTCGCGCAAGTGAAAAAATAAGATTAAGTTTGATCATAGCGCTCAAAGCATTATATCGAGTAAAAATATAAAATTACAAATATCGACTGTAATTTTCAAAGAATTTTACGAAGCTGCTGCCAGTTTGACATATATTACTTCGGGAACATTACCAGTCAGTCGTACGAAAAAAGTGCCCATACAGAAGAAAAAATATGGATGTTTGTATATGTAAAAAAAGTTGGCATAACACCCAGACCGGGTTGTATTCAAACTAAATCAAAAATCTGGTAGATGATCAAAAAGTAACATACAGTTCTGGTGGAAAATAAATTTCCGATGTGTACAATGAAATAACTCACACGTAAGCTGTGCATCTCGCAAATTATTCGGGAAATTTTAAAATTTGCACGAATCCAATAGATTTTAGGAATTCCCACACTTCGAAAAAGGATACACAATTTCCAAATACTTGTGTAAGCTCTGCGAATATTCTGCACATTGCAAGTCTCAGTTGATAGTGTCAAGCGATTATTCAACGCTTTATCTACAACAAAAAAAAAATTTATTAAATCGTGTGCTTCTTCGACTAAGAATGGAATTTTAATTTCCGTGACTCTATGTTTGGAATCTAAATTAGCAAACAATCTTAACATCATGAATTGAAATATTTTTAAACCCTTGACCACAAGGGTATTATAACTTTGTTCACATAACGGTTGCTTGTAACAGCATAACGGAAGCAAGATACATATAGACATATATATACCAAAATGCTCAGAATGAAAAGAGAAGACGATTTAGCGATGTCCGTCCGTCCGTGCAGACGATAACTTGAGTAAAAATTGATATACCTCAATGAAATTTGGTACATTGATTGCTCTTTGGACAGGGTATGTTGTTATTGAAAATGGTCAAGATCGGTCAATAACCACGCCCATCTCCCATATAACGAAAGTTTTTGAAAAATGCATAAACTCCGTTTTTTCGGTATCCATTAAAGCAAATTGAGTGAAATTTGGTATTTGGAGATATTTTGAACTAAGAAATTAGGAAAAAATATCTGTATCTCAATAACGGCGTAAGGTATAGTCACAAATTTTCCTCAATATTGCTGTTATTATCGTTAAAAAAAATTTAAATCGGACGATAACCTCGCCCACGTCCCATATAACGGAAATTTTGAAAGAAGCAAAATTTTCGTTTTTTCTTTTTCTGTTGGAACATATTAATTAAAATTTGTTATTTACAGAGATAGCTAACTAAAAAACTTGATTTTTATGAAATTTTGAAAAATTGGCGATACCACGCCCATTTATAAAAAGACATCTTTAGGTATCTCAATAACGATGTAAGGTATTGCCACAAAATTTGGTGAACAGATTATCCTTGATATCACTAGCATCACCGTATAACGGAAATTTTGAAAAATGCAAAAAAAACTTAGTTTTTCCAGTATCTATTGTAACAAATTGAGTAAAGTTTAATACTAGCTGCGATTTCAAACAAAGAAACGGGGTTTTTATGAAATTATGGCCACCGCCCATACAAAAATATATACATATATGTATATATAATTTTGGCGCGTACACTATATAGCTCAGTGTTTGGCCGAGCTTCTCCTACCATTTGTGGTGTGCGTCTTTTATATTATACCACAAATGAAGGGACCTACAGTTTTGTGCCGACTCCGAACGGCAGATGTATTTAATGAGAAGCTTTTTCATGGCAGAAATACCCTCGGAGGTTTGCCATTGCCTGCCGAGGGGTGACCGCTATTAGAAAAAACTGTTTCTATAATTAAGATTTTGCTTGCCCTGACTGAGATTCGAACCTCGAACTCACCGGCATATCAAGTTATAGCACGCACCGCTACCAACTCGACCACAGCGGCCACCCATACAAAAATACTTTGCGAAAAAGCAAAAAAGAAATTCAAGAATTTGTACAATTTCACCATATCTGATTGAAATTACCGGCGGTTAGCTACAACTCAGCTTAACTGACGAATGGCCTTAACCGGCGCTTTTAGTTCCGATTAAGCGCTTGCACGGAGATGATGCAACCGCCTTAAGACTCTTTATGAATTACCGAATTTTATTTTAATCCAGAGGATAAGGACCTTAAGTATGGCTCATGGGATTTCGTAGTCAGGCATGAAGTCATGAAAAAGTGTGCGGCTGCAAATTTAAACAAAAAATTAATGGCATACCCAACATACCGTAAAACGTTTGCAGAATTTACCAATCGGATACCCTAATTTCAGTTTTCTTACAAGACGCATTCATATTTTTAATAAAGCACCTCAACAACAAATATTATATGTATGTATTTCCTTTCCATCCATTATTGCTTGAAGTAACACACATTTTTTAATAAAATTACTCTTCGCCCCCCACAACCCCTCCCCCCCCAAATTTATATGCTCCATTACATATGAGAATGTCATCTATAAACGTTATCGATGTCAAGTCTTTAATAGCTAAGCACTTCCCTGCAATATGTTCTCTACATATATTGTGATCGAACAAATGCTACGCTGCTATACTCAAAACACCGTTCAATATGATAAATTGTTCGAAAAAAGGATGCACCACCACTCAACGGCCAAACCATAAGCAATTATCTTTACTCTAATCGCCTTCAGTGAGTGTGAAATTAAAAATTATTCTTGGAAAATAACACGACATGTGAGCTATTGACATTCGCTAGTGCTACTTAATGTCCTGTAGCACAGAATGGTCGAGCAAAAGGTGTGGCAGTGGGTTCACACAGCAGTTACGCTTCATTAGGCGCCACGAAGACAGTAAATGAGTAGAGCGGTAGACTTGTTTTAAACTAATATTGTTCTCATTATATTCGTATGTCCGTTTATGACCCTTTGGGCAGGCCAATATGGCAGATGTCGTTTTCTTTACAAATTACCTCAAGACTTGCCCATTTGTACATTAAAATTCGAATTGATATGCGGAGATGTGCAAGTAAGTTTTAAATAACTTCAGGTAATTTGTTATCGAGGCAAGAAATATACATATACCTTTTTAACTGCTGTATATTGCTGGAATACTTGTGTATATGTAGCGAAAAGGAAAGACCCAACACTTTATTGCAGGATGTTAAAATAATTGCGAGTACTATTTGTCAATACTCAGACGAACGAACAATAAGTATTTGAAATTAAAATAACTCATTTACTGTGTAATTTATGACTAAGGCGTGGTAGTATTATCAGACAAGTGAAAACTAATGTAAAGTAAATAGCACCCACCATCGAAAAAAAAATTGAACATTACTGAAAAGCCATCGAAATGCTTAATAAGGATAACAATAAATTTAGAGGACTCTTTCTATACAAAGGAGCAAATAACTGTGGCTTGAAAAAAAAATTAATATTCCTTTGTCCATTGGCTTCATGTTTATATTATTAAAGTTAAACTCAATGTCGATAAAAAATATTAATTAAACAATATTTTACAAAAGATTTCGTTACATTAAACATTGGATTCAGTAATGAAATTTACATCGTCACTTTTAAAAGTCGCTTCGAACATCTTGCCATTTTTTATTTAAGTCCTTATTTAACTTCCAGCGACTTCTTTCAACATTCTTAGCGAATAGTATGGACTTTATCTTTAAGTTTCAAATTAATTTTAAATGCAAATAGTCTCAATCACTGCGCATTTCTTAAACATATGTACATTTATATGTTCATAAATTGCCTCTTCTCATATTGTTCTCAGGCTTGTCACCTTATTGCTTAAAAATGTGCATATTAATAGTTTTTAGGTGTACAACATGCAACATAATCGTTCATAGGCTACTTGGTGAATTCATATACATAAGAATCTAAAAACTATCAAAAATATACATATACTCGGTTCACAAATTATAGCACAACCACATTTGGGAGCTTTATTTTTTTCTAACTAATTTCAATTATTTTTCATTTAAAATACAGTTAACCCTCTAACAAAATATATAAACACCCAGTTTTTAAACTATTTACAAAATGATAAATTAAAATGTTTTTTTTTTTGAATTTTATTGTAAGAAATTGTTTAAAGTTTGAAGTGTCTACCACTTATCACAGACTTTTTTGTATTGGCATTTTCCTCCATATAACGCCAAACCGCGATTATTTTATAAATGGAACGATTTGCAAAAGAGCGCCAGAAAAAAATTATCAAAACTCAGTAGTTATTCGTAGCCACTAGAAACTTGCACTTTGTTGTACCAAAATTTAATGAGCTACATATGTATCTGCAAGTTTGAAATTTAAATAAATGTTTAATATATTATTTTTTAATTAAAAATATAGTTTTGAATAACGCTTGTAAGAGAATTAACGATGTTTTAATTGTAAAATAATTTAAAATAAATTGTCCAAATGTGTAAATATGTATTTGTGCTATAACATGTGAACAGAGTGTACATATCCATCAACATAAAACACCTTAACAAGTTAATAGAGACCTAAACGTAGTTGTCAAAGAGAGGTTTAAAAACTAATTGGTTTAAAATTAATAATATCAATGCTTTAATTAGTTTCTTATCGCATTGAATGATTTTACAAAATTTTGAGAACCATTTCTTTCGGTTAAAAAACTAGTTTGTTGTTTGAGTATCTTTCTATTGGCACTCCGTTTATCGTCCATTGCTGGTAAAACAAGCAACTTTATTGTTTATCTAATAAATACGAAATTATTACAAATTTGGCGCTAACACTATATTAAACTGATCAAAAGAGTCGATTTTTTTTTCTTAAAAGTTACTCTGAAATTATTATTCATGGTGACACAATAAAGTTATGGTGAAAGTAAAAGCCTTTAATCTTAATATCAAGATGTGTATCAATGCGAATGAAAGTTTTTTTATAATTATTCCTCTATCATTTCTTAAGAAAATATATTTATATGTACTTGAATACAAATGTTTAATATTTTTTTTATTTAAAAGGAACAGTGGTTAATTAATAAAACAATTAGGCCTTTTTTTGGAAAAATTCAAAACAGTGATTGCTCCTTAAACGTAATCTCCTTTAATTATTCAATATGTCATTGATTGCGGTAAAAGAACCTACACTTTTATTTCTGAGTTAAAAAAAACTTTCATAGCTCAGGCCGATGCTAAGGAAAGGTCCCATTCTAAAAAAAGATGTAAGTATTTAATATTAATAAGTATTAAATGTGTAGTTCATGTATTTTCTTATGAACAGCGCGAATTAATATATAATACAAACTTTAAAATTTTCTAAATAAATTATATTTTATTTTATTTTAGGTTATATAATGCCACGAACTTGCTTGTAAAAATTAAGCAGACGATTTTTCCTACATCGAACATCAGGCTTTTTCAAGTGAAAAAAAATTCACAACACAGGTCAATAAATAGGAAGAAAAATGTAAACAAGCAAAAACAGTTTGGCAGTTTCACCATCTAAAATTTGAATGGAATAAGCATTCAGACTTGAATTCGCTTGTATTTGCCCAACATTTTGGGAGTTACAATTTTTACATCCTTCAAACTCTAATAACATTTTACCCTCCATACATACATAGTACATACAAATATACATATATATGTTCATGCACAAAGGTCCACTAAAACATTGATTTTAATTTATTGCTGAAAATATTTTACAAGTGACCATTACGTCCGCAACCTTTATTGTCATAATGATTAACTCTTATTTTATGTAAATTTAACAAGCTACTACGTTAAATTCAGTAAAGAAAAATCACTTACAATTAAAAAATTATAATAAACTACCCTTAACATTACAAAGAAGAACAGGATATGAGAACTAAAAATTTAACGTGCTTTTGACTGTGCCGTAAAAGATTGCGTTAGTAAATATAGTTGTATGTGTATTTACATAAGTACATCTAGGATACACATAAATCACTATTTGTATTGTTTGAAACTTTAGGCGTTTCAAAGATGGATCACTGCATTTTTACCTGTCTGACTGATATATCCTTTAGTGTTTGTGTTTGTGTTTTAAGTTGAATTAAACGAGCGCTACAATTCCCCTTGATAAACTTTTGTACATAAATGCACATATATGTATGTATGTATATACTATAATTATTTTTAAGTATGTCCAGGCTCTGATTAGGTATCAACATTTTTTTTAACGATACTTTATTATGAAATAATTTCGCATTTTGAAAAGTGTCAAAATATGTTAGAGGGCTCTTTAGCTCGCATTTTTCAAACATGTGACCTTTGGAAAATGCTGATTGGAATGACATTGTCCCGGTTTCATAGACATTTTTTGCACGCGCATGCCAAAAGTGCTTCCCTACGAGTGTCACTGCGACAAGATGCATTCCGGATACACAAACGAACATTTATAACATAGTTACAAACATGTACCCTATTTATGACACATGAATTATACTACAATATTTAAACATATCGCATGAGTAACTAAAAAAAAGGTTTATCAAAAATGTTTGTAGGAAAAATTAATACACATTTTGTTCTATTGAGTTACTGGTAATCGGTTTTGGTTGTCACCCCAACTTTGGCTTTTTATGGAGGTAAACACTTTGGAGAGTGTCGTTGTCCATATTCTGGATGGAGATGGTAGTCGCTCCCAATGGTGCATAAGCCAGAGTTCACTTATAAGCGGGCATTCACACAATATATGTTTAGAGTTCTACTCAGCCAAGCCACAATACCAGCAGTCCGTAACCTCCGAGAGTATTATTTTGTGAAGATGGTATCTCAGCTTACAGTGACCTGTCAAGTAGCCGGTGAGCGTTTTTTGGCCCCTTCTATCAGTTTTAAAAATTTGCTTACATTATATTTTTAATATTATTATTTTTCACGTATACGAGTACATATTTCTCCCAATTTTTAAAATGCCACTCATCACCGTGAGTTCGTTTTTAAATTAAAGATATTATATTTTTTTTTATTTTAAACACCGGGTCCCCCTGGGTACTTCGGGCCCGATGTCCCCCCTCTCGTCGAGCCTGCACATTGATAATCTAGTCCTTAATTCCGACTGACGAAAATAATTTTCATTCATTTGTGGTTCAAGAATCTGAATATTTCCATCGGTTTATTATTTGAAAATTTTTTATGAATGTAAGTAGTTAAATAGCCCAATAAAATCAACGAATTCGTCTCAAATCAAAAACGAGCTCATTTTGTGTGATAAAACTATCGACACGATACTTCGCGGCGGCAAATCGAAAAAGTCGAAACCGTAATATAACTGCCTCTCATAGGCGAAACGAGTATTCCTGGTTTTTCTTATCGTTATTTTTCCAATTGTTACTCGCTCAAAATGCGTCTCGTCGAATTCACCTCGAATTCGGGACGAATTCGCATTCTCTCAGAACATTATCACGGGACAATTTAATTCATTTAATTAAAACCTTACTTTATCAAATATACTAATGTCGAGTATAAAACAAAATAAAAAATGCTTTCGTCTAAACTGATTTTCTGGAGCCTCTGACCAATATCCTCGAAGCTACCGGTTTCGGCTTCGTGTGTGAAGTCGGAGGCGGTTTCGAAACTCAGGGTCGTCACAATCAGGTTGGACGTGAAGCCCACAGACCATTTGAAGGTCGCAACGCCGTGGCGAAAATAATTTTGATATTTTATTATTAGTAATGATTTTTTAATTATGTACTTACATACATATATGTAAGTGGTCGAGTGGAAAGCGGTGCACGCTTTTACTCGATATGTCGCAGGGTTCGAGGTTCGAAACTCAGTTAGGGCAAGTAAAATCTAAATAACAGTTCCTCGACAGGCAATGACAAAGCTTCGAGGGTATTTCTGCCATGAAAAGCTTATCATAAAATACACAAAATTGTAGGTTATCCATTAGCGATAGAATGTAAAGACGCGCACTACAAATGGTCGGAGAAGCTCGGCCAATTACTAAGCTACATATGTATATGTATAGTGTAAGCGCCAAATTATTATTATTAAATATAAGAAATGACAATTTGGTTGATCAAATTTTTAAATTTCCTTGAACTAAAGAACACTAACATTGATTTTGTTAAAAAATAAATAAATATTTTATCTAAAAAAATCCATTTTCCAGCGCATTCTTAAAATGTAACTTAAAGAAACAATACTTTGGAGATGTAATAGACATGAACACTTTACAATTTTTAGTATTTCTTTGCTTTACTTAAATCGAGTTAATTACTCGTATGAAATTGTCTTCCTTGTGTTAAAGGGAGTGGAACGAACATCTAGCTTAGCACCGATATAAGTAAGTATATACACATGTTGTAAATAAACATAAGTATGTGTTATTGTAGATTCCAACTGATAACAAAAACAAACGAGCGCATTCGGAAACATCTGCTTCTCTCTCTATTTACGAGTACTTCATGATTTGGCCCACTTAAAGATTTTACACAAACAAATGATGGGCGATTATGTAAATGCAAACATTTCAAACTTAACTGTTTCACTATTATACAGAATCGCTTAGACACACCCACTTCCTTTTTCCCTTCTGAGCTTCATTATTGCTCTCACCACTTTATTGCAACAATCACAGAAACAACAGAATAAATGAAAATGTATATGCTTATATTTCAAATCACATAACTGATACTCTTGAAAATGCAATTTCTAAGACGATTGTTAAAATTATCACCCTAGGATACTTATTGAATAAGGATTTTACAGCGCCTTTCAAAATAGGATGGCAAGAATGAGAAACACCCTTTATTAAAGTTTTCGTTCATCCCTCCAATGAATTAGGAAAGCAAATACTTATGAATGAATGAAGCACTTTAAATCAACTAAAGTTCATGTCTTGAATGAAAGCACATGCCCTGATTGTGTATAATAAATTATAATTTATGCGATATGAGAGTAAACCAAATGAAGATTTTAAAATGATTAGAAATTGAAAGAAGTGAAGCATTTAATAACTTATAAACTTCTCCCAGTTATAGATGTAAATTTTTTTTTTGGAAAATTAATATATGATAAGAGGAATAGAGCCTGTCGCTTCCGAGTAGTACATCCTTGGATACGCTAAGTGACCTGTGGCCATACCTGCACAGTACTATATCCTTGGCATGGATTTGTTGTACCCATATCCCACTAAATCGGGATGTTGTGCTCAGTGACAATTTGCAGTCAGGGGTACCCAGCTGTATTATTGCGGTCGCCGGAATGAATTTCTCTCAATTCATTAATCAATTAATGATTTTTATATTAGACACATATGTACATATGTACATACATTTATGTGTTTATTTGCTATTTGATGAACATGTAGTCTTAAAAAATTTCTTACAAGCGAAAATAATAGTTCAGGCTCTTTTCCTCAGTTTGGAAAATTGTTAATGTTATTTTCTCAATCCCAGAGAGAATTTTTCGTGTAAAATTTGCAGCGTCGACAAGAGAGAAATCGCCTTTTTGTTAAAACAATTCAAAATGAATTCCAAATAAAAGTACATTTTAAATTGAATTGCGAGCAATTTCTTAAACTTTTAAAAAGTAATGACAAAAATCCCACAAGTGTTAAAAAAATTCATATGCAGTGAATTGTAGAATTTTTGCGTTTAGTTAAAGTGTACTGAAATGTACTGATTTTTTAGCGCTGAAAAGTTGAGAGTACTGAGTTTTGGGGGAAAATATTTGCCAACCCTAGCTATCAAAGGGTAACGGAAGCATTATATCTTGTAGCACTAAAAATAGTCAATTGTACAGATTTCAGCCGCCAATAATTTCCACTCACCCCACTCAGTGTTATACAAACATCCGTTTATTTTAAGTCTGCAGAAAGCCTTTAAGAGAAAGTTTCCGTACAGTACGCGGCAATTGTTCTTTGAAGTTTCACAAGCACCTGATTTAGGTCTGCTTCAGCCGACCACTGACACATAAGTAGCTGATTATGGGTCAAATCGCTTAGGTATAACATATCTAAAGTTTTCTCTCTTGTGAAGGATCCCACGTTTTTGCAGAAGAGGTCTTGAGTTGTGCTCTTCGCACCTCCTCTCAACTTCCAGAGCCACTTGTGAAGCCAGGGAACAGGCGTATGTCAAAGAGGTGGGCGAGACGTAGAGCGGCCATTAAATTAACCGCAGCCTCATTATTAACATGAGTTTATTGCTTCTAGCTTCTCCCAAAACACGCCCAGTTGATGAAAAAAAACCATTAATCACATAGGCATAAAAACTTTTGTATTACACAGGAGGGGCAATATGACTTTTCGGTTCCACAGTAGTCCACAATAATAAAGTGTTCGATCTGTTTTTGCCCTTGAAGCTCAATGTCGTTGCAACCAAGTGCTGACAGCAGCACTGTGCTAGTTTAGAAACAGTAAAGTGAGAAGTCTCTATAAGACAAGTAGTCGGTCGTCATAGATTTTATAGGTTTTACAATAATATAATGCAATATAACAGAAGAAAGCAATAAGGCAGCATAAAAAATTTTACCAATATTACCAGATGGCCTTTGTTCATTTAGAGCTGGCTCTCTTGTAATTTATTAGTCATTTGCGTAAATCAACCATATACATAGCTCCCGTACAAAAGGTCAGATATGTCTTTTTTGCGACATAACTCCTCTATTTTAGAAAAGATTTCCAATATTGCAACGATTTCTTGTAACATACAGTGAAGTAAAAACATTGAAAATTGTCAAGATTGGGGAAATACAAGAAATAACTCCAACAATCGGTTGTTGTTCAGATATGAAATTTAAGGACTCGAAATTTAACACCATTTTATCATGATCACACCACTCTCGCATATAGCTCCTACACTATCGACTGTTCAGATATAACATGAGTCTGCTATGGAATTCCAATGACGTATTCCGCATAGCCAAAGATAGCGCTGTTCTTACTTGTTTATTTAAATCATGTTGAAATTCTTCCATTGCCTTGTGAAGTACAACTGAATTGGTTTTGATCAAAAGACAGATAATAATGATCTCGTTGGGATTGCTTATGATGATGTAAAATAATATTCAATTAGATATTTGTCCCTTTATTTTAAGATAACCATTAAATTTTTCTAATACAACAGTAAATACTGAAATTCGCAAAGGTACATACATAATTGTGTGGAATTGTTAAAACAAAAGCTGGCTTATAATAATAATTTGTCGTTATAAATATTAACACATAAAACCAGAATTAATATTTTAGATGCCGTCCGTATCTCAATATTTTATCAGCATATCTGTGTCCTTTGTAAGTGTGAAAATGCATGGAAAATTCTAGGCAAATATGTACCTAAACAATACCCATCAATTGTTACCACGCGACACATTAATTGCGTGAATGAGTGCACAACGAATCAAATTGGCATGTAACCCGTGGTCGGATCAAACTACAAAAGCAAACAATAGATAAAAGTAACAACAATAGGTGTCGAAACCCACCACGCAAGCTCACAATCATCCCTGTCGAATAAACTAACATACTCAAAATTAATATATTGTTTTTAATATCCTTTTCATCAACACGCGTGCACTAAAAGTATAAGAGGACCCACTGTCGTGAAAACGTCGAGCGTGTCACCTGGCGCGATCTACATACATATGTATGCATGTACTCGTATGTAAGAATATGTTTCATATAAGAGCACCGTGTAAATGAAAACTCACCACCGTCGAATTTTCATGTTGGCGGAGAATATATGTATGTACGTGGAATATGTGATTCTCTGATCGTCTCCGGTATCTTGCGTACGCATTAATGGGAAACTTAACTATATACGAGCACACAGGGGGGAGGGGAGAGGCCCGAACAGCTAGTGGCCAGCGCAAGGATCAGTTAACTTTCTAATTTATTATGCTTTTGTATAGAGGCGTAATTTTGTACGCTAGCCTCCATTCAATAATTGTTGTATGCCGCCGCGGTAATAAGTAGTGGTCAGCAATATCCGCTCTGTGTTGTGGAAGTGGTGGTAGCCTATGGCTTTACCTGATTTTTCAAATTCTCACAAGTTAATCGCATTTTGGTAGCAATTTCGAATTAACGTGCATGATTTCATACGCGAGTGTAGTGAGTGCGTATCTGCCACTTGGCAAACAAAGAAAATCTCAACAAATTTATTTTAAATTCGTTTTCACCCAATGTGCTTTTGTATTTATGCACATCTGTACTATATGTATGTTACACAAAATTAGCCCTTTGAACTGAATTAATTTTCTACTACAAAAATTTGTTCATGCACGGTGGATTGGAAATGTTGGAAATGTTGATTTATAACAACCATACAAATTATAGCGTACATTTATTTAAATGCAGTCAATCGCTGTCCACGCGCTGCCCATTTCATTAAGACACGTACGTCAATAGAAAAAAAGAGAACGCATAGATTTCGTTCAAGGCTGATGCAAAACGGATGCAGAGTGGGAAAGGTGGTACTCGTCATATTGCCGCCAGGACCGTTGCGATCCATGCTGATTATTTCCAAAGTGCAGGCGAATTTATTCATGGCATTATACTCCATCTACATCTTTAAGTAAAAATTAAGTAAATCTTGTTTTTGCTTTTTAGCGGTTAGAATATCAATGATCTCGTAATGGCAAAACTTCGCGAAAGAGTGTAATGCAGTTATAGTACCAAATTCAGTTATAGCAACCAATTTTATCACTTAATAATGTTCTGTTGAGGTAAGCAACTTCAAAGAAAACAGCAGTGAAAATTTACATTACGAAATGTTCATTGACTACAGAAAAATTGCACTTAACCATGTATGCACCTATTGGAAACAATAACAGCAACAGGAAAACCAATCATAGAAAAGTATTCGAATGGATTTCTTGGAACATTTTTCAGGAAAATCCAAAGTCTAGTGAAAGCCCACAAACACCCACCAAATAAAACACAGTACTTTCGAGAGCTTGAAATCTTGTGCCTAAAGCGGAAGAGAGAGAGAGAGTAAACGAGTGCGAGCGCTAGCGGTGTATTCCGATGCTGGTAAGCGGCTAGCGTCAGAGCGTATAAGAGCCCAACTCGGGATATTATCTAAGCTGTCTAGGTTCGCGGTAGTAAATATTTCGGGTCAAATTAATCTTATTTCATCAGTTTGGATGTTTCACGTATACCAACGTTCAAGTATAAAGGGTGTGATTTTTCTTCGTTACTCGTCGTTGACGCGAACACGGTCATAAATCCTGCGAAAAGCCCCTAAATCCTACTTATCGTTGATTAAAATAGTCCGTGCTTCTGCGCCTAATAGAAGGAGGGGCATGATAAGAGCTTTGTAGGGCAAAGTAGGGCCTGTTGGCAAGTGTTTTTATTCACTTAATCTCAAGGCTGGCATTATGGGTGGTGTTTATGTTGAGCACTAGGTTCACTACTTCAAAGCCTTAACTGTCAACTGTGAGGTGGGTCCCAATAAGCGAGGAATTTATGCATCTTGCCACAAAATACTTTATTCTGTACTCGTTCACTGCCAGACCAACCACTTTTACTTATTTTTTTACACTGGTAAATGTTGTCCTGCCGGCCCTTTTAAACTTGAACGGAGCTAAAAGTTGTGCTTAACGAAACTCTACATAGCCGTATTATATTTGCGTCGACCCCACATTTAGATATGGCGTCATAAAGACTGCTTCTATTCTTGCTCTCAAAAGCGGCTTTAAAGGCTACAAAAAGATCATGTGTGTCGATTTGCTGATCTACCTAGCTAATTTTTAAAGATTTAGCGTGCTGTAAATATTGGGTCAATGGTGGAGTTACCACACTTATAAGGTCTGGCTATAAACAGCTCAACCAGTATCACATGTGCTCCGGGCTTTTTGTTGTTTATATGCCGCCTTAATTCCATTCTCACCTCAAGGGGAGCGATTTGGTGATTATCCCTAAAGATTGTGCGCGGCTCGTCTTCTTCAAGCGCGTTGCCAGAATTTCGAAATTTGCTGATAGAATTTTCAGGCCGCATTTTTGCTTGCATGTGAAATCGGCGGTCAATTGATGCCATAATGTTGTCAAAAGCTTAGGGAAATCGTATATGAAGATTTGTCTTTAACTGCGATAAGTCTTTTTAGAGCGAGTAGAAAGAAAGTATTTATACAGGCGATAACAAGCCAACAATACCGACTTCAAATCGGATAATTGCCTTTTCTTAAAAACAAAACCAATGTAAATCTTGACTGGTGGTCTTACGTTATTAAAGAGCTTCAGCTGAATGTTGTGGCCAATCCTTTAAGCAAATGATGGGTTTTTGAATTAACCCTCTTTACTAATTGCGTGGGGAGGGATAACCTTTCAATGTCAACGATTTCTTAAAAAATTTTTATGATAAAGTATGTTTTTTTAAATTAAACGAACGTCAGCTTGTTTCTTCGCCAATGAAGAAAACAATTTATATTAATTTGTTTTGTTATAATTCACCAGCCCGGGTCTTTCTTACAGATAGACAAAGTGTACATTTGGCTAGAACTACATACTACTTATAATGTTAATTTGTTACTCTCTGTGGGAGGCCTTTGAAAGCCCAGGCTTTACGTTTACGCATTTGCAGTTTCATGCGCGAACTTCTAAATTTTTGCTTTACGCTTACTATGATTTGCGTTACCTTTTACCGCCCATCATTCTTCTCTGTTCATTTTTGATTTTAACCGTCAATTAAGCGCAATTCATACGCCGCCTGTTGGTCAAGGCTCTGCCATACCCACATATTGTGTGCACACAATGATATGCTGATATTTCCCTATTGCTGTCAAAACGAATGGGTAAACAATTTATTCAAATCAAATATGCACTTGAAGGGCTAAAAAACAAAAACTATTTACATACATATATAAAAAAAACAACGTTAAAATTATACACAATTACACTAAGTCCAAGTACATATAGTACTTCACAAACACAAACATTTGTAGGTACATACAAATACACAATGTGCTTTTAAGCGTACTCATAATATGAATGGACTTTGTTTAGTTGTACTTGAAAACAAACAGTACAACGGATACGGAAATACTGGTGGCTGATTGATAGGACACGCATGCGCCGCTTGCAATTTTAGTTAGTTGTTACATTTTCACCCAACTCATTTGCATATAAAAGATTTAAAGGCGCGCTCTTTGGTTAAAAAGGTCGTATAGAGGGTTGAAGCATCCTCCCTCTCTTGGCAAATAATGCGGCACAACACAACCCTTTCAAAATCATCGGCTTTATCCTCTTCACTTTGACTGTCATTTGAGAAACGTTGTTCTGATTTTTTTTTTTTTTTAATTTACCAAAACGTTATTTGAAGTGAAGTGCTTAAATGCGCTAATGTTAAAGCAGGCGCATGCGCATATAGCCTTACGAAAAGGGAGTTTGTAAACACAAAAACATAAAAATCACAAAAATCACATTTTAAAGCAGTATCGGCATAAATGCCGGAGATTTGTAAGGATGTCATTGATGGTGACAGAAGTGCTGTTGTTTTCGTTGATCGCGTGAAGCTTAATGCATTTCGGGCATCCATTTACAGATAACAGATTTGCCGATGAAGATAAATAACAATATTTATCTAAAAACCACCAGGTATTTTTACTTGCAACACATTATTATTTTTCTACATATGTATGTATGTTATCAATTATATGGTACATATTATGGTATTTTTTTTTTTTGTATTGAATGTGTGTTTGCGTCCCAGCCACAGCCAAGTGTATAACAGGGTGTGTTCAAACTCGGTACATCGCCAAGTTCCCAGTCTGGAAACTCAGAACGGCCATGTAAATTCAAAAATCATAGAAAAGAAGCTTCGCCAAACACTGAGCTAAATATACTTTAGTTTATTGTAATTAATCCTATCTAGCTTGGACAAAATTCTCCGAATGAACCCTCCCTGCCATTCTTTCGTTATATTTAAAATTATTTGCTACATTTTTTTTTTAACTTTGTACATGTAAATATGTATGTACATGTACTAATTTTTCCACAAATTATTTTGCTTACTTTTTTTATTTTTGAACACATTTAGGGCTTAACAAATTTCATAAGGTTTGATATTTATAATAACGCTCCGAATTTCTGGCGCTGTCAGTACTTAACACTTTGTTAAATACACTTTGCTCTAAACGCCAGTGCCGCCACTGCAATATAATTGAAGAAACTGATACTTCCTCAAACCACTGCAACAAATTATGTTAATAATTTAACAGAACTTGTAGCGAAGAACGATTTTTTTAATAAACCTATTTTATGAATAGATTTTTCTAATTCTTTTGGTTTTCTAAATTTTGTGTTACAATTAAAATGGCTTGTTCGCATCCTTTTCACGTATTTACGTATACTTTTAAAATATATAAACTATAATAACAAATGTATTTTTATTTTTTTTTTCACTTCCGCTCAGCGGACTGCTTCAGCATTTTTCCGTTAGTCGTTAGCTACACTACCGTTTATGCGAGACACACACTCTGCAACGTAAGTAACACACGAGATGCTAGATGGCGCTCTTAGCAGTTGTGCCCATCCAGAGAACGTATAATCAGAGAACGTATTATAATTATACGTTCTCTTCTATTTTTTGATTATAAAGCTGGTTTTTCAAAACCAAATGATAATTCTTGAGAGGTGGTGTTAATCAATCAGCTGATTGGTAGTTCTTGTCAAATTCAATTGTTTTGTTACAATAAACAATTCTTCCATTTAACTACAAGAAATTTAAAAATATGCTTCAACGTGTGTTAATCAATCAGCTGATTGGTGGTTCGTTGTCAAATTCAATTGTTTTGTTACAAGTAAACAATTCTTCCATTTGACTACAAGAAATTTAAAAATATGCTTCAATGTAAGTAGCTTAATATTTTGAACCAAAGCATTACATTTTAAGTATCGCTACCACCTTGCATGCATACGCCTTGCTCAAAACCGTTCAAGATTTTTTTCACTTACTGAATTTTATTTTGCGTGATCAAAAATAATTTTCCATTAAACAATACTTAGCTTACAATTTCAATTTAATGTATCACTTAAAGTTTTGTCTTCAACGTCGTTACCATCGTTCCATCATTCCATCATTTCCTAATTTCTGTTTTTTTAAATAAGTAAGCGACGATGGATCGAGCACGCCTTCCGGGGTGCCATTACTTTAAATTTTTCGCAGTTTTAAAATAGTCATTAACACATTTATTCTAGCGAGGTAAGACAAATTACCGATGTATTTAGTAAATTTTTTAACCATTCCAAGTAAATTTTGTAACCTGTGAAATTGGATGTAATAAAAAGCAACTGTTTAGTTTTATTTTGTTAATTTATTGGAAAACCAAAAGCGAAGATGTTCCGGCCATTTTTACTCATATAAATTTTTGAAGATGAAAAAAATGGGAGAAGACACAGTTCAGCATTTTCGCCAAAATAAACCCATTTGAAAAGAGCTTTAGAGCATAAATAGTTAAAGTTAGTGAAGTTTTTTTTCAGTCAAAAGACCTCCGCTATTGTTTAACTCGTGTTTGGCTCTAACATAGCATTAAGGCGATTCAATATTTTATCCCACAGTATATTTTACGGGTATGGGTCCGCTGGCGTATTCTTTCCAGTAATTATTTGTGGATGCATTTAAACAAATTCGAAAATTTCAATAATTTATATATGTTTGTTTACCTTTTTTATGGCAAATTTCACACCTCTCATTGTCAAAATGTTTATAAAAACTTTGTAATCTTTGTTAAAAATACCAAACTCAATTGCCAGTGATATAAATACGTTACGAAGTTTACTTTACCAGTAACAATAAGAATAGGCCTGTTAGTCTAAGCATTTTCAAGTTGTTAGCAGTCGCAGTCGTATAAGAATAAACTCGTTTGCTTTCGCAAACTTTTATACTAAATAAAGAGGTAAATACACGTATGCCCTGATTCAGTATCTAAGCATTGTCAGTCTCTAATAGAGACAAAAGTCACATTTTTAGAGCAGTTGGTATTCATTAGTTTCAAAATAATGCCTCTAAACTCAAAATAAAGTCTCTAAATTGTGACCTTGGATGAGCAGGTCACAAAAAATTAAAATAAAAACAAAAGAGAAAAACTTGAAATCAAAGAAAGGCAATGTTCTCTAGCCATAGTCTCAAATTTTTTAGACTTGAGATTATACCAAGTTACTGAATTCGGCCATTATAATTATTAGGTAACTTATGACTGGTGCCCGAAATAAAGTCTCTCAATTGTTCGGGCCGTATTTTTTAAATAAGTCGGCAACAATATTTTCGTGTATTTATTTTATTTATATGAAAAATTTATCGAGTTGGTACGAAATTATCCACAATTAAATACACAGTTCGTGACGCAAAAAATATATTGAAAAATTTGTATGAAGGATTTTAATTGAATTAAAAAAAAAAAACAATAAACATACATAAGTATACTTACTTATGTATGATATGAACAAGTTTTTAAGAAATACATATACAACAATACTAAACCTTTTCGTCTTGTCATGGCTACCGTCCAATTTCTGAAGTAAAGTATTCTGTAAACAATTCTTTTTGTTCTAAACGCATCATAAGTTTCACATCCGCCTTGCTTAGGTAAATTTTGAAGCGCCTGTTCTTGCTGAATATTATTCACGATTGCTTTTGAATGTTTATATGTACGAGTATGAATACGAGTATATGTTGTTAGGAAATATAAATATGTGAGAATATACTTACGATGCTTGTTTCATGTTGATTAAAAATTAAAAACAAAAAAAAATTGTTATTTTCACTCTCTGATTAAAACAAAAAAAAATGTATTGGAGAGTTAGGCATTTTTTTATTTATTGTTTCCAATGTATTTTGTTTTTAACGTTAAACTCTAAGTTTAAGCATTTTAAATATATTATTTTCTGTTAATTTATAATAAACTGCTTGACTTAGACTAAGACAAATTTCAAAGCTAAACAGTAGTTGGCAAACTCTAATGAAAAGAGTTGCAAGAATATTTTTTATCACACTCTTATAATCGGATGTACATACATTCTCGTACATACGGACACACAGATGTACATTGTTATTTATGTAGAAATGTACATACGATTAAATGTGTAGTTTTTTCGGATTCAGCATAATTTTCTGATTTCCTGCGAATTAGGGACTGTTTTGCTATTACATATTGCTACTACTTGAGATTAATTTAATTGTATACATACATTTGCATGTTTTAGTTAATTAATAAATGGCAACTTTGGACTAAATGCTTTTGAGTTACTGTAAGTAATCCTATTGCTTGTTGGAGCGCAACGAAATGCGCATTTGGTGCTTTTACTTTCCTAGTAGTATGTTAACGTGGTGCCTTAAACACGAGTTTAGAGTTTTGTGTTTATGAACAACTATCAAGCGTACACACTTTGGGTTGTTTAACAAACTCAGAATTGGGTTGCCTACTTCCTCTTATATCAACTGTCAAAGCAGTCAACAGTGCGACCAAGTGCTGTTACAAAAAAGGGCTGTTTATGGAGAGTTTAAGGAAAAGAATTTATGAGTAGGATTTAATGTTAAACACCTATAGGCCCCTCTTCTCGAGATTATGGCGCAACGTAAAGATACTATTAGAGTACAAAAACGATAATTTTTTATTTTTATTTTCAGCTCTTTAGTGGGACTAGTTAATTAGTTAACTTATTGATTTTTTAAAAAAGTATAATCGTCCCGTTTCTGGCTTAAACACGCACACGTATATCGGCAATTGAGCAATTTTTAGCTTTTTAAAGAAAAATTGTATTTTCTTTAAAACTTGTTGGAGTGAATAACTATGGAAAAAAAGCAAAAACTCATAATCACTTACTTATTTTGAAATAAGGATTGCGGTCTCACATTCGAATATAGCTTGCGCGTGTTGCAACATAAAAACATAATTTTATTTAAAAAAAATTTAGTTATGTGGTTCGTTAGACAGAAGTAGATATGTATATATGTACATATGTATGTATGTACATTAGCAATGAATGATAGAGCATATGCAACTACATGTCGTTGAATTATTTTTTTGTAAATTTCCTTTCATTAACAACATTTTTAACAATTTCTCTCAACAAAGCGTTCTATTCTCGACGCAACAATAAAACATTAAATTCGCTAAACTTTTGTTTTAGATCAACAATTTGTAATTTTCAGCTAAAAACTAATATGCTTTTAAATAAAGTATTTTATAATTAAGGTACATAAAGCGCTAATATATATGTATGTATGTAACATACATATGTACATACTAGATATTATTATTTTAAATAAAACGTGTACATAAGTATGTATATATGTACATATGAATGTTTATCAACTTTTAAGAACATTTTTTTTTATTTATTTACTCACCTCCTTATGAGGTGTGGTTTTAAACCACATTCTACATATGTACATATGTATCTTTATACTATGTACATACATATATAAATTATTATTCAAGTTTAACTGTGATTTTTTTTTTTACATTCTTCACAAACTTTTAGCGTGGTATTTGAATGGACAGGTTATGTAGTTGAATGCTTTATAATATAATTGAGACAACTCTATAAACTAATTGCATCTTTAAAACTACGTATTTTTTTATTGTTTTGAATTGAACTTGCTAATCTCTTGCGCAGCTGTGAACCGCACAGTGACCACCACAAAATTGATTATTACCATCCTTCATGTTTATCTCGATTATTCTGCACGGCAAAGTAAAGATGCAAAACGAAAGAGTCTCATCCAACTGAATAGCTTCGACTCAATGAAGTTTTCCTCCGCCTCTGAAGTTGTCATACTGACACGCGACGAATTCGATGATTTGCTTGCACGTTTGTGTTGCTTAACGGCTGGTGAACCCATCTTCATTGGTATGTGTGTCCAGAACAGTTATGTATTTCGATAGGCTCTAGAAGAAGAAAATAATAATAATTAAAAAAAGTTAAATTCACTTTAGGAAGTAAAAAACTGAATAACAAAAATGAGTATTTGCTTTAATTTGAACGGTTATATGTTTGTAACTGTATAGTTTACATTTTTAAGTGCAAATATATGCAAAACCTATATTTCTAGAGTAGGTAGGTAAACAAACTTTAAAAGCCTTCAGAATTGATAACATTGTTTTTGGCCTTGCAAGCTTTTAAACATTGACCTGTATTGGTTTCGATTTAAATTAAAAACAATTAAAAAAAGCTGTCTTCGGCTATGCCGCACGCTTTATAACTTTCATGAATGGAAGAATTGTATGCGAGCCATATGTTTTATTTTTTAGATATTAGTGATTTTGATTGCTATATAATAGTCCCAATAATAGTTAATATTTGCTGATTAAATAAAAGATTTATGGCCAAAAATGCAATATCTGAACTATCGGTTGTATGGCTGCTATATGTTATATTTATCCGATCTTAATGATTTTCACTGCTAAAATAGTTCTAATGATAGCTATTATTTGTGCAAAATTTCAAGACTTTAGCTGATTTAATGGAGGGGGTTTCGTGTTAATTGTAATATTTGAACAATCGGTTGTATGGAGCTATATGGTATATCTCTTTAATCTTTAAGATTTTTACTTTAAAGGTATGTCTATAATGACTGATATTTGCGCAAAATGAAATATCTGTTGTATTGGAGCTTTATGTTATATATCTTTGATATATATGATTTTTACTACTTCTATAGAGCTTAGAATAGCGGACCTTCTTGCGAAATTTCGAAACTCTAGCTGCCTAAATGAAGGAGTTATGTAGCAAAATATAATATCTGAACAATCGCCTCCTATATATGTACGTTATAGTCATCCGATCAGGGCGGTTCCGATAAAAGTGTCTAATAAATTATAAAAAGGCACCTGACTGCCAAGCTCAAAAACTGAGGGACTCATTTGTGTTCAAACAGATGGACCGACAGACAGACAGACGAACATGGCTAAATCGACTCACCTCGTCCTTATCATATCGGTATACTTTTTGATGAGTCTAACCCCTATCGTTCTGGTACTTAAAAACATCGGAACAATGTTAATATAACACTTCCGCGTAAAATACTTATGCTCCTATTATTACAGTGTAAACCAAATACCAGATAGTCTTTGTATCTCTTTAATTCCTGAACTATAATTAATAAACAATAATTTTATTTTAGTTAACCGGTAAATATTTGGTAATTATTTAAAGACCCAAAACCAGATATTCCCTACGGCGATACATATGTAAGTAAACACTATATTGACTAACGAAACCCACATCTGACACACTATCTGAATATCTGACCACTCTTTAAATATCAAACGGCCCACTGGGGTCCTCCCAATTCTGAAGAACCTTGTGATACTTCTCGGCGTCATTTCACAAAGCCACTTTGAAATCGACAAAAAGATGGTGGGTACTCTTGTCGGTTTCTCGCGATTGTATGCTTTAACTGCTTTTTTGCTTTCCGCAAGATCAAAATACAGTTATCATTCGAAGTTTTTATACAGAATCCAAAGCGGACAGATTAATTAATAATATCATTGCTGGGTTTTTTTAGAAGCAATCGTTAATTTGCCGACTGTGACTGTGACAATGTATCTACCCTGCAGGAAATAAATCTAATTTGGAACCATCTTGTAGTTAATTTGGAATCAATTGAATGTCACTTTTGTTTTAAGCTCACTATTTATTTATTTTTTGCCGAACGCTGTAAAATTATCGGCGCTGGTTACCTCTGCATTACATGACAGTCAGTTGGAACATTTTTGATAATTGAAACTTATTTTCGGTAGGGTAGTTACTAGGTATGTCAATTTTGGGCATTTAGTTGACTCCGGGATTTTCGAGATCTAAAAACGAAATCCCGAATTTTATGAAGTTTTGATTCGTAATTTTTTATTAGCCAAAAAATGTAAAACGTCTGTAATCGTTGTATTATAGAAGTATACAAAAAAACATTAATATAACAAAGAAGATAAATTTGTTGTAATTCATGTACATATGTATGTATTTATTGGTATTTTCAAGAAAAAAAGGAAATAAACGTAAAATTTTACACACAAAGAAAATAATGTATACTTCAAGTAGAAATATAAGTACATTTTTGGTACAGAAGCAAATGTAAACAAAATTTTTTTTTTATTCACTGGTTGAGACCAATATTATATATCAGGCTCGTGGGCAAATTAATGTATATGAAAAGAAGTGAATTGTATTCATTAAATTTATTCGTAAATGACATTTCAATCCAGAAGGCTTTTGATAAATTGTATGCCTTTCGATTATTGGACAATTGCGAGCTGCTGGTTAAAACTTGTTGCAATTTATCTTTGAGACTTTCTGCCTTATCCACTTCAGGCACCTCGTCGTTAGTTATATTAAGAATAATACAAAATAAAAAAGAATAAATGGCTATTACATTCACTGTTATCTACAATGCCGAGATTTGAATAGACTTATCCCGGGATATTCGGGGGTTAAAAAATGGCCGAAATCCCGGGGTCCCGGGATTGGCGTGGCTAGGAGTTACATATATACTTGTTTGAATAGAACTGCATATAAAATAAAACTACTACGAGTATATTAATAAAATTTCATTTTGTCATTTTTCTTATGGGTACTTCTACGTTTCAATTGCTCACTAATTGTCTCATTGACGTTATGTATTCGTCATCTCTAATGTGCATAAATTTATATACATATGTACGCACATGCAATGTACGAGTAGGTGCATCGACAAGGTACTCGTATCCCACAAACACTAACAAAAAATCTTAAATAAGTTCAAGTGCGAAACCAAACGTCATCCCTGATTGCTCGTCAGCTGATATTGTTGCTTTTGTTTATTTTTTTATTAGTTCTGTTTCGTCGTTGTGCAGCTGCTAATTCTGAATTGAAACTGGGTCAGTGTTATTTGATAAGGCGAAGATTTCTAAATAACAACCTCATAACAGCACATTTACACAAAAATTTTTGTATTTTCAGCTTGAATGTTTAACTTGTGAAACTAGTTTCAACTCATGGATCTTTGTATTCCCCCTTCCCCCTGTTCACTGAACAGAGATTACATGATACCCTAGAAAAAATGTCAACCCTCAAGTTGCTTACCTTCGCCGATTCCTGATCCTATTAGTTCAGGCACCTCACTGAACATTTTCTAAAAAAAAGAGTAAGATCTGTCAAATGGTTGTTAGTTTTCAGCGACGAGTTTAAATCTGTTATTTATGATTATATAAAACTAGTATGTTACCCTCGATTAAATCAAAGATTTTACATTTTGCTTTTAAAATATGTATATAAAAAAAAAAAGTGTGAAAATTGTTATATCTTTCCACGCAAATATCTCAAGAACCAACAGACCTATTCAATTTAATAATTTTGTTCAAATGTACACATCAAGTACACCTTTCGTTTGTATAGATTTTAGTTTAGTCAAGCTAAGCACCGCCTCTCAGAATATAAACATATACTATATGGATAAAATAAAATTTTATATGGGCAAATATCGATAAAGCAATGTGTTCACATGAAGAGAATCGAAAAATATAAAAAGTTGTTGCAAGATTTTTGAAATACTCCTACACCTTCACATCGACAAATTATTCATGCATAAAAATATATTGGAGAAATAAAGGCAAGAAGCAAGGAAAATTAGATCACTTAAATGCCTTTCCCGCCCAAAACGTACGAGTATGTACATACATATGTACATATTACAGAGGTATTTGTCAGAAAGTTTGTATGACAAAAAGCTTGTGACGAAGGTAAAAATAATTATTAATTAACTTGCAAGAGTAAGTAATACATAAGTCCCAATTTTGGCCTTTTATTTTTCATTGAGATATTGGAGTTTTTGCGGCAACCATAAGGCGAAACAAGAATATTTAAAATCACAAAATTTGGCAATTGCTTGGCAGAAGCCTTTTTTTCTACTGAGACAATTGGAAGAAATATTGGTATTTGATATTGATTCAAAATATGTATTAGTATTTTAAACTTTTTAATGAGACGTTTTTACATAGCAACGTTTTATGCCCTATTATAGGCGGTTTTGTACTATAACTTCGAGTAGTGTATGAATATAACCTAGAATTGCAGTGAACCGAGTCTTATAAAGCCACTCAAGTGTGTACATATGTATGGCCAGATAGGAACGTACATGTAATTGCATAAATGTATAAATTACACGACTTCTCAGTGTAATGCAACTCTAGAGACGTTGATGCACGCAATAAAAATGTATGTATACGTATACATACATATGTATGTATGTACATTTGAAAACTTCTTAAGTTAAAACAATCCAATGTTACTTCAGACAGAAAAGCTAATAGAAAGAATAGCTAACAGAAAATATATTGTGTTACAGTCTTTAACACTGATATATAAAGGAGATGTTGGTCACAAGAAATGAGGCTAACTAATGAATATGCCCACTTATTTATAACTGGTCATACAATTTTTATTTGAAAAAATTATTATTTTCGCTACGGCTACAATAAAACCTATGCAATGAGGAGTCTTCTAAACTTAAAGAACACAAGTTGTCCATATTATTCTCTTAAAATCATGCTCAGTTGGGGTACACTCGAATACCGTCTAGCAATTCAGTTACATAAGTAATCGTATATTCTACCACGTCTCTTACGTCCACGAAGCGGTTAACGCATACGCGAGATGAGATAACCAAAGCTTCTGGAGCCTTGAGTCACACCTTAAAGGAAGGGATCCTTAGTGCATTAATATTAGTACTCAGTAATATTTGTATTCCCTGGATTTAGTTGTGCGTAGGGGCTGGAGCTCGCTAAGTAAAATTTCAAACCAATGAAAAGCAATATCAAGCCTCGGACGGGACCTACCCTTTACGACTACGGCAAAGTTATAAAAGATCTCAGATGTCTTCAACACCGAAAAACCAACGTCCCGCTACAATTCGCATTAAAACGAGATTCTTCAATATCTCCGTAATTTGCCTCCACGCTCCGTCGGGAGAGAAGAACGATGCGAACAAAGAGCACTTCTATGAATGACTCAAGATGGGTCACTTTGGTGCCACAGTCGTACATAACGAAATCATTGCGATTTGCGTAAAAGATTGAAACACAGCGTCACTGAACTGATTGGATATATAAAATACGCTGGATCTTGGAAAATGTTTGGGAAAAAATAATCGACATTGCCCCATTTTATTGTTGATTTCAAAGCAGTATTCAACAGTATAAATTCGGCTATAAAAAATGCTGATTAGTCTCTCATTTTGCCCGTCTTGTTGGAGTGTGACTAACCCCTAACGAACCGCCATTGTCTATACCGCTGAAGTTGAAAATAATAGTTTGCGTCGGCTGCGAAAGGAATTCGGTCGAGCGACGAAATATATAAATATAGCCACAGATAGTACCTACGTTCTCTCTTATTGTGATTTAAAGGCCATAGAATCTGCTACTTTAATTTACCATTAATCTATTAAAAACCTCTCAACTTAAAATCTATCAAAACGGTATTTTGGAACGTAAAAAAGTATTTCTTCGATTTAATAGTAAGCCATTCAGACGAAGATTACGGTGATAGTAATCTCTCGCTACGTGAAAAAGTAGCAAAAATCAGTGATGCTTTTTATCGATTGACGTTTCCTAGATGTAAAAATTTTTTGGTTTAGATTGGATTTATTTTTAAATTTTTTGTCTTATTTTCCGAATACAATTAAAACCAGTTACGAATTCAACAAAGTGCTGTCAAGAGGCGATTTCATTTTCTTTTCGCCGTGCGTGTATTTATTAATTTTTGCTTTTACGGAGTGCCCTGTCAAAATGGAGAAATCAAAGGAAAAAACTACAAGGACATTCTGACCGCTCACGCAAGTTCGAGTATTCATGATAAATTGGAAAGATTATTATTTACTGCATGATGTATTGTAAGTAGGCATGTCAATCCCGGGATTCCGAATATCCCTGGATAAGTCTATTCAAATCCCGGAATTGTAGAAAACAAAGAATTTAATAGCTATTTATTTTTCAGATTTTGTATCATTCTTAAAAATTCCCCTTTCAAGGGTTAAACAAAAGGCTTGCTTACAAAAAAACAAAACATAGACGTAGGTAAAAGGACAGATACCAACATACAAAACAAACCTGCAATACCCCAACGGACTAAAATTACTGACTATCTACCTGTTCTTACCGCGAAGGCAGATTCGAGATAAAATATACCCTTTTGGACTCTAACCGCGCGAGACTTCAGATACCTACACTCAGGACACTTAACATTTGTTAACATTTACGATTACGCACCAATACTTGCTTGACTAAAAAAAACGAAATAAATACGGAACAATAGACATAAACTGAACAGAACGAAAATTGACACTGAAGATGGCACAACGCCGAAACCGGTTTGTTTCCAAACCAAACTTGACAAGGGATGACGGAAAATCTTTCCAACAAATATCAACATTCCACCCTGTCGGACAAGAAAAAGAATAAAACAATGTAAAACAAATCCTTTATAGAGTTCGCAATCGACAAATAACGCAGCTTGTTTTTTCTTGCCATTATAAATGAGCTCGAGTAGAAAATGAGCCTCATTATGAAAGCGATGTTTCTGCCTGAAGCAGAAAGTTTCAAAGATAAATTGCATCAAGTTATAACGAGCAGCTCGCAATTGTCTAATAATCGAAAGTCATACAATTTATCAGAAGGCTTGGTTAAAGAAATTTATAGTTTTTGTAATGAGGCGATAAAGGCTATGTCCTATAGAGAGCATTTAACTTATTGTCGACAATCCAGCCAACAATGCGTGTCAAATTTTACATTTATTTCCTTTTTTTCTTGAAAATACCAATAAATACATACATACATGATTTACAACAAATCGTTTTTCTTTGTTATATTAATGCTATTTTGTATACTTCTATAATACAACGATTACGTTTTTTGGCAAATTAAAAATTACGAATCAAAACTTCGAGAAATTCGGGATCACGGGATTGGCCCGAGATTTCGTTCTCAAATCTCGAAAATGCCCAAAATTGACATCCCTAGTTGTAAGTGATTGACATGAACAAGTGGAAGTTGTAAAGGGAATTTCGAAAAAAAAACTAAAGCATGTAAATATGATCGGTTTTCGTGTATTCTCGTTGACAACTTTGTATTGCATTTGTTCCGATTTACAAATTGCTGGTGATATTTATAAATTTACATTCTGTAATTGACGCAATGTAGTAAGGCTCTAAATACAGTACAGTTTTTTGGATCTAAAATCAACTATTACTAAAACACGTCTTTCTGCAACATTTTGGAGAGGCCGTTTGCACAGAATTGCAAGTCTTAGAGCTTTGTCTTTTGCTTCTCATTTATAAACTGAAAAATATTAGTTTGATTCTTTCAACATTTCATCCAAGATATTGTTTACACATCCATCATTTCGATGGGTATGTATGTTTGTATGTATGTATATGTGTACATACAGCGGCGAGCATTAAAATGGAAGTGTGCACTAACAGCAAACTTTTTTTTTTTAAATACAAGAAAACTAAAAAAATTGTTTCATTCATAATAATGCAAAACTGAAGGATAAAAGAGTTTCATTTATATATATACAATAAAAGAATTAGTTCAGGTAAGATACATTGCTGCGAGCAGTAAAATAGTAGTATGCAACAGAAAAACTAAATTCGTGTTAAATTGCTAATATTTATAGTGAAACTTAACAGTATTAAGTATTTGGTAGCACGGGCGTTATTAATAATCACTACTTGACAACGATTTCTCATTGAGTCTATGATAGTTTTTATTCAATGCTCGTATATTGGCCCTACATAATGATAAGATAAACATTCCCAAGCCATAATACTGGATACAATGCTTCAAACTCTTCGCAGTGTACCCTGGGGAGCGTCTAACGAACTGTCGAGAACCTTATAGAATTGCCTTTATGTGACAGAAAATGTGAAGTATGTTTCAAAAATTAATTATTTTTTCAAATATATAAAAAAATCTTACTACAATAAACTCGTTCTCGATACCTTTCCGATACTGAGTAGCAAACTAAACTAGACGCTAGAAATTCTAGCTGGTAAATTGGTATATTACTTGCCCAGGACTATATGTAAATAATTATACGAGTAAGCCGCAGATAAACAACAAACTAGTGAGTAAAAAATTAAGACGTATATTCCAAATTTGAATACTTTTATACGGGTTCTCAAATCCTGTCTGGGTTGGGGAGCAAGTATAGGTAGATGAAAACACCCCCATTAGCCTGACCTTTGCTTCGTCCTCGGACTTCCTCTTATTTATTGTTTATGATTTGAGCTGGTGGTTGCGATATTCTGTAACCCTTGTATATAGACGTGACACCCTAAAGCCCTCGAAGTAAGTTACCAGCGTCCATCGTAGAGCTAATATTAGAATCTGTGTATTGCCAAAGATTTCTTTAGACTGGGAATTTTTGCGTTGCGTTGCAGATTTAGTCAAAAATTTTAGAAAACTGAGGTATTTTTTTTGTTTTTAAACTATCCTTATGAATGCGCAATGCATCCAAGATGCTTATCTATCTTTGTTATAAAAAAATCATTTTCTTGGAAAATACAGTTAGGTAACATTAAATATAAGCCCCCGATATGTTAGAACTTGCGTCCTTTTTTTGTGAATATTTGCCTTAGCAGACCCTCCGAAATTTTGTAGTTGCATTTTTTTGACTGAAGAAATACAATAACACTCCCGAAACAACACGCACAAATTTTGTAATTTATAATTTTTGGTTATGGTTAAAGTTAAAGCTCACACTTGAATACAGAATTTTTTTATTGTTATCTATATACGTATATACATATGTATCTTCTATATACAATAGTGTGTGTAATTCATAATCGGTATTTTAGTTCCATAGATATTTAAGTGTCAAGGTATACAAATTTTCATAGTATTTAAAAAAAAAGTATATAATTGTTTTTGAATACAAAATGGTATAGTTGAGTCAAGCACACCCGGTTATCGAGGATTAAATACTAGTTCCTTTTTAAATATATATATATATATATACATATATATATATTTGATGTAAATTTGTGTATGTTTGTTTAACTTAACTTGCCGTAAAAATGTTTTATTCATATTTTTGTTTTACCAGCTGCACAATACAAAGTACGCTTAATAAATATTAAGTATCGAGTTATGTTGGTGATATTAAAAATTTGCATTTAAAATAATAACGGCGCTTATACGAGTATAACAGCTTAAAAACTATATGTAATATCAGATACGGCATTAGCATTGAATAAGTGAATTGCCCAATTTTATTCATTAGCGACAAACTTGGGCATACTAATATGTATATATGTACATATGTATGTATGTATATATGAACGTACATATATTTTTATGTATGCATTAGGGTGTTCGATTATTCGACTTTTTTGAAAACCCGGTTTTCGAGTTATTCCGGTTCTTAAGTTTTAAATTAAGAAAACACCGAGCAAAACGGTTATTGTTCCAGGTAAGAAAAAAGCTACATCAATGTGCGTACATGTAACTAAATGGTATTATTTCTATGAAAGAAAAAATAAAATGTAGTTTAATGTCCGAGTTAAGTAAGCAATGTCAGTCTCTAATAGACAAAAGTCACAATTTTAGACCAGTTGGCATTAATTGGTCTCAAAATAAAGTCTCTCAATAACGACTAGGTGATAAGCAGGTCAAAAATATGAAGACAAAGCAAGAAAAGGCAATAATCTTCAACCCATCCATAGTCTTAAATTTTAAAACTTATGCCAATTAACTGAATTTCACATTGAGTAAATTGAGCAAGCTAGAAGGACTTATTTTCAGTAAGGCGTAGTACAACTTTTCAAGGTTTTCCCGTTCTCATATGACATTTGTTTAAACATATAATTTTTTCTAAAATACATTTTCTGCAAATTATTTGGATTTGATAAGCACTTTGTGGTTGCCGTTTTAATAAAAACATAACGAATATAAAATTAGTCGATGTGTTGCCATATTTGTATCAAAGGCTATATCTTCACAATTACAAAAACAAAACCGGTTTTGGAGATTAAAAAAACCGATTTATTAGATATTCGAAAAATCAAGATTTCAAAAAAGCAGTACAATAATTTATGAAACAACCGGAGAAAACCGGTTTGAAAAAACCGATTCAATCCCCCTAGTATGCATGTATATTTTTGTATGTTACTTATGTCAGTCTGGTTTCCGAAATTAGGCAACATACTTATGTACATACATACATATGTACATACATACAAACATAGAAGCTAGACCGATTGTTAATTAGTTCAGGGTTTCCCTGCGTAAATCTCAAGCGTTCATAAATAACTTATGATATCAGAGGCATGACTCAATTGTGTAATGACAAAATATCCGAGCGAGTATGTACACATTTGAACATAGTGTAAGTTTTCTGTAGAAACATATTTTAGATACATACATTTTATGTACATATTTAAACATAGTGCAAGTTTTTTGTAGAAACATATTTTAGATACATACATTTTAGAGGTAAACGAATTGTGATCGTTTGAATATTAGAAAATGTGTCAGCTTAAAGAAGTAATAAAAATGGCATAAATAATTGTTTATGTACGTATATACATATGTATATATGTATACTATAAGTACATGCTTGTCTATAAAAGTATGAGGTTGATATTACAAAGTGATCATATATTGGCGATCACTATATAATTTTACTGATCCTAAACAAGTCAACGTATATATTCGATGTTTCATGGTACCAGAAACACTAGACAAAAACTGAGACCTGAAGTATTTTCCGGAAAATTATACTAAAGCTCGAGAGCGTGTATTACAACAACACCTGAAACATCGATCAGTGAAAAAGTAATTAAGCTTGGTAAATTTCATAAGTCAAATTTTCTTAAGCGGGCCATTAATATATCAAAAAGTAACATGCAAATGCTTGATCTGAATTAACTTTCAAATGATAGCAGAGTGTACAATTAAGCACACTAATCTGTATTCGATAAAACTTGTATCTTATCAGACTAGCAACACATGGCAGTTATCAAAGATATCGATTTTTACGTTTGATGCAGAAAATAGATACACTCCACACATATATACATGTGGACATACATAAGTACATACATATGTATGTATATACATACATATGTAATAGAAAATGAGGCTGTCATAACCAGTCATTTGTTAAGTGTGTCAAACAGAAATAGCTTCACCCGAGTAGAGTTTTGCTATAGAGCGCCGCACTTGTGTGTTATGCATTAAAAACAAAAATATTAATCACGTGTTTAAGGTAACTTCAAATTTTATATCGTACATTAAGCGGTTGATAAAATAAGGAATAAGATATACTGAGTATCGATAGTTTCCTGCCGGAGCATTGTCTGATTTTTTTTTTAAATCAAATGCAACATTGCCATAAGAGTAAATTAACTTACAACGTTAACATTTACCGCTCAAAATATTCTTACGTGGACAATGTATTTATTGTAATTTTAATTGTAATAAATAAATAATAATATTATAATAATGGTGGCTGCTGTGGTCGAGTTGGTAGCGGTGCGTGCTTTAACTCAATATGCCGTTGAACCCCCAATAACTCTATTAATATTCCAGTCATATCATCAGACCCCAATAACTCTATTAATATTCCAGTCATATCATCAGATGATGTTTTTCATTATTTAATATCTTTAAACGAATCAGAAAAGTACGGCCCTGATATGATCCTGACATGTTTCCTAAAAAAATGTGCAAAGCACCTGTACCTGCCATTATCGAACTTGTTTAATTTGTCCCTCCAGCAAGGTTTTTTTCCGTCAATATGCAAACAGTCTTACATAATCCCCCTTCATAAATCTGGAAGCAGGTCTTCTATTGAAAACTATCGTGGTATAGCTAAACTAAATTGCTAGCAACCTTTGAAATAATAAGCCCACAAGCATGAAGGTAGTAGTTAATTTTTCTCTTCATGAGCCAGATCCGAAACCCGACCATATACATATGTATGTATGTATATACTTTTTATTAATAACTCAACTGCGGTGCCATCTGGCGACACATTTTTTTTGCAAAAGAATTTCACTTCTTGGTGTGAATTCATATCCCGAGAATAAGATAACCCCCCAGTGAGTAATTTTTGTGCAACTTATTTCATAACAAAATCTGATGTTTTACAAAAATGTATAAAGAACCACAAGATTTTTTTTATACTATTTGAATAAATGGGCTTGGTAGGATACTGAAAACTTCTTTTTTATCTTTGCGCCTTACAGAGATAAACCGGATTTTTGTGTTATATACTGATTGATCTTTACAGATATGTATATTAAAAAATATGTATACTTTTGACTGGTGGGACTTTTCCTTCCGACGGTCTCAACAAAGTTCAACTCTCATTATTTGTTTGCTAGTTTTCATAAAATTTATGATATAAAGATACCTTAATCCTCCTCTTTTGCATAGAGCGTCCCATAAATTTTGCTGTTATATAGGTAAATTGTTAAAATTAAAAAAAAATAGTTTTAAACTATGAATTAATTGAAAGTAATTTATGTTATACGTTAGCAAGCTTATTCTAATAAATGAAGAAATTTGGTTATAAATAACACTGCGCCCGTTAAAGAGCTCAGCTTTTGGAGCATCTATCAAGTAAAGTTAACTCGAGTAAGCTAAATTCATACTCAAAAACTACATTGTAACATACATGTTTATGTATATACTTATGTATACTCGCAAATTATAGCACAACCACATAGATGTGATCACTTTATTTTTCTTTTAATTAATTAAAATTATTAATAATTTACAATTTTATTGAGCTCAAGGCCAGTTTTATGGAAAATTTTTGTAAAAAAACAACAACAGTTTTTAATGGTAGAAGTTATAGTACCTCATTAGACATCTTTTTTTTTAAATTAATTAAATTTAATTTTTCATAACCGCTTCTCCCAGGCATTGAACCCGGGAGCTCGGAGTTGCAGAGCCAATACGCTACCTATTGTGCTACGCTAGCCGAGTTGGCTGTTGTGTTTATTTCATCTTCCTTAAACAAACCAACTACAAACAAGAGCAACTGATCTGCCGCTATTTAACTTGTTTCTGTGGTTGTTGTTTGTGTTTTTCTTTTGCAAATTCTGTTTTTATTTTACATTATATGCATTTCTAAGGCGTGCTCATCCTTGTCTATAAATGTTTGTTCATTTTTCTGTTGGCCTAGTAAATGTTAATATTTTTATAATTTTTATTGAGCTCAAGGCCAGTTTATGGAAGATTTGTTAGTGAAAAAACAACAACAGTTTTTAATGGTTGAAGTTATAGTACTATTTCGGAAATCACCACATTTCACGAGCTCCCGGGTTCAAAGCCTGAGAGAAGTGGTTATGAAAATTAAATTAAAAATAATTTAATTTAATAATTAAAAAGAAGTCTGATGAGGAAATGTGGTGATTTCCGAAATAGTAACTACTATAACTTCAACCATTAAAAACTGTTGTTGTTTTTTCACTAACAAATCTTCCATAAACTGGCCTTGAGCTCAATAAAAATTATAAAAATATTAACATTTACTAGGCCAACAGAAAAATGAACAAACATTTTCTACATTTTTTATAAAAATGTATTAGAGTTTTTTTTTAAGAAAGAATTAATGATATTTCAATTGAAGAATAATTTTCAAAAATTGGAGGAAAAATAAATTATCCAAATAGTCAGAGTATACATATGTATGTATACATATGTAAATATGTATGCGACTATACGCATTTTCTAATACATTTACAAAAAAACCAACACATTTTCATATGGCATTCTATGCGTTATTTAACAAGTTTTTATCTCATAATAATGTTTGATTGAAAAGAGACAACATGAAAAGAGACATATAGAAAAACGTACGAGCGAATTCCCTGTAAAAGAAAGAAAGAGGGCGATGCTTGCAAGTATGCGTTATATTTATCCCGAAGCCCTATACAAAATGATGGAAAGTTTTTAAATTTCTCACACAAACTATAGAAGTATTCGGGATTTGTTGTATTCGTATTAAAATTTACTATTTTTACAATGAATTAGAAATTACACAAGTAAATCGCGACACACCCTATTAAAATATCTATCTTCGTGTCATTGTAAAATTTACGAGTTCATATCTGCCACCAACAAATAAAGAAATGTGCGTAATATACCGCGAAAAGGCATAAAACTAAAATATTAGATTTTATTACTAATAATTGTAAAAATCAAATTGCTAAGATAAACGATAAACTTAAGCACACACAAATAAATATATATTTATTCGACTAACGTATTTTTAGATGATTCGACGATTTATCTTTTTTGTTGCGATCGGCTGTAAGAAATTTATCAAAGAAAAACCACATTTACAGCAGTGTCCACCCAATGTATTTGCTTACACTTTTGTATTTGAAGTGGAACAAATATATGTTTGTTGAAAAAAAAATACAATGGCAAATACAACAGATCCCAAATACCCTTTATATGTAATACTTAAAATATATAATATATTATTTAACAGGTAACGTTATTACTGGGAAAAATTGAGCGAGGAGATATTTATTTTATGATTGGCTGTGGTAATAGTTTTAGTATTAATTTTGTTAATCTAATAAATATTAAAAAATTTCTATCCGAACCCGTAAAGTAATTTTCAAGAATAGCGTGTGCCACGTGACTTCGTTTAAATTATATTAACCCAATCATAACAACGATATTTCGTGATAGCTTCACTCCAGCTGATCATACATAAATACTATTGTTAGTAATAACTCGACTTAAACGCCCCCTTGGAAAGTCCAATTGTCAATTTAAAATTTCCAGACACTCTCTCTAACACACACCCTATTATCATCAAAATCATCGGTCCAGCGGATTATGAGAAGTTAAGCCATAGACAAACGTATTAAAAGATGATTTGTATATATGTATGTACATATGTACTTATATGTATACATATTTACATATTTACATAATATGAATGTACGCGTATGAAATTGTGAGTCTTCGTAATCATGCAAAATTTAGGCAGTGTGGTTTGTCCTCATTTCGACACAATTTTTGGTTTCTTTAACTTTCCCTTTTTTCGTATGTCCTTCACGACACTTGCTTGAGCTCATTTATGTATGTTTATAGATACATTTATGTATATCTATGTATATACATTCATCTACAGCTGATTTTAAGGGAACTTTTCAAGTTTTCACATTTACATATATATTTAAATATGTACATAATTAGTATATGCACATACCACGTGTCCTTGTTTCACAGAGGCCAAAAACATTGAAGTTATGCAACTTTTTCAAAAGCGTTATCTAAAGTGTTCATATATCTTTAATTAATACTGTTTTTTGCTTCTCTTCTAAAATAAAAAAAATTGTTGGTTAAGGCCTTTGTGAATTTAAGTGACGAAATGCATATGGATGTTTGTAAGTATGTACAGATGTTTGTCATAATAATGTTGCATCTTCAGCAAGAATGCCTGCAATTGACGCTGGTGGGAAGCAAAGCGTAGATTTTTAATTTTTAAGTATTTTTTAGTTTATTTACTCGTACATATGTGCATATGTACATATGTATACCTCCTTCACTGAGAGAAAATGTTATTAAAACCTCGTAAATTTCATTACTAGCGAAATGTTTTTTTGTTTTACTGGGAAGCACGTGTACATACCTAATATTTATGTACATACGTATGTACATTCATATGTATGTAGAAGATTATGAACTCGTCTTATAGGAGTACATATGTACGTGCATAGATTTCATCTACCCAAATTTCCACTTCAATAGAAATTTGTACAGGAAAGTTAAAGAGGTAAAATCGAAATCAAGGCATAGTCCAACTTTAACTAGGACCAACTTACTCTAACGCTCACCGCTACGCGTATACAATATGTAGTAAGGACTCTTGAGTTTTCACAAATATATAAATGCAGTTTATTTTATTGCTTTATCGCGTTTGTTATACGTTTAAATTTGTTTAACTTTGATTACGTTAAATTTTGCCACACTTCTTTTATTTTCTCCTCCACTTTAGCTTCAAAACGTGATACTATAATAAAAACACAACTAACGAATTGAACACGAAAATCTAGCGCAAACGAGCAACCATTACAAACTGCGTCAGCTGACTAAATGCAGTGACGGGAAAACTCTCAACATAGAGCAACGTGAGCACTGCAGTAAGAAAAGGCCCAACAACAAAATTTGTAAGCAAAAAGTTGGTGACAGCAATACCCAAACAAATTCTATAGAATTTATATCACTGAGTCGAAGAACTATGTATGTATGTATTTACTTAGAATAATACAAAAGTCTAGGGCAGTTGCAACGACAAAAGTATCGTCAGCAGCAACATTGTCTATTTGCCCTCATTCACCTCCAAGGTAGACTAGCAGCTCATTTTCAAATACATTTGCATATTTGCCGAGTTCCATAACAAAACGCAATAATTCCAGTTTTATTATTTGGTTTAAACCATACGGAAAAATTGTATTGGAAAAAACACATATTGGTGTGTGTCATTATATTTAGAAAAGATAAGTGAGTAGATCGATGTTTATGTTAATAAATAAACTCAACCAGGAAACAAAGAGTTATAAAAGTAGATTTATTGGGTTTTGTTTTGTAACTCCTCATTTATTGTTCTTAGTCTCTCGTCTCTACACTTACATATGCATGTATGTAAGCGTGGTAGATAAGTTTTTTATTTACACTTTTATGTACAATCAGCTTGTCGTTGCTCTCTGAGTTGTGCGAGCTTTTTATTGAATGCAGTTCTGTTCGTGGAAACATCAAGAAAAATTAGTTGGCCACACAATTCATGAGAATTTTGAAGAACACACTCTCAGGTTTTCCCTTACAATTCCAGCGAAGCGCAAACTAGCAGAAACTTATAATTTGATAATCGACTACATAGACTCCCTGTTTGTATTCCAACAAAATAGGAAACTCTTCTGGTTTTTTAACTTCACCATTTCATTATTCTCGAATAGGATTTTTGCGTTTATCAAAATTAATTGAGAAGTTTGATCTTTTGATTACCAAAAATTGTTTAAATATACGTTGTAGATAGCGGTTTAATAATAAATAGCCAAAAAATAGAAAGAAATGTGTTGTTGTTAGCCGTAATATCGATTTATCGTTTGTTTATAAACTGCCAGAAATGTCTAAAGCAAAACTAAAGTAGCGGTTCCCCGGAATGCTCCATCTCTGGTTCGCTGCATCGTGAGCTTATACAAATGATTTGCCGCGCGAACAGCCTTTAAGACTCTCTGTTGACATTCATGTTACAATGCTCAGTACTCTCACTCAGTCATGAAGCATAGTACATACATATACATATTTGAATGTACGCATGTATGTACATATTTACTATATATAAAAGCACTTATGTACCCATATGTAAATATGTGCACATGTATTTCTGAGTGTATAAACATTGTTCATTCATTAGGGACCGAAATGGAACCGTAGATGGCTGTTCGCCAGTGTTCGGACTTTAAAGTTTTGTTAAGTAATAAAATCAACCACTTATGTATTTTTACTGAACACCTGATTGTTGTTTGGTATAACCGCAGGGTTGCACATCTCATATTTAAATTGACGGTATTTTTTATTTAAGTGAATTTTAAATATGTGATTTAAAAATTATTTTTTTAATTTAATCAACAATTGGCTCATCTGAAATTTGGCCTAAGACACTAATAGAACAAGTTTAAGTCCGACTCAATAAACATTTGTGTAAAAGGCTATAACAAAATTTAAAACCGGTTCTACTTTGAACCTTCGCAATTTTTACAGTTCGAGCCGAACCATGAACGTAACGGTTTTTATTTCAAAATGCCAAAACCAAACCGATAACCATTACGAACAAATTGTTTATTTATTTAGACCCCAGTTCGTCTTTAATTCAATTGCGTCTTCAGACCTGCTTACATTAAAAGGACACTTTTAAAATAAATTCAAAAACTGTAAGCTAAAACGGCAATGAAGGTGTTCAGACAACTTTATTAAAACCTTATGAAGTCGTTGTATAATAATGTTATCGAAGTTGTTAAATCAATTAATGCATCCCAGCGTATACATCGTTAATATTTTCAATTTACTCAATTAATTTACACATGTCTGAACAAATCAAACAAATAATAATTATGCTAATATAATAAAATTTCCGATTAATACTGAAATTACATATCTAAATTTTATTGTTTTGTCAGAAATAAAAATTATAAAGCAAATACATAAAATATTCGCTCTGAAATAGAAGTTTTTTAGGAATAATTTTGTATCAGATACAAATATAAATTACTACATTCTTTTTGCATTAACTATTTTTGGTTTAATTTTTAAATTCTATATTTAAAGAGTTAAATTTTTTTAATTCAAATTATTAACATACATATATGTATGTATGTATGTATATACAAATATACTTTCGCCTAACAAATTATAGCACAACCATAAATAGACACATTCGGATAATTTATTTTTTTAAAGTGTCCAATGGCAAATATTTTATAAAAAATGAGCGCATATAAATATGTATGTATATAAAAATTAATATTAACTTTGAGATATATATGTAAATCTTAAAATGTATGGTTTTCAAAATTCGTGATAAACTACCTCGATTACAATCGCGAACCAATGCTGGAACGGACTGATTTCTGTATCTGGTACACAAAAGTTTATGTTGGCAAACAGTACCATTTGGAAACTTACATATTTGTCGATATTTCAAAAGAAAAGTTTATCCGAAAAATATTAAAATGGTCATTATCACGAATTCCTTGGGTATATTTATGGGAATGATGTCTTCATACATACATATGTATTTATAAGCCGATTTTTATAGTTAGCTTAAATTGCTTTCACATACATACATATATGAAAATAGACATATGTACATATAGTATATATGCATTTCATAACAAGCCACTAATAATTTTCCAATGAAATACATATTTCTCTTCGAAGCATACTTTTATGCGCAACTGCACAAAAACTTTTCTCCGAGGATACTCACGAATGGTGGAAAAACGGCTCATACTACACAGGCACCTGTATACCATGAAGAGATA
Source organism: Philophylla caesio (assembly GCA_963971545.1). Classification (NCBI taxonomy): domain Eukaryota; kingdom Metazoa; phylum Arthropoda; class Insecta; order Diptera; family Tephritidae; genus Philophylla; species Philophylla caesio. The sequence continues at coordinate 57,045,470 of OZ020609.1, read as the reverse complement.
CAATGCATCCATACATACATACATACATATGTATGCGTTTAGGTTTGAACTTATGAGCCGTCCCTACCATTGGGTACATCTTCTGAAGGACAGTCGGAGACCTCGTACCAAAAAAGCAAAAGTATTTTTGTATAAGCATGTGTGTACATAATTATGTAAACTAACAGAGATATGAACATATACATACATCCATATATGTATGTGCTATCTACGCACTTGTATTATATCACCAAGAAATAAAACATACATATTTACATAATATTATATCTGTGGATATTGGAAATGGCATCTCCACACAGTCCTTTTACCGGCAAGGAATGAAAGACTATTTTTTAGTAGTTTTACCGAAAGATTAAAGTATTTAAAAAAATTTACAAATTTTATTTGTCTGGTAGTAAAATTGCCAAAACTTTACAGATCCGTATATGTATGTATGTATATCTATTGCAGTTCACGTCGCAGCTGGCAATGCCACTAAAAAATTTGTTTAACGTATGTCAACTAACGTCAGTTGCAGAAAAGTGAAAGATAATTGAAATTTAAGTTCAAAAACGACCATGTGGTTGTTAGCTAGCTCATTAACACACTCCAAGTGTGTATCTTTACTGTATCTTTGTCAAAATTACATAGAAATTTTGACATAAGATGCCCTAAGAGTAAAATAAAAATACATTAAAATTATTTTTTGCGGTACCACCTTATTAAATAAAATTGTCTTATCTTTAAACACTTAGTGCCAGTTTTTCAGTGCAGTTCAAAAACAAAGTTTATTTAAACTTAGTCAAAATTTAAACTTGGTTTCCATGCGCTCAATTAATTGGAAATAACCATAGTAAAGTTATACAGACAAGAATGAACAAATTCATGTACTATATATAACGATTTTAAGGAATAATCTGTTGCTGAGTGTCCGGGATATAGGCATAAATTCAGTTTTTCAATTTTACCAGGATAATTATCCGAAGCATAAATCGAGTATTGCACGCACAAAATGTAATTGAAAATTTATGGTACCCATATTGGAAAATAATATCCGGAAACATAAAATTTCTAACAAAAACGACCTCAAGGGGGCTCTGAAGACGAAATGAGAAAATGTTTCCTCTTATATAACTACGAAATGAGTAGCATTACTTCCAAACCGCCTTAAAGCGGTTGTAAACAACAATGGTTATCAAACCAAATATTTAAAAAAACTTAAAAAAATTGTAGTGTCTAGTTTAAATATTTTGAGTTCCCGACTAAAATAAGCTGTGACTAGAATAAATATATGACACACATTTTTTTTTCGAATTTTCAAATTATACAAAAATTTGTTTTTATCATGAGTGAAGTATGTTTGTTCAACTATATTCTGTTCTTCATTTGATGGGACCCGCTTCTTTTTATACTCATTTTTGTTGCTGAGTTATGATGATTTAAAGTCGGAAATTGCACTGCATAAAATAAGCGATAGTCAACCTAGCTAAAACAGCTAAACGCAAGAAATTTTATATTATTTTCAATTTCAACTTTAATCAAATTTATCAAATTCGGTCTTGCACAACATAAAGCTCCCATATTTCCGAAATGTTCAGATTTTGCACTATTTGAGCTTTTTACTCATGAAAGATATGAAGTCTTCGGCATAGCCAAATACAGTGATACTCTTACTTGTAAGATGTATTCTGTCAAATTGGCCAAAATAACAAAAAAGTACATGGAAATTTTGAAATAATACGCCATTCATTTCAGTTTTGTTACCGATTTCGGTTAAGTACAGTGTTGATAACTGCTCTAGTAAATATATCAAAGATATAAATAAAAATGACTGATCGCGGCAAAGGCCATGGGGTTTGCTAAACGACGAACATAAATTTTTATATGAACATTTAATCAAAACTTTTTCATTGTTTCGCGGCAAAGACGTTTTGTTTTGTTGAATGTTTTCAACAAACAGTGTTTAGTGTGTAGTGATAATGAACAATAATTGCGATATGGACATTGAAAATTACTATTCGCCTCTTGAAGAGGGAAATAGGTTACAAGAATGTGAGCAAAATGCCAATATGGCAAAAATAAATATAACAAGTAAGAAAAGCTAAATTCAGGCGAAACCGATTTTTATATAGACTCGCGATATCTTTTTGCATGGTCGGTGCCCATGATTTCATAAAATTCCCGTTTCTTTGTTTTAAATCGCAGCTGGTATTAAACTTTACTCAATTTCTTCCAATAAATACTGAAAAACGAAGTTTTTGCATTTTTCAAATTTTCCGTTATATGGCGTGGTAACGCCCATTTTACAATATTTCAAAAAAATCAAGTTTCTTAATTAACTATCTCTCTAAATATCAAATTTTAATTAATATGTTCCAATAGATAAAGAAAGAACGAAATTTTTGCATTTTTCAAAATTTCCGTTATATGGGAGGTGGGCGAGGTTATGGTCCGATTTCAAAAATTTGTAACGATGATAACAGTGATATTAAGGAAAATTTGTTCACCAAATTTTGTGACGATACCTTGCACCTGGGCGTGGCAACACTCTTTTTTCAAAATTACAAAAATACCTAATTTCTTAGTTCAAAAATAGATGCCGAATAATAAAGTTTTTGCATTTTCGAAAACTTCCGTTATATGGGAGGTGGGCGTTGTTATGATCTGATTTCAAAAATGTCAAGGAAAATATGTCCACCAAATTTTGTGACGATAATAAATACTATTATTGAGATACAGAACATTTTTCATAAGTGGGCGTGGCAACGCAAATTTTTCAAAATTTCATAAATCCCTAATTTCTTAGTTCAAAATCGCTCCAAATACCAAATTTCACTCAATTTGCTGCAACAGATATCGAAAAAACCGAGTTTTTGCATTTTCCAAAACTTCCGTTATATGGGAGGTGGGCGTGGTTATGATCCGATTTCAAAAAATTTTCAACGGTAATAATAGCGATATCATGGGAAATATGTCCACCAAGTTTTGTGACGATACCTGACACCGTTATTTCGTGGCAAACACACATTTTTCAAAATTTCATAAATACATAATTTCTTAGTTGAAAATCGCTCCAAATACCAATATTTAGCAAACGGTATGTCTTCAACAACCGGATCTGAGATGGCAGACGTAAAAACAGATTATAAACATTTCATAACTTTTATGGAAGAAAAACAATAAAAAAAATTTTGGGGAAGACGGAATATCCAATTTTATTTTGCGACAAACCTGTCCCAACTTTTGGAAATTTCTGACATTACTTTTTAACCATTGTTATAATTTAGGCAACTTTCCCGAAAAATGGAAACGAGCAAAGACCATGCCTATATTAAAGCCAAACTCTAATTCGAAATACATAAAAAGCTACAGGCCGATTTCTCTGTTGTCTAATATAAGCAAGTTGTTAGATGAGGTATTTTTTGACAAAATATATAGTAAGAGACTTCCAGTTCTGGTTTCGCAGCAGGCTAGGTACTAACCATGCACTTACTATGTTATCAGACACAGTAACGACAAATCGGGCTAAAAAAAAGCAACGATAATGGCGTGTCTTGATCTCTAAAAGTCTTTTAACACTTCATGGATTGAAGGAATAATTTACAAAATGTATAAAAAGTTCGGTTTTAGCAAGAATATTTGTGGCATAATTTACGATTATTTTAAAGACACGTCTTTTTTCGTCTATAACAAAGATGAAAACTTAATTGACAAAAATGTAGTAGCAGGAGTTCCTCAAGGGTCGATATTAGGTCCGGTACTATTTAACATTTTCTTGGCTGAAAGGCAAATGCCGAAATAAATAATTATTTGTCTAAATTGTCTCAATTCTTTAAAGAGTGGAATCTCAAATTAAACACTGACAAATACGTTTGCACAGCAGTCAAGGGATTTAAAAAGAGATTGTATACTTCTGTGCGTACGTTCATACTAAACATCATAATTGAAAACTCGAAAATAAAATATGAAACTATTATAAAATATTTGGGAATAATTGTTGACGAAACTTTCAGATTCGTTGGTTACATTGATTACATTTTGTCAAAAGCAAAGAGAATATTTTTTTACTTACATTTCATTCCTGAAAAGAGCAAAGAAACTCAGCAATAACATTAAATTAAATTGTTATAAACAACTAATAAGACCTATTTTAGCTTATGCCTTCCCCCAGCCAAACCGAAAGACTGCGTATTTTTTAAACGCGAATCCTTAGAGTTTGCACTATCATTAACTTCCATTTGAATAAATGTACATATCTCCAATATATTTAAAAGTATTAAATAACAACAATGATCTAATAAAAGACAAACAGCTATTGTTTTATCATTGAAAATTTAATTCTCTAAATGTGTCGAATACTGTGTATAATGCAAGGCACATTCAATAGGTAGCAGCAGTAGAAAAATTAAAAAAAAAATTTTTGAGCTCTGTATATTTTGTTTTTGCTTTTAAAATCTAAAATTTCAAAAATATTTTATCAACTACCTTGAATTGTACTGAAAGCATTCTTATCACAAGGAAATTCAAAATTTGACAATTCAAATTAAAATAAAATATGAAAAAAGTTCAAAAAAAAAAGTTTGCTGCTGCTACCTATTGAATGTGCCTTGGTATAATGTAAATCAAAACGATTTTGAAATTAAAGAAATTTCATGGGGCCTACTTAGAATAAGTCTTTTGTAAAAATGTTTTCAACTCCGTATCTGCTTTCTTAGCCTTAAGGGTTATATACACTTGTGTTGTTCGAAAAAATCATTTTCTTAAAGTATATCCTATTTAGTTTATTTCATCCAAATTTCATAAAGATCTGAGCACTAGAGCCAAAGTTACTGCTGGGAACAACGTTCCTCCCGAAATAATGTTTTATAAAAAGTCCCGTTGCGGTCAGCAAGGTTTCTCAAGAACCATGTGACCTTTCGATCTAATTTTTTGCAGGCTACTTAAAAACTGCAATATCTCATACTTGAACGAAGGAATATTTTTTTTTTTGGGATTTTTTTTTTTTGGATGAAATAACTGATTCAAAAATCTAGCTTTTCGGTCAAATCATCACTATTTGTGTAAAAAAATTTATTTCGCTAAATCCTTCATTAAAGTACGGCGTTATGATATAAACTCAAGAAAACTGTTATTTTTTTATTGCAGATGATTCATTGTCTACTTATTATTCTCCCCGCAAAGCGTGTAAGAAAAGTGTATCACCGCAACAGCTGTAGTGCCAACAAATGGGCACATTTTTAACTCAAAAATTACTTAAACATATGTATATAAACGTACACGCAGTGTTTGATTATTAAAAAAAAAAAGAAGGTCAGTCTGTTATGAAATTGTGATTCCTTCCGAGCACTGTTTGAAAGTCGCGCAATAATAATGGATCTGCCGTGAAACGACTTCTGTCGTAACTACCCACGTTCGCTTCTCCACTATATATTTGTATATTAAAATTACAAAGTTTGTAATCAGCCTATTCTGACGAAAGTTTGGCCTTATCCTCTGTTCGATGAGTTCAAACGTGACAACCTAACCTAGACGAACTGATTGCTCACATATGTGTGTATAATCGCAATAGTAGAAATGTTCAATTTATTTCTCTTTCTCTTTCAATATTTCGTCACATTTGTATTTTCATGCATACATACATACGTACTTATGTACAAATGTCCATACGTTTTTACATCTAATAATGTATTTTATTTGGCACTCTTTAAATACGCAATGACGTCTAATCGTTCCTCCGCTTTCTTAAGTCCGGCAAACACCATTTTTGTGCCGGGAATGTATTTTTTCGGATTCTCCAAATACTCGAAGAGTGCATCTTCTGTCCAAGTCACTCCTTTATTCTTATTTGCATCGGTATATTTATAATCACTATGAGAGCCACTCTTTCGTCCAACTACTCCAAAAAGGTTTGGTCCTACTTTATGTCGCGCGCCCTTCTCAATCGGGTGACATTGCGCACATTTCTGCACGAATACTTTTTTTCCATTTTCCGCATTACCTCCCGGAATACCCATAGTTCAAAATCTTGCGCTTCGACCAAAAATTTGGAATTCTGTTCGGATATTTGCGTATCAAGCAAAAAGATTTTTACTCAAAATGACAGGAAAAAACAAAGCATGTAAGTATGAATTTCAACGGATATTACCATATCAGCAATAATAAAAGGTATTCGAAACACCCCAGGAATAATAATCTATAAGCCAAATAACCTTAAAGTAAGTGTTTTTGAAATTTATTTTAATAAGCTTGCGTTTACAAAAGAATAATTTTTCCTCGCAATTTAATCGAAACGGGACATATGTTATAGCGTATGATAATAAGTATATACTATAATAAGCCGTTTAACAGGTTTTATTTAACTGTATGCAAAACGTTTATTTCTTAAAGCACATCTCACACTCCATCGTTAGAAAGAGGAAATATCAAACTTTTTAATAACCTATGTTACTATCTCTGCTGCCGTGAACTTCTATAAGGCCTTTGGAATCTTTTGAAAATGGCGAAACAAACGAAATTTTTCTATGCTGTTCTTTCTAAATCCAGGTACGTCAGTACTAATTTCTGGGTAGGCAGCTTTTATCTGCGTTTTAAATAACAAACAATCTTGTGCGGACAAATTACAAAACGCAGAACAAGAGAAATAATAATAAAATAATAACTTACATTGCAATTTGAGAAATATAGTACATTCTTAGTCGACAAACACATGCACATGTACATTTTTTTCTGATCGGTCCATTATTTAAACTTAATAACCAAAAATCATATTACAACTACTTTTTTTTTTTTCTTGATCTTTAATTTTTGACTAATTTCTGGCATTACTGCTACGGCATATTTCTTTGACAAGTGTAGAAAATTTTCTATCGGCCGCAAAAAAAACTTTAAAATTAATTTAAATAAAAAAAAATTAATTTTAACCCTAACATAATAATTTAATATTTCTGTACTCATTTTCAGTATTGTTTATTAATTGATAGATGTTTTAATTGCAACGTAAAAAAAATAAACTACGAATCAGATATGGCATTGCTTTGAAATTTTTAAATCCGCGGCAATCCGATTTAAAATTTTTAAGTCATTTGAGCCATGATACGAAAAAGAAGGTCGTTTTATACGAACACAAATACAGGCTTCTATTGTATCTTTGGTTTATTGAGTATTGGTGAACTGAGCTATTGTGAACGAAGCTATTGAATTCATTAAAAAATTTGAAGTTTAATAAAATTTTTTGAAGTTTCATAATTTTTAGGAATTATAATAAGCCTACCCACCACAGTAATATTAAAGTAAAAATTTGTGATTTTTTTAACCTTATATATACTCGTGCTTTTTCATTTTATAATTTTTATAAAAAAATATTTTTGCGATTTAAAAATATTATTCCAAAGAACGTTCTACCAAATAAAATCTTTGTTCGTATAACTTTTTTATACAAATTTACGTCACAGCTTTCTATCATATATGATTATGGATCTATACCTATAAGATATATCGGATATAAAATTTCCAATGTGCGTAAAAAAGTTTATTCGGCTTTTCAATAAACCCACAGATCACTTTTTCATGCGTCAGGAAAGATTTTTCCTGGAATTCTGCGAATATTTAAATTTTTAGCTATTATGTCATATTTTGTCTCGACGGCCTTTTTTTTTATTTGGCCTGATGCAAAAGTAAGCAAAGAGTAATTAAAGAGAAAAATTAAGTGATTTTCGGAAATGTATGGAAATTAAAATTTCAAAAATTTTAAAAACCAAATCCGTTCAGGAGAGCTGAAATATGCTTATGGACTTTTAAATTCTGCTTTCGTGGCTAGAAAAATCTCCATGTACGTGGAAGGTCTACATATGAGGCAAATTGTACATATCAAATTATCTAAAATTGCGGCAACGGCAAATGACGACCTAGGAAGCCGTGGCTGCAACCCACAGAACCTAATACAGCATTATTTTCCAAAGCACCGACAAGATTGGCTCACGGCCATTATCTTTCTGGCAAAATGTTGCTCCCCTTGAAGAACGAAAAGTGGAAGCTCTTCACACTTCCTAAGAAGAACATGAACTCCTAGACCTGTTTTCATCTTGGTCTAAAGCCTTACGAGTAAAACCCTACATGTTTCGCTTCATACATCAAACATCTTTAAATCGCATACAGTCCACTTTAAAACTGTGGTAATTACTCAGAACGACGTCCGTGAAAACACGCTTAATAAAACTAGAGCAGGAAAAAGGAATATTTAAAGCTCTCTAACCGACAATCACATCCAAAAAGACCTCCCCGTTGACTTTAAATCCATTTCTAAATAAAGATTAACTTCTTTTGCGAACTCGACTCCCAGTTACAATTAAAGACATTCCATCATTATCCCAGAATCTTCCCAATACTGCTTTACGTATATGTATAAATTTTTTACTTAATCTATTTATGCTGTAAAAGTAACGAAAAGTTTGGCACCCGTATGTTTTCGTTGCTGAAACACTCGGCACCCGTTATTTTCGTATCGCTACTCGTTACTTTTGATACAATCAAACACTGTTATGTTTCACGAGATGTATAATCATCGATGTTTGCGTACATTTATGGCCTTGATAACTCCAAAGGATATTATCGTTTAACATCTTAATAAAAATATGAAAATGCAAAATGGTTAGTTAGTTTTTAATTCAGATGTAAAAGTGTGAACATTGGTAGTTTTTTAAATAAATGTTTAATAAATATATATATGTATATTTAGACGCAACGTATTTTTGTAACAATTCCAAAAAGTTCAAAATTGCGAATGCAACATTGGCCTGTGTGAGAAAGAAATAACATAAACCTGTACATAAAACGGCACAAGCGAAACATACCGAAACTTTGCCTTGCAAGGTGTAAGATGATACTGCTGTGTTGAAAGGGAGTATACTCATAACTGTTTCATTCCGCACAATATAAACAATCAAATTGACAACTACATATACGGAATATGCGAGTACCGAGTTTATTTTGTAAGTAACGATTCGGTACTTCGAGTCAGGCGTTGTACTCGTTACTCGGTAACGAATACATACGGTTTGCTACAGCTCTAACAAGAGTATTACATTCCCAGACTGAAATCCAATGTAAAAGGATGCATATGACAACTCTACCGCCAGAGCGCTCGAACTTCTCCCCACCATTTACTTACACAGTAATTGACTTCATTCGATGTCAAGTCATCTTCCTTATGAAAAGCTCAAATGCTCAAAGGATACGTGTGCGTATTCAATTGTTTTTCAACCAAGGCAATCCACTTTGCGCCGTGTTCCGATCTCTCCACCAAAGCTTTTCAAGCAGCGTTTGCTCGTTTTGTGGAGAGACGGAGACTTCCACAACGCGTCTTTTCAGGAAAAGGCAAAATCTGTGTAAGTTCCAATCGAGCTTTTCGAAAAAATTTCCAAAAACTTCTTAAAGACTTTCCGATAATCTACGCTCAAAATGTACCTTTTAAGGCAGTGGGAAATTTCAGTTCTATCGTCGCGCTTCATCAGGTTGGACAAGGCAGACTTTACCACCTTGCGGAACTCGCGTTCGCCCGCGATGACGTTCTCGGTCAAATCCATGAACCGCTTCAAAACGACTATGGGCAATCTCTTTTTCATCAATCTTGTATTTATCCATTTTTTTACCCAAACCTAAGTCAAATGAATCAATATAATATCCACGGAAGAAGATATCAGCTGTTCAGACAACATCACCTTTAATGAATTCGCCTTGCATTTGAGTGTAATTATAGTGGCGGCAAAAAAATATGACTAGAGCATTTTAAAAAGTTTTGACATTTTATTAGTCTCTTATCTTATTTCTATTATATTTCCTTAAAATTCACTTGATACTAAATTTATAATTCAAAACATATATATAATTAAAATATCGAATATTATAAAACAACACAGTTTTAAGAGATAAAGGCACTACATTGCTACTTATTAACTTATACATTCGAACGTCTATAATTATATTTGGGTTAATATTCGATATAGCGCCGCATACAAAGGGGGTGGTGGGCGGTGAAAAAGGAGGCGTGGCACCACCCCCAGCACACCGTTAGAAAGGGGGAAAGAATAAACTTTTTCATAAGCCCCCTCTGGTGAGGCCCTAGAGAAGCCTTTAAAATTGGGCAAAAATTCAACTTTTCCATACAAAAGGGAGACAAAGTTACCCAGTGAACATTTTTTGTTAAACTCCAGAGAAAATGTGGGTTCATTACATATGTTAAATCGCACGATTTTTAATTAAAAATCATTATATTAGTGAAAAGCGCCGCCAGCAAAAATTTGTAAAAAAAAAAATAGCGCGATTTTTAATTACAAATTTTTAATATATCACGAAATATTTATCAGAACTTCTTTCCGCGTACTTTTAGCTTACTGGGTTATATCAATTTGCGCATTTTTAAAGTAAAATTCTGATAAAATTTGTAGACGGATTTTTGCAAAACGATAGTTAAACAAAAGTTTATTTTGTTGTTCATCTATGTGCATTTGAGTTTTTCAATTTGGTTTACGCGTTTAGCCACAGTAAAAAAAACTATGCGGCGCAATATCGAATCCTACCCTATATTTGTCACAGCATTATACTATTGGCGTAATAAAATTTTAGATGAGAACTATTAGAAATTTAATAGATAGAAAAATAATATTAATAAGTCAAAATATAGGTTTTCCATTATATTTGCCACTATTGTAAATGAAAATCTACCACAATATTTCAGACAAGCACTAAAAATGTACAGTTCGAACACTGTCTAGAACTGACATTGGCCCGACGGAAAGCACATAAAGTTGTAGTTTAGTCAAAGATAATATGATACGAAACTCTTTGTTTCGAGAGAGCGCTGTCAAAAGGCGCATTTTTTATAACATTTTCCAAAAGCGCCACTCTGTAGAAATAGTATCTGGGGATTTTTATTTAATTTTTTGGAGATTTTGCAGTTGCTTCGCCACAGCTGAGGTTTGCTAGCAGAATGAATGAAAATGCAATAAAAATAAGAGTAAATAAGAGATATTATTTACCAAAAGATAATATATATATAATCAAAAAAAAAAAAACAATTAAAATATCGCAGAAATTCATATTTCGCAAAAACTGCTTTTATATATGTATTTAACATAAATTTAAGATATAGCGTGTTTTCTTATAAACATTCATGTTTATTCATGCATATTAAAATGCAATATTTACCCAGTTCGCTTTGAAAAAATAGTTTTGGTATTTATTTTTAAAATAAAATACAATATTTGTATGTAAATCAAAACCTTCATAGTTTGCTAAAACTTATATATTAAATTTAACTCTTAATTTAGAGATTTCAAGACACATTCTATAAAAAAATAACATTTACTCGCTTTTTTTATCCAAATAAAAATTATAGCTATTTCCACGCATTTGCCTCTGGTAGCCCACCTTTTTGCGTGCCAGCTGTTCAGTAGCCCATGATTCGGCTTTGTTGCCAGCCCAAAATGTGAGATCATGGGCTCTCGCAGCAAGCGAAAGAGAGAAGTTTCGTATCATATTATCTTTGGTTTAGTCGAGTTGTGTTTGTGTTCAATGTAAGTATAGTGGGAGGGTTGGTGTTAAATAAATTCTGAAATTTTTCGTTAATTACATTATTAAAACAAGAATGAATATATAAATTAAATTATCAACTTAATAAAGTATTTAATAAAATCAACTTATATTCTTTTCATAAGAGAATTTTAATAAATGCAAATCATTCGCAATGAATGGATTGCGTAACCCAAATTAACAGTGCAAAGTGAAAAATTTGTTGTCAAGGGAGTGATAGGGGTTGAAAGTGTTAAAAGTTACATAAATTTGTCTGTATACAGAGTTTAGTTTAGATATTCAAAAATAATAAAAAACTTTTTAAATTATAAAGATACCTGCCAGGGTTTTAGAACTTTGCACCACGTGGGTAGCAAAGCTCTTAAAAAGATTGTGCATAAAATGATAACTTTTTGTTTGATTCACGTGAGTGCTAAACTAGGTTTTTTTTACATTGGTCTAGGGATTTACATAATTTAATTTGAAGTGTTTTTTTTTGTTTAAGGTCAGTCTGCTGTTTTTCACTCATTGACCTGCGCCTATTGCGAAATCATTGAATTGCACCCATACATACATATACATATACATATATGTATGTACATACTTAGGTGCTACTGACTCAGTTTTATTTACAATTTTATTACAAGGTTATGTGCTAAAAAAAGTTTTGAGCCTGAAATGAACTTGATACATACCGTTATCGCACGAATAAGGAAATTACACGAAATTTATACTAAACGCACAATAAAATGTAAACAAATTCGTGCAAAAACGAAAATCACGATGAGTGTGACTATAAAGCTTAGAGAGAATTCATTCATTTTCCAAATAGATTTGATTTTGGTTAGTGTACCGAGGATATGCTGTTCAAAATATACATATGTATCTAATGTGTGTAGAAACGTGAATGTGTACTTGGTTAGGTTTTTCTTTTCCATCTTTCGAAGTTGTATTAGCTCGCTAATGGCCTGCATTATGTAACAATGACCTACTATCGTGTATTTCAAGTGCAAATTTTTGCACGCATATACCAACTGCTATATTAATGTATGAATGTACAGATGTAATGACACGTATACGGAGCTGTCGAAACATACATATATGTACATATACAGTGGTGACCATATGATATGCAACCAAATTCAAAATTATTTATAGGACTTTAACTTCAGTTTTTGCCACATTTGCCTTAATTTATTGCATAATTAATTTATTTGGTAATAATAAGTATAACCAAACCGCACCACTCCCGATTACAAAATTTAAAGAAAAATGTCCCACATCTCACTTTTTTCTTTAAAAATTTAAATTATTTGTTTAGTCTCTTATCCAAAGTTTTTTCTCAGCCAGGTCACAGGTTATATACCTAGGTATAATTTTTGTAAGAGAATGAATTATATTTTAATTGAAAATTATTAAAAACAAATAAATATACATAAGTGGAACAAAAATCATTTTGAATTTGTATTTATGTATATAGGTATACATATGTATGTATGTTTATTTATTTATTTTCAAGAGAAATTCGTTTAATCTAAGTTTAAAATATTGTAGAAAGCTAAAACATAATTAAAAATTAATTTTGAACATGCAATTTTCTTTTCTCGAAAAAATGTTACCTTCGCACATTGCAACTTTTGCATTAGCCTGTTTGTCATCCCGACAAATTTCTATATTAGAGGAAACTTTTGCAACTTTGATTGGTTAGCTCCCATAAAGTGGGAAATGGATACAACGCCTGAGCAAAACAAACAGGGCAACATTATTCCGAGAAAAGAAAACACCATTAAAAATTTAATTTATGATTAAAATCATATGCTAACGCAAAAGCAATTGCCATCAGCTGGTAATTTAAATCAAATAACGCATACATATTTAAATTTAAAATTTTGCAAACAATATCAATTTGAATTTTGTTTCTAATCATGTGCACGCCACTATACATGTGTATTTCTTGTAACATGGTACAGTGGTAATAAATTCACTTAGTTTTTAGAATTGCGAATTTGTCATTTTTTTAATTGCAGCCATACTCGAACCTAGACCTTGTTATTCAATTCGTGTTGCTTACGAAGAGTTTAATGCACATCAAGGTTTGCCACTGCAGAAATTTATTTCCTACCAAGATCTTTAAATTAAAGGAATTTATTTATTGAAATAATTTAATGCGTTTAATCTGAATCATAGAAAAAAAAAGTCTAATAGCGATTATCCCTCGGATTGCAATGGCAAACTAACGAGTATATTTCTGCCATGAAAAGCTTCTCATAAAAGACATTTGCCTTTCGGAGACAGCCCAAACTCTGCAGTTCGGTGATGGTGCAAACGGCCCTTAACCGTTAAAATTCGAATAAATTTCCTATGGAAAAAAAAGGAAATTTCTAAAATTTGCTAATGTTATTTTTCATTCTTTGCAGAGCGAGTACCTATTAACATTTATTGAAAACTACAAACATGGGCGTACCAGCTGGTGATGTTGAAAAGGGCAAGAAACTCTTCGTCCAACGATGTGCTCAATGCCACACTGTCGAGGCGGGTGGTAAGCACAAAGTCGGCCCGAATCTAAACGGTTTGATCGGTCGTAAAACTGGTCAGGCTGCGGGTTTCTCCTACACAGATGCTAATAAGGCGAAAGGCATTACCTGGAATGAGGATACCCTCTTCGAATACTTAGAAAACCCCAAGAAGTACATCCCAGGCACAAAGATGATCTTTGCTGGTCTGAAAAAGCCTAATGAACGTGCTGATCTTATTGCTTATCTGAAATCGGCCACCAAATAAAGAAATATCACAAACATTGACAGTTGTAAAAGAAGCTATAACAAATCAAACCACCTCATTGTCGTATTAGCTCTTCATAATGAAGGACTTTAACAATAAACCAGTTATATAATAAACAACAAAAACACTTGACCACCTACATCCTGGACTTGTGGCATAAGAAAAATACTGTAGTGAAAGCCGCAGAGCAAGGAGAGCCGCATTATCTCCTTAAGAGCAAAGATACACTTATTAGTTTTAAATTTAACTTCACTATATAGGCCAATTTAATTATATAATTTAATTGTGTAAAATAAATGCAGCCACGTTTTCGTTTGTACCTATCTTCGAAACGATGAATATAATGACATGATTTAAACTCGAAAGATACAATAAAATCGTAAAAAACGAAACTCGTTAATTATTTGTTAGGGGATAATAAGTAAGTATGCGAAATTTTAAAGTAATATAATCGTCTAACAATATTTTGTTCACTCGAGTTTATGAGCCGTTTTGGTGCTAACGGAGTTTTAAATTCCAACATTTTGCAATTTTTATTTAATTTTGTTATTTAATTTTAAAAATTTAAGTTTAAATCATTGAGGGAGTTCACAAGCCATGCTGTTGTCGTATATCTTTATTTTATTGAAATAACAGGGGAACGTGGGAACGCAAGCAATAATTCAGCTGAGTGGAAGATGAGAAAACAAAACAAAAGTAGTATAAACATTAGAATATCTAAGGGTAAGTTTTTCAGTGCAAATTTGTCATTTAAACTTAAGTTAAGTTAAAACTCAGTATGCAGTTTATCAGTGCACTTTAATTATGATAGAGTAAATATAAACGGCTGATCTGGCAGGGTTAAACTTAATTTAACCTATCAGCTGTTTGCTGACCACTTTATTTTGGTTGCTTCAAATTGAATTGAGCGCAAAGGAACTAAGTTTAAATTTAAACTCAGTTTAACTAAATTTTTTTGCACCACTTTCGAGGCTATATTTAGCTCACGGTCAAGTTTAACAAAAAAAACAAAATATAAATAAACATGGCGAATTTGGAAATGAAACAAGGCGAATTCATACAAGCACATCGCCAACCATGATTCAATTATTGAATATAATTGAATCATAATCGCCAACAACAGAGTTAGCAAGTTGTGGCAACACAGCCACCAGGTGGTATGAATTCAACTTGGAAGTAAAGAAAAAAATAATTTTATTGAGCGCTGTATTGACTTGAATTAGCCTTAGTTTACAACTTTTATTTTTATGGTTTCAGTCGTGATAAAAAATTAAGTAGAACTGCTGAGAACCATTTTAACAACTTTTTATTAATCAAAATGCGTTAGTTACTAAAAATAACTTTTTCGTCGTTCTATTTTTTCCAATATTCTTTGTTTATTTAAATTCAGAAATGTCAAATCTTGCGGAATGCGCGATCTTATAATCTTGACGGTTTCATCTACTGTATAAAATATATTTTAATAAAAAATAATGGAAAATATTTATTAAAAGAAAAACATTGTAAACAAACTAGGTTTAAATGAACAGATCTTGCTTTATAAACATACAAATTTAAATTAGATAACGAGTTTATATGAACTTATTTTCATTTTTAATAATCCGAATCTGTTAAAATAATAATTTGTTCGAACAACAGATTTATCTTATTATATACTCATCCGACACTTTAAAGAAATAAATACACATACTTTGTTATACTTTAAATACATATTATTTTGTTTGTTTAATATATAATACATTTGTTTTAATATTATTTGAACAAATATGTTTTGAATTTCTTCGAGTTGCTTTATTCTCTTCATATTTCAGCAGATAATAACAACGGAAGTTGCGGTTATCGTCAAAATATGCTCTCACACAAATATATACTAACCCTTCAACAATTTTAGAAAATAATAAGAGCACGTACATCGCTGAGAGAATGTGAAAATAAATTTAACTTAAACGAACAAGCATTTCATCAATAACAAAACTTGAAAGGGGAAAATAAAATGGAATGACGAAACAATTACAGATGTAATTATAAAATATTTTTCGTTTTGAACAGCTTAAACTTTCATGTGAATTCCTGCCGTTCAGTTTCCAAAGATTTTACATTTTTATTTACTAACAAGAAAGCAAAAACTCTTTATTATTATTTAATGAGGGCTTCAAAAGATTTAACATTTACTTAATCGGTTACAAACCGATTACTTTTGACGAACGAACTTTTTAGTCATTTAAGCTTTACCACTGATAGGTGCTGAACCTCCTTTCTGAGGCTGGCTTTCATTGTCCTTCTCCAGCTGCTTTCCCAAGTATTCCCTAAGAAAATTGATTGATTTTCAATTGACTTTTTATATGTTGAATATAGTAGAAAATAAGTTCTAATGGTTTTATGGATGAGAGAGTTTCATTGTTGGACTGATTTGATTTGATTCTTAATACGGATTTAATGTGCTCTTTATATGATTTCTTTGAAATTAGGGATGATTAAATAGGCATTTTTTTACAATAAAATTCACGTAGCAATCTTACCAATTGTGAACCATCAATTTCTGCACTGCTAAGAGCGCCTCATAGCGCACATTTGGATCATCGTGAGCCAACAGTTGCATTACAATCTGTTTTCCACCCAACTGTTCCAAAACACTGTAATACAAAATTATATATAAAAATTCGCTTGAACATTAGATAAAACTTACTGTTTTCCTCTTGGATAATGACGGACATATTCACCAATATCAAAGCAAGCTACCGACAATATAATGTGATCCTTTGAAGTCTCTAACAAATGCACAAGTATACGTAATAGTTCGTAGTTTTTCTCGTTGAGACGGTGAGCATTTTCACGCCAGAATTTAGCAGATTTGTGCACCGGTGACCACTCCAATCGAGCGCTTCGCAATTCGGTGGCGTATTCATCAAAGGAACTCAAATCCTGTACAGAGTTTTGTAGTTTTTCTGTAAGAAACTCAACATCGGCAGATATATCCTCATCATCGAAACGGC
Organism: Philophylla caesio; assembly: GCA_963971545.1. NCBI lineage: Eukaryota > Metazoa > Arthropoda > Insecta > Diptera > Tephritidae > Philophylla > Philophylla caesio. The sequence continues at coordinate 57,028,152 of OZ020609.1, read as the reverse complement.
GTTGCTCCAAAATTGATAACTGCTTCAGAACTTTGCATTGAACCATTGCAATACAATGTTCCTTAGCCACTTGTAGGTCAGTTGGTTTCTCGATTAGATTACGGAAAACGGCCAAAATAATTCGGGTCACCTGGAAGAAAATACAACTTTCTACAACATCTAAGCTATTGATATCAATATAAAGCGGTACCTTTTCCTTGGCACAATCATTGAGAATGTCAGCCAAAATAGGGATTACACTGAATTTGTTCATTTTAGTAGCCAGAAGTGGATTGAAAGTAAGCACCCATAAACAGAACACCAATTGGTACTGGACCTTTAATTTAAATAACGATATTAGTTTATTATCCTGTTAACTATATTGTAAACTTGCCTGGAAATTAACACGAGACGATAAAATACTTATCAATGTACTTATGCCGTCCACAGATACAAAAGCAAAACGGTATTCATCGATACGAAGCATCATTTGTAGGCAGCGTCCCACGGATTGAATATATTCATTGGCCTAGAGTAAGTTTGTTGTTGGAATTGAAATAATACGAATTGATTAATAAATGCCAATAATCATTATTAGAATAAACTAATTAGTTTTTATTAGTTAGGTTTTGAGCTTTGATAAAACCAATTCATACTTATTTGTACTACATAGGCTTTTCTAGGGGACTACAAATAAAAGTGACAAATATTATTTAATGAAAAATTAGATACCAAGGGTGTGAAACAACTAATTCACCAAAAAGTAAAAGGATATTTAAACCTACAACACACAGTACCAAACGAATGTACATACTACATACATATGTACATGTATCGAAATAAAATGCTTATAAAATAAAACACACAAATTTGTCAAGTGCACCAAATTTACTAATATAGTACTATTAAAAATATGCTAGTGTTTTCATTTCAAGGTATCTGTAAAGAAATCTAAGTTATTAATCAATTAATAAATGATTAATAGCAACTAAATTAGCTTGGAGTCAATGTGGTATAAAATCACTGTTCATCCTCAACAAATTAAGTTAATTTATAATTATTTTTTAACTTGGTTTGTATAGGCACGCAAAATTCCAAAAAAACTTAATTACATTGTGACTATAAAATATGTTAGTATGTACAGCATGTACATACATACATACATTGCCAACCAATTAGAAAAAAGGATCTAGACCAATGCTAGCTTGCTTTGCAAGAATGACAAATTAGAAGATTGTGACATTTTCATTTCGTTATCTTTTTTGGCTTCAGTTAAAGCACTTTAAAGTTGTGAATAACCGAATGTTTTATTTGACAACGCTTTAAAGGCTTTTGACATTTATGTATATTTTCCAGATAATGATTTGCTGAACTGTCGGTTTTCGAAACGCTACCTAATGCTTGGAAAAATATCGGATTTGAATCATTCAATTTTGATTTTTAATACCGATTCGCTACATTAGCTTTTGCGACTATTTTAAATAAAGGGAAATTACTTTTTTTTGCTTTTATTGGAACTGAATTCATTTTGGCACCGAGTATTGAAATCATTTTGTCATTGAAGCATTCGAAATAAAACAATGCAAGCTGTTCTAAGCGTAGCAAAAGCAAGCAACTAATCAACCACCTGCCAGAACTCAATTTTAATGCGAGCTAAATTAAAGCGCAAAAACAAAAAACCATCATTCATATTTTCAGCCAAATATCGAAGTCATTATAAAATAAATGAATTATTCTGAAAAATTTGACACTTTTGTGGTATAACAATACTAATACTTTTTTTTCGTTTCCAATTGGTTGGCGGTGTACGCTATTTTTTAGTATAAATTCAATTGTATAATCGAAAGCATTCAGGAATGTTCTTAATGCTTCAGGGAGAAAAGAGTTTCTTGAATATTACAAAGGCGTTGAAAAAAATTAATATGTACTTTTGCAATTTTAGAATTTGCTTAAGTTTCTTGGTTGAGGTCAAAGTGGCTGTTGACGAAATAGCTGCTAAAGAGTTTTCTAATTAAATTTTTTTTATTTCCGATTTTTTTTTATTTTATAACTTACTTTTTAAATTTATTTATTTTGATTTTTAAAATTCATTTAATGACTTATATACTTTGAAAACTTTGCGATGATATCCATGTGCTCCAGACCAGCAGCAGGGAGTAGAGGTAGCGTCTTCTGAGCCACCGTTAGTTTACTTTTTTGGTAAACTCTTATTTGTATTTTGTGTTTGTTTTGAATTTTTTTACTTTCATAATTGTTTCTTTCTCACCCCGACAGATAGGGGAACATTTTAGGATATATAAAAGTGATTGGTTTTGGAACGAATTTTCGTCATCCCTTGTCAAGTTTGGTTTTAAGACAATGCGGTTCTGGCGTTATGCCATCTTCGGTGTCATTTTTCGTTCGAAACGGATGGTCTTAAAACCAAATTTGAGAAGGGATGACGAAAATTCGTTTCAAAACCAATCACTTCACACCCTGTCGAAAGCAAAAACAACAGAAGATTAGAATATATATAAAAGTAATCAAAGAAACTTGAACTAACGTGAACGGGCCTAAGTTCATTATTCTTCCCTTCATTGTTTATTTTCTATTCTAATTTTAATTTCATTACTTATAGACAGTAAAAAGCAAAAAGATTTGATAATAATATCCAAAAAATTGTATCAGCTTTATTTATATTTTCCAAACTTATAAAACTCTTATACTAAATGAACGCTTTGACCCAAACTGGATGAATTTTATCAGCTTCAATAAATTTGGTTACGTTAACCAAGCTTTGATAATAGTTATCCATTATTTTCTAAACAACAACAAAATATAAATATGTAGGTAATTGACAAAGATTATTTCTTTTCTCAATGTAGTTTTTAATACAACATACAATGAAGTTATACGAGTATGAAAAAATTACTAACATTAACATTTAATTACAGTTAGCTAGCGGTAACCACGATAAGCTTTTATCAAAATAAGGGGCGAATAAAAAAAAACATTTTTAATTCATATGTATATGTATGTATATGTTTTTAAAAAAAGGTCCAACTTCTACATGTTTTGTTCCGGAAATGGTCGTGATACTCAAGTTCCCCGCAAAGAACGAAAACTCTTTCATTTTAAAATACAAATGCGCTTGCAAAATATTATGCAAGCTGCCTACCAATTATCACACCACGTTTTAAAATTCTAAGATAAGAGGTATTGGTGATTTTTTTGCGGGATAAGATATAAGAGAGAATTCACTCTACCGGAATCAGAAGCCTGCCATCGGCAAGCACATTTTGCTGCTCTACTGTCATCTCTCGATATCTCTCGCCTGACACTTGTTGATGCGACTGCTGTTGTTGTGCTATATTCGGGCTGTATTGGTTGCTGTTCTTGGACGATTGTTGGTCTTTGCCATGTCCATGCTGATGAACCAGAACTGTCTGCACCCGCGAAGCCAGTGTGGCTTGTTCTTTAATGTATGCCTTGGCCTAGATTTTCAGCACAGCGAAATGTGTTTGTGTCGATTTGTTGTGGAATTTGATTTTTGAAAGTATGTATTCAATGTAATAGCGGTAGAATATGGTGATGTAAATGTATTCGGTATACATTTGTATGAAGTTTGAAAAAAAAGTTTAATTAAATATTGAATTTGATTTTATTTAAATCATAATGTTATTAACGACGACATAGCCTCCATGACATATTTTTGGTTGTTGATGATGATACGTTTGATGTACATAAATATGACAATTTCAAATCCTCAAGGCTAGTTTTAAGGTATTAGTGGTGCAAATATAAATATAATTGCCTTCTAATATTAATTTTAGTTGTTGTTTGTTTATTTTTACAAACTCTTTTCAAAGTAAAAACCAGCAACAAATTTGTTAGTAATGAAGCAAACATACATATGCAATGACGATAATTTACAGTGTTATTAAAAAATTAAGTTTGAAATAGGTATGTTCCACACGACCTGCGGGAGCCCAAAAAACGTCATAGTTTTGGTCACGCTCGAAGAATTGATAATAAAGAGCGAATACGCTTTACTTTCTTATTGCAAATAGTAGTGTTCTCGAAGTTAATATGGATAAACATTTACTGCAAGTGAGAAAAATAGCTGACCACAGCCAGCTGATTGTAATTTAGACAAAAGTGATATATGGGAACAAGAACTCAATTAGCTGTTTTTGTTGGTTTCGTGTTCGAAAAATCCAGTAAAGAGAATGCCCGTAAATTCTAGTTTCTTTAATAGGCGATTATTGTTGGAACAGTACGAATACGACCTCTCCCTTTCCTTTTTTATGGCCGAAACAGTCCGTTTTCCGTGCAAAAATTGATAAACTTTAAAAATTTCATATCAGCAGTTGTTTATTTTACATCCGGATGTAAAATTTACAAAACAAATATGAAAAATGAAATTAAAAATTCTTAAAATGATGAAATTTGCTAACTTTATAACAAAAATGCATATAAAGATAGTGAGTAACTTTTGTGCTCTCTATTGGCCGACCAAGCGCGAAAACCGTGTGAAACAAAGCTAATGTCTTCAATAAAATTTGTAGACCCAGTGCAGTATGCATGCAGAAAGTCAGGCATGCACATACAAACCTTAAAATGTTTTTATTTCAATACCTCCGATGGTTAGCATTTGATGGTAATAAATATTGGCTGTTAATTAGTGAACTGCCTAACAAACATTTTTAACAAAACCCTTATACATACATCACACACTGAACTTAATGAAAGATGCATATATGTACATATGTATATACATAAGTATATAGTATGTGCCAACCACAATTTTTTAAATATTTAATAATTTAAATCTACAGTACAATGTACAAAAAAAGTAGTATTATGAAATGTGAAATTGAAATTCAAGTTCAACACCTTGAATCAAATGATATTTCTATGATAGCAATTAATTATTTATTTATACAAGAATACTTTTTAAGCTCCCAAAATAGTAATCTTCATAAAAGATAACACCAAAAACTGGTGAACTACCAGTAAATGCGGTAATAAAAACACCAGCGAAACCTCAGAACACAACAATTGTACTTATATAAAAGCAGCGCAAGTAATAACGTCACTTTAGGCTATTGTCGAACACACCAAATAAAATCTACACAAACAGTTTGTTTGTGAAATAGGTTCCAAAGCAAAACAGCTCAGGGTTGGATTGATATTTCTTCTTAATTTACATTGAATTAATAACCTATTGAGCGATAAAGAAGTATAATATATAACTCAGAATTGACGTGTTGATGGAAAACTAAAAATGCAGATATGCTGCCATTGAATTTCTTTTATGTGAGAAAAAATTTAAATTTGTTCATTCGTTATATGAAGAAAATGCTCAACATCCTTGACAAAAAAAAAATATAATAAATCAAACTTCAAACCCATAATTTTCCTAAAAGTCCTGAATAAAAAGCTCAAAACATTGAAGAAAAATTTTAGAAATTTGTTTAATTTTTCGGAAATTCTTATGTATAAGCTTTGAAACTTTTTGGTTATAGGTGCTAATAAATATAAATGTTTCTTATTTTTCTGTTGGCCTAATAAATGTTAATAATTGACAATTTTATTGAGATCAAATCCAGTTTATGAAAGATTATTTTGTGAAAAAACTACAACAGTTTTTAATGGTAGAAGTTATAGTTCTATTTCGGAAATCACCACATTTCCTCATCAGACTTCTTTTTATTAAATTAATTAAATTAATTCTTCATAACCACTTCTCCCAGGGTTTGAACAGGAGCTCGGAGTTACAGAGCAAACACACTACATGCTGAGCTACGCTTGCCGAGTGGACTGTTGTTTATTCCTCTTCCTTAAACAAACCACCTACATACAAGAGCAACTGATCTGCCGCTATTTAAACTTGTTTGTGTGGTTGTTGTTTGTGTTTTTTGCAAATTCTGTTTTATTTTGTTATTTAGAATGCATTTTTTTTTAAGGCGTGCTCAGCCTTTTATATGTTTCTTATGTTTCTTATTTTTCTGTTGGCCTAATGTGGTGATTTCCGAAATATTACTATAACATTTAAAACTGTTGTTGTTTTTTCACAAAAAAAATATTTTATAAACCGGCCTTGGGTTCTAATAAATTTTTAATAAAAATTAATAATTAATAATAGTTTCATAAAATCTCACTTTGAAATTTACTGCTTTTATTGTGCACACTGCTGTATGCGTCAATTACTTATTGCGCTATAAAATACTGCAGATCTTATTGTACTAATGTCTTTGCGAATTATAAATGAAAATGAAATTGACGTTCGTTTCCAGTCATCAATTAATTAGTTTTCTTTTATATTACTATATACGTTGTTCGCTTTGGGCCGATACCAAAAAACTTGGCCAGTTCCTTCTCTCCTTCGCTAGGTTACGCAAATTATTCACACCAAGAGCAGACATGTCCTTCTGTACTTGGTTCCTCCAGTGGGTTCGTGGGCGCCCTTGGCTTCGTTGCCCCACCATGGGTGCCGAATCTAAGGATTTTTTCACCGGAGCAACATCGGCTTTCCCGGGTTCCCCGAAAACCTGGGATTAGGTTTTTTTATTTTACTTATATTGTTGTGAAATAATAATGATAAACTGTGTTCCTCTTGTGTTTACCCTTAAAAGTTTATTAAATATATATAAATATAACAAAAATAAATCCACTGTATTTTAAAATTGATTAGTTTTTTGATTTGTAAGTTGTTTAAGCTAAGTAACAAATTTAAAAAAAAATTGCAAAGCTTGGAATGTAACATTTTACATATTGTAAGCCGAGTAGGGCTATAAAAAACTGTTTATTCGAAATTCTAAATACACCCTTAAAACTTAGTTTTTCGAGGTATTTTTGCACATACTCGTACATATGCAACTTTAACATTTCTGAATAGATCTTCGTTTTATATATGTATGTTGCAGAAAAGAGTATTATTTAGGGTCATAACGATACAAACTAATAAGAGATGGTAAAGTTTCTCGAAAGAGCTCGTCACTTGGCTGGCAATTGAAACCTTCAGATACCATCTCAGCCATGAGCAAATTTCTCATAAAAAACATCTGCCGTTCTGAGTCGGCATAAAACTATAGGTCCCTCCATTTGTGTACAAAATAAATACAAACTCCAATAATAGTAGAAGAAGCTCGACCAAAAGCTCATCTCTGTAGTGTAAAATTTCTACAAGGTTTAAAATTTGGCTTCCTTCGAGTTTTCTTTGAGAATGAACATTTCAATTTAAAGTTCTTTTGGATTTTCAATCGTTGGGTTTTTGATTATAATTATTGTAATATAGTATGTATTACAGTGGAAGACGAACACAATTGAAAGAAAATGTTAAGCTATGTCAAAAATATTCGAAAAATGATCTGTTTTGAGCAGAAATAATAAAGGTACAAATTTGATCTATCCACAACACAAACATAAGCATAACATAAATTCCACACAGCGAGCAATTATTCATCCTAATATTTTCTCACCAACATTTTATTAAACTTTTCATAAAGCAATTACCGTCTTTATACAAACGAAAGTAATAATACATGCAAAATGTTATCTTCAAACTTTTTCAATTTTCATGCAAAATACATTACATAAATCCATGCTTGCCGCGACCATTACTAAATGTAATACATGTGTAATAACTATGGAAATACCTGTACTATTACTACATGAGAGAACAAACAACAAAAAACTTTGATATATGTACTATTTAAAATTCACACACATATGTATGTACACACATAACTTACATTAACGGTCAGCTGATCCTTCAAGAATTGCAAATAGAAGTTCAAATCCGATTTTGGCATTAGTTCATGGCCCCAACAAGCCAATTTTGCTAGAATACGCGATGACATATTTACAATGAATCCATCTTGACGATTTAATAGGTTAAGAAAGGGTCCCCAAACGCATTCTTTATTTTGTTTTGCATAGTCGTGGAAGAAATCGACACGTGAACGTTCTTCTTGCAACATATCGTCGATCAACACAAGAATATATTGGATCGTTTGATCTTTCGAAACATGGGCTAGCAAATTTAACAAGGTTTTCACCGCCTGTGTAGAGTTCTTCTGCAGGTAGGCTGCCTTGGCAGTATCCAAAGCACTGATTGCGTTGTAATCTTCTTGTGAAATCATCTGTGACTGCATGTATGATGCCCAGTTAATTGTCTTGGAACGTATGTCAGCTGCCTGTTGCTGCAGCACCGAAGTGGCAGCTATCATATCTGGAATTTGAGTTTACATATTTATATGGATTAATTTGCTGCACCCATATTGTTGTTAATACAGATACTGGAGACTCCATATTGTAATGTATTGGGCACTTACCGATGTTCTCATCGGGCAAATTTATTAATTCCTTGACATCTGCCATTTTCTTTTGTAGCTCAATCCAATAAAATCAAATACAGTGAAAATTAAATAAATCGCTAGGAGTTTTTACCAAAATTTTCACTTAATTCAATTCTGCGACGAATCAAGTATTCAGCTGACAAAAGTCACAAGACCCAGAAACCAGGGTAGTATCGAAAAAGTATTGACAATTAATTTGACATATCTACTCATTTTTTCCTCAAACATAAGCTTTCATTTTTTGAGACATTTTTTGTTTTGTTGATAACATTAAGGTGGTGAAAACGATACAACATATTGTGTCAACACTTATTTAGTAATTAAGTGTATTTGTGACAGTTCGAAATTAAACGGCATTTAAAAACAGTTCTTAGGGTCGTCTGCACCATCTCTGGTGAAGCGCTAAATTGGAACTCAAGCGCCAGTTAAGATCATCCGTCAAATAAATTTCCGCTGAGCTTACCATTCAGAGCTTCTTATTACAGATGGTCCCTAAGGGCCGTTTGCAAAATACCCGGAGGTTCGATTGGTAAATTGTTTCAATATGGTGGTAAGCATATATAAGTAAAAGGCATCCATGTATTTTGTTTTTGCTTTGCTGGACTGAATGTCGAATTTCTGTAGGTGATATACATCGCCAGCCATTCGCCAGCCAATCAGAACGAAGCCCTTTGACGTTCAGTCCAGCAAAGCGAAAAAACCTGTTGGCTTCTTAACACCACCTTTTTAAATTCGCCTTGGTCAATTGGGAGCAATCATAAATTGCGTGTCGAGTTGTGGGGCTATAACGAACATCGGGAAACAGTTTTAGGGCCACCAAATATTTTATAAATAGTTGTTATTTAAATTTATTTTAAATAAATATATCATTTTTAATGAAACTTAGTATTAATGTCATCTTGTATGGGTTGCTACGTCATTCCTACCAAAATTTTGAACAGCGATGACTGAAGATTGACCAGTCAGCTCTGATACATACTACATGTAGAGCTGCTGGTTCGATAATCAGATTGCTTGTCAGCTCTGAATTAATATTTAGTCATCGCTGATAAGAGAAAGCGAAACAGCTAGAACAATAGTTAACTACGATAAATGTGCTAAAAAGACGATCACACGTACATACAAGTTATAGTCAGAAAATTCATTTCGTCTTTAAGAATCTGATAGAAACTCAATACTACGTCGTGACCGAATACTTAAGCAGCACTGTCGAGCAGCTGATAGGTGATGTGATCGGCAGTATGCTAGCAGGGCATGATTCAATTATTAAAGGTTTGGTAACTAAGCAGCTAGCTCCCTCACTTTTTGTCAAGCGGCTCCCTTAGCATCCAAACCGTGTTGCTTCTTAAAAATAAAAATAGTAGTAACCTGAAAACTTTTTAATACCAAAAACCAACAGACAACAATTTTTTTCTTTTGTCAGCGTAAACAGTAAGTTCAAATCCGGCTTTTAAAGACAGCCATTTTTCTAATTACAACACCGACCCCGTATCATAAATATTTCATGTAAATGTGTATAAATGACGCGCTTTTCTTTTTAATGCTTTTCGCACGCTGGTCAAAAATGAAAAAAAATATACCACTAAGTACATTATTATGTTTTGTAAGCGTAGCTATTGTATTTCTTAATTTAAATGAAATGCCTTCGAAATTTTTAGTTAAAAAAATCAATAACACTTTACTAGTAGTTATTTACTTTTTAAGAAAGGGGAAAAAATTCTAACCCGTTTTCCATACTACGTAAAACAACCCTTTATAAGGGAGTGCCAAAATTCGAATGTCATTATTTACCTTTGTAACAATTGTTACAAACTATTGACATCGAGAACACCACTATTCTATGTACTTTGCTAAGAAGGATATATTGAGAGCGCAAAATGACATTTCATTTTGAGAGAAAGTTGCAAATTCTTGCTGGACAAATTTTACCCATCACTCAGAAACAAGCAAGAAAGCAGCTGATCAAAGGCAGCTTATTGCAATTTGGATAAATACGAAATTTTTGTTTAAGAATTTTAAAGATGAAAATTATAAAATATGGGTGTTAAAATTACAAGATACAGGTAAATATTCGTTCGGTTAAGTTTCGTTATTGAAATGTTTCAGGAAAACGTCAATGCAATGTTTTTCATTTTGCATATTTGGATGCCGACAGGAATTCAATCAGCTGATCGTTTTACTTGCAATAAAATTTGCAATCATCTCTCTTTGCGAGAGAATACCACAAAATTCTGAGAAATTTCGTTGCTGGATTTTTTTTACGAACAGACTATGTTTTTTACGCCAATTATTAAGCGAAAAAGAGGTGCAAACAGAAACACAGCCCTAGCTTTTCCTGATGGCGATACCATTAAAGGATTGTTCACCGGTGTGTCCGTAGAAGTACATAACTCCACGGATGTTAAACAAATTTATGAGAATGGTTGTTATGGAAAAGGGAGCAATTCCAGGAGTGCTCCCAAAATAGTCAACAAAGGCACGATGAAAAATGACGAATGTCTTACATTGGAACTAGAAGAGTCATGCTTTTTATCTTATTTCCTTGGAATATTATGTATTCATGATTTCGAAGGTAAAGAAATTCAATGGTGTGAATTCATTAATCTTGCTACGAAAATAAATGGGAACTTCTTGGAGTGTCTCGCTTCATATTTGTATCTCAAAGCCAAAGGATGGGTAATAAAAAGTGGTGTAAAATTTGGTGGAAATTTCTGTAAGTATTCTAATTTTTTTTCCACACTTCATATACACTTAAGATTTTTTGCAGTAATTTATAAAAATGGGCCGCGATCCAACCACGCAAGCATTATTATATTTGTTCAGTCCTCATCTGACCCGTGCATTGCTACAAAAGATCTTAAAGGAATTCAACGCGTTGCTGAGACATCAGATAAGGATATATTGCTATTGGAAGTGTCTAGACCAAAAAACTTAACTCTTAATAAAGCATTGGACATGCAGTCATTTAGTGTTTCAGAAGTTATATTACGTCGGTTTAACAGCACATCATTTGTACAAAATCAAAAGTTAACAAAATAAATACAACAAATTTACATTTTTTGTACGCGATGCTTTTTTGGGATACCCGTACGCCGGTATTCTGAACGTTCTTCTAAATATATTTGTTTGCATTCCTCCTTAAAAGCATTATTGTTATACCATTCACCCAAACACGTTTTCAGCGCTGAATTTTCATTACGACATGATAAAACCATCATTATACTGCTTGCTTTACAACATGTTTCAAAATCTTGAACTTCCTTTTTGCAGTGGATTTCTTTCGCACGGTCGCGCATAATTCTTGGTATTAGAACTTCCATTTCTACTTTTCGAAGGGATTTGTCATTTGGATCCCCTGGATAAAAACAATATTTACTTTAACAATTCTGTTAATTATTTTGATATTCTTACCTAAATTATGGGGGTTTTTGGGATTAAATGAGACTGTTACTTCTGTTTGAAGATTCATTTTTATTAAAACAACTCAATTTGAGCAATGCACAACAGTAGATGTAACAGCTGTTATAAATGGCATAACATGTATGATGTTGCCATACTGCTAATAAATAAGTTTAGTTTTTGGGATTCCGGATGCAATTCAGCGGAAAAACCGGTTTGATATAAATAACCCAGCAAGAACACTCGGCTAAATAAGTTATTATATAACAGAGAGCTCTACCAGAGATTTCAGGTTAAGTTTCTATGAGATTTCTAGGGCCGAGTTGAAAATTCTATCAAAAACTCTTAAATTCCATCTCTTTCTAACTCATGCAATCCGGTATGTATGCAAAATATATATATGCAGATACAGCTAACTCATTGACGTACTAACAGTGATATTACTGTATAAATATCCTAAACAACTGCAAATTCGGTTTTAAGAAACCTACAAAATGAACCAAAAAATGATTACCGGGGGTCAGACAAAATCTAGAATCTTTGGAAACGAAATCGCGGACATGCTCGCAAAAAAGGGGCATCCGTTTTTAGGCCCGAACCTTTTTTAGGGTTAGGGAAGGGGCACTGTCTGCCTCTACTAGGAAATATGAGGAAGCCCTCCGTAAATTATACTGGGAAAATCTAACAGGTCAGGGTAGTTACAACCAAACATGATTTAAGGAAGGCATGGTCTTATCAAAGAACAACTTAAGAATAATCACAGGAATTCTTACAGGACACTGTAGACATTGATGCACAAACGCAAAAAAAGTCAAGGCGAATATCTGTAGCTGAACAGTTTTAGATCTCGACACTTAACAAACTTCTGCCTTTCATGACTCGGGGTAGCATATATGAAAACAACTTTTTTTTTATATAACCGTGCGTCTCGGGCGGAATAGCAAATTTTTGTCGTACTGTTGGTTTGGAAGTGATCCTTATTAACTCTGTAATATTTCACAAACCTGCAAAAATTTATAATTTCAATTATAGTTCGATAATTGTTTACACAAAATTTCTTACAAAGTCTCAGGCACTTCCACTTCCAATGGATTAGATTAATCTCTCAAGTGGCACGTTCCTCCACGTAGACGTGGATTTTTTTCTTGCGAAAGTCCTTACTAATTTGACTATTTGATAATTTTATACTCCAAGCAAACATGTAAACAAATTACCAAGTTGCAATTTTCTTTTTAGATTTTTTAAAAGCGAAATTTTTTCGAGTGAAATTTGCAATAGGCGTATTCAATCCGGGCGAATGCAAAAATTTCGGTTGAGATATTTTTGGGCGAAACCTACGATAAGGGTGTATAACATAGTTTTCGGAATTTTTCTTTTTTTAGTCGGAATTAGGCCATTAATGTATTGTATGACTTTTCCCCTCTATTTTCAACGTTCTTAAGACAAAACTAATAAACTAATTTTATCATAAGCAAATCTTTTGGATTCAGAGTGGAAGCGTTGGAAGTCAAATAAGACCTTGTTCCTCTTTACTTAAATATTCAAACAAAAGCGAAGAGGGCCATCCTGAGGATAGCCGGTAGAAAGATCGAGACTGAGGAGGAAGCTTAACGCTCTAACAGAATGATACCACTAAATACGAGTAGCTATACCGAAAGATGCCATGAAATCCGTGTCAAGCTTCACAAAAAGATGCAAAACTGAATTGAGCAATAAAAAAATTGGGTTTTTCCGAAACCTACAAAGTAAACCAACAAATACTTACCTGGTACATACGAACGAAGTGCCGGAGTTTGGGAAACAGATGTATATTTTTCAGTTAGAAATATGTGTGGAGTTTAACATCCGGCGTAATTACCGGAGACGGTACATTGCAAACCTATCGGACAGCCAAGCTGATATCAAGGCTCTCAAATCCAACAAGATAACCTCAAAACTGGTGAACACACTTAGTCTGATGAACCGGGTCTGGGTTCTTTTGGTGCTAGGTCAAGCAGGTATCTTTGGTGGGGCGGGTATGTAGAGATAATACTGTTGGGGGGGATTATTATTAATTTGAACTAACGGAAATTCGCAGTGCTATCTTCCCTAACAACAATAATGATAATAATAATATAATATGGTTAATTAGTTTGTCTAAGAATTAAAAATTATCCAATTAAACGGAACCTTCGTTTCCCCTCGTGTATTGTCCCTTTGATATGAATTCATATTTTGATATGAATTCATAGAGTAATTGATTTTTCTTTTGTTATTAATGCATCATGTTTACCTTTTCATTTCATTTCATTTTCGAACTTTCGCCAGAATGTTTATTGAGGTAAACTACGTAGGAATAAGTGAGGTCAAAAGCTAAAATAAAACAACGTTCAATTTGAAGGAAAGTTGGTAACTGATCAGAATTTTATCTATAAATAAAAAAAATTTTAAACAGAGCATACTGCAGCTAAAATGAAATAAATGCAGCTAAATAGTATCATTGTAACACTCTCTATAAAGGTAGCCAACTGCGTCCATTCGTAAGATGTAGCATCTGCAGATATTAGATTGCTGAACTCTTGCAATAACACGTCTTCAAACTGTGTGTTTAAATCCCCGATTTCAGGTTGTGTAATTTTTAAAGTCCTTTTTGGAATCAAATAAGAAACGTAAGAGTTTCGCAGGAAATTAGATATGGCGGGATGGAGTTTGCCGCGATATGAAGCATTTTTGGCGAATATTGAAAATACGGCGAGTAGTTGTTGAAATGTTACCAATACAAAGCTGCAACTGAAGAATGTCACTACAAGAATTTAAATTTTAAAAAGTTGTTTAAATTGACAATTCAAACATGTATTGAACGAAATCGCATTATCTTACCAATCAAGGGTGTGTCCCGTGTATTTTTACCAATATGATGGGCGAAATATATTAAAACGAATGCTATGATAATAAGGTTTAAGCCGTTAAGACATATTTTTAAGCGGTAGCCAGTTTCAGCACCTAACGTCAGCAGCGCGATTATAATGACAGTGACAATCAGTGCACGAAAAACAACAACAAATGAACAGCGGCGCTCAAACTTCAGATGATAATCCATTGTTATATACGGTTCGGCACAGCAGGAGTATACCGTCGAAACACGCTCCACTCCGAATTCTGTAACCTTATATTCCATGCTTGTTAAATCGACCTCTTCAAAATTTATAGTTCTATTCGGATTGGTATAATTCCTAAAGTCCAGTTCAAACCCATCATAAGTCCACGAGCCGAGACTTAATTTACATTCATGTTTATCATGTGGCCAGTTGTTCATATGCGTAGTGCAAAAAACATTTATTTCAATATTATCGCTCCACAAAACCATTCCAGTGTGTTCTAATATGACGATGCCATGGTGATGCATACGAAGAAATTTATCAGGGGCATTGTTGTATACCTAATAATACATTTAATAAAAATCAAACATTTTGCATGCTTATTCTCGAAAAAATTACGCGATTAAACTTAACTGACAATGCTACTACTCATACATACATACGAGTATATACATATGTATGTATGTGCATATTATTATTTTTTTTGAGTATTTGTACGTTACGAATACGTCTTTTAGCATTTTGACAATCTACACCGTAGATCACAAACAAATACACGCAAGAGGAATAATATGAAATCGCCTTTTTACTCCGGAGGAAATAAAAATTCTTATAACAAACAATAAAAAAAGGCCACTCCCGTCGACAAATTAAATCTGGACAGTTCAACTGCGGTATTCAAAAATTAAATAGCTTTATAAAAAATGACTTCTCAACTGACAAAAAATATCATTATTTTCTTTACCAATTAAAAAGGCTTACCTCTAATGCGTTTCAGCAAGAAACGAGATGGGTGTATGACGCGTGTTCAACGAGGTGGATGTGTGGTTCGTGAGAATAATGGGGAAAGTAGATATTTATCAGAGGTCACAAAGTTACTAATATTGAAAACTCGAGGAGAAGAACGAGTATTTTGGTTGAAAGGTTCTGAAAAGTAATCCAAGATTGCGAAAGCATCTCCTTGCAAGTGTCAAAGTGGCAAGACAATTTCGAGAAAAACGGAATTTGTTATGCCCTAAACGAGAAATAAAAATATATGCAATCACGTTACACATGATTCAATTATTAAAGGTTTGGTAACTAAGCAGCTAGCTCCCTCACTTTCTGTCAAACGGCTCCCTTAGCCTCAAAACCGTGTTGCTTCTTAAAAATAATAATAGTAGTTACCTCAAAACTTTTCAATACCAAAAACTAACAAGCAACACTTTTTGTTTCTTCTGTTCGCGTAAACGGTAAGTTTAAACCCGGATTTTAATGGCAGCATTTATTCTGATTACAAGATTGACCCCGTCTCGTAAATATTTCATGTAAATGTGCATAAATGACCTGGCTTTTTCATAAAATCGATGTGACAGTGTGGAAAGTTTTGTAATTTCTAGAAAGAATGGGTTTAAATAAATTGAAAATAATCATCCAATTGCCAAAAACAAGAATTTGTAAGAACGAAATTATTGAGTAATGAAGTTTGATTTATTTTTCTTTTAATATATAAAGATTTCTTTCTAAAATCTCGAATTATTGTGGTTTTCCTACAACTCCATTAACTTCATAAAGTCACTTACTATTTATCGGAATAAAATTTTTGGTCCTTTCACCGTCCAGTGGTTCATCACAATATTAAGATTAACCCTGATACCAATGATATATAAATAAAAGGAATAAACTATATAAATAACTTATACATTCCTTATAACATAAAATCGTTTAGTTCTTTGGACGAATATATTGAACATTTATTGGCTAGGTAAAAATTAAAAAAAAAATATCTACCAAGAAGTGCATAATTATTTAAATTTTGTAAGCGTAGCTATTGTATTTCTTAATTTAAATGAAATATCTTCGAAATTTTTAATTTAAAAAATCACTAACATTTTACTACTTATTATTTACTTGTTAAGAAAGGGTAACAAAATCTTACCCGTTTTCAATACTTCGTAAAACAACCCTTTATAAGGGAGTGTCAAAATTCGAATGTCATTATTTACCTAACCTTTTATAATTGAATCATGCACGTTACATACAGTGTGTTATTGGAGTAAAAAAACGACAGCTATACAAAAATTTCGTTATTACTTGTCAGGAAAAAATTTTACATTTACATAATAATAATTATAGCACGCACCGCCACACACTAGACCACAGGGGCCACACTTATCATAACTGCTTATCAATTTACAAAAGGGTCATTACTTTTGGGGTTCTTAAAACTTATTTCAGATACCTACATATTTACAGAAACCACTTTGTAAATCTGCACCACTAATTTAGTCCCACTAAAACCACGCCTACCGCTCTTCAATTAAAGGAGACATTTGTTTTTGAGAACATTTGTTTGTGAAACGCAATTCACACAAAATATGAGGATTTAATGTTCGGAAATTTGGATTTTTGGGATTTTGTGTTTGGGGATTTCAGGCTCAACCCATTTGTTTTTCCTATAATATTTTAAAATGAATCGTATTTAAAAATGTATAATGCAAATACCTACCTCTAAGTCGGGTATCCATACTAATTTTTGTCGAACTGGTATACGAGTGAGATTGTTGTAGTCGATAGGGTTCCAGCCCAATTTTGGATCATGCCAAGTCTAATTATAAAGATTAAAATTTAAAGAAAGCGTTTAATAACATAAAGCATAATATGATCAAATAGTCAAATATGTTTAAGAGCAAAACTTGATGAAAACAAGTTGTAGCTATTTTAATATATGATGGAGTGGATAAAGGGATACGAATTAGAATTGTGACTGAAATCCTTGCAGATTTTAGTGAAGAGGAAGGACCGCGGTTCCACAGACCGACAAGCACGTTTGCAGTTTTTTTAGTTTTTCGGCTTGACTTTGAAAGCAGAAAATTCATTTGACTTTAGCGTGAATGTATAAAACCCTTACTCCCTTAGATGTTTTCCCCCATTTTTGAGTCTTGAATAGCACGGTAATCAAAAATAGATATGACACGCGACCATCATATGAGTTTTTCACGCAAACAAATGTAAGCCTAAAAAATTGTTTTTAGTTCTGTTAAACTTAATTGAAAAAAGCAAAGAACAACTTTTTTGTATACTGTTATTATTTTTATTTTGCACTTACCACATCCAAAAGACCCACGAAGTGAAAAGATCCATCCGATTCCCGGAAATTGAAGTGCTGCAATACCAAATTTGCATGCAAGTCAATGCGCTCACCTTTCGGTGAAGGTTTGGCGGCCGGATCGTAGTTGACGAATAAATCGGTGATAAGCGACTGACGTGCAACTGAAGCTGAGTAAACTGTCAAGAAGTGATTAGTTTTATTAATACGTGTGTCCATTAGTACTATGTAAGTAAATGTGTTCGTATTACATACAAAACACGAAAGAAATTTCATTTCATTACAAATAAATTTACAAAACACATCCCCACATTAATGCATATATTTTTTTAAATTTACGATTATTTTCTTCAAATAGGACACTACTGTAAAGCCATTTTTTAAATTTAGTTTATTCTTCATGATCAAACAGTAACATGTAGGGGTATTTTGAAGCCGATGACGGCTTGAGCGTATGTTATTGTTAATACACTGTCTGCAATTTGAATGGAAACATCTTCAAGTGTTTCTCTTAGAATCTCTGTAAAGATAGCTCCATATATTTTTTTTTTTGAAAAGAAGTTGGTGTAAAAACCTTACATCAAAAATGGGCGGTAAGTATATAATCTCAACAATGCAATAAAAACGCTACGTACGTCACCAAATCCCTGTTCAGATTTTCCTGATAATATTATAAGGGGCTCCAAAATGCCATATAAAGCTAAGGCAAAGTCCTCACAATAAGCAAAGTGCCATCGTTTCCGGATTGAGTTATATAAAACTGGAAAGTAGAGACTCTTATACTTATCCTCTAAACCTAAAATAATTAAAAAATTAACTCGTTAAAAATCTGATAAGTATTTTACTCGTTTGACCTTGACCGGTCCGTGAGAAAAAACTAATGGCAATAAAATAAAATATGTAACATTATATTATGTGCGATTTTTAATGCCATTTATGGAGAGGAAAAGTGTTCAAGTTTCCGAATGTTCGAGTTATCGTTTCTTGGAGTTTTTTTTTCGAGTGCACTGTCTGCTCAATACTTCAGCCTCTGCGATATTTACTGTCACAGGTGCGATGTTTTCAGCAGAAAGGCTTGTAGCATCTATTGTCGTGGCAAAGTCTTCCATTATTCACATTTACACAAATATTTATGGCTTTTGCGGATCCTTGTATGCAATATATGTACATATATATTCATATGTTAAATTAAATAGTAGTGGCAATTATTTTATATATATTTTTCTCAATTGCTTCAAATATCTTTCAATTAAAACACTTTTCTAAGAAAACCCATAACATACGAGTATATAAAATTTATGGTTAACTTTAAAATTTATTTTACAATTTCTAAAAAAAATTCTCAAAAGCTTGAGACAATTTTCGGGTATGTATTAGAGAATGAACCGACAACTATTATATTAAACACAACTGTTTGTATGTATGTATACGCAAAAAAGTTAATCATGAATGAACATATGTATGTATGTATATTTAAATTAGTACAAAGTATGTTCGTGTATACACATGTATGTAAGTATTATTATTTTAATATACTACACCAAATCAATTTATAAAGCAACTTACTCACATTTTGATTCGGTTAATGTTAAAGTTGAAAAGTTTATCAAGCAAAAAAAATTTAACGAATACCAGAATTTAAACTGTGAGACTATCATCTTAATGTAAGAAGCCTCAATTTAGAAAGTGACTCGACTGCAGACTGCTTTCGACTGATGCGAACAAAACTATGGAAATTTTAAGAACCTGCATTCAAAACCACATTGTCATGTGCTCGTCTTACAGTCGGAGGTTTAGTAGCTAAATAATTTGTCTGTGATTTAATTTACTCAAGTAAAGCTAAATTGATGCTAAATATAAACGCCCAATAACTTTGTTTACAGCCAGTTTAGTAGATGTATGCACTTAAGTAAGGGAATACAAATGTGTACCTTTTAATACAATTGAATTTTTTTTGAAATTTTTTTCCTTTTGCTGGGCGGCAAGTCAAAATATAATATACACATATCAAGGCACATCAAATAGGTAGCCGCAGCAAACTTTTTTTTGAACTTTTTTCACATTTTATTTTAATTTGAATTGTCAAATTTTGAATTTCGTTGTGATAAGAATGCTTTCAGTACAATTCAAGGTAGTTGATAAAATATTTTTGAAATTTTAGCTTTTAAAAGCAAAAACAAAATATACAGAGCTCAAATTAAAAAAAAAAATGTTTCTACTGCCGCTACCTATTGAATGTGCCTTGACACATACATACATATATATATATATACGTATTTACTTTATTAGATAGGAAAAAATTTCATACCCACTACATTGTCATATAAAGATACTTTTTTATAGGCTTTTACTTCTTGGGAATTAAAGCATGAACGGGCTTGAAATTTGAACTTCATTCCGCCCCAAATTTATTAGAATTTTTTGAACACTGTTGTTCTATAACTTAAAAAAGGCCTCCGTTATGACCTTTGCAGGAATAAACTAATAACTGTGCGGAGAAGGAATATTAGCTCAACACTTACCTTGAAACATAGCAAGGTTCAGTGAGTCCACTACTTACCTCTGCTAACCATATTATGCCTCTTTTATCCGAAACTCCTGCACCTGTATGCCTGAGTTTCTTTATTTTTCGTATAATTCGTAGGTTACTCACTTTTTTACTTGCGAAATAAGTCCACTTTATATTTGTGAAATAAAAGCATTTACAGACTGCATCATTTATCCCTATTAAATAAGCAGTTGATCCCAGACAGACGTCGGCATTGCGGCTTAAGTGAACAGTACATTAGTTTTTTTTTTAATTTTTTGGCCATTTTATGTAATTAAAATGAAAAAAATCACAAAACTATAAATAAATAATTTAAAAAGGATTTTATCTATTTATAACTGCATAATTTATTTTTCAGGCACATACGGTGTTTGGACCGCAATCCCCTGGGGAGAAAGAAAGTTATTGCACTGTGAGCTTCTTAAAATTCCCCATCTAATAAGATTTCTATTGCTTTTGTTCTATTAATTTTCTAAAATCCAGAAACATTCAAAATTAGCCTGTTTTCTTTTTAACCAAAACTTTATGTAGATGAAACGAACTCTGACTCACCTGACCTTATGTTCAAAAGTTTTTGTGATTCTTGCTTCAGCATTGGAAAGATGTTGACGACTCAAGCGTTTTCGGTCGCTGATTGTAAAATTTATTTCGCAATTTATATCTGTTGTGATCGGTCCAATTTTTTTTAAATAAATTAAGAGTGTCCACAGCAGGCATATAAAAAAAATTAAAAAGAGTGGACTGTGTCGGCGTAAACGTAGAATACGTAATACCATGAAGGGTGCTTTAAAAAAAAATTAAACAGTTTTAGTATAACTTTTGTTTCAATGCATCCACTTAAAGAGATTACTAAAAAAATATGTATGTCTTTGCTAATAATATGGACAAAAGTTCATAAAAGATATATTTAAATTTCTTGCAAGCACTAAGTAATTTCATACCACATTTTTTAAAACAAAATATTTTTATAAGCCCAAGGACTTTAACTTTATACCATATCAAACGAACGTTGCATTTGAATAAAATATTTTATAGCGTGGTAGCCAATTAATCTCATTTGATGACAAAATTAACTGTATTTGAAATTTAATGAATTTTTATTATTTTTTAGGTGGCAACCCTTTTCAAAAACTACAACGTTATTGCATATCAAAAAGCCAAGCCTTCATTTGAAATCTAATTTTTGAAAATTGACAAAACGGTGTAAAACCGATGGTACTTACATATGCACATATGTATGTATGTATGTACATTTACTATGTTAACAAATATATGTGTACAATCATTAAATAATTTCATATACCAAACAAAATGAAATTATTTGAATTAAAGAAAACAAAACCCCGAACATTTTTTTTTTCCTTACTTTCGATTTTTGCCAATTTTAAATTAATCTTGTTTGCAAGAATATATTAAATTTTAGCAAAATCACATATTGACAGATTTGGGCCCTTATTTTTTTTTCCAACTAATTAAAAATATTTTTCAAGTCAATATGGTTTATTCTCTTAGAAAAACCATAAATACGCATTTTTTTAACTATTTACAAAATGTACAATGATTTAACAAAATTTAATCAAAAATTCAAACTTTAAATTTTAGTCTATGAAAGTGCAAGTTTCAAGTTTTTTACGTGCAGTTTCCTCCATACAACACAAAACCGCGATTATTTTTTATATGGATCTAGTTGCGAAGGAACGTCAGTATATTTTAAAAAATTTTAAAAGTAGTTTTTAATGGAGTTCGTTAGAGAATTAATGATGTTTTAATTTTAAAATAATGTTAAATAATTGGAGCATAAATTATTGGTCCAAATGTGTCAATAAGTGTTTGTGCTATAATTTGTGAACAGAGTGTAGTATGCTTAAGAGAATTTAAACTCGAAAATTTAAGTTTTACCTGCAAAACTTTAGTTGCACTTTAAAGCCTCAAAATGTATCTTAAAATAGGCAAATATAATATTAAAACACGTTATAATGCTTGACTACCGTTACTACTTCGTTAGTGTCTCTTTGGTTTTAAGGTTCTCCCTTCTTGCTGGAAACATGCACAAGGAACGAATACATGTTCCCCGTCGTATTTGTCTTCAAACAAACTGGAGCTTCATGCTAAAACTTTTCACCTTCGAATATATGTATGTAGCTGCGGTATACTTTCACGTGACCCACCGAAATTTAGCACTATACGCAAAATGGCTGCATATACTATTAGAATCGATGAGCATAACGAGATATTTAATGCATGGCTGTGAGGCGATGTGATGATCCCCGGTTACGGCGAGTTTATCCGGCGACCGTGTAAAGCCCAATAAAACCAGCTTTGCTCCCACTCCAATATAGCTTTCGAGAGCTAATTCCTTTTTATTCCTACGCCATCGTTATAAATCGATTGCTGGAATTCAAGTCGATTTGCTACCGTTACCACCTTCATCTGCATAGCTTACTATTCTTGTGTTTCGGGAGAAGAATTATATGCTTTAAGAAGTCTCCGATTATATAATCTTTGAAGCGCTTTCATGACTTGTTCCCAATTCGCCGGGTTAAACGCATTGTTAAAGTCCAAAGTTATTACTGTACACATCTTTAGCCACCAGTGATAGCTTCTCGTATGTATAGCATCGACGTTTAATCTAGATTTAGAGACACAACTTCTGTTACAGGGTTTTGGTATATCTCTACTTTTACTTTATATCTGCTGATTTAACCAGTTCTCTTGGACCGCAAAAAGTGTCGATAAAAATTTTTTCGTTTATGAAGCAGCGCTGAAGTAGGAAATTTAAACAGCATGAAAACCTGATTTAAGCATATGTTCGGGGAATTAGATATCGATTCATTGGACATCAATGTCTTGCAAGTTTCCTTGCTGTTTTTATCACCACCTTCAGCGCTGCTCTTTGAATCTTATATACGTTGTGGAGTTTAGTCCACTCGGATAGCAGGCGAGCTCTTTATGCTCTTCTTGTGGTCTGAAGGCATTTTTCCGCTCTTCTGCAATTTTCTCGCTCCGCCAATATGTATATCAGAGGACATCGCGAAAAGTCTAAGTTTTGTAGTCAATATGTGTATAGATCACTCTAAGGGACCGTAACACACATCGCGTGATTCCATTGGGGAAAAAGTAAGATAAATAATTGATAATTTTTTTAATCCTGTATTAAACTATTATTGTTCTGCTACCTAAAGCTGTCTTTACCTAATAGACAAAATACTCTCGAGGAGAGTCTAACCTCTTGTAGTAGTTCGAGTTCTGTCCCAAGCAGCGGCTACGCTAGATGGCCGAAACCTCAGTGATTTTGAATCTTTGTAGCCTTGTACACGCTTTTTGTTCTGTTTATGTAATGATTTAATGACTTCGTCAAGGTTCGTTGACTGCGAACCATGGGAAAAGATCTGCAGTAAATTCTCGGTAACTCAATACACCAACAAGGGGTACTATTGTAAACAATAGTAAACTCAATGAAGACATCGATGCAGCATTCAATAATATATCCACTACGGTTTTTTTACATAACTTCTAAACCTAGGAGTTCAAACATAAGAAAAGAAGAGCCCTCCCTCCCAATCAGGATACGACACAAGGGAACGAAGCGTGTAATCGCACCGCTTTGTATTAGAAAAATTCGAAGATCGGTCAAGAGTCTAAAACCATCGAGATAAAAGAAGAAAACAAATATATTGGTGTTATACTGGATTGAAAGATCAAGTAAAATTCCAAGATCGCAGATAAAGTGCGCGAAGCAGCGGTGGCCTATATTCGCGCAGCAGATCAATTTAAAAACATTTTTAACGTAGAACTGCATGCCAAACAGGTAACAGAGGTGCGGAAAATGGATTGAATGCCTCCAATCCTCGGCCAAGGCAGGATACCCGAAGAGCTTTCGAAGGCTCCAAAACTTTCGAACTCACATAGCCGACTTTTGTTTTCAATACGGAATTTACGAATCTCCAACTCTTGAGGGCGAAGTAGAAACATGACGCCATAGCAAAGCGCTAGTTACGGATTACTAAAAGCTGGAGGGTAATCTCGGCGACGTTTATATTGCGAAAACCTGGGGATCACCATTAGTTTTTGTCTTCAGGACCACTGGAGCGGCTTATTACATTGCCGATTCGACAGGACTGGTAAAGGTTGATGTGATTCCCGAAGTTGAGGTTTACAGCTTCACTAACAGCCAAACAGAGAAAAAGCTTTCACGAAGCAGTCGACATCCTCCATTGTACGCAAGAAATGCAGTACATCTCTTAAAACTTCGCTCGACAGAAACTGCTCGGAGTCTGCAAAAATTTTTTCAAAGCACCATTTGAGTTTAGTGCGGATTGTGGGTTACTGAACCTGCTGCTAACCTTACCTAAATGTAAGCTGTGAAAATAATTTATTTTATAAAAACCTGTATATGAACCCAGGTTTCAACCTTCGTACAAAACGAATAAAATCTTCAAATTCAAACACATTATTTTTTTTTAAGTTTTCTGTGATAATTAAATTGAAAAACACAAAAGGCAAATGTAAATTTCGAATATAAAATTTTCCCAAATTCCCAAGACTACTTTAAACACATTTAAAAATTCCGGGATCAACATTTTCCGATAATATTAGCATATCTAATAACAGTATACAACACTTTGCATACTCTCAAATCGGTGTACGATATAAAGATGATAATGCTCCTTTGACTTCGGCAAATTTGCCGGAATAAGCTGATTACGTGACGCAACAGTAGCGTTAGGTGTGTTTGTATCGATTCACACGGTTCAAGTATTTATAATTGAAGACTTAACGCTTGCCTTTTTCGCAACAAGAAATATAAGAAAACATTATTGATAACGAACAAAGCATCAGTGTAGATTAGAACTTAGACGCTTTTGCATTGGTCAGGTTCTTTTAAGTTTCTTGGTTAGTTCTTGGTATTTCGTCTAGTTTTTCTCATATTGTAATTCAAGTAATTGGAGCCTGTAAATCGGGTGCAAAAATGGTTCGTTTATAATCTACTCTGACGTCACGCATCTGTCAAATCGGGAAAATTGTAAGGCATCTATTCAGTCATAATTATGAGTAAAATATAGGAAATATGACAAGCAATTAAAAAAACTTGTAACGATTTAACTAATACAAAGCTCCTTCGTTTACGGTTTTGCCATTCTCAACTTCTTTGCTTCTTCCTCTTCTACTGTTATAGTGTCAGAGGCTTGGGAATGCACAATCTTGTACCCCTGTTTTTTATATACATATGTACATATGTACATTGATACTCGTATCTCGCTTACAAAGTATACTCGTATAGCATATGCGAACAATACACGGTTCATGCTGAGTAAATTTGTAATTTGTGCTCTAATCGGCTACACTCGAACTCAATCATCCGGAGGAGGCGACTTTGGATTGACTTGGGCATCTCAATTTATTTCAGTTTAATGAAAAACACTGGCGCGTGTACAACTCATTTCGGATTAATAGTGCCTTAAAAATTATTATTCATATCCAATGAATAACAAATACCCCTAGGATCAGTGGGTTATATTTGTATTTGTGCTCAAGAATTTAAGCAACACAAGTGTCAGATAAAAAATTTAAATAACACGATTCACATACGTATACAAAATTGATTTCAATACTAATTTAAAGTAACGAATGAATTTTGTGATGATAAAAACACTTACTTCCGGCAAGAAGC
The DNA here is from genome assembly GCA_963971545.1 of Philophylla caesio. NCBI lineage: Eukaryota > Metazoa > Arthropoda > Insecta > Diptera > Tephritidae > Philophylla > Philophylla caesio. Next base: position 57,002,048 of record OZ020609.1, on the reverse strand, counting down.
TGCTGCGTTCTTATCCATCGTTCACTATGTGGCGGGCGTTAATTCTTGGCATTTTCTTAATTCAGCTCCAATCTACCAGCTGTAAGCATTCCAATGTGCATATGTATGTATATTATGTATGAATGTATGTATGTATGTATATATACTATATAGAAACACATTTCTCCATAGACAAATACACATACATATGAACATGTATGTATATATATGTAACTAGTTATTTAGAATATCGTAATTTATTAATTTTAGTTAAAGTAACGAAAAAATAAAATTTTTTTTATAATTGTGGTGATTTTGGTGACTGAGATTTCGCAAAAGTGTGGACATACATACATACTACATATGTATATACGTAGGTAAAGCGTTCAAACTGTACGTTAATTAAGGGACGTTTACATAAGACTTTTGCTTTTCTTTAATTCGGAATTTCGCTTTGAAAAAGAAGTTCTATACATGGTTTTGTATGAGTTTTGTTTAAAAGAATCGGCGTATTTCAGCGTTCGACGTGATCAGCTAGCTAAGCAAAGTCACACACAACTCACAAATTTTGCGTGCTTCACCAATCAACTGGTAATATATCTACTTATTTTCCATTATCGCGAATTTCGTTACTTCTACAACTTCAAGCGCGACAGTCAAATTAATATTTTACTATTTACATAAAAACGAAACTCTGCGCAAAGAAAAATCGAAAATCAGAATACACAGTTGTCGAAGAAGCTGGCAAATCAGTCCAAAAAAGCATGAACTTTTTGCCTGCATCCTATCCGGAATAAATTAAGTATAAATTAAAACTATTATTAATGTACTTATAAAGCGTGCCATAGGGCGCTAGTGCAAAATACATTTTCCTGATTTTAATCAGGCCTTAAAACCGGTTCTGAACCGAACAATCACTATTTTTCCCTTCGAAACGAACGACGAATCGAACGGTTTTTATAATAAATATACAGCCGATGGCCACTGATGCCAGTGCTGCTATTTTTTTTAAGTGTATGTAAGGATTCACTTTTTAATATGTAAAACAAATTAATAAATAATAAAAAAAATTATTATAAAATGCCAAAACCGGGCCGAAAACTGGGTGGAATCTCGTGCAGTGCACCGCCTGCTACAATATACAAACCACTAGGATTTTTCGAATGAAATTTTGCAGTAAAAAAGTGTAAAAATGTTTCTTTAACTAAAATTATTAGTTTAGTTTTTCAGTACTTATTTTATTTGTTGTTAAAATATAAACACTGACAGCACCAATTTTTTCATTATTAAACAAATTAACGGCTTATATTTTTACAAATAAATGAGATTTGAAATGTTCGCACTCACTTTATTTATTTTATATTTCATTAATTTTATTTTTTAACAATAATAGTCAATTATAAAAGCATTCAAACATTTTTATGTTAATTTAATTTTGTGGACAAACGAAGTGGCATTTTCGAAAACCATTTAACAACACATATAATAATAATAATATTTTTTATAAAATATAAATTATTTTTAAATACAAAAATCAACAATATAAGGAAATATGGAATATGAATTACGCCTGTAAAAAGTTATTTTAATAAGGAATGTATACATTGAAGTGATTCAATGGATGACGAAGTCGTTAATTCTCTTAGAAGCTCACAACGAGCTGCATCATAAGTCCTCTACGAGGTACAAACTACATAGCTGCCCTCAAAAAGAAATTGTATGAGTTAGCTGTTTCGACTACTTGAGTAAAAAGCTTTAAGTTCTTACAAATAAAAAATTAAGTATAATATAATATAATTTTGGCGCTTACACTATATAGCTCAGTGTTTGGCCGAGCTTCTCCTACAATTTGTGGTGTGCATCTTTATATTTTACCACATATGGAGGGACCTCCAATTTTGTGCCGACTCCGAACGGCAGATGTATTTTATGAGAAGCTTTTTCATGGCAGAAATACCCTCTCGGAGGTTTGCCATTGCCTGCCGAGGGGTGGCCACTATTAGAAAAAACTTTTTCTATGATTAAGATTTTGCTTGCCCTGACTGAGATTCGAACCTCGAACTCACCGGCATATCGAGTTATAGCACGCGCCGCTACCAACTCGACCACAGCAGCCACAAAGTTAAGTATACGTCTATAGTAATTACACTAACTACAATAAACGAGTTCATAAATTTATTTTTTTTTTTCAAGAAGAACCGAAATGACGATGGCCGCAAGTGTGATAAAAAACGTGTTGCGATAGTATGAGAAAAATCTTTATACCAGAAGTTTTCTGCGGAAAAAACTGTTGTGTACCTCAATATACATATTTATATATTTTCAGTAACTGACATTTTAAACCAACATTTTTGTTCATTTATAAATTTTGTTTTTTTTTGTCAATTTTATTAAAGTATAGCAGTTCACAAAATTAACTCAACTTATAATTAAAATTACAACCTAGTATTTTTTTAAGCGATAGTAAGCCTTACGCTACCGATTTGATAAAAGTTTAATCATTAAACTTTCTTTACAGTTAGAAAGAAATCAGTGTTGCTTTGTATTCACGTTGATTTAATGTATATCATTCTACGTCGCGTAATCGCAAATTATATTCGGAAAACATTTAATTTATGAGTCACAAGTCGAAATATTTGAAGGTTGATAGGAAATGTATCTACATATATACATACATACATACATACATAAATGAATTCAAATAAAGCTTGAAGATTAAATACAAAATGCTGGTTTTTGTTTGCGATGCCTCCCAACTATACATTCTTATATTATCAATTTAATACCGTACATTCTTACTAGGAATGTCAATCCCAGGATCCCGGTCTTTTTTAACTCCCGAATATCTGAAATACTGAAAACAATTCATTTAATAGCCACTTCAATTTCAAAATCTTGTATCATAAATATATCCCTTTCAAGGGAAAACAAAGCATTATTTGTAACACTGGTTGCGCCTTACTCATTTGCAACACCTATTTGATAAAAACGCATCATACAATCAAAGTTTATGTTGAAGCCTTACGTGCTCGCAATATGGACCATGTGGCATCGCTTTAAGTTTTATACTAGAGGAAATAAAAAGGAAGAAACCTACTTTGAGTAATAACTTTTTTAATCAAGTACACTTTTTCAGTAATCCAAATAATAAATATGATCATAAATAGAACTATTCTGTAGCTTAAAATTTTACTGTCATTAAAAAGTAACGACGAGGCGTTTGAGGTGGATAAGGCAGTAAGTCTCAAAGATTAATGGCATCAATTTTTAACGAGCAGCTCGCAAGTTTCCAACAATAGAATATGGCATATGACATTCAATTTATCAGAAGGTTTGGTAAAACAAATTGATATTTTTTGTAATGGTTAATAAATAACAATGAATTGTTCTTCTTTGTTACATAAATGTTTTTTTTCAACACTACTATAACTAATACGACGATTACGTACGTGACAGATAATTATTTACGAATCAAAACTTCCTAAATTGCGGGACGATCCCGGGATCCCTGGATGTTGATTTCAAATCTCGAAAATCACGGGATTAATAAAATGCCAAAAATTGAGAAAATTGTTGAAAAATTCTTTTTTAATTTAAAGTATGCACAATTTTTATGTTCCCACTTTGCTTTTTTTTTGGGGAAACCAAAAAGATCAAAGTCACGAAAAATTTATTTCTTAAACTTTTTAATATATTCACATTTAATTCTTGCTAAAATTTAAATTAAAATTAAAGCAAAAAGTTAGATTAATGCCCGAATTCAGTAACTTGGTATAATCTCAAGTCTCAAAATAAGATTATTGCTTTTCCTAGCTTTTCTTCTTTTGTTTTTATTTTAAGTTTTCGGGACCTGGTGATGAGCATTATTTTGAAACAAAAGAATGCCAACTGGTCTAAAATTGTGACTTTTGTCTCTATTAGAGACTGAGACTGCTTAATGAATTCGGGGGTAAATTGTATTTATCTTTACTTTGTATTAAAAGGAACGGGATTATTTTAGCAATGTGCCTATGTACATATGTACATATTTTATTTATTCAATACTCCATTCCTATTACTTGTGAGTAAATAATCGACTGCGCCGAATTGATTGCTTCAAAGTTGAGCACGATCACTGATGTACTCGTATGTGTAAAATCCGTGCAGTATGTCTTTTGTGGCACGTGTGCCTAAGAAATGGCCAACTCTGGTTTAAAGTTATTATAAAAAAAATTAAGTTTTCATTTAAAAGCAAAAAAGTAAAAATGCCACTTCTCTGAGCCAAATCCTATATCCAACTTTTTTTCCAGGAACGCCCATCCAACATTTTAATTTACCAACCCTTTGTTTCAAATTTCAAAAAAAGTTGAAACCGAAAAGTAAAAAAATTACACTTTATTCAAACTAAATTCTTTGTACTATGTTTTTGCATCTTTGTCAACCAAAAATGTTCGTTTGTCCACCTCTTGTGTAAAAGTTTTAAAAAAATATTACAAACCCAAAAACTCAAAGTTCACAATTTTTGTCATTTGTTCAACCTTAATTTCAAAAAAAAATTTTATTTTTATTATTATTTATTAAATATTTAAAATACACTTAGTTTTAGACCCTCACATTTCTAGAAATAAATGCTAATATGTAGAATCTTGCACAAATCAGCTTCTACGTACACGAATTTCGTTAACCATTACCTTATACTGATTAATATATACCATTGCACATAATAAGTTAATATATACAAATAAAAATATTTGTATGTATACTCTAATTTGGTTTATTTCTTGATGCAGCGCAAGAAACAACATACAATGGCACTAAAACTTGGAATGTCACCAATCTGGATCGTTTGCGTCTACAATTATTTATAAACTACGACAAAAACTCGCATCCTACCTACCATGGCGTGCCAACAAACATTACATTGGGAATGTCGGTAAACTATATTGATATTGATGAGATAAATGGAAAAATGATCTTACACGCATGGCTAAGAATAGTGAGTTAAAAACATTATCAACTATCTTGTTAAGTCCTGTAAAACTTAGGTTAGTATTTGAAATGTCACCTCTTAAGTGTATCAACCTAAAAGTTAAAAGAATCTGACTATAAGTTTTTATTTTTACAATCCTAAGCCCGTAATGTTGCTGACAAGCCTACCGGGGCATATCGTTTTACATCGCAGTTTAAATAATTGATTAAAAATTATTTCAAACGTAAAAGAAATGCGTACCTTTGCACGTTGGTGGCGAGCTAATAAATTTTACCTTTTCTTGCGAGAAAATATTTGTAAAAAATTAAGAAAATGTTTACAAAAAAAACGTCAGTGAAAAGATTGTATATGATATACGTACCCTGAACTGAAACATATTTCATTTTTGACCATGTATGTAAGTACTTGATTTCGGCAACCTATGTAAGCAAGACATTGTAATAAGATCAAATCATTTGACATTGTAATAAGACCAAATCATTTGATCAGCAACCAGCAAAGTATCATCGTATCAATTGATTTACAACCGTTGTTTTAATAAACACCTCAACATCACCTCGAATTCAGTAGAAATTCGTGGCTTTGCCGGCAGATAATGTTGAGCGACTTTTAAGTGGGTCCGTCGGCAAATACTATTAATCACTCTTTTGGAAAACTAATCTTTTTCCTTAAAATAACACCCGCTCAATATTTGGACAATTTATTGTTCATCTAATCTGTTTAATTTAAAAAAAACAAACAACAAATCGAAACACAACACAAACAAGTATTCCTAAAACTTTCTTTTTTTTTTGCTAGAATTTTTTTGTAGCCTATGGGAATTTTAATAAAGTACAAATTCCCATTTTGATGACACTACCGAAATTTCAAGATTTTAATAAAAAAAAAATATAAATTATGTAATGTGTAAAAAACGCACACTTTATTATGCTGAATTTAATTTTAATTGATCTAAATTAACACAGAAGAAGTAACACATTAAGGTGAATTTTCTGTTCTTACCACTGCGTAGGCAATCCTAACCTCATAAGGTTTCTTTGACCACTGATCCACTGTATCGAGTGTTAATAACATAGTATTTGTACAGTATGGAGTATTCACGACAAAAATAAAAGAAACTGACAGCCTGACAACCCTAATTGCTATAGATTGCTTCAAGACGGAGCTAAAGCTGGTAGAAAGTTGCAAAGGTAGACCAATGATTTAGAATCCGACAACAGAGTTACTCTGTGGTGGGTTCCAGGCCACGAAAGGGTGAAGCCTCTCAGAACGCTCACCGGTTATTTCAAAGGTCACTGTAGGCTGAGATACCATCTTCACAAAATGGGTCTCGATGAGGAGACCTCTGAGCATATATTGTGTGAATGCCCGCGTATAAGTGGACTCAGGCTTATAAACTTTGGGGATCGCCTATCATCTCCATTCAGAATATGGACAACGACACCCTCGAAATTGCTTAATTTCATAAACAGATTTATGGATGAAGAGACAACCTAAAGGGTTAACACAATAGATATTAATAGGTCGCAGCGCTACTATGGCCTAATTTTAATAATAATCATGGAGATTCTTAACTCTTCCAAGTAGATTATTATTTAAAAATTAGTCTACTTTTAGTTTTCAAATTTTTTTATTCGGGTTTAAGTATTTAAATTTTTTTAATTTAAACAATCACAGTGTGTACAATGGTTGAGAGAACGACAATGCTGCGCACATTTGTTTTTGTATGCTCTACTCAGATAATGAAAGATAGACGATAATGCGGCAATGATTTCACGTGAAATGTGCAAACGGAATACAAATTAATAATAAAAATTATTGTTAATATATTTTAATAAATGTATTTATTTGCAGAATTGGATGGATGAAAATCGTTTATGGAACGTTGGAGATTATGATAATATAACTCAGATCCATTTGAAACCGAAAGAAGTATGGAAACCAGACATAACACTTTTTAATAGCGCCGGTGAGAGGAGCGACTACATGGGCGATACTCAAATTCTACTGGCTCATGATGGTAGTTTTTTGTGGGTGCCACCAGTTGTATACACGGCCTATTGCAGTTTAAACTTCCGCACTTGGCCTTATGATACACAAACATGCAAATTGAAGGTCGGTTCCTTGGCGTTGACCTACATCGACTCGCGTTATCTGCAATTAAAAGAGAGCTTAGACTACAATGAGCTCGTACAATCGACTGAATGGGAAATCGTCGGTGGCGATACGGCATATAGAAAACAGGATTACTACAACTATATAGAATTTACATTTAAACTACAACGCCGCTCGTCAATGTATGCAGCTGTTATCTTCACCCCAGCTTCCTGCATAATTCTACTGGCGCTTTCCTCGTTTTGGCTGCCACCGCAAATGGGCGAAAAAATATTATTGAATAGCGTTGTGATTGTATTGATAGCCGCTTTCCTCATGTATTTTGCGCAACTATTGCCGATATTAGCTGACAATACACCGCTTGTAGGTTTGTATTCTTATAAATATGCATACATACTCCTATTTTTTAATACAGGAAAACGCATTGGAAACCCATCCGCCGTAAACTGGGACTTCAATCTGAACCAAGGCGAATTCAATAAGGTTGTGTTAAAATGTCAGCTGTTTTTTTTCACTTTGCTGGAGTGAATGTCAAATGGCTGTAAAACCCAACAGAAATTTGGCAAACAGTTGATCAAAAATAAAACATGGGCAGGGCCTAAGGTAGAAAATCCGTACCAATGGGGGGGAGGGGGGGGTTTATTAATGCACGGGACCCTGAAGCTATAATCATTGCGTGTTTTGTAACTATGATAAAGTTTTACTTGTAATTACAATGAATTTGTTCATTTTCGAGTGAACAATAATGGTTAATAGGGATATTCCTTTATTCTTTCGGCAAGGCTGAGGGAGATACAGTCCATACAGGCGGTTTACTGGGACATAAATTTATTGGCGTAAAAATAACCACATTTCAGTTAAAATTTGTTGATACGTTCCTATTCCGCGTTAAAATAACCCAGTTTCCATACGAAATCCAAATTTAGGGCAGTCAACAAATTTATTGCACGTTATAAAAGTAAAACCGTGTAAAAAAACAGTTGGGGATTGCAGAAAACTCCGCGTTAAACATGCGCATGCACATTTGTTGTAAAAACACTCGGAGAACTGCAATGAAATTGTTGACAAGTGCCAAGCGTGTTTTTACGGAACTTGTATGGAAATCAGTTTTTTTATATATTAATTTACACTTCTTTCATAGTGAAAATTGCTTGCTTTTGCTATCTTAAGCACGATTTTGCACAGATGTGAAGTTAGTCCGTTCAATACTATTTCGTGAAAACTACACATTCCGGATTCGATTCGAAGGGATGGACTTCTTGAATTTTTCAGCTTATATCGGACATGTTCACTTCCGAGTAAATTAGCACGTTGAGCCTATTTTAATTTGCCAAGTGAGTAAACAAATCCGAGTGAAAGTGAAATGCAGAACATGCCTGATACAAGCATTTTTGTATTTACTCGTATAATGTGTTCACCAATTATAGCACAATCACATATTGATAGATTTCGGCACATTATTTTTCTTTTAATTAATTAAAATTAGTAAAATATGGTTCATTCTTTAAGAAATCCCATTCAAAAACCCTTTTTAAAACTATTTACAAAATGCACAATCATTTAACAAAGTTCCATCAAAATTTAAAATTTTTTAATAAGGGATTTTAGAACGATTTTGAGTATTCAGTTTTTTGGCTCTTTCAATTTTAGTGCAAGAAACTGCAAGTTTCAAGTGTCTGCAAGCTATCACTGGTTTTTGACAATGTTTTTACTGGCAGTTTCCTCCATACAACGCGAAACCGCGATTATTTTTTATATGGAAGGCTTTGCGAATGAGCGTCAGTAAAAAAATTGTTAAAAATCAGTGGTAACTCTTAGCCACTAGAAACTAACTATACACAAAAAGTTAAAAAAAAAAATTTTTCTAATTCGAAATTTTGATAAATGTTTTCGACATTTTTTATAAATTTTGAAATATAGTTTTTAATGGCGTTTGCTAGAGAATTGACAATATAATTTTAAAATATAATTTGTGAACAGAGTGTACATATGTATGTTACATATGTATGTACATTAAGATGCAAAATTTATAATAAGCGGAACTGTCATTAATTTATACCAATTTTTTTAACCTTGCACTTTTTTCTTGCTTGCTTATTATATTTCCTGCTCTTAAAATAGTGATAGTTCAAAACAACTCACATAAAAAACTAACTTAAAATACTTTTTTTATATCGTATTAGTGGAACATAAAACTGTATGTGAATGACAATTTGTTGTCATATGGAAACGTTTGTCAACAATTTTATATGCGTTTGCCGATACAAGTCCTTGCCTTTTTGTAGGGGTTTTCAATATCGACGTCCCTTAAGCAGTTTTTTATTGTAGTGATTTTGAAATTATTTTAATTCGAAATTTTGTAGAGTTTATTTCCTGTTTTGTATAAAGTGTGAGGCTTGGGTTTATTTTATTTTTATTACAAAATTCACTGCATAAAAAAAAATGTATTAAAATAAAAATAAAAACACAAACAACAACCACACAAACAAGTTAAATAGCGGCAGATCAGTTGCTCTTGTTTGTAGTTGGTTTGTTTAAGGAAGATGAAATAAACACAACAGCCAACTCGGCTGGCGTAGCACAATAGGTAGCGTATTGGCTCTGCAACTCCGAGCTCCCGGGTTCAAAGCCTGAGAGAAGTGGTTATGAAAATTAAATTAAAAATAATTTAATTTAATAATCAAAAAGAAGTCTGATGAGGAAATGTGGTGATTTCCGAAATAGTACTGTAACTTCAACCATTAAAAACTGTTGTTGTTTTTTCACAAACAAATCTTCCATAAACTGGCCTTGAGCTCAATAAAATTATAAAAATATTTATTAAAATTATATAAAAGAATAATAAATTGTAGACATTTTTCAACAATACATAAGTAATAATAATATTTCTCTTACGCAGCACATTATTCTTAAAATTAGCTCATAAACTTTAATACATCGGCACTGTAATGTAAGGTTTTCGATTACACAAGTCTACAAAAAAAAACATAATTGATAGCTGTTTTGGTTTTTTTGTGTAATTCTTATGTTTTTGGGTGAGCTGAATCCGAAAATAACTTTAATTTTGTCATAGAACGTCACGTTTTCTGACAATGTTAAACAAGTTATCATCTTAAAATAAAATATAAAAGAATAAAAAAATTTTTTTAAATTTATAATTGCGTAACAAAACTAATTTATTTATGTAATACATTAATAAGTAAGCACTAAAAACATTAATTTTTCTCAGTGGGACTCCTTCGGGAAAGTCTTATTGAAGCGTCCAACAGTAGTCTGCCGTCATTGCAACGCTCCATCTTTCCTGGTATCTTTTTTCCATCTCCTTAATATCTTGGTAAAATCGTTCACCTTGCTCTTCACTCACGTCTCCAAAATTTTCTGGAAGGTAGTCGAGGTGGGAATGAAGAAAATGTACTTTTAAACTCATCAGCCAACCTAAAGCTTGAAATGCTTTTAACATTCTTTTGACGATTTGTTTGTAGTTAGGATCTTTGTTATTACCTAAAAATTTCTTTATGACCTCTTTAAAGGCAATCCACCCTTCTCTTTGAGGATCCGTCATGGTTGTGATGAATAGTGGATCAGCCATAAGCCGTCTAATATCTGGTCCAACGAAAACACCTTCCTTCACCTTTGCCTCCGAGATGCCTGGAAACTTTGATATTAAGTATTTGAAGCATTTTCCATCTCTTGGAAGTGACTTTACAAATTGGTTTATCAATCCCAGCTTTATGTGAAGCGGTGGTAGAAGAACTTTTTGAGGAGGCACCAAAGTTTTATGCAGGACATTTTTTCGCCAACTTTAAGCTCTCTCGGAGGCCAACACTTTTTGATCCACTGATTTGTTCGGTCTCTACTATCCCATAGACACAAAAAGCAAGGGAATTTGGAAACCCAGATTGTTGTCCGAGCGCCATGCCCAAGATTTTGAAATCACCGCACACTTGCTAACCGTGGTCTTCATATTTTAATTTGCAAAGAATCAATTCCAAGTTCATATATTCATATAACATATAACATATCATCAGAATATGATTCGTTATTTAATATTTTACTATTTTTTATTTTTTATTCCTATTCTAGTTCTTTTTTATAGCTACAGCTTGTTATTGCTTAGTATATCAACGATAATCGCAGTGTGTGTACTCTACCTCTCAACGGCCAAACATAAACGACATCTACCGGATTTCATGAAGACCTTATTAAATGGACGTTTGAGTAAAGTGCTTCTTTTGGAAAACTTCACTTTGGAGGCAGACTCGCATGTGACCATGAATAATGGCACAAAAGAGTTGGTTGAGCATCAATATGAAAATCCTGATGGTATAACAGATGCGGCAGGAATTAATGCGGCTACTTCATCCTCGTCTAATCGATTTGTTCAATTTGAATGGATGTTGCTGGCGACAGCTATTGATCGTATTGCTTTTCTTTGTTATAGCTTAACATTCATAATTTTGGCTATTTTGTATTCTATATAAATTTAATTATATTGAAATTTTGAATGCAATATTTATTCTTTAAATTTTTAATTTCCTGTATAACATCTTAAAATGTATTGAGTTGAATTTTTAAAAATAAATAAAATTTATTTGGAGCGGCATACGTACATATGTACGAGTATGTAGATTTGTATAATGAAATTCGGATAAGAGGGAAGTGAGATTTTGTATGGTTTTGCAGGCTAAAAGTTTACTATGTAATTTAGACGAAATAACTTATGGTCACTGCTCAATAATGGTTGAAACAAAACAAGGAAAATCAAGAGAAGAAACTGAAGCCGGTAAGTTAGCATTTTCAAAGAAATTAATCGCATAAGTAATCGAAGTACCTGGTAGAAAAAAGGAAATAATTGCATTTCATTTATTGCCAAAAATTAGTACAATAAGATCTATGATCTTTTATAGTACAACAAATCATAGGTAAATTTAGAATAATAAATAAATAAAGGTATAATAGTTATTAAGGCTAAGTTTTTAAAAATATACTACAGAAAATTATAAATAAAGAAGTGAATTACATTTTGAGCAGAAAGTAAGAATTAGATAGCGAAACTCATAATAATACAATACATATACATATTTATTTTATTTTAACGAAAGTACATATATAAGACATTCTTGAAGTTGCTTTTATTCAGACTACTTGGAATAGAGTTCCACGTACGAATGGCATTGACAAAGAATATCCGTGCGGATGATAGATAATTATAACTCGGTACTATCAAGTCATTAATTCGAGCTGACTTAGGAAAAATAAGCTTGTCGTAAAGATAGCTCGGTTCCTTATACATAATAAGTCGCCAGAGAAAAATACAGTTTCTGGCTTTCAAATAATCGGTAATTTCACAGCCTAATAAACGCGATCTCCAGCCGGATATGTGATCAAATTTTGCTAACCCGAACACATAGCGTGTTACATGATTGAATACTACATTAATTTTATGAGCAGAGTGAGAATTTAATTTACTGTAAACTAGTTCAGGGTAGCAGATGATCGGCATTATTAATTGTAAAGCAAGTTTTCTACGAACAGGGACCGGTGTAAAGGTTGCAGACATTCGTTAATTTCTTAAAATATTGTACACTTTGCCAACTATCGAGTTAACATGATCATCACACGTTAAGCCCGTGTTAATAACGAACCCGAGATTAGTTACTTTTGGCACAAGTTTAAGACACTTGTCGGCAATATATAGAGGCGGTATATTTAAAAAATTTATTCGTTTTTAAGTTATAGGTAGCACATACGATTTATCGCTGTTTAGACATAGCTCGTTTCTCCTCGCCCATGCAGATATTAATTTTAAGTCGTTATTAAACTTTGTACAGAGATAACCAGTTTCCTCATAAGTTCCAGATAGATATAGTTGAATATCATCAGCATATGCATGTATATGTACATGCTGGCATGCATAAAATATGTCATTTATAAAGAGACTGAATAATAACGGACCCAAGATAGATCCTTGGGGTACACCAGCTAACAATGGTTTTAGACCAGAGATCTGAGAGCCAACCCTGACACATTGGGTTCTACCCGCTAAGTAGCTCCGCATAAAACGCGTTACGGAATCGCCGAATCCAAAGTAGTTTTTTAGCTTTATGCAGAGTAGGTCATGATTAACAGAGTCAAAAGCTTTTGAAAAGTCAAGTAGGCATAACAAAGTCAGTTGGTTTTTGTCAAAAGGAGTTCTGATGTCATCTAGAATTTTTAAGATAGCCGTGGAACAGTTATGCTTTGCTCTGAATACCGACTGATACGGAGACAGCAGTTTAAATTTGTCAATGTGGTCATGAATTTGTTCAGACATCAGCATCTCAAGGACTTTGGAGAGTGCGGGTAAAATGCTGATCGGCCGAAAATCACCGGGACTACATGCAGACTTGTTTTTGGCAATTGGTTGCACCGTGGCAACTTTCCACGCATCAGGAAAGCAAGAAGCTGTTATACTATGATTGATGACATGAGTGAGAGTAGGCAATATGTACGGTGCAATAATTTTTACAAATTTAATTGGTATACTATCCGCTCCGATTGCATTCGACCTAATCTTATTGACACACATAACTACATCACATTCCGACACAGTATTAAACTCAAAGACTTGACAAACGGACGCTACGGACGAGGAACAGGGTATAAAACAAGTATTGGCACAAGATGGAGTAGCACGACTGACAAAAGCATCATTAAGGTCTTCAGGTGTAAGGGAACAATGGGAACTGTCACTAACATGTACACGAAGATTTTTTAAGTTGCGCCACAAAACATGATTTGGGAGCGAGGTGTCCAACATTTTCCTATAGTATCTACATTTCTCTCTCTTTATAATGGCCGTGGTTTCATTTCGGACAAGCTTATATGCATGCCAGTTGTTCTCGGTGCTGTTCTTTTTCCAGATAGAATACCTTTTATTGCGTTTTGCTATCATTGCGCGAATAAACTTGTTGAACCAAGGACACGAGGAAGATTTACCACGGTGAGTGCGAGTCGGAACGTGAGTTCCATATAGATATAAGACGATCTCATTCAAAAAGCTCAATTTATCATGCACCGAACTTAGACCCCAGCAAGCGAACCAATTGACGCAGGAAATGTCGCTTAAAAGATTATTTACATTCAACAAACGATAATCTGGTGAGATAGACGGACTAGCTACTTCACAGTGGTTGTCAAATTTTACATCAAATGCACAGAAAATTAGATCGTGGTCAGAGATAAATGACATTTGGTCAAGTTTCAGAACAACAGACATATCAGACACAATAAAATAATCAAGAAGGCTGGGACAACAGTTTTGCCCATATCTTGTGGGTACAGAAACATTAACGATCTCTAGGCCAACACCGGAAACATAATCTAATAAAATAACAGATTTACATTAAAATCTCCACAAATAATAATATCATTATAATCAACAGCGACAGAGGACAACATAGTAAAATATTCAGTTACATTACAACATTTATGAGGATTATAGACGCACGACAACAGAACTTTGGACAGTGAACTAGACACTTCAACTAACAAGTGCTCAGTAGCGCTACCAGTTATTCCTGGTATCAACCGAGTTTTTAAGTACTTTTTACAATACATAGCAACACCGCCACCCCTTTTAATCTTTCTGTCCATCCTATAAAGTCTGTAACCTTTTATGTCAAAGTGGGCATCCTTTACCTCCGGTCTAAACCAAGTCTCTGAGACACAAATGACATGAACACAAGAGAATTCAAATATCGCTCTGATCGTATCCATTTTTTCGTTGTTCAAACTGCGGGCATTAAAGTGCACAACGTTTAATCCATTTTGGCGCTTGCATAAAATATTCAGCATTGCGAGGCTATTGTCCTCAATGCCATTCATACCCCTATTGTTCGCACTCATTTAAAGCAACAGAAGTAAAAGCAACTACAAGGCAACAAAAGCGAAAATAAAAGAGAAAACATAAACTAAACAAACTGAGTTGCGCTATCTTTACATAAAAGAGATAAACAAAAGACAAAACAAGCATACAATCATAAAAACACATAGGCTTACAGCTAGCGAAACTGCTCCAGGTCATTTTCGCACAAGACTTTGGTTGATTGGGTGGCTTTATCTTTGCTTTGCCTTACATGCACGTAGCCACGGAGTGTGAATGCAGACTGTAACTTCCCTTCACGCCGCAATTTTATAGCCGCTTGCAGGAGAATCCTATTTTCCTTGGTGAGGCTCTCAAAAATGTGAAAACTTCCCTGTATCCCAAGGGGCTGCAAGGAAACAACAGCGTTTGTACGCTTGCGATATTCACCAAAAGCACGAAGAGTGCGATTTCGATCGAGTGGCGAGTGAAATTTTATCACAATCGCACCGTTCACACCTGCTCGCGAAGGTTTCGTTCGAAAAATATCTCGTATCTGAGGAGCTAAGAAGTCAATCGACAGACAAACCTGGTTGAATATGCTCTTCAGATTTTCGCCTTCTCCATATGGAACGCCAAAAGCGACGGCATCAGCAGCAATATCATGCGAGCTTTGTTTTATGCCCTTCACTAATTCCGCTTTTAAGCACTCAATTTCACGCTCAGACTTTTCCACTCTCTCCTTCAGCACAGAAATGCACTCAGTTGATTCAGCAACAGCAGCGGTGAGCGTTGAAATCTCCTGCTCAATCCGTTTGTTTAACTTGTTTTCCACTTCTACAAGTTTGTGAGAGACACTCTCGATCAGCGGCCGGAACTGTTCAGTCTGCTGCTGCACCCGTTGCTCAACCTCTTTCAGTTTATTGTACACAGCCGTGAGTGTGATTGCTGCGCCTTCATCAACTTTTGCTGTTTTCGCAGTGGGAGAGCCCTTGCTCAGTCGACGCTTTAGTGATGCGGTAGCGGTAGACATATCAACGAACAAATATACACAAGAACGAGCGGGAAAACAGATAGGCGAATTATGAACAATTTAGTTTTATTTTATTTTATTTAGCTTTGCTATTTATTGCTTCACTTTCTTGACAGAAATATTCATAAGCAAGAATCACAATTTGTAAAGTAAGTTTGAAAAACAAACAACAGGTACTTGAAAATAAGACCAAAACTGCGGAGCGAAATAAAGCACGTCTACTCTGTCGGAATATTTATTCATTCAGAGGAATACATACAATACAGATTAATATGTACATATGTACGAGTATTTACATATATCGAATTGAAAAAGATTTCCAAAGCCGTTGATTTGCGAACATTGCACTCGAGTTCAAATTGAAAAGTTCCATTTACACTTGCCAAAATTACCTCAGTGGGGATAGAAAAAGCTGTGTGTTTTGAAACTTAAACCAAGTTCACTTGTATGTTGTTCTTATGAGCGAAAATGGTACTATACTCAAACACATATGTTTTTACACACATCACGATCGAATCTTAAGGCCAATTTTCACAGAAGGACAAATGCGAAAAAATCAAGAGCCGTCAAGGCCATGCATTGGCATAGAAATTATATGAGATCACAGATTTTTGTAGAAGAAGATACGCATTCAACAGGTCCGCTATTTTATTCTCTCATAAAATTAAAAAATAATCTTATTTTTCACGACGTAGTCGGGCGAATGTATGCCAACAGCGCTGCATTGTCGAACAAGAAACAAAAGTGCTACTTGCTTCCGGCAATTAAGATCAAATTTTGCCAGAAAATTTTCCAGTAGGGATTTTAACGAAGGTCTAAGGATTTATATCTATAGACTCTGATGTATTGATAAGGTTAAGTTAATTTAGTTTCAAATTTAGACACAGTATTATTTTCTCTCGAAAAGTATTTTTACTTAAAGTGAATTTCTTCTTGTGTGAATTTATTTTTTTATAATTTGTTTGGTTTGTTTAATAATAGTTTTAATAGATGCATTAAAAATGTACTTCTTCAATACTTTTAAATCAAAAATATTAAACTGCTGAACACTTCAGAGTTGCAAAACTTTACATACAAACATAATTTACGCTAACATTTGAAGACCAAGTGATCTTCGTTAAAGAAATAATGTTACTCATACGCCTCAACGTATCCACATACTATGAGACATGTATTCTGAATGAGTCATGCTCTCCGCTCTCCATTGAATTTGCTCGATGGTAGTGAAAAGTTTGATTTTGTAGGTTAGGGTAATTTTAAGGCTGCTAGTTTCCCATTTACCTCCACTTTCTAGTGCTTTAATGACTACATCTTGCATTTCCTGAACAGCTCCTACGTGCCCAAATTCTTCAGAATTAGGTCATTTTGGAGTATTGCAACAATTTTAAATAATTTTATTGTACCGAAAATGGTACGTACAAATGTAACTTATTTCACATGTATCGGAAATAACCGAATTCAAACAGTGCTTTAATTTGTGCAAATACACGTGTACATATATTGCTAATGCTATTTGTGAGCCATATAAAGCTCATGTATCTAGCATTGATGGAGCGTCAACATATCATTGATCGAAAATAAAATCATAGTTTATGAATATTTCTTGAAGATTGATACTTATAGAAGACACTTAGCTTTTCTCTGTTGACTCAGCTATGGAAGCGAATGCCAAAAACTTTTTACCGTTCAGACTGGCAACAAAAATTGGACCAAATTTTTGAAGTGACAAATGTAAGAGCAGTTTTCAATTATTTATTGAGCTGCTAAAGTGAATAAAAAAAGGTAATAAAAGGTTAAACTCAAATGAAAGTTTGAACTTTCGATTACAATCCCTAAAAATACGATCACTGCACCTTAACTTGAAGGCCACAATAACGAATTTTGGGAACGTTTGAGTGCCACTTGTGAATAAATAGTGATACAAACTTCCACTTCAGATTGAATTGAAACTTTAATATACATATATGTATATAATAGAATCTTTTTATCTACCGATTCGTATTTAGCAAAAAAATCTACCAAGAATACCTTTAACATTTGCGAACGTATAAAGTTAATTCGTCAATCACTGAAAACAATAATATTTATAGAGGTAATGCTAAGCTCGCCTCTTTGAAAGATTGTAAGTTCGGTTTTCCCCTTCGGATGAATTTTTACAGCAATTTTCTTTCAAATTAATTTTTCCAATTTTATTTGTTTGAGAGAAACAAATTGAGTAGTTATGAAATTAATCTAGGTCGAACGCAATAATCGATATTTTCTTTTTCGAATTTTTGTTCCAAACGCTTGAGAGGTTTCAACAACTAAACCCGCTACCCCCTACGCAGCGTTCCTAACTGCTATCAAATTTTCGTGCGATCTGTTGCCTTTTTTGCTACTTTATTTGTCTTTTATAGTTTTTTAGGTCCCAATTATAGGTTCCCCGAAAGTTAGTGGATTTAAGAATAATATTCACAAATTAATAAGCTGATTTTTGTTGGAACGATTTTCCGTCATCCCTTGTCAAGTTTGGTTTGGAGACAAACCGGTTTCGGCGTTGTGCCATCTTCAGTGTCAAATTTCGTTCTGTACAGTTTATGTCTGTTGTTCCGTATTTATTTCATTTATTTGGTCAATCAGGTATTGGTGCATAATCGTAAATGTTAGCAAATGTTAAGTGTCCTGAATATAGGTACCTAAAGTCTCGCGCGGTTAGAGTCCAAAAATGTATATTTTATCACGAATCTGTCTTTGCGGTAAGAGCAGGTATATAGTCAGTAATTTTAGTCCGTTTAGGTATTGCCGGTTTGTTTTGTATGTTGGTATCTGTCATTTTACCTACGTCTTTGTTTTGTTTTTTGTAAACAAGCCTTAATGGTGCAAATATCGCATCAGAGTTGCTGTTTATTTGTTCGTTTATTATCCTCCCATCAAATGTTTTTTGTTTATATATTTAACCGTGAAGGTACTGCACGTACAACAAAAAGGACGGCGCCTAAATGCTCTTGAAAACATGGAAATATATAAACAAAAAACATTTGATGGGAGGATAATAAACGAACAAATAAACAGCAACTCTGATGCGATATTTGCACCATTAAGGCTTGTTTACAAAAAACAAAACAAAGACGTAGGTAAAATGACAGATACCAACATACAAAACAAACCTGCAATACCTAAACGGACTAAAATTACTGACTATATACCTGCTCTTACCGCAAAGACAGATTCGTGATAAAATATACATTTTTGGACTCTAACCGCGCGAGACTTTAGGTACCTATATTCAGGACACTTAACATTTGCTAACATTTACGATTATGCACCAATACCTGATTGACCAAATAAATGAAATAAATACGGAACAACAGACATAAACTGTACAGAACGAAATTTGACACTGAAGATGGCACAACGCCGAAACCGGTTTGTCTCCAAACCAAACTTGACAAGGGATGACGGAAAATCGTTCCAACAAAAATCAACAATTCACCCTGTCGGACAAGAAAAAGAAGAAAACAATATAATTAATAAGCATTTAGGGGCCTAAGGCGTGAATATATTCTGAGAGTTTAATGTTCAAAGTTTCTTAATTATGTCTATTGAGCAAATTTCGCAACAAGCAATTTTTCAGAGCACTTAATAAAAATGTTTATATATTGAATTTTTCAAGTAAGGTTCGTTATATCGAGGAACCATTAACCGGATGTTTTGTTATGCTTGTATAGGCTTATGTATGAATGTACAATTCCACCCTTCATACCAGGGAGAAAGTAAAAGTTTTATGTAACTACAAAAGTCATTTTGGCTCCTTCCAGCTTTTACTTTGCAATGAGCTTTTGAAATGTCGCCGACGGTATTGCGGCGATTTGGTAAGCTTATGCGAACAATACACTTCCATCATCTTGCCAATTCTGCTTGGTTCAGTCAGTCTTCCGAATAGTCCTTTTGAGAAATATCCTGCTTTAAGAGAGATATGTTTGTACATACATTAATCTAAAAAACTTGTTTTGCAAAAGCGTTAAACCTTGAGTGTAGCAGAATGAAATAACAAATAACATTTAATAACATTGTGTAATATTTATACTTTTTATTAACAAGTTGAGCCTGACTGTAATATACAGAAAAACTGTACAAGAAAAAAACTAATATTATTAAAAGTCAATAACAACACTGGTATTAAGTCATACCAAGATTTAATAAGGCATACACATCTTTTGCGTTTTCAATATTTGATAACAGAAGAGTATGTATTAAACTAAACCAAAAATCAGTGGTAATATTAAAAAAAAACGAAAACGTATAAACGTCAAGCCGCAATTTGTGCCTTTGTATTTTTCACTGGATATCAGCAAGAATTGACTAATACTTCTTCTGGTGTTTGCTATTTAATTTTGCCTCACACATGTGTTCATCTTTAAATGTGTGTATGTACATACATATTTTTACGTGCCCAAATATATGTACATGTATGTAAGTAGTGTGTATGTACCTTTGTAAGCATTGGCATTTGATTTTATTGGACAAAAAATGAACGCCAGCAACAGACAATTTAATCCGGGGCAGCAGTAATTAAGGACAAGCGTGGTGAGTCTTGTTGATAATTGATTTGGTGGTTATTCGTACTTACATACTTTTTTAGTAAATTAAGGAAAATTGGGTAGTATTTAGATAATCTATATGACAAAACATTGACTTTGTTTAGCGGAGCACGTAAAAAAAACTCGCGAGTACCTGTGTGCGCGATCTAACTTTTTGACTATTTTAAAATTAGAGAGATAAGGGATTGTGATAGTCATAATTTTGTTTTAAAATTATTTAGAATTTTATTTATAAAAAATACACCAAATAACTAAGGAGCGATATTATTTGCCTTGTATTTATGTATTGTCGAGAAAAACTGTAATCGAAATATATATGAAATTTACTAAATATTTGGATACATACATACAAGCCTGTTACTTTGTTAGTTATGGTTGCTCGCTTAGATAATTTGGTTTTCATGACACTTTGAATAACTAGCTATGTAAATGATTTTTAAAAGTAAATATTTGTTTTACTCTTTATTTAATGTACTTTTTTAATAAATTCAGCACTAGTATGGGTTGTTTATACAAGAAAAGCGTAAAAACTGCGCCAGAATAAAAAAAAAATTATTAAAAGACTTCTTAACATACCACGTTTTTATAAATGTACGAAAAAAACAAATCTATACAGTGTACGAGTATATATTTTGAATTTAAAGCCTTTTAAAATAAATATTTCAAAAATATATGAAATGTTTACTATTTTTTGCTATCGTTCTCTCCGTCCCATATAAATCTAACAATGCGAAGAATTCAAGTTGCCAATATGTACATAGCTACGTATTCAGGATTGCTTTAAGCAAAATACAAAACCCCTGTAACCCCTTTGTCACTGTAAATCACATTGCCAACCAAAAAAAAAAAAAACAAAAATTAAAGAATTTAATACATATGTAATAAAGTTATTTTTGATGACAAAATCAACCAGCCATCATACAGCAGAAAACTGAAAGCTTGTTATCACTCGCAAAACTAAGGTGGAGGAAGGCAAATCAGCTGATAACTAGTGTCTCTCTTGCATCTCACTTAGCTATCTCAATTTTTAAGTGATGGATAATTTTTGAAGAATAATTTGGGACTTTTTTGGGGCTTGTTCAGGATATTTTCATGACCATTACAGGTTTATTTTAATATTCTTTCGGAACTTGTTTGGGAATTATTTCGCAAGTAGTTTGGGATCATCAGAGACTAGTTAACGAAAATTGCGAGACTAGTTTGGGATCAATTCGTAACTTACAAAGGGCCACTTCGGAACCGTTTGAAGACTTGCTCGAGATCATTTCAGAGCATGTTTACGACATTTTCATTTCATTTTTTGGATTAGTTCGGGATTATTTCGAAGTAGTTCGAAACTAGTAACCTTGATTTATTCCGGATGTGGTTTTAAAAATTCAGAAAACAAGAATATGAATAAAATAAATTGACATTGATGTTTAATTTCTAATCTAACCTATTTATGCTTGAATATAAGTCGGCATAGATTGGGTAGGGTAGGAATGTACTGAATGAAAAACGACACTGAAGATGGCACAACGCCGAAACCGGTTTGTCTTAAAGGATGACGGAAAATCGTTAAAATTCAGTATATTATTTTACCATAACTCTTCTAAAACCGGTTCAATTCCGACATTAGTTACTCTTCTTAGAATTAACGATTCCGCTAACCCATTCGAGCATTTCGATTCTTCTATTCGTAGCTAAATCGAACGTGCGACAATTACTTGTATCAAACAATTTTTTAGCAAACTTAAAATAAAAGTATTTAATGATCATAAGCGCATTTTAATATTCGAAATAACTCTCTGCCAGGCGTTCCGGCTTTTCAGGCTTTCAGTGTATGGCCAATATTGCTGAATAAGTGCTGAAAGCCTAAAAAGCCACAAAAGCCTGGTATGTAGTTCTGGCTTAACGTTTCCTGCCACACTCATACTCGGGCTTGACAGTAACCCTTACGGTTTACATCCCTCAGTAATAAACATGCCTATTTCGATAATATTAATTACTTTCAAAAAGGTAACAGTGTAAAGTTCCTACGTTTTTGGTACAATAGAAGCACATGTTGGTAGTCTATACATCTTAAAATTGAGCTGAAGTTGTGCATTAGGTAGGGGAGTGTGGTCCCATATCGACCCCTTAATGGCAAAGGCAATAAAGTTGAGAAAAAACTAATTTTTTGTTCAGTTAAAAAATTGTCTTTGTAGAAGGATCAGTTGAATATATTTCTTATCGATTAGTAAGGTTCATAGGTGCTTTGAAGTGTTAGATATTCAGGCAAATATGACCGGACCGGACCCATTATTCTTAGCATGTTTTTGAATTTATATTATAAGGTGCAAGCAAATTTAATTTAATATTAAGATATTTTGAAGGCTCTTTCCATAAAATTCAAGAGAAATTTCCTGTTCTGCAGTAAACACCTATAAATTCGATTATAAAGATAAGAAAACAAGAAAAACAACGAACGCATTATGCCTAGAGGAAAGTCCAGTTAAAAAATCCAAGAACAATTCCAACCTGGATATTTTAAGCTCGGCGATTAAAACATAATTTGAATATTTCCGTTTTGAAGTCCTTTGTCACAATATTTATATAGCTGGCATTCACTTCTTCCAGACGTTCTGCTGTTTCAATTCCTTCTGGTGTTGTACTTTTATTACTTCTGCGATGCAGCAGTAATGTTGATCAAGGAATTGCTAATTTTTGCGCGAACCTGCAGTCCAAATTTTATTGCCTCAATTGATCGAGGTTTTCCGCTTTTCAGATTAATTGACCGAAATTCACTCGGAAGGGAAATGCAGAAAATGCTCGATTATCTATAATAATTCAAATATAAGATCTGAAGGCCAATAAAAACTCCTTTTTTCGCTTAGGCACCAATGTGTGCCACTTACTGGTTGTCCTTCATCTTCCTGCCAGGTCAAATTTAAACATCTCGCTTACATAGATTTGTATACATGAGTGCATATATAACAGTAACAAAGAATGTCCACACACACGTACATATGAACATAAAAATGTTTAAGGGTGTATGCATCGAAGAGGTAAAAAATTATCAAAGGAGTATTTTTAAACACTTTACTGATTGTGTGGTGATTCGATTTAAGGTACCTGAAAAAAAACAACATCGTCACATCAACTGGAAGAGCACATGGGTGCATATGACAAAAATTAAGTCACCATGATCATGAAATCGGTTCCACAAATATGTATGTATGTACTTATGTAGGTCTTTTTTAGTTAGGATTTGCATGTTAAAGCTGAAGTGAAAATTAAATCAATCTTTAATATTTGCTTTTGCATGGCTTAAACCGCGTATTTATTGTTATGCGCTATATATGTATATTATATACGTACATACAAACGTGTGCTTACATTTTGTGTAAAACGATAATGGCACAGTTTTATGTGCATTTATGCAATAGTTGTAGATAAAAGCAGTACATTAATTCAAGTTTAATTATTCTGTTTTTAAAGATTGTATAATATTATCGCCTCCAATACTAGAACATGGCTCCATCGTTTGGAACCCGCGCTATCAAGTTTTCTCAGACAGGATTGAGTCAAATCAAAAACAACTTCTACTTTTGTCTCCCTAAATTAATCGTTTAAAACTTATTAATCTTCCTACCTTATTTTTCTGAAGCATTGCAAAAATTATTAAATGAATTAAACAAACCACTCCGTAGTTTATGCCAGGATATGAAAAGTCACTCCGGTTCTTTTGGTATTTCAGACTCACTTTTTTACATAAAGAATGCTTTGTACCCTCAATAAATGAATACATACACATTTACGCTTTATTACATATTTACGCTTTATTATCCAAAAGTACTTTAATTTAAAATCAGTTGATGATCTAGCTAGCTACTAAGTTATATAACCTTTAATAATTGAATTATGGACTAAAATCTGTAACATCTAACTGCATCTGGAATAGAACTTATGTTTGATCAAGTTTTAAGCTTAATAAATCTAAAACTAAAACTCATTCTCGCATATTCGGTCTGATTGATTGGATAGATACATATGTATGTACATAGTACATTTTTGTTCGTTCAAAGGTAATTTGAAAATTAAGTAAAATGCAAGTAATGTGCTAAATATTATTCAAAATTAATTTTAATTTAATGCTGTACATTTTTTTTTTAATTTGCGTAAAATATATTGTATGCTGTTTTATATATATTTTTTATAAATCTAAATTGGAAATAAAAATGAGTTAGTCCCTTTAGTTCCTATATATGAACTTTTTAAGCCCACAACATGGTAATTCGAAAGAAAGTGATTTGATTCACAGGAATTTTGGTTTTAAAAAAAAAGGATGACTTTCGATTTAAGATTTACATCCCAAAAAAAAACCATAGAAAATAAAATATCTTTTCAATCTTTGTAACAAATATTATGTATGTCTCTTGCAGATCTAAATGTTAGCAAATATCAGGTTTCCAGTGTGAATTGATTGAAATTACAATGAACAGTAATAATTTGCAGCAATGGTGGGAAAATACGTATCGTCACCATCAGCTGAAACATGCTTTCAATCCCCACAACTTACATGGATCCGAATCACCTCAATTAAGCCAAAAAAGCGACTCATTGGGGTTAAATATGTTACCGCAGATCGGTAACGGCGATTACGACATCTTTATGAATTACACTGGAACAAATATACCACAGGATGCCAATGACATTGAAGACAACTCCATAACCTCGCTAGCTTTACTCATAATGGCTATAACATTTGGTCTTGTAGTTTTTGGTGGGGTTTTAGGTAATGCCACGCTTTTGTTTACACTTTGTTCGGCTTCGTCAGTGCGTTTGCGAAACCCTTTACTCCTAGCCGTTTGTCTTGCTGACCTACTTGTAACTGGAATCTCCGCACCGATGACGCTCTTAAATGTAGCCTTAAGTCGCAAGACCAACACATTGCCACTGATTATATGTAAAATAATTCATTTTGTCCAGGTAAGCCCAAAAACTGTGTATAACACATTAACATTAAAGTAATCTGGCATTGCAGGTTATGCCGGTTGCTGCTAGTACTATTTCATTTTTCATGCTTTCTTTGGACCGCTACGCTACTGTTAGACATCCGCGTTTAGCACAATTGCGCCAGCGTCGCTATTTGCATGTGTCATTGGCACTTTTTTCGTGGATGGCCTCGGCTGCCCTCAGCACACCTTTTCTGTTTACTTATAAAATAATTGCAAAAAGCACAAGGACTGGTGACACTATTAAATATTCGACCACCTCAGAAGTTTTGCATGATGTTAGAAAAAACTATAATATGGAAACATATTTGCATACCCCCACGATATCACCAAACGTCAGAATCAGTTGCACTTCCGATCCTGGTCCTAGCAATGTTTTAATTTCGTTTATTATATTTCATACCTTCGTCGTCTTTATTATACCAGGATTAGGAGTGTTGTTAAACCATTACGGTGTACGTCAAAAGTTATGTGCACTCTCTTTGAGAGCTCGCGCGGCTCACGGTGAATTACCACTTCCTATGCCCATACTGCGTCGACAAACGCATATGGTAATTGTTACTGGAATTCCTAATGCCCAGCAAGCGGCTGACTGTGCTGCCGCTGATGATACTTCGAATGGACCTGACATACAAATGCAAAACTTGAATCCTAGTTCAATCATAGGGCGTGGTCATGATTACGTGAAATCGTCAAATCCTATCTCGCCAAGGTAAGCTCTTAATAAATATATTATTATTGGTTAAATTTTCAGTTAAGTTTATAATTTCTTGCATTGACTGTTAAAACATACATAGATAATAGAAAAAGAGACAAATAGAAATTTTTGTCAACGATATACATACATATGTGTACAAAAAATTGCGGTGGCCTTTTATTTTAATCAAAACTAGAACTAACTTCGTCCCGCCCAAATTTTATTAGAAGTAAATTAAACACTTTTTGAACTCTGTTGTCCTATAACTTAAAAAAGGCCTCCGTTAGGACCTTCTGCAGGAAAAAACGAATAACTGTGCAAATTTTAACGTCTTTCCGTGCTGTGGTTCGGACGTGCTGCGCGGACATAACGAAATAGCGCTTCATTTTTATATATAAAGATGAAAAATTTACAGTTGCGGTCAATATAATAGGAGTGCATATACCAAGCTTGTTAAATTTTAAAATTTGATCATATATTCTATATTATTTTTAACTTATTGTACAATAAAGCATCCTTAGTGAGCGCGGAATATCTTGTGATATCGAATGATGTAAATATTTTGTAAATAAACCGAAAACTCGGATTTTTCGCAGACCGAAAATCAAAAATCAGACTTCGCCTGAATATTCTGAAGATTGCCTGAAAATTTCATCAAAATCGGTCCAGCCGTATTGGAGCCCATACGTTACATACATACACACATCCTGTTTTGTATATATAGAAGATTACTGTGTCTCAAACTAAACGCCGATCATTTGTTTTCCTCAATATGGCTTAATTACACTTACTTACTATATTACCTGAGAACTGGTAAGCGGAATCAACATCTATCCATTCAGATTTGCACCCCATTCTTAGGTGGCAGAGAAGCGCTACCACCAAGTCAGGATGCACTGCGTTGCACGGCCTGCTCTACAATATTTTACGATTTTTTCAAATACATGGTTAACTTACTATTATTCCTGGAAATGTATCCATTTGTCTTTTTTTTTTTACTCAAGCAGCAGATAAAACGTCTTTCACTAGGGATGTACGGGTAACCGATTAAATACTTTTTAATTAATCATTGTCCTGATTTTTCTGAATGTGATTAATTATAACCTCAGTAGTTACTGTTTACTTAAAAAAAATTAATATAAATCTGAGTAAATTTGTTCATATCTTTCTAGTTTTCTTTAAAAAAAAAAAACGAAAAACAGGTTAATTTTTTGGCTTTTAATTAGTCGCTTGTGGTTAATCAGTTATATAAATAAATAAATTAATGTGATTATGGTTTAAAAACATGAATTAGTCAGCTTTTTCGATTAAGTAATTTAGCTTACATTCATGTTTTTATACTTATTAGAAATAAACAGTAATACCTAATGTTGCATGTGTGCTACATACCCCTACTAACTATTTTAATTTGCAATCAATCAAATTGAACACACCATATGCATATCCACATATACATTTTGTCGTATATTATTTAGTTCTTTGTCTCTTATTTTGCAGAGCAATGCGCGAGATACGAGCTCATGCACAACGCCAGCGAATAAGTCATAATCCATCATGCCTGGGTCCTGCCGCGCCAGGTATACCCCTTCCGCGGACGTCTACATTGCACTCAAGGCGACGCTTAGCCAACATGCTAATCGCATCAGCGCTTATATTCATAATCTGCTGGGCTCCACATGTCTTTTGTATTCTCTATACCAGCTTTGGCTATAAGCGCCATTGTTCAAAAACATCCAACTACTTTCATCTACTGCTGGGTAAGTGTTTAACACGTGACGGATTTTTTCAATTTATAGTAAGGAATTATAAAAATCGAACTGGTAAAAAATTTAATAAATTTATAATTAAAGTTTTGCTATAAAACTGAAAAAAGGAATTCGGAAGAAAACCATCATCACACTCGTCTATAAAATATATGTACATATACGAGGCGTTTCGAGCCAAAAAGACCTTTAAAACAAATTGGTAACTTTGCGGAATATCCATTATCCTCTTCATTCACGTTAAAATAAGCCCTACAATAAACTTTTAAAATTCAAAACATTGAACGATTCAATATGGAGGACAAAAATTTTTTTAAATCATCGGTCATGGGAAGAATTTAAAAAGTTAAGATAAATATGCAATCGAGCTTCCGAGTCGAGCTTCTATTACCATTTGTGGTGTGAGTCTTCTATGTTGTACCACAAATTGAGGGACCTTCACTTTTGTGCCGACTCCAAACGCTAGACGTATACTAACTAACCCATATTGCTTCTAAGAGATAATATAAAACAATTTAGCTTAAGGCCATAGATGCCATAGGTTCTAGACTTATATACTGTACTATAATTTAGTTGTAGTCTCAATATCTGTAAATAAATAAATACATATAAATATAAAGTTTTTTCATGACAGAAAATATCAATAAAATGTTGAGCATGAGTCTCTGTATACCAAATAACATTAACAAATTTTCGCTATGCCACTTATTGATTGCGAAACTAATTTCCAAAAAATTCTGCAATTTATTTTATTATAAAACTAAACATACCGCTGATTTTTTTTTTTTTTGATTCTGGCATCATTTTCGACATATACATACATATACATATATATATATGTACTGCTTTAATTTTTTTTTTTTTCTTTTTTTAATTATTCCATATTTGGTCCCACGAGTAATGAGGGAAGAGCGAGGTCATCCAAGGCAGAGCCCCAGTACCTCGTTAAAATTACGATTGACACCTGGACTTTCGGATTTAATCAAGGTTTTCTCTCTAGAGCCATATTCAGTAGATAGCAGGGGCACCTATAGCAAGGTGTGACTCGTATGAAGGCAACACCAAGAACCTTAACCCCCTTTAACCCTCTTAACATATGTACATATAATGAGCGCTGTTTGACAGATTTCGTATAAATCGGGATTCTAAATGAAAATTAGTTATAACATTTATACTAGTATTTTCAGTAAGGTCACGACATAAATATACTCATACAAACATATTTTCGTAGTAATCCCATTGATTTCTTTACTCTTCGTGTCTCGTTTCTCTCAAATGCATTTACATATACATATGTATATGCTCTTACATATGTACATACATATATTACAAGTTTTATTGTTCTACTTATTTCTACAGGCTATATGTACTCTGCAATTAGTCCCGCCATATATTGGATTCTCAACCACAACACACTTAAACAATCTCCTTGTGCGCCAATTATACGCCTTCGGTCTATGCAGAATTTTCTACGATCCCGCTTTCGCTCAAATGTAGTGCCGCCGCCGCCGTCTTCTACAAATGAAGCTGCTCTTGGCGCTTTCAATCCGAAATTGATTAAGCTAACTCCGAAACAATATAGAGCTCAGGCATCTTCTCATTATCTATACTAGCTAGTGTGATATTCAGTCTTTTGCATTAAAATCATTGTAAGTTTGCATGAGTGAATATTTATGTATGTAATAATTCATAAATTTTAAACTGTTGTGGTAAACGCTTGATGAGCGATACGTATCTATTAATTCTACAATACTTAGCTACTAAACGTATGTATGTATTTCTTTATGTACATATATACGTACTCTTACACACTATATTAACACCAACAACATAGAAGTTTTTAATTATGCAATTGATTAGTAACAGAGTCGCAAAGCAAAAATATATACCTCAAAATGAAATGTAGAAAAGTCGCCTTTTCCAGCTGAACTACTGAACAACTAAGCTTTTTTATATTATTGTTTTATTCTATTTACAAACGACTAGTATAGAAATGTAAGAAAAGTAGAAAAATAATTATAAAAATATGTAAAAACTTTGCACTTATGCATTAAGGTAGAGGTATCCTTTCACTGTGAACGCTATTTGTACATAAACGTGTGATTGTATGTACGTACTTGTAAGAATTATTGTCTTAAGACCAGTTACTGTGTAAAAAATTAGTATTACTTCTCTCTTAAACGTAACTAATAGTGAAGAATCCGACAAAGGCTCGCCTTTCACTTATCTGCTTAAAAGTTTATTATTAATTTTGATTACAACAAATATAACATAATAGTAAACATTCACTACAAAAACCTTGTAAACTGCAATCAGGCTTAATAAAAATGTATTTAAATATTTTATTTATACGTCATATAAATACATGAAGTATCCAAAGTTTTTTGGAAATCGATAATTTTGTATAATTTTTTATCATATACATAAGTATGTATCTGCTAAAAGAAGGATAATTACAAAAGTTATGATAGAAATAAAAATCCAAAAATTAATATGTCTTACATACACACATATATGCATAGTATGTGTGTTGACAGTACCTGGCTAACCAAATAAAGAGCGTTGGTATCCGAAAGGAGTCTTATTTATGACCTTTTTTGGAATGTTTTATGTAAACTTCTAGAAATGGCCCTTTTTCTGAAGACTCTTGGAGTGTTAGCGTGAGTGCTGGAAGCAGATCTTTGTTGAGGAGCTTCAAAGTCCTTCTCCTGGAGAGGTTAAGTTTCATTAAAAAGTCACTTCATATTTTTTAATTATAACTCATTATATATTAATAAAAATTAAAAGAAATTATTTTTATTCCATTAAAACGGAGTTTATAAAACATCAAAACATAGGAATAATGAAATGCTCGATTTTAACTCCAAAAAGACTTCAATAAAACATCAAAAAAAAAATCAAGTAATGCTTAAATAATACTCCAAAAAGACTCCTAGAAACGTTCAAATATAGCTCCGAAAGAGCACTAAAGTTCACAGAAAATGGGTCATACATAAAACGCGCCGAATTAATAGGATTTGAAGTATTTTTAGAGTAATTTTAGACTCCTTTCGATGTGCAAGCGTAGAATAAAAAAAACACTCATTTAGGGCTCCAAAAAGATCTTATTTAGGTAATAAAGGCTCCGATATAATAAGGTTTTCTGCTCATAAAAGTATTACGGATGCTTTTGGTATGCCAGGTAGTTTCGTAAATATTCAATAAACTTCTTCAGTAGTTTTTCCGAGGGGAATATATATCTCAATACTCCACTTCCTCTCCCTTTTCGTCTTTTGTTAGCTAATAATAGCCGATTTGTATATTAGACAAGATATTTAAAAATGTCAATATAGTAGAAATTCTCAAAAGTTAAGATAAATATACGGAAAAGTTAAATAGGCTTCTGCTATTATAGGAAACTTCAAAAAGTTAACATTTATATAGACTTTTTTTAGTTCTTTCTTTCATCCTCTTGCCTTTTGTTGTTTTGCCCATAATCAAAATAGTGTAATCACATAGAATAGTACAAAAATTAATTAAATGCATTTCGAAAGCATGTATATATTTATTTTTTGTATGTAATAAGTCATTGTATGAAATACATACGAAAAAGGTGCGAAATAACAATAAAATATACATAATATGTACATACATGATTATTTAATATGTAAATACAATGATTTTTCATATTTCCAATATACTTATTATTAGGAACACAAATTAACCTTAAAAGTGAATAATTCACAAAAGTTTACAATAGCAAACACGGGTTACATTTTGTGAGCCTCTACTGTATCTATAAAAATGGGCAATAACACGGACTAAAATATTAAAAGTCTTTAAATAGCAATAAATGAAAACTTAAACAGTTACCAAAACTATGTACTAATTAGGTTATAAAACTATAAGAAAAAAGTTAACAAATAAAAATGTCTTATTTTAGGAGCCAAGTTCCTTTATAACTAGAAGTCGGATTTTTAATCAAATTGAATATGCTAAAAATTTTCAAAATATTGTACTTGTATACGTCCCTTAATTTATCATTTACTTAACTATTTATTCTTACTATTTGAAGAAAAATGCACAATTTTTCAATATTTTCAAATTTATTAACAATTTCAATTTAGTTTAAGATTCTACCGATACATGCCTTCACAAAACACAACCATTCTTTGTTCTAAACTTTCAACAACATGACCATGACCATGTAGTATATCGTTAAAAGTAAATTAATAGGTGGAAAATTAACGTTCTACTCGAGTATTCTTTTTAGAAATTCACAAATATTAATGTTATGTGTATGTACAAACTAATTAATACTGTTTTTGGCTTCTTAAGTCAATTCTCCTTAATGCGACTCAGTTCAAAAAACTAAGGCAATGTCGCATGTTTGTCTCATATCTATCAATAATTGTGGACCGCCCAAAGGCAAACTTTTTTTAAATACATATGTATGTATGTATTTACATATAGATTAGTATACTACATATGTACATACATATATCCCCAGCACCAGCAGCTTGTAGTAATTCCATTTTCTGCGTAAATATTTTTTATCAGATTTTTAATAATCATTGGTACTTCCACAAAGGACAAATAAATTTTTGTAATTTATTTATTTTCATGCATTCCAGGCTATTAAGCTACATAGTGGTTAAAATTTTGTTCTTTCTCCAACAACAACAAATTACACAGAAATTTGTTTTTAATTTATAGGCTATAACCCGAGATGCACGAACAACCCATATATCATGTTAATTGCTTTTCAAAACACAGAAATTATTATTTAATAAAAAGAGATGGAAAGATAATCCGAGGTTGGTGACAGAATTTGTTATTTTATCAAATCGTCGAGGCGAATCACCTTTAGAAAAAACTCAAGAAGCTGTTAATAGTTGTATTTCCTTTAATGTTAACTTTGGTGTAGATTAAACAAAAAATATTGTGCTAGAGTAAAAAAATAAATATTTAAATTCAGAGAAAGTTATATAAACTCTTTAAGTTCTTAAAAGCTTTCCGCATAAAATAGATTTGCATTAATCCCCATGCCCAGTTTATTGAAGTATAGTCTCATTACCAGGAAAGGAGTTTTTTTAGATCCAAAACACTATAAACCCTACAAGATAACGCACTGAAAATATTACAAAAGGCAATAAAACGCCAACATAAAAGCGATTTGGCAAATTAGGCATTTATTTTAAATATTTTGAAGCTTTAAGGCCAATTGGTTAATTGGAAAATTATTAGGAAAAAAACAACATTTCTCAAAGCGGTAGAAGTTATAGTACTATTTCGGAAATCACCACATTTCCTCATCAGACTTCTTTCTTCTTGGCTTCTGCCATAGAAGTAATCAAATGGGGCAACAAATTACTTTGATGTACATTACTTATGTATGTATGTATACTATTTAAAACGTAAATATATAAAATCTTGTTTAAACTAACTCTAATATAATATTATCTACAAATTTCAAATTGCAATGACCACAAAATTAGTACCGTAAGCTATCAGATTCACTACCTGTACGAAGATTAAGAGAGAAGCAAGCATAAATTTATTTTACTTTCAGTTAGTTAGTTTCATTTAAAAAAATAATTTATAACATTAGTTAATATATTGGAGTTTATGTTAAAAACATATACTGGTTTAAATAATTGGCATTTTTTAAAACATATAAATTTATGTAGTTATTTTAAAATTATTACTATTTGAAAAATGTATACATACTTAGCTAACTGGAGTTAAATCCAAAATGTCATTTAACCAAAGCTTGGAATTAAAAAAAATAGAATTGATTGACAAAAAACAGCTTTGTTTAATTTAATTTCTTAAATAAAAATGTTTTATATGACTACAAAATAAATGTATAATTTAACATCAAAAACGAGAGGACAAGTACTAACCAGAACGCAAAAAGATACTGAAGGTTGCACAAAGCCAAAACCGGTATGTCACCAAAAAAAAATTTACAAGGGATGACGGAATCACACACAAGAAACTAGTATACAAACGCCTTTTTAATGCATTCCATCCAATATGAATGTATATTTTGAATCCTATGGAAATGTATTCTTCATTTCAGAAGATAATCAATACAAAAAATTTTATTAAAAATAATGTGAAAGAGGGTGCTATAGAACACGGCCATAAGTTGTCAGTTAGGCAGGAAGAGGATCAATATCAAAAAACTAAAGAGCATCAAACTAGTTTATAGTTATTAATATAAAACTTGGGCGGGGTTTTTCTATTTCCCATTTGATCCAAATGTCTGCCTAGCCTCCGTAATGGGCTCGGTATATGGATTCCCTAACTTCCAGATAACTTAATACCGACCTCTTAGTCTATAACCGAATAAAAACACATTACGCAGCTAGAACACTTTCGGTTAAATAACGTATGATATACCAAAGATATCAGGTGAAGTTTCTATGAGTTTCTTAAAGCCGAGTTGACAGTTCTACCCGAAAGACCATCTCTCTCTATCTCATGAGATTCAGTATGTATGCACATCGCGCTTACTCATAGTAGTACTAACACAGAATAAATACCTGAAACAACTGCGGGTAATGCAGTTTCGGTTAGTCGCGTATTGTAGGGTACTTAGCCTTATTAAGGCATACTCGAACTTAAACATGGTACAGAGAACAGAAAACGTATATCCGAAGGAGGGAAGAAAACAAATTTTGTTCACCCGTGCCAGTTCAATTTTAAGACAAAAAATAATCTATGAGATGAATGGCATAAATGCACTTCAAGGTTTGTTTGCGCCGCCTGAGACCCCTTAGATCTCAGCGTCTTATCAAGCTGTAATACGTACCGCCATTGATAAACTGCTGGTTATATTTGAAATTTTTAGGTCTGTTTTATGTTCATATTATTTTCTATGTTTTTTGTTTTTCAATTGTGTTTTGCTCTCTTTGATGAGTGAAATTAAACAAAACAATACTATATGTGAGCATATAGAAAAAAAAATTGCAATGATCATTAGTTGCCTGCTATCAGCACTATAAAAGGACATACATACATATACATATTTGTTTTCAATGCAAAAAATCTAATTAACGAAACTGTTTATTGAAGAAGTCAGAGTTTTAAGCAACTCAAACGAATTACTTTTGAGGTAATGAGCCGAAAACGGCTGGCGTTCCTCAAGGTAGTGTACTTGAGCCTTTGCTATGAAGAATGGCTAGCAAATTTGGTCATAAAAGTTAATGAACAGAAGTGTAAACAATATATTTTTATTTAAACCGCAATGAGATAACATATCTTGGAATACACTTGTACAGGAGGTTAACTTGGCGAAAACATATGTATGTATATCATCTACAATTACGCAAATGAAATAGAAGACCGCTGGCTTAAACTGGCTCTTAAATATAGGATTAAAATTGAAATCATAAAGTACTAATATACAAAACAGTCATAAAGCCTATATGGATGTATCGTTTTTCCGCAACAAAAATATATGTACATAGCGATGGTTTAAGCTGAAGTCGAACGTAGAAGGAAATAGTATTAAATAAAACTGCCACCCAAATCCTCCGTCAAATGCCTTGTGTAACATAGCAAATATATACATATGTATTCCCTCTGCAAAGAAAAATTATACCAGCCTTCTGAAGAGCGACGTTGGACCATCAGGGCTCAGCCTCAATATTATTGTTATAATTTAGAGTAAAGTGGTGGCATTGCGTGGTCAATGCGAATACGCGAAAATGTTTGAATGTGTCCTTTCAAAATAATTGTTGTTGTAACCGGTGCTATACATACTGACTTAGCGGCGAGGTCGGTTGCATCAGGCGTCCATAATAGTGTTATTAAATTCTCATTGTCGATAAGCACCTCTCTATTATGTTGACGAGGACCTTCTATTTTGAAGTTGTTTACAGATATTTTGTGGTTGTTAGTGGTTATCCTTAAAAGTGGTCAATGGGTTAGTAGGGTGGTATGGTGTTTCCAAAAACCATGCTATGCGGTTTGCTATTATGCGCTCCAATACTTTGAACACGCAATATCCCTGATTAAACCTGTAACCATTTGTAGAGTGGGTTATGGTTTTGTTTAGGTATGAACATTACAGTTGCGACTTTTCAGCTTTGCGGGATAACACCAGAATATAAAATGGTGTTGTAAAGGTTTAGCAGCCGGGTATTTATTCAGAGAAATATTTATGTCACTTAGGTCTCTGGTACAAAACGTTGAACTAGGCGGTATTTAAATAGACATTGCGGTGACTTTTATATCTATTTCGATCTCGAGTGATACCACCTGTAGTTGGAAAACTATTTTGTTGTAATAACATATTGTAAGGTTGTTTCTGAAAAAGTTTTAATCGTCAACGATTTTGCGGAGGGTTTGGTATATGTTGCATTGTTAGGAATAGCTGAACGTGAGGCAGAAGAGAAGGTATTAGTCACATTGGCGAAAGTATGTAGTGCTAGTTGGTTAAATGGTTGTCTTTCTATGTCTTCGACGAGCTTCGCCAATACTGCATTTTTCTAGGCTGATAATTTGAAGCACATCCTTGGTTTTAATAAACTTGTGTCAGTTTCTGTCAGATGATGGATGTGCACCTGCACACTTTCGGTTGCTCATATTATATAGACATGTAACTTATTCCATGGATATATGTATGTACTCGTATTTATAGTTTTGTGGTTTGTATTTCTGCTACTCCTACGATGCCGGCTTGACATAGAAGCAGAATTGGTTTTCATTAGTATTTTTCGTTAGATTCCATAGAATAAAATTGCTACCATCTCCCTCCACTTCATTTATTATTAAAGTTAACAACATATAAATCTAACAAAACAAAAGGCCGCAATTTTGAGGCAACTAATACGTAGTTCGAACGCAGCCAACTAGGAATTTTTCAAATTTTGTGACCTTACAACACCTTTAAAAAACCCCTAAATGTAATAATGAAGCCCTTGCACGCCTATAATTACTGTGAGAGAAATTTGGCCTACTTATGATCGATTAAAAACGGTAGAGCTCCTCAACAGATCAAGCAAAGAAATATTCCGCCTAACAGCTCCACGACTGGCCTTCCATTCACCAACCACTGCAGGAGCTGTAAACATGTAGACAGCAGAGAAACCATATTTCACTATCTGTGTGAGTGCCCAGCTCTGACACGCCTCAGACAAGAAACACTGGGGTTTCTTTCCAAAGAGTTAAGGGAGATATCTAGGTGTAATATAAACGGTTTAAGTAGCTTCATCAACAAATCAAAGTGGTTCGAAAATTAAAGATCGCAGGACATACCAGAGGTGCCACGAAAATAGCGTAACAAAATGGTGCTTCCAGCGCTAATTGGGCCTATGTCACACCAGGACTAGGCAATGCTTCAACCAACCAACCAACCATAATCACTGTGAAAACTCGTCTAATCGCTTTGAATGATAGTCGGCGACCAAATAGTACGTTTTAAAATGCACTCAACCTGATTATCAACATTAAGATACATACATATAGATATATCTGAAAAAATGGTTTGTTTATTAAATTTAATTTCAAGTTGCTTTTGTATATATTTTTAATATGTATGAATACAATACTGCATCGATGTGCTAAAATATAAATATGTAATGTACATGTAAACAGTACGCCAAACGGTAAAAAAAAAACATTATATAAATGACATTGAACCTTAATTTATTATTCTTACTACTTAATATGTATTGTTTGGACTCTAATATCAAAAATGCACAGCAAACCTAGCAATCATTATTTTAGAAAATATATTTATGGATGTAATACTAAAAATGCAAATGTATATATGAAATTGTTGGTGAAAGAAAAAATCATAATACAATATTTTCACAAATATACAGGCAATGCGCTTAGGAAATCTACTTATATATAATGTTTCTATTGTTTCATAAATGCTGAATGGGGAGTATGAAGGGCAACAACTACCATAGAATTTGAGTTTTCAATCATCGATGGTATATTCTGGCAGTTTTTCAAATTTTTGTTTAGTTGTCTCATGGTCAGTATCTACGAGCAAAACAGTATGAGAATAACCCACTGCAACCTGAGGTATTTTGATATTATCCATTTTGGGCACTTCTTTAGGAATAGTGGAAGACTTTTGAAACTCCCCAATACCTAACTCCCCATAGGTGGGAGAAGCGCCCCAAGCAATTAAGGTATCATCAGCAGATATAATAATAGAAGTATTTCCGCATCCGATATCGGTTATGTTCCAACCTTTGAAAAAGTTTTTTTTTTTTGAATTGTTAAATATTATATTTTAATGAAATATCTTTACCTGATAAATCCTGAACAGGTTTTGGATACATATTTGCTTCTCCAGTCTTTTTGTTTTGTCCAAATAAGAACAAAACACCAAGTTCGTTGACAATGAGGCTAAAAGTAGCGCCACAATATACATTACGTGCACCACGTCCTTGAATGTCGAAAAATTTTATCAAACGAGGTACCATCTCATCCTTTGGCTCAGCATGACCCAAGCGACCAAATCCACCAAAGCCCCAACTGTACACACGTTTTTTTGAGTCAATTGCGACCTGAAAACAAAATAATGATACTATTTATATATTTACTCTTTACAGTTTTACGGGAGCAAGTTCGCATTCAATATAACCGCAAACTTAACAATTAATACGCAAATTCAACTTTTATCGGAATAAATTACATATTGAGAATAAAGGGCTATAAGAAAAAAATCCTGTAAAGGAAAGGGAAACAAGTTCTGCAATAGTGACGAACAATGTATTTAGGATCCACGCTACCATTTTAAACTTAGCCAACATTTAAATGTGCAATTTTTCTATTTCCCTTCATAATTGATTCCAATCAAGAACGAAAATTCTGACGCGTACATGAAAATCGCCGATACACGTGTATTTTTATTTTTTCTCCCCTTTCTGCAAAAGTATATTTTTTTCATAGGACAGAACTAAAACTCGTTTTTGTAACGCAGTGTAATTACTGGGGAAGCAGTCGTGCATGCAGCTTTTCTAAATTTAATTATGTTTTTAGTAAAACACATTTAGAACGCAGACAAGAACGAAATTTGAGCATAAAATTAAACAATGTTTATTAATTCGAGTTATTCTGTTACTTTTGGAAATTTGTCTTTTAAATACGTCAATATGTATATATTTACATATGTGTGAACGAGACAAACCGGTTTCGGCGTGGTGCCATCTTCAATGTCAATTTTCGTTCTCTCAAAACACTCTCTCAGAACGCTTTTCTCAAAACCAAACTTGACAAGGGATGATGGAAAATCGTTCCAACTTATGTATATCAACATTCCACCCTGTCAGCAAAGAAAGTGAAGATAAGAGAACGTTAATATATATTTCGTAGCATAATCTGTCTTTAGCTTATTTTGCCAGAAGTAAATTTGTAGTTCTTAAAAATTTTTAAAGTAATAATATGTATGTATATCCAAGCAAGCTTAAAGTTTTAATATAAAGAAAACCCCATATTTGTTGTTTTATTTATAAAATTGTGGCCTTTTTTTGTCACAGATATGAAGAAAAGGCGAATACATTAGCGTTTATCGAGTAAACGGTTCAAACGGATATAGGCCTCATTAACGGGAGGTCGGTAAAATAAAGAATTTTTATTTTTACTCTGGTAATATAGTATACAAATTGAAGTTTTCCTAGATTATTGCTTTTTTGAATTATGATCGCTTTGTGGTGAATAAGCGACATGTAGCATATGATGCTTTTGTTTAATATTGAAAATGTTTATCATGATAAATATATTTCGTTAATTTTTAACCATCTCATTTCATATAGATCTAAATTCATACAAATTAAATTTTCACATTCTATACAGAATGCACAAACGTTTTAAAATTTTTAAAATTTGGTATATAAAAACCAAACTATTATACCTAGAATGAATTAAATTTTATTGAAATTTAACGCAAAACATTTACCATGAGAAAATGAATATTGTAAACAAATTTAATGTATGATTCGAGAATTGAATCCACTGCTAATAATTTATAGAACATTGACTACTTTATAAAAATATTCATAAGCAACTAACCGTATGATTATTACCGCATGCGAAGTCCACAATTTGAACATTATCCACAGGTGTTACATGTCCTTCCTTATTTTTTTCAATATAAAGAACAACTTTTTTAGGTGACGTTTCGAAGTGGAAGGACAATTTATTGGCGTTGACAAAGTATTTAGCGTCTGTGTTATGTCCCAGCTGGCCATATTCTGGTAATCCAAATGTATGCAAACTACCTTTTATATCGAGGATCACCGAAAACTCTGCACCACATCCAATACGAACAATTGCCGGGCCACGATAATTTATCGGTGTAGGGATATTTACAACTGGCTGAGTGTTACCAATACCACATTGACCAGACTTATTCTCACCGCAAGCGTACACTGAACCTGTGTCTGTCAAAAAGAGAGAATGATGGCGACCACATGCTACCTGCACAATATTGAACTTTTCCAAGCCTGGTATTAAAGTAGGCTTCTCACAAATTTTCACATCCGGCAATCCCAATTGCCCTGAGGGATTGCGCCCAAAAGCGATTGCCTTACGATCCATGTTGATAAGAAGTGTATGAGCAGAGCTAGGGCCACTTGCACAATAGCGATACTAAAAGGTAGTAGATGGTATAAAAAAGCACCCATAAGATATCAACAATTACCTTATCATCCGTAAACCGGTGGAAGGTGTAAAGATTTGGTCGCACTTTAACAACATTTTTGCGGTCTCGTTTTCCAGTTAAATCCCATGTTACCATCCCAGAAATAAGCAATTGCCCTGGTACTTTTTCAAGTGATGCTATCAAATCATCCGGCAACTTACTGGGGGGATCCAGATCGTCATTAGGAATTAATACCTCCACCTGGTTTGATGTTGATTGGCCTTCTTCACTAGAAGCGTCACTCAAATCATCTTCAAAATCCTCTTGCTTCTTAGAACGACGTTTATTTGGACCTGCCCCGTTTCCGCCAGCTTTACGTTTTGCAGACATAATCGAAGGTGGTTAAATTTTGCTACAAGAATAACAGAAAAAATGAAGACATTAAACAATATAGTTCAAAAATAAAACTACTATTTTAGAAACAATGCTGGTGGAACAGATATAATACTTCCTTTTTTTCAATCCTAAGTTCGGTCTAAAACCAAAGCCGGGAATATAATAGATGGTTCTAAGCAAGCTCTTTTAATACGAATTAATACATATCTAATTTTGGTTGATTCAACATAATGCTTCGCATATAACTAATACAGAAAAATTCAAAGATATAAAGAAAAAATTGTCTTTAAATGTATCATATAACTTACATATATTTCTCCAAGTATTTGCAACAGCCTAAATGTTTGACAAAACTATACCGAGCAAAGTGACGCTACAATGAAAATTGTACATCACTCTTTTAATGGCGTCAACCCTCCAATGTTGCAAAACACCCTCTAATTTTCCCACCACTAACACAGGGTCCAACAAATAACATTACTCTGCGTTCACATTTTTAAAATAGCAATGCACGTTGACCAAATCATATTTGAGCATACCAAATATTATAGATTGATAGAATACAAGATTGCGCTGTTAATAGTGAAATGTGGAATTAAGTACGAACATGCAAAAATCGCTGTAAAG
The DNA here is from genome assembly GCA_963971545.1 of Philophylla caesio. Taxonomy (NCBI): domain Eukaryota; kingdom Metazoa; phylum Arthropoda; class Insecta; order Diptera; family Tephritidae; genus Philophylla; species Philophylla caesio. The sequence goes on along the minus strand of OZ020609.1, from coordinate 56,960,478 downwards.
TTTTTCAAATTTAGGAGACGGATTTAGAATAATGGGAAATGTTTAGTATAGTGCCTCATAAAAATGGGGTGGTGGGCGGTGAAGGAGGGGGCGTGGCACCCCTCCAAGCACACCGTTAGAAAGGGGAAAGAATAAACTTTTAAATAAGCCCTCACTGGTTCCTCTAGACCCTAGGGTAGGCCCTACGGAAGCCTTTAAAAATGGGCAAAAATTCAACTTTTTGCATACAAAATCGACACAAAGTTACCCAGCAAACATTTTTTTGTTAAACTCCGGACAATATGTGGGTTCATGACATATGTTATAAATGATGTATTAATTTTTTGTAAAAAGCGCCGCAGGCGAAAATTTGTAATAAAAAATCGCGCGATTTTTAATTACAAATTTTCAAGATATTACGAAATATTTATATATTTGTGAAAAGCAAGGTATTGATTTAGTTAAGAAAACCGCCACATGCCTTAATTGTGTATTGCAGAACTCTTTTCCGCGTACTTTTAGGTTACTGGGTTATATCAATTTGCTCTGTTTTCTCTTTCGCTCGTTGTTTTCAGTAGTTTGACAGATGCATTTGGCATTATATTAAGTTTTTTGTGCGGGGCTTAAATATGCAACTTTTTATTTAATAATTGCGAAGTTTTTAAGCATTTGTTGATTCTAAAAACGTTGAAAATTGATAGCACAATGTATTAATAATGTGTATGTGCCAAAATGAATGCATTAGTGGCTCTATATTAAGTGCAGTGAATGAAAATCAAACACTCTATATGTGAAAAATGCCAAAAAAGAGCATTTTCAAAGTTAAATTCTGATAAAATTTGTGGACGGATTTTTGCAAAATGATAGTTAAACAAAAGTTTATTTTGTTGTTTATCTATGTGCATTTGAATTTTTCAATTTGATATACGCGTTTAGCCACAGTAAACCAAATTTATGCGGCACTATACTAAACCCTACCCAGAATAATTACCCACAAATTTTGTTTTGTCTGTTCAGTTCAATTTTTTTTACAAATCGCACATTTTAAAAGGAATTTGGATCACTTTTTCATTAGGAAGGAATACTGTAGGTATACACATTCTTTATATATAATCTCCGCCCTTTTTATCCTTATTTTAATGACAAGTTTTATTAATTTTATTAAATTTATAATCGGGTACTGTCGGTTTTATTTATAACCATAAGCGAAATGAGTCTGCTCATAAGTACTGTTGATAGCGTAGCTTGAGCATAGATAATATGATACGAAACTCTCTCTCTCTGCTACTGAGCTGGTCCCCTGAACTCCCGGTTCGAGTTGGCAACACTACCGAATCAGGGGACCACGAACAGCTGATACGCAAAAAGACGCGCTACCAGAGGCAAATGCTTGAAAAAAGCTATCAAATCAGTGAAATTTTATTTGGATAAAAAATAGAATTGATGTTATTATTTAACGAAATGGTTGTTAAAATCTTTAAGTAAAGAGATAAATTTCATAGTTTAGTGATAAAAAAAGTACTTAGGTTTAAGCTTTACTTGAAAATATGGTTTTTTATTAAAAAAAACATATCATAAAGATATTTTTTCAAAGAGAACTGGACATTGATTGCATTTGAAATTGCCGTAATATTTATATAAAAATACGCATCTTGTTTTGAGTTCATATTTTCGGCTATAGGATAGCGCATTGTACATAAGTTTATGAATTTCCGTGATTTGGTATTGTTTTCATGTTGATTTCAATATTTTGTGATTTTTTGGTAAGAAAGAAGATGATATCGTGTATTTCTTCTTTTTCATAGCATTTGCATTTTATACTATTTACATACTTTAACGATTGTGTGGAAACTGCTAAATCCCCAAAAAGTAAAATGAATACTCCCAAACCACATTTCTTACATAGGGCACTATAGGAAAATGTTATAAAAAATGCGGATTTTGGCACCGCTCTCACGAAGCAAAGAGTTTCGTATCATATCATCTTTGGCTTGAGTTTGTTTTCGATCAAGTTACTTTTTTACAGATCTGCTTTCCGCACCGTACCATTCCGATGTCCGTCATTCTATTCGTGGAAGTAAAAGGTCGTACACATACAAGAACGATAGATAGATAGATAGATTGCTGCATCGTAGTACACATACAACATTCCTCGCTTTGCTTGACAATTCGAAATTAACAACAAAGCATGAGGTGTAGAAGGTTTGCTTTAAAAGTTTCTGCGTTAGTTGTTTGTTTTGAATTACGATTTGTGTTTATTCCGAGTATTTTGTTTAATAAGAAATGAGTTTTACTCAAGATTGATAAAATTCTTTAGTTTTACTGATATAATTAAGAAAGGAGTTATGGTACTACTGTTTGAAATTTTCCAGTGTAATAAACTGTATTAAGACCGCGATGTAAAAGGTCTTCTTGCAGCATGTTTCGAAAAAAATAAATAAAAAACGATCCAGGCGAGTTTAATAAAACGGCAATGGGTGTTAAAAAAGATGTGTTTCATTTGCTATTTAGACTTGTTTAGGAAGGATTGACAAAAGATTCGAATGGACCACAGATAGTAGCAAAATACTGATTGTTCATCACGCTTGCATAAGGCAATTAGTAGATATTGCAATAAAAATTTTAAACTTAGCAGATATTAGCGATTGATTATAGTCAACACATCTTCTTTCAAATAGGGGTGTTTTATTCAACTGGACACTGTGACGCTTAATCGCTTTAATTTATCTTTCCTCCATATTATTCTATCTATTAATAACAATAATAATTCATATTTCTCTTTTTTTTCGTTTTTTAAAAGTAAATATACTCGCAAAAATTATAAAATTCTAGTGAATTTTCTAAATCGTGTGCATATGAGCGCAGAAATAAAATGGAAATGTAAACAGTTTCTCGCCTTGTATTTAGCAGCACTCATATAACATCACCGCTCATTGTCATATGTTCCGTAGAACTTCTATCTTTAGAGCCGACTTTTTCTTGGCTATGACTATGGGCCCAGGTCTTTAACTTATCTGTCATAGCTAGGGCTGCGACATCGACATCGATGTTTTAAAAACATCGATGTTTTTCTAAAACATCGAGTACTTTTAACATCGATGTCTTAGTGCCGATGTTTTTCCAACATCGATGTTTTGTATCGATGTTTGCATCGATGTTTTTGCTTTCGGACTGGTTGTGAGCCGAGGCAAAATTAAATTGTCGGCTTCGCATGTGTTTCATTTGAGAACCTATTTTTTATTTTTTTTAGTCACAAACTCATCGGCGGCGTGAGCGAAAACATCGATGTTTTTGACCGATGTTACATCGATTCAATGGCGCGGCTGAAGTAACAAACGATCTGCGTAGAAGTTTTTACCGACATCGATGTTTACAAAACGATATACAAAACTTTATTTATACTGGAGTTATTTTATGTATACTGGAGTTATTTTATGCTTAAAATATTCAAAAACATCGATGTTTTTGGGGGTGTCTTAATTTTGCAGAAATGAAATGAGAAACATCGATGTTTTTTATTAAAGTTTTTTAGCAATAAAAATAAAAAAGCAGTACTAATCAACTTTTGTATGTTTTTGCTTAATATCGTCGACCATGACATATATAAAACTGCACTTCAGGGAAAACAAAACACGCAGAAACATTTGTAACCGATGTTGGATCAACATCGATGTTTCTCACTTGACGACCTTTTTTTTTTTTTTTAGTTAATGTCAGAGGGAAAAGAATACGTGCGCAGAAACATCGATGTTTGGAAACATCGATGTTTTTAACCGATGTTTTATCGATGTTGAAAAACATCGATGTTTTGAGGTCGATGTCGCAGCCCTAGTCATAGCTAAACTCTGAAGCAAAGCAAAGAAAAAGTCCTCTATGTACCGCCCATGGTACAGTAAACAGGTAATATAATGTTAGCAGCTGATTGGAGTTTTTTCTTATAAGTTGTCCATAACAAGTCAAACTTTGTTTACAAACTAAACTTTTTTCTTAAAAAAAAACAAAACAACTTTGTTTACAAAACAAATTTTTCATTAACGCGATTTGTAAAACATATGTACATACTCAGAAAAGAGACTTTGTGTTCTAAAAGACGGGAAAATGTCGGATCTAGCTTTTCATATCCAATTGGAACAGAACTTCGGCATGTCATTTCTGCAAACGGTTGTGTTGAAAACAAATGTATTTTCAAGCAAAATGTAGAATCGCGTACATTTTGTTTACATTTAGAATTATCAAACTCGTGAAATTTGATATCTGTTTTGAAGGATGATGGCCACAACAAATAAAAAAATATACCCCAGGGTTGCATTTTCTACCTGTTTAATGTGCCTTGGTACCGCCCTTTATGTATACGGCCCTTAACTGCTCCATTCAAATCAGCTGGTTGGAATCTTCTATTCACAGACGTATCTTAATGAACTTACACCTCCTTCGCTTCAGTTTGTGCAGATGGAGAGCCAATATGTAGCAGTTTGTCCAGTTTCCAAGCTATAAAAAACTGCAATAATACCAATTACATTATTTGCGCCATCAGAGACATTTTGATATCGCTTCCACATAGTCATAATTAAGAGTGATATCTACCGACTTATCGCTCAACTTAAAAGGACGAATTTAGCTGTTGCTTTGGTAAATTAAAATTACCATTATTCAAGAATTAACCCTTTATCACAGCAAACCTTGCTTTCCAACCACTCCGCCAACCAATATCATCACGCCGTACATCAAATTCCGCATTGGTCACACTATCAACGCCAATGTACACCTCCTAGACGGTAGTCATATCTGTCAGTGTCCATTTTGTGAGACAACTGTGCGCAAACGGTCCCCTTCATAATTGCACTTATTTTTGGCTAGGAAATTTCAGCTTTTAACAGAATTTGTAAATAAAGTTGAAAAAAGCTGGAAGAAATTCGTGGAATTCACCAAATCAAATACTTACATAATTATCAAAGCAAATCTCATATGTAACGTAAAGTTAAAAAAAAAAAAATTTTATACCTAGAAGAAATTTTCTTTTTCATTTCTTGAGTGTCGTTTTATATAAATCTTTCGATTTTTTTAAAAGTTGTACACTAAGCATTCGGCTTGAAATTAAAGGGTAGGGTTTAGTATAGTGCCGCATAAATTTGGTTTACTGTGGCTAAACGCGTATATCAAATTGAAAAATTCAAATGCACATAGATGAACAACAAAATAAACTTTGGGTAGGGTTTAGTATAGTGCCGCATTAATTTGGTTTACTGTGGCTAAACGCGTATATTAAATTGAAAAATTCAAATGCACATAGATGAACAACAAAATAAACTTTTGTTTAACTATCATTTTGCAAAAATCCGTCCACAAATTTTATCAGAATTTAACTTTGAAAATGCTCTTTTTTTGGCATTTTTCACATAGAGAGTGTTTGATTTTCATTCACTGCACTTAATATAGAGCCACTAATGCATTCATTTTGGCACACACATATTATTAATACATTGTGCTATCAATTTTCAACGTTTTTAGAATCAACAAATGCTTAAATACTTCGCAATTATTAAATAAAAAGTTGCATATTTAAGCCCCGCACAAAAAACTAAATATAATGCCAAATGTATCTGTCAAACTACTGAAAACAACGAGCGAAAGAGAAAACAAAGCAAATTGATATAACCCAGTAACCTAAAAGTACGCGGAAAAGAGTTCTGCAATACACAATTAAGGCATGTGGCGGTTTTCTTAACTAAATCAATACCTTGTAATAAATTGAAAATTTGTAATAAAAAATCGCGCGATTTTTTATTACAAATTTTCGGCTGCGGCGCTTTTCACAAATATATAAATATTTCGTAATATCTTGAAAATTTGTAATTAAAAATCGCGCGATTTTTTATTACAAATTTTCGCCTGCGGTGCTTTTTACAAATAAATTAATACATCATTTATAAAATATGTCATGAACCCACATATTGTCCGGAGTTTAACAAAAAAATGTTTGCTGGGTAACTTTGTGTCGATTTTGTATGCAAAAAGTTGAATTTTTGCCCATTTTTAAAGGCTTCCCTAGGGCCTCACATAGGGTCTAGAGGAACCAGTGAGGGCTTACTAAAAAGTGTATTCTTTCCCCTTTCTAACGGTGTGCTTGGAGGGGTGCCACGCCCCCTCCTTCACCGCCCACCACCCCATTTTTATGCGGCACTATACTAAACATTTTCCAAATTAAAAATTGATGAAGCCTATATGAATCCGTTTAAAGAAAATTATTTTGACATTTACAAAAACTTGTTATTTTTAAGAGTTTTTATTCATATTTTTAGTCAGTATTCAAGTATATATTTTATCAATGTCAAGAAATAATTACTTAGCGAATATTATTGTACAAAAATAGTTAAAGTAAACGTCTTAGTTCCATCAGCAGATACCGAATCGATTTAGAAGTTACCAAAGCAACCGTGGGTATTATTAAACAATTATTATTTGAAAAGCGTTTAAAAGTATAAATTATGTTTCAATATTTATTTATTTTATTTCCTGATCTCTATGTTTTTGACAATTACTAGTTCTTTTAATCTTTCTTACTACTATTTTTCTAAAGTTTAAAGCTTCTCAAGCAGTTTTTACTGTAATTAAAGTTTCATTCCGTTTGTTTGTGTTTTTTCCTCTTTTACTGTTAGTATTCGTTTTTTATTAAATAAAAATATTATACTTGTATGGCGATTGATGCACTATAAAAAGACAGATGGGCAAAACATTGTTTTGAATAAATATATAAATAAGTAATTATAAAAACTGTCGTGATGGTATGCCGTAGCTCGTTTGTATTTAGTGCGCGATATATAATCAGGCATGTTTTTAAACTGTTTAACATCAATCGCATACAAGTCCATGTTTATGTATGTAGGTTACAGTTCATTTTCATTTGAAAGTTAAACGTAAAATATTTAGTCACAAAAATATTGGCCAATATTTTTTGGCGTATTAATTCAAATTTTATACGTCTTCTCCTTCGGACAATAGACATGAAGTTCACACCAATTTGTCAGGTTCTGGTTGTGTAACAATGTTTTATTGTAGAACAATAGGCATTTTGGGAGTCAGCCTTAGTAAGTATATGCAAATATTTAAATATTTAGATATATATATATATTTGTATGTATGTAGCATCACAATTCAATAAGTGGCTGTGACTTTATAAGTTGTTGTGCCCTGTACTCATGTACATCTTTCATAATCATTTGTCGGAACTTTTCATGTAATTGATCGAACGTGTGGTTATTTTTATTTCGCAAAACATTCATCGCTGGTGATGTAGTTTTAAATACTGCGGGGGTAACTGAGTTGCTGCAATGCTGATGATGCGGTTGTTGTCTAGACCTTAGTGGCGGTATTGGGCTACTTTCAAGGGTTGGACCTGTAGATGGGAAAATCAGAAATTGTTTTGCTTATCAATTAAACATACACATAATAAATTATTTACTGTTTTATAAAATTGTTACATCGAAAGCGCAACGAAATAGAGCGATTAAACACTTTAATGCGTGGTTAGAGTAAGGCAGCTCTGAAAAGCTGAGTTAGACGCACGAGTAGAAAAAAAAAAATAATACAATACAACGTTTAATGAGTATGATTTGAGGAAATACACTTCGAAATTCCGGACCCTGATCTGACTTATTTGAGATAAGGCAGCGGTTACGAACATCCAATAAATGCGATGCAATAGAAAAACTGTCGGTTTTCCGACGTATGTAAAAACTCCGATGGATAAACGCCCCGCACTTTTCGCATCCAAGTCAAATTTTTTTTCTACTTGATTTGCGTTCAAGTCGCGCCACGTGAAGACCACTTGGCTAATGATCGACTCAAGGTGGGTGGGAAAGGTAACTTTGGCCCCACAGTTCGTAAATTCAGCCTAAATGACAAAACCTCTGATAACAGCAAAAGAACATTAAACTACGACGCTGCCTTCAACTCCTAAAGAATTTGGAGCGATGCGAGCGGCATTTGCGCGAGAAGAAAAATGTTAAATTACGTGAGTGCGAAAGCGCTCGAAGGTTTTAAGACCGGGCCAATTCTTCTAAGAATGGAACGGCTGTATTAATAAGCGGCGGGAATACAGCAGAGCCTGTAAACCTTAAACTTCTTTCGGAAACCATCACTTTAAAGAATGTCATTAAATTTTTAGGTATAATAACTGACTGCCGCTTGTTATGTCAAATGACCACCATTATTTGCCATAACAAGCAGCAGTCCGCATAGGCATAGTAAAAAAATAATGTGCATCAAATCGTATGTGAACAGCTTAACATTCACATATCGCATAAGCTGCCAGCGGATATACGTATTTCGGTATATCTGACAAGTTACACAAAAAATGCATCAGTTACTTGTGGTGGTGTTTAGTACGTAGTGTAACAGTAAGGATGCAAGTTGTGCATACTGCTATATTTATACAAACATCGTATAAAGCTTAAAAGGAATATTTTCGTTAAGCCGGACTATTAAAATACCCCTATTTGATAAGATATAACGCCTTTTTCGTTCAAGGCAAAGGCCGGCTGTCGCATAGAACAGAAACAGGAACAGAACCCAAATCTAACGCATACTTGCTGTACGTCGCAGCAGTTTTCTATTTCTTTAATACGAAATTCGATTATTTGCTATCATAAGTATAACTGTCTCTTTTCAATATTTTTTTAAACGCGGTGATAATAGAACATGTTACAACGCTGTAGTGGAAAAGAATCTATTCTTCGCGGGCGCACTCAAAAGGAATAAAATAAATATTTGGTGAGAAAAGGACTAGATAACAGCAACACTTGTAATAGCAGACAATGCCCAGTACACATCTTCTTCTTCTTCTTATATAGCGCTACAACCGTTTGTCGGTTTGGGCCGAGATCAAAAAGCTTCGCCAGTTCCCTCTCTCCTTCGCGGGTTACGCCAATTACTCATACCAAGCGTAGACAGGTCCTTCTGCACTTGGTCCTTCCAGTTTGTTCTTGGGCGCCCTTGCCGTCGTTGCCCACCCATGGGTGCCGTTTCGAAGGACTTTTTCACTGGAGCATCATCATCCATGCAAACGACATGGCCAAGCCATCGCAATCGTTGAATTTTTATGCGCTTGACTATGTCCACATCATTATACAGCTCATACAGCTCGTCATTCCATCTTCTTCGGTACCCGTCGCTTTCGCGAACAGGGCCATAAATCTTGCGAAGAACATTTCTCTCAAAAGCCCCCAAAGCTTGATCATCGCTGGTCAACGTCGTCCATATTTCTGCGCCATATGCAAGGACGAGATTTGTAGAGCGAGATTTTCGTTCGTCGAGAAAGGGCTCTGCTTTTCAACTGCCTACCGAGCCCAAAGTAGCATCTGTTGGCAAGTGTTATTCTTTGTTTGATTTCAAGGCTGACATTATTGGTGGTGTTTATGCTGGATCCAAGGTATACAAAATCCTTGACTACTTCAAAATTGTAGCTGCCAACAATGACGTGGGTCCCGATACGCGAGGATTTTTTGTTTGTTGCCACAAGGTACTTTGTTTTGTCCTCATTCACTACTAGACCAACCTCTTTTGCTTCCCTCTCGAGACTGGAAAATGCTGCACTGACGGCCCTGTTGTTAAGGCCAACGATGTCAATATCATCCGCACACGCAAGCAGCATCGTACTTTTGTTATATATAGTACCACTGCGATTCAGATTGGCAGCTCTTATTACAGTTTTCAGCATTAGGTTGAAGAAATTGCACGAAAGTGAGTCACCTGTATAAAACCTCGTTTGGTCTCAAACGGCTCGGAGAGGTTCTTCCCAACTTTGACGGAGCTAAATGTTGTGCTCAACGTCACTCTACATAGCCGTATTAGTTTTGCGGGGATCCCAAATTTAGGCAGCTTCTATTCGTGCTATCAAAAGCGGCTTTGAAGTCGACAAAAAGGTGGTGTGTGTCGATTTGCTTATCTAAGGTCTTTTCCAGGATTTGACGTGCTGTGAATATCTGGTCGATGGTGGATTTACCAGGCCTAAAACCACACTGATAAGGTCCAATCAGCTGGTTCATATATGGCTTCAGTCTTCCACACAGTATCGTCGATAGAACCTTATATGCGATATTTACAAGGCTTATCCCACGGTAGTTGGCGCAAACAGCAGGATCGCCCTTCTTAGGGATTAGGCAAAGAACACTAAGGTTCCTATCTTCTGGCATGTACTCGTCAGACCAAATTGTGCTTAACAGCTGGTACATGCTTCCTACCAGCTCTTCGCCGCCGGCTTTGAAAAGCTCAGCCACTTAGCCGCCTAAGTGCTGTTCTCGCCTCGCCTTGGTCGAGTGGAGGGATTTGTTGTTCATCCCTAAAGATTGTTCTGGGCTCCTCTTCTTCAAACTCCTCACCATAGTTCGCATTCAGTAGCGTTGAGAAGTGGTCCCTCCATACCTCAAGTATGCTCTGTACGTCCGCTACCAGATTTCCATACTCGTCTTTGCAGGAACCAGCCCCGGTCTTGAAATGACTTGTTTGCTGCCTTACTTTCTGATAGAATTTTCGGGCCGCATTCCTGCTTGCTAGCATCGCAAGCTCTTCGCACTCACGCCTTTCCGCCTCTTGTTTCTTGCTCTTGAAAAGACGTCTCTCTTCCCTCCTTCTCTCCCGGTATCGCTCAATTGTTGCACGCGTAGTAATTGGCTGCAGGGTGGCTTTGTATGCTGCGTATTTCTCTGCAGCAGCGACGCGGCATTCGTAGTAGCCAACCACTTCCTCCGCAGCGGTGCGTCTATCACAACGTGATCAATTTGGTTTCGCGTTTTTTGATCAGGGGACACCCAAGTGGCTTGGTGGATGCTTCGGTGTTGGAACCTGGTGCTACGTTTCGCGCCTCGGCGAAGTCGATAAGCCTCTCTCCGTTGCCGGAGGTATTTTTATGAAGGCTGAAGTTTCCGACTGTTGGACCAAAAATTCCTCTTTGTCCACCTTAGCGTTAAAATCGCCAATCACAATTTTTACATCGTGGCGGGGCCAGCGCTTGTATGCTTCCTCCAAGCGCTCGTAAAATGCATCCTTTGTCGCATCATCCTTCTCCTCCGTCGGGGCGTGCGCACAAATCAAGCTGATCCGTTCACTGATGGGGGTGAACCTGGAGACAAGATCTCGCAGTCTCCGCCCAACCACAAATCCAACACCAAATTTGTGCGCCGTCTCATGGCAGCTGTAGTAAACGTCGCACGATGCATATTTTTTGCATCCATGCCCCGTCCATCGCATTTCCTGGACTGCAGTGATGTCAGCCTTATACTTATTTAGGACATCCAGCAGTTGGATAGAGGCACCTTCCCTATAAAGGGTCCGGACATTCCAGGTGCATATCCGTAAATCGTAGTCCTTGTTTCGTTTGCGTGGGTCGTCAACGTGTGGGGAGGTCATTATCCGAGGCTGTTTCGTTCTTTTCATTGGACTTGCATTTTACATGGTGGGTCCCAAACCCAACGCATAACCCATTGCTGGGGGTAAAAAGTTTGGGTTCATTTATATAGCGAGCCGCTTGCTTCAAGACAGACGCCCGCTTGCAGCCGCACCTCCTGGTGAACAGACGCTGCAGACTTTAGTGAACCCTTAAACCGAATATGTCGGAGTGGCTCCACTAAAGCTCCCTCTCTATTAGCCGTGACCCAAGGCTCCACACGGGTTGGTTACCGCATCTCGCACATGGGTTGTTCACGTTGCCCAGGCAGGGTGCACGAACGTGGACGTAAGAGTGGGAATTGAGTATAGCCGCGCAACTGTAGCTGCATACCCAGAAGCACCGCTGTACCCGAGTACACATATCTAAGATATATCAGTGCGAAAAATTAGTAATAACGATTCAGAGAAATGGCAATGCCTTCAGAAGGCATGTGGATACCACGAGTATTACTTATAAATCGAAAAGTCAAATACAAACAAAAATGCGGCTAAAACGCTGAATGTACTTAAATATAGCAACATTGATCAGAAAAAATAGTCCACATAGTCAATGAATTTTACAGACTAAAAATAAGCAATAGTCATGTATATGGAAGAACTAGTTAATGTGACTGAAAAATATTGATTAGGGTACAAGAATGTACGTGGAAGCTGACCGGAAGCAGACAATTTTGTCAAGAGGAATATATTTTAAGTAAAACTAACAACAACTTCGAAGACTTTACACACGAAAATAACCAACATCAAAAGAAAAGTTTCATAAAACAAACGATTTTCATCACATAAAACAGTCTCAATTTAAAAAAAAGAACTTCAAAATATGCTGCAACAAAGCGGCAGATGGCATTAGGTCACTAACATCCAAGAGATTGGAAATGGAAGAATGACGACAAATTGATAGACAAAAGAAGAAAATACCGCCAAATAAACACGAAGAGATATACGAGATTGAAAAAAGAAAATAATAATAAAATAAGGAAGCACGAAACCAGTGGATGGAAAGACAATGTGAAGACATTGAACGCCTAGAATAACTACACGACAGAGTTGGGCAAATTTAAATTGTAGGAACAATTCAATTTAATTAATGAATTGATTGGTTTTGGAACGAATTTTCGTTATCCCTTGTCAAGTTTGGTTTTAAGACAAACTGGTTTCGGCGTAGTACCATCTTCAGTGTCATTTTCGTGGTACCGATCATTTCACACCCTGTCGGAAGCAACAACAACAAAAGATAATTGTTAATTGCTAACCCTACAATGCAACATTTCAGCAGAACTGAGGGACAATTGATTGCTCATTCAGCGTCCTGCAGGGTTCACAATTTTTTTTTCCTTTTACCTTTTTAGCCAAATTTTTAATTCAAAGCTTATTTCATCGTGAGACAAAAGCCAAAATATTTGCATACCCGAAATCCCAACGCCAGTATTTTTAAAGGACCTACAATTTTCAGTTTGGACGAATCATTGGCGATTGTCAAAAATCTTTTAAACATATGGGTATTAGATGAAAGAGGAATGTAAGAATTTAAATATAAATATTAATTTTTCCCATATCCTTGAAATTTTAAAATGTTAATAAACTGTCTTCAGGGATAAAATTAAAAACACTGTTTAACTATATTTGCTTTCACACGGCGTGATCAAGGACCGAAAATAATGATTTTTCTAAAAATCAGTTTTCAATTATAATTATAAATAAAAGCAATCAAGGTTTTGAAATTTAGGTTTAGAAGTAACCCTTACACTTATTGTATATTTTTGTTTCTGCAAAATTTTATTGTTTTAAATAAATTTGTTGGTTTTATTTTTGACGAACATAATTTACAAAATTTCAAATTTGTCGTTGCCCATGGACTTTTGTGTTATTTTTTATTTAAATTAGTTGCTGGATAGTCATAAGATTCCGAATAGCGGTCTTTGCTCATATCGTTTTTATTCCATTGATGCGTAAGCGGAAATAAACGAGATCGAATCTAGCTTGTGTAGTGCCCATGATTCAATTATTAAAGGTTTTGTAACTAAGCAGCTAGCTCCCTCACTTTCTGTCAAACGGCTCCCTTAGCGTCAAAACCGTGTTGCTTCTTAAAAATAATAATAGTAGTTACCTCAAAACTTTTCAATACCAAAAACTAACAAGCAACACTTTTTGTTTCTTCTGTGCGCGTAAACGGTAAGTTTAAGTCCGGATTTTAATGGCAGCATTTATTCTGATTACAAGATTGACCCCGTCTCGTAAATATTTCATGTAAATGTGTATAAATGACCTGGCTTTTTCATTGAACGCTTTTCACGCGCATATAAAATCGATGTGACAGCGTGGAAAGTTTTGTAATTTCTAGAAAGAATGGGTTTAAATAAATTGAAAATAATCATCCAATTGCCAAAAACAAGAATTTGTAAGAACGAAACTATTGAGTAATGAAGTTTGATTTATTTTTCTTTTAATATATAAAGATTTCTTTCTAAAATCTCGAATTATTGTGGTTTTCCTACAACTCCATTAACTTCATAAAGTCACTTACTATTTATCGGAATAAAATTTTTGGTCCTTTCACCGTCCAGTGGTTCATCACAATATTAAGATTAACCCTGATACCAATGGTATATAAATATAAGGAATAAACTATATAAATAACTTATATTTTCCTTATAACATAAAATCGTTTAGTTCTTTGGACGAATATATTGAAAATTTAGTGGCTAGGTAAAAATTATCTACCAAGAAGTGCATAATTATTTAAATTTTGTAAGCGTAGCTATTGTATTTCTTAATTTAAATGAAATATCTTCGAAATTTTTAATTTAAAAAATCACTAACATTTTACTACTTATTATTTACTTGTTAAGAAAGGGTAACAAAATCTTACCCGTTTTCCATACTTCGTAAACAACCCTTTAGGGAGTGTCAAAATTCGAATGTCATTATTTACCTAACCTTTTATAATTGAATCATGTGTAGTGCCAATGTAGTGCTATACTGTAATATTTGATATCATATTTGATAAAATATTTTAAAAATCAGCTTAGTAATCTGAATGAATTTTTTTTTTTTTAATAAATTCTGGAAATTGGAGTTATATTCTGCAGAAACTTAGGGATTATAAATACAATGATTTGATTTGGCAATAGTTTTGAAAAAAAAAAGACTTAAGCGTGTTGTGTCAGACAAAAGCCAAACAATAGAGTAACTTCCTTAGTTTTGATTACTAAAGCTTACTTTGTTTTCTCCCTCTAGCTTATATGAAATTACGATTATGTACATTAATGGATTTCAGTATATTTATTTGTTTGTTTCATTCTAAAATGTTTTGTTAACGAACATGTATTTAAAAATTTATAATTTTCAATTTGGTTACAATAAAATCTAACCTCAAGCTGTACAGACGTTTTCTGTAACATTAACGAAATTTTACACGAAGTATATCTACTAACCTGCTGGTGATGCCGTTCTGGGCTTGTTTAATAGTAATAATATAAACTTACACAATATAGCTCAGTGTTTGGTCGAACTGCTACTAAAATTTCTGGTGTATTTTCATGCTGTGCCACAAACGGAGGTACCTACAGTTTTATGCAGACTCCGAACGGCGGATGTATTTTATGAGAATCATTTTCACGCAGAAATGTAGGTGTGTCATTGCTTTTCGAGGGGCGACTAGGAGAAAGAATGTAGAGTTTGGAATTTTGATTGATTTTCTCATAAAAGAGCAAATATTTTATTAAGCCTGTAAGCGAATACCTTCTCTAGAATTTTAATAACAAAACTTCGAAAAAAACATATTCATTGCTTCACTATACTGTTTAAAAAAGCCCATATATCAACATTAGCATATGTGTCAGAGGAGGTCCTAAAATGTAAACGCAAAAAAAAAAATGTTCCAAAGTTATCCAACTTCAAATATGTCAAGTGTTTCGGCGTAAGCCATTGTTTATCACATTATAGCTCGTAAAGTATTAATTTTATCAAAAAAATTAGTAAGTACTCTTTCATTGACGAAAAGTCAGAGATTTATAAGAAAATTTGGATTTGGAAAAAGTAAAATATTTCATAAAAAAAAACAATTTGCTGAAAAATCATGTTTGCACGGTTTAAAAAGTTTTTTTTATAAGTATATACGTAAATGGTGGCTGTATGTGATAGATCCTATATCAAGAGTAAACGTACAAATTTCTAAAAGGGTCTCAGATATTAATTTTTTCGTGAAGCATTGTCTAATAAAATCAAATGTTTCGCTGAGAACATGCTTGTATTAAGCAAACCACTACTCGTAGCTTGTTGCAACTTAAAGATTTTTATTTGCTAATAGCAAATTCGATTCGTGTTTGTATACATACATACACAAATACATACATACATTGTTACATACATGGATCGAACTTCGTAATTTTTTATTATGGTTTATTATGAAACTATATATGTACATTTACGCGTCGAATGACACCAAATTTAGCTTCCTAGGTATAATAGAAGTAATTAATTTTATTTTTTGGAAAAAAAGAAAAGGCCCACTTTATCGCATTGGAGAAATATGAAGCATTTCCGTGTTCTATGTACTTTTTTTGAAAAAAAAGGTGATAATTTTGGACTTTTAACTCATACATAAGCGCCAGCGAAATAGTTCTTGCCGCATTTTCGAGGCAATGACCCACTATAGCGACCAAAAAAAAATTCTTCCTTCAAAAAATCCCCACCAGAGGGTTGGCGTTTGGAAATTAAAAACAGTAATAATTATTATCGATATTGATCATCAGGATCACTGTTTATGTAAGTTAAGCCGCAATGGCCACCCACGTAATTGGATCTGCTCTCTGATGCATTTTAACATCATGAGTATAACATCCAATATTCAAATTCCTTCTCTCCCCCTCAATCTTTACCAGTGTCAACTAGAAAAAGACCACGTTGTGGATTCTGTGATGAAGAAGGTCACCGAAATGTAGTACGGAATGGTATACCACTATGTCCAAAGCGCAAACGCGATGAGATGTAATGAATGAATTTATGGTAATTTGTTGTCTTTGTTTCATCTTTAATTATAACAAAATATTCACTGTTGAGTCCATCCGAATTTTTTTACTTCCCCATTTTCCTGATTCATTGGTCAAACGTTAACTCATTCATAATTTTCTGTGATTATCGGTTGAATTAGTTGAAAAGGGAAATATTTAGAAAAGGGCCCACTTTGTCGAGTTAATGTTAATTAATTGTTTCACATATAATAATGATTGAAAAATTATCTAATAGTATTTTTTCTCATGCTGACTATGTTCCCGTTCGATTCAAACGAACACCCATTTAACGTCCGTGTAGAAATGAAAAAAATCGAACTTTCAACTTCAAATTGATTTTTCTCAGTTAGTCATTTTTCGGATATTCACCTTCAAAGTTCTATATTTCCCTCAATTCTTCAGTTAGGATGGTCTAATTTGTCTCAAAATGTTCGGAAATCAACCAGGAAGACACCTATATGCATAACTTCAATACCGCCGAAGTGGGCCCTTTTCACGTGGACGCACACATATATAATATAACAATGGATTTAATAATAGATTTAATTGTGAGCGACCAAAAAATCCTTCGGTGCTGCAAAATTATCAGTTAACTCATGGATTGCGTACTCTTTAAATACGTATGTATGTAGGTACGTTTTGTTTTCACTCCTTTGTTCTTATATGGAAAGCTGTAAGTAGCTTAGAAAAAAGAACCAAGCTCAACTAGCGGGAAGTCAACAGAACGAGCGGTTTCTACAGCGGTGGACCATAAGGAGGGGTGATAGTTGAGTGGGTTAAGCAGGGTAGGCGAATACTTGTTTGGTGTCATGTGGTGATTTTTCGCATGCCGGACAGCAGTTTGGGGTTTAAGAGTTGTTTCTGGATAGTTAAAGGTTTAGCCTACTACAATATCCTGATCTTAATAGGGCCAGAGTATCGCGGGACTGACGAAGCAGCAGAAGCTTTTTTTTCTGTTATTAGTGGAGGTTGGACTTCTATGGCGGCATTCACAGGACGGAAGTCCAGCAAGCTGGAGGCGTCTAAAAGTCGTCGGCTCCAGTGGATGCGCAATGTAAGTCTAAGCGTCGTCCATCAGTTTGCAGCAGATGCCTCCGGATTGGCCTGGGAAGCGGCCCCAGAACGTGCAGGTATTTATTGGCGTACCCATTACAGATGGTTCTACGTACCGGAATGACCTGGAGTTTCCCCGACCAAGGTCTGAAGTTATGACAAAAAACCCTGTTTAGGTCGATCTACAACCAGCACTGCTCAAAGGTTCTGGTAAGTAAAACCGAAAAAAAACCTTGGCAGCCTTGTCGACGCTGTTAAAGGAATTGGCACAAGGGGCTCCTAAAATGTTCAGAAATTATTTGAAAGTTGAGGAATTTACATATCTTTTCGATCCAAAAACACAATTCTCACAATTCCATATGACTGAATACAAAATAGTGAGAGCTAAGAAATGAGCGAACAAGATTTTTTATCAGACATTGGAAAGGTGGCAACCCTTTTAATTTTTCAGCACACACTTCGGATGAAACGATAGTGAAAAATGCACATTATTCCCTTTTGTTGACTATTCCAAGACCAACATCCAATCCAAAGCGACAAATGTAAATCAGCTGATGGAAAAACAGTAAATACTAATTGAGCCAATGAGGTCTAAACGACTGTAGTGATTCGGTTGGTAATAGTGAAAAAAATATAAAGGTCGTTATAAAAGGGAAACATTTACATACTTTCAGTAGCCGTTAGCCAGTAGATGGTTGCCTTGCGTAATGGAAATTTTGGTATGATTACCTATTGGCTACTAGTCTCATGCTAGTTCCCATACAATATAAAGCTCGATCCAACCCTGGTCAGTCATATCTCGTATACACCAAATACAATTGTCGTCATCTTTTGTAAGCGACTAGCAAAAGAACGGCCAACTCGCTTATAATCAACTCTCTTATATTTTGAACACACTTCACAGCACTAGTCTGTCAGAATTAATGGTCGTTTGTAAAATTTGCTAGCAAAACAAAACAATATGAGTAATTCTTATAAGAGGCGGTTTTATTTACGTCTTCTCTATCTTGGTTTTTTTTACTTATTTTGATGTTTAGCGAAAATTTTCGAATTTTAAAATATATAGCACCACTTTCCCACTTTCCCACTTTCCAACACTTTCATTAAGGTCAGCTATTTTTTAAGCGAGCTTATTTCAACTCAACTCGCTTATTTTTGTTGTTGCTTTCCACGCTATACGATAACCTACCTAGTGTTCTTTTGCAAGTCGCTTACAAAAGAAGACGGCTAATATCAAGTATAACTCGGAAAGGCAAAAATTGCGATTTGCTCAAACTATGCATCTGAAACTCCATTATTTATTTAATTAGAGAAAAATTATGTTTTGACTCCACTTTATTGATCATGCTCAAGGCAATAGTTAGTATGCTCTGTTTAAAAATAAACCGGTTTTTTTTTTCAAAAAATATATAAAATATGGTAAAGGGCCATGCATAGCAAATATAAAAGATGTTTCACGACATCTGATGATATATTAGCTTATGCGAAAAAACTCATTGAATGCGAGGGACTACGGGTTACATATACAAATGGTTATGTAGAAATAAGCTTAAAATAAATATAGAGAAAACAAAATGGATGATTATTGGAAATAAATTTAACAATGTGGATAACATATTCTTAAAAATAGCAAATACGCCTATGAAATTTATACACAACATAAAATTAAGGAGTAAGATAAAAAAAGGAGTAAGAGAATATAATGAGCTACTAACAACTATAAATGACTGCAACAACACCATAACAATTAAGAAATTATTATGTAATTACTCTAAGACTTTACCTTTTAAATAATTTGTTAGTTATAAAATGTAATTTTATTCAAATTTTAAAAATACATATCTTGGAGTGTTATAGGCAGCTGCTAAATTATTTTTTCATGAATTCTCAGTGTGTTGAAAAGATGCAACCGTCGATCA
This sequence comes from Philophylla caesio, assembly GCA_963971545.1. Classification (NCBI taxonomy): domain Eukaryota; kingdom Metazoa; phylum Arthropoda; class Insecta; order Diptera; family Tephritidae; genus Philophylla; species Philophylla caesio. The sequence goes on along the minus strand of OZ020609.1, from coordinate 56,941,073 downwards.
ATCAAATTCACAACATTTATGCAAAGTGAGCTTGTTATGTCGTTGCAGAAAGCTAACGACGTGCTCTTTCATATATAACCTGATTCTATAAACTTTAAATATGTTTAAATATATCAATTACAGCTTAATACAGTAACTGCGTTTTAAAAACCGTATTAAGAAATCAATTGAACAAGCACGAACATAAGCAGCGTCGGTTTTAACTAAAAGCATATATCTAATTGTGATGAGATAATCTATTATATTTACCTGATGTATATGTATGAACTAAACTACGTTGCATTGTCGAACCAAAATGACCGTTTATGAATGGTCCTGATGTTAAATTATTATTACCGTTCAAACCCGGCAAAGGAGGAGCAGGTCGATTGAAAGGATTTTGTCTTCGTGGTGGAGGCCTCGGCATTGTGTTCGCTGTTGTTGTTTCTGTAACAATTTCTAAAGAAAAATCGTATTAAAGTATTTTATTTTAACAATCGCATAGATTTAAGGTACTACAAGAGCCTTCTATTTACTATACATATGTAGATATCGCGCGTTTGATGAAATATTGAAAATTAAAGTCTACTTACAACAGTTTCTATTTTTATACATGCATATATGCATGTGTATTAACAAAGAAATTTAGTTAGGTATTCATATGCATATATACATGTGTATCTACATCTGTATTAACAAAAAAACTTAGTTAGGTATTCATCTAAACGCGCAAATGCCTCGTAACTGCGTAAACCTCGTAATTAAACTGGTTTTTCATACAATAATAAAAACTTTTACGAGGTTTATGCGGTTGCGAGGCATTTTCGCGTTTAGATGAATACCCCTAATATTTTCTTTTGAGTTACCGTAAATCGATATTGCTTCGACAATTTTTTTGGCAACTTAAAAGAGGTATGTGACTCTTCCAGCAAATGCGCGGGTTGTACAAACAAGTTTGTATATTAGTCGTCATCTTTTGTAAACGACTAGCAAAATAACGTCCAACTCGCGTATAATCAACTATCTTATATTTTGAGAACACTTTACAACACTAGTCTGTCAAAATTATTGGTCGTTTGTAAAATTCGCTGGCAAAACAAAACAAAATGAGTAATTCTTATAAGAGGCGATTTTACTTACGTCTTTTCTATCTTGGGTTTTTACTTATTTTGATGTTTAGCGAAAATTTTCCCTTCCCTTGGAGCTTTTCAATGATTATTCACAATAGCAAAACTTTCTCACTTCCAACGAGGTCGGCTATTTTTTTAGCGAGTTTATTCCAACCCGCTTATTTCAACTCTACTCGCTTATTTTTGTTGTTGCTTTTCACGCTAGACGATAAGCTACCTAGTGTTCTTTTGCAAGTCGCTTACAAAAGATGACAACTTTTATTAAAATACATTCTGAAGATACACAAATATGTAGCGTATTGGCTCTGCAACTCCGAGCTCCCGGGTTTAAAGCCTGGGAGAAGTGGTTATGAAAAATAAATTTAATTAATTTAATAAAAAGAAGTCTAATGAGGAAATGTGGTGATTTCCGAAATTATACTATAATTTCTACAATTAAAAAACTGATGTTGTTTTTTTACAAAAATCTTCCATAAACTGGCCTTGAGCTCAATAAAAATTGTAAAATTACTAGGCCAACAGAAAAATAAACAAACATTTATTAATGAAACTTAAAAAAATTATTTCACTTAGCAATAATAATATAATACTACAGCAATGATATAAGTAACAGATAAATCTGTATATCAAATATTAACTCGTCAGAAAAAGTGAAGAGAATAACACGAATTAATTTATATTTTGGTAATCTGTATGAGAGAATTTGTAAATAATCAAAAAATTAATGGGGTGGGATTCGATATAGCGGCGCGTAAGTTTGGTTTACTGTGGTTAAAGTTTTGTTTAACTATCGTTTTGCAAAAATCCGTCCACAAATTTTAACCGAATTTTACTTTAAAAATGCTCTTTATTTGCATTGTTCATATACATATGTATATGGTGTTTGAATTTCATTCACTGCACTTAATATCGAGCCACTAATGCATTCATTTTGGCGCCCACATATTACTAACACATTGTGCTATCAGTTTTATTTTTTTTTTTAACTAAAACTATTTAAATACTTGGCTTAAGTAAAGAATACGGACTGTTGAGCTAGAAAAAAATGAAAAAGTGGGCGTGAACCGCCTTCTTTCTCTGACTTCGATGGTGAAATTTTTTTTTGGTCCAAACTAATAGGGTGGTGTTTAAAGCTAATATTTAAAAACTAAAATAATATATGTACATATATATATTGAGAAAAATAACAAAAACTGAAAAAGGCACATTTTTTTTTATAAACAACTATGTTTTTCTTTAAAAAATATGTAATTAATAGTATGTGAAAATAAGTTTGTCTTAAAGCCCATAAAAATACCTTTAATTTGATGGATAATTTTATATATTTAAACTTAACTTTTGTAAGAAATTTTCTTTTATTTGTGTTGCTGGCGATAAGAGAATCGGTCATAATGAGGATAATGACCCAGAGCGGCTTCGCGTACGGTTATTTAATAGGAAACCGGAAAGGAGCACTGCCCAGAAATACTGTTGATGGCGTAGCCGGAGTTTGTCCGGTCAGGGTTATTTTTTTAAAGCGCGGCCGAAGGCCGCTCACGCTGAAATGTGTTCTGCGCGGAAATACGGTTGATGGCGTAGCCGGAGTTTGTCCGGCCAGGGTTATTTTTCCAAAGCGCGGCCGAAGTCCACTCGCGTTGAAAGATGTTCCGCACGGAAATACTGTTATATACTTGGGTTTCAAAATTAAATAAAACAACATTAAAAATTAAATACCTTTCCGCGAAGCCGCTCAGGATCATAACCCTCAGTATGACCAATTTTTTTATCGCCAGCAACACAAATATAAGAAAATTTCTTACAAAACTTAAGTTTAAATATATGTATAAAATTATACACCAAATTAAAGGTATTTTTATGAGTTTTAAGACAAACTTCTTTTCACATACAATTAATTACGTATTTTTTAAAGAAAAATAAACATTAAACAAAAAAAAATTGCGTTTTTCAGTTTTTGTTATTTTTCTCAAAATATATATATTATTTATTTACACATAGGCATATTAAAAAATAGAACTTTTAATTATCTTAACTATACCAACATTGTGAAGATCGGATAAATAGTTTTTGAAATATCAGCTTTTTAAAATATTGAAATTTTCCCGTTAACCCCTCCCTAAAACACCCCCTATTAGTTTGCACCAAAAAAAAGTATACGTGGTCCGCCCCTTTTTACTGATTTTTCAACGGTCCGTATTTTTTACTTGTTCCAAATACTTTGCATTTCTTAAATAAAAAGTTGCATTTTAACCCCCCACAAAAGACTAAAATTCTTGCCAAATGCATCTGTCAAACTACTGAAAACAACGAGCCAAGGAGCAACAAAACGGAAATTGATATAACCCAGTAAGCTAAAAGTTCGCGGAAAGGAGTTCTGAGATACGTTTCAAAAGTATATACACCACAATTAAGGCCTGTGGCATTTTTCAAAAATAAATATTTCGTGATATTTTGAAAATTTTGTAATTAAAAATCGCGTAATTTGTAAAGAATTAAATGTATTGAAAAATGAATGCGGTTTAACTATTTGTAGATTTTAATATTTTCTGTTATTGTGCATAATTGTTAACAGCCGGTTTCACGAACGAAATTTGAATGAAAAATGAAAATGATTTTCGTAAACCAACGAAATGAAAATAACAATTCAAGTTCCACTTAAATTGCTCGTGAAACTGGTTGTAAGTGAAATAAAAAACAAAACTCTCCCTTTGCGTTGATAAAATAATTTAACATTTGCCTAAAATTCTTCTAGGCTTTGATAGTTGGCTGTATAATAAGTGCAATATTTTTATGACTAAATAATCTACTAAAATATGAAAACAAGGCAAACGATAGCAACTTTAGAATTCCGTACGTTGTTATGCAACTGAAAGCGTTGGTGTATAATTGAAAAGACACCAAAGCAAGGGGTATAGCACACTAACTTTAGCACAGCTTTTAGTGTCTTTAGTAGAGTAGTGTGTTAGGTAAATAGTTATGGCGATATACGAAGAACAATATGCATACTTAAAACCATACAATTAATTGCAAACCATTGAAAGTTAATGCCAAAAATTTAAACAAACGTATTATTTAAGTATTGCAATATAACCTTTTTATTCATATGTATGTAAGTATTCATCATTGGCTATTAGTTTTATATATGTATGTGTAGAATATATTAGATTAGATTTAAGAGAGGTATGCGTATGCTATCTTTAGGTCTATTGACTAAATTGAATTGAATAAATTCAAAATAGGCTTTAACTCGAAAACTGTGTTTATTTTGTATTTTAATATTAAGGTATATATGTTTTTCAAAAGTATTTTTGATTGTTATTTTATATATTTTTAGCAGTATTTGAATTTTTGTATTTAAAATACTTTTCTACTTCTTCATTATTCATAAAGTTTTCTTTTAAAACCATCAAACAGGTCTATAAGTAAGCTAACAATCAGCTGTTTTCCCGGAAATAGCTCACATGAGATCACCTGATTTTCAGAGCACGGTTGTATTTAAAACTACTAAGTACTGACAGAGTTGCATGAAATATAAGTTAATTTGCTTAAAAGAGTAGTTAAAATTTGTACTGACTTCCGAGGAGAGCAAGATGCATTAGACATTTAAAAGTGAAAAATAATTAAGAGTTACTTCAGTCTTATTTTATTGTTTTTTTTTTTTGAGGAATTTTAATTTGTTGATATCGAAATATGTATGCTTAAAAATTTTGTTAAACTCATATGTAAATGCAATGATGTGTGAAATGTGATTTATTATAAATAAATTCCATGTTAATACAGTATTCTTTCAACTCTACTTGCTTCACTGGGCATTTTGAAGACATACTTTTTCATTTGCAATGTGCCGTCCAGTAAGAAGGTTCGTGTCTTTCGCAACACTCCCTTTAGTGATTTTTACTAATCCAAGGCTTTTTTTGATAGAGAGGTCGCTAACAAATACGACGAAGGTCATATCTCAAGTTAGTAAGAGTTCAAAACTGAGATCATTTTTATTAAATGCAATTTAATATCAAATAAATGGCTGGAGTCCCAAATAAAAAGATATCCCAATTAAGTAGTGTCAGAGAGTTTTAACTTACTTCAAATAAAATCTTTATTTTTTGACTGCGAGTTCACCTAAATTTGTAGAAGTCAGTTACTACAATGCTATTTTAAAGTAATTTATCAGGACTGATGTTAAATCTGATCGCTTTAAGAATCATATCTTATATCAATCAATATTGCAGAGTTGTGGTCCGTAATCCTTTCTTGAAACGAACATATAAATTAAATTTTGTAGCATTTTAGCACTCTCTTACACATCAACTATACGACCTTATTCAACCTTGCTATGATTAAATTTTTGCAAAATAAATTGATTTTAACGATTTTTTTAAATTACATATGTATGTATGTAAGTATATGATATGCAATTTTAGTATTATTTTTATATGTATATTTGCACAATAGTACCCTGAACTAGTTATGAATGTTCATGCATTCATGGGAAAATTCTTCAAAGGATTATTTGTATCAAAAAAATTGTGTTTTAGAAATTCCCGAAGCCGCAATAAAGATCAAAATTTGGCTCTAATCAATGAACTTATCGCTGGCCGATCACAAGACTAAAGGGGTTTTGATAAGCAGCAAAAGGCCGTGAAGTCTCTGAATATTCACGTGGGGACAGACATCATCACGACCAAGCCCGCTATCAAATATTTGGGGATGATGCTTGCCTCCCAACTAAAGTTTAAGCCCCATTTGGAGAACGTTGCTAAAGAAGCATCAAGAGTGCAATCTAGCTTAAATCGCATAATGCCAAATATCGGGGGACCAAGGCACAGCAAAGGACTTTTTTACCATTGGGTTATCTATCATATTGCTTGCGGAAATTAATTAATTAAAGGATAACGAAATTACACGCGGTCGCCTTTTTTACACAATTTCAGAAATAAAATTATAAAATTTTTGGTTTTTAAATTAAAAGAAAGAAAGAAAGTGAGATCAAAACAAAATGACAAGCAATATTGATTGATATAAGATATGATTCTTAAAGCGATCAGATTTAACATCAGTTCTGATAAATTACTTTAAAATAGCATTGTAGCAACTGACTTCAACTAATTTAGGTGAACTCGCAGTCAAAAAATTAAGATTTTACTTGAAGTAAGTTAAAACTTTCTAACACTACTTAATTGGGATATCTTTTTATTTGAGACTCCAGCTATTTATTTGATATTAAATTGCACTTAATAAAAATGATATTAGCTTTGAACTCTCACTAACTTGAGATATGACCTTCGTCGTATTTGTTAGCGACCTCTCTATCAAAAAAAGCCTTGGATTAGTAAAAATCACAAAAGGGAGTGTCGCGAAAGACACGAACCTTCTTACTTGACGGCACATTGCAAATGAAAAAGTATGTCTTCAAAATGCCCATTGAAGCAGGTAGAGTTGAAAGAATACTGTATTAACATGGAATTTATTTATAATAAATCACATTTCACACATCATTGCATTTACATATGAGTTTAACAAAATTTTTAAGCATACATATTTCGATATCAGCAAATTAAAATTCCTAAAAAAAAAAACAATAAAATAAGACTGAAGTAACTCTTAATTGTTTTTCACTTTTAAATGTCTAATGCATCTTGCTCTCCTCGGAAGTCAGTACAAATTTTAACTACTCTTTTAAGCAAATTAACTTATATTTCATGCAACTCTGTCAGTACTTAGTAGTTTTAAATACAACCGTGCTCTGAAAATCAGGTGATCTCAGCTGTGAGCTATTTCCGGGAAAACAGCTGATTGTTAGCTTACTTATAGACCTGTTTGATGGTTTTAAAAGAAAACTTTATGAATAATGAAGAAGTAGAAAAGTATTTTAAATACAAAAATTCAAATACTGCTAAAAATATATAAAATAACAATCAAAAATACTTTTGAAAAACATATATACCTTAATATTAAAATACAAAATAAACACAGTTTTCGAGTTAAAGCCTATTTTGAATTTATTCAATTCAATTTAGTCAATAGACCTAAAGATAGCATACGCATACCTCTCTTAAATCTAATCTAATATATTCTACACATACATATATAAAACTAATAGCCAATGATGAATACTTAAATACAATACAATACTTAAATAATACGTTTGTTTAAATTTTTGGCATTAACTTTCAATGGTTTGCAATTAATTGTATGGTTTTAAGTATGCATATTGTTCTTCGTATATCGCCATAACTATTTACCTAACACACTACTCTACTAAAGACACTAAAAGCTGTGCTAAAGTTAGTGTGCTATACCCCTTGCTTTGGTGTCTTTTCAATTATACACCAACGCTTTCAGTTGCATAACAACGTACGGAATTCTAAAGTTGCTATCGTTTGCCTTGTTTTCATATTTTAGTAGATTATTTAGTCATAAAAATATTGCACTTATTATACAGCCAACTATCAAAGCCTAGAAGAATTTTAGGCAAATGTTAAATTATTTTAACAACGCAAAGGGAGAGTTCTGTTTTTTATTTCACTTACAACCAGTTTCACTAGCAATTTAATTGGAACTTAAATTGTTATTTTCATTCAGTTGGTTTACGAAATTCATTTTCATTTTTCATTTAAATTTCGTTCGTGAAACCGTTAACAATAATGCATAAAACAGAAAATATTAAAATCTACAAATAGTTAAACCGCATTCATTTTTCAATACATTTAATTCTTTACAAATTACTAAATTATTGCGAAACCCTTTTTTCAGATTTTAATTTTATTCTTTAATTTTCGATGTGCAGATATTTTGTTAGATTTTATATTAGAAGATATAACTCACTGTTGCGGGAGCATTCAATCTCTTCTAACTGCCTCTGAAGTTCAGCAACAACTAGCTTTTTATATTCATAACCAGCACAGGTCAGCGCTTTCATCCATGCCTCCATACATTCTTGCGAATCTGCACTTAACACATAAGTACGATTGCCATTGAATGCTATTTCAAAACAATACTGATCACTTTCCTCCGAAAGTTCTGTAATTATTGAATAAAGTATAGCAAGTTAATATATGTATCTTTAAAAATCTTACCTATTGTACATCCTTCTACAATTATAAGCCCTAATGGTTCCTTATCCCCATTCTTTTCAAAGTAAAATAGCAAGTTTCCTTTCAGCACAAAATACCTTCGTTGAAAAGCCTTATTGACCTCCCCCCTTTTATTTAGACACCCTTCTAAATCGAAGGGAGGAGTGGTGGCGAACACACACAAGTTCTTTTCATTGATCTTCATCATTCAACAATTTCACATTTAAACAAATACACTGAACAGACTAAACTTTAAATATATTTGTAACAATAATCAGCACCTTTATATATTCCGAATTCATTAATCTTATGAAAATATTGACAAATTAGACATACATAAATGTCATCGATATCGATATCTAAGGGCACTCTCACATGGTCAGTAGGTATATTCGTGTAAAAATCCAGTAATAACAGGTTAACCTAAAGGCCATGCCACTTAAAACTTCTGCTTCGCTTTACGTCAGAGTTTAGCTTTGACAGCAAAGATGAATGCATGCAATTATACGAAATTTCCCACATAGGCAACACCGTCGCCAAAGCGAAGCGAAATCTTGGGCAACTCTCATCGTTTCGCTGACTTTGACAGTTCGCTCTTACCAATTTTTTTTATTTCTGACATTTGTCTGTAAACGGTCGACGTATAATTGAAAATTTGCCCACAAAAACAAGGTAAATATAAAATTTAACTGAAATAAATGCTTAAATATACATTTTTTTTAATTTAGGAGTTTCTGGTAATTGTATTTTATTGTATATAAATATATGTATGTGTATACATATGTGATGACTTACTAAAGGCTTTTTCTTTTATAATAGAGGAGCATTGCAGAGCACGGTGGAAGTCACTTCGTGACCGGTTCGTGCGCGAGGTGGCAGCAAAGATATAATTCCCTTACCCACATTTTCCGCCTTGATATGTTTTTTAAACATAATAAGGCTCGTGAAGTAAAAGAACTATTAACATAACTTCCATAATGTCCATAATTATGCCGAATGTATGTAAATATGTTTATTAAGTTCCGTGGGATTTTCACAACTCACAATAAACAAACGAAAAGTATGTATTGTCAAAGTTTTATTGTGGCATACCTTTTGCGTTTTTCGCTTTTCTGTCAAAGTTACATATGTCACGTAAAATGAAGCAAGTCCTATGTGGCATGGCCTTAATAATCACGGCTTGCGTTTTTGGACGCAAGCACGTAAAGGGCCGTACACATAAGACTTTCGCTTTGGTTAGCTTCAGAGTTTCGCTTTGACAGATAAGTTAAAGTACTGATGTTATATGAGTGCTGCTAAATACAAGGCGAGAAAAGTAAAGCAAAGCAAAACGAAGCAAAATCATGGCGTACTCTCAACTTTTGTACACTTTGACAACCAACTGTTTGCATTTCCATTTTTATTAGTTATTGTTTGGCCATTTCACTATTTTATTTTTAAATATTTTTGAGCTTTAAGGCCGATTGGTTTATTGGAAATTATTAGGAAAAAAACAACAATACTCAAAGCGGTAGAAGTTATAGTACTATTTCGGAAATCACCACATTTCCTCATCAGACTTCTTTCTTCTTGGCTTCTGCGGGAGTCGAACCCGCAACAACATGCGCAATACTTAAGCCGGCAGCTAAACGCATTCAGCTAAGCTTACGCAGTGTGAGCTGTTGATATTTTTCCTGCTTTCCCTTCACAACTTACTTCAATCAAGTGCGGCTGTACTGCCGCTATTTCTACTTGACTGTGTAGTTGTTGTTTGTACAATTTCTATTTTGTTATAATTCGTTTGTATAAGGCTGGCTCTTCGTTTTTATACATTTTTATTAGTTATTGTTTGGCCATTTCACTATTTTATTTTTAAATATTTTTGAGCTTTAAGGCCGATTGGTTTGTTGGAAATTATTAGGAAAAAAACAACAATACTCAAAGCGGTAGAAGTTATAGTACTATTTCGGAAATCACCACATTTCCTCATCAGACTTCTTTCTTCTTGGCTTCTGCGGGAGTCGAACCCGCAACAACATGCGCAATACTTAAGCCGGCAGCTAAACGCATTCAGCTAAGCTTACGCAGTGTGAGCTGTTGATATTTTTCCTGCTTTCCCTTCACAACTTACTTCAATCAAGTGCGGCTGTACTGCCGCTATTTCTACTTGACTGTGTAGTTGTTGTTTGTACAATTTCTATTTTGTTAGAATTTGTTTGTATAAGGCTGGCCCTTCCTTTTTATACATTTTTATTAGTTATTGTTTGGCCATTTCACTATTTTATTTTTAAATATTTTTGAGCTTTAAGGCCGATTGGTTTATTGGAAATTATTAGGAAAAAAACAACAATACTCAAAGCGGTAGAAGTTATAGTACTATTTCGGAAATCACCACATTTCCTCATCAGACTTCTTTCTTCTTGGCTTCTGCGGGAGTCGAACCCGCAACAACATGCGCAATACTTAAGCCGGCAGCTAAACGCATTCAGCTAAGCTTACGCAGTGTGAGCTGTTGATATTTTTTCTGCTTTCCCTTCACAACTTACTTCAATCAAGTGCGGCTGTACTGCCGCTATTTCTACTTGACTGTGTAGTTGTTGTTTGTACAATTTCTATTTTGTTAGAATTCGTTTGTATAAGGCTGGCTCTTCGTTTTTATACATTTTTATTAGTTATTGTTTGGCCATTTCACTATTTTATTTTTAAATATTTTTGAGCTTTAAGGCCGATTGGTTTGTTGGAAATTATTAGGAAAAAAACAACAATACTCAAAGCGGTAGAAGTTATAGTACTATTTCGGAAATCACCACATTTCCTCATCAGACTTCTTTCTTCTTGGCTTCTGCGGGAGTCGAACCCGCAACAACATGCGCAATACTTAAGCCGGCAGCTAAACGCATTCAGCTAAGCTTACGCAGTGTGAGCTGTTGATATTTTTCCTGCTTTCCCTTCACAACTTACTTCAATCAAGTGCGGCTGTACTGCCGCTATTTCTACTTGACTGTGTAGTTGTTGTTTGTACAATTTCTATTTTGTTAGAATTTGTTTGTATAAGGCTGGCCCTTCCTTTTTATACATTTTTATTAGTTATTGTTTGGCCATTTCACTATTTTATTTTTAAATATTTTTGAGCTTTAAGGCCGATTGGTTTATTGGAAATTATTAGGAAAAAAACAACAATACTCAAAGCGGTAGAAGTTATAGTACTATTTCGGAAATCACCACATTTCCTCATCAGACTTCTTTCTTCTTGGCTTCTGCGGGAGTCGAACCCGCAACAACATGCGCAATACTTAAGCCGGCAGCTAAACGCATTCAGCTAAGCTTACGCAGTGTGAGCTGTTGATATTTTTCCTGCTTTCCCTTCACAACTTACTTCAATCAAGTGCGGCTGTACTGCCACTATTTCTACTTGACTGTGTAGTTGTTGTTTGTACAATTTCTATTTTGTTAGAATTTCTTTGTATAAGGCTGGCTCTTTCTTTTTATACATTTTTATTAGTTATTGTTTGGCCATTTCACTATTTTATTTTTAAATATTTTTGAGCTTTAAGGCCGATTGGTTTATTGGAAATTATTAGGAAAAAAACAACAATACTCAAAGCGGTAGAAGTTATAGTACTATTTCGGAAATCACCACATTTCCTCATCAGACTTCTTTCTTCTTGGCTTCTGCGGGAGTCGAACCCGCAACAACATGCGCAATACTTAAGCCGGCAGCTAAACGCATTCAGCTAAGCTTACGCAGTGTGAGCTGTTGATATTTTTCCTGCTTTCCCTTCACAACTTACTTCAATCAAGTGCGGCTGTACTGCCGCTATTTCTACTTGACTGTGTAGTTGTTGTTTGTACAATTTCTATTTTGTTAGAATTTGTTTGTATAAGGCTGGCTCTTCCTTTTTATACATTTTAATTAGTTATTGTTTGGCCATTTCACTATTTTATTTTTAAATATTTTTGAGCTTTAATGCCGATTGGTTTATTGGAAATTATTAGGAAAAAAAACTACAATACTCAAAGCGGTAGAAGTTATAGTACTATTTCGGAAATCACCACATTTCCTCATCAGACTTCTTTCTTCTTGGCTTCTGCGGGAGTCGAACCCGCAACAACATGCGCAATACTTAAGCCGGCAGCTAAACGCATTCAGCTAAGCTTACGCAGTGTGAGCTGTTGATATTTTTCCTGCTTTCCCTTCACAACTTACTTCAATCAAGTGCGGCTGTACTGCCGCTATTTCTACTTGACGGTGTAGTTGTTGTTTGTACAATTTCTATTTTGTTAGAATTTGTTTGTATAAGGCTGGCTCTTCCTTTTTATACATTTTTATTAGTTATTGTTTGGCCATTTCACTATTTTATTGTTAAATATTTTTGAGCTTTAAGGCCGATTGGTTTATTGGAAATTATTAGGAAAAAAACAACAATACTCAAAGCGGTAGAAGTTATAGTACTATTTCGGAAATCACCACATTTCCTCATCAGACTTCTTTCTTCTTGGCTTCTGCGGGAGTCGAACCCGCAACAACATGCGCAATACTTAAGCCGGCAGCTAAACGCATTCAGCTAAGCTTACGCAGTGTGAGCTGTTGATATTTTTCCTGCTTTCCCTTTACAACTTACTTCAATCAAGTGCGGCTGTACTGCCGCTATTTCTACTTGACTGTGTAGTTGTTGTTTGTACAATTTCTATTTTGTTAGAAATTGTTTGTATAAGGCTGGCTCTTCCTTTTTATACATTTTTATTAGTTATTGTTTGGCCATTTCACTATTTTATTTTTAAATATTTTTGAGCTTTAAGGCCGATTGGTTTATTGGAAATTATTAGGAAAAAAACAACAATATTCAAAGCGGTAGAAGTTATAGTACTATTTCGAAATGCGCAATACTTAAGCCGGCAGCTAAACGCATTCAGCTAAGCTTACCATTTTATTTTGCGTGCATATACACACGATTTAGAAAATTTACTAATATTTCATAGTTTTTGCGTGTATAATTACTTTTAAAAAGATAAAAGAAGAGAAATATTAATAAATAGCAAATAAAACACCTCTTTGATCGGTTTTTATTTATCTTGTCCCTCAGCCGAAGGCCTCTGCTGCCAGTGCTGCTAGATATTTATTTGTAGAATATTAAGTATTGTACAAATAATTTAAAAATAAAAAAAAATAAATAATTTATCTTGTCGAAATATGCTCGGCCTCAATATAGTTTATTACACTCGCGACTTTGAAACATACATAAGTAGCATAACTACCACTTAATTATATAAGTAAAACTCATTTCTTAATATTTTATTAAACAAAATATTTGAAATAGAAATAGAAAACAAACCACTAACGTAGAAACTTTCAAAGCGTCCTATGTAGCAAACCTTCTACACCTCATGCTCTGTTGTTAAATTTCGAATTGTCAAGTAAAGCGAGGAAAGTTGTATGTGTACGGCCCTTAAGTTTTTAAACTACGCCCATCCGAAATCGATTTGCGTACGTTTACTTCACAGAGTTGCATTGCTGTTAAATTCGTTTAAAACCATACAAGGTGGAAGTTTTAAGCGTTGGTTTAATTTATTTATTTGGTTTAAAGATTTTCTTTACCTTATGTTACATATCAATTTTTATTATACATATTTACAAAATGTTTTCATTCAAAGTTTTTTGATAATTTTTTTTGCAAATAATAATAATAATTCTGGCGCGTACACTATATAGCTGTGCTTGGCCGAGCTACTCCTAACATTTGTGGTGTGCGTCTTTATATTATACCACAAATGGAGGGACCTACTGTTTTGTGCCGACTCCGAACGGCAGATGTAGTTAATGAGAAGCTTTTTCATGACAGAAATACCCTCGGAGGTTTGCCATTGCCTGCCGACGGGTGACCGCTTTTAGAAAAAACTTTTTCTATTATTAAGATTTTGCTTGCCCTGACTGAGATTCGAACCTCGAACTCACCGGCATATCAAGTTATAGCACGCACCGCTACCAACTCGACCACAGCGGCCACCCAAAAAGTGCAAACCCAAACAAAAATATCAGTGTTTGATATATTAAAGACAATGCGCATCACCCTCAACGGTGGGGTAAACGTCAAATCGAAATGTCACAAATGAAAATTGGAAGTTGAGTTAGCTTTTGGCGCAGGCCGTTCAATTTCAGTTGCTCGCATACAAGTTGTATGAGCATAAGAAACTTTTGACAGAAAATTTGCGGAGTGCGTTTATAATAAGTTAGACTGTAACTATACTGCAAGAAAATTTCTGAGAGTTTTGGAATATTCTCTCTCAACGAGAAAGCTTGCAAATTTTTACACAAACGCAAAATTTACTGAAACTTGCAAGTTTAACGAACAACTAACTGAATTCTTGTCCGCATTCAAATATGCAAAATGAAATGCATTGCATTACTGTTTTCTTGAAGCATTCTAGTAAGGAAATTTTACGAAATTTAAAAAAAAATCGTATACAAAACTTTCGTATTTATTCAAATTACAATCGGCTGTTTTTTTTATCAGTTGTTTTCTTGCTTAAAGATTTGTGCTGGGTAAAATTTTAAATGTCATTTTGCTCACACCGGTAACCCGATTTGACCAAAGTTGTGATATTTCGTTACAATTTGTACCAATTATCTGCATCGCGAACACTCTGAGTAATTTTTGACGTGATCCAACTATCGCAATATTCATTGGCCGTGTAGCCTGCAATAATGATGGATCGTGATACGGAAAATATTTAGAAATTTTAAATCCATCGATATTAATCGCAATACCGTCTATAAATACTGTTTTTTTTTAATGAAAATTCCAGTAGTATAGCTAAACACGCATGTTTTGAATTTTCTTGTGCCATATTATATCATACGCTATCCGAATTTCGGTTTAAATATTGACCGTGTGACAATGCCTATTGAACTTATTTTACGGAACTTATTTCGCTTTCAATTCTCGCTTACTTAATGAAGTAAACGAGATGTCGCTCGTGAAGAACGCAAAAAGTAGAAAGTATGCTTCATCGATCGGTAAGCGAACTCTCGCTTTCTTTCAGCTGTCACATTTGTAATTTAGCAACCATTTTCTCATATCGTCCCATCTTTGATTGTGGTAACATAGTAAATCATAGCGGTCTCACGCACAAAAAAGCCTTTGGATAATTTTAAAAATAAAATGAAGTGGTGCATATCTGATTTTTTAAATTAACAACATGTTAAGTTTTTTTGAAATATAATATCACATAGGGCAAGACCCTTTTTATTTGACGATATGTTGCAAATGAAAAAGTATGCCACCATAATTACCAGTGTACAAAACTCTATCTCCCTTGGAACAACAAGAAGCAGAAAGCCGGTGAAGGGACGCGTTAGACCGCGTTCAGACAGGGAAACTTTTGTTGCTTATTATCGGCGATTTCCCTTTTGGTGTTGCTCGTCGCGTTCACACAAAGCAACTCTCAGGCAATTTTCTGACATTTTATTTTATATTATTTTCGCAAATTTCTGTACGCTTCGCTTACGCTGCATTTACAACTTCTGACAAAATTTCATATTCTGAAATATTCATGTTAATATATAATTCGTTCATGGTTAATATGTATATGCATATTTAATTATAAAAAAAGAATTATTTAATTATAAAAAAAGAATTTA
The DNA here is from genome assembly GCA_963971545.1 of Philophylla caesio. NCBI lineage: Eukaryota > Metazoa > Arthropoda > Insecta > Diptera > Tephritidae > Philophylla > Philophylla caesio. The sequence goes on along the minus strand of OZ020609.1, from coordinate 56,925,279 downwards.
TAAATGAAAAGGAATGTCAAATTTCTTGGCCGCCGACTGAGACGAATAAGAACACAAAGCGTGTCGCCCGAGCACGAGCAACTTGGTGCCCTTTCCCTTTCCTCGTCACTCCATCTTTCGCAAGTAACGAGTCGCCGCGACAAAAATTTCCCGGTCTGAACGCAGACTTAAGGGCAACTATTTAAGCTATAAACTCCGATATATCGAACAAAAAACTTTGAAAGGACTAAAATCATCGATATCTTTTGAAAATCCCTACTCTATTGTGGATTTGGAAAACTTTGAGATATTGACAATGTCGTATTTGTTAACAGAAATAGCTTTAGAAATGCTTGGTTATAAGTTTTACGATATAGATGGAAATCTCGGGCCAACAAATTTTCAGCAATTTAGTATGGGACAGCAATCTCAGGCTAATGATCAACATGGGGAATCTCTGCAGACACTGCTACAATTTGATAGAGAGAATGAGAATGAATGCGGTGCAGTCGACTCCAAAATGGAAAGTACTATGGCACCTGATCCAAATGGTAGTACTTCAAATGCATTAGAAAGAAATTCTGCGCTACCATGTACTTTATCAGTAGGCTTAAAAAAGCTCTTACATCTTGAATACGGGCGACTTCGTAATCAGGTAGAGCAAGCTGTTCACCGTGATGTTAATTGTTTTAATGATGCAAACGGTGATAACTCAGGAGAAGAAAGCTGGGTAACACAAGAGTTTTTGAAGAAGTTTATCCTTAAAGAAAAAGAGAAATTGGAAAACGAATCAAAAACATTGCAATCTTTCCGTATGTTGGTGGAGAAAAGTACGTTTAAAATGAATCAAGAAGTTTTTAATCAATATCAAAGAGTTTTCGCTGGAAGTAATAAATCAAAGACAAATTAAATCCTGCATTAATTTCGAAAAACCTTACGTTCAAGCAATCTATATTATCAGATTATCTAGTTATGGTAAACATTGGTTTCATTCTTCAGCAACAAACTACCGTTAAAAGCAAATATCCGGTATAGTTATTTGTATAATATTTTGTTACAGTGCTTAAATGAATAAATTCATCGACATTAAAATTTAATATAGAACAAAAATTATCCACATTATTGAATTTTTTTTAAATGGATCTTCACACTATGTTTAGCTCATTTAATTTTAGTACAACAAAGTGCATGTTTCTAGTGGCTACTAATTTCCCATGATTTTTCACAATTTTTACTGACGCTCTTTCGCAATACCGGGTAGGGTTTAGTATAGTGCCGCATAAATTTGGTTTACTGTGGCTAAACGCGTATATCAAATTGAAAAATTTAAATGCACACAGATGAACAACAAAATAAATCGCGCGATTTTTTATTACAAATTTTTGCCTGCGGCGCTTTTCACAAATAAACGAATATTTCGTAATACATTGAAAATTTGTAATTAAAAATCGCGCGATTTTTTATTACAAATTTTCGCCTGCGGCGCTTTTTACAAATAAATAAATATTTCGTAATATTCAAAATTTGTAATTAAAAATAGCACGTTTTTTATTACAAATTTTCGCCTGCGGTGCTTTTTACAAATAAATTAATACATCATTTATAAAATATGTCATGAACCCACATATTGTCCGGAGTTTATCAAAAAAATGTTTGCTGGGTAACTTTGTGTCGATTTTGTATGCAAAAAGTTGAATTTTTGCCCATTTTTAAAGGCTTCCCTAGGGCCTCACATAGGGTCTAGAGGAACCAGTGACGGCTTACTAAAAAGTTTATTCTTTCCCCTTTCTAACGGTGTGCTTGGAGGGGTGCCACGCCCCCTCCTTCACCGCCCACCACCCCATTTTTATGCGGCACTATACTAAACATTTCCCGCAATACCTTATAAAAATAATCGAGAAAATAATTTTACTTAATTAGAAGAAAAATAAATTGCCCATTTCTGTCAAATGTGGATGTGCTATAATTTGTTAACAGAACATACATATGAATATGTTTTGAAAGGTAAAAAGTAGACGTTATGATTTGCATATTTTTGTATATATGTACATACATACATATGTATGTATACAGAACCTACATACATATTTAGAGACAAAAAAACAAGCGGAATTTACATTTTTTAATAAAAAAAAACCCGCAATCCAAAATATATTTACAATTAATGGCACAAAAAAATATACCTTAAGTTTGATATACATATACATACATACATAATTAAATTAAAAAATTCTATGTGGCAAAAAATAACCCCGGCCGGAGAAACTGTTTATGCATTCCACAGTTTTTTCGTGTGCATTTTCTTTTTTAAATTATGTACCAACTGAAAGGTATTTTCATACATATACATATGTACATATGATCGTTCTAAAAAAAATTTTTTGGCATACGGTTAATAAAATGTTTTTCAAATAAAAACTAAATTTTATATGAAATCAATTCACTTCTGGGTTTTTAAGAATATAATAATTTTTAACATAACTTTCAAATTACCACAAATTTCACTTTGATTTGCACCAAAAAAGTTATATACCGTAAGAATCACACATTTTTTTGGTTATGGTAAAACTACAAATTCATTGTACAAATATAACATTTCGCAGATTAATAATTGGCTTCCCTCATTGGTTTATGAAGTTCCGCATCGCGAAAATAAAAACTTCCGTTGAGGAGTCGTAAGCCAACACAAGATGGATTGCTCGAGAATGGCAGAATAATTGTTCTCACCGTTTCACACGAGATGGAAACAAGCAGAGCAGAATTTGTATGCATGTAGCGGTTTGGTTAATAGCAAGAAAAAGAGTGTCAAAGTACAGAAAATGTTGAGTGTTCTGTAATGGGTGCGTTTACCCTATTAAAAAAAACAGTTTATCCAGTGTGACGCAGCAAAAACAGCTGATTCTGTCAAAATCACAAAGGAACAGCGGTATATCGATGGGGGCAACCAGAGCATAGATAATATGATAAGAAACTCTCTCTCTCTGCTACTGAGCTGGTCCCCTGAACTCACGGTTCGAGTTGGCAACACTACCAAATCAGGGGACCATGAACAGCTGATACGCAAAAAGACGCGCTACCAGAGGCAAATGCTTAAAAAAAGCTATCAAATCAGTGAAATTTTATTTGGATAAAAAATAGAATTGATGTTACATTTAACGAAATGGGTGTTAAAATCTTTAAGTAAAGAGATAAATTTCATAGTTTAGTGATAAAAAAGTACTTAGGTTTTAGCTTTACTTGAAAATATGATTTTTTATTAAAAAAACACATCATATAGATATTTTTTCTGGAACTGGACATTGATTGCATTTTAAATTGCCGTAATATATGTACATAAATATTTATATAAAAATACGCGTCTTTTTTTGAGTTCATATTTTCGGCTATAGGCATTGTACATAAGTATGTAAATGAATTTCTGTGATTTGGTATTGTTTTCAAGTTGATTTCAATAGTTTGTGATTTTTTGGTAAGAAAGAAGATGATATCGTGTATTTCTTCTTTTTTTTCATAGCATTTGCATTTATTCTATTTAAATACTTCAACGATTGTGTGGAAACTGCAAAATCCCCAAAAAATAAAAAGAATACTCCCAAACCACATTTCTTACATAGGGCACTATGGGAAAATGTTATAAAAAATGCGGATTTTGGCAGCGCTCTCACGAAGCAAAGAGTTTCGTATCATATCATCTTTGACCAGAGAACGTGTATTGACAGAGAAGCCTTAAGGGCCGTACACATAAGACTTTCGCTTTGCTTTGCTTCAGAGTTTCGCTTTGACAGATAAGTTAAAGTACACATGTTATATGAGTGCTGCTAAATACAAGGCGAGAAAAGTAAAGCAAAGCAAAACGAAGCAAAATCATGGCGAACTCTCAACTTTTGTACACTTTGACAACCAACTGTTTGCATTTCCATTTTATTTCTGCGTGCACATACACACGATTTAGAAAATTTACTAGTATTTCATAGTTTTTGCGTGTATAATTACTTTTAAAAAGATATAAGAAGAGAAATATTGATAAATAGCAAATCAAACACCTCTTTGATCGGTTTTTATTTATCTTGTCGAAATATGCTCGACCTCAATATAGTTTATTACACTCGCGGCTTTGAAACATACATAAGTAGCATAACTACCACTTAATTATATAAGTAAAACTCATTTCTTAATATTTTATTAAACAAAATATTTGGAATAGACACAAATAACAATTCAAAACAAACCACTAAAGGGCCGTACACATAAGACTTTCGCTTTGCTTTGCTTCAGAGTTTCGCTTTGACAGATAAGTTGAAGACCTGATGTTATATGAGTGCTGCTAAATACAAGGCGCGAAAAGTAAAGCAAAGCAAAACGAAGCAAAATCATGGCGAACTCTCAACTTTTGTACACTTTGACAACCAACTCTTTGCATTTCCATTTAATTTTGCGTGTATATACACACGATTTAGAAAATTTACTAGTATTTCATAGTTTTTGCATGTATAATTACTTTTAAAAAGATAAAAGAAGAGAAATATTAATAAATAGCAAATAAAACACGTCTTTGATCGGGTTTTATTTATCTTGTCGAAATATGCTCGGCCTCAATATAGTTTATTACCCTCGCGACTTTGAAACATACATAAGTAGCATAACTACCACTTAATTATATAAGTAAAACGCATTTCTTAATATTTCATTAAACAAAATATTTGGAATAGACACAAATAACAATTGAAAACAAACCACTAAAGTAGAAACTGTCAAAGCGTTCTATGTAGCAAACCTTCTACACCTCATGCTTTGTTGTTAAATTTCGAATTGTCAAGTAAAGCGAGGAAAGTTGTATGTGTACGGCCCTTAACGTAGAAACTGTCAAAGCGTTCTATGTAGCAAACCTTCTACACCTCATGCTTTGTTGTTAAATTTCGAATTGTCAAGTAAAGCGAGGAAAGTTGTATGTGTACGGCCCTTTATCGCAGTCCATTCCGACTCGCATTCCTCTGATTTTGAGGGGTACTGTATATGCCAGCGTGGTTCACCAAAATATTTTTCAAAAATGTTAACAATTCGACAGCGATTGAGCAAAAAACTAACAGCAGCAGAGCGGGAATTGATAAAACGAGAGTTTTAATGTATTTTCGTTCTGTTATCGGTCGAGCTGAATATTTATTTAAATGTTGTCAAAATTCATTCACTTTAATTTATAGAAATTATTTTTGAAGCAATATTTTTCAAATTTGGTACAATGCATAGCAATTAGTACTTTGTACACATGTAAATCTGGTCATATGAGCAATTTATTTACTCTTTAACATTCAATTTGGTTGATATATGTAAATTCAGTAATTTTGAATCTTCACAGGTTTCTTATGTATTTACCTACAATCATAAATATTGCATAAGTATATATTCTACAAACATACATGCATATGCATATGAATGAACGTAAATATGTATGTATGTACATATGTACATAGTATATATGTATGTACATACATATATACTTATTTTATTTACTTATGTACGTACATAGAAAGGCTCATATCATATTCTGATTCATACAAAATCTGTAAAAAGCCAACAATATATATAATAATATATATATATATAAATAATATAAGTTCTCTGGGATTAGTACTATATGGCGGGTTTTTAACACCACAACTCAAATATTACGTTTATGTCCAGTCGTTCTCAAATAAGCGACGAAGTTACGAGTATCTTTACATGTTACGACGATGGTTTTGCTTGGTCAGTGCCCTGAGCGAAAGCGTGAAGCAAAAGCTAATTATCCGTGAAGATCGGAACGCGCCGTGATCGATTTCTGAGACAACCAGCCGTGCTCCCAGTTTCACATTTCAATTCCACAATGTGATTTTAAAAATTTCCTGTCAAAATTAATTAGTGTGCTCCCAATTTCTCAATTTTTTCGCATATCAGGTCAACTCTCTCACATATGTACATATGTATATGGGTTATCTTTGTGGCAATTCACAAATTTCCCTTTCGAATTTAGCTAAGTATGTATGCTTTTTTGAGGAGTCATCAGCAAAACACTTAAAAATACTACAATGAATAACTAATACAGAAAGGTCATAAATGTCTTCTACAAACATCAAAGAATTTTTTAAAAATTATTCCAATCGAAAATAATTAAACATTCACACACTTTTTATCATTTACTTTTCATTTCACATACAACCAAGCATTCGGATTCAATTGACAAAAATTGTATGTAAATGTGAAATTGGAAGCACCAAACAAGTGATTTCAGACCGAATCCACAGGGAAATCTGTGAATGTGAAACTGGGAGCACGGCTGATTATCTAGCTTCGAATAGAGTAAAGCGTGCCACTGCCGCTGATGTTTTTGACTCCTGGACGGCGTTGATGTTTACTGCAGGCAATGCGATTTGTGGTATTTTATCAAGAGTCATGTCGACTTCAGAAGCAGTGATGGGTTGTTATTAGGAACGGTGTCGTCGAGGTGGCATTAGTAAAGAATACCTCCCGTTCAGCTAGAAAAATATAAAAAATTGGGCGTTGGCCGCCTTCTTTTACTGATTATGATGGTGCAATTTCTTTTTGGTGCAAATCAATAGGGTGGTGTTAGGGAGGGGTAAATGGGGAAACTTCAATATTTTTAAAAGCTGATATTTTAAAAACTAATTGTCCGATCTTCACAGTAGTAGTATCGTGATAGGTAATTAAATGACCTTTTATTTGATATGCATATGTGTCAATAAATTATATATGTAGGTATGTATATATTTTGAGAAAAATAAATAATGCACTTTTTTAATAGAAACTATTTTTTTCTTTAAATAATACGTTATTAACTATATGTAAAAATAAGTCTGTCAAAAAGACCATAAACCATAAGACCGATGAGTACTGTTGTATTGCCTTTATCCGCCTTGGTTGTTACGACATTGTTCCTCCTGAGCTTCTATTTTAATTCCCTTGGAATGTTCTCTTCCTTTCTGTTCTTTGTTTCTTGGTCGTTTTGTATTTGGTTGCTTATTATTTCTCTGCACATGTGTCTTGCGTGTTCCTGCTCTTCGCTCGGCATTAGTGATATTGCGACCTCTGCATAGTTATTGTACTCATCGGCAAACAAGAATACATAGACAAGACAGAAGAACTCATTGAAAAAATGGGTTGCAAGAGAGTGGGGGAGGACTCAACGGACGAGTACCAAACGAAAATAAAAAGAGCCAAGAAAGATGCAACCGGCATCGTAAGCTCGGCGTTTGCACACCAACTAACCCAAATGAACCCAGCAGCCCCACCACTGATCGCATTACCGAAGATTCACAAACCGGACATTCCAATGAGGCCCATAATAAACTACAAGTCAACACCTGGATATAGATTATCAAAACATCTAAAGGCGATACTGAAGGACACCCTAGAACTTGAAAACGAACACACAATAACTAACACAACCGAACTGATAGCGAAACTGACGACCGTTAACATCACAAAGGACAGTAAACTAGTATCGTTTGACATTAAGGACTTATACCCCTCAATACCACTACCTGAGACAATAGACATGGTATACACAAAAATACTGGAGAAAACCAAAAACAAAATCAAGGCTGCACAGATCGCAAGCATTCTAAGCACCACACTACGACAAAACTATTTAAAATTTAATAACAAAATTTACAGACAAACGAACGGACTTGGAATGGGGAACCCAACCTCAGCCGTACTCATGGAAGTATTCATGCAGAATTTGGAAGAACAATACATGAAATAACTTACAACCGAGTTGGGTGTTACATTTTACGCGAGATACGTTGATGACATTATCTGCATTCTAACCAGCAACAACGAAGAACAAGTATTGGAGTATCTCAACAAACAACACGGAAACATACAGTTTACAATGGAAACAGAAAGCGAAGGAAGGATTAACTACTTAGATCTGGCAATTAGTGCAGACAAGACCACAGGAAAACTTGGCTATGAAATTTACAGAAAACCAACAGCCACAGACGCGGTAATTCATAACACTTTGAACCACCCTCAGCAGCACAAAAATGCGGCGTTAAAGCAACTAGTTGACAGACTAGAACGAACACCTTTAACACCAGAAGCACACAAGAGAGAGCTAAACATTATTTACAACATAGCGGTCAATAACGGATATAAAAAAGATCTGATAGACAAAATCAGAAGAAACAATGGGTCCCCCAAAAACAAGCGATAAGGATAAAGACGGAAAGACATGGACAGTATTTACTTATACAGGAAAATCGACACATAAATTAGCAAATTTTTTCAAAAAACACAACATTCACACAGCATTTAAAACAGTAAACAACTTAGGACGAATGCTACGGACAAGTACAAATACAGAGGACTCACTAAACAGCCAAGGCGTATACCAACTGACCTGCGAATGCCAATACAGCTACATAGGACAAACAGGACGTAAAGTAAGAACAAGGTTCCGCGAACACATAAGGGATTACAACAAGAAGTCACGGAAACCCACCACAACACCTGAATCTAACTTTGCAAATCACATGTTCCACAGCAAATGTACACCAGCAAACATTAAGAAACCCGTAAAGGTATTGCATGTGCAGCAAAAAGGTCGGCGCCTAAACGCACTGGAAAACATGGAGATATACAAACAGAAAATATTTGACGGAAGAATAATAAACGAACAGACGAACACCAACTCGGACGTAATATTTGAGCCATTGAAATTTATTTACAAAAAACAAAGCACGAACTTAGGTACTACCAAAGAAACTAACGCACAGGACCAACACAAAACTGGACAAAAATTACTGACTTCTACCTACCCATGCATACCGCATGGACAACCGTAGAAGAAAAAACTTCACGCTGACAAATAAACCCTAAACTCAGGTAGCATACACCTACAAACATTTGTTGGCTGCTAGTTAACGATAGATACCGATACCTACGAAGGACAAAACACAATAAATAGGGACCGCCAGACGTAAACATATAAAAGTTTGGCAATGAATTTCTCACATTTTCCAGTCAAAATGGCTATTTTTGATGGATATGTCGGGTTAGATTTTTAAAATGTAACAACGGTGTGAAATTGTGCTTGATTGTGTAATTGCAGTTGGGTGCATCATGAGCACTGCAATGTATGGCTGCCCATGCCATGCTATCCATTTATGCATAGCAACCCTGCTTTGCCAAAATGTGTAATGTATTTATATGACTTTTATGAATGCCCCTGTGCATTGTCTTCACATTTTTCGCTCATGCATCCTCTTTTTATCACTACAAAGAAAAATAACGTGAAATAACAAATAAATTTTAATAAAATTACTTCATCGGCCAACCATATATTTTAATGCCATGCATGTAAAACAAAACTCATGAACATTTTGACAAATCTTCCGCATGAAATAGGGTTGTCATTAATTTATGAATTTAATACTTTGTCTAAATTATTGCAGTGGCGTTTACGAATAGTATACAATGCATGTATGCTTTGCATATTGCGTTTACGAAAGCAGCCTATGCCTCTATAGTCCCTCTGATGTATATCCTACATTAAGTTTGAATGAAATTTCACTAAACGGCAGCACTGCTTTGGTTCTTACTGGTAGTGTGTGTTCAATGAATATCCGATTAATTTAAGGGCCGCACTTCTGTTTGACAAATAACCATCTATTTCGCTAGTAATTTTTAGCCAAAGGTTATTTACAACAAATAATTTACATTAATCATATACTGTGTGACAAAAACGTCGTATTTGTTTTGGATATTTACTTTAAAATTTCTCCCAAATTTAGGTTACATCTGTGCTTTGAAGCCTAAGGCAAAAATTGATTGCGAAACTTCTGATCTATTGGTTTTAACAACTATACTTGCGTAATGAAAATCTGGACATCAGAACACACATTCAACCACCCATGGGAAACAGTTACACAGGCTGCGTGGCGAAAGTATCCAAATCCTATGACTCCATCTATAATTGGCACAGATGTCGTAGATCGTAAGGTTGTGGATGGAGTTTTGCATACTCATCGTCTGGTCCAGTCAAAATGGTATTTTCCAAAATGGACAAATTCATTAATTGGTTCTGCTAAAACGTGTTTCGCGAGTGAACGCTCTACAGTAGATCCACAGCGGAAACAAATGGTTCTCAAAACTATTAATTTGACTTTCTGTAGGCATATCTCTGTAGATGAAGTCCTTTATTATGAACCGCACCCCACAGATTCCACTAAAACCATACTTAAGCAAGAAGCTTCAGTAAGTGTACAAGGTGTTCCTTTATGTCACTATATGGAGGATATGTTAACATCAACAATTAGTATGAATGCTGGCAAAGGACGTCAGGGACTTGAATGGGTTATTGGACGTATAAATGAAGAAGTTAAAGGCATTGCTGAGTCCGCGGATGGGTTTCTTATGAAGACGAAGCATTCCCTGGACGACATGACTGAAAGCGCGCGCAAAAGTATGGATGAAATAAGTGCACAGGCAGCAAAAGCAGCTAAACACATACATATTTAAAAACATGAAGCCAAATTTCAAAGAAGTAGGGTAACAAAAACCGTTAAAAGAAAAAAGCGATTATAGAACAGAGCTGTTATTGTTGATCCTTTATCGTACGAAACGAAGAATTTCAATAAATCAAACATATTTTAAATCCCGAAATTAAAAAAAATATATATGAATAAGCGCGACTCACTGATATTCAACTTACGACGCGAGTGTTTATCTCGTTGCAAGGGTAAATATATGTATATGTGAAAATCTTAAAAAAAAAAGTTAACACAACCAAACTTATTGATGGCCATGTCAGATCAGAGGGCAGAAATCAATCTTGGAAAGACGTGTATACTATTTCGCCACATCTAACAATACCGTGTAAAAAATTTAGTTAACAACAAAACCCAGTCACATATTGTGTTCCAGATGCAGTAATATTTGAAGTATTTAGTCCGCAGTTAACGAAAATTGTCCCCGGCTTCGTAAGTTCAAAGTGTTCAAAACACATAAGCTACAATGTACCATGCCAGCCTCCTTTCCGCGTGGGTAGTCTCGGACCGATTTTCAAAAAATTAGACTGGGTGGTCCAACTTCTGCTACGCCCGCAGTACTTTTGACAACACTCCTTTCTGTAGAGAAAGATTTGTTAGTTGATATATACATATTACAGTCTGACAACACTGATACATCGGTGTAAGGTCTGAAATGGCATGCTGTTAGTAACGAATTTACCTTTGTGGTGAAGGCGATAGAGGTACCTGTGGTAATTAGCAAGCGAAATGTTCTTGGTTGTGTTGCTCAACTTTATGATCCGAACGATTTATATAACGCCAGTTGCATTTATTGGAAAAGTAATAATGCAAAACTTGTCAAGACCGAGCAAGGGATAGGGCGAGCAGGTTCCTCAGAGAAATACAGATAGATTCCTAGAATTTTGAAGACATTTCGGAAACAGCGATACAATAGTTGCATTGATTTGCGGATGAATCCGAGAATGGCCTCGGGACAGTGATTCATGTGCGATGGGTCTAGTCTGGGAAAGATGAGTTCTGAGTTGCTAGTTTCCAAGGCTAGGGTTACTCTACTGAATTGCTAAACTTGAGCTTGTTGCTGCTGAGCTTTTAGGTAGGTTATGCTTGAAGGTTTTCCAGAGCATGAAATGGAATACAATTGACTGTGTTGTGGTCGAATCCAACCATAATCCTACATTGTGTCCGGAAATTGCCTTATCACATGAAGGACTATTAATGCCCGGTTTCATACCGCATTTTTAAGCTACGCTTCTGATGGCGTTGCCAGAATTTGTTTGTTATGTAAACATGTATATTTGGATGGATGGAACTTAAACAGGAAACATTAATAAATCAGACCATCATTATATTTGATTAATAATCCATTATTATCTCTGATTGTGAAATTCATTACTTTTTGATTTATAAATATTTGGGTAACTTTTAGCCCAAGCCGCTATTGTCCACAATTACCCTGAATTGTAGCTAACCGTCGGTAATTTTAATTAGAGAATGTGCAAACGGCGTAAGCGCTTAACCGAGATGGTGCAACGCTCTTAAGCTTTTCAATATTTTAACCGTGTTCAATCACAAATATATGTATATCCAAGGCGTATTTATAAAAATAATTAATTTCGCCTTGTTTATATCATTTAACCACAAATATTTCTAGAGATGAGACTTGTGAGACATATGTTTTCCATTGTGTAACCATATTTTTAGAGATGGCACTCTTCACATAAATACATACATGTTAAATTCCAATTAGAATTAGCAATTGATGCAATTGGTTTATATTCTCTAATTCATTAAACAATTAGAAGTATTTCAAATAATTCCCATTAGATAATTGAAATTTTTATTCTAATGGTAAATCTAATTGCAATTAGTTGCCATTAGCAAAAAAAATTGGTTTACCTTTACAATTATAAATCTAATTGACTTCTGCTAATGCAATTAGATATTCAATTAGCTCGAATTAGAATCAATTATTTTCATATTTTTAAAAACAAAAAAAAAACTAAAATATTCATAATATGAATTTCACACACATATTTATTACTTACATATGTACATATATTACATATATGCACACATATTTAACGTACGTATTAACAGTTTAATAACTACACTGACCGGGAATATTCGCTTACAGCAATACAAGCTTTTTAAAAGAAAAGTCCGTCAAGCGACCCCGCCTTGGACTATTAATAATGCCCGCAAAGGAAAATAGACTCTCCACAGGGCCTGAAGACGTAAGCGGTGTGTTACAAAACAGTGCTATTTCCTTTAATGTAGGATATTTGCACCATATATTGGAAGTTTTTTCAGCATCATTCAAATATTGATGCATCATATTCGAAATAAAATGCAGGCTTTCAGCCCCCTCAGTAAATTTTGACAATAAATCAGTACTTTCTTCTGCAAAATGTATTCTGATTTACTAAAAATACCATATATACATATGTGTCATTTATGCAGAACTTACCATTATCACTGAAATCATAAAAGGTCGATTCAGCATACGAACCCTCACATTTATGATTTTCGGTTGTTGCAGCAAGGTTCTCCTGTATGTTTGCACCTACAGTGACTTACGACACTTTAATAATTCTTCGGAAACAATTTCTTTTATCAAAATAATTGATTCTAATTCGAGCTAATTGAATATCTAATTGCATTAGCAGAAGTCAATTAGATTTCTAATTGTAAAGGTAAACCAAATCTTTTTGCTAATGGCAACTAATTGCAATTAGATTTACCATTAGAATAAAAATTTAAATTATCTAATGGGAATTAGTTGAACTAATTCTAATTGTTTAATGAATTAGAGAATTTCACAAAAGAAGATTAATTAGCAATCATTAGCATTATCTAATCATTACTTAACATCTATGCATAAATATAATATAATAGAAAATATGCATCGACTGTGTAACGCAAACGATTAGTCAGCAAACTAGTAGCCGCTAGGCAACTATACATTAAGCAAGGCAACCCACTACTGGCTATCGGCTCTACTGAAAGTATGTAAATGTTTCTTTAGATTTTTTACTTTTTATTCAAAATATATGTATGTAGGTACTTGTCATTTGTGGTATAATATAAAGACACACACCACAAATGGTAGGGGAAGCTCGGCCAAACACTGAGCTATATCGTGTACGCGCCAAAATTATATTATATAGGTACTTGTCAAAAAAGTTAAATGAGGGATATTATCTGAGATTTTCCGTATTCTGAGATCAATCGCCATACATAATACGGAGAACGGTTTTAGTAGCCGTGGCTAAGAGACCGACAACTTAAACACAGACTGTGAAACTGGGCATTAGAGAGAGAAACGTAATTCGCTGTGCATGTGGTAACGTAGTATAAAGTATGACATAAGTTAACGAATACCGAACGTTATCGAGTTCGGTGTCAAGATCCCTACTATTTCAAATTTTTGAGTTATCGATGATATCAAATTACAAGGTTTGTGTCAGAGTATACTGTGGTTTGTGTGCATTGTGTATAATAGCTGATAACCCCTGTGTTAAAATATCACGGGCTACATTCTAAGTGCAAATGTATGTGAGTGTGCACTTTGTAAACAAGTGTGTGCAAAAATATGTGAATTATTGAACTAAATTTGCTCATTAGTTATAGTTAAACCACGCGGGCGTTCACCATTTTTCGATTTGTGGTACTACGGAGCGGTTGTGTTAAGGGAAATTTGCTTTCTAATAGAAACCTGTTGATTTCTATAAGCAGTCGTTTGAGGGTTTGTAAACATGCCGATCCTACGGTATTATTCCACGCATACATGGAGCGAATCCCACCAGCAGAGATTGTTGGAAAAGCTACATCAAGTAAGAATATAATATGTATACATATGTGCATACATATCTTCTGGACTGACATATGTAGATACAGTGAACTTGCGAAAACTCGAACTAACGAAAACCAGACCTGTTTAAGTAAACAAATTATTCTTGTCAGGGCCGGCGAAACGTGTTAAGCCCAGGTGGGTAGTTTGATTTCCGCGCGGAATCAACAGAAAATATGAACCGAGCCTTTTGTTATTATTCATGATTTATTATTTCTTCAAACTTTGTACATATTTTTATTTACAAGTATTTTGCAGAGCAAACAGCGACATTCTTTTTGAATTTCGAGGAATAAATTCATTTATTTAAATATGAATGCAATATTGTCACATGATTGAGTAGTTTTTGCTGCATTGTTGAACGCAAGTAATTTTTCACTCTACGTAACACAGAAAAGCTTCTCTCGTTATAGCAAGATGACCCTGGAATGGTCATAAGTGGTCGAACGAAGCGCACATACTCTGGTACAAGTTTCATATACAATTCATTTTCGCGAAGGAATTGCACAACTTTTAGAGCGACCGGATTTATGTTACTCCTTTTCATGATCTCGAATCCCATATCTTTATAGCTTTCTAATCTCAATTCGTCGAGTGGATAAATACCCATGTTCAGAAATTTCAAATGGGTAGTTGTACCCACCGTACATATGGCTTTCGCCGGCCCTGGTTCTAGTTTTCGTAGTTTATGTACCTATATTTACTTTATTCCTTTTGTCAGTTTTTATACTACATATACGAGTAGGTACATAATTTTTCTTGCAAAATTCAAAATATTGGAATTCTATAGTTCACTGAGTTCTGAGCGTTTTACATTGTGGATTAAGCAATATTGTCTTTTTTGGAGAGAGCTGCGACACTTTTACCATTTAACATTCGTCCCATTATACATACATATGTACATACACATAAAAAACATTTTTTGTCTTATCCACGCAAAACCTATTTTTCTAAAGCGATCCCAACGTAAGAAAATAGCTGCTGGTTTGGATCATTCAAAATAAAAGTACCGTAACTTAGCTTAAAAATCGTCTCCAGTAATAGTGGCAGTTTTATAGCCCATTCAATTATAGTAAATAAATTGCAAGTTTGAAGACACTAAAATTTATGGTTGATTAAAAAAAAAAATTCAAGGGTTTTGCGTTTTTCCCCAAATAAAACAAAAATTTATTCAAACTTTATATGAAAGCAAATGCGACAAAAACAAAATGTCAAAAATCAGCGGTAAGTCCGTTTTTTTAATCTTTTTTTGTACGTTTTCTCATATCTTTTGACCCCGTTCACCAATTGTTGCTTTATCGGACAGGTAGAAACTCATGGGTGTTCTCATTTTTACTTTAGATCCAAGTATTGTATTATGAAGACCCAAATGGTAATCCTAAATATATATGAGCTTACAAACACTGAAGTCGCTTTTTATTTTAATAATTACATATTTGTGTCTTACTGCAAAAAGCATAAATATTCAGGTCCAGTGAGTTATGTTAGTCTTTATTCCAAAAATGGAAGGGAATGGAATTATTTTCTCTATAACCCTGCTTTGATAACCCATGTCTGCGAGACGTATGTATGTATGTATGCTTTTTAAATTTCTCGCTCTCTCTCTAGCGAATAGAAAGAATGATACAATTTTAAGTAATTTTCAGCTATTTCGAGATAATGTGTGTTACACTAACCATTTAACGCCATTATCTCTTAATAACGAGAATAATTAAAATTATGAGCCGCCGATATGAGTAGTCACAATCATATCGACAAAAGCAGTGAAATTGGAATGGGCGCGAAAATTCAAATTGATAGCGCGACATAAACGTATCGGTATAAACAAAAGAGAAGCTAAGAACAGCTAATTTTTGGCTGACAAATAGCAAACACTATAATCATATATGTATAAGTTAACGCGATCAGCGTGGCCTAAGTCAGCAAATTTACATTCTCACGCTGACCACGGGTAACTCGCTGTGCTAACCGAAAAGTTGCAAACGTATGCGTCTACAGCACATCCGGGCAGCTATTATCTAACGCTAACAGAAAATCCAGAAATGCAGAGGTGCAGGTGACTTCGTTTAGCTTAGAATTAAAATTAATTTTCAGTTTCCATTGTGAGCTCACCGACACAGGCAGCGCTTCTCATTAAATAAAGTTTTAATAAAAACACAACTACAAGTGTATCATTTGTATAATTGGCGCCCAACCGGCAAAGTGACCAAAATAAGTGAAAGTCTAAATAACTAAGGACTTAAAAGTAAATTAATTAATTGAAGTAAATTAAAAACTCAAGTCATAAATTGAATCAACGTAAGCTGAATATTTAATAACCACTTGGACGCAGCAATCAACTAAGATAATTAAGCTGACCAGAGGAGCAAAGATTCCAGTAATAGAAGACTGAATAAATACCTATCGGGCACATCAATCAACACGGAATGCAGAGGACACGTAGAATATCAAGAACCGAGCTCGTTTATAAGCACTTAAAACTGACTTTGTAAGTAGAGCGCAAAATATTGTAAAATTTTACAAGCACTTGTTGTTTGTATCTACCTTTGTAATTTGGTGAATTAAATAATTTGTTTTCACAACAAAATTTGTTAACATGAAATTCTTATGAGCGATCGTAATTTATATCGACCTTTCTAATTAAATATAACGCTTTTGAATAAACTTTACTTTAACATAGAAATCAGATTTATGTGAATCTTTGCACGGGAAATTCGAATTAGTGGTTGTGTAAAAATAAACAGATACTTTGTAATTCTGCTACAAAGCACTTATGAGTGAGTTGAGCCAGCTGTTTGAGAGCCTTAGTAAAATAGAAGTCGATAGAAGAGAGTGTAGTAGTGAAGGTAATCAGGGAAATTGGTGGACAGACACTAGGGCAGCAGATCAAAATAAAGAAATGGCGTTAGAACCCGATCAACTAAGAGCAGTTGTGGAGAGTGCTATAAGTAGCTCTCTCGCCGTACAACAAGATAGTTTTGAACAGAGACTAAGGGATATAACCCAGCAATTGAACACCATAACCGTCACTCCCGCGGTAGAAATGTATAAGGAAATACAAATAATTCCAGGCGTACAGTGCGACGAATCTCTGGACATCGTTAAGTCCTTACCGGACTTTGACGGTAAACATGAAGCATATGTCTCGTGGAGACAATCGGCACACACCGCATACAAGATTTTTGAAAGCTATGAAGGTAGCTCCAAGCACTTTCAAGCCGTTGCTATCATAAGAAATAAAATAAAAAGCCAAGCTGACATGGTGCTGGCATCATTTAATACTGTTTTGAATTTTAAAGCTATAATTAACCGCCTTGACTTTAGTTATTCTGATAAACGACCGATTTACCTGATTGAGCAGGAGATGTCAACTCTCCGACAAGGAGGTTTGACACTCCTCCAATATTATGATGAGGTGGAAAAGAAATTAACTCTTTTAACCAATAAGACAATCATGACCTATGGCAAATCCATAGCTGCATCACTAAATGAGAAATATAGAATGGACGCATTGCGTGTAATCATTTCAGGGACTAAAAAACCATTTAGTGACGTATTATTTTCGGCGCGGCCTAAGGACCTACCTTCGGCTCTAGCGCTAGCACAAGAAGTGGAATCAAATCATGAGCGATACATGTCCGCAAGTACCTATGCCCGGAGCTTAGAGGATAAGGCCCAAAGGCTCGAAACGAAGCAACAATCTAGGGAAAAAATTACAGGTGGAAGATACCAGGCGAAAGTAAAAAATCCACATTTTAATAGGCAGCAGAGTTTTGGTAACAGGCCTGCTCAGAAGTTAGAACCAGCCGAACCGATGGAGGTAGACCCTTCCCAGCGATTTAAGCAGACGACGCAGTATCAATCCAACAGCAACCTGCAATCCCGAAACTCAGTACAGCAACGCACTAATCAAAGCCAGGCATATGGTCAGACGGCAAGAAGGCCGAATAATAGCTCTGGTCGTTTTACAGGGCCAAAACAACAAAGAATTAGCCACTTATCCAACGAGAAGAGTCCTTCTAACCGGCAGAGTGACGACTATCAGGCCGTTGCAAATTCAGAATGCACGGCAATGGATGACGAGTTGTCTGATTCAGATCAAAAAAATTTTTTGGACAAGACTCCCTGCTACCTTTCATTGAAAGGACAATTGCAGGGAGAAAAATAAAATTACTCATCGATACAGGGGCATCCAAAAACTATATTAAGCCTCCGAAAGAACTTAAACATATAATACCAGTAGATAATCGTTTCTTAGTAAAGTCAATTCATGGCTTCATTGTCATTAAAGAAAAATGCACAATAAGCTTGTTTAACACAAACAGCACCTTAATGGGCGTTTTCTCGGATCCTAACGAGAGACTCCCATATAATACGAATATTGTCGCCACTGTTCGCACCGAAAGTGATGACGCTGTATATTCCAAGCTATATCATTATCCTATGGGTGTGGCAGATTTTGTAAATGCCGAAATTCGGGATTTATTAAAAAACAACATAATACGGCCATCTAGGTCGCCATATAACAACCCGATTTGGGTTGTATATAAAAAGGGACGAGACGAACAAGGTAACATGAAAAAACGTCTTGTTATCGATTTTAGAAAGTTTAATCACGTAACTATCGATGATAAATACCCTATCCCGAACCTAACGGTTATATTGTCAAATTTAGGAAAGGCCAGGTATTTTACGACGCTCGACCTAAAATCCGGCTTCCACCAAATAATACTCGCGGAGCGAGACAGAGAAAAAACAGCCTTTTCAGTAGCCAATGGGAAGTATGAATTTTGTAGACTTCCTTTTGGTCTGAAAAATGCACCCAGCATTTTTCAGAGAGCCATCGACGACGTGTTAAGGCAACAGATAGGAAAATCCTGCTACGTCTACGTCGATGATGTAATCATCTTCTCAGAAACTGAAGACAAACATGTCGAGCATATTGAATGGGTTTTGAGAAAGCTATACGAGGCCAATATAAAAGTCTTCCGCGCAAATCGGACTTCTTTAAAGAAAACGTCGAATACTTAGGTTTCGTTGTAAGTAGAGATAGTAATAAAACGAGCCCTAGTAAAGTTGAAGCGATTCGTAATTACGAACAGCCCTCTACTTCGTTCAATGTTGGGTCCTTTTTGGGTCTGGCAAGTTACTACATATGTTTCATTAAGGATTTTGCAGCAATCGCGAAGCTTTTAACAGACGAAGGGCGAAAACGGTAAGGTTGGAGCCTCACAATCAAAGGAGATTAAAATAGTTCTTGACGAAAAACAGTTAAATGCCTTTAACAAACTAAAGGAGGTCCTGGCATCAGAGGACGTTACGTTACCGTAACCAGACTTCAAGAAGCCATTTGATCTTACGACCGATGCTTCATCGTTGGGTATAGGAGCTGTATTGTCTCAGGGTGGGGAAACCAATCACCATGATTTCTAGAACCCTGAAAGACCGCGAACAGAATTTCGCTACTAATGAACGCGAATTGCTTGCAATCGTCTGGGCTCTAAAAAGCCTTAGAAATTACCTTTATGGTGTCAAAAACCTTAATATTTTCACAGACCACCAGTTACTTACGTTTGCGGTTTCAGACGGAAACCCAAAAAATCGCTTTGCCTTCTGCCAAATATTTTTATAGTCTTAAATATATTTAATAATTTTCTTTATTATAGTACAGCATGGTACTAAGCGTTATTTCTACTTACCAATTTTTAGGATTTTGATTGCGATACTTCTTTTTCGGACGGCGACGCCTAAGCTAACGGACTACTCGAACTGTGACTATATCCCACTTCAAGACGGAGGTGTTACTGTTTGGAGAGACTTTGACTATCTGCAACATACCACTAACCTTACTACCTACATGGAAATAACCAAGGAAACGACACACTTCCCCTTATCTCATATGAGAATGTTACTGGACTCTGACACTGCGCGCTTTGAGGTACTTTTGGCAACTTTGGACACCCATCATAGACAGGCTAGGAGCTTAAACATTTTAGGAACTGCTTTAAAAGTTATCGCAGGGACACCGGACTTCGACGACTTTGAAAAATTAAAATTCCAACAACAGGAGCTCATAAACTCAGAAAACCAGCAGATCGTCATAAATACGAAAGTGCGGGAAAGGATAAATAAATTAACAGAAAAAATCAACCTACTTATTAAGGACTCAAATGCTAAGCAGATTGATACCAGTTATTTATACGAAACATTGCTTGCTAGAAACAGAATTGTAATTTCGGAAATTGTAACCCTATTCTCAACCATTACCCTTGCAAAGATAGGTGTAATAAACCCACTGATACTGAACACTGATGATGCAAAATTTTTTATCAATATGCGCTCTACTAATACAACTATAACAGATTTAATGGAGGTATCATTTATCAAGGTCCTATTAGACAGTAATTTTTTACATTTTATTATTAAGTATCCTAAACCTACATTAGTCTGTAAGAAAATTATTATTTTCCCTGTTCAACATAATGGAACAATCCTGCACCTTGCAAACGACAACAATATAGCTGACTGTAACAATCAAATCCTGGCGATTGGAAATTGTAGCGTGACACTTACATCGACATTTTGCTAGAGACTTCAACATCCAACGTGCGCGCAACAACTTCATTCTGGTAGCGTCGGTTACCGGGACTTATTTACTTACCTTCGAAAATGAGGTCCAAATTAATGGGGCTTCTTTTAAAAACCATAAGGGCATGCTGAAGAAATTGCCGGGTTCAGCGACGGCGACACTTCTCAATATAACTAACCACCACGATATATTGAGCATGCCATACATTCGGAGAATGAGTATTAAAAACCTGCGCTATTTTGGAGAAATTGAAAGCAAAGTTATGACAGGACCAGCACTTTCAAGTTTTGTTCTCCTTAAGCTCTATCGGAGGCGAAATAAGAGGCGACAACATCATGACCTACAGGCTGTCTTTGACAGTTTTAAGAAGCCCGAGGACGGCCTTCACTTAGAAAGGAGTTAACGCGATCAGCTCACATACCGGACAAAAGTCCACGCGTGGCCTAAGTCAGCAAATTTACATTCTCACGCTGACCACGGGTAACTCGCTGTGCTAACCTAAAAGTTGCAAACGTAAGCGTCTACAGCGCATCCGGGCGCAATAGCTGGTGCACCGCAGCTATTATCTAACGCTAACATAAAATCCATAAATGCAAAGGTGCAGGTGACTTCGTTTAGCTTAGAATTAAAATTAATTTTCAGTTTCCATTTTGAGCTCACCGACACAGCCAGCGCTTGTCATTAAATAAAGTTATAATAAAAACACAACTACAAGTGTATCATTTGTATAATTTATATAATACTCATATATTGGCATTAACCTATCTGCGCAATGTGTAAAAATTCAGCAATCAGATAGTTTTAGTACAAATGTACATTGTGCGCATGCGCAGGTTTTACATGTATTAGTATCTGTGAAAGCGAGTTTGACATGCATATGTATCTGGAGTTGCGCAAAAAATAAGCTCGAAGTTTACTCATCCAAAATAAAGTGTGCTAATGAAGTATAAAAATTTTATTTCGTATCTACTTAGAAATCAAACAAACACGATTTCATTTATAATAATTAACAGTTTTTTATTATTAGCAAAAGTTTACTCATTGAGACAAAAAACTAAATTGGCAAAAATTTTACAGTAACCCTCTACAATATTCGCAATGTTATTCATTTAAAATTTTTTGAATATGAGTCTTCGTAAAACCACTTACATACATACATTAATTAATTTTTTTCGTTAAGCCACTTATTGGTTGCGAAACAATATTAATTTTGTGAATTTATTTCTAATGTAAACCTTCTGTTCGGTAGATTTCTCGCTATTAAAAACAAACGAATATCGAGATAAAATCTTACTTATAACTTTTTTAATTGACTGAGTGCCGTGATTGTTTAATACCTAATTGCTAAATAAAGTTTCAATCGCTATGCGATCGTCGATTATTTTATTTGAAAAGGCTGTACCTAAATTTTATTCGCTAAAACTCATTTTGCAATTTGCCAAATAGATAGATAGTGCGATGAAACTCTTGTAATACACTTGTAATGAAACACTTACGCATGCAAAGCTATTTTGTGCTTTATCTCTTGTTTTTTCACAAAAAAGCATCTGTGCGACATTTCTGCAATTTATTGTATTCAAAAATTTCAAAAAATAAGGGAAACTTCAAAACTTTCTAAGCGTACCGCCACTGGTTTTTCTTTTGAATTCAAGTGTCATTTTTGACTTACGTTTACTCGGTTTTTCCTTTCTAATTTTATATATCTGTACTGTAATGTTTGCTGACTGCACTTGTTCATACTGCCAATATATAAGCCATGTGAAGTTGACACCACCTTATTCGAATTTTAGAAAAAAATATATATCGGGCTAGTATTATACATACATATATACATATGCCTTTTATTATTGTGAATATATGTGGCAAAGACATGCAATCAAGTTTGACATATCCACAGGAGCACTAGAAATAAATTTGATGAGGATTCTTTTACTCTAGGGGCTTATACTCTCTTTTGGCGATGTTTACTTATACTTTATTTCATAGCTAATTAGAAATCAAACAAAGAAGATTTTATTTGTATTGATAAGCAATTTTCATAGGTAAATATTTAATTCATATGCATATTCATAAATTTCCATTTTTCACTAAGTAAAAATTTAATTATTGACTATTAACTAAAGAGAAAAAAAATTATGGTGACTCAACTTAAAATGGTAGTGATATTTTTTCAATATTCGCAATGGCGTTCATTTAGAGTTTTTTTGTTACATTTTTTGATTAATATTTCTAATTTTTGCACATAGTGTATAATTTAAAAGTATATGGTTTGGTCAAATGAACTATAATTAAAAAAAATAAATAAACGAAAAATATTTTAAAACGGTCAAGAAATTTTTGAGTTTAACAACTATTGGCTACGCCACTGGAATTTTTGGCGTCCAATTTTAACAACTTTTGGTCCTTTTAATCTGTGTTTTCGCTTTCCGGATAAATATACTGCGGATGTTTATGCAATTGCATATTTTAAAGGAAATGAGATAGCGATATGGTTCCTAAGAGAAAAATGTATGCTGTTAATAAAAAATTATAAATTCGCACATTTATTTCAGCATATCTTACATATTGCATATAAAATGAATATTGCATATTACTTTCATATTTGCATATTTCTTGCATATGTATATTATTTTAAAAAGAAACCCCGCATTCGTGGACATACATATCAAAAGTAGCAAAAATACTTTCGGGTAACAACGTTATAGAAAATGACATTCGAATTCCCGGCCACTTTTGGAGCAAATTTAAGTATGCTCCGGTTACATCTTGTGATGTTGAGCGGTCTTTCTAAGCATACAAACTCATTTTAACCGATAAGCGTCAAAATTTCTGCATTCAAGTCTTCAATCTTAACTACAAATAAATTTACGTATTTTGTATCCATAAAATCCGAAACGCCATGGGCTGCTCACATGCATTTTATTTACAGCTGCTTGCCTTTGTGTAAATGTGTTTTTTTTAATATGCATACAACATGTATATTCTTTGCTTATTGTAAACGGTGGAAGAAAAGTTGTTTTGGAATGTTAAAATATAGTTGTGAACGAATAAACACTCATAAAAAGATTTTAAGTTTTTTGCATAAACATCCGCAGTCTACTGATAAATCAGCATTTGCGAAAGAGGTTTTTTTGTCAAATGTTCACAGATATGTACATTTGTTATTTTGTAAGAGTTTTTGAAAATATCTATGAATATAAAATAGATGCTGCTTAATAATTGAGTTATAATTTTTTTTTATCCTTTTTATTTTCATAACTATTGACTGCTTTTAAATATCGTTATTCACCGATGGAATAATTATTCGTTCTTTTTAACATTTCCGCCAATACCCCCTTTTTCCCTCATAAAAAACATTGTTCAATTCTTTGTTTTGTAGACTTCATTTAACGTAATTTGCTAGCGGGACATTTCAAGTAACATACGAACTTCTTCCCAAATTTCTAAGAAAATTCTACAAAGTTAAATTAAGGATCATTACGAGTACAATTTTACATAAATATTCCACTTTTCTAAACCTTATATTCAAAGTAAACTGAAGACAGTAACGATAAAAATTTTATTCCCAAAAACACTTGAAATTAGCGTAAAAATTATTATTATTTTTTTTTTCCTAATTAATCTTTGAAGTTGGCAAGCCAACTTTTACTTAAGGAAAAATTATCTATTGGATAATTTGCCGTAAATTATCCGTGAAAAGAAAAATTTTGCCGCGGTCATATTCCAAGAACTGTCGCATGCACTGCTAACTTCAGCTGAAGTAAAAGTTGCCTTGCCAACTTCAAAGAGGTACGCGGTGATTGATTCTCTTAAATACATACATATGTATGTACTTATGTATGTATATGCGTGCGAACAATCACCGAACATACTCGAACGAAAACTAACTGGATTTGTTTTCTTGTTCTCGTTCGTGAACGTGAACGACACAGAAAATTTTTAGACGTTCACGTTCGCGGACGGGCGTGGTTGAATGATTTCGAACCCTGGTAAAAAATCAAATCGTCTAAACAATAACAACCTAAATATGTAGGACGATTTTCCCGGTAACCCAGTATGAATAAATAAAGGCACATAATTCAGTTGGCTTTTAATAAAGGAGCTCAAACTGATGAAATAAGTTATAGCGTCATCTATTGTACAAATATGCATATTTTTGTTCAAATTGAGTTTCACATTATTTAACATACATATGTAGATATGTACGTACTTAAATTAGCAATACTTAAAATATCTATTTTCTCCATAGATTTCTGGAAAT
This sequence comes from Philophylla caesio, assembly GCA_963971545.1. Classification (NCBI taxonomy): domain Eukaryota; kingdom Metazoa; phylum Arthropoda; class Insecta; order Diptera; family Tephritidae; genus Philophylla; species Philophylla caesio. The sequence continues at coordinate 56,900,071 of OZ020609.1, read as the reverse complement.
ATTTCGTCATTAGAAGTTGAAAAATGCTATCACGTTGAATCAACTCATCCAGTTAAGATTGGTACAAAAGACGAATATATGATGCGATGGTTACTAAAGGAACCGCAAACCGATACATCTTCATTACAGAATAACAGCTTCTTAGTTATCGAACCTCAAGCATGGCTGATTGAAATAGGTCCACGTTTTAATTTTTCAACAGCTTTCTCCACAAATTGTGTTAACATTTGTCAAAATGTGGGACTACAACAAGTAACTCGTATAGAAGCGTCCATTCGCTACCTTATTAAGCTTAAATACATTCAAGCGTTGACAGAAAAGTTAAAATCAGAAATTGTTGAGTTGCTTAGTGATCGCATGACCGAATGTGAATATACTAGCAAAAATTTACCAATAAATAGTTTTAATGAACAGCTGCCAAAATGGCGCGAGCCGTGGTATCATGTGCCTCTTTTCTCGGTTGGCCGACAAGCGTTGGAAAAGGTGAACTCTGAACTGGGTCTAGCATTTAGCGACTGGGATTTGGACTATTATACTCATCTTTTCAGAGAAGTCTTAAAAAGAGATCCTACCACGGTTGAGCTTTTCGACTGCGCTCAAAGCAATAGCGAACATTCCCGCCATTGGTTTTTTCGTGGCAAAATGATTTTAGATAAACAAGAACAGCCTGAGTCCTTAATTAAAATGATAATGAATACTCAAAACCATACAAATGCAAATAATACTGTTAAATTTAGTGACAACAGTAGTGCCATACGCGGCTTTAAGCATAAATCAATAAGACCAGAAAAGTTTGACGAGCCCAGCTGCGTCCGCTTAGTAACAACTGAATCGGACTTAATTTTCACTGCAGAAACCCATAATATGCCAACAGCAGTTGCTCCATTTAGTGGAGCTACCACCGGTACTGGCGGCCGACTTCGGTAAGTACGAATTCATCCCAAAACAGGGAAACCCGTGCATTTTTTGCGACCCAAATACTAAGACTTAGGCTTCAGCGATCCCGATTAATTAAATTTTTATTAAACTTTTTTTAGACAAAGCAAAGTCAAACGGTTCACTTTACGTAAATCGTTATAGACTTCCGTTGTATTCCTATCTTCGTCAAAAAATATTAAGCTAGTTTCATCTTTTAGCAGGGGTGAAGCTGGACAAAACAGCGAAGTGCTTCGGTTCAATAGCTCTAACATTTAGGAAGAAAAGTGTTAATTTTTTAATTAAATTGAAGTAATGTGTTGAAATACTTCATATGTACCTCTAGATTTTAATACAAGCTTACTTGCGAAAAATAAGTCGCAAATTCAATTCCGCTTCATAGTATAAGTTTTTTATATAAATGTTTGTTATTTTTCTGTTGGCCTAACAAAAAGTTGTAATAATTGACAAATAAATCTTCCATAAACTGGCCTTGAGATCAATAAAAATGTCAATTATAAGTTTTTTATTTTATGATTTTTAGCTAGACTGTCTGTAAGATGTAATTTTATTGACTGTAAATGAATGAATTAATAAATACGTAAATTTATTTTTAAATATTTTAGGGATGTACAGGGCGTGGGGCGTGGAGGTTTGCCAATCGCTGGCACTGCAGGATATTGTGTTGGCTGCTTAAACATTCCAGGTTCGTAAGTATGCAAAGTTTCACAAACATCCATTTAAAGGAAAATCAGAAATTATTTGAGCTTTGTCCGTTACAATTACCTAGTATCGTAAATTCTGGGGCTTTAGCAAATTTCGCTCGCAGAAAATTTCAGAAGTTGTAAGTTTGTCAATCCATATTACAGAAAATTATACTTAAGCGGAAAACCATTGAAGCTAACGCTCCGCCCCGTCAAATTTCTTTAATTATGATAATCAGTTATTATGACTAAAACATTAAATAAATAAAAAAAATCAGTTGGTAAGTAAAATGAACGATAATACTTTACTCGGCGCACAGTGGTGAAAAAAGTGACTATGGACAAATTAAATAAAGACTATAATTTTCCACCGAATTTTAATTATTTTTTTCATTGGTCATAGTACATACATACATATGTACATTAGGGTGCTTCGTTTGAGACGACAATTTTTTTTCTTACCCTACTTAATTGGTGCATCAAACGCCTTAGCGGTTTTGGCCGAGGTCAAGAAAGCACGCCAGCTGTCCCTATCTCGTGCTAACTGGCGCCAATTGGAATTCCCAAGTATAGCCAAGTCTTTTTCCACTTGGTCTTTCCAACGCAAAGTAGGTCTTCCTTTTTCTCTGCTACCACCAGGGGGTATTGCGTCAAAAACCTTCAGAGCTGGAGATATTTCATCGATTCGAACGACGTGACCTAGCCAGCGGAGCCGCTGATTCTTAATTCGCTGCACTATGTCTACGTCCTTGTACAACTCGTACAGCTCATCGTTCCATCGTATGCGGTATTCGCCGTCGCAAAGACGCAAAGACTTCAAGAGGCCTCTCATCTGATGTTGTCATCGTCCATGCTTCTGCGCCATACAATAGGACGGGCTTGATGAGAGACATATAGAGTATGTTTTTGTCCGTCGAGAGAGGACTTTACGGTGCAATTGCCTACTCAGTCCGAAGTAGCACTTGTTGGCAAGAAAGATTCTGCGTTAGATTTCAATGTTGACGCTGTTATTGGTGTTAATGTTGGTTTCTAGTTAAACGAAGTTTTTCTACTTTTTCAAAGTTATAACTGTCAACAGTGATGTTTGATCCCAGTCGTAAATGTGCCGACTGTCTATTTGATGACAGGAGGTACTTCGCCTTGCCCTCGTTCACCTCCAGCCCCATTCGCTTCACTTCTCTATCCAGTTTGGAGAAGGCAGAACTAACTTCGCGGTTGTTAAAACCGATGATGTCAATGTCATCGGCGTACGCCAGCAATTGCAAACTCTTATAAAAGATGGTGCCTGACCGATTTAGTTATGCGGTTTGAATTATCTTCTCCAGCATCAGGTTAAAGAAATCGCACGACAAAGAGTCACCCTGTCTGAAACCTCGTTTGGTATCAAACGGCTCGGAGAGGTCCTTCCCAATCCTGATGGAGCTGGAGGTGTTACTCAACGTCTTTTTACATAGCCGTACAAGTTTTACCGAGATACCAAATTCAGACATTGCGACATATAGGAAACTTCTTCTCGTGCTTTAAAGTCGACAAAAATATGGTGTGTGTCGATTCTTCTTTCTCGGGTCTTTTCCAAGATCTGGCGTATTGTGAATATCTGGTCGGTGGTAGATTTGCCAGGTCTAAATCCACACTGATAAGGTCCAATCAGTCCATTGACGGTGGGCATAAGTCTTTCAGACAGTACACTCGACAGAACCTTACACGCGATGTTAAGAAGAATAATCCCGCGATAATTGGCGCAAACTTCAGGATCACCCATTTTGTGGATTGGGCAGAACACACTTAAGTTCCAATCAGTAGGCATGCGTTCTTCCGACCATATTCTAGATATGAGCTCGTGCATGCACTTAACCAGCTTCTCTCCGCCGTACTTGAATAACTCAGCTGGTAACCCATCGGCCCCGGGGCTTTGATGTTCTTCAGCCGTGCTATCGCTTTCAGAATTTCGTCATAGCCGGCGGATGGTACATCACATCCATCATCATTGATTGGGGATTGCAGCTTTCCGACGTCGAGCTTTCCTTGTGTCCATTTGCGCGCGCTTTTTGCTGCACAGAGGCGCGTGCGGATCTTAGCTGCCACAAGAAAATAATCCGAGTCGATGTTGGCTGCTCGGATCCTGCGCACATTAAGTACACTGCAAGCATGCCTTCTATCGCAACATGGTCGATTTGGTTTCGTGTCTTACTATCTCGAGACAGCCACGTTGCCTGGTGAATCTTCTTATGCTGGAACCTGGTACAACATACTACCATGTTTCAGGCGCCAGCGAAGTCGATCAGTCTCAATCCGTTATCGGACGTTTCGTCGTGGAGACTGAATTTTCCGACTATGGAACCAAAGATGCCTCCTTGCCCACCTTAGCATTGAAATCACCAAGCACGATTTTTTTTTAATATCGTGGTGAGGGCACCGCTCATACGTGCGGCCAAGGAGATTATAGAAGCGATCTCTCTCCGACACCGAATTTGCGCTCCTTTACATGGCAGCTGTAGTAGATGTCGCAAGGGCCTATCGATTTTTTTCCTTGACCGTCCATCGCATCTCTTGGATGGCGGTGATGTCAGCCTTAAAAATATTTTTTTTCTCTTAAATTATCTATAGCGTAGCGACTTTTCTGCTAAAAAATCCTGGTTTTCGATTTTTTCTCTTAAACTATTGACTGGACATCAACATTTTTTGTAGGTAATTTAATTTTCTGCAATATAGATTGATAGCCGAACCCGTTAAATGAATTGTCTCTGAAATACATTTTATTAGTTACAAGAACACAATAATAAAATAAACAATAAGCTGCAAGAGCTTTTAAAGAGGAAGGATCCCTCTACAACTTTCGCCCATTGTCTATTGAAAATCATGAAATGTCGCTATACTTTAGATAATTTACGAGTTAATTAAATGGAAAAGCTTTAAATTTATTTATCGTGTACTTAAAATTAAAATTAAAAGCTCTGCTTTGGTAAAATTTTTTTTTTTATGTTTAGAACAATACTTCGTTAATGGAGTGAGAAAAAATAGTTGTCTCAAACGAAGCACCCTAATATACATACATAGTACATATTATACTCGTAATATTTCCAAGCTTATTTTTAGAATTTCTAATTAATTAAAAAAAAAAATTAACAACATTTTATGCCGAATGTGTTACTTTAAGGGTGAAAAAATGTAGTCTCTATCTTATCTGTGACGCAAACTTAACTCCGCCGGTGGTGCGTGGTTTTGCGTTGTTGCAGTGTTAGGTTCGATCTCGGTCAAGGCTTGAAAAAAGTTGGATGATGAGATATGGCATTCTTTCAATTAGTAGCTATAACTTCTACCGCTTGACTTAAGTTAATTCCTAAAATTGTTCTGTAAATATTGAGGAATTAACACGGGTCAGTCTTTAAATAATCGACTTGTTATTTATTTACTTGCTCGCCATTGAACATCGTCGTACACCCATAGCAAAGACAGGTGTAATATAAATTGTAAACTAGTAAAATTACCATTTCCCAAAAATCTTAATTACATGGCGTAATTAAAAAAAAAGTGCGACCAGCAGACCAGGCCCCGCCAATTTGTTTCCTAGAGCAAAACTCAACTACTGCTACTGCTTGTGCTGTTGTTATTTTCAATATTCAGTCATCAGCTAGCGTTTCAGTTTTTCTTCAAATCCAAAATTCATGCTTTTAGCTTTTTTTTTAATTTTTTTTATTTTTCTATTGCAGCTTTCTATTAAATATGCCTTACACAGAGCTCATAAATTTTTTTTTACGCCTTCATAATGAAAATGCCTTGAGTGCCATGATCCGATCCAAGTTTGGCATTAATTTGGAAAAACAACAATAGTTAAGAAATAGAAGTTATAGCGGCTATTTCGAAGATCACATCTCCTCGTCAGATTTCTTTTTATTTATTTTTTATTCAAAACATTTCACATGATAAAGTTACTATGCTTTAATTTTATATACTCGTATTTTATGAAGTTCTCACCGGATTTATTGAGACGGAAATTTCTTCAAAACATTTCACATAAAAAATTAACTATGCATTAATTTTATATACTCGTTTTTTATGAAATTCTCACCGGATTTATTTAGACGGAAATTTCTAGTTAATCAAAATGATGAACACCGAAATATGTATATTCCGATAAATTGTGCAATCATTATCAGATCAATACCGATTCCGTTATAGAATAGATACAAAATAGCCCGTCTAGCTGATCTTTAATCTAAGTTTATTATATTGATTGGGTGTCTACTTTCCTTTTTGCAGCAAAAAATATGTAGCACTTAGTTGCATAGAATTTTGTTCGGGCAAATGTGCATTTCCAGTTGCATGAAGTGTTAACTGCCTAAATGCACATTTATCGTCCAGTAAAAACATCCTATAAAGCTTAGAAAAATACCCTTAAATAATTATTTCCAATTTATGTACATATTTGCAAATCTTAAACACACAGGTTACGAAAAGCCTTATGAAAAAAACACATTCGAATACCCCAAATCCTTTGCAAAACCACTAAAAGTTTTAATTGAGGCAAGCAATGGGGCTTCAGATTATGGCAATAAATTTGGCGAGCCTGTAATTGCTGGTTTCGTAGTTTCCTATGGTCTTGAAGATTGTTGCGGAGAACGACAAGAATATGTTAAGCCTATAATGTTTAGCGGCGGTATGGGTGTCATGGATGCAACAATGCGAAACAAAGCTGATCCGGAAAGAGGTAACATAATTTACTTAGGAACATTTTTAAATATAAACTATACATGTACACATATGTATGTATTTGAAATTCGTAGGAATGCTGCTGGTGAAAATAGGCGGTCCAGTGTATAGAATAGGAGTTGGTGGTGGAGCTGCCAGTTCCGTAGAAGTACAAGGTTCAAGCAATTCCGCTTTGGATTTTAATGCTGTTCAGCGTGGCGATGCCGAAATGGAGAATAAACTAAATCGAGTTGTGCGCGCTTGCATAGAAATGGGAGACAATAATCCGATACTGGCAATACATGACCAGGTAAAAGCAATATGGCGTTAATGTCTATATAAGATTTTCATTTTCATCTTTCGGTTAGGGTGCCGGTGGTAATGGGAATGTTTTAAAAGAATTAGTAGAACCTGGTTTTGCAGGAGCTGTAATATTTTCTAAAGAATTTCAGTTAGGCGATCCCACCATAAATGTCTTGGAGCTTTGGGGTGCAGAATATCAAGAAAACAATGCACTGCTTTGCAAACCTGAGCATCGTAAACTGCTTGAAGATATTTGTTTAAGAGAGCGTTGTCCAATTAGTTTCGTTGGCGTTGTTACCGGAAATGGAAGAGTAACATTAGTTGAAAGTGAAGCCCAGTTTGGGCGTGCATTGGAATTGGGAAATGATCTTAGTGCACTTGGCCCCATTCCGTTTGATCTAGATCTAAAACATGTGCTTGGTGAAATGCCAAAACGAGAATATTATTTAGATCGTTTGCCATCCCAATTGAAGCCTTTATCCTTCAACGCTGATTTTAATAAAGATGACTGCTTAGAGCGTGTACTCAGCCAACTAGCAGTGGGAAGCAAACGTTTCCTTACTAACAAGGTTGACCGGTGCGTAACGGGTCTTGTTGCGCAGCAACAGTGCGTTGGGCCTTTACACACTCCCTTAGCTGACTATGGTTTGACTGCAATATCGTACTTTGGTAACGAAGGCATAGCAACCTCGATAGGTACCCAGCCGATGAAAGGTGTCCTTAGTTCAGCTGCAATGGCGCGTATGTGCGTAGCTGAGGCAATATCTAATTTAGTGTTTGTAAAAATCACCGAGTTGGCAGATGTGAAGTGCTCTGGAAACTGGATGTGGGCGGCGAAATTACCCGGAGAAGGCGCCCGCTTGTATGATGCATGCAAAGAAATGTGTCAAATGATGAAAGAACTGCGTATAGCAGTCGATGGAGGAAAGGATTCACTTTCCATGGCTGCAAAAGTTAACGATGAAACTGTTAAATCTCCAGGTACTCTAGTAGTTTCAACATATACGCCGTGTCCAGACATCACGGTGAAAGCCACTCCAGATTTAAAGGGTTCTGCACTAGACCAACCCACGGCGCTCCTTTGGGTAAACATCGAAGGCAAGTTCCGTTTGGGAGGATCAGCAATGGCTCAAGCATATTCGCAGCAAGGTGACGAGTGTCCAACAGTGTTGCGAACTGACATTCTTGAGAAAGCGTTCTTTGCTACTCAAAACTTATTGCAGCAGCGGAAAATACTGGCTGGCCATGATATCAGTGATGGTGGCCTCTTAATATGTTTGTTGGAGATGGCATTTGGAGGTTTGAGTGGAATTGACATCGAGTTAAGCAGTATAATGGATCAATTAAAAACAAATCATATCGATAAGGTGGCTAATTTCATTCTCAAACCAGAATTAGTTGTGTTGTACGCTGAAGAGTGTGGTTGGGTTATAGAGGTGCCAATGAGAATACTTCCTGAAGTTCAAGCTTTGTACACCGACAGTGGAGTACCAAACTACTATTTGGGAACAACGACTGGCCATGGTTTAAACTCCAGCATTATTATAAAAAATCATTCCGATATTATTCTACAAAGCGATGTACAAACGCTTTTGAAACAATGGGAAAGAACTAGCTTTGAAATAGAAAAACTGCAAGCAAACCCAGATTGTGTTTTGGAAGAGTATAATTCCCTGAATTATCGTTACGGTCCAAGTTATCACTGTAGTTTTGACCTAGATGCAGAGCTTTGTGCATTAAGGAAATTTAAAGAGGTTAGAGTGGCTGTGATACGCGAAGAAGGTGTCAACAGTGACCGAGAAATGATAGCATCTTTAATTAAAGCTAATTTCGAAGTGCACGATGTCACTATGTCGGATTTGCTAAATGGTAAGTAATTTTTATCAATTAAGTTAATATCTGTAGAGACTAAGCCTTAAACTTGTACGTTAGCACGTTAAGATATATAAATTGAACATCTATTTATATATACATATGTTAGAATAGTGAGAATACGTTTTTTAGAGTTCACACTTCGTTATGTTAAATGTGTATGAGTGAAAGTAAAAATTTTGATATTGCACACATACTTAGTTGTCTTGGACAGTTAAAATGGGTTTGATGCCCGAAAACATAGTGGGTATTAAACTAAATCTTGGATATTGAAAGTTTCACGTATTGTCATGGATTAAAATTCTTTACAAGGATAACTGGGTTTGTTGATCACGAATGTGATGTCAGTTTTTAAAAATTAAAAATGGCGGATATAATGTGGGGTTGAATTGCAAAAATCATTTGATCCGCTCCAAAACAACAATTGTGCAGATTTTTTGTGCAAATCCAATAGTTTTTTTCATTATCGCCATGTTGGATATGCCATTTTAAATTTTGCGAAATTGACTTCAGATTCGCAATTTTACTTAACTGATATTTTCTGTTTCAAGCTCTACGCACTCACGCATTTCGTACGCGTCATTAGAACCAAAAGCTGATTCTCGAGCAACACCTTTCTTGGGTGTATTTAAACCATGATAGTGAGAACCAGATTTTCAAAATTGCTCTTTTTCATTTTCGGTGATTCGGAGACTGATTTAACTTTTTGAGAGTTGCTTGGCCGCTGTGGTGGACTGTGTAGCGATGCGTGTTATAACTCGATATGCCGTTTAGTTCGGGGTTCGAATCTCAGTCAGGGCAATCAAATATAAATGATGGAAAAAGTTGCCTTAGTTCAACACTTTTATTTTTGCATCATGTGATTGCATGACCTTTTCCTAAAAGCCTCTTGCACAGAATTGTATGTGTTTAAAACTAAAAAGAAAATTAAAATTGTCAGTTGATTCCTTTCCACATTTCATCAACGTTATACTTACATATATGCGGAGGTTTTTAATTTATTATTATTAAGGAAGTTTTTGATTTAGTTTGATTTTAATTATTTCAACTTCTTTTCCAATTTCAATTATTCAATAACGTTTTTTTTACAGGAAAAACCAATTTGGAGCAGTATCGCGGTATTGTGTTTCCGGGTGGTTTTAGTTACGCGGATACTTTAGGGTCTGCAAAAGGTTGGGCCGCCAATATTATGTTCAGTGAATTGCTTGCTCCACAATTTGAAGCTTTCAAACAACGACAGGACACCTTCTCGTTGGGTGTGTGCAACGGTTGTCAGCTCATGGCTTTAATTGGATGGGTAGGACTTGTCGATTCGCCTAACAAGCAAGTTATTGATGTACCAGATGTTGCCGTACTTCACAATAAATCTGAGCGTTTCGAATGTCGCTGGACAACCATTCGTATTGAAGATAGTAATGCAATGATGCTACGTAAATTACAAGGATCTGTTTTGGGTTGCTGGATATCACACGGCGAGGGTAGATTTTCATTCCGTACCAACGAAGTTTTAAATTCCCTAAAATCAAAACGATGCGTCGTCATTCGATATGCCAACGACAAGGGCGAAGCTACTGAAGTGTATCCAATGAATCCAAATGGAAGCGAAGACGGGATAGCTGGTATATGCTCTGAGGACGGCCGCCATTTGGCGTTGATGCCACATCCAGAACGTTGCAGCTCCATGTTTCAATGGCCATACGTTCCAGCCGAATTCAAAGTTAATTCTAAAGAGAGTCCATGGCAAATTATGTTCAATACAGCTAACGAATGGTGTTCTAAAGCATAAAATATAAAATATTGAATGATGCAAATAAGTAAAAAATTTAGTCTTGCAATCTCTAAGAGTAATAATTTTTTACCAAAACCTCAATTTATCGGTAGAATTAAATTGAAATAAAAAAATTAATTAAAAAGACCTTTGCATTTTAATTTTTCTTTCACAAGCTTAAGGTTCAAATATTTGTTTAGCATTCTTACAAGGCAAATTCATAAAAGGTGGTGGTTGGTTGTCAAAATCAATTGTTTTGTTACAAGTAAACAATTGTACCATTTAACCACAAGAAATTTGTAAATATGGTTCAATGAAGCTTTTAACGGTGATTCGAACAGTGCAAAAATTATTTCGCCTTGGTATATTCTTTAAAAACTCCTCACCGGAAGTTTTTTTTTACACAAAATCTGCATAGTTGGCTTTTATACTGAAATACCAAGCAGCGAAATTTCGGCGAAAAGTCATCTTTCATATCTTAAGAAAAAATATCTAGAATAGTACGCAAGCAAAAAACTTTCAGAAAGTTTGAATACTGATCACTTTCCTACCATTTTTTACTTACAAACCACTAAATTTAATTTTATGGTTTACTTAAATTTCAATCAACAGTTTTGATCATTTGTTTTATTGCTGGCAAATGGCTGTAGGCAACGCACATTAAACAGGTAGCAGCATTAAAGAAAATGGAACCCTGGGGTATATTTTTTGATTTGTTGTGGTCCTTCACCATTCAAAATCGATATATCAAATTTAACGAGTTTGATAACTCTCAATGTAGACAAATTGTACTTGATTCTACATTTTGCTTAAAAAATACATTTATTTTCAACGCAAACAGTGCAAGACGCATCATACTACAACGGATCCTCAGAAAAAATTGCTCCTGGTCACAAAATTTGGAAAAGACTCTCGTTTGCAAAAAGCGGCATGCCGAAGTTCTGTTCCCATTGGATATGAAAAGCAAGATCCGACCTTTTCCCGTCTTTATGAACACAATAGGGGTATTCGCGATTTGCTGTATTCGTATAATTATTTACTATTTATACAACGATAAACTTTAATACACACAAATAACTATATATTTATTCGACTAACGTATTTGTAGATGGTTCGACGATTCATCTTTTTTGTTGTGATCGGCTGTGGAACGTATATTTTATTGTTGGATTTTTACTACATTTGCTATAAAAACCACGAATACAAAATACAATGGCAAATACAACAGGTCCCGAATACCTCTAATGTCTCCTTTATGAGTATATACATATGTTTTTTTTTTTTTGATTTTTATAAATTAGAAATTATAAATATACAAAATGTAAACAAATATTGTTTTGTAAACAATGATGTTTTTTTTTAAGAAAAAAGTTTGTTTTGTAAACAAAGTTTGACTTGTAATAAACCACTTATAAGAAAAAACTCCAATCAGCTGCAAACATTATATTACCTGTTTATTGTACCATGGCTGTAGGTAAAAATTTTTCCATCAGAAACTAGTAATTTCCCATTTTTGATTTACTATAAAAACGAATAATTTAATATATTAACTAAAACTAATGTTATCATAACATCAAAGCGCATACCAAACATCCAAAATAAAAAACGTTGAAAAAAGCATAAAGTTTAACTTGTTAAATATTCTCCTATTGACCACTTTTCATATTTGAATTCAACTGACATGTGCGTGTGTGTGGTGGTACGGTTCACACTTACAAACGGGTGTCGCTTTTCTGAGGCAGGAAGAAAAAAACAAAAAACAACGTACAAGAACGCTAAGATTTAATTCTTTGCAAATAAAATGTATTATATGTTGGAAATTAATCATATTATGGAATAAAATCCATTTATTGAAAAACTTACACGAGTTCAACATTTTTGTTCTAGTGATTTTCATTTTTTTTTTAACTTTTTAAGTCGTATGTCTCGGTCGATGAGTGGTCTCTGCCGCAATCGTATATAAATAGCGTTGTAAGGTGGTTTTATATATGTTATATTATATACATATCTTTAAATTTTAATTAATATAAGTAACAACATGCTCTTTTCACGAAGAACAACTCAACCCGCTTCTTATGAGTGCAAATCGGTGACCATGGCTTGGAAAAAGTACATCCAAAATTCAATTTTTGTATTTCTACATACATACATATATAGTAAACGGTATACTCGGATAACTGAAACGCTTTTCACAACCTTAGTTAACCCCTATTTATATTCCGACACCTTACTCCAATCAGCAATAGATTGACCATCGGTTAATTTAGCATTGTAATCGAGAGGTGAAACGGATAAGCTTTAGATCTCAGCACCTAACACAAGTTTCTGCAAAAAAGTTGTTTTATTTTTTGCTAAGATTGTTTGAAAAAGGCACATTGTCTTTTAATTTGATAGCTATAAGTTATTGATATGTTGGTTCCTAACCAAAACTTTTAAATCCTTTAAAAAAAATTTTGAAGTGTTGGTGAAAACACAGTTAGTACGTACTTTCGAGTTCTACTATAGCTTACATACATTTTTTCTCATGTGATTTATATAAATGTATGTATTTGTATCTATTCAGTTATAGAAAAATATATCCATGAAGGATATTTGGTAGGTATTTACAACGGGAAATTGCAGTCACACATAGGTACACAAACAAATAACAAAGCTGAAGTTTCATGTAGACACGACAACATTTTGTTATATCTGAAGAAGGCATTTAAGATAATTTGTTTTAATCTGCGGAGAGTTCATGTATCTTGTGTTCCAATCATGCTCGTTAATGTGCACAACTTTGTAGCCCATCATTTCCAAATGCTTCGTCCTGAGGTGCTCAGGTCCACGCAGCGCGGTCAGATCGTTTTCACAAAAAGAATCTAGTCGCAGCAACAAGATTGCAACCCTGAAATTAAATTTAGTTTTGTTGAAAGTTTTTACATACATATGTATATTATTATTAAGGCCCAGATTCAATGGCAATAAACTTTTTTTTTAACTAACTTTTTAAAAAAGAGCTTTTGAAACTTTTTTTGAGTATGCAGTTTTTGGGATCACTAAATTTTAGTGTCAGAAAGCGCAACAAGTTATCACTGATTTATGACAATTTTTTTTTATTGGCAGCTTCCTCCATACAACGCAAAAACCCGATTATTTTTTAATATAGTAAAAACAATTAAATTTTTGTTAAGTAAATTTTCGCGGCATAAATATTTAAAAGGTAATTTTCATGCAAAAAACTTAAGATTTTTAGACTATTTGTGTGAGGCAGAAATGAAATTCGAAAGCAATTTTGCGATTCATTTAATCGTCAACTTGAAAAAATTTACTGTGCGTCTTAGTTGAACATGTGACTTTCTGAGTTTTTTTACAAATGAATAGGACTGCAATTAACGATTTTAAATTAGTTTGTACACAACATATTCGAATGAAAATTTTCACAGTCAATATCAGACCAAAGACGTCTATTGGAAGTAGAGAGAAAAGCATTAAACGATAATTTTTTGTGGAAATAATAGTAAAAACAAGGCAGTTAGCAAATAAATCGGAAATTATAAATAAATGTAAAAAATATCCAAAACTGGATTGATAAAATTTTCCATACAAAATTAATGACAAAAACATTGTTAAGAGAAACATTTCTAATATGGAAAAAAATTGTCAATATTTCTGGAATTTAGTTAGTGGACATTTAAGTACGACACTTTCGCAAAAGTTTCGAAATTTCGAAACGTTCGCCAAAATGTTGCTATCGGCTCTTTTGGCTTCAGTGCGTTGTGAATTGATACTTCATTGTAGTGGGGGCAAAATTGCGTCCCACTCTCGTATTCTTCATCAATACTCGTATAATAATATTTTCGCGCTTACACTATATAACTCAGTGTTTGGCCGAGCTTCTCCTGGCATTTGCGGTGTGTGTCTTTATATTATACCACAAATGGAGGGACCTACAGTTTTGTGCCGACTCCGAATGGCAGATGAATTTTATAAGGAGCTATTTCATGTAAAAAAAAAAACTTCGGAAGTTTGCCATTGCTTGCCGAGGGGTGACCGCTATTAGAAACAAATTTTTCTTTGATCTAGATTTTACATGCCCTAAGTGAGATTCGCTATATCGAGTAACAGCACGTACCGCTACCCACTGGACCCGTTAGGCTTAGCCGTTATCCCCTTCCCGGAGTCCATATGACGGTTTACGTGTGGTATGCCATGTCTTTGTAATAAACCCTCATTTCTTTAGAAGCGGGCCTGGTTTCGCGATTAGTGGTGAACTGGATTGTTTGGCCAAAGGTTGTCATTACCTCATCTAGCAAGTTTATGAGAGGCGGGTTATACGATCCTCTTCTTGCTGTGTATTCCCCCCTCTAGACATTGGATGTAAGCGGATAACTATGTTTCTGTTTCTACAAATTCGCAGAAACCCCCAGTGAACATTAGGTACTGTCATACCCGGCCGTTGGCCTCGATGCAAAACGTCTTGGTTTTTCCAGGGTCTATAACCGCATTAGACACGTCGTGCCTCAAGGAGCTTACTTCGTTCGCAAAGTATTGACACTTTAAATAGTATAAGGACCGTCCTTCTTTACTGTTTCCAAAACCTCTTGTAAAACTATCATACCTTCTTCGCAAGTCACTTTTCCGTGTGCCCTATCTCTGATACGAGTATAATATGTACCAGCGCTTCTTGTTATTCCATCGGAGCGTTGACTAGCCCGAATGGCATCACATTATGCTCATACAGCCTTTATGCGTTTGGATCTACCCAACGTAGACATGTCCTCAAAAAAAACATTGCTTGTACTCCGTTAAGAATTTCCGTACCTACTTCAATTGCGACAACTGTAGATTATCGTTGACATTAAACTGCGTTTCGTTTTTAATTCGTAACATTATTGACCGTGACCGCAGAGTACATCCCTTCCCAATAATAAATTGCAGTTAAGCCTGCTGTCTGGAACCTCATATAGCTTTGCGCTAATGAATTCGTCTGCTAACTTTATTCTCTTATTTACAAAAAGCGTTACCGCTGATACGTAGGGATGTGCATCATGTTCGTTAGCACTGCTGACTTTCATATTAGTAAATTATCACTCTTCGTGCCTGGTGCTTAACGCTCTCTTCCAAAATCGCTGTTTTGCAGCCAGTAATTTTTCTGGGTTCCAGCAGTGTAGCCGAATTTATTATACGCCGTCGCTTAAACTTTTTGTGCTTAACTTTCCTGCTACGTTCTCTATTCCCACGCACCATTGACGTACTGAGCGTGAATGTGGGCAATTGCGTCCACAGCCAGTGTTCCGTTTAGCTGAGTCTTAACGGGGGTTGCACCGTTTACGATATATTCGCTTTAAATATATAAACTTATTCGTTGCACACTCGTTGCCGTTTTTTTCTCCGTTTAAGTAAATGTATGTAAATTCGCTTCGTACTTCTTGAATTTTCTATATGTATGTTGGAAATTTATTTAAGAAATTTTTTTTGGCGAAGACCCACCTAGGATGGACGCTGTAAAGGATTCTTGTTAAGCTGTCTCCATCCACTGCTTATCATGCATTCATGCGTGCAACATCAACGCTGAGCTACTGCACTGTCAAAAAAGTTTATTTGGCTTGATAATCTCGACGTAACCACTAAAGCTGCATGCCTGACGTCCAAAGAAGATGAACATGCCCTCACCCAACTTGAGGCGACTACCAATCATGTAGACAGTCGTTCTTTAACCGGACTGATGCGCTGAGTTGTTAATGTACAAATGGTGCTAAAACCAAGGGCTTTTCTCTAAACTTGATGCTTATAAAAGGACCCGATCAGTTAATTGGCCTTGTTCGATAACGTAGACATGGTAGAGGATGTGTTCGGCCTGTCAGTGACTTAAGTTTCATCCATAGTAAAGGTGGGTTTCACAACAGGAACGCACTGCAATGTAACGCCCTGCAGAGGGATATGCATAGTTTATGCACAATATATTCCGATATAAATTTATTGAAATTTGGCGGCTACGACGACAGCATCTCCGACGGTCACCACATGGAAGCACACCAGCTACAAACGTTCTTATTAAGACATTCACGCTTTATCCGATGGTCTCGTCTCCTGCGAGCAACAATAACTGATATACTTAGCGCCCGAATGTGCAAGCTATATCGAAAAAGAGGGCGATTGCGTCCCCAATTAGGGGAACGAGAGGATCTTCAGCGGGCCGAAAAATTTATTTGGAGAGAAGCCCAGGTGATATTTTTTCTGACGCTCTGCTGCGTAAGGGAAAACCGGCAACCCATACAAGCTCTATATATGTATGTACAAGCTTTCACCATACTTCGATGATTTATCGCTGCCAATTCATAGAGCTAACCGGCAGGCCAGGGGGACCTTGCTATTTTGCCAGAGACGATGGTGAATGAGGTATGCTACAAATTTCGGATACCTTGACTACGCACGTGAATGTGTAGCAACCGCACCGCTGCCCCGAGCCCTACAAAGAAGACCGTTCTGCCCGCCGCGAGAGTGACTCCTTTTACTCGACCGTGTTCATACATGAGCGTTGATTACTTTGGCCGATTTGGCTTCACAACGATAGTTGTGATATGATGCATTCGTATTATATGCAAAATCCAATATGTAACTGTACTATGTACTAAGAATAACTAAAAGAAGACTTCTTGCATGTTTTTTGAACAAGCTTTGAATATTTAATAGCTCTTTTAGAGCTGATGGCCTCGGAAGCCAGTGCTTAAAAAACCATACCAGTACTAAGTATTCATACCAGTTTTTAAATAATAATTATAACTCTTTAAAAACTTTTACTGAATTTTTTAATTATTTTAGTGCCATAGAAACTGTTTATTTACCAGCAAAACTCACTTGGTAATGCGATGTAATATTGTTGTCTCTGCCGGTGCTGGAATAGGTTTGCGATTTTTGTCGAAATGTATCACGAAATCAATCTACAAAAAATTAATTAATAAAAATAGATGAGAAAAAAAAGTACAAATATTTACTAACCTGATATCCATATGGTGTTATATGATTGCATCTGAAGAAACTTGCATCGCTCAAAACCGCGCCTAAGAGCTTTCTCACATCTGCACTAAACCGATTTTGAGTTTTAGACTCTAAATTTTTGAAGAAAACAAAAATTTAGCACTGAAGTTTTGTAATTTTACAGACTTATTAATTTTTAATATTGTTCATAATCCAATATAAATTTAAATTCGTAAAATCTTAAAATCAAAGTCTACCGATTTCAAAGTTATTGATTACTTTCTAAAAACAGCCAGACATTATTTTCTAACATATAGTTAATATTTGTAAGTAATTCGACTGTTTGTTTAGATTATCTGAAGTCACAATAGCTCCAACACATGTTGGTTGAGATATTCTAACCTAAAAGTGCAAACATATTTTTTTGCTACATTTGAGATAATAGATCGATATTGTATCTGAAAGTACTATTCCTTTCCTCCAAAATGCAATTTTAAATTTGGAGAAATCCTAGACAAGTATTGACAAATGAGTTTACTAACATATTTTATTGTTATCCTATACGGTAATATTGTTGACGTCATGATTTCTCAGAGATAAATAAAGATATTTTAAAACTAAGTTTGGATTTTATAGAGGAAGATACAATAGATATACATATGACATAACCTCAAATATAGCAAAAAACTTGTTTTAACTTATTCATTATCTGGAAAACCTGCCGATCTGGAGCTATTGTTATTCATGGTATGTCATGAAGTTTCTGACCAGATAGATCTTCCGCGTGCTTGATACTTATTGCAAGTTTAAATACTTAGGAGTATTAATTGACAATCGTTTCAATTGGTCTGAACATTTAGATACGCTAAAACAATACTTTCTCTACGCCAGTCGTCATTTATACCACCTAAAAAAGTTGTGTTGAAAGAGTCAGAAAAGAGAGTATTTCTCTTTTTAGAAGGCCACGCCTATATACATAAGTTCTATTTAGGAGTCATATAAGAGTCAAAAATACTACGTTTTCCTGAGTTTTAGAAAAAAAGGAAAATACTCCTATGGTTTAATTTATGAATAATAATTTAAAGTGTTCAACATGAGCGTTCAACATTTTAAAAACATTAGAAATAAATACTATATGGACTCGCATTGGAGTAAGAAATATGAAATTATATCCAGTCTGTATAAAATCCTTTTTAAACAAATTTGTAGACATTCGCTGCTATCATATAGAACTTAAAGAAATTTTAGATGTGAATTTAGAGGACTTAGAAATGTGAAAATTCTACAAACCAATGTTCCTTCTGCTTGTTGGTGTAATTAATGTTGTCATCGATTTAATTTGAAGTAGGAAATGCACTTGCCGAATCCATTCAAACCAATATTGAAAATCACTTTTGAATGTACATACTATTTTGCCAGGGCTCGCCAAGTTAACAAACTTTCATTAAAATTTTTACCGTTTTAGTATAATAAAGAGTATAGCAAATTATCGTTGATTTAAAAAAAAAAATTATTGACGCTCTTCCGCAGATATTCTATATGAAAAAATCTCGAGAATGCAATAATATGGTAGTATCAGTAAAAAAAAAATTTAACTCAACAACTTGAATTTTGTTATACTAAAACTTAATGGGATGCGAAGTCTTAAACGAGAGTTTAAAGATTTAAATTCTGATGAAAAAAAGTATGTAAAAAGTTTAAAGCTAGGGTTTAAAAACTATAAACCAGAAGGAAAGCAACACAGCAATGCGTCTAATTAGTGACCGAGAGTGTAAATATTTGCCTAAATTGTATAAAAAATATACATTCTATATATTTAAGTTTTATCATATAATAGCATGTAAATTGGAGTTAAAGTTTAAATTAACTAATAAAAATGATATAGATTTTTGACGATATGTATATACTTGTGTATCTGCAAAAGAATTGTATCAATCCGCACAAGATTTGGTACACATATTACGTTTGACAACCTTAAACACAAAAAAAAAAACCTACAGAAAATATCGCGAGGGTATAAAACGGTTTCACTTTAATATTATTTGTATGTGTTATTAACAAAGTAACGAAATATGACCTCTTATCGTTTTTTAGATATTTGTATGCTGTGTTTTTTTAAATAAATATTCATCAAACACAAAATAAGTAACTAATAACTTACTTCTACTGAGTTGTGCTTCAAGGAAGTTTTGTTGAAACCATGGCACATTTGCTTCGGGGTAATCTAAACAAACCGTGCGATTTAATTGCATTATTAAATTAAGTACTCGTTCCGGATATGTTGCCTGTAAATGTTTTAAAATGCTTTTATTAAATAAAAAAAAAATCTATAAACATATTTGGGGTATTATCGATTTGTTGCATGTGGTCCACCATGAACGGTATCGGGATGGGGACTTTTCGCATTTCATTTAAAATGGCATTGTTAAGATTTTTAACAATTTTCAGCTCTATGCTTAATAAATTAATTAACCAATATTTTTTGGGCTATACATACATATGTGTGTGTATAAGAATGTTCCGAAATATATACATACACTAGAGCACTCATCATAAAAAAACTTCTGTTAAAAACTTGTATTACCCTATTTATTTTTATAATTTTCACGTCAATAAAAATTTTACATTTTTTAAATTTTTGTAAACTTTGTAAGATAATTGCAATTTGTATTTAAACGGTTTCTGATACGAATCGAGCTATATTTTAAACAAAAAGTTGTAAAAACTAATAAGTAAATATAGTTTAAAAGTTTTCGAACAGCGTAACTTTGAATGCTGTTTTAAATAATATGCAGGCTACTACATGTTCACTATTGCCTTTTTTGTCAGAGATTCTGAAAACTCAAAATATTTTTGTTCTTGTTAGTTCTATTTATTTTTTTACGAAAACTTTTTAAAAATTCGTAAATATATTTTACAAATTTACATACATTTGTACATATGTAGATTAGATGGGTTTTACAATAGCACTATTTATGCTAGTATCCTCTCATGCAATGGATCCATAATACCCCTAGTTACAAACACAATACCTTGGAGTAACACATCTGAATTTCTTCCTCAATTCGCTGAATAAACTTTACACAAAAAACCATATCGATGAGATCCTCAGGTATCGCTTTATAGTAGCATAGCGCTAGACAAGCTTGTACAATCGACATACCGCTCATATGCTTGAAGTCTCTAATGGGTTACAATTTAAAGACATTATACGAATGTTAGTATAAATTAACAAATAATAAATATTCATATAAACTCGAAATTAGTTGCGCGGAGTTCTCAACCTACAATATACACATTTTTAAACAAGCTGTTAATTCCACTAAAATTCTTCTTAATTTAAAATTTCCAATTGGGGTTTATCCGAACAATGTTCCCAAGTTTATCTTGGTGCTCTTTCTTTCTTAACGTTAAGCTCTCAAAACTTTTTTTACCGCTTTGTTCTCCGACAGGGACTTTTGAACTTATTTAATCCTCCTTTGAAACGTTATCGATACATTTATTCTGATTGGAAACGTTCACAAAAGTTTTGTTTTTATTTTGCTCTTTTTGAAAAAGTTCGCGAGAGCTTTTTCCCCCAATTAGTTCTCATTAAAACTGTTCTCAATACCTTCATTCCCGTTTGTTTTTTTTTTTGCGAGAACTTGCTTGATATACAACGACACCTAGACATAATTAAGATAAATGCGAATTTAAACTTAGAAACAGTTTTTTGACAGATATCCATTGAATATTGGGCATGCTCTTCTTTGCACTGAAGAAAGTTCGTCAAGCAATCTCAACGCCCGGCTGAGAATTTTTTATCTCGACTCTTAATCCTGCTAAAACAAGCAACTCTTAATTTCCTTGACATCAACGACCAATATTTATACCGTTGCGGAGGAAGTAGAAACAGCTGATATGACGAAAAATGCCACGCCGTTTGCTGATGAGAAACACGCAGAATAAAAAGCCACCCTGCAGCCAATGACTACGCGTGCAACAATCGAGCGGTACCTGCAAAAGTGGTAGAAAGACAAATGTTCTTGGTCAGCAGAACAGCGACCAGAGAATTCTATCAGAAAATTAGGCAAGACACAAGTGGAAGAGGGCTGTTTCTGCAAAAACGGGTTTAGAAATATGTTGACAGACGTTCAGAGCACACATGGGGTATGGAGGGATCAGTTCTCAACGCCAATGATTACGAATTCTGGTAACGCGTTAGAAGAAGAGGAGTCCAAAACAATCTTAAGGGATGAGCAACAAAACCCTCCTCTCGAACAAAGCGAGATGAGAACAGCACTAAGGCGGATTAAGAACAACAAAGCGCCTGGGGCAGACGGTATACCAGCTGAGCTGCGAAGAGCGGGTAAAAAGCACGTACCAGCTGTTAAGCACAATTTGGCCCGACAAGTAAATGCCAGAAGTTTGGAATGTCAGCCCAATCCATCAGAAGGGTGATCCTGCTGTTTGCGCCAACTACTATAGGCCTTCTAAATATCGCATATGAGGTCCTACGATGAGACTGTGTGAAAGACTGAAGCCTTATATGAACCAGCTAATTGAGCCTTATCCGTGTGGCTTCAGGCCTGGTAAATCCACCATTGATCAGATAATCAAAGCACGTCAAATCCTGCAAAAGACCCTAGATAAGCAAATCAACACACACCATCTATTTGTCGACTTTAAAGCCTCTTTTGACAGCACGAATAGAAGCTGACAATACGAATCCAAGGCTAAATTTGGCATCCCTGCGAAACTAATACAACAACGTAGAGTACCGTTGAGCACAAATTTTAGATCCGTCCAAGTTGAGAAGGACCTCTCCGAGCCGTTCGATACCAAACGAGGTTTTAGAAAATGCACTTTCGTGCAACTTCTTCAATCTGATGCACTATATACATATAACAAATTTAACGACTGCGATGGCTTGGCCATGTCGTTCGTATGGATGACGATGCTTCGATTAAAAAAGTCCTTCGAATCGGCACTCTTTCGAGGGCAACGAAGGCAAGGGCGCCAATAGTAATTGGCGTACCCTAGCGAAAGAGGGAGGGAACTGGCGAAGTTTTTTTGTCTCGGCCCAAGCCGACAAATGGTGGTAGTGCCATAAAAGAAGAAAGAAGGGACGTGGAGTTAGAAGGTAACGAAGAAGCTGCCTGCTAGCTGGGAAAGCTGCTCCTTCGATCCCCATTTGCCGTGAGGACATCCTTCTGGTGGATACTAGCTTCATAAGAGATGAGGAATGTAACTAAAAAACGGACCTTAGACAGATTTGGGAGGTATAATATGAAGAGATTTAATATTTTGCTTGGTTTTCCCAATGAGACACTGAGGCTGACTTCGAAAGCGTACTACTGAAAAGTATCTATGTACGTTGTATATTTTGACATTAAATAATACTTACTGCGTTTACTTTCTTGCGATCATGGGTTCATTTTTTGCCAGATTCACAAAAATTATACATACATATGTCAATAAAACAAAAAAATAAAAACCCTACTAATCTAAGTAATGTAACGTCAAAAAGAATTAACTGTCTCAGTGATAATAATAAAAATCATTGCAACGTATGCTATGCCGAGTCATGAAAGGCAGAAGTTTGTTAGGTGTCGAGATCTAAAACTGTTCAGCTACAGAATAAAGACTCATCAGCTTTTTAATAATAATGATATATGGTAATATATGTACATATGTACATATGTATAATTTATTGAGAGTATTCAGTATAGTCTGCTTCATCTAAAAAAGTGAGTTTGATATATTAATAGTAAGACAGTAATTGTTAAAATCCTGACATAAACTGTGGAGTGGTTCGTCTAGTTAAACATTATTTGTGAATGGCTTCAGGAAAAGAGGCCGATAATGCCATGGCTGCTGTGGTCGAGTGGGTAGCTGTGCGTGATTTAACTCGATATAAGTGCAAGTAAAATCTAAATCATAAAAAAAGTTGTTTTCTAATAGCGGTCACCCCTTGGCAGGCAATGGCAAACCTCCGAGGGTATTTCTGCCATGGAAAAGATTCTCATGAAATATATCTGCCGTTCGTAGTCGGCACTAAACATGAGGTCCCTCTATTTGTTGTATAAAGAAAGACGCACACCACAAATGGTAGGCCAAGCACTGAGCTATATAGTGTAAGCGCCAAATTATTATTATTATTTTTAATGGCTTAAAACTCAGGAGCGAAAGAAGAGCTATGCTATAAATCAAACCTGCCAGTAACTTGAACATAATTACCATGCCTAACATTTATCGGCGACTAGCAAGGTTATGAAGATTAATAAGATTTAAGCGACTAATGTATGGTGGCAGGTTATACTGAGAATTCTAGCGAAAATTCCTTATAGCAAAACGAAGCAATTTTTTTTTATACACTTAATCCTGTCGAAATAAACTTGCACTATCGTTCCAAACAATAGATCTATATTCCATTATTGGTCTCACCATCGTTTGATAAATGGGAGTTGCATTGCCTTGACATTTCCAAATCAGACACGGCAACTTTGCAGGGCTAATGTGACTACATTAGCAGAACTTTAGCCGCGATCCTCTAAATCCGTATCAAAGATCTACAAATTGAGGTACGCGTATTCCTGTTTGCAGCCAAAACAAGGGTAGGACGCAATAAGTGTACTAAAATTACACATAATGAACTTGATGCACTGCGACTGCCCTTTTTGATGATGAACGAAATTCGTCACTCCTTGTGACTATACAGGACAGATTGAATGTATTAGAGTTATTCGAGCATTTTCCTCTACTGGATCCAGAAAGTCTACATTAAATCGTGCGGCAATCAAACGTATTCTGAAGTGAATTGTTGGCGAAACATCCGAAATTAATACAACTTAGCAGACTGCACTACATATTTTTGGCATTCCACCAGAGGAGACCGAATCAACAGTTACAAGATAATGTGTACCTTTCTGATATTCATTCCTACTCTTTGTTTATAGTTTCTTTTTTTTTGTACTTTGTATAACTTAATTGGATTAAAGCGATTATTTACTTACCGTTTGATAACCAAAGCGGCGTTAAAAAGTGCAATATCTGATATAGGGGTATAGCCGAGATTGTAGGCACAACTTAATATCTTTTCCGCGGTATCGCCAATTATATGTTCATGGTGATTTTCAATGTACGAAAACATTGCGTCTAGTGCTTTAGGCACAAGACAATTTGAAGCGTTAAAGTTGAATGCCATTTCCCGTATTGTACGGGAGTTGAGTTCACTATAATCTAGTTCTTTATACCGATGTAACGCTTCTTGGTAAATACTTTTATTTTTCATAGCTACAAAAGTAAAAAAAAATAATTATGAATCAAAGAAAATTCTATACAATTAACTTAACGTACATTTACCATAACCTAATGTTCTCACTATTATGTTTAAATCATATATTGACAAACATTTATTTTCCAATTGTCGAGCAATACAGTCTGTCATTACGCTTTCTAAGGTGGCTAGCTGCATCCCCAGTACCGACGAAATATCATTACGAAATCTGAATTTGATACTTTTATTTATTCGTAAAATAAGATTATAAATTAAAATAATGTAAATTACCGTAATTCCAATGCAATATGAATGCCGCGACTAAGAAAGAAACAGTCTATTACACTGAACTGATGAGCCATTGATATGATCTTTGAAAGTAATAGGTTAGGAAACTTTTTCCATCCAAAAGGTGTATGACCATATGCTAAGACAAATGCGGCTAACCGCGCAAATTTAGAGGGCAAACGACCAGCGATATCATTTTCAATCGCTTGCATGGCCAATTTGGACAACCGTCGTTCTAAAGGAGTGAAACGATATGTTCCTCCCATATTATTATTAAAGTACATATATCTATGACAGTGCCTTAGAAATAGTAAATTGGACTCCTCACCACCACTATTATCCAAAGAGCTTAAGACTTTAGCCCAGTAAACATTACAAATATTTGCGTCAGATATTTTAAGTGTACGGATTATTTGAAAACAATCGCTATCAGCATAATGCCCTTGCCAACTTTCGGAAGAAGAAATAATATTTTTAAACACATCTATGATAGATTCCCGTCGATTTGGTTCCAAAAACGGCATATATGCGGCAAGAATATCAGTCTTACTTGATTGTTTTGTAACAATATCCTCCATTAATGTTCTTAGTGGTTGAATTAAATCCGCAGGCTCGAAGTGATAACCGAAAATTCTACACGTGGTTTTAAGATCTGAGATATTAAGATTTGCCAAATTTGGTTGTAAAAGCAACAAAAGATCTCGAATTAACCTTCCGTTCAGTTTTGACCAGGTCGGCAAGTTGAGCAACTGAAGCAATTTTAAAACCGTTCTTGGATGTTGAGCACCTACTGTTCGCCTTTTAATTAAAATGTCCAACTTTTTTTTAAAAAATTCCAAATTATCAATGGTAGTCAGAGTTTCGAGATTAATCAAACATATTGAAAGCAGACGTAAATCTTCTCCACTATCGCAATGTTTAATGTGAGTCATTATATGAGGAACAAATTGACTACAAACTGAAGGAATGTGGAAATCATATCCAGTATTAATCCCCACTGTAAGACGAGATAATGCGGGTAATTCAATGGGAGTATCTGAAGAGGTGGTGGAAACTTTATGTAAAGCTTCCATAAGCAGCTGCCGCACAACAGTGTTTGTGTTTGGAACCGCAAATTTGCGCAGATAAAGGTAACAACAACTTTGTTCAGTTATATTCATGGTTTTTATATCAGGATGTAAGCCATTTAATATCTGATCAAGTAGTTCATTGACAAGACCAATTTGTGAGTCCCGTAGTAAATCTTTGAGGACTAAGAGGCTTTGGATAAAATGCGTATGATTAAAATGCTCATTTGAGTTTTTTATTAGTTTCAGCAACTGCAACAAATTTAAAAAACAAGAATAAGCTTATCTAATTTACATCAAAAGAGTACTTACTTGGGTCATATCCTTACAACTATTAATCTCAGCAATAACTCTATCCGAATTTTCATCATATAACAGTGATTTGAATGCAAAATTAGAAGTTTGTGAATCAGAATCGACTACAGGCTCACTGTTATTATTATTACCAGAAAATTGTTTTGTGTCCCATATAATCTTATCGTTTGTGGCAAAATACCGAACAAATTCACTGTCTGTCGTCCTTTTGCGTCTTTGAAACGGGCTCATGTTTCTTTGTACACTATACACATAAACATTATTTTCATAGAGTCGTGCAACTACCTTTATTTGTTGTTTTTTAATAAAACTTAATAACATTATTCTATTCTCGCTTTATTTTAATACAATGAATTGTTTACATCAGTCTTAAAACTAAAACATGGCTGAATAAACAGCTGATCAAAAGACAAACAGCTGATTGGATGACAAAGGATGCCAGTTAGTTTGGACAAGAACTGAAATCTCTTTTAACTCTTTCCTTACTGTCGGGCTTCCATAGCATCCCACAAGAACTGTGCCGGTCAATTTACCGTATAACTGATGGTCAGTGGCTGAAAAAATGTTGTCAGCACTTAGAACAAAGTTGTTATCAGTTATTAAGGGCCACTATGTAAAAGCTGATGTCAACAAATGTGTACGTGTGATATTGTATTTCACTCTAACACATTAATATTACCGAGAAACATATTGCTCTACTGCTCACTCTCGTTCTTTTTACTGGGTCAATGCTCCCTATAAAATCATCAGTACTGAAAATATTCCTTTATACTTATATCAAATGATATTTCCTTTTCTGTTTGATTTAATAAACAACTTTTTTATTTTTTCAATTAAATTTTATTGATTTACTGCAAGTAAAAAAAATTAAATATATTTTTGATGAACTATTTTTTGCGAAGAACTGCTTTCTGCGTAAGCCTTCTTCGTCCGTCCAGAAAAAAATATTCTTTATAATTAGCATTTAGAAAAGCTATTTTTTTAATTTAAAACTTATATTTTATAAAAATACGACGATTTAAAAGTTTTCGCAACTATCCACTTCAGAGTTTTCCGAATACTGCGCGCCATTTGCAAACCTCCTATCAGTTTATAGTTAGGGAGTTCACAAGCACTGTCGTATCTCGTATTTCGTCGTATCGCTTATTAGATTAAACTATTTTAAACTTGTTGTAATTGTTTCACATGTTAAATTTTCATATTTCAATACAACTCTGAAAGGTATGTTTAGTGTGTTATTTGTGTGTGTTATTCGATCAGCTCTTTCTGTTTATCGTCATTTTAGGCTTACTTTTGTTTAAAAAAAATTTTAAATTAAGGCAAATAGTGATTTACATATACATATTTTAAAGAAACCGGCCGTTTAAGTTTTATTAACAGTGATTTTTTGCTGATTAATTGCTTGAATACCACATACAATAGTGACCAAAATAACACGGTGCGTTCACAAGCTCCTCTGTTATTTAAATAAAGCACTAAAGAAATACGACCAATAACACGCTTGTGAACTCACTAAATATGTTTCTTTCTCGCATATGCGTAATTAGCCTATATGGTCATTGTCTCTTTTGTGCTACTATAAATGACAACTATTTTACAGGTCATCTTACGGTCAGTAAAGTTAAACATGAAAACTTCGTTGTTTCATTCTCGCATATATGAAACCATCGTAAGCGTAGCGAGTCCCGAGTGCCTTTTTTGGCAATTACCATGGCAGTCATTTTACCGGTAAGCTGACAGTCAGTGCTGATTTTATGAATGAGAGTGTATTGGTAGTTCTGTCAGCATGTTCTTTTAGGGATATGTCCTGCAAGAACTCTCTCTTTCATAATATCAGCACTGACTGTCAGACTATCAGTCAAATAGATTTCATGGTGCTTGCCAAGAGAAACACTCGCTAAGCATACTATGGTTGGATATATGCGAGAATGAGAAAACCAATTATTCATATTTTTCATTATTGGCCGTTAGATGTCATTCATAGTTGCACAAAACAGGCAATTACCATTTGGGCTTATTTCGCATATGTCAAACAAGAAATTCATAAGTTTTGCAAATGCCGCGCATTATTTGTGAAAAGCTGCGGCCTAGGCTGCATTCGTCCTGATGGTAATTTCATTTTCAAAATGCCTCCATCAAGAAAATAATTTAAATTTACCCAATATTTCAATTTATTTAGGAAGTTGAACCAATATTCAATATTATCAATTAAACTAAATCGCAACATCGTGCGTCCAATTGTTCAGTACAAGTTGAACTAAGTTTGTCGTTTAAACTATCTTTAAACTCAGTTTGCATTCGTCCTGATGGTAATTTCATTTTCAAAATGCCTCCATCAAGAAAATAATTTAAATTTACCCAATATTTCAATTTATTTAGGAAGTTGAACCAATATTCAATATTATCAATTAAACTAAATCGCAACATCGTGCGTCCAATTGTTCAGCACAAGTTGAACTATGTTTGTCGTTTAAACTATCTTTAAACTCAGTATGCATTTTTAAGTCAACTTTAAATGGAGTTCAAACTAAATTTAAACGGCCGTTCGCGCACGGTTAAACTTAGTTTAACTTATCAGCTCTTTGCTGACTACTTCGTTTTGGTTGCAACCAATTTAATTGAGCTCAAGAAAACTAAGTTTAAATTAAAACTGAGTTTGACAAAACTTAGCCATAAAACTGGCCCATAAACGACTGCATTTCACGAGGTAGCTACAGCAAATCTTTTCTGCAAGTCGTCTTGATGCCAGCTTCTTGAACATTTTGATGACGTCAGGACGTATCAAACAGCTCATTTATTGTTGCCACAGTAAATTATTTCACCACTATGCTATTAAAATATTTTGTGCAAGTTAAAATTTTTTGTGCTAGAAATAAGTAAAAAGGACTATTCATTGTTTCAAATGATCGAGTGTTATTATATTTAAAATATCAGTGGCAGCACTGATGTTTCTAATTTGGCGACAACGACAACTGCAAGCCTGCTGCCGTGGTCGTGTTGTTGTCTAAATAACTGGGCGCATAAGAACGTGTCGCTGGCTGTCTTCAAATTGTTTAAAGCATGAAGGGCCGTACACATAAGACTTTCGCTTTGCTTTGCTTCAGAGTTTCGCTTTGACAGATAAGTTAAAGTACAGATGATATGAGTGCTGCTAAATACAAGGCGAGAAAAGTAAAGCAAAGCAAAACGAAGCAAAATCATGGCGAACTCTCAACTTTTGTACCTTTGACAATCAACTGTATACATTTCCATTTTATTTCTGGGTGCATATACACACGATTTAGAAAATTTACTAGTATTTCATAGTTTTTGCGTGTGTAATTACTTTTAAAAAGATAAAAGAAGAGAAATATGAATAAATAGCAAATGAGACAACTCTTTGGTAACGACCCTCACCTGTTTTTTAAACTCCCCTGAATCGGTTTTTATTTATTTTGTCGAAATATGCTCGGCCTTTATATGGTTTATTACACTCGCGACGTTCAAACATACATAAGTAGCTTAACTACCACTTAATTATATCAATAAAACTCACTTCGTATTCTTTTATTAAACAAAATACTCGGAATAGGCACAAATAAAAATTCAAAACAAACGCCTAACGCAAAAACTTTCAAACCTTCTACACCTCATGCTTTGTTGTTAAATTTCGAATTGTCAAGTAAAGCGAAGAAAGTTGTATGTGTACGGCCCTTAAGTATCGACAAGTCGTCCCATATCTAATAAATGGAGTTGGCAACATTGAATAAAGTGTCAGCAGTGATAAAAAATGGAGGAATAAATAAATAGATCACTCATATATTTAGCGATGGTTATTGGACAATTATGCTCAAAAAAATAGAAATTTCGGATGAAGTTTAAAGCTTCTGTTTGTTAAATTTGTGTAGCATAAATTATTTACAAACATTTAAAAAAAAATTTAAAATAAAGTCGCCTTGTAACATTCACCACCACCGGTGAAGATAAATATTTCTTCGAAAACAAAGGAGGAGGATTAATATATTTTAAATACGGGTTATGGTAAGACATTGTATCGAAAGCAGAATTAAATGCTCATATTTGCCTAGGAAGAGTAAATAAAACGCTGGCAAGCTTCTACTTGGTAACTTGACCCATAAATCCTCAAGTAAAAAGTATGTCAATAGCCAAGAAAACTTTAAGGGAATAAATTACAAAAATAATGTTTTAAGTCTAGGAATAACTTTAATGAATTACGTGTATTTTTTAACGATCTTTTTACTTTTGGGCCCAACAAAACTCCGTGGCTCGTGAAATTCGTCGTGTGATTATTTTGCATACGTATTTCTGTATACTTATGTCAAAATACAAAAACTGTGTTCTTTTGATTATCGGGCATAGGAGCGAAAGAACGTCTATCTTTAGAGAGTAAACTACTCAAAAACGAAGTGGCTCAGAAGACTGTTTTTTACCCGAAACTAGACGTCTTATAATTTTACACATTTATATTTGATTATAAACATACTTCAAGTCACTATCATACTTAAACAATCACAAAAATTGCTTTTTCAGATGTTTTCCAGTGCTTTATTATTAAATTGGTTGCTTCATTATTGATCTTCATGAATCCACCTTCCTCTTGATAGCTTAACTTTGCAGTTTTCACAAACTCGCCTTTCGGACTTTTTTTTGAAACCTTTTAAAGAAACGCAAATTTAGTAGATTTGATCATTCGTGGAAGCCCTCTCTCAACCAAATAACTCATTAGCAATAAATTTCAAATTCAAATTGTTTAACACTAAAGTGTAATTATTATTTGTTATTTTGTAGTTGATCAATTTTGAAAATTTTTGTTACGATTTAATTTATTTATTTTAAATTATTGTCAATTGAAATATAATTCGGTTTATTACATAAATAAAAGTTAAAACTGGACAAAATGTGTTGTTTTCAAAAAAAGAGATTTAGATAATCGTCAACAAAATGTTCAGTTTTCCAATCAATTTGAAATTTGTTGGTAATCATATGTTTAGAAGTACATACAAATGTATATTTATATACATACAATAAATAATACAATAAGTGCTTTCAAAGTGAAGGTTAATCTACACGAACAAAATATGAATTTTATTTTTAGGAAAATATCTATTACCCACGAATAATAACAACGTTTAGTTTTGCACAAAATTCGCAGAAACATGAAAGCGGAAGAGAGATGAAGTAACGTTTTTATCATATTTGAAACACAAGGAATAATCAAAAAAGCATAATTTTGTAAACGGAAGTTTTGTTCAGAACAACATTATTTTAATAAACCACTTACCGTTTGCGCAACATGTCCGACAAAGTTTTGACAATGCGTTTACAACATATTCTAATTCTTCTAATTGCTTTCACAATTTTTGTTGCGCTGGTCATCAGTGAAAGTATACCATCTCAAAATATGTCACGCAAGGAACGGAACGATTTGCGGTAATTTATCTAATTTTTAAATATATTTATAAATAGTTCTTAAATTAATTATAATAACATTACCATATGTATGTTTATTTGTATACTAGAAATGAAGCTCGTGATATGTTTTACCATGCATATAGAGCTTACATGGATAATGCTTACCCGGCAGATGAATTAATGCCTCTTTCTTGCAAGGGACGCTATCGAGGTGTTACACCTTCGCGGGGAGACATGGATGATATATTGGGCAAGTAAGTATCGCAAATAATAAAATACTAAGAAAATATAACCTTATGACGCCCTTTCTTGATAAATACTCTTATGTGTACTACATATTTAAAATTAATATATCTCAGAAGTAATTTTTGAAAGTAAAAGTCGACAAAGTTGATAAAGCGCTCAATCACCGCTAATAATCCGAATAAAATCTCGGCCGGGAGTCTTTTTTTTTTTTGATTCACAAAACAGTGCTTTTCTGGACAAATGTCATCAAACTTTATATCCTTTGCTTTTGTTTTTTTTTTTGTCATTTTTAACGTCATTTAAATTTTCTTGTATATATTGAATCGCCCCCACCTTAAATAAATTCGTCTTCAATACGCTTAAAATTTATTTAAATAAATAATGAAAATTGTAGTTTTCTCTTAAGAAAATTACTTGAAGTTATTAATTAACTGATCTTAACTGAATTAACCAGAACTAAAAAACATAACTAGAAGACTTCTTGCAAGGTAGATTTATTCCATTTCAACAAAAACAAAATTTTACGTACATTATTTAGGCTAAAATTTTTACAGATGCTTCCCAAAAATTATTTTTAAAAATTCACGTTTCGAACTTTATGAAATATTTTGTTTTGAAAAAACAATAACATCTCCTCATCAGCCTTCTTTTAATTAAATTTTATTTATTCTTAATTACCGCTTCAAACAAGAAACCTCGGTTTGCTGAGCAAACACACGCTTGCCGAGTTGTTGTTTTTTCATCTTCCTTAAACAAACCAGTTGTGGTTAAACAAGGGTATTCACGACAATATGCAAATTCTCCACTGAATTGACTTCATCTTAACTGAATTCGCCTTGCTATTTATTGTATTTTTTTTGTAGGGCATTCCTACAAAAACAGAATTTTACGGATTTTTCTTCTTTCAGTGTAAAGTTTGTCAAAATAAAAAATATGAAATATGTACAAATATGGGTTTTTAACCCATGATTCAATTATTAAAGGTTTGGTAACTAAGCAGCTAGCTCCCTCAATTTCTGTCAAACGGCTCCCTTAGCATCAAAACCGTGTTGCTTCTTAAAAATAATAAAAGTAATAACCTCAAAACTTTTTAATACCAAAAACTAACAGGCAACACTTTTTGTTTCTTTTGTGCGCGTAAACGGTAAGTTTAAGACGGATTTTAATGACAGCATTTTTTCTGATTACAAGTTTGACCTCGTCTCGTAAATATATCATGCAAGTGTGTATAAATATATGCTTTTTCATTGAAAACTTTTTACGCGCATATAAATTCAATGTGCCAGAGTGGAAAGTTTTGTAATATCTAGAAGGACTAGGTTTAAAGAAATTAAAAATAATGTGACATAATAATCATCCAAATGCCAAAAACACGAATTTGTAAGAACTAGATTCTTGAGTTATGAAGTTTGATTTATTTTTCTTTTAATATATAAAGATTATCTTTCTAAAATTTCAAATTATTGTGGTTTTCTTACAACTCCATAAAGTCACTTACTATTTATCGGAATAAAATGTTTGGTCTTTCACCGTCCAGGGGTTCATCACAATATTAAGAATAACCCTGATACCAATGGCTTATAAATAAAAGGAATAAACCGAATAAATAACTTATACGTTCCTTATACCATAAAATCGTTTATTTCATGGGACGAATAGATTGAAAATTTATTTGCTAGGAAAAAATTAAAAAAAAAAAATATCTACCAAGTGCATAATTATTTAAATTTTGTAAGCGTATTTTTTAATTTAAATGAAATGTCGTCGAAATTTTTAATTAAAAAAATCACTAACATTTTACTACTTGTTGTTTACTTTTTAAGAAAGGGTAACAAAATCTTACCCGTTTTCCCTACTTCGTAAAACAACCCTTTGTAAGGGAGTGTCAAAATTCGAATGTCATTATTTACCTAACCTTTTATAATTGAATCATGATAAAAACCAACTTATTTCCGGTTTTCGGTTTTCTTACACATGATGGAATAATGAAAGGCGTTGTACGTTGTGACAGCGCCAGTTTGAACACCCTTAGCTCAATGTTGTATTTAGGAAGTATTAGAGAAACGGGAATAAAAGAAGGCCGTTCTTATGAAAAATTATAATTTAGCAGGGCTGCTCAACAAACGAAACGATACCATTTTGTTTTGTTAACGAGCAAAATTAACTTAACGAAATGAGTTTGTTGCGTTTCGGCGCCATGTTATCAAAACGAAATCAAATCGTTAATGTTGCAACATTATAAAATTTCCGTTTTCGTTAATTTTAATGTGCCTAAAAGTATGCAGCGCTTCTGTTTGCGACGAGTGAATCTCCAGCGTTTTTCTTAACGTTTTAACGTTAACGCCAGCATTTCGTTTCGGTTAAAAACGTAATGAAATTTATTATGATAATTGCTTTAACGATAATATTTTGAAATGTTTCAACCGAAACAAGAGAAAACATTTCGGAACGGTTAAATTTAACGTTAAAATGCATCCTTGTAATTTAGTGAAGATATTTACATAAAATTTGACCACAATGATTGGAATATTACGAATTTTATATGAAAACTGACAAAAGATTAATGATTTGTATAAACATTGCTGCTGGAATCTGCGCACAGTTTTAGGATGCCAAAATTAAAAGAGACAAATCTCTTCGAAAATAATTATTCTTTAGAAAGTAATGTAGAATGTTCAACTATGACGCAAATGCATTCAAACCGTACCAACAATATAATAATGTTTGTCAAGCGATTAATTTTTTTTCGGAAAAGTGGAACCCCCGAATTCCGTAAGCAGGCTCTAATAGAGACAAAAATCACAATTTTCGACCAGTTGGCATTGATAAGACTCAAAATAAAGCCTCTAATTTCAAATAAAAGCCTCAAAATTGTGATCTGGTGATGAGCAGGTCTCACAAAATTTTAAAGCAAAAATTTGAAATTAGAGGTTTGATTTATATATGTATGTATGTATATAATATAATTTGGCGCGTACACTATATAGCTCAGTGCTTGGCCGTAGTTTAGGCTTCTACCATTTGTGGTGTGCGTCTTTATATTATACCTACAAGTTTGAGCCGACTCCGAACGGCAGATGTATTTAATGAGAAGCTTTTTCATGACAGAAATACCCTCGGAGGTTTGCCATTGCCTGCCGAGGGGTGACCGCTATTAGAAACAACTTTTTCTATTAAGATTTTGCGTGCCATGACTGAGATTCGAACATCGAACTCACCGGCATATCAAGTTATAGCACGCACCGCTACCAACTCGACCACAGTGGAGGTATGAATTAAAAGATTAAAAATTAGGGAAGGGGATAAAAACTAACAATGCATAAATATTGACATATTAAAAACATCTGACAAGGGTAAACGGCAATATGTTTTATATTCACTAGCAGTATAGTTTAAGTTATGTTCTCTTGAAGTGTGATGTAACTCTGATCCAGAATTTAGCAGGTAGCTTGTTCCAGATGCGAACCAAGAAAACGAACAATATCATTGAGTTCAGATATCATTGAGTTGCAATTTAAATGTAAGAGCTGATGTGATCGAGTCCGTTGAAGGCGGCTTTTGAGAAATGGGTGTTCTTCTGTGACGCTGTTTTTATGGAGCAACGTCAAAAACTTAAGTTTGAGCAGATTATCGAACGATATAGAAGATATCTTCAGAGCCCATAGAAAAATAATAACTATTTTTGATACGGATATTTTTTTGCCAATAAAATATTGAAATGAAAATGCAAATAAAATTGTTGATTCTCCGCTATGAACCTCAGAGCTCTATTGCACCTAATAATTTCACAAATAATGTTTCAATACACAAATACTTGACAACTTTTACAAAAACTTATTCAAATTCTCGCTTTCAGAAATTTAATTATCAACAAAGAAGTAAAAATAATCCAAAATGCCAAAACAATCAATAATATGTATTAAAATTTTCACAATTCAAATTTTTTTTTTACAAAACTGGTAACCAAATTCGGCAAAGTCACAACACAGTTTCTAAAGTAGGGATCACACGATTTGTACATTTGGCAGTCACAGAGTGACGTTGTCAAGAAAGTTTTAGTTCAGATCAACAACAAACAAAATCACTCTGTAACTGTTAACATGCACAAATATGTACAAATGCACAAATGGTGTGATCCCAGCTTAAGAATCACTATCATTTTGAGTTGAGTCACCATAACTTTTTTTTCTCTTTTTTTAATGTCAATAATTAAATTTTTACTTGTGAAAAATGGACATTTATGAATATGCATATGAATTAAATATTTACCTATGAAAATTGCTTATCAATACAAATAAAATCTTCTTTGTTTGATTTCTAATTAGCTATGAAATAAAGTATAAGTAAACATCGCCAAAAGAGAGTATAAGCCCCCAGAGTAAAAGAATCGTCATCAAATTTATTTCTAGTGCTCCTGCGGATATGTCAAACTTGATTGCATGTCTTTGCCACATATATTCACAATAATAAAAGGCATATGTATATATGTATGTATTATACTAGCCCGATATATATTTTTTTCTAAAATTCGAATAAGGTGGTGTCAACTTCACATGGCTTATATATTGGCAGTATGAACAAGTGCAGTCAGCAAACATTACAGTACAGATATATAAAATTAGAAAGGAAAAACCGAGTAAACGTAAGTCAAAAATGACACTTGAAATCAAAAAAAAAAACCAGTGGCGGTACGCTTAGAAAGTTTTTGAAGTTTCCCTTATTTTTTGAAATTTTTGAATACAATAAATTGCATAAAATAAATGAATAACATTGCGAATATTGTAAAGGGTTACTGTACAATTTTTGCCACTATAGTTTTTTGTCTCTTTTAATTCAATGAGTAAACTTTTGCTAATAATAAAAAATTGCTAATCATTCACCCTTATCGTAAGTTTCGCGCGAAAAAAATTCACCCGAAATTTTTTCATTCGCCCGGAGTTGTGAGTTTCACCCGGAATAAATTTCTTTTCGAAAATTCGAACATGGAAATTACGACTCTGAAATGTGTATATTTGAAGTGTAAAACTAACAAATAATTAAAATTCAATAGTAATTTGACAAAATTTATCAATTTTGCAGATCTTTGAAATATAGCAGTCAATAAAGAGGCATTTATTAGATCTGTGCTAACATCTTAATTACCACCAGCACGACTACAATTTGCTATTCCGCCACTGGAAAGCGTGCCTGCGATTTTTCGCTGAAGATGGATACTAAAAATTCAAATCCTGTAGGAAATTGTCAAAATAAGCGAATCCATATTATTCCCGCAATGGGTAAAATTACTCTGGAAAACATACCGCTTTTGGCCAGTCCAAGCCTATTTTGCATACAATTTTTTTATTTCTGCGCACATTTAAATATAAATGGTTTCCATTTAAACTCATTTTTCATTGCAGGCCTCAACTATTCAGCTCCATTCTTAGGTGTTTTCATAGCTCATCTACATTTTCCATGTTTTCTTGACAAATCCTCTTGCAATATCCGGCTTTTCCTGCGTTCTACCTAATATTTTCCTTTTTTGAACTTTGTTTACTGTTTTGTTCCTGGAATAGGCGATATTATGTAAAAAATGTTAAATTAAATTACTTACATTTTTAATCCGCAAAGAATTTCGCCTCTCAAAAAATTGTGAACAAATTTAACTAATCCGCCAACTATTTCCGGCCGAAATAAGTGTTGCCGATAAGGGGAAACAATGATCGTAAGCGGAAAATTTGCGCCCGAAATTTATGACAAGCGAACAGTGAAAAGTGAACTATTTCGGGCGAAAACGAAACTTACAATAAGGGTGATTATAAATGAAATCGTGTTTGTTTGATTTTTAAGTAGATACGAAATAAAGTTTTAATACATCATCAGCACACTTTATTTTGGATGAGTAAACTTCGTCAAAAAAGGGTATAAGCCCCCACAGTGAAGTAACCCTCTTCAAACTTATTTTTTGGCTCAACTGCAGATATGTCAAACTCGCTTTTATGTATTTGTCCCATGTATTCACAGATATAAAAGAAAAACCACTTTAATATAAAAACAATTTTATATAGTTTTCGGCAAGCTTGGTAAATTTGGGTTTCTGTAAAGTTACATACATAAATATAAAAATTTCATTAGAATCTCAGTGCATAGTTAATTTTAATTAAAACATTTTAAAATTAAGGATCAGAACGTAGCTTCCTTAAAAATAAATGTAGTTTTTAACGCCTATAAACAAATAGTTGCAGTTGCTATTTTTTTAATTTTACTTAAAAATAACTGTAGCTTTTAACGCCTGTAAACAAAAAGGTTGAATTAATAAAATACTTACATATAGTTGCAGTTGCTATTTCTTAATTTTACTTAAGTGTGTGTGTGTGCGTCTGAGGCAGGAAAAAAGCTCGCTTTGCAGTTGCAAAAGGAAGCGCCAAACGTTTGAAATAATCTATAGACAAAAAGGTTATATTGTCACAATACTTATAGTTTAAATTGCTATTTTTAATTTTACTTACGTGTGTGTGTGCATTCGTGATTGTTGTTTATATTTACAAAGCACCAGGCGATCGACGATTGAAATGTATATAATTATATTTCGCTGCGCTGACTGGGGAACATTGTACAACTCTACATGTAAGATATCTCGTTCCATCCCTTTCTAATTTCCGCCCTGTCTCTTTCTGTTTTGACAGTGTAATTTTAATGGCTGACCTGTACGAACGACATTAGAATGAAATAAATAACCAGTGTTATGTGAAGAAATTCCGAAGGCATTTCCTGTGCGGTTTTGCCGTGTTAACTCATGTTCATTCATACATTTTTTTTAATTTAGATATTTATCTTGCGTATAAAATGTATTTTATTGAATAATTATTACTGAAAACGTGTTAAGCAATATTCAACTATCAAGCAAAACATGCATTTTATGTTTTTGGAGTAAAAATTATCAAAATATTAAGAACGTAAATTGATCATTGCGTAC
The DNA here is from genome assembly GCA_963971545.1 of Philophylla caesio. NCBI lineage: Eukaryota > Metazoa > Arthropoda > Insecta > Diptera > Tephritidae > Philophylla > Philophylla caesio. The sequence goes on along the minus strand of OZ020609.1, from coordinate 56,861,319 downwards.
TAAAAGTCTGATTCCCTACATGAATTTCCATGCAAACCTACATGTCTTGCCATGCCAACCCTGCTTTGAAATCTATCGGTTTGTTTATTCAAAAACAATTTTGAGGTTTTTCGTGAAAATTATTTTGGAAATTTTATATACAGTATGCAAAACTCGTATTAGTACACCTTCTCATAAGAACAAGCATCAATAATTTTTTCAAATGTATTTTAAAACAATCCGTGAAATAAATGTGTTTCGCAGGAAAATCAATAATAGTAAGGTTCAATAACTAAAACGTAGAAAATAATGCATTGTACTTAACAAAAAAACAAAATAAGCAAATTAACTCCATTTACTAGAGAAAGAATTCGTATTTATACACATACATTTAATTGCTTCTTTAAAATAAATAAATAGCTGTTCGCGGTGTGACTTTAATAGAAAAAAGCAAGGATAACGATTCAAAATACACAGCCTTGGATATTAGAACTACATAGAATGGAGTAAAATTTAACCGCAAAGATTATCTGCTATTTGAAACAAGGATATGTCATAAAATAATAACAATTGAAAACTTTTGCTTATTCTTCACAAATAATATATAAATATATATGTACTAATACGAATTTTGCTTCTAATAAATGAAGCTAATTTGCCTCTTTTGTTATTTTGTTAAGTACAATGCATTATTTTGTACGTTTTTGTTATTCAACCTTACTATTATTGATTTTCCTGCGAAATAAATTGATTTTAACGGATTTATTTAAGATCCATTTAAAAAAATAAATGATGCTTGTCCTTATGAGACGGTGTACTAATACGAATTTTGCATACTGTACATTTGTTATAAAGCATATACAAATATATGAACATACATATGTATGTATGCATATTGGTGTTTACTGCATGTATATACATATGTATGTATGTATGTTTATGATTGTTTATTTGGTTAAATACAACGGAAAGTATTCTAAGACAGGAAAGTTGCTTGCAACTGCACCTGTCCAGTATTTCTTGGACAATCGTACATACTTGTTCACATTTATACGTACATATGTATGTATTGTTTTTATATGTATATTTACACAAAACTACCCTTAACCAGTTATAAATGTTCATGCATAATTGGCAAAATTCTTGAAAGGATTATATGTATGTATTAGAACAATTCGGTTTTAGAAAATCCCGAAGCCGCAATAAAGATAAAAATTTGGCTGAAATCAATGCACTTGACGCTGGCCGATCACAAGACTAAAGGGGTTTGTTAAGCAGCAAAAGGCCGTGAAGTCTCTGAATATTCACCTGGGGACAGACATCATCACGACCAAGCCCGCTATCAAATATTTGGGGGTGGTGATTGCCTCCCAACTAAATTTAAAGGCCCATTTGGAGAACGTTGCTAAAGAAGCACCAAGAGTGCAGTCTAGCCAAATATCGTGGGACCAAAGCACAGCAACCGACTTCTTTACCATAGGGTTATCATACTGCTTGCGGAGATCAAAACAAAGTCACAAGAAACAAATGTTAAGTTCACGGTTGTATTTAAAGGAATTTGTGCAAATTTCTTTCTATTACTTAATTTGACACATATTATGAAAAAATAATAAATGGTATTCGGAAAATTTCATTTTTCAAAAGTTTGAAATATGTATGTATGTATAATATAATTTGCAATATTATTTCTATAAAGCAATAACACATACGATTGTACATATAGTATTATCTAATCAGTCAGGGCTTTGCAAAATCTGATTGCTTTAAAAATCAAAATTGATTTGAATAGTTGTTGTGCGAGAGTGCGCTGAAATTATACATAATTTGATTTATACTATATGTACGTATCAAGAAAGGATTACGGACCAAAACTGTGCAATATTAATTCATATGTAATAAATATGATTCTAAAAGCGATCAGATTTAACATCAGTCCTAATAAATTATTTTAAAATAGCATTCAATAATATATTAACTTGTAGCAGCTGACTTGAACTCGCAGTCAAAAAATTAAGATTTTACTTAAAGTAAATTAAAACTTTCTGACACTACATACTTAGGTTGGTTGGTTGGTTCAAGTGGATTGCCACCCTGGTGGCAAACAATTAGCAAGTGTGCCATTTTGATTCCACATCTCGTGCAACATACAGCCATTTGGCGGTTTTTATGAATCGCAGTATATCATACAAAGAGAGGCGGCTGCACTCTCAAAAACTCTGCAGGAATGGTTTGCCAAGGATCTTTAACCTTATTCTAGCAAGGGCCGGGCACTCGCACATAAAATGCTCAACCGTCTCCTTTGAGCCTGGGTCTTCACAGCTTCGACAGAACCGGTTAAAGGGTATGCCTATCCTTTCAGCATGTACTCCTATAGGCCTGTGCCCTGTGCAGACAGCTGTAAGTTTGTATATGTTTTCTTTGCTCATTCCTAAAAGAGCCTTTGTTTTAAGCGGATCATAAGACACCCAAACCAGCCGGGTAATCCTGTACGATCCTGTATTACTCCACCTGTGATTAGCTTTCCGGTGGTAGATATCGGCAATTCTGCCCTTTATTTCTCTAAGCGAGACGCCCAAATTCACCGCGTTGGACCTATCCAGTGCAGAACCACACCTCGCTAGTTCATCCGCAGTTTCGTTTCCATAAATGTCCATATGCCCCGGGACCCATATCAGGGTAATTTCGTATTCGCTGGAGATTGAAGCCATCTCTCTCCTACATTCATCTACGAGTTGAGAACCGACCGAGGTAGAAGAGAGTGCTTGAATGGCAGCTTGGCTGTCCGTGAAAATATTCGCTCGCGTACCTGCTGTTGCATTCCTCTCAACATACCTAATCGCCTCCTTTATTGCAAGGGAATTTAGTCTGGATTGTGCGGCTAACGTAAGATTTCGGCAGGATATAATCAGTGGGCAGCGCCTTAATCTCAGCTGGGATTCTGCCAAGAATAGTGATATGCCCCGTCGGCCTTTCTTTCCAAAACCCCAATGCATGTAACCTAATGGCACCTAAAAAGATCTATTGGTAATAAGTCGAGTAGTACGTTCAAGACATCCGTTGGGCAAGAACTCATTGCACCCGTTACACCAGAAGCTGCTGACCTTTGAATTCTTCCCAGTTTCTTGACGACATAGTCTTTGGTGAGAGCTGGCCACCATACCAGCGCCCCGTATGAGAGTATGGGTCGGAATATAGCTGTGTACATCCAGTGCACAATCTTTGGTTGTAGTCCCCATTTATTGCCTAACATTCTTTTTGTGGCGTAGAGAGCCACCGAGGCCTTCCTTACACGCTCCTCGATGTTCAGTCTCCAATTAAGCTTTGAGTCCAGAATGACTCCAAGGTATTTCACCTTATTTGACAGATCAAGTTCCGTCCCTCGGAGCTTAGGTTTAGTGAAGTAAGGTACTTTTGTTTTGTTTGTGAAGAGCAACAGGTCCGTTTTCTCAGGGTTCACCCTAAGCGAACAGTTTATAGTCCAGGAGTCCACCTCCTGTAAAGCCCTCCACAATTTCGCTGATGACCGGAAGAAATTTCCCCGATACCAGTATTGCAACATCATCTGCATAGGCTACTACTTTGATTCCCCTGGAATCTAACTTTGTCAGTAGTTGGTTTAAAACCATGAGCCACAGTAGTGGCGAGAGAACTCCTCCCTGGTGGGTGCCCTTCGCCGCATATACGGTTCTATCCTGGGAACCTAGATTTGCATAAATTGCTCTGCTCCTTAGCAGCGACACTATCCATGAGCGGACGCAGTGATCAATTCCTGCTACCACCAGTGCCTTCTGTATTGAATCTATGCTGACCATATTGAAGGCCCCTTCGATATCTATAAAGGAACCCATAGTATATTGTTTATAGTACAGTGAACTCTCAATTGTGCGCACCACCTCGTGCAGCTGTCTCCGTTGACTTCCCTTTCAGGTACGCATGTTGTGAGTGTGATAAAAGCGAGGTGTTATCTCTAATGTATAGGTCTAGAAGTCTTTCAAAAGTCTTCAGTATAAAGGACATCAGGCTAATAGGCCTGAAATCCTTAGCGTTGTCGTGACCTCGTTTCCCTGCTTTAGGAATGAAAATTACCTTTATTCTTTTCCAGTTTAGGGGGACGTGGTTCAGTAATAGGCACCCTCTGAAAATTGACAACAGGACCGGGACGACCACCTCTGAGGCTTTCTGAAGCATAACTGGAAGTATTCCGTCCATTCCCGGCGATTTAAAGGGTAAAAATCTAAAGATAGCAAATTTTAGTTTTTCTTTGTCCAGTAGCTCATCCAAGAGCTCGCTGGGGGGAGTTTGCGAAGGGTTCGGGTCCAAGACCGATTCTAATTCGCTTGCCCTGCACCCTGGAAAGTGAGTACTAAGCAGAATGTCCAACGACTCTCCAGCCGTTTCTGTCCAAGACCCATCTGGTCTTTTTATATATGTTGGCTGGGAGTGTCCCTTAGCAAGAATTCTACTCAGTCTGGCAGATTCCTTGGTACTTTCAATGGATTCACAGAATTCGCTGCAGGATGCCTCCTTGGCATCTCGGATAGCTTTCTTATACTTTTTTAAAATAAGTTTGTAACGGTCCCAGACTTTAGTATTGTAGCCATCATTGAAGGCCCTTCTCACTTGCTTACGGAGCTCTGTGAGTTCCTCATTCCACCAAGGTGTACGAGCCTTCTTACCATATCTTAGCGGACAGGCTTTCGAAAAGGCCTTTCCGAAGGCTTTTTCTAAGCTGTCCGCTCTAGCGTCTAGCTCAACCCTTGTGGAAACACTTTTTGTTCACCTTTTTAGTGATGATTTTTTGGAAAAGGCCCCAGTTTGTCTTCCGAGGGTTCCTAAAGGGAGTAGGCGTTTCTGCCTCAATGGTTAACTCAAAAAGAATACGACGGTGGTCCGAGAGGGTTTCATCGTCGCATACTTTCCACTTTGTGACCTTTAGGATACCCTCGGTTAGCAAAGTTAAATCTAAAACCTCTTCCCAACCTATAAAATCAGGAGTACTAGGGAAGATGAATGTGGGGGTACTACCTCTATTGCAAATTATAAACTTAGAATTAATAATAAGTTGAAATAGCGACTCACCTCTGTCGTTAGTTTCGGAGCTGCCCCACAACGTGTGCCTTGCGTTAGCATCGCACCCGAGTAATATTGGATTGGCACCTGCCATCCGTTGTAAGGCAATCACCTCCTGTGGCGGGCACGACCTGTCGTGCGTCATGTATACCGATGATATATAGCAGCTGTTTGTGTTCATCAACTCCAAGTTGATGACAGCCACATCCGGAGAGCTGAAATTGGAACATAAAGGGTGTTTTTTTTACAGGTTTGTTTTTCGAGTAGAGATAAAACTGGCATTTTGTGGTCAAATCTGGCAACTCTAATGTCATTTATGTTCAGTTTGGTTTGCCATTTCATCATGAACAGGTTGACAAAAGAACAACGCTTGCAAATCGTGCAAATTTATTTCGAAAATAATGGTTCAGTTCGCGAAGTTTACCGTGAGCTCCGTCCATTTTATGGTCGACATAATCGTCCATCAGAGCAATTAATTCGGTTAACCATGGATCGTTTTCGCACTACGTTTACTCTATGTGATAATACGCATCCGCAGAGACGTCGAACAGTGCGCACCGAAGAAACAATTGCCGCTGTAGAGCAAAGTGTTGAAGAGGACCCGAATGAATCGATTCGCCACCGTGCACAGCAATTGGAGCTTTGTCCATCAACTTTATGGAAGATTTTGGATGGCATGAATGTGGATGAGTTGTGGTTCCAACAAGACGGCGCTACATGCCACACTGCGCACGTCACAATCGATTTATTGAAGGAAACATTCGCTGAGCGCATAATTTCGCGGAATGGACCTGTCAATTGGCCACCAAGATCGTGTGATTTGACACCATTGGATTATTTTCTTTGGGGATATGTGAAGTCGCTCGTCTACACCAACAAACCAGAAACGTTAGGGGAATTGGAAGCCAACATTCGTGGCGTTATTGCCGACATACGGCCCCATATGCTCGAAAAAGTGGTTGAAAATTGGACCTGTAGAATTGGCTTTATTCGAGCCAGCCGCGGCGGCCACATGCCCGAAATCATATTTAAACATTAATGCCATAAAATTATCCTTCCAATAAAGCCAAATTGATGGACCTTAAAACGATTTTCTTGTGTTTTATTTCAATTCGAACTTCTATACCCCTAAAAAAAACACCCGATAGAAAAGCTTTAATATGTTTTTTGACCAGTATACAAGCTCGGGGTTTACCTGATAGCAGTCTGTAGAAAAGGTTATAGTGGGAATCCCTTAGCCCTTTAACCTCAAGGTCCCTTATCCAAAGTTCCTGAATCAAGGCGACGTCGATGTCTCCCTGCCTAAGGAAGACCATTAGGTTGTCCGAGGCGGCCTTAGAATGCCTAAGATTGGCCTGAACAAACCTCATCGACGTCTGCTGAACTCCTGTTGCCTGCTAACACCTTGTCAGCACTTCGAGTAGCGTCGTCGGTGGCGTCCCCTTCAGGCTCATGTCACCCACCAACTGGTTGGCGTCCTCGACATTTGCCTCCGGGATACTTTCGTTCGATCGGAAGATCTTCAGTTTTGTTGTTCTCACTCCGAAGAACAACTTGTTGTCGACCTTCCGTAGTGGCTCAATGCACTCGTCGTTGAGCCTCAAAAGGTACGACGAGCTCTGCGCAAATGACTGCCTAGTCTGTAATTGGTATGTTTGGATTTTGTCGCTGTAGGAGACGCATCAGCTTCTCGGATCTCCGCTGCCGGAATGAGCTTGACCTTCAAACCCTTCCAGGCGTTGCCGAGCTCGGCTACGCACTTGCCGAGGAACTCCCTAGAGAACTCATCCCTGCATTTGAAAATCCGGCAACCCCGGAGAGACTCACTAGAGCCGAATCCAGGAATAGGGTTGTCCGGATTCTCAAACAGGTACCCGCTCACCCGTTCAGAGAGTTTTGTTTCGACCTCGACCCACTCCTCCTGAACGGGCTTTCCGCTCCCTGTGACCTCGTCAACCAGCGCGACCTGAAGGTGATCCCTGGCCACCTCACAGTACCGCCGTTTCATCGGTGATTCTTGCAGCTGGGGGGAGTCTTTCGTGTCTGCCCTTTTCCCAGCTGGTTCTGTTGTGGAGTCGTCCTTCGACCTCCCTCGTTTAACGGCGTCCGTTTTTTTCGGTGGTTTTGAGTTAAGATGCTTCTTGTACTCTTCCACCACCTCCTTACACTTACGGCCGTCTTCCTCATCCTTGGGGTGCACCGTACCAGCAGCTGCATTTTTGGCAATTTTGTCCAAAATGTAGACAGCCCGCTTGTACTTTGCCTTGAGAGTCACCGCAGAGGACTTCGTTTTTCTATTGACTGATTTCGGAGTGCTCCCATGAGCACTCAACGCAGCCTTTGAAGTAGTTGGCAAATCAGGATTGCTAGGCTTAGCATTCACTGGTAGAGCCGCAGATGATTCCTGACTGGAAGCCAGGAGTGCGTCCTCTTCTGCGCTTAGGAAGTCTACCTTGACCTCCCTGTGTGTTTGTTGTTGTTGTTCTTTGTTTTGTTTGTGTTTTTGTCCATTTGAGTCCCACAAGTAAGCACGGAAGTGGTAGTCCGCCCCAGCAGAGCCGGCATACCGGGGTAAGGCACTTATACAACCGACCTTGCCTGGGCATCGGAGGGGAACCGTTCGCGGCTAGCCATATTTTATTACCCGCTGGTCACTCATCCGTCGGCACGGTTTCCTTACACGCCTTGGCTTGGGTAAGAGGTGTTTGGGACTCCTTAGTCCTTACCTCAAGACCACGATCAAAAACCATTTCCTCGTTACAGAGCTATTAAGGAGCATAAGCAACACGGCACTGATCTCTGATCTTAGCTGGACACCATCCTGACAACGCACAGGATAATCTCTGTAGTGACCATTTCCAGTCGGCACCCTCGCGGAGGGTTCAGTCAGAGGATTTTGCCAACCAGACACTACTTAATTGGGATATCTTTTTATTAGAGAATCCAGCCATCTATTTGATATTAAATTGCACTTAATAAAATTGGTCTCTCAATTCTCACTAACTTGAGATATGACTTTTCTCCCAAATCGATCAGTAAGCGAGCTCTCGCTCATTTCGTCACATCTTTCATTGTGGCATTTGTTAGCGTCCTCTCTATCAAAAAACGGCCTTGGATTAGTAAAAATTACAGAAGGAAGTGTCGCGAAAGACACGAACCTTCTTACTTGACGGCACATTGCAAATGAAAAAGTATGGCTTCAAATTGCCCAGTGAAGCAGAAAACAAGGAAGTGTTGGAAGAATAATGTATTAACATAGAATTTATTTATTATAAATTACATTTCGTACATCATTCCATTTACATATGAGTTTAATAAATTTTTAAACTTACATATTTCTTTATCAACAAATTAAAATTCTTCAAAAAAAACAATAAAATAAGACTGAAGAGTTAATTATTTTTCACTTTTAAATGTCTAAGGCATCTTGCTTTTTACCTCGGAAGTCAGTACAAATTTTAACTACCATTTTCGGAAATTTAACTTATATTTCATGCAACTCTGTCAGTACTTAGTAGTTTTAAATACAACCGTGCTCTGAAAAGCAACTCTGAATATCAGGTGATCTCAGCTGTGAGCTATTTCCGGGAAAACAGCTGATTGTTATATTACTTGTAGACCTGTACGATGCTGGGGAAATATATTCTGTAAATAATTGGTTTTATCATTAATGTAAACAAATCAAAACAAAACTAATATTTACTCACCAGATCCTCGGCAAGAAAATGCAAATAATATCGCACAGAAGAATTCGCTTTTTATAAGTGATGGTTAACTATACTGCAAATAAAATATATTTGAAAAATTGCTATATTATTATGAAATAACTTAATTTTTTTGTAAAACTAACCCGAATTCACGCAATCACAAAATCAAATGTCAATAGTGAAAAAATTATAAATTAGACAAACGAGTCAGTAATGCCAACGCTTTTTTTAGTATGCCGAAGTTTTTAATATACTATTATTTAAAGTGAAAACTGTAGAATATGCAACATTCTTCATGAGTTCAGAAGCCAATTTGTCATGCGGGAAAGAGTAAGCTGCTTTATTACAGAACCTTTTATTATTGAATCATGCATAAGTATTATATACATATATGGTTTATATTTTTTTATTTATTTAATCTAGAAAAAGCAACATTTCATACAGATTACAAAGAAAGAAAATTAAAGATTAATTAATAGAGTAGAAAAAAATAGTTATCCACAAATTAAGTGCAAAAAGATTTAAATTCACCTTCCGGATATGGATGAGATCCCATTTAAGCAAAAAAAAAAGTTAAACATTTACTTCTAATTATTTACTTTTCAAGAAAGGGAAACTTATTCTACCCCGTTTTCTATCCCTTGAAAAACACCCCATTTTTAAGAGAGTGTCAAAATTCGAATATCAATATGTATCAAACCTTTTATTATTGATCCATGATTCAAAAGGCTGATGGTGAAAATAAATCAGTGCCACTTTTCATCCGATTATGATCCGAAAAAGAGCAAATCGTTCACTATAAAACTGACTATTGACCTTTGGTGACCTTTTATATTTCGGTAAAAAAAACCAAAAGAGGTGAATGCTTAAAAATAAAACAAATTTGTACCAAAATTAAATATTTATCCATCATAAATCTGCTAATTTTTAGTTGATTTGAATAACTTTTTTCTTGGAAAGATTATTTAATATTTTTATATCATTAATAAAAGAACTCAAAATTCGTTTACAAAATATCGTTTTTTACTAGGCCAACAGAAAAATGAACAAACATTGTAGACAAGGATGAGCACGCCTTAAAAATGCAAACATATAATATAGAATTTGCAAAAATAAAAACACAAACAACAACCACACAAACAAGTTAAATAGCGGCAGATCAGTTGCTCTTGTTTGTAGTTGGTTTGTTTAAGGAAGATGAAATAAACACAACAGCCAACTCGGCTAGCGTAGCACAATAGGTAGCGTATTGGCTCTGCAACTCCGAGCTCCCGGGTTCAAAGCCTGAGAGAAGTGGTTATGAAAATTAAATTAAAAATAATTTCATTTAATAATCAAAAAAGAAGTCTGATGAGGAAATGTGGTGATTTCCGAAATAGTACTATAACTTCAACCATTGAAAGCTGTTGTTGTTTTTTCACAAACAAATCTTCCATAAACTGGCCTTGAGCTCAATAAAATTATAAAATATTAACATTTTACTAGGCCAACAGAAAAATGAACAAATATCGTATATTTTAAATCTAAAATTCGGTGACTATAAACCTTTGCAGTCTGATTAATTCACGTAACACTTTTTTTCACTGTAGTCAATTAATAATAAATTTGCCCAAAGGCTGCAAAATTAAAGTCATAACTATTTCGGTTAATCATAATTAGTAAGTTTTGCAATATTAGGTGAATAATGAATTTCTTAACAATCTTTGCGTGCAATTATTTATTGCATATAAAGTGTAAAACCTCACAAACTCCACCAAACGCAGTCCAATTGTAGATTGAACATTCTGAACTCTCCTGCAGTAATAACATTGCCAATTTTCCGAAAAGAACCCTTAATCCACGTGTTAAAATTTCTCCGGCACGAGTGGGCCATTTCTTTTCATCGAAAATGTTGGCTTGGTTTAAAATATTGAATGAACCGGTGGCAGTGGGCCGATCCTTTTCCAACTCTTATACAATTATTTATTTTTATAAAAGGTTCAAAATATCAACCTGGTTTAAAAATAAAAATTAAGTGTGTGTGCAGTTTTTTAATACATTAAACTTTTACATATACTTATTTAAAAACATACGAAATTATTCAGCTTATGTTCTTAGAGTTTTATGCACAAGAAATTTCTCTTTTACCAAAAAAAAATCACTACAGAGCCTTATTAAAACATCACTAAAATTTTGATTAAAAATAGATTTTTTTATTGAGCATAAACTAAATAAAAGAATAAAGACTTAGTTTTATTATTCTAAGTCAAGATTGTATGTCACAATATATATTTATAATTTTATAAATAAAGCGGATATATATAAAGCGAATTCAATATACTAGCGGTAACCGCATATAAATTAAGAACATACACATATTTTGTTTTTTCTTTTTAATTTACATTTTTATTGAGCTCAATGCCAGTTTATGGAAGATCTTTAGTGAAAAACCAACAGTTTTTAATGGTAGAAGTTATAGTACTATTTCGGAAATCACCACATTTTCTCATAGGACTTCTTTTTATTAATTTAATTAAATTTATTTTTCATAACCACATCGCATTCTAAAGTTAATAACTTAAATACAGAATTTGCAAATAAAAACACAAACAACAACCACACAAACAAGTTTAAGGAAGATGAAATAAACACAACAGCCAATCGGCTAGCATAGCACAATATGTAGTGTATTAATTTAATAAAAAGAAGTCTGATGAGGAAATGTGGTGATTTCCGAAATAGTACTATAACTTCTACCAGGGCTGCTCAACAAACGAAACGATACCATTTTGTTTTGTTAACGAGCAAAATTAACTTAACGAAATGAGTTTGTTGCGTTTCGGTTAAAAACGTAATGAAATTTATTATGATAATTGCTTTAACGATAATATTTTAAATTGTTTCAACCAAAACAAGAGAAAACAGTTCGGAACGGTTAAATTTAACGTTAAAATGCATCCTCGACTTTTACCGTTAAAAACTGTTGTTGGTTTTTTCACTAAAAATCTTCCATAAACTGGCCTTGAACTCAATAAAATTGTAAATTATTAACATTTACTAGTCCAGCAGCAAAATAAACAAACGTTTTTGCTTTTTTGTGAACGTATTGTCAAATTCCATACGATATTTATATCGCCATCCAATCAGAATGAAGCAGTTTGATATTAAGTTCACTAAAGTGAAAACAGCAGCAGCCACCTCAACACCACCTTAATGAATTCCTCTTAAATTTTCATTTTGAAAAACAGATGTCAATAACTGAAAATAAATAATATAAAAAAATAACAAGTAAATTACGTTCAAAGTCCAAAGTAAATTAAAAAAAATTCGTCCCTGTCGCAATTCTGTGCACGAAGAGCTTGTTGCTTGGAACTCGTTTTTGAACTAACGAAATTTGATACATTTTATAAAAGTACGTCAAACTGAAATACAATTGCTATGGAAAATACCTGACATTAGCTTACTCGGTCGTATTTGCTGTCTGTCTTATCGGCGGTTAGCTACAATTCAGCTTACTATTCAGCGCTTGCTTATCTGACGGATGGTCTTAACCGGCGCTTTTAGTTTCGAATAAGCGCTTAACCGGAGATGCTGCAAACGGCCTTTAAAAGTCATTCTCATTTTTTTTTTGTCAATTCTCGTAAATTTAATTTAATGAATATAAGCTATTTACGAAAACATATTCCGAGTGTGTAGCGGTGCGTACTATAACTCGATATGCCGCTGAGTTTGTGAATCGAGGTTAGCCAGGGCAAGTAAAATCTAAATAATAGAAAACTGTTTTTTTAATAGCGGTCAACCCTCGGAATTCGATGACAAACCTTCGAGGGTTCTGCCACAAAAAAACTTCTCGTAAAATACATTTCATTCGGAGTCAGCACAAAATTCTAGGTCCCTCCATTTATGGCATCAAATAAAAGCGCAAACCATAAATGGTGGGAGAAGCTTGTCCAAACTTTGAACAACTTTAACGTGTAAGTGCTAAATTATTATTATTATTAATAAAAAACGAAAGTAAAAGAGTTAAAATGTCAAAATGAAAATAAGGGAACGCGCTTTGGAAATTTGAAATTTCGTAATTTGAAATTTTATGGCACTTTCATTTCTCGAAAAAAAATGTCGGCTTCTCTCATTGTAATTTTTGTTATTTATCTTCTTGAAAAAGGTTTATATTAGTAGAATCTCCCAATGGAACAGCTGAGAAAAACAAAAGCGGCAACATTATTTCGAAAAATTTTAAATTTTGCAGTAGGAATGTATTTGAATTTAGTACAATATACAAGCGTACGACGGATTTACTTGTATTAAAAATAATATATCTTTTTAATATTATGCCGACCAGCACGAACGTAAATAGAAAGTAAAAGTGAAGTGAGATCGAATTTTTATGGGTGGATAACGATGGTAAATAATATTATCCACTAACTTGCCTGCAACTCTCCAGCAATTTATTTACCTGGAATTTGACATATTTTGCTCTCAGAGTGCCAAACTTGCAAGAAAGTAAGAAAACGCAAAACTAGAAAGAAGTTGCAATTTCCGCCCACACCCTAGTTAGTGTATTGCATTTATGAACTCAATATTCTATTGTATTACGAATATTACTAAATATTTTATCTCTTTAAGAAAACATTAAGAATTTCTTTACAGCGAATATTGAAAGCAGCTGTTTTTCTTACTGGCAAATAGTTGCATATTTTTAGAGGTAGTTTCACTTTTAATTTTTTGACAGAAGTAGTGTTCGACAGCAGACGCCCAATATTGCCACTTGCGTGCTATATGTAACTCGATATGGCGGTGAGTTCGATGTTCGAATCTCAGTCAGGGCAAGCATATTCTTAATCAAAGAAAAAGTTTTTTCTAATAGAGTCGGCACAAAACTGTATAATATAATGACGCACACCACAAATGGTAGGCCAAGCACTGAGCTATGTATTTAGTGTAAGCCCCAAAATTATATATATATTATGGTATGTAGATACTATGTTTCATTTATTGGATGTACAATTTTTCACCAATGCAGTGGATTTTATTGTTAAATTTGTGACCGATTCTTTTAAACTACGAGTATTTAGCTAACGATAGGTGGTCAGAGTAACGTGTATTGAATTCTGTACTATAAGTTCTAATAAAAATGGGTTAAAATCAAGGCATACGAGTTTTAAGCCTTAAAGTTGCATTTGCAAGAGAAGATTTTTTGATAGGCGGTAATTGCCTTATGGAAAATCGCGATTGAAGTTTAAAGTTCAATTTCTCATAAAGGCGACAATAGATTTTGTGCAAAGTCTCGGAGAATATTACTAGTTCACGAAAATCTTAAATTATTTAATTTTTAATGTTTTTTTTAAATTACTTTTAAATTTATGAAGGATTTTCCTTAGTAAAATTGTGTCGTATGTTACATTTGGCAACAGTTTTGCAGGAATGCAGATGACATACGACAAAATCTGATACAAATTCAATTAACGAATAACCCTATAGGAAATGGCTTGATAGATGGAGAATAACTGCATTATTAACTTTATTTGCATTATTTTTACATAATATAATAATAATAAAAATTTGGCGCGTAAAATATATTGCTCAGTGCTTGGCCGAGCTTCTCCTACCATTTATGGTGTGTGTCTTTATATTATACCTTGTCGGAGTAAAAAAACAACAAAAAACAGTTCTCAAACTCTAAATTGTTTTTATCGTTCCAAAATTTTTCGTTTATTTATTTTTGATTTTAAATTATAGTTCATTTGACAAAAATCATATGCTTTTAAATTATATACTATGTGCAAAAATTAGAAATCTTCATCAAAAAAAATTACCAAACAAATTCCAAATGAACGACATTGCGAATATTGTAAAAATATCACTTCCGTTTTGAGTTGAGCCAACATAATGTTTTTGCTCTTTAGTTGAATAGTCAATGAGCTTCCAAGGAGCTACAAAATAAAGTTGTAATAATTCATCAGCACACTTTATTTTGTATGAGTAAACTTCGTCAAAAAAGGGTATAAGCCCCCCAAAGTGAAGCAACCCTCTTCAAATTTATTTTTTAGCGCAACTGCAGATATGTCAAACATGTAAAACCTGCGCATGCGCACAACGTACATTTACTCTAAAACTATCTCCCTTTGATTGCTGAATTTTTACACATTGCGCAGATAGGTTACTGCCAATATATGAGTATTATATATATGGTATATGTAAAAAATGTTTGTGACATACATATGTACGACCAAATTGAACGAAATTGCATTCGACCTTGCACATGCGACAAAATTTTACTCAATATCTCGGAAACTAAAAGAAAAATTCAAAAACCATTTAAAAAATCTTAATTTGTTTAGTATAACGGCCCAATTTTCACATACGACATTTATTTATTCGGACGACGATATGTACATATGTATGTCCTTTAAAGCAACCGATTTTTTAATCGCCTTATGTATATACATAAATGCAGATTTGCACATATTCAAATTTTATTTCTTTTGTCTTTGTTTTTCTTAAGTAAAAAATAGACAATTTTTTTAAAAAGAAATTGGTAGCTCGAAAATCCGGAACACTGTTTCTGTCAAATGGTAAATAAGGGGTCTGAAATGAGAGAGTGAAACTACCTCTAAAAATTATTGTATCATGGTAAAAATGTATAAAGAAAAACTTGCAAGTTCAGCTGTCATTTTCGCTATCTCGATTCCCCCTAATTTGCAAGTTTTTGCGTAAGAAAACGTCAAAACATAATAATTCGTAACAATTTTTACTGGATCTTGCTGGAAAGTTCGTATGTGAACAAAACTATTCTTGATATTAGGTCAGTTCGTCTAAAAGCCAAGCACGAATTATCCAGCAACGAAATTTCTGAGAAGTTTGGAGTATTCTCTCTCAAATAGAGATGCTTGCAAATTTTTACACGAATGCAAAATTTTCAAAAACTTACAAGTTCAACGAACAGCTAATTGAATTTAAGTCCGCATTCAAATATGTAAAATGAAAAATATTGCATTAATGTTTTCTTGAAACATTCTACTAAGGAAAATTAACGAAATCAACATTTACTTGCTTCTTGTATGGTTAACACTCATATTTTATAAATTTCACCTTTAAATAAAAATTTTGTATTTGATATTAGTTGGAACCATTTTCCGTCATCCCTTGTCAAGTTTGGTTTGGAACGAAAACGAAAATTGACACTGAAAATGGCACAACGCCGAAAACGGTTTGTCTCCAAACCAAACTTGACAATGGATAACGGAAAATCGTTCCAACAAATATCAACATTCCACCCAGTCGGACAAGAAAAAGAAAAAAACAATATAATTTCGTTTTTATTCAAATTGCATTCAGCTGTTTTTTGATGAGCTGTTTTCTTGTTGGCAAGTTCCTGCTGGCAAAAATCTTTCCAGCAGAAACCAACAGCTTCCACTCCAAATGAAATGTTACTTTGCTCTCTCAATTTCCCCTACTTTGCAAGTTTTTTGCGTACGCGAACGCTAAAAGCTGGTAGTTTTTGAAAACTTGTAATAGTTATCAGCTACGCGAACGTACCTATTATCTGCATCGCAAACACTCTTATTATTTTCAGATTACATATCCAAATGAACGTCTCCTTTCAGAGGCCGCATCTGCATTTTCTGTTGATTTGGAATTTTTAGTTCTATCGATTTTTCTTCTGCTGGTTCAATTACCGTCCTTTGTCCTTAAAATGCTTGACACACTAGAGTTTCTGGATAAGATTTCCGTTAAACGTAAAGATTGCGACCGGCATGGCTAAAGCAAGCTTGTTTCTTTTCTTACACTAAATATTTATTCGAAGATATTAATTACATAAATCTAATTTATTTCGTATGATATGATCCTTATTTTTTTTTTTGAAATATATTATACATACTATACATATACAAATACATATATAATAACATTTTCAGTTTTTCAATGACACTGGTCGATTCCGTTGACACAATAGTGTTGATGGGTGATTTTGATGAGTTTGAACGAGCCGTTCGATTAATAATACAGGATGTAAGTTTTGACAGCGATATAATAGTTTCCGTTTTTGAAACGAATATTCGGATGGTGGGTGGTTTACTGTCGGCACATGTTTTGGCCGAAAATATACAAAAGAGCAATGGTGAAATGTTGTGGTATAAAGGTGAAATGCTGGAGATGGCTCGTGATTTGGGATATCGTCTCCTACCAGCTTTTAATACATCAACAGGAATCCCGCATGCGCGGGTCAATCTACGTTACGGCATGAAAGATGAACAGTTAAAGAAATCGCGCGAAACATGTACGGCGTGTGCAGGGACTATATTACTAGAATTCGCTGCACTGTCTCGCCTATCTGGTATGTTTGCATATGCACAACTGTTAGTCCACTCTATTAAGTATTCGTCACTTGCCAATGTATATTTCTTTAGGTGATCCTGTGTTCGAAGCACGCGCACACACAGCAATGGATGCGCTTTGGAAGTTGCGCCATAGGGGCTCGGATTTAATGGGCACAGTACTTAATGTTCATTCGGGGGATTGGGTTCGTCGTGATTCTGGTGTTGGAGCCGGCATTGATTCATACTATGAGTACTTGTTTAAATCTTACGTTCTACTGGGAGATGATAAATACTTGGCGCGATTTAATCGTCACTACAATGCAGTTATGAAATATGTTAGCGAAGGTCCAATGCTCTTGGATGTTCTTATGCATAGACCGCATGCAAAGTCTCGCAATTTCATGGATTCTTTACTGGCATTTTGGCCTGGCCTACAGGTCCTATCAGGAGACATAAAACCAGCTGTGCAAACACACGAAATGCTATACCAAGTAATGCAAATGCATACGTTCATTCCAGAGGCTTTTACAGTCGATTTTCAAATTCACTGGGGGCAACACCATCTGCGTCCTGAATTTATTGAATCAACTTACTTTCTATATCGCGCGACTGGGGACCACCATTACCTTCAGGTTGGCAAAAAGGCATTAAAAGCGCTGCAGAAATATGCAAAAGTTCCTTGTGGATATGCGGCCGTAAATGACGTTCGCACTGGAAAACACGAAGATCGAATGGACTCCTTTGTACTCTCGGAAACGTTCAAATACTTGTTCCTGTTGTTTTCAGAGCCAAACGATCTTGTGGTTAATGTCGACGAATTTGTTTTCACAACAGAAGCTCATTTATTACCATTAACTATCGCTCAGATGGGAAACACTTCATTTAGTATGTTGGATTGATTTTTTTTGTCGAAATATTTTATTTTCAAATAAATTACAGGTTTTAGACAAACTGATGAACATAACGTAATGGATTTTATGCGTACATGTCCTAACTCCAATAAACTTTTTCCGGAAAAAGTACGAAAGCCATTGCGTAACTTTATTACGGGTTCCTGTCCCCGAGTACCAGCTGGGAGGCGATTACGTGCTTTGGACTTTGAAGCGAGCAATGCTGATCATTTGCGAGCTATTTACGACATGGGAGTTACCATGGTGTCACTAGGTGATGGCAAGGTGCGCCTCTTTCATAGTTTCTATAATGTAAGTTTTATTTTTGATATTTTTTTTATTTTTCTTAATCGATGACCTCCGGAAAGTGGGACCGTTTTAAAAGAAGTAGGTTTTTAAAAAAATAATTGTTTAAAACTAATTTATAAAGCGAATTGTGAAATATCTAAGTTTAACGTATAAATTATGAATTTTTAGAACGCACGTTTTGATGAGAGGTTTTGAGTGTATGCCAAAACGATTGTGTACACGATTGGAACAAAGATTTTTTTGAAAAAAAAGATTGTGTAGGCAGTTATTTATAATCCTTTGGTTTAAGAAAATAAAAATGGCAGGTAGTGAATGGTTCACTTCACGGAAACTTAGAACACATTCGTCAACGATTTCAGGATATACGACTGATAGTGACTATAAGTTCTGAAGAGATTGCAGACGACAACGAAGATGATGACTCCGATATCGAGAAATTGTCTCCCTCTCTCATAACAAGTCGGCTCCTTAAATCGAAGTTGTAATTTGGAAGTAGAGAAAAAGGGAAAACAATGTATTATTTTATTGCAAAAATAGTGGTAAAAAATGTTCAAAGTAGAAAATCGGAAGTGATTTGAATGTCATAAATTGTAATAATTGCACCTTTTTCAATCTCATGATATTTCTTATTGTTTAACTTAGAAATATACACAATAAATTTAGTTTATATGAAAACTATCGCCATTTTAGCGGACATTTCGTAGTTTTGCCGTGCTACATATTTTCCTTAATTTAAATCAAAAACTGTTAGGGCTGTTCTGAAAACCGATTTCTTTTTATCTTAATATTTCACCATTTACGATACAAAACAAAGGTATGTGAGGCTACTGAAATTTTTTAAAAGCCAGTAAAAACTGCGCCGATATTTAGAGCGTAATTCATGTTTTGTATTTCAATTTATCAAAAATTTTCGTTTGAATTAATTTAGTAGATGTAATAAAATGTATTTATAGAATTTTTTGTTTTATTAAATATTTAAATTTACGCTAGAAAATATTGTGTGTTATCCATCATACTGCAAGTTCAAACGCACGCCACAAACTTATTTGTGTTTCCAGCTTTTCGTTGCTCAAATCTTTTACTTTATTCGGTTGATTTAATTTTCTGACGAGACGGTCCCACTAATCTGACATTATCAGCCGTGCTCCCAGTTTCACATGCACAAATTTCCCTGTGGATTCGGTTTGAAATCACATGTTTGGTGCTCCCAATATCACATTCAAAAGTAAACGACAAAAAGTGTGTAAATGATTAATTATTTTCGATTGCAATAATTTTTTTAATATTCCTTGATGTTTGTAGAAGCCATTTATGACATTTCTGTATTAGTTATTCATTGTAGTATTTTTAAGTGTTTTGCTGATGACTCCTCAAAAAAGCATACATAGCTGAATCCGAAAGGGAAACTTCGACAACCGCTGTTTGTGAATTGCCACAAGGATAACCGATATGTGTGACAGGGATGACCTGATATTCGAAGAAATTTGTGAAATTGGGAGCACACTAATTTCACAATTTTTAAAATCACATTGTGGAGTTGAAATGTGAAACTGCGAGCACGGCTGTATAAATAATTTATCTGTGGTCGTTGGAAAAGTATTTTAAGTCGAGAATTCCGACTTTAGTTATTATATCAAACGACCGACGATATTAATATACAGATATGCCCTTTTCCAATTTATCAATTTTGATTAACAGGCAAAAAGTCCAGAAGATGGAGAAATGGGCTTACTCTTTATGCAAGAAATGTTGGAATTGACCAAACTACAGAGTATGAATCAACTAGCTCAACTTCAGGTGCGTACATAATAACGAACTAGCAAGTTAACCAAAAATTTTGCCAACATCGAGTGTAAGTATTTCCATATTATGTATATGTATATATATGTTTTCTTTTTTGTAGGCAGTTGCTTATTCTCTAGATGAGAAAGCCAACGACTGGGCTGCGTTGATGGCTGGTCCATCTCATTTTAGTCGCGAATTGACTGGAGATCAATATGTTGAAGGGGAATTGATTCTGGCAGCACCTTTTCGGGCATGTGATGTGCTTACAAACAGCGCTGAAATCCGTGGCAAAGTACTAATCGCTGAACGAGGGGACTGTACATTTGTGAGCAAAGCACGTCTGGCTGAGGCTGCTGGTGCTCTTTCATTAATAGTTTGTGATAATGTGCCGGGATCTTCTGGTGAAACCCAACCCATGTTCGCTATGTCCGGTGATGGCACCAATGATGTTACAATTCCGGTGGTCTTTATGTATTCGCAAGAGTTCAACAAACTTGCTGACGTTATTAAACGAAAACCAAAAATGTCTGTCAGAATCATGCAAATGATCGAGTTTAAGCGTTGGCAACTCGCAAAAGAGTCAACGCGAACAGCAACTACGAAAAAGTACCAATCGACAACAGGTACTCAGACATACGTTGACCATAAAACGATACCGTCAACTTTTAGAACAACACAGTCAAGGGATGAAATATTGTTAGATGAAAATTCAAAAGCCACAGAGGCGACGACAACAACGTCGGAGACGGGCAAGACTAAAGAGGAACTATAGTGATAGTGAAATCTTGTACCAAAAGAATTTTTTACCTAGGATTCTTCCCATTCTAAGGAAATTGAGTGCCCAATTTATGTCTAAATGATTGATTTTAATTTGTTGTTTACTTAAACTTTTTGGGGAAAATATTTTAGAATAACAAATTCTCGCCATGGAATGATTAGTATAAATTAAAATGTTCCGAACTCGACAATTGAAGAGATGTACATATATTTAAATATAAATAAGATTGTAATATGTATTGCCGATATACATATGTATATACATACATAAATCATAAATAAATCAAAAATTAAATTACATAGTTTTGTAGATATACTATCGAACTCAATTGTTTGAGATATTGTATATACATACATACATAAATACATATAAATGTAAAAAAGAGCTGGTAAACAATTGTGAATGAATGTGTAGAACTCTCGCAAAGCAACTTAATTAAGTCGTGATTATTTAATTTAGAACATACTAAATTTCATTTATTCAATGAAATTATGAATTTGTTAAAACTAAGTTACACCTTATGTATGCATGTATGTGTTGTTAATGGTGTGATTAAGTGCGTGTTGAGGTTCCCATTAATTTTCTAGTACGAACGCAATGAAATTACACAAAAAAAAATTTTAATATATACATAAGCTACATTATACAGGAATGCTATACAATTAAAGTCTTTGTATTAAATAATTAAAAATCATAAAAAATAATAATAATAATTTGGCGCTTACACTATATACATAATTCAGTTTTAGGCCGAGCTTCTACCATTTGTGGTGTGCGTCGTTATATTCTACCACAAATGGAGGGACCTTCAATTTTGTGCCGACTCCGAACGGCAGATGTATTTAAAGAGAAGTTTTTTTATGGCAGAAATACCCTCGGAGAGTTGCCATTGCCTGCCGAGGGGTGACTGCTATTGGAAAAAACGTTTTCTATGATTAAGATTTTTCTTGCCCTGACGTGAGATTCGAACCTAGAACTCAGCGGCATATCAAGTTATAGCACGCACCGCTACCCTCTTGACCACAGCGGCCACTTAAAAATCATAGAAATAGTTTTTTTTTTAATAGCGGCAAACCTCTCGGCAGACAATGACAAACCACCGATTCGGATTGTATTTCTGCCATGAAAAGCTTATATGTATAGTAATAGAGCCTTTTCATTTCAAGACAACCGGTGAAAAAATCAAAAAAGCCACTTTTTTAAATTAAATTTCTCGAAAAGTGTATATTTTATTTTTTTCCATTCAAAAACAGCCACTTTGAAAAGTATTTTGGCCAAGCGGCTGTGAGCCCAAACTTTTGGTTTAAGAGATACGAAAATGTTTTTTCTGATGATGGTACGCTGCTGCATACTTTGTTATTGTTGGAATTAGTTTCATGTGACATAGTATGTGTTATGTCTACCGAATGCTGTTGAGCACTTAATTATTGTTTAGTTTTTTACAATAATACGAGGTAAAAGTTCAATTATAATTTAAAAGTTCTATTTACTTCGCCAAATTTTAAATACAATTTTGCACCTGACTTATTTATTCCAAACGAACCTATCACGAACAAATTCAAATACTAATCTATTTGTTCACAATCTTTCATAAAACTTACTAAGAATATTGAGTTTATTGAGTAAAGCGTAATTATTACAAGGAAAAACCACTATTAAAAAATAGTTTAAAAACCGGTAAGCTAAAGTCGAGTTAAGATTTGAAAAACTTAAATTAAAACAAAGGTTACTCTTAGGGGCGTTTACGCTATCATCGGTTAAAGTTAGCGGTGACGGATGATATTTACTGGCGCACCTAGTTCCAGTTAGGGCTTAACCGGAGGTGGTAATGGTATTTTCAAAATACTTTAAAGGAAAATTAGCTCTTATTCTTTGTTATCGCGAAGTTCGTCAGGAATAAATATAGATCCACGGACAAAAACCAAATACAAATTACAGTGGGTTCATGGAAAATAACCTAACGAATTTAAACTAACCATGGTTATTTGCCACTACTCTGGTCCTTTATGTGGTCACTAGCTGTCAAACCGAAAACAAAAAAGATAATTAAAGTAAATGACTTATCTCAAGTTAAAGTAGACAATATGAAGAAAAGAAAAACGAAGTGTGACTAATTCTTAGTGATTAACGTGTTTGTAATATGAGATTTAGTAAGCAATTTTTTCAATAAATACAAAAAAAAAACTAAAGAAAAAAGTGCTGTTCTAACCACTTACACCAATTTAACTTTGTTTACTTTTACTTAAGAATTGTAAAAATTTGCTAAAGCAAAGTAACGGTACCCCGAAATGGGCCATCTGATGGCCGAGTTTATCATTCTCGTTTCCAGACAATGGATCCTGTACCAATAACTACAGGTGAAGTAATTTGACAGCTTTATAGTTTAAAATTCTGACATTCGACCGTCTCATAGAAACAATTGCTTTCATCGATAAGTTAGTCCCATTCTTATACGGACTGGTACACAACAGCGGTTGCCAAAGTTTCGGAGACCAATTAGGGGCCGGTTGCTCAATATGTGGTTAAAATTAGGGGTGGTTATCTACAAACGACCCTAAAAATGCTTCGATTTAAAGATTGACTTCCACATGTATACCTCTAGTTGTCAAGCAAGTAAAGACAACAATCCAGCACATTTCACAACTGCGACCAATGGTGACGAAGAATGGACGACAGACCGGTGTAAGAGAAGGGACGGACGAATGGCGTTAAACGGTCAGATTGCAACTGACCCATGTAAAGGATCGATTGGCTTTGTTGATTGGCGTATACAGGTTGGGCATCTTTTCTTTACAGATTTAATTATAGAGAATGAACGCGGCACCCAAAATCGCAGATGCATTTCAATTACCTTTAACTTGTTGTTAAGACAATGGTTAGGTGGTATAATAATTAGACGGCGTGTAGACTCAGTTCTGTCATTTATGCGATCTCGTTTTGATCTAGTTTTGGCGTAAATTGAAACAGTGGGTTCGATTTATGATTTCTACACAATAAACTTCGGCTTATGATTGCCGACAAATATAACCTTTAGCGGCTACTAGCTCACATGGTACCAAATCTTCTCGATGAAATTTTGGATTAAGGTTGTGTAGAGTCTAAGCCACTCTCGAGTATCTGGGAATATGGTGAAAATGTATTAATATCAATGACAGGTTAACGACTATACAAGAACAGTATTTTCTCCATACACTCTTCTTCGACTCAGTTTTATAACGTTTGCATGGACTCATTGCTTCGTGCCTCGCAGAAATACAGGCCATGTCATACATCGTGAATACACAATGGAGATAACTTGGCTTTTGTGACTTCATCTGCCACGTTGAGTGTCGCTGGCGAGGTACTTTCTCATATTTTGTTATGCAGGTTGAACCGAATTTCTACCTTGTGCAAGGCATGTTACGACTGACAGTCGAAGACGATTACCCAATATGGCGGCTTGTAGCTCCAAACGTGGCGCGGGTGTTGCTCTTGGTTGGTTGCGCTTGCCCACCCGTAAAGGGTACTTCGTCCCCGCCCACTTATGCAATGTCCGCTTAATTGCGTTTGACATGCCTGACATTTGACACTACTTAAATGTTATAAGCAAGGCACATTAAACAGGTAGCAGCATTAAAGAAAATGCAACCCTGGGGTGTATTTTGTGATTTGTTGTGGTCCAACACCCTTCAAAATAGATATGTATATCAAATTTGACGAGTTTAGTAATTTTAAATGTAAACAAAATGTACGCGTTTCTACATTTTTCATGAAAAACTCATTTGTTTCCAACGCAAACAGTGCAAGACGCATCATACTACAACGGATCCTCAGGAAGCATCGCTCCTGGTCACAAAGGATGGAAAGACTCACTGGTATGCCTTCAAAAATTCCAAAAATGGTTGAAACGCACACAACTGTTTGCAAAAAGCGGCATGCCGATTCTATGTTCTGGATAATTAAAACAAGATCCGACCTTTCCCCGTATTTTATAACACAATGCCCCATTTCTGCGTATGAATATACACATGTACATACGTATTTATGTATGTTTCCAAATCACGTTAACGCAAAATTTTTATAAATTGGGAATTATAATTATACAAAATGTAAACAGGGATTGTTTTGCGAAGAAATCTTTTTTTTTCAAAGTTTGACTTGTTATGGACCACATATAAGAAAAAACTCCAATCAGCTGCTAATACATATATACATTATGTTTATTATACCATGGTCATAAGTTAATTTAATTTTCTTTATAATTCATATATCATCTTCTTTGAGGCTGTCGGAATGGACGGCAATCCGAGCAGCCAATTTCTCAGGTTAGTTGATTTCAGCCTACTTAGCTTTTCAGACACTATAAAGGACTTAGTTCCGAGCGGCTTCTTGCCCGGCTATGTACTCTGCAGCCAAATAGAGCCTGATGGACAAGTTCGCTTGCTGCGCTGGCCCAGCGAATAGAATGACCGATTTGGTCCAGCAAACAAATACCAAGAGCCGCACTGAATTGCAGCTGAAGAGCGTTTGGTTCCAGCCCTAATAATCTCCTCACTTTGACGCTTAAGATTCACTTCTCAAACGTAGTGCTTGTTTCCAGTCATATTTGTCGGAACCGACGAGATTCCGAGCAACATCTAACGGTACAGCTGTTTGTGTGACGTGGGTCCAGATAGTAAACAAATATTTGCTTATACAAGTGCGCGAAATATGTTGAATTTATTAGTTGCATGTTTTAACAAAAACATTATTGAAATGAAGTGCGGTATATTAAACAATAACAGCCAAAACGGCATAAATTATTCTAACTGCAGTTTTTTGAATGTTATTTACACAAAATTCGTAAGTGGTAAATCCGTGAAAATATCGTTTAAATTCAATTTGTGCGTTTTATATAATAAAATTATTAAAATGAAGTGCCGTGTATTAAATTGCAAAAGCCATAATGAAAACAAGGCTTCAAAGATGAGTTTTTTCGGTTTTTCAGCCGACGATGAGACGCAGCTGACGACCCGCATTTGTTAAAATTGTTGAGAAATCATTTCCTCGACCAAGGTTTTGCGATTAATAGAAAACAGGTGAAGAAGGATATTTATTTAGAGTTATTGTCAATAACATCTACGGACTTGACAATAACTCATAAAATATCAGCGAGTCATTTAAACGTGGCTGGTGCTCACCGACAAAAAGTGAAAACTGCTGCGAAATTATTTTCGCACTCGGTTGCGCAAGCTATAACGAGAGCAGCAAGTTTAGGCTATCTTCATGAGCAAAATTGGAAAGAATTTCACCAATTATTTAAACTGGTATATGTATTTCAATATATGTATATATTTACGAATTTCAATATTTAAAAGTACACTATATATTTTGAACACCTTAGACGAATGACTGGTTTGATGTATTAAACGTTCGGGTACCTACTACAGATTCCATTAAACGGTGTCATGCATATGGCCTTGCACTCGAAGAACAAGATAAAATTCTTGATGACATGACCACACTTATTAAAAGCTTAAGAGTGATTGGAAAGTTTAAAACTATGCTTCCCTTCCAAAAAGGTTAAATTAAAATTTTATCGCAAACCAAACATTTATACCAAATTTACTTTTAGGAATTGTACAAACAAACAACGCAATTAAAGAAATGTTCGTCGATATTAAAGAACGTTTCAATATAAAATATATCTTGACGTACAGGCTGAATCTGGATGTATTAGAGAATTTCTTCGGAGTTATTCGCGCCAAAGGCGGGTTACATGATCACCCGGACCAACAAGAGTTTAAATACCGCTTGCGACTCTACTTACTTGTTCATAATAAGGGCGTTATAACTGACTCTGGAAATGTTGAACAGGATGATACTCTAGATCTTGAAATAACACAGTCGCCTCTTACAGGTATTTAGAAAAAATATGCTTTATATAAACATTACTAACATTTACATATTTCTTTACTATTTTAAAAGGTATTTTATTGAATAGTTTAAAGTCTAAAACAGAGATGTGGCCGATTGAAGAAGCAGAGTTTGATGATTTAGAGTTTGATGGTCTTGAGCATTTGGCTGGATACATTTGCCACAAATTACGGGACGATATTCCAAGCACTTCGCATAGGAGTACAGACGACCAGACATACTCTTGGGCGAATCATTTGCGCGAGGGTGGTTTGTCTATACCAAGCTCAAATATGATGAAGATGGGTTGTCATTGCGACATTAAAGTAAAAAAACTATTTTCCAGTGCAAGAATGTTCTTTAAAATAAGAAAATTTAATAAAGAACTTAATTAATTTAACAAAAAGATTAAAGATATTTGCTGACAAATATGAAAATTTTAATAGGTTCTTTTCAGAGCCACAGATAAATGTAAAAACAATATAAAAACTTGCATGTTTGCTTAGAAATATGCATATTATAATATTAAAAGTGTAGACATGTATTTAATACTAATTTTGTTGTTAGACACTTTTTGATATATACCTTGGAGTTCCGATGCTGGAAGAAAAACAAAAAACATATTTATAAATATTGTATAATATACATTTTTGCATGATGTATCCATACATATATATGTATGTACGTGTGGATGTACTTTTTTTTTTTTTTTTTTTTTGTTTTACGAGGAGTAAGCATCGAAAGCCTTCACCCCGTCAGTGTGGGACTTTAACCTGCACTAAACCTCCTACTGTCACGTACCGTTCCCCTCCCGGTACTACCGTCAAGTATTTCGTCGGGAGGCAGTTTGAGCACTAAGCTCTAAGTCCGTTACCGTCTTGATGCAGTCCATGGAAGTTGCATCTACTTGGCACCACCTCTGTTGGTCTAACTAGCCCACCCGTGTCGGGTCCGTCGTCCCCGCCCACTTATGTAATGTCCGCCTAATTGCGTTTATATGCCTGACATCTGACACTACTTAAATGTTCTAAGTTAGTTTTATTATCTATATAATTCGAAGTTGAACTTCCTTGAGGCTGTCGGAATGGACGGGAATCTGAGCAGCCAATTTCACAGGTTAGTTAATTTCCGCCTACTTAGCATTGCTGACACTATAAAGAGCGCTATAGTAAGCCGAGGCCATCGGAACGGACTTGGTTCCGAGCGGCTTCTTGCCCGGCTATGAACTCTGCAGACAAAACGAGCCCGATGAACAAGTTCCCTTGCTGCGCAGACTCCGAGGTGGTCCAGCAAACGAATTCCAGGAGCCGCAATAAACTGGAGCTGAAGAGCGTTTGGTTCCAGCCTCATAATTTCCTCACTTTGGCGCTTAAGATTACCTACTCAAACGTAGAGCTTGTATCCAGTCATATTTGTCGGAACTGACGAGGTTCCGAGCAACATCTAGCGGAACTAGGCTTTGTGTGGGTGGTCCAACGAACGAGATCCAGATTCGCATCGTGTTTGCTGGAGGAAAGCGTTCGGTTCCAAACCGCGTTTTCTTCTCACTTTACCTTACCGTCCACGACCTGGCGAAACCGTTGGAACGAACTTGGTTCCAAGCGGCACCCATTATGTTGTATGCTGTGCAGCCGTAGATCCTGGTGGGCAATTTCTACGGCAGCATCGGTTCAGCAGGTAGAGGGACTCGGATGTAGTTTTGCTGGTCATTCGCAGAGCATGTCTTCAATCGTAGCTGTCGGAACGGACGAGGTTCCGAGCTATATCTAACAGGGCTAAACTTTGTTTGGATGGTCGGCGGAACGATATCCAGATCCGTCCTGATTACACCGGAGGAGTGCGTTCGGTTCCAACCCGTGTTTTATTTACACTTTGACGATGTAAATTACTTAAGATCTCCCTGGCGATCGTTTCTGTCGGAACGGACGTGGTTCCGAGCAAAATCGAATGATGCAGTACGCTGTGAAAGTGGTAGAAATCTCATCGGTTTTTTCGGGACCACTCCGCATACCTTAGCTTTTTGTGTATTTCTGCTATAGCGCCACTTATTGCTTCCCAATTTCGGTTAGAGCTAAGCATTGTATCGATTATATTATCCGGACTAAGCGGATCTGCAGATAGAGTACTTATGTTAATCATAACTGCTGAAAATCGTGGACAAGAAAATAAGACGTGCCTCGCATCTTCGTCTACATTACACGTTGGGCAGAGGGCGGAATCATCCAGCCCGAAGCGGTTAAGGTATTTTCTGTAGCAGCCGTGGCCAGTAAGGAATTGGGTAAGGTGAAAGTTGACTTTCCCGTGCTTTCGACTGACCCACTTCTGAATGTTGGGAATAAGGGTGTGTGTCCATCTTCCTTTTTCGGAGTTATCCCAGCGCTCCTGCCATTTTTCTAAGGATAACGCTTTTTCTTGGACAGCAATTACCTCTGCGTTGTCGAACTGCTTTCTCCGCTGAAATAGTCTCTCTCTTTCTTCAGCCAGTATATCGAAGGGAGTCATACCCGCGACGACCATTGCCGCGTCATCCGAAGTTGTTTTATACGCGCACGTCACTCGTAGAGTGCATAGCCTATACACAGTTTCGTAAGGCTTCCGGTAGGCTTTTACTTGCAATGACTTAGCCCAGACTGGCGCTGCATACAGCAAGGCTGAGCTGATAACTGTAGCTAAAATTGAACGTTTGCTGCTTCTAGGTCCGTCTATGTTTGGGAGCATTCTTGATAGAGCACCGTAAGTTTTTGACGCCTTATGTGTTACATAATCTGCGTGTGGTCCGAAACATAACCTATCGGCGATAATCACACCAAGGTACTTTAACTGGCGGGATGATCGAATAGTGTGGCTATTTACTTTAAATACCGCCACCTCAGGTTTGTTCCGACTACTGATTAGAACAGCTTCTGTTTTTTCTGCTGCTAGAGATAAGCCTACGCTATCTAGCCATTTAGTGACCGTCTCTATTGTGGCGTTCACTTTGACTTCGACATCTGATATTTGCTTACCTACTGCTACCAGTGCAATGTCATCAGCGAACCCGATTATGTCTACTCCGTCGGGACGCGGTAGGCGGAAGACTTCGTCGTACATTATGTTCCACAGTATTGGACCTAGTACTGAGCCCTGGGGAACCCCCGCAGTAACGGTATACTTTTTTTTTTTTTTTTTTTTTTTTTTTTTTTGTGGATGTACTAGTTTGTATTTGCATGCACACACAATATCTTAATTGTATTACTTACCAAATGTTTATAATTAACTGTATGCCGTATGCTGTATGTATACTGGTCTACTAGCCACTGCTCCTATAACTGTTCCTTGTATTGCGATTAATCTCAGTATACAGAAATGCAGGGAAAACATTCTTGATTTTCCTTTTTTGACAAGCTCCTACATTTTAAAGAAAGAGTGTACAAATATAAAGACCGTTTCAAAAGGGAAACATTAACATACGTTCAGTAGCCGATATCCAATAGCTGGTTGCAATGAGTAATGAAAATTGTAGTATAGTTGCCTAGGGGCTACTAGTCTCCTGCTTGTACCCATACATAATAGGGGTATTAATGTTCCCTTTCAGCTTGTGTACTCCTTAGCATCCATACATATCCTTTGCGTTGTTTCAAAATATACATACGTAACCGTAGCTAGGTAGACGTAATATTCATAAAAGAATGGTATACATAGTATAACATTCTGAACTTCATCCTTATGATAATTAGTAAGTTATTGCAATATTGGTCACAAAATACACTCACGATGCAGCGAATTATATGATTCCTGTGACCACATTTGTTGCTACCACATTTAAGCGCTCAAATTCATTATCACTTTAACTTATTTTGTTATTTGCTTTATGCACTTCAATTCAATTCAATTCTTTAATGTAATAATTATATTTAGTTTATTTAACAAATAATACAGCGTTAATTTCTGCGTAGTTGAGATTTTGGTAACTTTATTGTTTTGACAGTTTGCATTTTTGTTTATTATCCTCATTCTTCTTGTTTACAATCGAAACTTACGTCACGCATTTTTAACTGCGTAATCTTGTTATCTATCATTATTAGGTACATATGTAGCTCTGAAACAAATTTATGTACATACATACATACATTGATCCTCATCTACAGCGCATTATACTCGAGCGTATTCACATGTACATATACAAATACATATGTGTGTATGTGTACATGTGCAATTATACCTAGCTTTTTGGCAAGAATGATACATCGTGCTACATACCCGTAAGTAAGTTATCATCCCCACAAACAAATTACGATGGCGTGTACAGTAGGTAAATGATTACGGAAATGTGCCAATACATGTACATTTTCATACCTACTTATACATAGATGTGTGTACAAATTTAAGCAAATGTCTTCAAATACGAGTAGCTTCAATTTATGGACATACATACATACATACATGTTATTTAATAGAAAAGAAGGTTGAGATATTTGTAATCTTTTTTTTTTAAATCTTGTGGTCCTGAAAAGGACCGTTTTGTCATATACCATATGTTACACCAATTTTGCTTTTTCCTATCAACTTAAGCACGTTCTCCGCGAATACGTCTGGCCAATTGAATATCCTTTGGCATAATGGTAACACGTTTAGCGTGGATGGCACACAAATTTGTATCTTCAAACAAACCAACCAAATATGCTTCACTAGCTTCTTGCAGTGCCATAACAGCAGAGCTCTGGAAACGCAAGTCGGTCTTGAAATCCTGGGCGATCTCACGTACCAATCGTTGGAATGGTAATTTGCGAATCAACAGTTCGGTACTTTTTTGGTAACGACGAATTTCACGCAAAGCCACTGTACCGGGGCGATAACGATGTGGCTTCTTGACACCACCAGTAGCCGGTGCACTCTTACGTGCGGCTTTTGTTGCCAATTGTTTACGTGGTGCCTTACCACCAGTCGATTTACGGGCTGTTTGCTTTGTACGAGCCATTTTTCACCTCTTAGTATGCAATTTTTAATATCTAAAAACACTAACACTGATCACTGTACACTGTACACTGTACTAATACGAAACCTACACAATATCGTTATACAAATAACAAAACATACAATAACGTTCCATAAGTTCATACATAAAATGATATTTTAGGGTTGGAATAAATGTGTGTGTTAAAATGAAATAGAAATATGTTTTGTTTTTCTCTTGGGTATCTTTGTATTTCAGTCATCGTAATGGATTTTTGTATAAATACACGCACATTAGGCTAAGAAATATTCAGTTGTGATTACTGTGTTCAGTGTTAAGTGCTCTAGTGAATACATACAAAAATATAAATAAAAATGACTGGTCGAGGCAAAGGTGGTAAAGGATTGGGAAAAGGTGGTGCCAAACGTCATCGCAAAGTGTTGCGTGATAACATCCAGGGTATTACTAAGCCAGCAATCAGACGTTTGGCTCGTCGTGGTGGTGTTAAACGTATATCTGGTTTAATATATGAGGAAACTCGGGGCGTTCTGAAAGTATTTTTGGAGAATGTTATCCGTGATGCAGTTACATATACCGAACATGCCAAAAGGAAGACAGTTACAGCAATGGATGTTGTATACGCTTTGAAGAGACAAGGGCGTACATTGTACGGTTTCGGCGGTTAAATCAATTTTTGCGGACATTTAGAAGAAAACACATTAAAACAAACGGTCCTTTTCAGGACCACAATATTTTTTCAAAAAAGGTTAAAAATGCTGATCAATCCAAATATTTAAACACGTACTACAAAAAATTTAATTTTAATTTACGATTGATTATACTTTGTATACATAAGTATATGTACATATGTATGTATGTATGTACACATATTTTCATGTGACTCCCTACTAACCGTATGCGCATTAGGGCTGCGACATCGACCTCAAAACATCGATGTTTTTCAACATCGATGTTTCAAATGAGAAACATCGATGTCGATAAAACATCGATGTTTCCAAACATCGATGTTTCTGCGCACGTATTCTTTTCCCTCTGACATTGACTAAAAAAAAAAAAAAAGGTCGTCAAGTGAGAAACATCGATGTTGATCCAACATCGGTTACAAATGTTTCTGCGTGTTTTGTTTTCCCTGAAGTGCAGTTTTATATATGTCGTGTCGACGATATTAAGCAAAAACAGACAAAAGTTGATTAGTACTGCTTTTTTATTTTTATTGCTAAAAAACTTTAATAAAAAACATCGATGTTTCTCATTTCATTTCTGCAAAATTAAGACACCCCCAAAAACATCGATGTTTTTGAATATTTTAAGCATAAAATAACTCCAGTATACATAAAATAACTCCAGTATAAATAAAGTTTTGTATATCGTTTTGTAAACATCGATGTCGGTAAAAACTTCTACGCAGATCGTTTGTTACTTCAGCCGCGCCATTGAATCGATGTAACATCGGTCAAAAACATCGATGTTTTCGCTCACGCCGCCGATGAGTTTGTGACTAAAAAAATAAAAAATAGGTTCTCAAATGAAACACATGCGAAGCCGACAATTTAACTTTGCCTCGGCTCACAACCAGTCCGAAAGCAAAAACATCGATGCAAACATCGATACAAAACATCGATGTTGGAAAAACATCGGCACTAAGATATCGATGTTAAAAGTACTCGATGTTTTAGAAAAACTTCGATGTTTTTAAAACATCGATGTCGATGTCGCAGCCCTAATGCGCATACATGCATGTGTGTGAGTGCGTTTGAACACACGTAGTAAAAGTAGATGTGTTCTTTGAATATGAACACATGCACTGTAGCTAAAACATATGTATGTATGTATATACAGATTTAGCCAAATAAAATTTGCCAACGACCATACCACGCTGAATACATCGGTTCTCGTCCGATCACCGAAATTAAGCAGCGTCGGGCGCGGTTAGTACTTAGATGGGGGACCGCTTGGGAACACCGCGTGTTGTTGGCCTCCAACAAATTTTTTTTCTTTTTAATTTATTGTGTTTTTTTTTTTGTAGTCAAAAATATATTATATATATTTTAGCTATTTTTTTATTCTTTTTATTTTATTATGAATTTTTTAATTTAGTCCAAAATATTCATATTATTGCAATAATTTTTTTAAATTATTTTCTTTACAATTTCTTTTTATATTAGGTAAAATAAACATATCTTTGCAATTTTTTTCTTTTAACTTTTTTCTTTACATTCTTTTTCATTATTTTTTGTTATTTTATTATTATTTATATACATTTGTATATGTATATATTTTAACAAAATAGGTATAGCGTAACGGATGTGTAGCCATATAAAAGTATTCATATGTACATATGCAGGTACATATTCCTGTATGTTGATGTATGTATGTATGTATTTATATACTTGTATTCAATGAAAGAAATTGAAAAATATGTGTGTGATGAGTTAGCGACAAAATAAACTCTTACAACAACAAAAACAAAAAATATATAATTAATTCGTAATATTATATAGTAAATTTAAAACTGAGCAAGAGTTCATAAATTTATGCAAATGAGATTAATACTGATTTTTTTATTTTTGTAATATCGAATTATTCGAAATTAGCAAACTTGAATAAAACTATAAATTTTATAGTAAAAAGTTAAATTAATTTCCTTACAGAAAATACACTTAATAAATAATGTAAAGCTTGCTCTTTGCCAAAGTGTTCAATTATTTGATGTTGTCAATGGAAGCCAGATAGGATTGCTCTAGTGATATGAGCAAAATAATTAAATAATTTTTTTAAACAGAATTAATTAAAGTAGAGTAAATGCTATGCCTTAATTTTATTGATAATTTGATGTATTTGAACTTTTCATTCAAATCAATTCAACTCATTGAAGCACTGTTAAGAAAAATCACTTTTATTAACAAAAATTTAATTTTTTCACTACAAAGTTTCGACTTAAACACATGCTACAACAAAAATATTCACCTCACTCCAATAAATTGCCAATTATATTGAAGCGTCATATTTAAGCTATTTCTATGTAATCATAACTTTCAAATTTAACTTACACACTAATTTTAATCAATTTATTTTATCCTAAACTTTCTCATATGCAACTATCAAATACCATTGGATCATCAACATTTTTCACTCATCGCTTCGCTTCGCTTCTCAAATTTTAAATACTCTAGGACTTTAATAATTTGTTATATTATATAAATATACATACAACATATTTCCAAGTGTTAAAAGTTATAATTTAAAGTGAATAATGGCCGATACAGTAGCTGTTGCGAATGTTAGTTCTCCGGTAGTCGCCTCTGCTGCTGCTGCTGCTGCTACTGAAAAGAAGGTTGCTGCGAAAAAAGCAGTTAAACCGAAAAAACCATCGGTTGCTCCTACCCATCCACCAACACAACAAATGGTAGATGCATCAATTAAGAATTTAAAGGAACGTGGCGGTTCATCACTTTTGGCAATTAAGAAATACATTAGTGCCACATATAAATGTGATGCACAAAAATTGGCACCATTCATTAAAAGGTATTTAAAATCGGCAGTTACTAGTGGAAAATTGATTCAGACCAAAGGTAAAGGTGCATCTGGTTCATTCAAGCTATCGGCTTCGGCGGCAAAATCCAGTGAAAGCAAGTCCAAACCAAAAGTAATTAAATCCGTTGAAAAGGCAAAGACAAAGTCCAAAAAGAAGGTAGATGGTGCAGCTTCAAAGAAGAAGACAGCAGTAAGTGGTGGCAAGAAGGCAAGTGCTGATAAAAATGTAAAGAAGGCTGTTGCCAGTAAGAAAACAGCTGAAAAAAAGAAGAGCGAAAAGACTAAGGCAAAAGACGCAAAGAAGACTGGTGCAATAAAGGTGAAACCAGCCAAAGCAAAGTCAGCTGCTGCCACCAAGCCTAAAGCAGCAAAAGCAAAGCCAGCCGCTGCCAAACCGAAAAAGGCCGCAGCTACAAAAAAACCAGCGGCAAAGAAAGCAGCAGCTAAGAAGTAAATGTCTTTAGGCATCTATTGATATTGAGTTGCAAACTCGTATGGTGAAATTATAAAAAAGCCCTTTTCAGGGCTACAAAATCTTTTCAACAAAATGATCAAAAATCAAACAGTTACTTTGCATATTCGATTTTTTAGACAACATGATTAGGCACATATTTTGCATACGACATTACGAGTATGCACGTGTACTGTCGGGAGTAAAAACGTTGCAAATAACAAATTATGCCTCTATTAAAGAAATATAAAAAAATTTTATTTTTGTGTTGAAATCGAAATTTTATGCAATAACATAAATTTACTTATATTTTTGTTGAACTCTTTTATCTCTTTGTCAATTATATTTTGTGGCCCTGAAAAGGGCCTTTTTTTGATAATAATATTTTACTTCGGTGGGACAATTTACTTGGAGCTGGTATATTTGGTGACAGCCTTGGTACCTTCACTGACGGCGTGCTTGGCCAATTCACCAGGCAGAAGTAGTCGTACAGCAGTTTGGATTTCGCGACTGGTGATGGTTGAACGTTTGTTGTAATGAGCCAAACGCGATGCCTCAGCAGCAATACGCTCAAAGATGTCATTCACAAAACTGTTCATGATACTCATGGCCTTTGAAGAAATACCGGTATCTGGATGGACTTGCTTCAACACTTTGTAAATGTAGATGGCATAGCTTTCCTTCCTCTTGCGCTTCTTCTTCTTATCATTTTTGGTGATATTCTTTTGAGCCTTGCCGGCCTTCTTTGCTGCTTTTCCACTGGTTTTTGGTGGCATTTTAAATTCAATTCACTTCACTGACACTCACTGAATAATGTTCTGTGAAATGTGTACGCTTAAATGTATTTTTTTCGGCAAATCGTTCGGGTAATCGTGGTGAGTCGGCACAATACTCAACGATAATATGAAAACATAGCATAGGGGTTGGATGGCAGACAGAAGAAAAAGTATATAAACTGTACACAATCAGTCTGGTAGCAAATAGTGCAGCCAAGTGCTTGTGTATACTAGTATACTGTGTAGTGTTCAATTTATATTATATATAAAAAGATATTCAATATGTCTGGTCGCGGTAAAGGTGGTAAAGTTAAGGGAAAGGCAAAGTCACGCTCAAACCGTGCTGGTCTTCAATTTCCCGTCGGCCGTATTCATCGTTTGTTGCGCAAAGGCAACTATGCTGAACGTGTTGGTGCCGGTGCTCCAGTCTATCTAGCTGCTGTTATGGAATATTTGGCAGCTGAAGTACTCGAATTGGCTGGTAATGCTGCTCGCGATAACAAAAAGACCAGAATTATTCCACGTCATTTGCAATTGGCCATCCGCAACGATGAGGAATTGAATAAACTATTGTCTGGTGTAACCATTGCCCAGGGTGGAGTTTTGCCCAACATTCAAGCCGTACTTTTGCCAAAGAAGACCGAAAAGAAAGCATAAAGTGTAAAATAGAAGCGCTCTCAAATTTTTCTTCGACAACAAAACCGTCCTTTTCAGGACGACAAAATAAATTTACAAAGAGATTCGATTAATTTTTTCTAAAAATAGCTTTAATAAATATGTACATACATACATATGAGATGTATACGCACATTCCATGTTCCCGCCAAAAATGCACAACTGGTTATACATACACAAACTCAAATATACGTGTGCATAAAAAATTCGTATTGTAGAGAATGAACAATCACCAATACATACGAATACACATTTGAGACAGTGTTGCCGCATTCATAAACTTCTACCAAAATGAAGGGTTATTTTTATATGTAGTTACCAACTTTGAGAAGAGGCAGTTTCTCATACGGGAAAACTTGTATGGTCTTGTTTATTTAATTGTTATAATTTGATTTCGTTTTTATCAAAAAAATAAAATGAAAAAACAGTCTACAAAAAATTTATATTGGTGTATATTTTCAAATGCTCTGTGAGTTTATATATTTTTTATATGCGGCAACACTAAGCTAATACCAAAAAGCTAGGTATACTTGCACATGTACACATACACACATATATGGATATGTACATGTGAATACGCTCGAGTATAATGCGCTGTAGATGAGGATCAATGTATGTATGTATGTACATACATTTTATTCAGAGCTACATAGCCGTAAGTAAGTAATCATCCCCACAAACAGTTTACCATGTCGTGTACAGTAGGTAAATGATTACGGAAATGTGCCAATACATGTACATTTTCATACCTACATGTAGATGTGTGTACAAATTTAAACAAATACGAGTAGCTTCAATTTATGGACATACATACATGTTATTTAATAGAAAAGAAAGTTGGGATATTTGTAATCTTTTTTTTAAAAATCTTGTGGTCCTGAAAAGGACCGTTTTGTCATATACCATATATTACACCAATTTTGCTTTTTCCTATCAACTTAAGCACGTTCTCCGCGAATACGTCTGGCCAATTGAATATCCTTTGGCATAATGGTAACACGTTTAGCGTGGATGGCACACAAATTTGTATCTTCAAACAAACCAACCAAATATGCTTCACTAGCTTCTTGCAGTGCCATAACAGCAGAGCTCTGGAAACGCAAGTCGGTCTTGAAATCCTGGGCGATCTCACGTACCAATCGTTGGAATGGTAATTTGCGAATCAACAGTTCGGTACTTTTTTGGTAACGACGAATTTCACGCAAAGCCACTGTACCGGGGCGATAACGATGTGGCTTCTTGACACCACCAGTAGCCGGTGCACTCTTACGTGCGGCTTTTGTTGCCAATTGTTTACGTGGTGCCTTACCACCAGTCGATTTACGGGCTGTTTGCTTTGTACGAGCCATTTTTCACCTCTTAGTATGCAATTTTTAATGTCTAAAAACACTAACACTGATCACTGTACACTGTACACTGTACTAATACGAAACCTACACAATATCGTTATACAAATAACAAAAAATACAATAACGTTCCATAAGTTCATACATAAAATGATATTTTAGGGTTGGAAAAATGTGTGTGTTAAAATGAAATAGAAATATGTTTTGTTTTTCTCTTGGGTATCTTTGTATTTCAGTCATCGTAATGGATTTTTGTATAAATACACGCACATTAGGCTAAGAAATATTCAGTTGTGATTACTGTGTTCAGTGTTAAGTGCTCTAGTGAATACATACAAAAATATAAATAACATCCAGGGTATTACTAAGCCAGCAATCAGACGTTTGGCTCGTCGTGGTGGTGTTAAACGTATATCTGGTTTAATATATGAGGAAACTCGTGGCGTTCTCAAAGTATTTTTGGAGAATGTTATCCGTGATGCAGGGATGTAAGGTGGGTCGCCTCCTCGCGGTGCATCCTGGGTAACGCTAAATGACCTGCGGCCTACACGGCCACACCTGAACGGTAACGACCCCTGGCTTTTCCTCTGGACTTTCTTAATTTATATGTTTTGGATCTGTTGATCTCGGCGCTGGTGGTTGCGGCATTCTGCCACCTGAGTATGTAGAGGTGACACTCTGCAGAAATGGCTGGTGGGCTAATGTCGCAACTGCCCCCGTCCCGTTAAAACCCTGGCAGGCCTCAGAGTACGTTCCGCTCCCCGTCACCGTTAGGTTGGTGGTGTAGGTGTTGGTTGAGCTTCGCTCCCGCTTTGCGCCGGTCGGCTCTGAACGCGTGACCCCATAAGGGCACGCGTCAACCCTCGCCTTGGCCCCCTCGGGGACAACCTTGGGACCTTCATAGGCGACTACACATCGGGGTGCGGATAGCGGCTCTGAGTGGGGACCCATATAAAATGAACAAAAACTCCAACAAACTTAACATTAAAATTTTTTCATCGAGCGGTAGAGGTGATCCGAAATCGAGCACCAACGCTGGCTCATCCGGGCAGGTAGCAGAATCTACTGCCGGCGAGGCGAAATCGTCTAAGGCTGCAGGCTTCATCTCCAGTGAGATCAGCATGCCCGGCAGTAGGTCTCCTGATGCGGGGGTTGGAGGGTCGAGACCGAACCTCCCCATTGACTCTAGGCAGAAACTGGGGGACAGGGCTGCTGCGCCGAAATCGGCCGCAGCTACAACAAACCGAAGGACAGGGGGTGGGGAGTCAAGAACGAAACCGTCCACGGCTCAATCCAATGAGGCACAGGCTGAAGCAGCTAGCACTAGCAAAGGGGTGTCCAAGCCCAGCATAGAGAAGGCTGTATCGAGGCGGTCTGATAGGCGAAAGGCGCACTCCGACCGACGACTAGCGGCTAAAATCGTCAGTCGCTACGGAGGGCAGGACGCAAAGCAGCTTTCCGAAAAGCATGCTCAGACGCTCGAGTGGGCTCGCAGCATGCTACGCGAAGACAAGGCGGAGGGTAAACTAGCGGAAGTCAAGGCTGCGGGCGCTCCTTCTTCCAACCAGCCACCAAAGAGACAAAGGTCTCTAGAAGGGGAAAACCCTGCGGGGAAAAGGCCCAAGACGGGTGGTCCCCCCTTTTCTTTCAGCGAAATCGCTAAACGGGCGGGGTCGATAACTCTTGGAGTAATCGACAAAAGTAAGGAGGATGGAGCCATTCCCAAGGAAAACTGGAGGCGGGTGGCCGCGGCCATCACCACGGTCTTCATGAAAGTGGTCAGAGAAAACCCTGGGCCTCCTCCAAAATGTGAAGATGCCGGGTGGCACCATGGCATACACAAACGAATAGTTTGTGCCGACGAGCGGTCGGCGAATGTATATAGGGCTGCAGTGGCTCTGGTGGGGGAGGTCTGGGGGGGCGCCAAGCTGGAGGCCGTGAACGAGAGGGATCTACCCTCACGTCCGCGCGCGCGGGTCTGGCTACCAGCAGGGCCTTCTACACCAGATGAAATGGAGGAACTTCTCCGATATTGTAACCCGCACCTCCCGGCGCACAACTGGAAGGTGGTCAAGGTGGAGCGGTCCGAGGACCTGAACAGGCAGGCAGTGTTACTGCTGAATGCGGAGTCGCTCGTGCCCCTCTCCGAGTGCCAGGGCGTTGTCAACTACGGTTTCGAAAAGGTGGTCCTAAAGGTCTACCATTCCGATGCCGGGAGGGACGTACCCGGACTTTCAGTGGTGCGTGGGGCGGAAGAGCCTTCGAAAGCGGACTCCATGAGTATGGAGGTGGAATCTGAGATGTCAGAGGCGGAAAGCGCTGGTGATGTTCCCTCTACGGCGGGTTCGGAAATTAGCATCGGACGCCTTTTTGACAGAGCAGAGGAGGACAGGTTACTGTCCGCGGTTGACGAGGGTGCCGAGTTGGCGTGGTTGGAGGAATTACTGGATGAAGATCCTACAAATAAACCTCCAGCACTCTAAAGCGGCCTCCGCAAACCTTATAATCCACCTGGAGCAGGGTGGAGCTGATATAGTCCTGATTCAAGAGCCGTGGCTGAGTAGTAGCGGAATCTCTGGTATCAGGACGCCAAACTATAACCTGATTATGCAGAAGCAAGTATGTAAACCTAGATCTTGCATGCTCGTAAGAAAGGAACTAAAAGCATTTATTTTGCCCAATTTCAGCAACAATGATATTGTCACAGTAAGCCTGGAGGGCGGCGCTGGTAAACTCTGGCTTATTTCGGCATACATGGCGCACGATGACGTGGTGGAACCACCACCAACCCTACTTCGGGAGGTCACTGCCGAGGCGAAACGGCGAGATGTCGCTATCATCATTGGATCTGATGCAAACTCATGGCACTCGTGCTGGGGAAGCTCGGACATAAACAAAAGAGGTGAGTCACTTTTTGATTTTATTGTTGGCGAGAATTTAGCTATCTGTAACAGAGGCCTTGAGCCTACTTTTATAACTGCGGTCAGGCGTGAGGTACTAGACATCACCCTGGCCTCTCCTTCCTTAATACCACTTATATCTGATTGGAGAGTTCTAGAGACTCATTCCTATTCAGACCATAGGTATATTGAATTCACCTTGAACGAGGACTGTCCCAAAAACAAACCCTTTAGGAATCTAAAGAGAACTAAGTGGGATATATACTGCAAGAAACTGCAGGAAAAGCTGACTGAACCCCCGGTTGGGAGCTCGGATCTTTCGGTACGTTCCATCGACGATTTGGTAGAGAAATTTACCTCAGCATGCAATGATGCAATTAAAAGCTCGTGCCCCTTGAGCAGAGGTTCACGAAGGGTAAAACCGAGCTGGTGGACAGCGGAGCTGTCTGAACTTCGGACGGCGAGTAGACGTCTCTTCAATAAGGCTAAAAAGAGTAACCTCCAGCAGCACTGGGAACTCTACAAAGCTAGCCTCTCAATTTATAAATACGAAATTAGGAAGTCTAAACGCACATCATGGAAAAACTTCTGCGAGACCGTGGAAGGTTGCCATGAGGCTTCGCGTTTTAGACGCATCATATCTAGCAATCCTGTCCCAATGGGATACCTGAGAGCTGAATCGGGAGAATGGGCGACTAGTAGTGAGGAATCTCTCAGGCTGCTTCTGGGAGTCCACTTTCCTGAGAACCCCGCTCCGAATATAGCAACCGACATGGATTTCGGTGGCATCTCGGTCCCCTCTAGTGAACTACTGGGGGGAAGCCGCCTGCTCTGGGCCCTGGACTCTTTTAAACCCTTCAAGTCGCCGGGACCGGATGGTATTATACCCGCGCAACTACAGAGGGCGAAAGATGTCTCATGTCAGTGGCTTGCCCCCATCTATGCGAACTGCGTAGATAGGGGGTATGTCCCGAGGGCTTGGAGGCGGGTGAGGGTGACTTTTATTCCCAAGGCGGGGAAGAGCTCTCACGTGTCCCCCAAGGACTTCAGGCCAATCAGCCTCTCGTCTTTCCTCCTGAAGACCCTAGAGAGACTGATAGACCTATACATCAGAAATAGAATTCCACGCGAGAAATTAAGTCTCTCTCAACATGCCTATATGAAAGGTAGATCTGTGGAGTCTGCTTTGCACTCCACAGTTAAAATAATCGAAGAGTCCTTCGAGCACAAGGAGTATGCAGTGGGAGCGTTTATTGACATTGAAGGAGCTTTTAACAATGTTCTCCCGAACGCGGTTATGCTGGCCCTAGGTCGGCTCGGGGTCGAGTCCAATTTAATTAGGTTTATCTCCAACATGCTTTGCGACAGAACTGTCGTGGCGGAATGGGGGAGTGCGTCGACTCATCAAAAGGTGAGCAGGGGCACTCCACAAGGAGGGGTTCTCTCTCCCTTTCTCTGGATAGTCGTTATTAACGAGGTCCTGGAAAAGTTGGAGGGGAGAGGATGTCAGGTTGTTGCCTACGCTGATGACGTGGCGCTTATAGTGAGAGGAAAGTTCCTAACCACGCTGTATGACCTCATGCAAGGTTACCTTAATCTGGTGACTAAATGGTCCACAAGCTGTGGGTTATCTATAAATTCCAACAAGACGGAGCTGGTCTTGTTCACAAGGAAGCATAGGGTCCCGGATGCACAATTACCCTCCATCGATGGCACTCCTCTTGTGCTTTCTGACAGAGTCAGGTACTTGGGGGTTATTCTGGACAGAAAGCTGAACTGGAGGCCGTACATAGAGGATAGGGTCAAGAAGGCGTCGGTCGCGTTATACTGCTGTAGGGGAGCCATCGGAAAGAGATGGGGTCTCTCTCCAAAAGTGGTCCTCTGGCTGTATGAAACTGTCATTAAACCAATTATGTTATATGGAGTTTTCATCTGGTGGAACGCACTAGACAGATCTACTCTAGCTAAAATCTTAGAACGGGTGCAGAGAAGCGCCTTGATTGGCATTAGTGGGGCACTACGCACCACCCCAACACTGGCTCTAAACGTGATGCTTGGCATCATCCCCGTGGACTTGGCGGGTAAAGTTGCCGCCGCTTGCTCTGCCATCAGGCTGCGGAGTGCCGGGTTTTCTCTAACCCCGATGAATGGGCACTCAGCGATCCTAAGACAATTCGAGTTCATCCCGGAGGAGGTAGACCTGTGCGCGCCGAAGATTGCCCCTAGAGGATCCTTCACCACACACATCCCATCAAGGGAGGAGTGGAAGGGAGATGAC
The DNA here is from genome assembly GCA_963971545.1 of Philophylla caesio. Lineage (NCBI taxonomy): Eukaryota > Metazoa > Arthropoda > Insecta > Diptera > Tephritidae > Philophylla > Philophylla caesio. The sequence goes on along the minus strand of OZ020609.1, from coordinate 56,817,713 downwards.
CTCTGGTGTAAAGGTGCAGTGAACCTGTTTTCGGATGGATCGAAACTGGTGGGCAGAGTTGGAGGGGGTGTTTTCTGCGAGGAACTATCGCTCAGTATTAAGTTCAGGTTACCAAATTTTTGCAGTGTTTTTCAAGCAGAAGTAGCTGCAATCAAGGAAGCGGTGGACCGCCTGGCTGGTATAACCACACCTCGGGGGGCGGTGAACATCTACTCCGACAGCCAGGCCGCCATTAGAGCCCTGGGATCGCTGACGGTGAGGTCAAAATTGGTCGGCGAATGCTTGACCTCCCTTTCGGCCGCGTCAGAGGATTTCCACATCCGGCTAATCTGGGTCCCAGGACACAGTGACATAGCCGGAAATTGCCGTGCGGATGAGCTGGCCCGAAAGGGTACAACAGAGGATATCGCTCCGTTGAGGAAGGGCATTGGGATTCCCCTTTCCACTTGCGGTCTGCTCCTGGAAAAATGGGCCTTCGGTCGGCTTGGCAAACGCTGGGCGGAAACACCGACTTGCAAAGTTGCAAGGTCCTTTTGGCCGGTGCTGGACCGCGGGCGGTCTGCGGAGTTACTGAGCACAACCAGGCCACTGCTCTCGGCTTTGATCGGGGTACTGACCGGGCACTGCGCAATGGGAATTCACGCCGTAAGGCTGGGCATTATCTCGAACCCGAGGTGCGGCAGCTGCATGGAGGATGATGAGGTGGAATCTTCTCAACACTACCTTCTCAGCTGCCCAGCCTTCGCAAGGCTCAGATTTAAGCACCTGGGATCGTACTTCTTCGATGCTCCAGAGAGGCTCTGTGGGGTAAACATAAGTAGGTTGCGCACCTTCATTGCGAGCTCGCGGCGCTTCTTGTAATATATATATGCATCTTACGGTGGGTATCGTCTATGTTCAGGTTAAAATAAAATAGGGTATAATTATACCAGTGGTACCACAATGGACTTTAAATCTAGTCTAAGTGAGCCCAATTCTTGGGGCTACCACCTGACCTAACCTAACCTATCCGTGATGCAGTTACATATACCGAACATGCCAAAAGGAAGACAGTTACAGCAATGGATGTTGTATACGCTTTGAAGAGACAAGGGCGTACATTGTACGGTTTCGGCGGTTAAATCAATTTTTGCGGACATTTAGAAGAAAACACATTAAAACAAACGGTCCTTTTCAGGACCACAATATTTTTTCAAAAAAGGTTAAAAATGCTGATCAATCCAAATATTTAAACACGTACTACATAAAATTTAATTTTAATTTACGATTGATTATACTTTGTATACATAAGTATATGTACATATGTATGTATGTATGTACACATATTTTCATGTGACTCCCTACTAACCGTATGCGCATACATGCATGTGTGCGAGTGCGTTTGAACACACGTAGTAAAAGTAGATGTGTTCTTTGAATATGAACACATGCACTGTAGCTTGAACATATGTATGTATATACAGATTTAGCCAAATAAAATTTGCCAACGACCATACCACGCTGAATACATCGGTTCTCGTCCGATCACCGAAATTAAGCAGCGTCGGGCGCGGTTAGTACTTAGATGGGGGACCGCTTGGGAACACCGCGTGTTGTTGGCCTCCAACAAATTTTTTTTCTTTTTAATTTATTGTGTTTTTTTTTTGTAGTCAAAAATATATTAATGAAATTTTTTTAATGTTTTTTTTTACAATTTTTTTTTCGTTTTTATTATGCATATTTGTTGTAGTCATATGTCATTTTTTATAATTATGTTTTTAATTTTTTTTAAATATATGTATTTTTGTAACACTTTTTTTTAAAACTATTTTTTTTTATTATTTTAATTTTATTATTTATGTTTTTAGTCAAAAATATATTTTTACACTTAACCGTATGCACATACATATGTACATCCACGTGTGTGTGTACATATGCGTTTGAAAACACGTATTAAAAATAGATTTGTGGTTTTTGTTGTTTTAATGTGAACGCTGTGATTAAATGTACGAGTACAAGCATCACTCTAGCTTAAACAGACATACAGATTTAGTAAAATAAAATTTGCCAACGACCATACCACGCTGAATACATCGGTTCTCGTCCGATCACCGAAATTAAGCAGCGTCGGGCGCGGTTAGTACTTAGATGGGGGACCGCTTGGGAACACCGCGTGTTGTTGGCCTCCAACAAATTTTTTTTCTTTTTAATTTATTGTGTTTTTTTTTTTGTAGTCAAAAATATATTATATATATTTTAGCTATTTTTTTATTCTTTTTATTTTATTATGAATTTTTTAATTTAGTCCAAAATATTCATATTATTGCAATAATTTTTTTAAATTATTTTCTTTACAATTTCTTTTTATATTAGGTAAAATAAACATATCTTTGCAATTTTTTTCTTTTAACTTTTTTCTTTACATTCTTTTTTATTATTTTTTGTTATTTTATTATTATTTATATACATTTGTATATATGTATATATTTTAACAAAATAGGTATAGCGTAACGGATGTGTAGCCATATAAAAGTATTCATATGCAGGTACATATTCCTGTATGTTGATGTATGTATGTATGTATTTATATACTTGTATTCAATGAAAGAAATTTAAAAATATGTGTGTGATGAGTTAGCGACAAAATAAACTCTTACAACAACAAAAACAAAAAATATATAATTAATTCGTAATATTATATAGTAAATTTAAAACTGAGCAAGAGTTCATAAATTTATGCAAATGAGATTAATACTGATTTTTTTATTTTTGTAATATCGAATTATTCGAAATTAACAAACTTGAATAAAACTATAAATTTTATAGCAAAAAGTTAAATTAATTTCCTTACAGAAAATACACTTAATAAATAATGTAAAGCTTGCTCTTTGCCAAAGTGTTCAATTATTTGATGTTGTCAATGGAAGCCAGATAGGATTGCTCTAGTGATATGAGCAAAATAATTAAATAATTTTTTTAAACAGAATTAATTAAAGTAGAGTAAATGCTATGCCTTAATTTTATTGATAATTTGATGTATTTGAACTTTTCATTCAAATCAATTCAACTCATTGAAGCACTGTTAAGAAAAATCACTTTTATTAACAAAAATTTAATTTTTTCACTACAAAGTTTCGACTTAAACACATGCTACAACAAAAATATTCACCTCACTCCAATAAATTGCCAATTATATTGAAGCGTCATATTTAAGCTATTTCTATGTAATCATAACTTTCAAATTTAACTTACACACTAATTTTAATCAATTTATTTTATCCTAAACTTTCTCATATGCAACTATCAAATACCATTGGATCATCAACATTTTTCACTCATCGCTTCGCTTCGCTTCTCAAATTTTAAATACTCTAGGACTTTAATAATTTGTTATATTATATAAATATACCTACAACATATTTCCAAGTGTTAAAAGTTATAATTTAAAGTGAATAATGGCCGATACAGTAGCTGTTGCGAATGTTAGTTCTCCGGTAGTCGCCTCTGCTGCTGCTGCTGCTGCTACTGAAAAGAAGGTTGCTGCGAAAAAAGCAGTTAAACCGAAAAAACCATCGGTTGCTCCTACCCATCCACCAACACAACAAATGGTAGATGCATCAATTAAGAATTTAAAGGAACGTGGCGGTTCATCACTTTTGGCAATTAAGAAATACATTAGTGCCACATATAAATGTGATGCACAAAAATTGGCACCATTCATTAAAAGGTATTTAAAATCGGCAGTTACTAGTGGAAAATTGATTCAGACCAAAGGTAAAGGTGCATCTGGTTCATTCAAGCTATCGGCTTCGGCGGCAAAATCCAGTGAAAGCAAGTCCAAACCAAAAGTAATTAAATCCGTTGAAAAGGCAAAGACAAAGTCCAAAAAGAAGGTAGATGGTGCAGCTTCAAAGAAGAAGACAGCAGTAAGTGGTGGCAAGAAGGCAAGTGCTGATAAAAATGTAAAGAAGGCTGTTGCCAGTAAGAAAACAGCTGAAAAAAAGAAGAGCGAAAAGGCTAAGGCAAAAGACGCAAAGAAGACTGGTGCAATAAAGGTGAAACCAGCCAAAGCAAAGTCAGCTGCTGCCACCAAGCCTAAAGCAGCAAAAGCAAAGCCAGCCGCTGCCAAACCGAAAAAGGCCGCAGCTACAAAAAAACCAGCGGCAAAGAAAGCAGCAGCTAAGAAGTAAATGTCTTTAGGCATCTATTGATATTGAGTTGCAAACTCGTATGGTGAAATTATAAAAAAGCCCTTTTCAGGGCTACAAAATCTTTTCAACAAAATGATCAAAAATCAAACAGTTACTTTGCATATTCGATTTTTTAGACAACATAGGCACATATTTTGCATACGACATTACGAGTATGCACGTGTACTGTCGGGAGTAAAAACGTTGCAAATAACAAATTATGCCTCTATTAAAGAAATATAAAAAAATTTTATTTTTGTGTTGAAATCGAAATTTTATGCAATAACATAAATTTACTTATATTTTTGTTGAACTCTTTTATCTCTTTGTCAATTATATTTTGTGGCCCTGAAAAGGGCCTTTTTTTGATAATAATATTTTACTTCGGTGGGACAATTTACTTGGAGCTGGTATATTTGGTGACAGCCTTGGTACCTTCACTGACGGCGTGCTTGGCCAATTCACCAGGCAGAAGTAGTCGTACAGCAGTTTGGATTTCGCGACTGGTGATGGTTGAACGTTTGTTGTAATGAGCCAAACGCGATGCCTCAGCAGCAATACGCTCAAAGATGTCATTCACAAAACTGTTCATGATACTCATGGCCTTTGAAGAAATACCGGTATCTGGATGGACTTGCTTCAACACTTTGTAAATGTAGATGGCATAGCTTTCCTTCCTCTTGCGCTTCTTCTTCTTATCATTTTTGGTGATATTCTTTTGAGCCTTGCCGGCCTTCTTTGCTGCTTTTCCACTGGTTTTTGGTGGCATTTTAAATTCAATTCACTTCACTGACACTCACTGAATAATGTTCTGTGAAATGTGTACGCTTAAATGTATTTTTTTCGGCAAATCGTTCGGGTAATCGTGGTGAGTCGGCACAATACTCAACGATAATATGAAAACATAGCATAGGGGTTGGATGGCAGACAGAAGAAAAAGTATATAAACTGTACACAATCAGTCTGGTAGCAAATAGTGCAGCCAAGTGCTTGTGTATACTAGTATACTGTGTAGTGTTCAATTTATATTATATATAAAAAGATATTCAATATGTCTGGTCGCGGTAAAGGTGGTAAAGTTAAGGGAAAGGCAAAGTCACGCTCAAACCGTGCTGGTCTTCAATTTCCCGTCGGCCGTATTCATCGTTTGTTGCGCAAAGGCAACTATGCTGAACGTGTTGGTGCCGGTGCTCCAGTCTATCTAGCTGCTGTTATGGAATATTTGGCAGCTGAAGTACTCGAATTGGCTGGTAATGCTGCTCGCGATAACAAAAAGACCAGAATTATTCCACGTCATTTGCAATTGGCCATCCGCAACGATGAGGAATTGAATAAACTATTGTCTGGTGTAACCATTGCCCAGGGTGGAGTTTTGCCCAACATTCAAGCCGTACTTTTGCCAAAGAAGACCGAAAAGAAAGCATAAAGTGTAAAATAGAAGCGCTCTCAAATTTTTCTTCGACAACAAAACCGTCCTTTTCAGGACGACAAAATAAATTTACAAAGAGATTCGATTAATTTTTTCTAAAAATAGCTTTAATAAATATGTACATACATACATATGAGATGTATACGCACATTCCATGTTCCCGCCAAAAATGCACAACTGGTTATACATACACAAACTCAAATATATGTACGTGTGCATAAAAAATTCGTATTGTAGAGAATGAACAATCACCAATACATACGAATACACATTTGAGACAGTGTTGCCGCATTCATAAACTTCTACCAAAATGAAGGGTTATTTTTATATGTAGTTACCAACTTTGAGAAGAGGCAGTTTCTCATACGGGAAAACTTGTATGGTCTTGTTTATTTAATTGTTATAATTTGATTTCGTTTTTATCAAAAAAATAAAATGAAAAAACAGTCTACAAAAAATTTATATTGGTGTATATTTTCAAATGCTCTGTGAGTTTATATATTTTATATATGCGGCAACACTAAGCTAATACCAAAAAGCTAGGTATACTTGCACATGTACACATACACACATATATGGATATGTACATGTGAATACGCTCGAGTATAATGCGCTGTAGATGAGGATCAATGTATGTATGTATATACATTTTTTTCAGAGCTACATAGCCGTAAGTAAGTAATTATCCCCACAAACAGTTTACCATGTCGTGTACAGTAGGTAAATGATTACGGAAATGTGCCAATACATGTACATTTTCATACCTACATGTAGATGTGTGTACAAATTTAAACAAATACGAGTAGCTTCAATTTATGGACATACATACATGTTATTTAATAGAAAAGAAAGTTGGGATATTTGTAATCTTTTTTTTAAAAATCTTGTGGTCCTGAAAAGGACCGTTTTGTCATATACCATATATTACACCAATTTTGCTTTTTCCTATCAACTTAAGCACGTTCTCCGCGAATACGTCTGGCCAATTGAATATCCTTTGGCATAATGGTAACACGTTTAGCGTGGATGGCACACAAATTTGTATCTTCAAACAAACCAACCAAATATGCTTCACTAGCTTCTTGCAGTGCCATAACAGCAGAGCTCTGGAAACGCAAGTCGGTCTTGAAATCCTGGGCGATCTCACGTACCAATCGTTGGAATGGTAATTTGCGAATCAACAGTTCGGTACTTTTTTGGTAACGACGAATTTCACGCAAAGCCACTGTACCGGGGCGATAACGATGTGGCTTCTTGACACCACCAGTAGCCGGTGCACTCTTACGTGCGGCTTTTGTTGCCAATTGTTTACGTGGTGCCTTACCACCAGTCGATTTACGGGCTGTTTGCTTTGTACGAGCCATTTTTCACCTCTTAGTATGCAATTTTTAATATCTAAAAACACTAACACTGATCACTGTACACTGTACTAATACGAAACCTACACAATATCGTTATACAAATAACAAAACATACAATAACGTTCCATAAGTTCATACATAAAATGATATTTTAGGGTTGGAAAAATGTGTGTGTTAAAATGAAATAGAAATATGTTTTGTTTTTCTCTTGGGTATCTTTGTATTTCAGTCATCGTAATGGATTTTTGTATAAATACACGCACATTAGGCTAAGAAATATTCAGTTGTGATTACTGTGTTCAGTGTTAAGTGCTCTAGTGAATACATACAAAAATATAAATAAAAATGACTGGTCGCGGCAAAGGTGGCAAAGGATTGGGAAAAGGTGGTGCCAAACGTCATCGCAAAGTGTTGCGTGATAACATCCAGGGTATTACTAAGCCAGCAATCAGACGTTTGGCTCGTCGTGGTGGTGTTAAACGTATATCTGGTTTAATATATGAGGAAACTCGTGGCGTTCTCAAAGTATTTTTGGAGAATGTTATCCGTGATGCAGTTACATATACCGAACATGCCAAAAGGAAGACAGTTACAGCAATGGATGTTGTATACGCTTTGAAGAGACAAGGGCGTACATTGTACGGTTTCGGCGGTTAAATCAATTTTTGCGGACATTTAGAAGAAAACACATTAAAACAAACGGTCCTTTTCAGGACCACAATATTTTTTCAAAAAAGGTTAAAAATGCTGATCAATCCAAATATTTAAACACGTACTACATAAAATTTAATTTTAATTTACGATTGATTATACTTTGTATACATAAGTATATGTACATATGTATGTATGTATGTACACATATTTTCATGTGACTCCCTACTAACCGTATGCGCATACATGCATGTGTGCGAGTGCGTTTGAACACACGTAGTAAAAGTAGATGTGTTCTTTGAATATGAACACATGCACTGTAGCTTGAACATATGTATGTATATACAGATTTAGCCAAATAAAATTTGCCAACGACCATACCACGCTGAATACATCGGTTCTCGTCCGATCACCGAAATTAAGCAGCGTCGGGCGCGGTTAGTACTTAGATGGGGGACCGCTTGGGAACACCGCGTGTTGTTGGCCTCCAACAAATTTTTTTTCTTTTTAATTTATTGTGTTTTTTTTTGTAGTCAAAAATATATTAATGAAATTTTTTTAATGTTTTTTTTTACAATTTTTTTTTCGTTTTTATTATGCATATTTGTTGTAGTCATATGTCATTTTTTATAATTATGTTTTTAATTTTTTTTAAATATATGTATTTTTGTAACACTTTTTTTTAAAACTATTTTTTTTTATTATTTTAATTTTATTATTTATGTTTTTAGTCAAAAATATATTTTTACACTTAACCGTATGCACATACATATGTACAATAAACTCCACGTGTGTGTGTACATATGCGTTTGAAAACACGTATTAAAAATAGATTTGTGGTTTTTGTTGTTTTAATGTGAACGCTGTGATTAAATGTACGAGTACAAGCATCACTCTAGCTTAAACAGACATACAGATTTAGTAAAATAAAATTTGCCAACGACCATACCACGCTGAATACATCGGTTCTCGTCCGATCACCGAAATTAAGCAGCGTCGGGCGCGGTTAGTACTTAGATGGGGGACCGCTTGGGAACACCGCGTGTTGTTGGCCTCCAACAAATTTTTTTTCTTTTTAATTTATTGTGTTTTTTTTTTTGTAGTCAAAAATATATTATATATATTTTAGCTATTTTTTTATTCTTTTTATTTTATTATGAATTTTTTAATTTAGTCCAAAATATTCATATTATTGCAATAATTTTTTAAAATTATTTTCTTTACAATTTCTTTTTATATTAGGTAAAATAAACATATCTTTGCAATTTTTTTCTTTTAACTTTTTTCTTTACATTCTTTTTTATTATTTTTTGTTATTTTATTATTATTTATATACATTTGTATATATGTATATATTTTAACAAAATAGGTATAGCGTAACGGATGTGTAGCCATATAAAAGTATTCATATGCAGGTACATATTCCTGTATGTTGATGTATGTATGTATGTATTTATATACTTGTATTCAATGAAAGAAATTGAAAAATATGTGTGTGATGAGTTAGCGACAAAATAAACTCTTACAACAACAAAAACAAAAAATATATAATTAATTCGTAATATTATATAGTAAATTTAAAACTGAGCAAGAGTTCATAAATTTATGCAAATGAGATTAATACTGATTTTTTTATTTTTGTAATATCGAATTATTCGAAATTAACAAACTTGAATAAAACTATAAATTTTATAGCAAAAAGTTAAATTAATTTCCTTACAGAAAATACACTTAATAAATAATGTAAAGCTTGCTCTTTGCCAAAGTGTTCAATTATTTGATGTTGTCAATGGAAGCCAGATAGGATTGCTCTAGTGATATGAGCAAAATAATTAAATAATTTTTTTAAACAGAATTAATTAAAGTAGAGTAAATGCTATGCCTTAATTTTATTGATAATTTGATGTATTTGAACTTTTCATTCAAATCAATTCAACTCATTGAAGCACTGTTAAGAAAAATCACTTTTATTAACAAAAATTTAATTTTTTCACTACAAAGTTTCGACTTAAACACATGCTACAACAAAAATATTCACCTCACTCCAATAAATTGCCAATTATATTGAAGCGTCATATTTAAGCTATTTCTATGTAATCATAACTTTCAAATTTAACTTACACACTAATTTTAATCAATTTATTTTATCCTAAACTTTCTCATATGCAACTATCAAATACCATTGGATCATCAACATTTTTCACTCATCGCTTCGCTTCGCTTCTCAAATTTTAAATACTCTAGGACTTTAATAATTTGTTATATTATATAAATATACATACAACCTATTTCCAAGTGTTAAAAGTTATAATTTAAAGTGAATAATGGCCGATACAGTAGCTGTTGCGAATGTTAGTTCTCCGATAGTCGCCTCTGCTGCTGCTGCTGCTGCTACTGAAAAGAAGGTTGCTGCGAAAAAAGCAGTTAAACCGAAAAAACCATCGGTTGCTCCTACCCATCCACCAACACAACAAATGGTAGATGCATCAATTAAGAATTTAAAGGAACGTGGCGGTTCATCACTTTTGGCAATTAAGAAATACATTAGTGCCACATATAAATGTGATGCACAAAAATTGGCACCATTCATTAAAAGGTATTTAAAATCGGCAGTTACTAGTGGAAAATTGATTCAGACCAAAGGTAAAGGTGCATCTGGTTCATTCAAGCTATCGGCTTCGGCGGCAAAATCCAGTGAAAGCAAGTCCAAACCAAAAGTAATTAAATCCGTTGAAAAGGCAAAGACAAAGTCCAAAAAGAAGGTAGATGGTGCAGCTTCAAAGAAGAAGACAGCAGTAAGTGGTGGCAAGAAGGCAAGTGCTGATAAAAATGTAAAGAAGGCTGTTGCCAGTAAGAAAACAGCTGAAAAAAAGAAGAGCGAAAAGGCTAAGGCAAAAGACGCAAAGAAGACTGGTGCAATAAAGGTGAAACCAGCCAAAGCAAAGTCAGCTGCTGCCACCAAGCCTAAAGCAGCAAAAGCAAAGCCAGCCGCTGCCAAACCGAAAAAGGCCGCAGCTACAAAAAAACCAGCGGCAAAGAAAGCAGCAGCTAAGAAGTAAATGTCTTTAGGCATCTATTGATATTGAGTTGCAAACTCGTATGGTGAAATTATAAAAAAGCCCTTTTCAGGGCTACAAAATCTTTTCAACAAAATGATCAAAAATCAAACAGTTACTTTGCATATTCGATTTTTTAGACAACATAGGCACATATTTTGCATACGACATTACGAGTATGCACGTGTACTGTCGGGAGTAAAAACGTTGCAAATAACAAATTATGCCTCTATTAAAGAAATATAAAAAAATTTTATTTTTGTGTTGAAATCGAAATTTTATGCAATAACATAAATTTACTTATATTTTTGTTGAACTCTTTTATCTCTTTGTCAATTATATTTTGTGGCCCTGAAAAGGGCCTTTTTTTGATAATAATATTTTACTTCGGTGGGACAATTTACTTGGAGCTGGTATATTTGGTGACAGCCTTGGTACCTTCACTGACGGCGTGCTTGGCCAATTCACCAGGCAGAAGTAGTCGTACAGCAGTTTGGATTTCGCGACTGGTGATGGTTGAACGTTTGTTGTAATGAGCCAAACGCGATGCCTCAGCAGCAATACGCTCAAAGATGTCATTCACAAAACTGTTCATGATACTCATGGCCTTTGAAGAAATACCGGTATCTGGATGGACTTGCTTCAACACTTTGTAAATGTAGATGGCATAGCTTTCCTTCCTCTTGCGCTTCTTCTTCTTATCATTTTTGGTGATATTCTTTTGAGCCTTGCCGGCCTTCTTTGCTGCTTTTCCACTGGTTTTTGGTGGCATTTTAAATTCAATTCACTTCACTGACACTCACTGAATAATGTTCTGTGAAATGTGTACGCTTAAATGTATTTTTTTCGGCAAATCGTTCGGGTAATCGTGGTGAGTCGGCACAATACTCAACGATAATATGAAAACATAGCATAGGGGTTGGATGGCAGACAGAAGAAAAAGTATATAAACTGTACACAATCAGTCTGGTAGCAAATAGTGCAGCCAAGTGCTTGTGTATACTAGTATACTGTGTAGTGTTCAATTTATATTATATATAAAAAGATATTCAATATGTCTGGTCGCGGTAAAGGTGGTAAAGTTAAGGGAAAGGCAAAGTCACGCTCAAACCGTGCTGGTCTTCAATTTCCCGTCGGCCGTATTCATCGTTTGTTGCGCAAAGGCAACTATGCTGAACGTGTTGGTGCCGGTGCTCCAGTCTATCTAGCTGCTGTTATGGAATATTTGGCAGCTGAAGTACTCGAATTGGCTGGTAATGCTGCTCGCGATAACAAAAAGACCAGAATTATTCCACGTCATTTGCAATTGGCCATCCGCAACGATGAGGAATTGAATAAACTATTGTCTGGTGTAACCATTGCCCAGGGTGGAGTTTTGCCCAACATTCAAGCCGTACTTTTGCCAAAGAAGACCGAAAAGAAAGCATAAAGTGTAAAATAGAAGCGCTCTCAAATTTTTCTTCGACAACAAAACCGTCCTTTTCAGGACGACAAAATAAATTTACAAAGAGATTCGATTAATTTTTTCTAAAAATAGCTTTAATAAATATGTACATACATACATATGAGATGTATACGCACATTCCATGTTCCCGCCAAAAATGCACAACTGGTTATACATACACAAACTCAAATATATGTACGTGTGCATAAAAAATTCGTATTGTAGAGAATGAACAATCACCAATACATACGAATACACATTTGAGACAGTGTTGCCGCATTCATAAACTTCTACCAAAATGAAGGGTTATTTTTATATGTAGTTACCAACTTTGAGAAGAGGCAGTTTCTCATACGGGAAAACTTGTATGGTCTTGTTTATTTAATTGTTATAATTTGATTTCGTTTTTATCAAAAAAATAAAATGAAAAAACAGTCTACAAAAAATTTATATTGGTGTATATTTTCAAATGCTCTGTGAGTTTATATATTTTATATATGCGGCAACACTAAGCTAATACCAAAAAGCTAGGTATACTTGCACATGTACACATACACACATATATGGATATGTACATGTGAATACGCTCGAGTATAATGCGCTGTAGATGAGGATCAATGTATGTATGGATATACATTTTTTTCAGAGCTACATAGCCGTAAGTAAGTAATCATCCCCACAAACAGTTTACCATGTCGTGTACAGTAGGTAAATGATTACGGAAATGTGCCAATACATGTACATTTTCATACCTACATGTAGATGTGTGTACAAATTTAAACAAATACGAGTAGCTTCAATTTATGGACATACATACATGTTATTTAATAGAAAAGAAAGTTGGGATATTTGTAATCTTTTTTTTAAAAATCTTGTGGTCCTGAAAAGGACCGTTTTGTCATATACCATATATTACACCAATTTTGCTTTTTCCTATCAACTTAAGCACGTTCTCCGCGAATACGTCTGGCCAATTGAATATCCTTTGGCATAATGGTAACACGTTTAGCGTGGATGGCACACAAATTTGTATCTTCAAACAAACCAACCAAATATGCTTCACTAGCTTCTTGCAGTGCCATAACAGCAGAGCTCTGGAAACGCAAGTCGGTCTTGAAATCCTGGGCGATCTCACGTACCAATCGTTGGAATGGTAATTTGCGAATCAACAGTTCGGTACTTTTTTGGTAACGACGAATTTCACGCAAAGCCACTGTACCGGGGCGATAACGATGTGGCTTCTTGACACCACCAGTAGCCGGTGCACTCTTACGTGCGGCTTTTGTTGCCAATTGTTTACGTGGTGCCTTACCGCCAGTCGATTTACGGGCTGTTTGCTTTGTACGAGCCATTTTTCACCTCTTAGTATGCAATTTTTAATATCTAAAAACACTAACACTGATCACTGTACACTGTACACTGTACTAATACGAAACCTACACAATATCGTTATACAAATAACAAAACATACAATAACGTTCCATAAGTTCATACATAAAATGATATTTTAGGGTTGGAAAAATGTGTGTGTTAAAATGAAATAGAAATATGTTTTGTTTTTCTCTTGGGTATCTTTGTATTTCAGTCATCGTAATGGATTTTTGTATAAATACACGCACATTAGGCTAAGAAATATTCAGTTGTGATTACTGTGTTCAGTGTTAAGTGCTCTAGTGAATACATACAAAAATATAAATAAAAATGACTGGTCGCGGCAAAGGTGGTAAAGGATTGGGAAAAGGTGGTGCCAAACGTCATCGCAAAGTGTTGCGTGATAACATCCAGGGTATTACTAAGCCAGCAATCAGACGTTTGGCTCGTCGTGGTGGTGTTAAACGTATATCTGGTTTAATATATGAGGAAACACGTGGCGTTCTCAAAGTATTTTTGGAGAATGTTATCCGTGATGCAGTTACATATACCGAACATGCCAAAAGGAAGACAGTTACAGCAATGGATGTTGTATACGCTTTGAAGAGACAAGGGCGTACATTGTACGGTTTCGGCGGTTAAATCAATTTTTGCGGACATTTAGAAGAAAACACATTAAAACAAACGGTCCTTTTCAGGACTACAATATTTTTTCAAAAAAGGTTAAAAATGCTGATCAATCCAAATATTTAAACACGTACTACATAAAATTTAATTTTAATTTACGATTGATTATACTTTGTATACATAAGTATATGTACATATGTATGTATGTATGTATGTACACATATTTTCATTTGACTCCCTACTAACCGTATGCGCATACATGCATGTGTGTGAGTGCGTTTGAACACACGTAGTAAAAGTAGATGTGTTCTTTGAATATGAACACATGCACTGTAGCTTGAACATATGTATGTATGTATATACAGATTTAGTAAAATAAAATTTGCCAACGACCATACCACGCTGAATACATCGGTTCTCGTCCGATCACCGAAATTAAGCAGCGTCGGGCGCGGTTAGTACTTAGATGTGGGACCGCTTGGGAACACCGCGTGTTGTTGGCCTCCAACAAATTTTTTTTCTTTTTAATTTATTGTGTTTTTTTTTTGTAGTCAAAAATATATTAATGAAATTTTTTTAATGTTTTTTCTTAAAATTTTTTTTTCGTTTTTATTATGCATATTTGTTGTAGTCATATGTCATTTTTTATAATTATGTTTTTAATTTTTTTTAAATATATGTATTTTGTAACACTTTTTTTTAAAACTTTTTTTTTTTATTATTTTAATTTTATTATTTATGTTTTTAGTCAAAAATATATTTTTACACTTAACCGTATGCACATACATACATATGTACATCCACGTGTGTGTGTATGTATGTGTTTGAAAACACGTATTAAAAATAGATTTGTGGTTTTTGTTGTTTTAATGTGAACGCTGTGATTAAATGTACGAGTACAAGCATCACTCTAGCTTAAACAGACATACAGATTTAGTAAAATAAAATTTGCCAACGACCATACCACGCTGAATACATCGGTTCTCGTCCGATCACCGAAATTAAGCAGCGTCGGGCGCGGTTAGTACTTAGATGGGGGACCGCTTGGGAACACCGCGTGTTGTTGGCCTCCAACAATTTTTTTTTCTTTTTAATTTATTGTGTTTTTTTTTTGTAGTCAAAAATATATTATATATGTATATTTTAGCTATTTTTTTATTCTTTTTATTTTATTATGAATTTTTTAATTTAGTCCAAAATATTCATATTATTGCAATAATTTTTTTAAATTATTTTCTTTACAATTTCTTTTTATATTAGGTAAAATAAACATATCTTTGCAATTTTTTTCTTTTAACTTTTTTCTTTACATTCTTTTTTATTATTTTTTGTTATTTTATTATTACATATTTATATACATTTGTATATGTATATATTTTAACAAAATAGGTATAGCGTAACGGATGTGTAGCCATATAAAAGTATTCATATGCAGGTACATATTCCTGTATGTTGATGTATGTATGTATGTATTTATATACTTGTATTCAATGAAAGAAATTGAAAAATATGTGTGTGATGAGTTAGCGACAAAATAAACTCTTACAACAACAAAAACAAAAAATATATAATTAATTCGTAATATTATATAGTAAATTTAAAACTGAGCAAGAGTTCATAAATTTATGCAAATGAGATTAATACTGATTTTTTTATTTTTGTAATATCGAATTATTCGAAATTAACAAACTTGAATAAAACTATAAATTTTATAGCAAAAAGTTAAATTAATTTCCTTACAGAAAATACACTTAATAAATAATGTAAAGCTTGCTCTTTGCCAAAGTGTTCAATTATTTGAGGTTGTCAATGGAAGCCAGATAGGATTGCTCTAGTGATATGAGCAAAATAATTAAATAATTTTTTTAAACAGAATTAATTAAAGTAGAGTAAATGCTATGCCTTAATTTTATTGATAATTTGATGTATTTGAATTTTTCATTCAAATCAGTTCAATTCATTGAAGCACTGTTAAGAAAAATCACTATTATTAACAAAAATTTAATTTTTTCACTACAAAGTTTCGACTTAAACACATGCTACAACAAAAATATTCACCTCACTCCAATAAATAGCCAATTATATTGAAGCGTCATATTTAAGCTATTTCTATGTAATCATAACTTTCAAATTTAACTTACACACTAATTTTAATCAATTTATTTTATCCTAAACTTTCTCATATGCAACTATCAAATACCATTGGATCATCAACATTTTTCACTCATCGCTTCGCTATTTTAAATACTCTAGGACTTTAATTATTTGTTATATTATATAAATATACCTACAACATATTTCCAAGTGTTAAAAGTTATAATTTAAAGTGAATAATGGCCGATACAGTAGCTGTTGCGAATGTTAGTTCTCCGGTAGTCGCCTCTGCTGCTGCTGCTGCTGCTACTGAAAAGAAGGTTGCTGCGAAAAAAGCAGTTAAACCGAAAAAACCATCGGTTGCTCCTACCCATCCACCAACACAACAAATGGTAGATGCATCAATTAAGAATTTAAAGGAACGTGGCGGTTCATCACTTTTGGCAATTAAGAAATACATTAGTGCCACATATAAATGTGATGCACAAAAATTGGCACCATTCATTAAAAGGTATTTAAAATCGGCAGTTACTAGTGGAAAATTGATTCAGACCAAAGGTAAAGGTGCATCTGGTTCATTCAAGCTATCGGCTTCGGCGGCAAAATCCAGTGAAAGCAAGTCCAAACCAAAAGTAATTAAATCCGTTGAAAAGGCAAAGACAAAGTCCAAAAAGAAGGTAGATGGTGCAGCTTCAAAGAAGAAGACAGCAGTAAGTGGTGGCAAGAAGGCAAGTGCTGATAAAAATGTAAAGAAGGCTGTTGCCAGTAAGAAAACAGCTGAAAAAAAGAAGAGCGAAAAGGCTAAGGCAAAAGACGCAAAGAAGACTGGTGCAATAAAGGTGAAACCAGCCAAAGCAAAGTCAGCTGCTGCCACCAAGCCTAAAGCAGCAAAAGCAAAGCCAGCCGCTGCCAAACCGAAAAAGGCCGCAGCTACAAAAAAACCAGCGGCAAAGAAAGCAGCAGCTAAGAAGTAAATGTCTTTAGGCATCTATTGATATTGAGTTGCAAACTCGTATGGTGAAATTATAAAAAAGCCCTTTTCAGGGCTACAAAATCTTTTCAACAAAATGATCAAAAATCAAACAGTTACTTTGCATATTCGATTTTTTAGACAACATAGGCACATATTTTGCATACGACATTACGAGTATGCACGTGTACTGTCGGGAGTAAAAACGTTGCAAATAACAAATTATGCCTCTATTAAAGAAATATAAAAAAATTTTATTTTTGTGTTGAAATCGAAATTTTATGCAATAACATAAATTTACTTATATTTTTGTTGAACTCTTTTATCTCTTTGTCAATTATATTTTGTGGCCCTGAAAAGGGCCTTTTTTTGATAATAATATTTTACTTCGGTGGGACAATTTACTTGGAGCTGGTATATTTGGTGACAGCCTTGGTACCTTCACTGACGGCGTGCTTGGCCAATTCACCAGGCAGAAGTAGTCGTACAGCAGTTTGGATTTCGCGACTGGTGATGGTTGAACGTTTGTTGTAATGAGCCAAACGCGATGCCTCAGCAGCAATACGCTCAAAGATGTCATTCACAAAACTGTTCATGATACTCATGGCCTTTGAAGAAATACCGGTATCTGGATGGACTTGCTTCAACACTTTGTAAATGTAGATGGCATAGCTTTCCTTCCTCTTGCGCTTCTTCTTCTTATCATTTTTGGTGATATTCTTTTGAGCCTTGCCGGCCTTCTTTGCTGCTTTTCCACTGGTTTTTGGTGGCATTTTAAATTCAATTCACTTCACTGACACTCACTGAATAATGTTCTGTGAAATGTGTACGCTTAAATGTATTTTTTTCGGCAAATCGTTCGGGTAATCGTGGTGAGTCGGCACAATACTCAACGATAATATGAAAACATAGCATAGGGGTTGGATGGCAGACAGAAGAAAAAGTATATAAACTGTACACAATCAGTCTGGTAGCAAATAGTGCAGCCAAGTGCTTGTGTATACTAGTATACTGTGTAGTGTTCAATTTATATTATATATAAAAAGATATTCAATATGTCTGGTCGCGGTAAAGGTGGTAAAGTTAAGGGAAAGGCAAAGTCACGCTCAAACCGTGCTGGTCTTCAATTTCCCGTCGGCCGTATTCATCGTTTGTTGCGCAAAGGCAACTATGCTGAACGTGTTGGTGCCGGTGCTCCAGTCTATCTAGCTGCTGTTATGGAATATTTGGCAGCTGAAGTACTCGAATTGGCTGGTAATGCTGCTCGCGATAACAAAAAGACCAGAATTATTCCACGTCATTTGCAATTGGCCATCCGCAACGATGAGGAATTGAATAAACTATTGTCTGGTGTAACCATTGCCCAGGGTGGAGTTTTGCCCAACATTCAAGCCGTACTTTTGCCAAAGAAGACCGAAAAGAAAGCATAAAGTGTAAAATAGAAGCGCTCTCAAATTTTTCTTCGACAACAAAACCGTCCTTTTCAGGACGACAAAATAAATTTACAAAGAGATTCGATTAATTTTTTCTAAAAATAGCTTTAATAAATATGTACATACATACATATGAGATGTATACGCACATTCCATGTTCCCGCCAAAAATGCACAACTGGTTATACATACACAAACTCAAATATATGTACGTGTGCATAAAAAATTCGTATTGTAGAGAATGAACAATCACCAATACATACGAATACACATTTGAGACAGTGTTGCCGCATTCATAAACTTCTACCAAAATGAAGGGTTATTTTTATATGTAGTTACCAACTTTGAGAAGAGGCAGTTTCTCATACGGGAAAACTTGTATGGTCTTGTTTATTTAATTGTTATAATTTGATTTCGTTTTTATCAAAAAAATAAAATGAAAAAACAGTCTACAAAAAATTTATATTGGTGTATATTTTCAAATGCTCTGTGAGTTTATATATTTTATATATGCGGCAACACTAAGCTAATACCAAAAAGCTAGGTATACTTGCACATGTACACATACACACATATATGGATATGTACATGTGAATACGCTCGAGTATAATGCGCTGTAGATGAGGATCAATGTATGTATGGATATACATTTTTTTCAGAGCTACATAGCCGTAAGTAAGTAATCATCCCCACAAACAGTTTACCATGTCGTGTACAGTAGGTAAATGATTACGGAAATGTGCCAATACATGTACATTTTCATACCTACATGTAGATGTGTGTACAAATTTAAACAAATACGAGTAGCTTCAATTTATGGACATACATACATGTTATTTAATAGAAAAGAAAGTTGGGATATTTGTAATCTTTTTTTTAAAAATCTTGTGGTCCTGAAAAGGACCGTTTTGTCATATACCATATATTACACCAATTTTGCTTTTTCCTATCAACTTAAGCACGTTCTCCGCGAATACGTCTGGCCAATTGAATATCCTTTGGCATAATGGTAACACGTTTAGCGTGGATGGCACACAAATTTGTATCTTCAAACAAACCAACCAAATATGCTTCACTAGCTTCTTGCAGTGCCATAACAGCAGAGCTCTGGAAACGCAAGTCGGTCTTGAAATCCTGGGCGATCTCACGTACCAATCGTTGGAATGGTAATTTGCGAATCAACAGTTCGGTACTTTTTTGGTAACGACGAATTTCACGCAAAGCCACTGTACCGGGGCGATAACGATGTGGCTTCTTGACACCACCAGTAGCCGGTGCACTCTTACGTGCGGCTTTTGTTGCCAATTGTTTACGTGGTGCCTTACCACCAGTCGATTTACGGGCTGTTTGCTTTGTACGAGCCATTTTTCACCTCTTAGTATGCAATTTTTAATATCTAAAAACACTAACACTGATCACTGTACACTGTACTAATACGAAACCTACACAATATCGTTATACAAATAACAAAACATACAATAACGTTCCATAAGTTCATACATAAAATGATATTTTAGGGTTGGAAAAATGTGTGTGTTAAAATGAAATAGAAATATGTTTTGTTTTTCTCTTGGGTATCTTTGTATTTCAGTCATCGTAATGGATTTTTGTATAAATACACGCACATTAGGCTAAGAAATATTCAGTTGTGATTACTGTGTTCAGTGTTAAGTGCTCTAGTGAATACATACAAAAATATAAATAAAAATGACTGGTCGCGGCAAAGGTGGTAAAGGATTGGGAAAAGGTGGTGCCAAACGTCATCGCAAAGTGTTGCGTGATAACATCCAGGGTATTACTAAGCCAGCAATCAGACGTTTGGCTCGTCGTGGTGGTGTTAAACGTATATCTGGTTTAATATATGAGGAAACACGTGGCGTTCTCAAAGTATTTTTGGAGAATGTTATCCGTGATGCAGTTACATATACCGAACATGCCAAAAGGAAGACAGTTACAGCAATGGATGTTGTATACGCTTTGAAGAGACAAGGGCGTACATTGTACGGTTTCGGCGGTTAAATCAATTTTTGCGGACATTTAGAAGAAAACACATTAAAACAAACGGTCCTTTTCAGGACCACAATATTTTTTCAAAAAAGGTTAAAAATGCTGATCAATCCAAATATTTAAACACGTACTACATAAAATTTAATTTTAATTTACGATTGATTATACTTTGTATACATAAGTATATGTACATATGTATGTATGTATGTACACATATTTTCATGTGACTCCCTACTAACCGTATGCGCATACATGCATGTGTGTGAGTGCGTTTGAACACACGTAGTAAAAGTAGATGTGTTCTTTGAATATGAACACATGCACTGTAGCTTGAACATATGTATGTATATACAGATTTAGTAAAATAAAATTTGCCAACGACCATACCACGCTGAATACATCGGTTCTCGTCCGATCACCGAAATTAAGCAGCGTCGGGCGCGGTTAGTACTTAGATGGGGGACCGCTTGGGAACACCGCGTGTTGTTGGCCTCCAACAAATTTTTTTTCTTTTTAATTTATTGTGTTTTTTTTTTGTAGTCAAAAATATATTAATGAAATTTTTTTAATGTTTTTTCTTAAAATTTTTTTTTCGTTTTTATTATGCATATTTGTTGTAGTCATATGTCATTTTTTATAATTATGTTTTTAATTTTTTTTAAATATATGTATTTTGTAACACTTTTTTTTAAAACTTTTTTTTTTTATTATTTTAATTTTATTATTTATGTTTTTAGTCAAAAATATATTTTTACACTTAACCGTATGCACATACATACATATGTACATCCACGTGTGTGTGTATGTATGTGTTTGAAAACACGTATTAAAAATAGATTTGTGGTTTTTGTTGTTTTAATGTGAACGCTGTGATTAAATGTACGAGTACAAGCATCACTCTAGCTTAAACAGACATACAGATTTAGTAAAATAAAATTTGCCAACGACCATACCACGCTGAATACATCGGTTCTCGTCCGATCACCGAAATTAAGCAGCGTCGGGCGCGGTTAGTACTTAGATGAGGGACCGCTTGGGAACACCGCGTGTTGTTGGCCTCCAACAATTTTTTTTTCTTTTTAATTTATTGTGTTTTTTTTTTGTAGTCAAAAATATATTATATATGTATATTTTAGCTATTTTTTTATTCTTTTTATTTTATTATGAATTTTTTAATTTAGTCCAAAATATTCATATTATTGCAATAATTTTTTTAAATTATTTTCTTTACAATTTCTTTTTATATTAGGTAAAATAAACATATCTTTGCAATTTTTTTCTTTTAACTTTTTTCTTTACATTCTTTTTTATTATTTTTTGTTATTTTATTATTACATATTTATATACATTTGTATATGTATATATTTTAACAAAATAGGTATAGCGTAACGGATGTGTAGCCATATAAAAGTATTCATATGCAGGTACATATTCCTGTATGTTGATGTATGTATGTATGTATTTATATACTTGTATTCAATGAAAGAAATTGAAAAATATGTGTGTGATGAGTTAGCGACAAAATAAACTCTTACAACAACAAAAACAAAAAATATATAATTAATTCGTAATATTATATAGTAAATTTAAAACTGAGCAAGAGTTCATAAATTTATGCAAATGAGATTAATACTGATTTTTTTATTTTTGTAATATCGAATTATTCGAAATTAACAAACTTGAATAAAACTATAAATTTTATAGCAAAAAGTTAAATTAATTTCCTTACAGAAAATACACTTAATAAATAATGTAAAGCTTGCTCTTTGCCAAAGTGTTCAATTATTTGAGGTTGTCAATGGAAGCCAGATAGGATTGCTCTAGTGATATGAGCAAAATAATTAAATAATTTTTTTAAACAGAATTAATTAAAGTAGAGTAAATGCTATGCCTTAATTTTATTGATAATTTGATGTATTTGAATTTTTCATTCAAATCAGTTCAATTCATTGAAGCACTGTTAAGAAAAATCACTATTATTAACAAAAATTTAATTTTTTCACTACAAAGTTTCGACTTAAACACATGCTACAACAAAAATATTCACCTCACTCCAATAAATAGCCAATTATATTGAAGCGTCATATTTAAGCTATTTCTATGTAATCATAACTTTCAAATTTAACTTACACACTAATTTTAATCAATTTATTTTATCCTAAACTTTCTCATATGCAACTATCAAATACCATTGGATCATCAACATTTTTCACTCATCGCTTCGCTATTTTAAATACTCTAGGACTTTAATTATTTGTTATATTATATAAATATACCTACAACATATTTCCAAGTGTTAAAAGTTATAATTTAAAGTGAATAATGGCCGATACAGTAGCTGTTGCGAATGTTAGTTCTCCGGTAGTCGCCTCTGCTGCTGCTGCTGCTGCTACTGAAAAGAAGGTTGCTGCGAAAAAAGCAGTTAAACCGAAAAAACCATCGGTTGCTCCTACCCATCCACCAACACAACAAATGGTAGATGCATCAATTAAGAATTTAAAGGAACGTGGCGGTTCATCACTTTTGGCAATTAAGAAATACATTAGTGCCACATATAAATGTGATGCACAAAAATTGGCACCATTCATTAAAAGGTATTTAAAATCGGCAGTTACTAGTGGAAAATTGATTCAGACCAAAGGTAAAGGTGCATCTGGTTCATTCAAGCTATCGGCTTCGGCGGCAAAATCCAGTGAAAGCAAGTCCAAACCAAAAGTAATTAAATCCGTTGAAAAGGCAAAGACAAAGTCCAAAAAGAAGGTAGATGGTGCAGCTTCAAAGAAGAAGACAGCAGTAAGTGGTGGCAAGAAGGCAAGTGCTGATAAAAATGTAAAGAAGGCTGTTGCCAGTAAGAAAACAGCTGAAAAAAAGAAGAGCGAAAAGGCTAAGGCAAAAGACGCAAAGAAGACTGGTGCAATAAAGGTGAAACCAGCCAAAGCAAAGTCAGCTGCTGCCACCAAGCCTAAAGCAGCAAAAGCAAAGCCAGCCGCTGCCAAACCGAAAAAGGCCGCAGCTACAAAAAAACCAGCGGCAAAGAAAGCAGCAGCTAAGAAGTAAATGTCTTTAGGCATCTATTGATATTGAGTTGCAAACTCGTATGGTGAAATTATAAAAAAGCCCTTTTCAGGGCTACAAAATCTTTTCAACAAAATGATCAAAAATCAAACAGTTACTTTGCATATTCGATTTTTTAGACAACATAGGCACATATTTTGCATACGACATTACGAGTATGCACGTGTACTGTCGGGAGTAAAAACGTTGCAAATAACAAATTATGCCTCTATTAAAGAAATATAAAAAAATTTTATTTTTGTTGAACTCTTTTATCTCTTTGTCAATTATATTTTGTGGCCCTGAAAAGGGCCTTTTTTTGATAATAATATTTTACTTCGGTGGGACAATTTACTTGGAGCTGGTATATTTGGTGACAGCCTTGGTACCTTCACTGACGGCGTGCTTGGCCAATTCACCAGGCAGAAGTAGTCGTACAGCAGTTTGGATTTCGCGACTGGTGATGGTTGAACGTTTGTTGTAATGAGCCAAACGCGATGCCTCAGCAGCAATACGCTCAAAGATGTCATTCACAAAACTGTTCATGATACTCATGGCCTTTGAAGAAATACCGGTATCTGGATGGACTTGCTTCAACACTTTGTAAATGTAGATGGCATAGCTTTCCTTCCTCTTGCGCTTCTTCTTCTTATCATTTTTGGTGATATTCTTTTGAGCCTTGCCGGCCTTCTTTGCTGCTTTTCCACTGGTTTTTGGTGGCATTTTAAATTCAATTCACTTCACTGACACTCACTGAATAATGTTCTGTGAAATGTGTACGCTTAAATGTATTTTTTTCGGCAAATCGTTCGGGTAATCGTGGTGAGTCGGCACAATACTCAACGATAATATGAAAACATAGCATAGGGGTTGGATGGCAGACAGAAGAAAAAGTATATAAACTGTACACAATCAGTCTGGTAGCAAATAGTGCAGCCAAGTGCTTGTGTATACTAGTATACTGTGTAGTGTTCAATTTATATTATATATAAAAAGATATTCAATATGTCTGGTCGCGGTAAAGGTGGTAAAGTTAAGGGAAAGGCAAAGTCACGCTCAAACCGTGCTGGTCTTCAATTTCCCGTCGGCCGTATTCATCGTTTGTTGCGCAAAGGCAACTATGCTGAACGTGTTGGTGCCGGTGCTCCAGTCTATCTAGCTGCTGTTATGGAATATTTGGCAGCTGAAGTACTCGAATTGGCTGGTAATGCTGCTCGCGATAACAAAAAGACCAGAATTATTCCACGTCATTTGCAATTGGCCATCCGCAACGATGAGGAATTGAATAAACTATTGTCTGGTGTAACCATTGCCCAGGGTGGAGTTTTGCCCAACATTCAAGCCGTACTTTTGCCAAAGAAGACCGAAAAGAAAGCATAAAGTGTAAAATAGAAGCGCTCTCAAATTTTTCTTCGACAACAAAACCGTCCTTTTCAGGACGACAAAATAAATTTACAAAGAGATTCGATTAATTTTTTCTAAAAATAGCTTTAATAAATATGTACATACATACATATGAGATGTATACGCACATTCCATGTTCCCGCCAAAAATGCACAACTGGTTATACATACACAAACTCAAATATATGTACGTGTGCATAAAAAATTCGTATTGTAGAGAATGAACAATCACCAATACATACGAATACACATTTGAGACAGTGTTGCCGCATTCATAAACTTCTACCAAAATGAAGGGTTATTTTTATATGTAGTTACCAACTTTGAGAAGAGGCAGTTTCTCATACGGGAAAACTTGTATGGTCTTGTTTATTTAATTGTTATAATTTGATTTCGTTTTTATCAAAAAAATAAAATGAAAAAACAGTCTACAAAAAATTTATATTGGTGTATATTTTCAAATGCTCTGTGAGTTTATATATTTTATATATGCGGCAACACTAAGCTAATACCAAAAAGCTAGGTATACTTGCACATGTACACATACACACATATATGGATATGTACATGTGAATACGCTCGAGTATAATGCGCTGTAGATGAGGATCAATGTATGTATGTATATACATTTTTTTCAGAGCTACATAGCCGTAAGTAAGTAATTATCCCCACAAACAGTTTACCATGTCGTGTACAGTAGGTAAATGATTACGGAAATGTGCCAATACATGTACATTTTCATACCTACATGTAGATGTGTGTACAAATTTAAACAAATACGAGTAGCTTCAATTTATGGACATACATACATGTTATTTAATAGAAAAGAAAGTTGGGATATTTGTAATCTTTTTTTTAAAAATCTTGTGGTCCTGAAAAGGACCGTTTTGTCATATACCATATATTACACCAATTTTGCTTTTTCCTATCAACTTAAGCACGTTCTCCGCGAATACGTCTGGCCAATTGAATATCCTTTGGCATAATGGTAACACGTTTAGCGTGGATGGCACACAAATTTGTATCTTCAAACAAACCAACCAAATATGCTTCACTAGCTTCTTGCAGTGCCATAACAGCAGAGCTCTGGAAACGCAAGTCGGTCTTGAAATCCTGGGCGATCTCACGTACCAATCGTTGGAATGGTAATTTGCGAATCAACAGTTCGGTACTTTTTTGGTAACGACGAATTTCACGCAAAGCCACTGTACCGGGGCGATAACGATGTGGCTTCTTGACACCACCAGTAGCCGGTGCACTCTTACGTGCGGCTTTTGTTGCCAATTGTTTACGTGGTGCCTTACCACCAGTCGATTTACGGGCTGTTTGCTTTGTACGAGCCATTTTTCACCTCTTAGTATGCAATTTTTAATATCTAAAAACACTAACACTGATCACTGTACACTGTACTAATACGAAACCTACACAATATCGTTATACAAATAACAAAACATACAATAACGTTCCATAAGTTCATACATAAAATGATATTTTAGGGTTGGAAAAATGTGTGTGTTAAAATGAAATAGAAATATGTTTTGTTTTTCTCTTGGGTATCTTTGTATTTCAGTCATCGTAATGGATTTTTGTATAAATACACGCACATTAGGCTAAGAAATATTCAGTTGTGATTACTGTGTTCAGTGTTAAGTGCTCTAGTGAATACATACAAAAATATAAATAAAAATGACTGGTCGCGGCAAAGGTGGCAAAGGATTGGGAAAAGGTGGTGCCAAACGTCATCGCAAAGTGTTGCGTGATAACATCCAGGGTATTACTAAGCCAGCAATCAGACGTTTGGCTCGTCGTGGTGGTGTTAAACGTATATCTGGTTTAATATATGAGGAAACTCGTGGCGTTCTCAAAGTATTTTTGGAGAATGTTATCCGTGATGCAGTTACATATACCGAACATGCCAAAAGGAAGACAGTTACAGCAATGGATGTTGTATACGCTTTGAAGAGACAAGGGCGTACATTGTACGGTTTCGGCGGTTAAATCAATTTTTGCGGACATTTAGAAGAAAACACATTAAAACAAACGGTCCTTTTCAGGACCACAATATTTTTTCAAAAAAGGTTAAAAATGCTGATCAATCCAAATATTTAAACACGTACTACATAAAATTTAATTTTAATTTACGATTGATTATACTTTGTATACATAAGTATATGTACATATGTATGTATGTATGTACACATATTTTCATGTGACTCCCTACTAACCGTATGCGCATACATGCATGTGTGCGAGTGCGTTTGAACACACGTAGTAAAAGTAGATGTGTTCTTTGAATATGAACACATGCACTGTAGCTTGAACATATGTATGTATATACAGATTTAGCCAAATAAAATTTGCCAACGACCATACCACGCTGAATACATCGGTTCTCGTCCGATCACCGAAATTAAGCAGCGTCGGGCGCGGTTAGTACTTAGATGGGGGACCGCTTGGGAACACCGCGTGTTGTTGGCCTCCAACAAATTTTTTTTCTTTTTAATTTATTGTGTTTTTTTTTGTAGTCAAAAATATATTAATGAAATTTTTTTAATGTTTTTTTTTACAATTTTTTTTTCGTTTTTATTATGCATATTTGTTGTAGTCATATGTCATTTTTTATAATTATGTTTTTAATTTTTTTTAAATATATGTATTTTTGTAACACTTTTTTTTAAAACTATTTTTTTTTATTATTTTAATTTTATTATTTATGTTTTTAGTCAAAAATATATTTTTACACTTAACCGTATGCACATACATATGTACATCCACGTGTGTGTGTACATATGCGTTTGAAAACACGTATTAAAAATAGATTTGTGGTTTTTGTTGTTTTAATGTGAACGCTGTGATTAAATGTACGAGTACAAGCATCACTCTAGCTTAAACAGACATACAGATTTAGTAAAATAAAATTTGCCAACGACCATACCACGCTGAATACATCGGTTCTCGTCCGATCACCGAAATTAAGCAGCGTCGGGCGCGGTTAGTACTTAGATGGGGGACCGCTTGGGAACACCGCGTGTTGTTGGCCTCCAACAAATTTTTTTTCTTTTTAATTTATTGTGTTTTTTTTTTTGTAGTCAAAAATATATTATATATATTTTAGCTATTTTTTTATTCTTTTTATTTTATTATGAATTTTTTAATTTAGTCCAAAATATTCATATTATTGCAATAATTTTTTTAAATTATTTTCTTTACAATTTCTTTTTATATTAGGTAAAATAAACATATCTTTGCAATTTTTTTCTTTTAACTTTTTTCTTTACATTCTTTTTTATTATTTTTTGTTATTTTATTATTATTTATATACATTTGTATATATGTATATATTTTAACAAAATAGGTATAGCGTAACGGATGTGTAGCCATATAAAAGTATTCATATGCAGGTACATATTCCTGTATGTTGATGTATGTATGTATGTATTTATATACTTGTATTCAATGAAAGAAATTGAAAAATATGTGTGTGATGAGTTAGCGACAAAATAAACTCTTACAACAACAAAAACAAAAAATATATAATTAATTCGTAATATTATATAGTAAATTTAAAACTGAGCAAGAGTTCATAAATTTATGCAAATGAGATTAATACTGATTTTTTTATTTTTGTAATATCGAATTATTCGAAATTAACAAACTTGAATAAAACTATAAATTTTATAGCAAAAAGTTAAATTAATTTCCTTACAGAAAATACACTTAATAAATAATGTAAAGCTTGCTCTTTGCCAAAGTGTTCAATTATTTGATGTTGTCAATGGAAGCCAGATAGGATTGCTCTAGTGATATGAGCAAAATAATTAAATAATTTTTTTAAACAGAATTAATTAAAGTAGAGTAAATGCTATGCCTTAATTTTATTGATAATTTGATGTATTTGAACTTTTCATTCAAATCAATTCAACTCATTGAAGCACTGTTAAGAAAAATCACTTTTATTAACAAAAATTTAATTTTTTCACTACAAAGTTTCGACTTAAACACATGCTACAACAAAAATATTCACCTCACTCCAATAAATTGCCAATTATATTGAAGCGTCATATTTAAGCTATTTCTATGTAATCATAACTTTCAAATTTAACTTACACACTAATTTTAATCAATTTATTTTATCCTAAACTTTCTCATATGCAACTATCAAATACCATTGGATCATCAACATTTTTCACTCATCGCTTCGCTTCGCTTCTCAAATTTTAAATACTCTAGGACTTTAATAATTTGTTATATTATATAAATATACATACAACCTATTTCCAAGTGTTAAAAGTTATAATTTAAAGTGAATAATGGCCGATACAGTAGCTGTTGCGAATGTTAGTTCTCCGATAGTCGCCTCTGCTGCTGCTGCTGCTGCTACTGAAAAGAAGGTTGCTGCGAAAAAAGCAGTTAAACCGAAAAAACCATCGGTTGCTCCTACCCATCCACCAACACAACAAATGGTAGATGCATCAATTAAGAATTTAAAGGAACGTGGCGGTTCATCACTTTTGGCAATTAAGAAATACATTAGTGCCACATATAAATGTGATGCACAAAAATTGGCACCATTCATTAAAAGGTATTTAAAATCGGCAGTTACTAGTGGAAAATTGATTCAGACCAAAGGTAAAGGTGCATCTGGTTCATTCAAGCTATCGGCTTCGGCGGCAAAATCCAGTGAAAGCAAGTCCAAACCAAAAGTAATTAAATCCGTTGAAAAGGCAAAGACAAAGTCCAAAAAGAAGGTAGATGGTGCAGCTTCAAAGAAGAAGACAGCAGTAAGTGGTGGCAAGAAGGCAAGTGCTGATAAAAATGTAAAGAAGGCTGTTGCCAGTAAGAAAACAGCTGAAAAAAAGAAGAGCGAAAAGGCTAAGGCAAAAGACGCAAAGAAGACTGGTGCAATAAAGGTGAAACCAGCCAAAGCAAAGTCAGCTGCTGCCACCAAGCCTAAAGCAGCAAAAGCAAAGCCAGCCGCTGCCAAACCGAAAAAGGCCGCAGCTACAAAAAAACCAGCGGCAAAGAAAGCAGCAGCTAAGAAGTAAATGTCTTTAGGCATCTATTGATATTGAGTTGCAAACTCGTATGGTGAAATTATAAAAAAGCCCTTTTCAGGGCTACAAAATCTTTTCAACAAAATGATCAAAAATCAAACAGTTACTTTGCATATTCGATTTTTTAGACAACATAGGCACATATTTTGCATACGACATTACGAGTATGCACGTGTACTGTCGGGAGTAAAAACGTTGCAAATAACAAATTATGCCTCTATTAAAGAAATATAAAAAAATTTTATTTTTGTGTTGAAATCGAAATTTTATGCAATAACATAAATTTACTTATATTTTTGTTGAACTCTTTTATCTCTTTGTCAATTATATTTTGTGGCCCTGAAAAGGGCCTTTTTTTGATAATAATATTTTACTTCGGTGGGACAATTTACTTGGAGCTGGTATATTTGGTGACAGCCTTGGTACCTTCACTGACGGCGTGCTTGGCCAATTCACCAGGCAGAAGTAGTCGTACAGCAGTTTGGATTTCGCGACTGGTGATGGTTGAACGTTTGTTGTAATGAGCCAAACGCGATGCCTCAGCAGCAATACGCTCAAAGATGTCATTCACAAAACTGTTCATGATACTCATGGCCTTTGAAGAAATACCGGTATCTGGATGGACTTGCTTCAACACTTTGTAAATGTAGATGGCATAGCTTTCCTTCCTCTTGCGCTTCTTCTTCTTATCATTTTTGGTGATATTCTTTTGAGCCTTGCCGGCCTTCTTTGCTGCTTTTCCACTGGTTTTTGGTGGCATTTTAAATTCAATTCACTTCACTGACACTCACTGAATAATGTTCTGTGAAATGTGTACGCTTAAATGTATTTTTTTCGGCAAATCGTTCGGGTAATCGTGGTGAGTCGGCACAATACTCAACGATAATATGAAAACATAGCATAGGGGTTGGATGGCAGACAGAAGAAAAAGTATATAAACTGTACACAATCAGTCTGGTAGCAAATAGTGCAGCCAAGTGCTTGTGTATACTAGTATACTGTGTAGTGTTCAATTTATATTATATATAAAAAGATATTCAATATGTCTGGTCGCGGTAAAGGTGGTAAAGTTAAGGGAAAGGCAAAGTCACGCTCAAACCGTGCTGGTCTTCAATTTCCCGTCGGCCGTATTCATCGTTTGTTGCGCAAAGGCAACTATGCTGAACGTGTTGGTGCCGGTGCTCCAGTCTATCTAGCTGCTGTTATGGAATATTTGGCAGCTGAAGTACTCGAATTGGCTGGTAATGCTGCTCGCGATAACAAAAAGACCAGAATTATTCCACGTCATTTGCAATTGGCCATCCGCAACGATGAGGAATTGAATAAACTATTGTCTGGTGTAACCATTGCCCAGGGTGGAGTTTTGCCCAACATTCAAGCCGTACTTTTGCCAAAGAAGACCGAAAAGAAAGCATAAAGTGTAAAATAGAAGCGCTCTCAAATTTTTCTTCGACAACAAAACCGTCCTTTTCAGGACGACAAAATAAATTTACAAAGAGATTCGATTAATTTTTTCTAAAAATAGCTTTAATAAATATGTACATACATACATATGAGATGTATACGCACATTCCATGTTCCCGCCAAAAATGCACAACTGGTTATACATACACAAACTCAAATATATGTACGTGTGCATAAAAAATTCGTATTGTAGAGAATGAACAATCACCAATACATACGAATACACATTTGAGACAGTGTTGCCGCATTCATAAACTTCTACCAAAATGAAGGGTTATTTTTATATGTAGTTACCAACTTTGAGAAGAGGCAGTTTCTCATACGGGAAAACTTGTATGGTCTTGTTTATTTAATTGTTATAATTTGATTTCGTTTTTATCAAAAAAATAAAATGAAAAAACAGTCTACAAAAAATTTATATTGGTGTATATTTTCAAATGCTCTGTGAGTTTATATATTTTATATATGCGGCAACACTAAGCTAATACCAAAAAGCTAGGTATACTTGCACATGTACACATACACACATATATGGATATGTACATGTGAATACGCTCGAGTATAATGCGCTGTGGATGAGGATCAATGTATGTATGTATATACATTTTTTTCAGAGCTACATAGCCGTAAGTAAGTAATTATCCCCACAAACAGTTTACCATGTCGTGTACAGTAGGTAAATGATTACGGAAATGTGCCAATACATGTACATTTTCATACCTACATGTAGATGTGTGTACAAATTTAAACAAATACGAGTAGCTTCAATTTATGGACATACATACATGTTATTTAATAGAAAAGAAAGTTGGGATATTTGTAATCTTTTTTTTAAAAATCTTGTGGTCCTGAAAAGGACCGTTTTGTCATATACCATATATTACACCAATTTTGCTTTTTCCTATCAACTTAAGCACGTTCTCCGCGAATACGTCTGGCCAATTGAATATCCTTTGGCATAATGGTAACACGTTTAGCGTGGATGGCACACAAATTTGTATCTTCAAACAAACCAACCAAATATGCTTCACTAGCTTCTTGCAGTGCCATAACAGCAGAGCTCTGGAAACGCAAGTCGGTCTTGAAATCCTGGGCGATCTCACGTACCAATCGTTGGAATGGTAATTTGCGAATCAACAGTTCGGTACTTTTTTGGTAACGACGAATTTCACGCAAAGCCACTGTACCGGGGCGATAACGATGTGGCTTCTTGACACCACCAGTAGCCGGTGCACTCTTACGTGCGGCTTTTGTTGCCAATTGTTTACGTGGTGCCTTACCACCAGTCGATTTACGGGCTGTTTGCTTTGTACGAGCCATTTTTCACCTCTTAGTATGCAATTTTTAATATCTAAAAACACTAACACTGATCACTGTACACTGTACTAATACGAAACCTACACAATATCGTTATACAAATAACAAAACATACAATAACGTTCCATAAGTTCATACATAAAATGATATTTTAGGGTTGGAAAAATGTGTGTGTTAAAATGAAATAGAAATATGTTTTGTTTTTCTCTTGGGTATCTTTGTATTTCAGTCATCGTAATGGATTTTTGTATAAATACACGCACATTAGGCTAAGAAATATTCAGTTGTGATTACTGTGTTCAGTGTTAAGTGCTCTAGTGAATACATACAAAAATATAAATAAAAATGACTGGTCGCGGCAAAGGTGGTAAAGGATTGGGAAAAGGTGGTGCCAAACGTCATCGCAAAGTGTTGCGTGATAACATCCAGGGTATTACTAAGCCAGCAATCAGACGTTTGGCTCGTCGTGGTGGTGTTAAACGTATATCTGGTTTAATATATGAGGAAACTCGTGGCGTTCTCAAAGTATTTTTGGAGAATGTTATCCGTGATGCAGTTACATATACCGAACATGCCAAAAGGAAGACAGTTACAGCAATGGATGTTGTATACGCTTTGAAGAGACAAGGGCGTACATTGTACGGTTTCGGCGGTTAAATCAATTTTTGCGGACATTTAGAAGAAAACACATTAAAACAAACGGTCCTTTTCAGGACCACAATATTTTTTCAAAAAAGGTTAAAAATGCTGATCAATCCAAATATTTAAACACGTACTACATAAAATTTAATTTTAATTTACGATTGATTATACTTTGTATACATAAGTATATGTACATATGTATGTATGTATGTACACATATTTTCATGTGACTCCCTACTAACCGTATGCGCATACATGCATGTGTGCGAGTGCGTTTGAACACACGTAGTAAAAGTAGATGTGTTCTTTGAATATGAACACATGCACTGTAGCTTGAACATATGTATGTATATACAGATTTAGCCAAATAAAATTTGCCAACGACCATACCACGCTGAATACATCGGTTCTCGTCCGATCACCGAAATTAAGCAGCGTCGGGCGCGGTTAGTACTTAGATGGGGGACCGCTTGGGAACACCGCGTGTTGTTGGCCTCCAACAAATTTTTTTTCTTTTTAATTTATTGTGTTTTTTTTTGTAGTCAAAAATATATTAATGAAATTTTTTTAATGTTTTTTTTTACAATTTTTTTTTCGTTTTTATTATGCATATTTGTTGTAGTCATATGTCATTTTTTATAATTATGTTTTTAATTTTT
The DNA here is from genome assembly GCA_963971545.1 of Philophylla caesio. Classification (NCBI taxonomy): domain Eukaryota; kingdom Metazoa; phylum Arthropoda; class Insecta; order Diptera; family Tephritidae; genus Philophylla; species Philophylla caesio. The sequence continues at coordinate 56,783,509 of OZ020609.1, read as the reverse complement.
TTTAAATATATGTATTTTTGTAACACTTTTTTTTAAAACTATTTTTTTTTATTATTTTAATTTTATTATTTATGTTTTTAGTCAAAAATATATTTTTACACTTAACCGTATGCACATACATATGTACATCCACGTGTGTGTGTACATATGCGTTTGAAAACACGTATTAAAAATAGATTTGTGGTTTTTGTTGTTTTAATGTGAACGCTGTGATTAAATGTACGAGTACAAGCATCACTCTAGCTTAAACAGACATACAGATTTAGTAAAATAAAATTTGCCAACGACCATACCACGCTGAATACATCGGTTCTCGTCCGATCACCGAAATTAAGCAGCGTCGGGCGCGGTTAGTACTTAGATGGGGGACCGCTTGGGAACACCGCGTGTTGTTGGCCTCCAACAAATTTTTTTTCTTTTTAATTTATTGTGTTTTTTTTTTTGTAGTCAAAAATATATTATATATATTTTAGCTATTTTTTTATTCTTTTTATTTTATTATGAATTTTTTAATTTAGTCCAAAATATTCATATTATTGCAATAATTTTTTTAAATTATTTTCTTTACAATTTCTTTTTATATTAGGTAAAATAAACATATCTTTGCAATTTTTTTCTTTTAACTTTTTTCTTTACATTCTTTTTTATTATTTTTTGTTATTTTATTATTATTTATATACATTTGTATATATGTATATATTTTAACAAAATAGGTATAGCGTAACGGATGTGTAGCCATATAAAAGTATTCATATGCAGGTACATATTCCTGTATGTTGATGTATGTATGTATGTATTTATATACTTGTATTCAATGAAAGAAATTGAAAAATATGTGTGTGATGAGTTAGCGACAAAATAAACTCTTACAACAACAAAAACAAAAAATATATAATTAATTCGTAATATTATATAGTAAATTTAAAACTGAGCAAGAAAGAGTTCATAAATTTATGCAAATGAGATTAATACTGATTTTTTTATTTTTGTAATATCGAATTATTCGAAATTAACAAACTTGAATAAAACTATAAATTTTATAGCAAAAAGTTAAATTAATTTCCTTACAGAAAATACACTTAATAAATAATGTAAAGCTTGCTCTTTGCCAAAGTGTTCAATTATTTGATGTTGTCAATGGAAGCCAGATAGGATTGCTCTAGTGATATGAGCAAAATAATTAAATAATTTTTTTAAACAGAATTAATTAAAGTAGAGTAAATGCTATGCCTTAATTTTATTGATAATTTGATGTATTTGAACTTTTCATTCAAATCAATTCAACTCATTGAAGCACTGTTAAGAAAAATCACTTTTATTAACAAAAATTTAATTTTTTCACTACAAAGTTTCGACTTAAACACATGCTACAACAAAAATATTCACCTCACTCCAATAAATTGCCAATTATATTGAAGCGTCATATTTAAGCTATTTCTATGTAATCATAACTTTCAAATTTAACTTACACACTAATTTTAATCAATTTATTTTATCCTAAACTTTCTCATATGCAACTATCAAATACCATTGGATCATCAACATTTTTCACTCATCGCTTCGCTTCGCTTCTCAAATTTTAAATACTCTAGGACTTTAATAATTTGTTATATTATATAAATATACATACAACCTATTTCCAAGTGTTAAAAGTTATAATTTAAAGTGAATAATGGCCGATACAGTAGCTGTTGCGAATGTTAGTTCTCCGATAGTCGCCTCTGCTGCTGCTGCTGCTGCTACTGAAAAGAAGGTTGCTGCGAAAAAAGCAGTTAAACCGAAAAAACCATCGGTTGCTCCTACCCATCCACCAACACAACAAATGGTAGATGCATCAATTAAGAATTTAAAGGAACGTGGCGGTTCATCACTTTTGGCAATTAAGAAATACATTAGTGCCACATATAAATGTGATGCACAAAAATTGGCACCATTCATTAAAAGGTATTTAAAATCGGCAGTTACTAGTGGAAAATTGATTCAGACCAAAGGTAAAGGTGCATCTGGTTCATTCAAGCTATCGGCTTCGGCGGCAAAATCCAGTGAAAGCAAGTCCAAACCAAAAGTAATTAAATCCGTTGAAAAGGCAAAGACAAAGTCCAAAAAGAAGGTAGATGGTGCAGCTTCAAAGAAGAAGACAGCAGTAAGTGGTGGCAAGAAGGCAAGTGCTGATAAAAATGTAAAGAAGGCTGTTGCCAGTAAGAAAACAGCTGAAAAAAAGAAGAGCGAAAAGGCTAAGGCAAAAGACGCAAAGAAGACTGGTGCAATAAAGGTGAAACCAGCCAAAGCAAAGTCAGCTGCTGCCACCAAGCCTAAAGCAGCAAAAGCAAAGCCAGCCGCTGCCAAACCGAAAAAGGCCGCAGCTACAAAAAAACCAGCGGCAAAGAAAGCAGCAGCTAAGAAGTAAATGTCTTTAGGCATCTATTGATATTGAGTTGCAAACTCGTATGGTGAAATTATAAAAAAGCCCTTTTCAGGGCTACAAAATCTTTTCAACAAAATGATCAAAAATCAAACAGTTACTTTGCATATTCGATTTTTTAGACAACATAGGCACATATTTTGCATACGACATTACGAGTATGCACGTGTACTGTCGGGAGTAAAAACGTTGCAAATAACAAATTATGCCTCTATTAAAGAAATATAAAAAAATTTTATTTTTGTGTTGAAATCGAAATTTTATGCAATAACATAAATTTACTTATATTTTTGTTGAACTCTTTTATCTCTTTGTCAATTATATTTTGTGGCCCTGAAAAGGGCCTTTTTTTGATAATAATATTTTACTTCGGTGGGACAATTTACTTGGAGCTGGTATATTTGGTGACAGCCTTGGTACCTTCACTGACGGCGTGCTTGGCCAATTCACCAGGCAGAAGTAGTCGTACAGCAGTTTGGATTTCGCGACTGGTGATGGTTGAACGTTTGTTGTAATGAGCCAAACGCGATGCCTCAGCAGCAATACGCTCAAAGATGTCATTCACAAAACTGTTCATGATACTCATGGCCTTTGAAGAAATACCGGTATCTGGATGGACTTGCTTCAACACTTTGTAAATGTAGATAGGGCTGCGACATCGACATCGATGTTTTAAAAACATCGATGTTTTTCTAAAACATCGAGTACTTTTAACATCGATATCTTAGTGCCGATGTTTTTCCAACATCGATGTTTTGTATCGATGTTTTTGCTTTCGGACTGGTTGTGAGCCGAGGCAAAGTTAAATTGTCGGCTTCGCATGTGTTTCATTTGAGAACCTATTTTTTATTTTTTTAGTCACAAACTCATCGGCGGCGTGAGCGAAAACATCGATGTTTTTGACCGATGTTACATCGATTCAATGGCGCGGCTGAAGTAACAAACGATCTGCGTAGAAGTTTTTACCGACATCGATGTTTACAAAACGATATACAAAACTTTATTTATACTGGAGTTATTTTATGTATACTGGAGTTATTTTATGCTTAAAATATTCAAAAACATCGATGTTTTTGGGGGTGTCTTAATTTTGCAGAAATGAAATGAGAAACATCGATGTTTTTTATTAAAGTTTTTTAGCAATAAAAATAAAAAAGCAGTACTAATCAACTTTTGTCTGTTTTTGCTTAATATCGTCGACATGACATATATAAAACTGCACTTCAGGGAAAACAAAACACGCAGAAACATTTGTAACCGATGTTGGATCAACATCGATGTTTCTCATTTGACGACCTTTTTTTTTTTTTTAGTCAATGTCAGAGGGAAAACAATACGTGCGCAGAAACATCGATGTTTTATCGACATCGATGTTTCTCATTTGAAACATCGATGTTGAAAAACATCGATGTTTTGAGGTCGATGTCGCAGCCCTAAATGTAGATGGCATAGCTTTCCTTCCTCTTGCGCTTCTTCTTCTTATCATTTTTGGTGATATTCTTTTGAGCCTTGCCGGCCTTCTTTGCTGCTTTTCCACTGGTTTTTGGTGGCATTTTAAATTCAATTCACTTCACTGACACTCACTGAATAATGTCCTGTGAAATGTGTACGCTTAAATGTATTTTTTTCGGCAAATCGTTCGGGTAATCGTGGTGAGTCGGCACAATACTCAACGATAATATGAAAACATAGCATAGGGGTTGGATGGCAGACAGAAGAAAAAGTATATAAACTGTACACAATCAGTCTGGTAGCAAATAGTGCAGCCAAGTGCTTGTGTATACTAGTATACTGTGTAGTGTTCAATTTATATTATATATAAAAAGATATTCAATATGTCTGGTCGCGGTAAAGGTGGTAAAGTTAAGGGAAAGGCAAAGTCACGCTCAAACCGTGCTGGTCTTCAATTTCCCGTCGGCCGTATTCATCGTTTGTTGCGCAAAGGCAACTATGCTGAACGTGTTGGTGCCGGTGCTCCAGTCTATCTAGCTGCTGTTATGGAATATTTGGCAGCTGAAGTACTCGAATTGGCTGGTAATGCTGCTCGCGATAACAAAAAGACCAGAATTATTCCACGTCATTTGCAATTGGCCATCCGCAACGATGAGGAATTGAATAAACTATTGTCTGGTGTAACCATTGCCCAGGGTGGAGTTTTGCCCAACATTCAAGCCGTACTTTTGCCAAAGAAGACCGAAAAGAAAGCATAAAGTGTAAAATAGAAGCGCTCTCAAATTTTTCTTCGACAACAAAACCGTCCTTTTCAGGACGACAAAATAAATTTACAAAGAGATTCGATTAATTTTTTCTAAAAATAGCTTTAATAAATATGTACATACATACATATGAGATGTATACGCACATTCCATGTTCCCGCCAAAAATGCACAACTGGTTATACATACACAAACTCAAATATATGTACGTGTGCATAAAAAATTCGTATTGTAGAGAATGAACAATCACCAATACATACGAATACACATTTGAGACAGTGTTGCCGCATTCATAAACTTCTACCAAAATGAAGGGTTATTTTTATATGTAGTTACCAACTTTGAGAAGAGGCAGTTTCTCATACGGGAAAACTTGTATGGTCTTGTTTATTTAATTGTTATAATTTGATTTCGTTTTTATCAAAAAAATAAAATGAAAAAACAGTCTACAAAAAATTTATATTGGTGTATATTTTCAAATGCTCTGTGAGTTTATATATTTTTTATATGCGGCAACACTAAGCTAATACCAAAAAGCTAGGTATACTTGCACATGTACACATACACACATATATGGATATGTACATGTGAATACGCTCGAGTATAATGCGCTGTAGATGAGGATCAATGTATGTATGTATATACATTTTTTTCAGAGCTACATAGCCGTAAGTAAGTAATCATCCCCACAAACAGTTTACCATGTCGTGTACAGTAGGTAAATGATTACGGAAATGTGCCAATACATGTACATTTTCATACCTACATGTAGATGTGTGTACAAATTTAAACAAATACGAGTAGCTTCAATTTATGGACATACATACATGTTATTTAATAGAAAAGAAAGTTGGGATATTTGTAATCTTTTTTTTAAAAATCTTGTGGTCCTGAAAAGGACCGTTTTGTCATATACCATATATTACACCAATTTTGCTTTTTCCTATCAACTTAAGCACGTTCTCCGCGAATACGTCTGGCCAATTGAATATCCTTTGGCATAATGGTAACACGTTTAGCGTGGATGGCACACAAATTTGTATCTTCAAACAAACCAACCAAATATGCTTCACTAGCTTCTTGCAGTGCCATAACAGCAGAGCTCTGGAAACGCAAGTCGGTCTTGAAATCCTGGGCGATCTCACGTACCAATCGTTGGAATGGTAATTTGCGAATCAACAGTTCGGTACTTTTTTGGTAACGACGAATTTCACGCAAAGCCACTGTACCGGGGCGATAACGATGTGGCTTCTTGACACCACCAGTAGCCGGTGCACTCTTACGTGCGGCTTTTGTTGCCAATTGTTTACGTGGTGCCTTACCACCAGTCGATTTACGGGCTGTTTGCTTTGTACGAGCCATTTTTCACCTCTTAGTATGCAATTTTTAATATCTAAAAACACTAACACTGATCACTGTACACTGTACTAATACGAAACCTACACAATATCGTTATACAAATAACAAAACATACAATAACGTTCCATAAGTTCATACATAAAATGATATTTTAGGGTTGGAAAAATGTGTGTGTTAAAATGAAATAGAAATATGTTTTGTTTTTCTCTTGGGTATCTTTGTATTTCAGTCATCGTAATGGATTTTTGTATAAATACACGCACATTAGGCTAAGAAATATTCAGTTGTGATTACTGTGTTCAGTGTTAAGTGCTCTAGTGAATACATACAAAAATATAAATAAAAATGACTGGTCGCGGCAAAGGTGGTAAAGGATTGGGAAAAGGTGGTGCCAAACGTCATCGCAAAGTGTTGCGTGATAACATCCAGGGTATTACTAAGCCAGCAATCAGACGTTTGGCTCGTCGTGGTGGTGTTAAACGTATATCTGGTTTAATATATGAGGAAACTCGTGGCGTTCTCAAAGTATTTTTGGAGAATGTTATCCGTGATGCAGTTACATATACCGAACATGCCAAAAGGAAGACAGTTACAGCAATGGATGTTGTATACGCTTTGAAGAGACAAGGGCGTACATTGTACGGTTTCGGCGGTTAAATCAATTTTTGCGGACATTTAGAAGAAAACACATTAAAACAAACGGTCCTTTTCAGGACCACAATATTTTTTCAAAAAAGGTTAAAAATGCTGATCAATCCAAATATTTAAACACGTACTACATAAAATTTAATTTTAATTTACGATTGATTATACTTTGTATACATAAGTATATGTACATATGTATGTATGTATGTACACATATTTTCATGTGACTCCCTACTAACCGTATGCGCATACATGCATGTGTGCGAGTGCGTTTGAACACACGTAGTAAAAGTAGATGTGTTCTTTGAATATGAACACATGCACTGTAGCTTGAACATATGTATGTATATACAGATTTAGCCAAATAAAATTTGCCAACGACCATACCACGCTGAATACATCGGTTCTCGTCCGATCACCGAAATTAAGCAGCGTCGGGCGCGGTTAGTACTTAGATGGGGGACCGCTTGGGAACACCGCGTGTTGTTGGCCTCCAACAAATTTTTTTTCTTTTTAATTTATTGTGTTTTTTTTTGTAGTCAAAAATATATTAATGAAATTTTTTTAATGTTTTTTTTTACAATTTTTTTTCGTTTTTATTATGCATATTTGTTGTAGTCATATGTCATTTTTTATAATTATGTTTTTAATTTTTTTTAAATATATGTATTTTTGTAACACTTTTTTTTAAAACTATTTTTTTTTATTATTTTAATTTTATTATTTATGTTTTTAGTCAAAAATATATTTTTACACTTAACCGTATGCACATACATATGTACATCCACGTGTGTGTGTACATATGCGTTTGAAAACACGTATTAAAAATAGATTTGTGGTTTTTGTTGTTTTAATGTGAACGCTGTGATTAAATGTACGAGTACAAGCATCACTCTAGCTTAAACAGACATACAGATTTAGTAAAATAAAATTTGCCAACGACCATACCACGCTGAATACATCGGTTCTCGTCCGATCACCGAAATTAAGCAGCGTCGGGCGCGGTTAGTACTTAGATGGGGGACCGCTTGGGAACACCGCGTGTTGTTGGCCTCCAACAATTTTTTTTTCTTTTTAATTTATTGTGTTTTTTTTTTGTAGTCAAAAATATATTATATATGTATATTTTAGCTATTTTTTTATTCTTTTTATTTTATTATGAATTTTTTAATTTAGTCCAAAATATTCATATTATTGCAATAATTTTTTTAAATTATTTTCTTTACAATTTCTTTTTATATTAGGTAAAATAAACATATCTTTGCAATTTTTTTCTTTTAACTTTTTTCTTTACATTCTTTTTTATTATTTTTTGTTATTTTATTATTACATATTTATATACATTTGTATATGTATATATTTTAACAAAATAGGTATAGCGTAACGGATGTGTAGCCATATAAAAGTATTCATATGTATGCAGGTACATATTCCTGTATGTTGATGTATGTATGTATGTATTTATATACTTGTATTCAATGAAAGAAATTGAAAAATATGTGTGTGATGAGTTAGCGACAAAATAAACTCTTACAACAACAAAAACAAAAAATATATAATTAATTCGTAATATTATATAGTAAATTTAAAACTGAGCAAGAGTTCATAAATTTATGCAAATGAGATTAATACTGATTTTTTTATTTTTGTAATATCGAATTATTCGAAATTAACAAACTTGAATAAAACTATAAATTTTATAGCAAAAAGTTAAATTAATTTCCTTACAGAAAATACACTTAATAAATAATGTAAAGCTTGCTCTTTGCCAAAGTGTTCAATTATTTGAGGTTGTCAATGGAAGCCAGATAGGATTGCTCTAGTGATATGAGCAAAATAATTAAATAATTTTTTTAAACAGAATTAATTAAAGTAGAGTAAATGCTATGCCTTAATTTTATTGATAATTTGATGTATTTGAACTTTTCATTCAAATCAGTTCAATTCATTGAAGCACTGTTAAGAAAAATCACTATTATTAACAAAAATTTAATTTTTTCACTACAAAGTTTCGACTTAAACACATGCTACAACAAAAATATTCACCTCACTCCAATAAATAGCCAATTATATTGAAGCGTCATATTTAAGCTATTTCTATGTAATCATAACTTTCAAATTTAACTTACACACTAATTTTAATCAATTTATTTTATCCTAAACTTTCTCATATGCAACTATGAAATACCATTGGATCATCAACATTTTTCACTCATCGCTTCGCTTCGCTTCTCAAATTTTAAATACTCTAGGACTTTAATTATTTGTTATATTATATAAATATACATACAACATATTTCCAAGTGTTAAAAGTTATAATTTAAAGTGAATAATGGCCGATACAGTAGCTGTTGCGAATGTTAGTTCTCCGGTAGTCGCCTCTGCTGCTGCTGCTGCTGCTACTGAAAAGAAGGTTGCTGCGAAAAAAGCAGTTAAACCGAAAAAACCATCGGTTGCTCCTACCCATCCACCAACACAACAAATGGTAGATGCATCAATTAAGAATTTAAAGGAACGTGGCGGTTCATCACTTTTGGCAATTAAGAAATACATTAGTGCCACATATAAATGTGATGCACAAAAATTGGCACCATTCATTAAAAGGTATTTAAAATCGGCAGTTACTAGTGGAAAATTGATTCAGACCAAAGGTAAAGGTGCATCTGGTTCATTCAAGCTATCGGCTTCGGCGGCAAAATCCAGTGAAAGCAAGTCCAAACCAAAAGTAATTAAATCCGTTGAAAAGGCAAAGACAAAGTCCAAAAAGAAGGTAGATGGTGCAGCTTCAAAGAAGAAGGCAGCAGTAAGTGGTGGCAAGAAGGCAAGTGCTGATAAAAATGTAAAGAAGGCTGTTGCCAGTAAGAAAACAGCTGAAAAAAAGAAGAGCGAAAAGGCTAAGGCAAAAGACGCAAAGAAGACTGGTGCAATAAAGGTGAAACCAGCCAAAGCAAAGTCAGCTGCTGCCACCAAGCCTAAAGCAGCAAAAGCAAAGCCAGCCGCTGCCAAACCGAAAAAGGCCGCAGCTACAAAAAAACCAGCGGCAAAGAAAGCAGCAGCTAAGAAGTAAATGTCTTTAGGCATCTATTGATATTGAGTTGCAAACTCGTATGGTGAAATTATAAAAAAGCCCTTTTCAGGGCTACAAAATCTTTTCAACAAAATGATCAAAAATCAAACAGTTACTTTGCATATTCGATTTTTTAGACAACGTGATTAGGCACATCTTTTGCATACACACATACGTACACATATATTAAAGAAATATAAAAAAATTTTATTTTTGTGTTGAAAACGAAATTGTATGCAATAACATACATTTACTTATATTTTTGTTGAACTCTTTTATCTCTTTGTCAATTATATTTTGTGGCCCTGAAAAGGGCCTTTTTTTGATAATAATATTTTACTTCGGTGGGACAATTTACTTGGAGCTGGTATATTTGGTGACAGCCTTGGTACCTTCACTGACGGCGTGCTTGGCCAATTCACCAGGCAGAAGTAGTCGTACAGCAGTTTGGATTTCGCGACTGGTGATGGTTGAACGTTTGTTGTAATGAGCCAAACGCGATGCCTCAGCAGCAATACGCTCAAAGATGTCATTCACAAAACTGTTCATGATACTCATGGCCTTTGAAGAAATACCGGTATCTGGATGGACTTGCTTCAACACTTTGTAAATGTAGATGGCATAGCTTTCCTTCCTCTTGCGCTTCTTCTTCTTATCATTTTTGGTGATATTCTTTTGAGCCTTGCCGGCCTTCTTTGCTGCTTTTCCACTGGTTTTTGGTGGCATTTTAAATTCAATTCACTTCACTGACACTCACTGAATAATGTCCTGTGAAATGTGTACACTTAAATGTATTTTTTTCGGCAAATCGTTCGGGTAATCGTGGTGAGTCGGCACAATACTCAACGATAATATGAAAACATAGCATAGGGGTTGGATGGCAGACAGAAGAAAAAGTATATAAACTGTACACAATCAGTCTGGTAGCAAATAGTGCAGCCAAGTGCTTGTGTATACTAGTATACTGTGTAGTGTTCAATTTATATTATATATAAAAAGATATTCAATATGTCTGGTCGTGGTAAAGGTGGTAAAGTTAAGGGAAAGGCAAAGTCACGCTCAAACCGTGCTGGTCTTCAATTTCCCGTCGGCCGTATTCATCGTTTGTTGCGCAAAGGCAACTATGCTGAACGTGTTGGTGCCGGTGCTCCAGTCTATCTAGCTGCTGTTATGGAATATTTGGCAGCTGAAGTACTCGAATTGGCTGGTAATGCTGCTCGCGATAACAAAAAGACCAGAATTATTCCACGTCATTTGCAATTGGCCATCCGCAACGATGAGGAATTGAATAAACTATTGTCTGGTGTAACCATTGCCCAGGGTGGAGTTTTGCCCAACATTCAAGCTGTACTTTTGCCAAAGAAGACCGAAAAGAAAGCATAAAGTGTAAAATAGAAGCGCTCTCAAATTTTTCTTCGACAACAAAACCGTCCTTTTCAGGACGACAAAATAAATTTACAAAGAGATTCGATTAATTTTTTCTAAAAATAGCTTTAATAAATATGTACATACATATGAGATGTATACGCACATTCCATGTTCCCGCCAAAAATGCACAACTGGTTATACATACACACACTCAAATATACGTGTGCATAAAAAATTCGTATTGTAGAGAATGAACAATCACCAATACATACGAATACACATTTGAGACAGTGTTGCCGCATTCATAAACTTCTACCAAAATGAAGGGTTATTTTTATAGTTACCAACTTTGAGAAGAGGCAGTTTCTCATACGGGAAAACTTGTACGGTCTTGTTTATTTAATTGTTATAATTTGATTTCGTTTTTATCAAAAAAATAAAATGAAAAAACAGTCTACAAAAAATTTATATTGGTGTATATTTTCAAATGCTCTGTGAGTTTATATATTTTTTATATGCGGCAACACTAAGCTAATACCAAAAAGCTAGGTATACTTGCACATGTACACATACACACATATATGGATATGTACATGTGAATACGCTCGAGTATAATGCGCTGTAGATGAGGATCAATGTATGTATGTATATACATTTTTTTCAGAGCTACATAGCCGTAAGTAAGTAATCATCCCCACAAACAGTTTACCATGTCGTGTACAGTAGGTAAATGATTACGGAAATGTGCCAATACATGTACATTTTCATACCTACATGTAGATGTGTGTACAAATTTAAACAAATACGAGTAGCTTCAATTTATGGACATACATACATGTTATTTAATAGAAAAGAAAGTTGGGATATTTGTAATCTTTTTTTTAAAAATCTTGTGGTCCTGAAAAGGACCGTTTTGTCATATACCATATATTACACCAATTTTGCTTTTTCCTATCAACTTAAGCACGTTCTCCGCGAATACGTCTGGCCAATTGAATATCCTTTGGCATAATGGTAACACGTTTAGCGTGGATGGCACACAAATTTGTATCTTCAAACAAACCAACCAAATATGCTTCACTAGCTTCTTGCAGTGCCATAACAGCAGAGCTCTGGAAACGCAAGTCGGTCTTGAAATCCTGGGCGATCTCACGTACCAATCGTTGGAATGGTAATTTGCGAATCAACAGTTCGGTACTTTTTTGGTAACGACGAATTTCACGCAAAGCCACTGTACCGGGGCGATAACGATGTGGCTTTTTGACACCACCAGTAGCCGGTGCACTCTTACGTGCGGCTTTTGTTGCCAATTGTTTACGTGGTGCCTTACCACCAGTCGATTTACGGGCTGTTTGCTTTGTACGAGCCATTTTTCACCTCTTAGTATGCAATTTTTAATATCTAAAAACACTAACACTGATCACTGTACACTGTACACTGTACTAATACGAAACCTACACAATATCGTTATACAAATAACAAAACATACAATAACGTTCCATAAGTTCATACATAAAATGATATTTTAGGGTTGGAATAAATGTGTGTGTTAAAATGAAATAGAAATATGTTTTGTTTTTCTCTTGGGTATCTTTGTATTTCAGTCATCGTAATGGATTTTTGTATAAATACACGCACATTAGGCTAAGAAATATTCAGTTGTGATTACTGTGTTCAGTGTTAAGTGCTCTAGTGAATACATACGAAAATATAAATAAAAATGACTGGTCGCGGCAAAGGTGGTAAAGGATTGGGAAAAGGTGGTGCCAAACGTCATCGCAAAGTGTTGCGTGATAACATCCAGGGTATTACTAAGCCAGCAATCAGACGTTTGGCTCGTCGTGGTGGTGTTAAACGTATATCTGGTTTAATATATGAGGAAACTCGTGGCGTTCTCAAAGTATTTTTGGAGAATGTTATCCGTGATGCAGTTACATATACCGAACATGCCAAAAGGAAGACAGTTACAGCAATGGATGTTGTATACGCTTTGAAGAGACAAGGGCGTACATTGTACGGTTTCGGCGGTTAAATCAATTTTTGCGGACATTTAGAAGAAAACACATTAAAACAAACGGTCCTTTTCAGGACCACAATATTTTTTCAAAAAAGGTTAAAAATGCTGATCAATCCAAATATTTAAACACGTACTACATAAAATTTAATTTTAATTTACGATTGATTATACTTTGTATACATAAGTATATGTACATATGTATGTATGTATGTATGTACACATATTTTCATTTGACTCCCTACTAACCGTATGCGCATACATGCATGTGTGTGAGTGCGTTTGAACACACGTAGTAAAAGTAGATGTGTTCTTTGAATATGAACACATGCACTGTAGCTTGAACATATGTCCATATATACAGATTTAGCCAAATAAAATTTGCCAACGACCATACCACGCTGAATACATCGGTTCTCGTCCGATCACCGAAATTAAGCAGCGTCGGGCGCGGTTAGTACTTAGATGGGGGACCGCTTGGGAACACCGCGTGTTGTTGGCCTCCAACAAATTTTTTTTCTTTTTAATTTATTGTGTTTTTTTTTTGTAGTCAAAAATATATTAATGAAATTTTTTTAATGTTTTTTCTTAAAATTTTTTTTTCGTTTTTATTATGCATATTTGTTGTAGTCATATGTCATTTTTTATAATTATGTTTTTAATTTTTTTTAAATATATGTATTTTGTAACACTTTTTTTTAAAACTTTTTTTTTTTATTATTTTAATTTTATTATTTATGTTTTTAGTCAAAAATATATTTTTACACTTAACCGTATGCACATACATACATATGTACATCCACGTGTGTGTGTATGTATGTGTTTGAAAACACGTATTAAAAATAGATTTGTGGTTTTTGTTGTTTTAATGTGAACGCTGTGATTAAATGTACGAGTACAAGCATCACTCTAGCTTAAACAGACATACAGATTTAGTAAAATAAAATTTGCCAACGACCATACCACGCTGAATACATCGGTTCTCGTCCGATCACCGAAATTAAGCAGCGTCGGGCGCGGTTAGTACTTAGATGGGGGACCGCTTGGGAACACCGCGTGTTGTTGGCCTCCAACAATTTTTTTTTCTTTTTAATTTATTGTGTTTTTTTTTTGTAGTCAAAAATATATTATATATGTATATTTTAGCTATTTTTTTATTCTTTTTATTTTATTATGAATTTTTTAATTTAGTCCAAAATATTCATATTATTGCAATAATTTTTTTAAATTATTTTCTTTACAATTTCTTTTTATATTAGGTAAAATAAACATATCTTTGCAATTTTTTTCTTTTAACTTTTTTCTTTACATTCTTTTTTATTATTTTTTGTTATTTTATTATTACATATTTATATACATTTGTATATGTATATATTTTAACAAAATAGGTATAGCGTAACGGATGTGTAGCCATATAAAAGTATTCATATGCAGGTACATATTCCTGTATGTTGATGTATGTATGTATGTATTTATATACTTGTATTCAATGAAAGAAATTGAAAAATATGTGTGTGATGAGTTAGCGACAAAATAAACTCTTACAACAACAAAAACAAAAAATATATAATTAATTCGTAATATTATATAGTAAATTTAAAACTGAGCAAGAGTTCATAAATTTATGCAAATGAGATTAATACTGATTTTTTTATTTTTGTAATATCGAATTATTCGAAATTAACAAACTTGAATAAAACTATAAATTTTATAGCAAAAAGTTAAATTAATTTCCTTACAGAAAATACACTTAATAAATAATGTAAAGCTTGCTCTTTGCCAAAGTGTTCAATTATTTGAGGTTGTCAATGGAAGCCAGATAGGATTGCTCTAGTGATATGAGCAAAATAATTAAATAATTTTTTTAAACAGAATTAATTAAAGTAGAGTAAATGCTATGCCTTAATTTTATTGATAATTTGATGTATTTGAACTTTTCATTCAAATCAGTTCAATTCATTGAAGCACTGTTAAGAAAAATCACTATTATTAACAAAAATTTAATTTTTTCACTACAAAGTTTCGACTTAAACACATGCTACAACAAAAATATTCACCTCACTCCAATAAATAGCCAATTATATTGAAGCGTCATATTTAAGCTATTTCTATGTAATCATAACTTTCAAATTTAACTTACACACTAATTTTAATCAATTTATTTTATCCTAAACTTTCTCATATGCAACTATGAAATACCATTGGATCATCAACTTTTTTCACTCATCGCTTCGCTTCGCTTCTCAAATTTTAAATACTCTAGGACCTTAATTATTTGTTATATTATATAAATATACATACAACATATTTCCAAGTGTTAAAAGTTATAATTTAAAGTGAATAATGGCCGATACAGTAGCTGTTGCGAATGTTAGTTCTCCGGTAGTCGCCTCTGCTGCTGCTGCTGCTGCTACTGAAAAGAAGGTTGCTGCGAAAAAAGCAGTTAAACCGAAAAAACCATCGGTTTCTCCTACCCATCCACCAACACAACAAATGGTAGATGCATCAATTAAGAATTTAAAGGAACGTGGCGGTTCATCACTTTTGGCAATTAAGAAATACATTAGTGCCACATATAAATGTGATGCACAAAAATTGGCACCATTCATTAAAAGGTATTTAAAATCGGCAGTTACTAGTGGAAAATTGATTCAGACCAAAGGTAAAGGTGCATCTGGTTCATTCAAGCTATCGGCTTCGGCGGCAAAATCCAGTGAAAGCAAGTCCAAACCAAAAGTAATTAAATCCGTTGAAAAGGCAAAGACAAAGTCCAAAAAGAAGGTAGATGGTGCAGCTTCAAAGAAGAAGGCAGCAGTAAGTGGTGGCAAGAAGGCTGTTGCCAGTAAGAAAACAGCTGAAAAAAGGAAGAGCGAAAAGGCTAAGGCAAAAGACGCAAAGAAGACTGGTGCAATAAAGGTGAAACCAGCCAAAGCAAAGTCAGCTGCTGCCACCAAGCCTAAAGCAGCAAAAGCAAAGCCAGCCGCTGCCAAACCGAAAAAGGCCGCAGCTACAAAAAAACCAGCGGCAAAGAAAGCAGCAGCTAAGAAGTAAATGTCTTTAGGCATCTATTGATATTGAGTTGCAAACTCGTATGGTGAAATTATAAAAAAGCCCTTTTCAGGGCTACAAAATCTTTTCAACAAAATGATCAAAAATCAAACAGTTACTTTGCATATTCGATTTTTTAGACAACGTGGCACATCTTTTGCATACACACATACGACATTACTAGTATGCACGTGTACTGTCGGGAGTAAAAACGTTGCAAATAACAAATTATGCCTCTATTAAAGAAATATAAAAAAATTTTATTTTTGTGTTGAAAACGAAATTGTATGCAATAACATACATTTACTTATATTTTTGTTGAACTCTTTTATCTCTTTGTCAATTATATTTTGTGGCCCTGAAAAGGGCCTTTTTTTGATAATAATATTTTACTTCGGTGGGACAATTTACTTGGAGCTGGTATATTTGGTGACCGCCTTGGTACCTTCACTGACGGCGTGCTTGGCCAATTCACCAGGCAGAAGTAGTCGTACAGCAGTTTGGATTTCGCGACTGGTGATGGTTGAACGTTTGTTGTAATGAGCCAAACGCGATGCCTCAGCAGCAATACGCTCAAAGATGTCATTCACAAAACTGTTCATGATACTCATGGCCTTTGAAGAAATACCGGTATCTGGATGGACTTGCTTCAACACTTTGTAAATGTAGATGGCATAGCTTTCCTTCCTCTTGCGCTTCTTCTTCTTATCATTTTTGGTGATATTCTTTTGAGCCTTGCCGGCCTTTGCTGCTTTTCCACTGGTTTTTGGTGGCATTTTAAATTCAATTCACTTCACTGACACTCACTGAATAATGTTCTGTGAAATGTGTACGCTTAAATGTATTTTTTTCGGCAAATCGTTCGGGTAATCGTGATGAGTCGGCACAATACTCAACGATGATATGAAAACATAGCATAGGGGTTGGATGGCAGACAGAAGAAAAAGTATATAAACTGTACACAATCAGTCTGGTATCAAATAGTGCAGCCAAGTGCTTGTGTATACTAGTATACTGTGTAGTGTTCAATTTATATTATATATAAAAAGATATTCAATATGTCTGGTCGTGGTAAAGGTGGTAAAGTTAAGGGAAAGGCAAAGTCACGCTCAAACCGTGCTGGTCTTCAATTTCCCGTCGGCCGTATTCATCGTTTGTTGCGCAAAGGCAACTATGCTGAACGTGTTGGTGCCGGTGCTCCAGTCTATCTAGCTGCTGTTATGGAATATTTGGCAGCTGAAGTACTCGAATTGGCTGGTAATGCTGCTCGCGATAACAAAAAGACCAGAATTATTCCACGTCATTTGCAATTGGCCATCCGCAACGATGAGGAATTGAATAAACTATTGTCTGGTGTAACTATTGCCCAGGGTGGAGTTTTGCCCAACATTCAAGCCGTACTTTTGCCAAAGAAGACCGAAAAGAAAGCATAAAGTGTAAAATAGAAGCGCTCTCAAATTTTTCTTCGACAACAAAACCGTCCTTTTCAGGACGACAAAATAAATTTACAAAGAGATTCGATTAATTTTTTCTAAAAATAGCTTTAATAATGTACATACATATGAGATGCATACGCACATTCCATGTTCCCGCCAAAAATGCACAACTGGTTATACATACACACACTCAAATATACGTGTGCATAAAAAATTCGTATTGTAGAGAATGAACAATCACCAATACATACGAATACACATTTGAGACAGTGTTGCCGCATTCATAAACTTCTACCAAAATGAAGGGTTATTTTTATAGTTACCAACTTTGAGAAGAGGCAGTTTCTCATACGAGAAAACTTGTATGGTCTTGTTTATTTAATTGTTATAATTTGATTTCGTTTTTATCAAAAAAATAAAATGAAAAAACAGTCTACAAAAAATTTATATTGGTGTATATTTTCAAATGCTCTGTGAGTTTATATATTTTTTATATGCGGCAACACTAAGCTAATACCAAAAAGCTAGGTATACTTGCACATGTACACATACACACATATATGGATATGTACATGTGAATACGCTCGAGTATAATGCGCTGTAGATGAGGATCAATGTATGTATGTATATACATTTTTTTCAGAGCTACATAGCCGTAAGTAAGTAATCATCCCCACAAACAGTTTACCATGTCGTGTACAGTAGGTAAATGATTACGGAAATGTGCCAATACATGTACATTTTCATACCTACATGTAGATGTGTGTACAAATTTAAACAAATACGAGTAGCTTCAATTTATGGACATACATACATGTTATTTAATAGAAAAGAAAGTTGGGATATTTGTAATCTTTTTTTTTAAAATCTTGTGGTCCTGAAAAGGACCGTTTTGTCATATACCATATATTACACCAATTTTGCTTTTTCCTATCAACTTAAGCACGTTCTCCGCGAATACGTCTGGCCAATTGAATATCCTTTGGCATAATGGTAACACGTTTAGCGTGGATGGCACACAAATTTGTATCTTCAAACAAACCAACCAAATATGCTTCACTAGCTTCTTGCAGTGCCATAACAGCAGAGCTCTGGAAACGCAAGTCGGTCTTGAAATCCTGGGCGATCTCACGTACCAATCGTTGGAATGGTAATTTGCGAATCAACAGTTCGGTACTTTTTTGGTAACGACGAATTTCACGCAAAGCCACTGTACCGGGGCGATAACGATGTGGCTTCTTGACACCACCAGTAGCCGGTGCACTCTTACGTGCGGCTTTTGTTGCCAATTGTTTACGTGGTGCCTTACCACCAGTCGATTTACGGGCTGTTTGCTTTGTACGAGCCATTTTTCACCTCTTAGTATGCAATTTTTAATATCTAAAAACACTAACACTGATCACTGTACACTGTACACTGTACTAATACGAAACCTACACAATATCGTTATACAAATAACAAAATATACAATAACGTTCCATAAGTTCATACATAAAATGATATTTTAGGGTTGGAATAAATGTGTGTGTTAAAATGAAATAGAAATATGTTTTGTTTTTCTCTTGGGTATCTTTGTATTTCAGTCATCGTAATGGATTTTTGTATAAATACACGCACATTAGGCTAAGAAATATTCAGTTGTGATTACTGTGTTCAGTGTTAAGTGCTCTAGTGAATACATACAAAAATATAAATAAAAATGACTGGTCGCGGCAAAGGTGGTAAAGGATTGGGAAAAGGTGGTGCCAAACGTCATCGCAAAGTGTTGCGTGATAACATCCAGGGTATTACTAAGCCAGCAATCAGACGTTTGGCTCGTCGTGGTGGTGTTAAACGTATATCTGGTTTAATATATGAGGAAACTCGTGGCGTTCTCAAAGTATTTTTGGAGAATGTTATCCGTGATGCAGTTACATATACCGAACATGCCAAAAGGAAGACAGTTACAGCAATGGATGTTGTATACGCTTTGAAGAGACAAGGGCGTACATTGTACGGTTTCGGCGGTTAAATCAATTTTTGCGGACATTTAGAAGAAAACACATTAAAACAAACGGTCCTTTTCAGGACCACAATATTTTTTCAAAAAAGGTTAAAAATGCTGATCAATCCAAATATTTAAACACGTACTACATAAAATTTAATTTTAATTTACGATTGATTATACTTTGTATACATAAGTATATGTACATATGTATGTATGTATGTACACATATTTTCATGTGACTCCCTACTAACCGTATGCGCATACATGCATGTGTGTGAGTGCGTTTGAACACACGTAGTAAAAGTAGATGTGTTCTTTGAATATGAACACATGCACTGTAGCTTGAACATATGTCCATATATACAGATTTAGCCAAATGAAATTTGCCAACGACCATACCACGCTGAATACATCGGTTCTCGTCCGATCACCGAAATTAAGCAGCGTCGGGCGCGGTTAGTACTTAGATGGGGGACCGCTTGGGAACACCGCGTGTTGTTGGCCTCCAACAAATTTTTTTTCTTTTTAATTTATTGTGTTTTTTTTTTGTAGTCAAAAATATATTATATATATTTTAGCTATTTTTTTTATTCTTTTTATTTTATTATGAATTTTTTAATTTAGTCCAAAATATTCATATTATTGCAATAATTTTTTTTAATTATTTTCTTTACAATTTCTTTTTATATTAGGTAAAATAAACATATCTTTGCAATTTTTTTCTTTTAACTTTTTTCTTTACATTCTTTTTTATTATTTTTTGTTATTTTATTATTATTTATATACATTTGTATATGTACATATTTTAACAAAATAGGTATAGCGTAACGGATGTGTAGCCATATAAAAGTATTCATATGTATGCAGGTACATATTCCTGTATGTTGATGTATGTATGTATGTATTTATATACTTGTATTCAATGAAAGAAATTGAAAAATATGTGTGTGATGAGTTAGCGACAAAATAAACTCTTACAACAACAAAAAGAAAAAATATATAATTAATTCGTAATATTATATAGTAAATTTAAAACTGAGCAAGAGTTCATAAATTTATGCAAATGAGATTAATACTGATTTTTTTATTTTTGTAATATCGAATTATTCGAAATTAACAAACTTGAATAAAACTATAAATTTTATAGCAAAAAGTTAAATTAATTTCCTTACAGAAAATACACTTCATAAATAATGTAAAGCTTGCTCTTTGCCAAAGTGTTCAATTATTTGAGGTTGTCAATGGAAGCCAGATAGGATTGCTCTAGTGATATGAGCAAAATAATTAAATAATTTTTTTAAACAGAATTAATTAAAGTAGAGTAAATGCTATGCCTTAATTTTATTGATAATTTGATGTATTTGAACTTTTCATTCAAATCAGTTCAATTCATTGAAGCACTGTTAAGAAAAATCACTATTATTAACAAAAATTTAATTTTTTCACTACAAAGTTTCGACTTAAACACATGCTACAACAAAAATATTCACCTCACTCCAATAAATAGCCAATTATATTGAAGCGTCATATTTAAGCTATTTCTATGTAATCATAACTTTCAAATTTAACTTACACACTAATTTTAATCAATTTATTTTATCCTAAACTTTCTCATATGCAACTATCAAATACCATTGGCTCATCAACATTTTTCACTCATCGCTTCGCTTCGCTTCTCAAATTTTAAATACTCTAGGACTTTAATTATTTGTTATATTATATAAATATACATACAACATATTTCCAAGTGTTAAAAGTTATAATTTAAAGTGAGTAATGGCCGATACAGTTGCTGTTGCGAATGTTAAGGCCATGCCACATAAGACTTGCTTCGCTTTACGTGACGTTTGTAACTTTGTCAGAAAAGCGATAAACGCAAAAGGTATGCCACAATAAAACTTTGACAATACATACTTTTCGTTTGTTTATTGTGAGTTGTGAAAATCGCGCGGAACTTTGTAAACTTATTAACATACATTCGGCATAATTATGGACATTATGGAAGTTTTGTTAATAGTTCTTTTACTACACGAAGCCTTATTATGTTTAGAAAACATATCAAGGCGGAAAATGTGGGTAAGGGAATTGTACCAAGATCGTGACAAGGCGGGCCTGTTCGCGGCTGCTTTCGATAAAATGTTTCAGAGAGATCCGGAGCAATTTAAGAAGAGTGTTCGAATGAATTGTGAGGTTTTTAACCTGTTGCATCAACTATTGCAGCAACGTCTCACAAAAATATCCAACAGACCGTCGATATCATCACAGTGCCGACTTTTTTTAACATTAACGTAAGTGACTTAAAATGCATTTAATAAAATATCTATACACTATTCATTCCATTTATAGGTATCTGGCTCACGGAGACAGCAAGCAAACACTTGCCACGGCATTTAAAATGGGCCGCTCCACTGTAGCAGCTATCATAAGCGAAGTGTGTGAAGCAATTTGGGAGGAATTGGGGGGCATCTATCTATCAGTTCCAAATAAATACGAGTGGAAGCGTATTGCGATTGATTTCAATAATATGTGGAATTTTCCGAATTGCGTTGGTGCAGTAGACGGAAAGCATATAACGATATCATGCCCCCCCAATTCCGGCTCATTATATTATAATTATAAGGGCAATTACTCCATTGTGCTCCTGGCGACTTGTGACGCCAATTATACTTTTACGACCGTCGATATCGGGGCATATGGTTCTCAAAGTGATGGCGGAGTACTTTGGAATTCCGGCTTTGGGCAGCGATTATTGAATGGCACACTGGATCTACTGGAGGACGACTATCTGCCTGGGACGGACATAAAATTCCCCCATTTTATGGTTGGTGACGCTGCGTTTCCGCTAAAAAATTCTATCATGCGACCATATCCAGGTTTGTAAATACTAATTTCAATATACTTATGTATGTATATACATACATACATACATACATATATATAAACATATTTAATATACAATTTTACATTTTTTCGCATTTAGGATTACGTTTGCCATTTGATCGAGATATATTCAACAAGCGTTTATCCCGCGCGAGGAGAGTTATAGAAAACGCTTTTGGAATTTTGTGCGCTCGGTGGAGAGTTCTTCTTTCACCATTGTTTATGCATCCACAAACAGCAGAAAAAGTTGTGAAAGCGACAGTGGTTCTCCACAACTTTGTAAAGTTCAACGATGGTAGTTACTGTCCCGCAGATTATGTGGACAGATATGATGGCGAAGAAATCGTAAATGGTCTGTGGAGAAATGATGTTTCAACACCGTTACGAAACCATGGACGCATGACTTGCAACAATGCAACGAGAGGTGCATTTGCTCTAAGGGACAAATTGAAAGACTACATCGTGTCCAACCCAATTTAAGTAAGTGCTATGAAGTACTATTTATGTATTCTCATTATCATTTCAGTTTTTTTTTCCCTTACAGACTCATCTTTTGATTTAAACTCCTGTATTTTAACGATGTCCGCTAAATTATTTTATATATGTACTAGAATGTACATTTGTACATACATACATACGTAACACTTGAGTGCTTATACAGAGATATGTATACAATTAATCAAATTCAGTGCAAGTTTCATTAAACATTTTTTAAAAATCGAATTTATTTGTATAATATAGATCTAAAATCATGCAAATATGCAAGTAGTGAACCTACATATAATGGAAGTGCATGTATATGTATGTAACTGCACATGAATATACATACTTATGAATGTAAATGTAAGGTCATCTTTTTGCGATTACTTAATTGTTAAGCTACTCTTCCATACGAACGCAGATATGTACATTTGTTTATTAATACGTATACCTACCTACATACATGTTGCGCTCAAGATTTCGCGCCGCAGTTGTCTATAGTTAAAGTAAAAAAAAAAAACACAAGTTTCCGTAGCATGTGGAATCACGCTTAAAAATTAATTGTATTTCAACCTTCTATTTTACAACTGTAACATAAGAAGCTCATACAACCCATATTTATACTAATAATAGTAGAAATCATTTAGGTCATTTCAACTATAACAATAGGTGTATCGTACACATATGTATGTATAATAAGAAATGGTATTTATGTACATAAGTAGGTATAAATAAATATGTAATTTACAGAGCAATGATCAAGCAAACAATCAACAGTGGTTAATATGTGAATATAAGTTATGTGCATGTACAAGCATACGAGTATACGTATGTATGTAGTATAGATAGATCATTTAGGGTGATCCAGTTGTATAAATTTTTGTCGATAACACTACGTATGTACATACATTCATACGCATTTGTTAGCCGCATTGCCTTTAAGAAAAACGAAAACCATATGTAAACACAAATTAGATATTTATGTTGAGCAAAACCAGTGTAACAAATCACTACCTATATTTCTGAAGAATAAGAATTACAATTTATAAATAATTCAGTCCATTTATTTTTTAACAGGTACGTATTTAGGTACATAGTATGTAAATACTTAATTTATATAAATATATACATAAAAACAAAACAAAAAAGATAAATACATATATACAAAGCTAGAAAAAAGACACTTTTAGTTGCTGTTGTACGCGTGGTTGAGAAGCTCAATTTTGAGCCTATCGCGCACGTGTTCGGGCTTCTTTTGCAAGCACTCGTCCAGCATCTGCAGGAAGGCGCTATTTTCCGACTCGGTGTATGAAACTTTCTTGGCCATAACAGACTCTATAGTTCCACACAACCGATCGAACCGCTCGTGAGATTCGTCGAAGCGCTTTCGCTTCCTTCCTGCAGGAGTGCTTGAATTTGGTGACTCTTCAATCACCTCTACCAAATCCTCCATCGTTTCGCCACCGTCTATTTCCGGCGTTTGTGAAGAGTTGCTGCACGATGGCTGTTCATCATCAAACATCAAATTGGTAAATGTTCTGTAAAGAAAAGAAGTAAAAATGAATATAGTAGCATACATAGTAATTAACTACTTGTTAATTCTTTTAAACAGCAACACGCATATCTATACATACATATTTGCCTAGACGTATGTACCTACATATGTACATATGTACATACATGTTTCTGAATATTTTTGAATTTTTTATGAATGTACATATGTATGTATGTATATACATACTTTGGTGTGCCTAGGTACCATTGTTTATCTATTTGTAAGCATCCAGTATACATAATTTTGTTAAACTCTTAAGGAAGGAAAACAAAACATGCTACTCAAGGGTTTTCCTTAAGACGCACTTAACGGCCAATATTACCTTGGTCATTTGGATGCACATGAGTGAGAATATCTAAATGCGTTTTGCTGTTTATTTATATTATTTGTATGAAGAGGACAGTTTTACGTACACCATATTAGATAAGTAGATGTTTTTAGTTTTAGGATATACTTATGTACGAATAGTTTTGAGATATAATACAACATATTAGTATACAGGTTTTAGTTTAAAGAAAGACAACTACTCTAAAATACCACTATTATTCTATTATTACAAAAATGTGTGCACGTACGAGTGTGTATATGCATACAAGTAATATGTAGGGAAGTGTGTATTTAGCTTACTTTCTTGGCGCAACGTGTTTTGCTAGGAAGCGCATTGCTTCCATGTAGCACCACTCCGGCTTCTCGCCTGCAGCTTCTCCTGAACGTGGACGATTTGCTGCCACCTCCCGCACGAACCGGTCACGAAGTGATTTCCACCGTGCTCTGCAATGCTCCTCTATTATAAAAGAAAAAGCCTTTAGTAAATCATCACATATATACATAAATATATTTATATATGTACAATAAAATACACGTACCAGAAACTCCTACAAAAGCAGCAACTGCCTGCCATGCCCGATCCTTTAGGTATTTATTCCGGAATAGGTGGGAGCTTTTGTCGAAGATGCTTGGCTGCACTTTCACCGCTTCGATTAGCTTTTCCTCCATTTCTTTTGCTAAAAGTAAAAAAAAAACTGTGTACTCAGCATTTATTTCAGTTAAATTTTATATTTACCTTGATTTTGTAGGAAAATTTAAAAATTTACGTCGACCGTTAAGAGACAAATGTCAGAAATAAACGAAATTGGTAATGAGCGAACTGTCAAAGTCAGCGAAAAGATGAGAGTTGCCCAAGATTTCGCTTCGCTTTGGCGACGGTGTTGCCTATGTGGGCAATTCCGTATAATTGCATGTATTCATCTTTGCTGTCAAAGCTAAACTCTGACGTAAAGCGAAGCTGAAGTCTTATGTGGCATGGCCTTTAGTTCTGCGGTAGTCGCCTCTGCTGCTGCTGCTGCTGCTACTGAAAAGAAGGTTGCTGCGAAAAAAGCAGTTAAACCGAAAAAACCATCGGTTGCTCCTACCCATCCACCAACACAACAAATGGTAGATGCATCAATTAAGAATTTAAAGGAACGTGGCGGTTCATCACTTTTGGCAATTAAGAAATACATTAGTGCCACATATAAATGTGATGCACAAAAATTGGCACCATTCATTAAAAGGTATTTAAAATCGGCAGTTACTAGTGGAAAATTGATTCAGACCAAAGGTAAAGGTGCATCTGGTTCATTCAAGCTATCGGCTTCGGCGGCAAAATCCAGTGAAAGCAAGTCCAAACCAAAAGTAATTAAATCCGTTGAAAAGGCAAAGACAAAGTCCAAAAAGAAGGTAGATGGTGCAGCTTCAAAGAAGAAGGCAGCAGTAAGTGGTGGCAAGAAGGCTGTTGCCAGTAAGAAAACAGCTGAAAAAAAGAAGAGCGAAAAGGCTAAGGCAAAAGACGCAAAGAAGACTGGTGCAATAAAGGTGAAACCAGCCAAAGCAAAGTCAGCTGCTGCCACCAAGCCTAAAGCAGCAAAAGCAAAGCCAGCCGCTGCCAAACCGAAAAAGGCCGCAGCTACAAAAAAACCAGCGGCAAAGAAAGCAGCAGCTAAGAAGTAAATGTCTTTAGGCATCTATTGATATTGAGTTGCAAACTCGTATGGTGAAATTATAAAAAAGCCCTTTTCAGGGCTACAAAATCTTTTCAACAAAATGATCAAAAATCAAACAGTTACTTTGCATATTCGATTTTTTAGACAACGTGATTAGGCACATCTTTTGTGTACTGTCGGGAGTAAAAACGTTGCAAATAACAAATTATGCCTCTATTAAAGAAATATAAAAAAATTTTATTTTTGTGTTGAAAACGAAATTGTATGCAATAATTTTACTTATATTTTTGTTGAACTCTTTTATCTCTTTGTCAATTATATTTTGTGGCCCTGAAAAGGGCCTTTTTTTGATAATAATATTTTACTTCGGTGGGACAATTTACTTGGAGCTGGTATATTTGGTGACCGCCTTGGTACCTTCACTGACGGCGTGCTTGGCCAATTCACCAGGCAGAAGTAGTCGTACAGCAGTTTGGATTTCGCGACTGGTGATGGTTGAACGTTTGTTGTAATGAGCCAAACGCGATGCCTCAGCAGCAATACGCTCAAAGATGTCATTCACAAAACTGTTCATGATACTCATGGCCTTTGAAGAAATACCGGTATCTGGATGGACTTGCTTCAACACTTTGTAAATGTAGATGGCATAGCTTTCCTTCCTCTTGCGCTTCTTCTTCTTATCATTTTTGGTGATATTCTTTTGAGCCTTGCCGGCCTTCTTTGCTGCTTTTCCACTGGTTTTTGGTGGCATTTTAAATTCAATTCACTTCACTGACACTCACTGAATAATGTTCTGTGAAATGTGTACGCTTAAATGTATTTTTTTCGGCAAATCGTTCGGGTAATCGTGATGAGTCGGCACAATACTCAACGATGATATGAAAACATAGCATAGGGGTTGGATGGCAGACAGAAGAAAAAGTATATAAACTGTACACAATCAGTCTGGTAGCAAATAGTGCAGCCAAGTGCTTGTGTATACTAGTATACTGTGTAGTGTTCAATTTATATTATATATAAAAAGATATTCAATATGTCTGGTCGTGGTAAAGGTGGTAAAGTTAAGGGAAAGGCAAAGTCACGCTCAAACCGTGCTGGTCTTCAATTTCCCGTCGGCCGTATTCATCGTTTGTTGCGCAAAGGCAACTATGCTGAACGTGTTGGTGCCGGTGCTCCAGTCTATCTAGCTGCTGTTATGGAATATTTGGCAGCTGAAGTACTCGAATTGGCTGGTAATGCTGCTCGCGATAACAAAAAGACCAGAATTATTCCACGTCATTTGCAATTGGCCATCCGCAACGATGAGGAATTGAATAAACTATTGTCTGGTGTAACTATTGCCCAGGGTGGAGTTTTGCCCAACATTCAAGCCGTACTTTTGCCAAAGAAGACCGAAAAGAAAGCATAAAGTGTAAAATAGAAGCGCTCTCAAATTTTTCTTCGACAACAAAACCGTCCTTTTCAGGACGACAAAATAAATTTACAAAGAGATTCGATTAATTTTTTCTAAAAATAGCTTTAATAAATATGTACATACATATGAGATGCATACGCACATTCCATGTTCCCGCCAAAAATGCACAACTGGTTATACATACACACACTCAAATATACGTGTGCATAAAAAATTCGTATTGTAGAGAATGAACAATCACCAATACATACGAATACACATTTGAGACAGTGTTGCCGCATTCATAAACTTCTACCAAAATGAAGGGTTATTTTTATAGTTACCAACTTTGAGAAGAGGCAGTTTCTCATACGAGAAAACTTGTATGGTCTTGTTTATTTAATTGTTATAATTTGATTTCGTTTTTATCAAAAAAATAAAATGAAAAAACAGTCTACAAAAAATTTATATTGGTGTATATTTTCAAATGCTCTGTGAGTTTATATATTTTTTATATGCGGCAACACTAAGCTAATACCAAAAAGCTAGGTATACTTGCACATGTACACATACACACATATATGGATATGTACATGTGAATACGCTCGAGTATAATGCGCTGTAGATGAGGATCAATGTATGTATGTATATACATTTTTTTCAGAGCTACATAGCCGTAAGTAAGTAATCATCCCCACAAACAGTTTACCATGTCGTGTACAGTAGGTAAATGATTACGGAAATGTGCCAATACATGTACATTTTCATACCTACATGTAGATGTGTGTACAAATTTAAACAAATACGAGTAGCTTCAATTTATGGACATACATACATGTTATTTAATAGAAAAGAAAGTTGGGATATTTGTAATCTTTTTTTTTAAAATCTTGTGGTCCTGAAAAGGACCGTTTTGTCATATACCATATATTACACCAATTTTGCTTTTTCCTATCAACTTAAGCACGTTCTCCGCGAATACGTCTGGCCAATTGAATATCCTTTGGCATAATGGTAACACGTTTAGCGTGGATGGCACACAAATTTGTATCTTCAAACAAACCAACCAAATATGCTTCACTAGCTTCTTGCAGTGCCATAACAGCAGAGCTCTGGAAACGCAAGTCGGTCTTGAAATCCTGGGCGATCTCACGTACCAATCGTTGGAATGGTAATTTGCGAATCAACAGTTCGGTACTTTTTTGGTAACGACGAATTTCACGCAAAGCCACTGTACCGGGGCGATAACGATGTGGCTTCTTGACACCACCAGTAGCCGGTGCACTCTTACGTGCGGCTTTTGTTGCCAATTGTTTACGTGGTGCCTTACCACCAGTCGATTTACGGGCTGTTTGCTTTGTACGAGCCATTTTTCACCTCTTAGTATGCAATTTTTAATATCTAAAAACACTAACACTGATCACTGTACACTTTACTAATACGAAACCTACACAATATCGTTATACAAATAACAAAATATACAATAACGTTCCATAAGTTCATACATAAAATGATATTTTAGGGTTGGAATAAATGTGTGTGTTAAAATGAAATAGAAATATGTTTTGTTTTTCTCTTGGGTATCTTTGTATTTCAGTCATCGTAATGGATTTTTGTATAAATACACGCACATTAGGCTAAGAAATATTCAGTTGTGATTACTGTGTTCAGTGTTAAGTGCTCTAGTGAATACATACGAAAATATAAATAAAAATGACTGGTCGCGGCAAAGGTGGTAAAGGATTGGGAAAAGGTGGTGCCAAACGTCATCGCAAAGTGTTGCGTGATAACATCCAGGGTATTACTAAGCCAGCAATCAGACGTTTGGCTCGTCGTGGTGGTGTTAAACGTATATCTGGTTTAATATATGAGGAAACTCGTGGCGTTCTCAAAGTATTTTTGGAGAATGTTATCCGTGATGCAGTTACATATACCGAACATGCCAAAAGGAAGACAGTTACAGCAATGGATGTTGTATACGCTTTGAAGAGACAAGGGCGTACATTGTACGGTTTCGGCGGTTAAATCAATTTTTGCGGACATTTAGAAGAAAACACATTAAAACAAACGGTCCTTTTCAGGACCACAATATTTTTTCAAAAAAGGTTAAAAATGCTGATCAATCCAAATATTTAAACACGTACTACATAAAATTTAATTTTAATTTACGATTGATTATACTTTGTATACATAAGTATATGTACATATGTATGTATGTATGTACACATATTTTCATGTGACTCCCTACTAACCGTATGCGCATACATGCATGTGTGTGAGTGCGTTTGAACACACGTAGTAAAAGTAGATGTGTTCTTTGAATATGAACACATGCACTGTAGCTTGAACATATGTCCATATATACAGATTTAGCCAAATGAAATTTGCCAACGACCATACCACGCTGAATACATCGGTTCTCGTCCGATCACCGAAATTAAGCAGCGTCGGGCGCGGTTAGTACTTAGATGGGGGGACCGCTTGGGAACACCGCGTGTTGTTGGCCTCCAACAAATTTTTTTTCTTTTTAATTTATTGTGTTTTTTTTTTGTAGTCAAAAATATATTATATATATTTTAGCTATTTTTTTTATTCTTTTTATTTTATTATGAATTTTTTAATTTAGTCCAAAATATTCATATTATTGCAATAATTTTTTTTAATTATTTTCTTTACAATTTCTTTTTATATTAGGTAAAATAAACATATCTTTGCAATTTTTTTCTTTTAACTTTTTTCTTTACATTCTTTTTTATTATTTTTTGTTATTTTATTATTATTTATATACATTTGTATATGTACATATTTTAACAAAATAGGTATAGCGTAACGGATGTGTAGCCATATAAAAGTATTTATATGTATGCAGGTACATATTCCTGTATGTTGATGTATGTATGTATGTATTTATATACTTGTATTCAATGAAAGAAATTGAAAAATATGTGTGTGATGAGTTAGCGACAAAATAAACTCTTACAACAACAAAAAGAAAAAATATATAATTAATTCGTAATATTATATAGTAAATTTAAAACTGAGCAAGAGTTCATAAATTTATGCAAATGAGATTAGTACTGATTTTTTTATTTTTGTAATATCGAATTATTCGAAATTAACAAACTTGAATAAAACTATAAATTTTATAGCAAAAAGTTAAATTAATTTCCTTACAGAAAATACACTTAATAAATAATGTAAAGCTTGCTCTTTGCCAAAGTGTTCAATTATTTGAGGTTGTCAATGGAAGCCAGATAGGATTGCTCTAGTGATATGAGCAAAATAATTAAATAATTTTTTTAAACAGAATTAATTAAAGTAGAGTAAATGCTATGCCTTAATTTTATTGATAATTTGATGTATTTGAACTTTTCATTCAAATCAGTTCAATTCATTGAAGCACTGTTAAGAAAAATCACTATTATTAACAAAAATTTAATTTTTTCACTACAAAGTTTCGACTTAAACACATGCTACAACAAAAATATTCACCTCACTCCAATAAATAGCCAATTATATTGAAGCGTCATATTTAAGCTATTTCTATGTAATCATAACTTTCAAATTTAACTTACACACTAATTTTAATCAATTTATTTTATCCTAAACTTTCTCATATGCAACTAAGAAATACCATTGGATCATCAACATTTTTCACTCATCGCTTCGCTTCGCTTCTCAAATTTTAAATACTCTAGGACTTTAATAATTTGTTAAATTATATAAATATACATACAACATATTTCCAAGTGTTAAAAGTTATAATTTAAAGTGAATAATGGCCGATACAGTAGCTGTTGCGAATGTTAGTTCTCCGGTAGTCGCCTCTGCTGCTGCTGCTGCTGCTACTGAAAAGAAGGTTGCTGCGAAAAAAGCAGTTAAACCGAAAAAACCATCGGTTGCTCCTACCCATCCACCAACACAACAAATGGTAGATGCATCAATTAAGAATTTAAAGGAACGTGGCGGTTCATCACTTTTGGCAATTAAGAAATACATTAGTGCCACATATAAATGTGATGCACAAAAATTGGCACCATTCATTAAAAGGTATTTAAAATCGGCAGTTACTAGTGGAAAATTGATTCAGACCAAAGGTAAAGGTGCATCTGGTTCATTCAAGCTATCGGCTTCGGCGGCAAAATCCAGTGAAAGCAAGTCCAAACCAAAAGTAATTAAATCCGTTGAAAAGGCAAAGACAAAGTCCAAAAAGAAGGTAGATGGTGCAGCTTCAAAGAAGAAGGCAGCAGTAAGTGGTGGCAAGAAGGCTGTTGCCAGTAAGAAAACAGCTGAAAAAAAGAAGAGCGAAAAGGCTAAGGCAAAAGACGCAAAGAAGACTGGTGCAATAAAGGTGAAACCAGCCAAAGCAAAGTCAGCTGCTGCCACCAAGCCTAAAGCAGCAAAAGCAAAGCCAGCCGCTGCCAAACCGAAAAAGGCCGCAGCTACAAAAAAACCAGCGGCAAAGAAAGCAGCAGCTAAGAAGTAAATGTCTTTAGGCATCTATTGATATTGAGTTGCAAACTCGTATGGTGAAATTATAAAAAAGCCCTTTTCAGGGCTACAAAATCTTTTCAACAAAATGATCAAAAATCAAACAGTTACTTTGCATATTCGATTTTTTAGACAACGTGGCACATCTTTTGCATACACACATACGACATTACTAGTATGCACGTGTACTGTCGGGAGTAAAAACGTTGCAAATAACAAATTATGCCTCTATTAAAGAAATATAAAAAAATTTTATTTTTGTGTTGAAAACGAAATTGTATGCAATAACATACATTTACTTATATTTTTGTTGAACTCTTTTATCTCTTTGTCAATTATATTTTGTGGCCCTGAAAAGGGCCTTTTTTTGATAATAATATTTTACTTCGGTGGGACAATTTACTTGGAGCTGGTATATTTGGTGACCGCCTTGGTACCTTCACTGACGGCGTGCTTGGCCAATTCACCAGGCAGAAGTAGTCGTACAGCAGTTTGGATTTCGCGACTGGTGATGGTTGAACGTTTGTTGTAATGAGCCAAACGCGATGCCTCAGCAGCAATACGCTCAAAGATGTCATTCACAAAACTGTTCATGATACTCATGGCCTTTGAAGAAATACCGGTATCTGGATGGACTTGCTTCAACACTTTGTAAATGTAGATGGCATAGCTTTCCTTCCTCTTGCGCTTCTTCTTCTTATCATTTTTGGTGATATTCTTTTGAGCCTTGCCGGCCTTCTTTGCTGCTTTTCCACTGGTTTTTGGTGGCATTTTAAATTCAATTCACTTCACTGACACTCACTGAATAATGTTCTGTGAAATGTGTACGCTTAAATGTATTTTTTTCGGCAAATCGTTCGGGTAATCGTGATGAGTCGGCACAATACTCAACGATAATATGAAAACATAGCATAGGGGTTGGATGGCAGACAGAAGAAAAAGTATATAAACTGTACACAATCAGTCTGGTAGCAAATAGTGCAGCCAAGTGCTTGTGTATACTAGTATACTGTGTAGTGTTCAATTTATATTATATATAAAAAGATATTCAATATGTCTGGTCGTGGTAAAGGTGGTAAAGTTAAGGGAAAGGCAAAGTCACGCTCAAACCGTGCTGGTCTTCAATTTCCCGTCGGCCGTATTCATCGTTTGTTGCGCAAAGGCAACTATGCTGAACGTGTTGGTGCCGGTGCTCCAGTCTATCTAGCTGCTGTTATGGAATATTTGGCAGCTGAAGTACTCGAATTGGCTGGTAATGCTGCTCGCGATAACAAAAAGACCAGAATTATTCCACGTCATTTGCAATTGGCCATCCGCAACGATGAGGAATTGAATAAACTATTGTCTGGTGTAACTATTGCCCAGGGTGGAGTTTTGCCCAACATTCAAGCCGTACTTTTGCCAAAGAAGACCGAAAAGAAAGCATAAAGTGTAAAATAGAAGCGCTCTCAAATTTTTCTTCGACAACAAAACCGTCCTTTTCAGGACGACAAAATAAATTTACAAAGAGATTCGATTAATTTTTTCTAAAAATAGCTTTAATAAATATGTACATACATATGAGATGCATACGCACATTCCATGTTCCCGCCAAAAATGCACAACTGGTTATACATACACACACTCAAATATACGTGTGCATAAAAAATTCGTATTGTAGAGAATGAACAATCACCAATACATACGAATACACATTTGAGACAGTGTTGCCGCATTCATAAACTTCTACCAAAATGAAGGGTTATTTTTATAGTTACCAACTTTGAGAAGAGGCAGTTTCTCATACGAGAAAACTTGTATGGTCTTGTTTATTTAATTGTTATAATTTGATTTCGTTTTTATCAAAAAAATAAAATGAAAAAACAGTCTACAAAAAATTTATATTGGTGTATATTTTCAAATGCTCTGTGAGTTTATATATTTTATATATGCGGCAACACTAAGCTAATACCAAAAAGCTAGGTATACTTGCACATGTACACATACACACATATATGGATATGTACATGTGAATACGCTCGAGTATAATGCGCTGTAGATGAGGATCAATGTACATATGTATGTATATACATTTTTTTCAGAGCTACATAGCCGTAAGTAAGTAATCATCCCCACAAACAGTTTACCATGTCGTGTACAGTAGGTAAATGATTACGGAAATGTGCCAATACATGTACATTTTCATACCTACATGTAGATGTGTGTACAAATTTAAACAAATACGAGTAGCTTCAATTTATGGACATACATACATGTTATTTAATAGAAAAGAAAGTTGGGATATTTGTAATCTTTTTTTTTAAAATCTTGTGGTCCTGAAAAGGACCGTTTTGTCATATACCATATATTACACCAATTTTGCTTTTTCCTATCAACTTAAGCACGTTCTCCGCGAATACGTCTGGCCAATTGAATATCCTTTGGCATAATGGTAACACGTTTAGCGTGGATGGCACACAAATTTGTATCTTCAAACAAACCAACCAAATATGCTTCACTAGCTTCTTGCAGTGCCATAACAGCAGAGCTCTGGAAACGCAAGTCGGTCTTGAAATCCTGGGCGATCTCACGTACCAATCGTTGGAATGGTAATTTGCGAATCAACAGTTCGGTACTTTTTTGGTAACGACGAATTTCACGCAAAGCCACTGTACCGGGGCGATAACGATGTGGCTTCTTGACACCACCAGTAGCCGGTGCACTCTTACGTGCGGCTTTTGTTGCCAATTGTTTACGTGGTGCCTTACCACCAGTCGATTTACGGGCTGTTTGCTTTGTACGAGCCATTTTTCACCTCTTAGTATGCAATTTTTAATATCTAAAAACACTAACACTGATCACTGTACACTTTACTAATACGAAACCTACACAATATCGTTATACAAATAACAAAACATACAATAACGTTCCATAAGTTCATACATAAAATGATATTTTAGGGTTGGAATAAATGTGTGTGTTAAAATGAAATAGAAATATGTTTTGTTTTTCTCTTGGGTATCTTTGTATTTCAGTCATCGTAATGGATTTTTGTATAAATACACGCACATTAGGCTAAGAAATATTCAGTTGTTATTACTGTGTTCAGTGTTAAGTGCTCTATTGAATACATACGAAAATATAAATAAAAATGACTGGTCGCGGCAAAGGTGGTAAAGGATTGGGAAAAGGTGGTGCCAAACGTCATCGCAAAGTGTTGCGTGATAACATCCAGGGTATTACTAAGCCAGCAATCAGACGTTTGGCTCGTCGTGGTGGTGTTAAACGTATATCTGGTTTAATATATGAGGAAACTCGTGGCGTTCTCAAAGTATTTTTGGAGAATGTTATCCGTGATGCAGTTACATATACCGAACATGCCAAAAGGAAGACAGTTACAGCAATGGATGTTGTATACGCTTTGAAGAGACAAGGGCGTACATTGTACGGTTTCGGCGGTTAAATCAATTTTTGCGGACATTTAGAAGAAAACACATTAAAACAAACGGTCCTTTTCAGGACCACAATATTTTTTCAAAAAAGGTTAAAAATGCTGATCAATCCAAATATTTAAACACGTACTACATAAAATTTAATTTTAATTTACGATTGATTATACTTTGTATACATAAGTATATGTACATATGTATGTATGTATGTACACATATTTTCATGTGACTCCCTACTAACCGTATGCGCATACATGCATGTGTGTGAGTGCGTTTGAACACACGTAGTAAAAGTAGATGTGTTCTTTGAATATGAACACATGCACTGTAGCTTGAACATATGTCCATATATACAGATTTAGCCAAATGAAATTTGCCAACGACCATACCACGCTGAATACATCGGTTCTCGTCCGATCACCGAAATTAAGCAGCGTCGGGCGCGGTTAGTACTTAGATGGGGGACCGCTTGGGAACACCGCGTGTTGTTGGCCTCCAACAAATTTTTTTTCTTTTTAATTTATTGTGTTTTTTTTTTGTAGTCAAAAATATATTATATATATTTTAGCTATTTTTTTTATTCTTTTTATTTTATTATGAATTTTTTAATTTAGTCCAAAATATTCATATTATTGCAATAATTTTTTTTAATTATTTTCTTTACAATTTCTTTTTATATTAGGTAAAATAAACATATCTTTGCAATTTTTTTCTTTTAACTTTTTTCTTTACATTCTTTTTTATTATTTTTTGTTATTTTATTATTATTTATATACATTTGTATATGTACATATTTTAACAAAATAGGTATAGCGTAACGGATGTGTAGCCATATAAAAGTATTTATATGTATGCAGGTACATATTCCTGTATGTTGATGTATGTATGTATGTATTTATATACTTGTATTCAATGAAAGAAATTGAAAAATATGTGTGTGATGAGTTAGCGACAAAATAAACTCTTACAACAACAAAAAGAAAAAATATATAATTAATTCGTAATATTATATAGTAAATTTAAAACTGAGCAAGAGTTCATAAATTTATGCAAATGAGATTAATACTGATTTTTTTATTTTTGTAATATCGAATTATTCGAAATTAACAAACTTGAATAAAACTATAAATTTTATAGCAAAAAGTTAAATTAATTTCCTTACAGAAAATACACTTAATAAATAATGTAAAGCTTGCTCTTTGCCAAAGTGTTCAATTATTTGAGGTTGTCAATGGAAGCCAGATAGGATTGCTCTAGTGATATGAGCAAAATAATTAAATAATTTTTTTAAACAGAATTAATTAAAGTAGAGTAAATGCTATGCCTTAATTTTATTGATAATTTGATGTATTTGAACTTTTCATTCAAATCAGTTCAATTCATTGAAGCACTGTTAAGAAAAATCACTATTATTAACAAAAATTTAATTTTTTCACTACAAAGTTTCGACTTAAACACATGCTACAACAAAAATATTCACCTCACTCCAATAAATAGCCAATTATATTGAAGCGTCATATTTAAGCTATTTCTATGTAATCATAACTTTCAAATTTAACTTACACACTAATTTTAATCAATTTATTTTATCCTAAACTTTCTCATATGCAACTATGAAATACCATTGGATCATCAACATTTTTCACTCATCGCTTCGCTTCGCTTCTCAAATTTTAAATACTCTAGGACTTGAATAATTTGTTATATTATATAAATATACATACAACATATTTCCAAGTGTTAAAAGTTATAATTTAAAGTGAATAATGGCCGATACAGTAGCTGTTGCGAATGTTAGTT
Organism: Philophylla caesio; assembly: GCA_963971545.1. Taxonomy (NCBI): domain Eukaryota; kingdom Metazoa; phylum Arthropoda; class Insecta; order Diptera; family Tephritidae; genus Philophylla; species Philophylla caesio. The sequence continues at coordinate 56,745,939 of OZ020609.1, read as the reverse complement.
CTCCGGTAGTCGCCTCTGCTGCTGCTGCTGCTGCTACTGAAAAGAAGGTTGCTGCGAAAAAAGCAGTTAAACCGAAAAAACCATCGGTTGCTCCTACCCATCCACCAACACAACAAATGGTAGATGCATCAATTAAGAATTTAAAGGAACGTGGCGGTTCATCACTTTTGGCAATTAAGAAATACATTAGTGCCACATATAAATGTGATGCACAAAAATTGGCACCATTCATTAAAAGGTATTTAAAATCGGCAGTTACTAGTGGAAAATTGATTCAGACCAAAGGTAAAGGTGCATCTGGTTCATTCAAGCTATCGGCTTCGGCGGCAAAATCCAGTGAAAGCAAGTCCAAACCAAAAGTAATTAAATCCGTTGAAAAGGCAAAGACAAAGTCCAAAAAGAAGGTAGATGGTGCAGCTTCAAAGAAGAAGGCAGCAGTAAGTGGTGGCAAGAAGGCAAGTGCTGATAAAAATGTAAAGAAGGCTGTTGCCAGTAAGAAAACAGCTGAAAAAAAGAAGAGCGAAAAGGCTAAGGCAAAAGACGCAAAGAAGACTGGTGCAATAAAGGTGAAACCAGCCAAAGCAAAGTCAGCTGCTGCCACCAAGCCTAAAGCAGCAAAAGCAAAGCCAGCCGCTGCCAAACCGAAAAAGGCCGCAGCTACAAAAAAACCAGCGGCAAAGAAAGCAGCAGCTAAGAAGTAAATGTCTTTAGGCATCTATTGATATTGAGTTGCAAACTCGTATGGTGAAATTATAAAAAAGCCCTTTTCAGGGCTACAAAATCTTTTCAACAAAATGATCAAAAATCAAACAGTTACTTTGCATATTCGATTTTTTAGACAACATGATTAGGCACATATTTTGCATACACACATACGACATTACGAGTATGCACGTGTACGGGAGTAAAAACGTTGCAAATAACAAATTAAAGAAATATAAAAAAATTTTATTTTTGTGTTGAAATCGAAATTTTATGCAATAACATAAATTTACTTATATTTTTGTTGAACTCTTTTATCTCTTTGTCAATTATATTTTGTGGCCCTGAAAAGGGCCTTTTTTTGATAATAATATTTTACTTCGGTGGGACAATTTACTTGGAGCTGGTATATTTGGTGACAGCCTTGGTACCTTCACTGACGGCGTGCTTGGCCAATTCACCAGGCAGAAGTAGTCGTACAGCAGTTTGGATTTCGCGACTGGTGATGGTTGAACGTTTGTTGTAATGAGCCAAACGCGATGCCTCAGCAGCAATACGCTCAAAGATGTCATTCACAAAACTGTTCATGATACTCATGGCCTTTGAAGAAATACCGGTATCTGGATGGACTTGCTTCAACACTTTGTAAATGTAGATGGCATAGCTTTCCTTCCTCTTGCGCTTCTTCTTCTTATCATTTTTGGTGATATTCTTTTGAGCCTTGCCGGCCTTCTTTGCTGCTTTTCCACTGGTTTTTGGTGGCATTTTAAATTCAATTCACTTCACTGACACTCACTGAATAATGTTCTGTGAAATGTGTACGCTTAAATGTATTTTTTTCGGCAAATCGTTCGGGTAATCGTGATGAGTCGGCACAATACTCAACGATAATATGAAAACATAGCATAGGGGTTGGATGGCAGACAGAAGAAAAAGTATATAAACTGTACACAATCAGTCTGGTAGCAAATAGTGCAGCCAAGTGCTTGTGTATGCTAGTATACTGTGTAGTGTTCAATTTATATTATATATAAAAAGATATTCAATATGTCTGGTCGTGGTAAAGGTGGTAAAGTTAAGGGAAAGGCAAAGTCACGCTCAAACCGTGCTGGTCTTCAATTTCCCGTCGGCCGTATTCATCGTTTGTTGCGCAAAGGCAACTATGCTGAACGTGTTGGTGCCGGTGCTCCAGTCTATCTAGCTGCTGTTATGGAATATTTGGCAGCTGAAGTACTCGAATTGGCTGGTAATGCTGCTCGCGATAACAAAAAGACCAGAATTATTCCACGTCATTTGCAATTGGCCATCCGCAACGATGAGGAATTGAATAAACTATTGTCTGGTGTAACTATTGCCCAGGGTGGAGTTTTGCCCAACATTCAAGCCGTACTTTTGCCAAAGAAGACCGAAAAGAAAGCATAAAGTGTAAAATAGAAGCGCTCTCAAATTTTTCTTCGACAACAAAACCGTCCTTTTCAGGACGACAAAATAAATTTACAAAGAGATTCGATTAATTTTTTCTAAAAATAGCTTTAATAAATATGTACATACATATGAGATGCATACGCACATTCCATGTTCCCGCCAAAAATGCACAACTGGTTATACATACACACACTCAAATATACGTGTGCATAAAAAATTCGTATTGTAGAGAATGAACAATCACCAATACATACGAATACACATTTGAGACAGTGTTGCCGCATTCATAAACTTCTACCAAAATGAAGGGTTATTTTTATAGTTACCAACTTTGAGAAGAGGCAGTTTCTCATACGAGAAAACTTGTATGGTCTTGTTTATTTAATTGTTATAATTTGATTTCGTTTTTATCAAAAAAATAAAATGAAAAAACAGTCTACAAAAAATTTATATTGGTGTATATTTTCAAATGCTCTGTGAGTTTATATATTTTTTATATGCGGCAACACTAAGCTAATACCAAAAAGCTAGGTATACTTGCACATGTACACATACACACATATATGGATATGTACATGTGAATACGCTCGAGTATAATGCGCTGTAGATGAGGATCAATGTATGTATGTATATACATTTTTTTCAGAGCTACATAGCCGTAAGTAAGTAATTATCCCCACAAACAGTTTACCATGTCGTGTACAGTAGGTAAATGATTACGGAAATGTGCCAATACATGTACATTTTCATACCTACATGTAGATGTGTGTACAAATTTAAACAAATACGAGTAGCTTCAGTTTATGGACATACATACATGTTATTTAATAGAAAAGAAAGTTGGGATATTTGTAATCTTTTTTTTTAAAATCTTGTGGTCCTGAAAAGGACCGTTTTGTCATATACCATATATTACACCAATTTTGCTTTTTCCTATCAACTTAAGCACGTTCTCCGCGAATACGTCTGGCCAATTGAATATCCTTTGGCATAATGGTAACACGTTTAGCGTGGATGGCACACAAATTTGTATCTTCAAACAAACCAACCAAATATGCTTCACTAGCTTCTTGCAGTGCCATAACAGCAGAGCTCTGGAAACGCAAGTCGGTCTTGAAATCCTGGGCGATCTCACGTACCAATCGTTGGAATGGTAATTTGCGAATCAACAGTTCGGTACTTTTTTGGTAACGACGAATTTCACGCAAAGCCACTGTACCGGGGCGATAACGATGTGGCTTCTTGACACCACCAGTAGCCGGTGCACTCTTACGTGCGGCTTTTGTTGCCAATTGTTTACGTGGTGCCTTACCACCAGTCGATTTACGGGCTGTTTGCTTTGTACGAGCCATTTTTCACCTCTTAGTATGCAATTTTTAATATCTAAAAACACTAACACTCATCACTGTACACTGTACTAATACGAAACCTACACGATATCGTTATACAAATAACAAAACATACAATAACGTTCCATAAGTTCATACATAAAATGATATTTCAGGGTTGGAATAAATGTGTGTGTTAAAATGAAATAGAAATATGTTTTGTTTTTCTCTTGGGTATCTTTGTATTTCAGTCATCGTAATGGATTTTTGTATAAATACACGCACATTAGGCTAAGAGATATTCAGTTGTGATTACTGTGTTCAGTGTTAAGTGCTCTAGTGAATACAAACAAAAATATAAATAAAAATGACTGGTCGCGGCAAAGGTGGTAAAGGATTGGGAAAAGGTGGTGCCAAACGTCATCGCAAAGTGTTGCGTGATAACATCCAGGGTATTACTAAGCCAGCAATCAGACGTTTGGCTCGTCGTGGTGGTGTTAAACGTATATCTGGTTTAATATATGAGGAAACTCGTGGCGTTCTCAAAGTATTTTTGGAGAATGTTATCCGTGATGCAGTTACATATACCGAACATGCCAAAAGGAAGACAGTTACAGCAATGGATGTTGTATACGCTTTGAAGAGACAAGGGCGTACATTGTACGGTTTCGGCGGTTAAATCAATTTTTGCGGACATTTAGAAGAAAACACATTAAAACAAACAGTCCTTTTCAGGACCACAATATTTTTTCAAAAAAGGTTGAAAATGCTGATCAATCCAAATATTTAAACACGTACTACATAAAATTTAATTTTAATTTACGATTGATTATACTTTGTATACATACATAAGTATATGTACATACATATGTATGTATGTACACATATTTTCATTTGACTCCCTACTAACCGTATGCGCATACATGCATGTGTGTGAGTGCGTTTGAACACACGTAGTAAAAGTAGATGTGTTCTTTGAATATGAACACATGCACTGTAGCTTGAACATATGTATGTATGTATATACAGATTTAGCCAAATAAAATTTGCCAACGACCATACCACGCTGAATACATCGGTTCTCGTCCGATCACCGAAATTAAGCAGCGTCGGGCGCGGTTAGTACTTAGATGCGGGACCGCTTGGGAACACCGCGTGTTGTTGGCCTCCAACAAATTTTTTTTCTTTTTAATTTATTGTGTTTTTTTTTTGTAGTCAAAAATATATTATATTATATATTTTAGCTTATTTTTTTATTCTTTTTATTTTATTATGAATTTTTTAATTTAGTCCAAAATATTCATATTATTGCAATAATTTTTTTAAATTATTTTCTTTACAATTTCTTTTTATATTAGGTAAAATAAACATATCTTTGCAATTTTTTTCTTTTAACTTTTTTCTTTACATTCTTTTTTATTATTTTTTGTTATTTTATTATTATTTATATACATTTGTATGTGTATATATTTTAACAAAATAGGTATAGCGTAACGGATGTGTAGCCATATAAAAGTATTCATATGTATGCAGGTACATATTCCTGTATGTTGATGTATGTATGTATGTATTTATATACTTGTATTCAATGAAAGAAATTGAAAAATATGTGTGTGATGAGTTAGCGACAAAATAAACTCTTACAACAACAAAAACAAAAAATATATAATTAATTCGTAATATTATATAGTAAATTTAAAACTGAGCAAGAGTTCATAAATTTATGCAAATGAGATTAATACTGATTTTTTTATTTTTGTAATATCGAATTATTCGAAATTAACAAACTTGAATAAAACTATAAATTTTATAGCAAAAAGTTAAATTAATTTCCTTACAGAAAATACACTTAATAAATAATGTAAAGCTTGCTCTTTGCCAAAGTGTTCAATTATTTGAGGTTGTCAATGGAAGCCAGATAGGATTGCTCTAGTGATATGAGCAAAATAATTAAATAATTTTTTTAAACAGAATTAATTAAAGTAGAGTAAATGCTATGCCTTAATTTTATTGATAATTTGATGTATTTGAACTTTTCATTCAAATCAATTCAATTCATTGAAGCACTGTTAAGAAAAATCACTATTATTAACAAAAATTTAATTTTTTCACTACAAAGTTTCGACTTAAACACATGCTACAACAAAAATATTCACCTCACTCCAATAAATAGCCAATTATATTGAAGCGTCATATTTAAGCTATTTCTATGTAATCATAACTTTCAAATTTAACTTACACACTAATTTTAATCAATTTATTTTATCCTAAACTTTCTCATATGCAACTATCAAATACCATTGGATCATCAACATTTTTCACTCATCGCTTCGCTTCGCTTCTCAAATTTTAAATACTCTAGGACTTGAATAATTTGTTATATTATATAAATATACATACAACATATTTCCAAGTGTTAAAAGTTATAATTTAAAGTGAATAATGGCCGATACAGTAGCTGTTGCGAATGTTAGTTCTCCGGTAGTCGCCTCTGCTGCTGCTGCTGCTGCTACTGAAAAGAAGGTTGCTGCGAAAAAAGCAGTTAAACCGAAAAAACCATCGGTTGCTCCTACCCATCCACCAACACAACAAATGGTAGATGCATCAATTAAGAATTTAAAGGAACGTGGCGGTTCATCACTTTTGGCAATTAAGAAATACATTAGTGCCACATATAAATGTGATGCACAAAAATTGGCACCATTCATTAAAAGGTATTTAAAATCGGCAGTTACTAGTGGAAAATTGATTCAGACCAAAGGTAAAGGTGCATCTGGTTCATTCAAGCTATCGGCTTCGGCGGCAAAATCCAGTGAAAGCAAGTCCAAACCAAAAGTAATTAAATCCGTTGAAAAGGCAAAGACAAAGTCCAAAAAGAAGGTAGATGGTGCAGCTTCAAAGAAGAAGACAGCAGTAAGTGGTGGCAAGAAGGCAAGTGCTGATAAAAATGTAAAGAAGGCTGTTGCCAGTAAGAAAACAGCTGAAAAAAAGAAGAGCGAAAAGGCTAAGGCAAAAGACGCAAAGAAGACTGGTGCAATAAAGGTGAAACCAGCCAAAGCAAAGTCAGCTGCTGCCACCAAGCCTAAAGCAGCAAAAGCAAAGCCAGCCGCTGCCAAACCGAAAAAGGCCGCAGCTACAAAAAAACCAGCGGCAAAGAAAGCAGCAGCTAAGAAGTAAATGTCTTTAGGCATCTATTGATATTGAGTTGCAAACTCGTATGGTGAAATTATAAAAAAGCCCTTTTCAGGGCTACAAAATCTTTTCAACAAAATGATCAAAAATCAAACAGTTACTTTGCATATTCGATTTTTTAGACAACGTGATTAGGCACATCTTTTGCATACACACATACGTACACATATATTAAAGAAATATAAAAAAATTTTATTTTTGTGTTGAAAACGAAATTGTATGCAATAACATACATTTACTTATATTTTTGTTGAACTCTTTTATCTCTTTGTCAATTATATTTTGTGGCCCTGAAAAGGGCCTTTTTTTGATAATAATATTTTACTTCGGTGGGACAATTTACTTGGAGCTGGTATATTTGGTGACAGCCTTGGTACCTTCACTGACGGCGTGCTTGGCCAATTCACCAGGCAGAAGTAGTCGTACAGCAGTTTGGATTTCGCGACTGGTGATGGTTGAACGTTTGTTGTAATGAGCCAAACGCGATGCCTCAGCAGCAATACGCTCAAAGATGTCATTCACAAAACTGTTCATGATACTCATGGCCTTTGAAGAAATACCGGTATCTGGATGGACTTGCTTCAACACTTTGTAAATGTAGATGGCATAGCTTTCCTTCCTCTTGCGCTTCTTCTTCTTATCATTTTTGGTGATATTCTTTTGAGCCTTGCCGGCCTTCTTTGCTGCTTTTCCACTGGTTTTTGGTGGCATTTTAAATTCAATTCACTTCACTGACACTCACTGAATAATGTTCTGTGAAATGTGTACGCTTAAATGTATTTTTTTCGGCAAATCGTTCGGGTAATCGTGGTGAGTCGGCACAATACTCAACGATAATATGAAAACATAGCATAGGGGTTGGATGGCAGACAGAAGAAAAAGTATATAAACTGTACACAATCAGTCTGGTAGCAAATAGTGCAGCCAAGTGCTTGTGTATACTAGTATACTGTGTAGTGTTCAATTTATATTATATATAAAAAGATATTCAATATGTCTGGTCGTGGTAAAGGTGGTAAAGTTAAGGGAAAGGCAAAGTCACGCTCAAACCGTGCTGGTCTTCAATTTCCCGTCGGCCGTATTCATCGTTTGTTGCGCAAAGGCAACTATGCTGAACGTGTTGGTGCCGGTGCTCCAGTCTATCTAGCTGCTGTTATGGAATATTTGGCAGCTGAAGTACTCGAATTGGCTGGTAATGCTGCTCGCGATAACAAAAAGACCAGAATTATTCCACGTCATTTGCAATTGGCCATCCGCAACGATGAGGAATTGAATAAACTATTGTCTGGTGTAACCATTGCCCAGGGTGGAGTTTTGCCCAACATTCAAGCTGTACTTTTGCCAAAGAAGACCGAAAAGAAAGCATAAAGTGTAAAATTGAAGCGCTCTCAAATTTTTCTTCGACAACAAAACCGTCCTTTTCAGGACGACAAAATAAATTTACAAAGAGATTCGATTAATTTTTTCTAAAAATAGCTTTAATAAATATGTACATACATATGAGATGTATACGCACATTCCATGTTCCCGCCAAAAATGCACAACTGGTTATACATACACACTCTCAAATATACGTGTGCATAAAAAATTCGTATTGTAGAGAATGAACAATCACCAATACATACGAATACACATTTGAGACAGTGTTGCCGCATTCATAAACTTCTACCAAAATGAAGGGTTATTTTTATAGTTACCAACTTTGAGAAGAGGCAGTTTCTCATACGGGAAAACTTGTACGGTCTTGTTTATTTAATTGTTATAATTTGATTTCGTTTTTATCAAAAAAATAAAATGAAAAAACAGTCTACAAAAAATTTATATTGGTGTATATTTTCAAATGCTCTGTGAGTTTATATATTTTTTATATGCGGCAACACTAAGCTAATACCAAAAAGCTAGGTATACTTGCACATGTACACATACACACATATATGGATATGTACATGTGAATACGCTCGAGTATAATGCGCTGTAGATGAGGATCAATGTATGTATGGATATACATTTTTTTCAGAGCTACATAGCCGTAAGTAAGTAATCATCCCCACAAACAGTTTACCATGTCGTGTACAGTAGGTAAATGATTACGGAAATGTGCCAATACATGTACATTTTCATACCTACATGTAGATGTGTGTACAAATTTAAACAAATACGAGTAGCTTCAATTTATGGACATACATACATGTTATTTAATAGAAAAGAAAGTTGGGATATTTGTAATCTTTTTTTTTAAAATCTTGTGGTCCTGAAAAGGACCGTTTTGTCATATACCATATATTACACCAATTTTGCTTTTTCCTACCAACTTAAGCACGTTCTCCGCGAATACGTCTGGCCAATTGAATATCCTTTGGCATAATGGTAACACGTTTAGCGTGGATGGCACACAAATTTGTATCTTCAAACAAACCAACCAAATATGCTTCACTAGCTTCTTGCAGTGCCATAACAGCAGAGCTCTGGAAACGCAAGTCGGTCTTGAAATCCTGGGCGATCTCACGTACCAATCGTTGGAATGGTAATTTGCGAATCAACAGTTCGGTACTTTTTTGGTAACGACGAATTTCACGCAAAGCCACTGTACCGGGGCGATAACGATGTGGCTTCTTGACACCACCAGTAGCCGGTGCACTCTTACGTGCGGCTTTTGTTGCCAATTGTTTACGTGGTGCCTTACCACCAGTCGATTTACGGGCTGTTTGCTTTGTACGAGCCATTTTTCACCTCTTAGTATGCAATTTTTAATATCTAAAAACACTAACACTGATCACTGTACACTTTACTAATACGAAACCTACACAATATCGTTATACAAATAACAAAACATACAATAACGTTCCATAAGTTCATACATAAAATGATATTTTAGGGTTGGAATAAATGTGTGTGTTAAAATGAAATAGAAATATGTTTTGTTTTTCTCTTGGGTATCTTTGTATTTCAGTCATCGTAATGGATTTTTGTATAAATACACGCACATTAGGCTAAGAAATATTCAGTTGTGATTACTGTGTTCAGTGTTAAGTGCTCTAGTGAATACATACGAAAATATAAATAAAAATGACTGGTCGCGGCAAAGGTGGTAAAGGATTGGGAAAAGGTGGTGCCAAACGTCATCGCAAAGTGTTGCGTGATAACATCCAGGGTATTACTAAGCCAGCAATCAGACGTTTGGCTCGTCGTGGTGGTGTTAAACGTATATCTGGTTTAATATATGAGGAAACTCGTGGCGTTCTCAAAGTATTTTTGGAGAATGTTATCCGTGATGCAGTTACATATACCGAACATGCCAAAAGGAAGACAGTTACAGCAATGGATGTTGTATACGCTTTGAAGAGACAAGGGCGTACATTGTACGGTTTCGGCGGTTAAATCAATTTTTGCGGACATTTAGAAGAAAACACATTAAAACAAACGGTCCTTTTCAGGACCACAATATTTTTTCAAAAAAGGTTAAAAATGCTGATCAATCCAAATATTTAAACACGTACTACATAAAATTTAATTTTAATTTACGATTGATTATACTTTGTATACATAAGTATATGTACATATGTATGTATGTATGTATGTACACATATTTTCATTTGACTCCCTACTAACCGTATGCGCATACATGCATGTGTGTGAGTGCGTTTGAACACACGTAGTAAAAGTAGATGTGTTCTTTGAATATGAACACATGCACTGTAGCTTGAACATATGTATGTATATACAGATTTAGTAAAATAAAATTTGCCAACGACCATACCACGCTGAATACATCGGTTCTCGTCCGATCACCGAAATTAAGCAGCGTCGGGCGCGGTTAGTACTTAGATGGGGGACCGCTTGGGAACACCGCGTGTTTGTTGTTGGCCTCCAACAAATTTTTTTTCTTTTTAATTTATTGTGTTTTTTTTTTGTAGTCAAAAATATATTAATGAAATTTTTTTAATGTTTTTTCTTAAAATTTTTTTTTCGTTTTTATTATGCATATTTGTTGTAGTCATATGTCATTTTTTATAATTATGTTTTTAATTTTTTTTAAATATATGTATTTTGTAACACTTTTTTTTTAAACTTTTTTTTTTTATTATTTTAATTTTATTATTTATGTTTTTAGTCAAAAATATATTTTTACACTTAACCGTATGCACATACATACATATGTACATCCACGTGTGTGTGTATGTATGTGTTTGAAAACACGTATTAAAAATAGATTTGTGGTTTTTGTTGTTTTAATGTGAACGCTGTGATTAAATGTACGAGTACAAGCATCACTCTAGCTTAAACAGACATACAGATTTAGTAAAATAAAATTTGCCAACGACCATACCACGCTGAATACATCGGTTCTCGTCCGATCACCGAAATTAAGCAGCGTCGGGCGCGGTTAGTACTTAGATGGGGGACCGCTTGGGAACACCGCGTGTTGTTGGCCTCCAACAATTTTTTTTTCTTTTTAATTTATTGTGTTTTTTTTTTGTAGTCAAAAATATATTATATATGTATATTTTAGCTATTTTTTTATTCTTTTTATTTTATTATGAATTTTTTAATTTAGTCCAAAATATTCATATTATTGCAATAATTTTTTTAAATTATTTTCTTTACAATTTCTTTTTATATTAGGTAAAATAAACATATCTTTGCAATTTTTTTCTTTTAACTTTTTTCTTTACATTCTTTTTTATTATTTTTTGTTATTTTATTATTACATATTTATATACATTTGTATATGTATATATTTTAACAAAATAGGTATAGCGTAACGGATGTGTAGCCATATAAAAGTATTCATATGCAGGTACATATTCCTGTATGTTGATGTATGTATGTATGTATTTATATACTTGTATTCAATGAAAGAAATTGAAAAATATGTGTGTGATGAGTTAGCGACAAAATAAACTCTTACAACAACAAAAACAAAAAATATATAATTAATTCGTAATATTATATAGTAAATTTAAAACTGAGCAAGAGTTCATAAATTTATGCAAATGAGATTAATACTGATTTTTTTATTTTTGTAATATCGAATTATTCGAAATTAACAAACTTGAATAAAACTATAAATTTTATAGCAAAAAGTTAAATTAATTTCCTTACAGAAAATACACTTAATAAATAATGTAAAGCTTGCTCTTTGCCAAAGTGTTCAATTATTTGAGGTTGTCAATGGAAGCCAGATAGGATTGCTCTAGTGATATGAGCAAAATAATTAAATAATTTTTTTAAACAGAATTAATTAAAGTAGAGTAAATGCTATGCCTTAATTTTATTGATAATTTGATGTATTTGAACTTTTCATTCAAATCAGTTCAATTCATTGAAGCACTGTTAAGAAAAATCACTATTATTAACAAAAATTTAATTTTTTCACTACAAAGTTTCGACTTAAACACATGCTACAACAAAAATATTCACCTCACTCCAATAAATAGCCAATTATATTGAAGCGTCATATTTAAGCTATTTCTATGTAATCATAACTTTCAAATTTAACTTACACACTAATTTTAATCAATTTATTTTATCCTAAACTTTCTCATATGCAACTATCAAATACCATTGGATCATCAACATTTTTCACTCATCGCTTCGCTATTTTAAATACTCTAGGACTTTAATTATTTGTTATATTATATAAATATACATACAACATATTTCCAAGTGTTAAAAGTTATAATTTAAAGTGAATAATGGCCGATACAGTTGCTGTTGCGAATGTTAGTTCTCCGGTAGTCGCCTCTGCTGCTGCTGCTGCTGCTACTGAAAAGAAGGTTGCTGCGAAAAAAGCAGTTAAACCGAAAAAACCATCGGTTGCTCCTACCCATCCACCAACACAACAAATGGTAGATGCATCAATTAAGAATTTAAAGGAACGTGGCGGTTCATCACTTTTGGCAATTAAGAAATACATTAGTGCCACATATAAATGTGATGCACAAAAATTGGCACCATTCATTAAAAGGTATTTAAAATCGGCAGTTACTAGTGGAAAATTGATTCAGACCAAAGGTAAAGGTGCATCTGGTTCATTCAAGCTATCGGCTTCGGCGGCAAAATCCAGTGAAAGCAAGTCCAAACCAAAAGTAATTAAATCAGTTGAAAAGGCAAAGACAAAGTCCAAAAAGAAGGTAGATGGTGCAGCTTCAAAGAAAAAGGCAGCAGTAAGTGGTGGCAAGAAGGCAAGTGCTGATAAAAATGTAAAGAAGGCTGTTGCCAGTAAGAAAACAGCTGAAAAAAAGAAGAGCGAAAAGGCTAATGCAAAAGACGCAAAGAAGACTGGTGCAATAAAGGTGAAACCAGCCAAAGCAAAGTCAGCTGCTGCCACCAAGCCTAAAGCAGCAAAAGCAAAGCCAGCCGCTGCCAAAACGAAAAAGGCCGCAGCTACAAAAAAACCAGCGGCAAAGAAAGCAGCAGCTAAGAAGTAAATGTCTTTAAGCATCTATTGATATTGAGTTGCAAACTCGTATGGTGAAATTATAAAAAAGCCCTTTTCAGGGCTACAAAATCTTTTCAACAAAATGATCAAAAATCAAACAGTTACTTTGCATATTCGATTTTTTAGACAACGTGGCACATCTTTTGCATACACACATACGACATTACTAGTATGCACGTGTACTGTCGGGAGTAAAAACGTTGCAAATAACAAATTATGCCTCTATTAAAGAAATATAAAAAAATTTTATTTTTGTGTTGAAAACGAAATTTTATGCAATAAATTTACTTATATTTTTGTTGAACTCTTTTATCTCTTTGTCAATTATATTTTGTGGCCCTGAAAAGGGCCTTTTTTGATAATAATATTTTACTTCGGTGGGACAATTTACTTGGAGCTGGTATATTTGGTGACAGCCTTGGTACCTTCACTGACGGCGTGCTTGGCCAATTCACCAGGCAGAAGTAGTCGTACAGCAGTTTGGATTTCGCGACTGGTGATGGTTGAACGTTTGTTGTAATGAGCCAAACGCGATGCCTCAGCAGCAATACGCTCAAAGATGTCATTCACAAAACTGTTCATGATACTCATGGCCTTTGAAGAAATACCGGTATCTGGATGGACTTGCTTCAACACTTTGTAAATGTAGATGGCATAGCTTTCCTTCCTCTTGCGCTTCTTCTTCTTATCATTTTTGGTGATATTCTTTTGAGCCTTGCCGGCCTTCTTTGCTGCTTTTCCACTGGTTTTTGGTGGCATTTTAAATTCAATTCACTTCACTGACACTCACTGAATAATGTTCTGTGAAATGTGTACGCTGAAATGTATTTTTTTCGGCAAATCGTTCGGGTAATCGTGGTGAGTCGGCACAATACTCAACGATAATATGAAAACATAGCATAGGGGTTGGATGGCAGACAGAAGAAAAAGTATATAAACTGTACACAATCAGTCTGGTAGCAAATAGTGCAGCCAAGAACTTGTGTATACTAGTATACTGTATAGTGTTCAATTTATATTATATATAAAAAGATATTCAATATGTCTGGTCGAGGTAAAGGTGGTAAAGTTAAGGGAAAGGCAAAGTCACGCTCAAACCGTGCTGGTCTTCAATTTCCCGTCGGCCGTATTCATCGTTTGTTGCGCAAAGGCAACTATGCTGAACGTGTTGGTGCCGGTGCTCCAGTCTATCTAGCTGCTGTTATGGAATATTTGGCAGCTGAAGTACTCGAATTGGCTGGTAATGCTGCTCGCGATAACAAAAAGACCAGAATTATTCCACGTCATTTGCAATTGGCCATCCGCAACGATGAGGAATTGAATAAACTATTGTCTGGTGTAACCATTGCCCAGGGTGGAGTTTTGCCCAACATTCAAGCCGTACTTTTGCCAAAGAAGACCGAAAAGAAAGCATAAAGTGTAAAATAGAAGCGCTCTCAAATTTTTCTTCGACAACAAAACCGTCCTTTTCAGGACGACAAAATAAATTTACAAAGAGATTCGATTAATTTTTTCTAAAAATAGCTTTAATAAATATGTACATCCATGTTCCCGCCAAAAATGCACAACTGGTTATAACACACACACTTAAATATACGTGTGCATAAAAAATTCGTATTGTAGAGAATGAACCAATACATACGAATACACATTTGAGACAGTGTTGCCGCATTCATAAACTTCTACCAAAATGAAGGGTTATTTTTATAGTTACCAACTTTGAGAAGAGGCAGTTTCTCATACGGGAAAACTTGTATGGTCTTGTTTATTTAATTGTTATAATTTGATTTCGTTTTTATCAAAAAAATAAAATGAAAAAACAGTCTACAAAAAATTTATATTGGTGTATATTTTCAAATGCTCTGTGAGTTTATATATTTTTTATATGCGGCAACACTAAGCTAATACCAAAAAGCTAGGTATACTTGCACATGTACACATACACACATATATGGATATGTACATGTGAATACGCTCGAGTATAATGCGCTGTAGATGAGGATCAATGTATGTATGTATATACATTTTTTTCAGAGCTACATAGCCGTAAGTAAGTAATTATCCCCACAAACAGTTTACCATGTCGTGTACAGTAGGTAAATGATTACGGAAATGTGCCAATACATGTACATTTTCATACCTACATGTAGATGTGTGTACAAATTTAAACAAATACGAGTAGCTTCAATTTATGGACATACATACATGTTATTTAATAGAAAAGAAAGTTGGGATATTTGTAATCTTTTTTTTTAAAATCTTGTGGTCCTGAAAAGGACCGTTTTGTCATATACCATATATTACACCAATTTTGCTTTTTCCTATCAACTTAAGCACGTTCTCCGCGAATACGTCTGGCCAATTGAATATCCTTTGGCATAATGGTAACACGTTTAGCGTGGATGGCACACAAATTTGTATCTTCAAACAAACCAACCAAATATGCTTCACTAGCTTCTTGCAGTGCCATAACAGCAGAGCTCTGGAAACGCAAGTCGGTCTTGAAATCCTGGGCGATCTCACGTACCAATCGTTGGAATGGTAATTTGCGAATCAACAGTTCGGTACTTTTTTGGTAACGACGAATTTCACGCAAAGCCACTGTACCGGGGCGATAACGATGTGGCTTCTTGACACCACCAGTAGCCGGTGCACTCTTACGTGCGGCTTTTGTTGCCAATTGTTTACGTGGTGCCTTACCACCAGTCGATTTACGGGCTGTTTGCTTTGTACGAGCCATTTTTCACCTCTTAGTATGCAATTTTTAATATCTAAAAACACTAACACTGATCACTGTACACTGTACTAATACGAAACCTACACAATATCGTTATACAAATAACAAAACATACAATAACGTTCCATAAGTTCATACATAAAATGATATTTTAGGGTTGGAATAAATGTGTGTGTTAAAATGAAATAGAAATATGTTTTGTTTTTCTCTTGGGTATCTTTGTATTTCAGTCATCGTAATGGATTTTTGTATAAATACACGCACATTAGGCTAAGAAATATTCAGTTGTGATTACTGTGTTCAGTGTTAAGTGCTCTAGTGAATACATACGAAAATATAAATAAAAATGACTGGTCGCGGCAAAGGTGGTAAAGGATTGGGAAAAGGTGGTGCCAAACGTCATCGCAAAGTGTTGCGTGATAACATCCAGGGTATTACTAAGCCAGCAATCAGACGTTTGGCTCGTCGTGGTGGTGTTAAACGTATATCTGGTTTAATATATGAGGAAACACGTGGCGTTCTCAAAGTATTTTTGGAGAATGTTATCCGTGATGCAGTTACATATACCGAACATGCCAAAAGGAAGACAGTTACAGCAATGGATGTTGTATACGCTTTGAAGAGACAAGGGCGTACATTGTACGGTTTCGGCGGTTAAATCAATTTTTGCGGACATTTAGAAGAAAACACATTAAAACAAACGGTCCTTTTCAGGACCACAATATTTTTTCAAAAAAGGTTAAAAATGCTGATCAATCCAAATATTTAAACACGTACTACATAAAATTTAATTTTAATTTACGATTGATTATACTTTGTATACATAAGTATATGTACATATGTATGTATGTATGTATGTACACATATTTTCATTTGACTCCCTACTAACCGTATGCGCATACATGCATGTGTGTGAGTGCGTTTGAACACACGTAGTAAAAGTAGATGTGTTCTTTGAATATGAACACATGCACTGTAGCTTGAACATATGTATGTATATACAGATTTAGTAAAATAAAATTTGCCAACGACCATACCACGCTGAATACATCGGTTCTCGTCCGATCACCGAAATTAAGCAGCGTCGGGCGCGGTTAGTACTTAGATGGGGGACCGCTTGGGAACACCGCGTGTTGTTGGCCTCCAACAATTTTTTTTTCTTTTTAATTTATTGTGTTTTTTTTTTGTAGTCAAAAATATATTATATATGTATATTTTAGCTATTTTTTTATTCTTTTTATTTTATTATGAATTTTTTAATTTAGTCCAAAATATTCATATTATTGCAATAATTTTTTTAAATTATTTTCTTTACAATTTCTTTTTATATTAGGTAAAATAAACATATCTTTGCAATTTTTTTCTTTTAACTTTTTTCTTTACATTCTTTTTTATTATTTTTTGTTATTTTATTATTACATATTTATATACATTTGTATATGTATATATTTTAACAAAATAGGTATAGCGTAACGGATGTGTAGCCATATAAAAGTATTCATATGCAGGTACATATTCCTGTATGTTGATGTATGTATGTATGTATTTATATACTTGTATTCAATGAAAGAAATTGAAAAATATGTGTGTGATGAGTTAGCGACAAAATAAACTCTTACAACAACAAAAACAAAAAATATATAATTAATTCGTAATATTATATAGTAAATTTAAAACTGAGCAAGAGTTCATAAATTTATGCAAATGAGATTAATACTGATTTTTTTATTTTTGTAATATCGAATTATTCGAAATTAACAAACTTGAATAAAACTATAAATTTTATAGCAAAAAGTTAAATTAATTTCCTTACAGAAAATACACTTAATAAATAATGTAAAGCTTGCTCTTTGCCAAAGTGTTCAATTATTTGAGGTTGTCAATGGAAGCCAGATAGGATTGCTCTAGTGATATGAGCAAAATAATTAAATAATTTTTTTAAACAGAATTAATTAAAGTAGAGTAAATGCTATGCCTTAATTTTATTGATAATTTGATGTATTTGAACTTTTCATTCAAATCAGTTCAATTCATTGAAGCACTGTTAAGAAAAATCACTATTATTAACAAAAATTTAATTTTTTCACTACAAAGTTTCGACTTAAACACATGCTACAACAAAAATATTCACCTCACTCCAATAAATAGCCAATTATATTGAAGCGTCATATTTAAGCTATTTCTATGTAATCATAACTTTCAAATTTAACTTACACACTAATTTTAATCAATTTATTTTATCCTAAACTTTCTCATATGCAACTATGAAATACCATTGGATCATCAACATTTTTCACTCATCGCTTCGCTTCGCTTCTCAAATTTTAAATACTCTAGGACTTTAATTATTTGTTATATTATATAAATATACATACAACATATTTCCAAGTGTTAAAAGTTATAATTTAAAGTGAATAATGGCCGATACAGTAGCTGTTGCGAATGTTAGTTCTCCGGTAGTCGCCTCTGCTGCTGCTGCTGCTGCTACTGAAAAGAAGGTTGCTGCGAAAAAAGCAGTTAAACCGAAAAAACCATCGGTTGCTCCTACCCATCCACCAACACAACAAATGGTAGATGCATCAATTAAGAATTTAAAGGAACGTGGCGGTTCATCACTTTTGGCAATTAAGAAATACATTAGTGCCACATATAAATGTGATGCACAAAAATTGGCACCATTCATTAAAAGGTATTTAAAATCGGCAGTTACTAGTGGAAAATTGATTCAGACCAAAGGTAAAGGTGCATCTGGTTCATTCAAGCTATCGGCTTCGGCGGCAAAATCCAGTGAAAGCAAGTCCAAAAAGAAGGTAGATGGTGCAGCTTCAAAGAAGAAGGCAGCAGTAAGTGGTGGCAAGAAGGCAAGTGCTGATAAAAATGTAAAGAAGGCTGTTGCCAGTAAGAAAACAGCTGAAAAAAAGAAGAGCGAAAAGGCTAAGGCAAAAGACGCAAAGAAGACTGGTGCAATAAAGGTGAAACCAGCCAAAGCAAAGTCAGCTGCTGCCACCAAGCCTAAAGCAGCAAAAGCAAAGCCAGCCGCTGCCAAACCGAAAAAGGCCGCAGCTACAAAAAAACCAGCGGCAAAGAAAGCAGCAGCTAAGAAGTAAATGTCTTTAGGCATCTATTGATATTGAGTGGCAAACTCGTATGGTGAAATTATAAAAAAGCCCTTTTCAGGGCTACAAAATCTTTTCAACAAAATGATCAAAAATCAAACAGTTACTTTGCATATTCGATTTTTTAGACAACGTGATTAGGCACATCTTTTGCATACACACATACGTACACATATATTAAAGAAATATAAAAAAATTTTATTTTTGTGTTGAAAACGAAATTGTATGCAATAACATACATTTACTTATATTTTTGTTGAACTCTTTTATCTCTTTGTCAATTATATTTTGTGGCCCTGAAAAGGGCCTTTTTTTGATAATAATATTTTACTTCGGTGGGACAATTTACTTGGAGCTGGTATATTTGGTGACAGCCTTGGTACCTTCACTGACGGCGTGCTTGGCCAATTCACCAGGCAGAAGTAGTCGTACAGCAGTTTGGATTTCGCGACTGGTGATGGTTGAACGTTTGTTGTAATGAGCCAAACGCGATGCCTCAGCAGCAATACGCTCAAAGATGTCATTCACAAAACTGTTCATGATACTCATGGCCTTTGAAGAAATACCGGTATCTGGATGGACTTGCTTCAACACTTTGTAAATGTAGATGGCATAGCTTTCCTTCCTCTTGCGCTTCTTCTTCTTATCATTTTTGGTGATATTCTTTTGAGCCTTGCCGGCCTTCTTTGCTGCTTTTCCACTGGTTTTTGGTGGCATTTTAAATTCAATTCACTTCACTGACACTCACTGAATAATGTTCTGTGAAATGTGTACGCTTAAATGTATTTTTTTCGGCAAATCGTTCGGGTAATCGTGGTGAGTCGGCACAATACTCAACGATAATATGAAAACATAGCATAGGGGTTGGATGGCAGACAGAAGAAAAAGTATATAAACTGTACACAATCAGTCTGGTAGCAAATAGTGCAGCCAAGTGCTTGTGTATACTAGTATACTGTGTAGTGTTCAATTTATATTATATATAAAAAGATATTCAATATGTCTGGTCGTGGTAAAGGTGGTAAAGTTAAGGGAAAGGCAAAGTCACGCTCAAACCGTGCTGGTCTTCAATTTCCCGTCGGCCGTATTCATCGTTTGTTGCGCAAAGGCAACTATGCTGAACGTGTTGGTGCCGGTGCTCCAGTCTATCTAGCTGCTGTTATGGAATATTTGGCAGCTGAAGTACTCGAATTGGCTGGTAATGCTGCTCGCGATAACAAAAAGACCAGAATTATTCCACGTCATTTGCAATTGGCCATCCGCAACGATGAGGAATTGAATAAACTATTGTCTGGTGTAACCATTGCCCAGGGTGGAGTTTTGCCCAACATTCAAGCTGTACTTTTGCCAAAGAAGACCGAAAAGAAAGCATAAAGTGTAAAATTGAAGCGCTCTCAAATTTTTCTTCGACAACAAAACCGTCCTTTTCAGGACGACAAAATAAATTTACAAAGAGATTCGATTAATTTTTTCTAAAAATAGCTTTAATAAATATGTACATACATATGAGATGTATACGCACATTCCATGTTCCCGCCAAAAATGCACAACTGGTTATACATACACACTCTCAAATATACGTGTGCATAAAAAATTCGTATTGTAGAGAATGAACAATCACCAATACATACGAATACACATTTGAGACAGTGTTGCCGCATTCATAAACTTCTACCAAAATGAAGGGTTATTTTTATAGTTACCAACTTTGAGAAGAGGCAGTTTCTCATACGGGAAAACTTGTACGGTCTTGTTTATTTAATTGTTATAATTTGATTTCGTTTTTATCAAAAAAATAAAATGAAAAAACAGTCTACAAAAAATTTATATTGGTGTATATTTTCAAATGCTCTGTGAGTTTATATATTTTTTATATGCGGCAACACTAAGCTAATACCAAAAAGCTAGGTATACTTGCACATGTACACATACACACATATATGGATATGTATGTACATGTGAATACGCTCGAGTATAATGCGCTGTAGATGAGGATCAATGTATGTATGTATATACATTTTTTCAGAGCTACATAGCCGTAAGTAAGTAATTATCCCCACAAACAGTTTACCATGTCGTGTACAGTAGGTAAATGATTACGGAAATGTGCCAATACATGTACATTTTCATACCTACATGTAGATGTGTGTACAAATTTAAACAAATACGAGTAGCTTCAATTTATGGACATACATACATGTTATTTAATAGAAAAGAAAGTTGGGATATTTGTAATCTTTTTTTTAAAAATCTTGTGGTCCTGAAAAGGACCGTTTTGTCATATACCATATATTACACCAATTTTGCTTTTTCCTATCAACTTAAGCACGTTCTCCGCGAATACGTCTGGCCAATTGAATATCCTTTGGCATAATGGTAACACGTTTAGCGTGGATGGCACACAAATTTGTATCTTCAAACAAACCAACCAAATATGCTTCACTAGCTTCTTGCAGTGCCATAACAGCAGAGCTCTGGAAACGCAAGTCGGTCTTGAAATCCTGGGCGATCTCACGTACCAATCGTTGGAATGGTAATTTGCGAATCAACAGTTCGGTACTTTTTTGGTAACGACGAATTTCACGCAAAGCCACTGTACCGGGGCGATAACGATGTGGCTTCTTGACACCACCAGTAGCCGGTGCACTCTTACGTGCGGCTTTTGTTGCCAATTGTTTACGTGGTGCCTTACCACCAGTCGATTTACGGGCTGTTTGCTTTGTACGAGCCATTTTTCACCTCTTAGTATGCAATTTTTAATATCTAAAAACACTAACACTGATCACTGTACACTGTACTAATACGAAACCTACACAATATCGTTATACAAATAACAAAACATACAATAACGTTCCATAAGTTCATACATAAAATGATATTTTAGGGTTGGAATAAATGTGTGTGTTAAAATGAAATAGAAATATGTTTTGTTTTTCTCTTGGGTATCTTTGTATTTCAGTCATCGTAATGGATTTTTGTATAAATACACGCACATTAGGCTAAGAAATATTCAGTTGTGATTACTGTGTTCAGTGTTAAGTGCTCTAGTGAATACATACGAAAATATAAATAAAAATGACTGGTCGCGGCAAAGGTGGTAAAGGATTGGGAAAAGGTGGTGCCAAACGTCATCGCAAAGTGTTGCGTGATAACATCCAGGGTATTACTAAGCCAGCAATCAGACGTTTGGCTCGTCGTGGTGGTGTTAAACGTATATCTGGTTTAATATATGAGGAAACTCGTGGCGTTCTCAAAGTATTTTTGGAGAATGTTATCCGTGATGCAGTTACATATACCGAACATGCCAAAAGGAAGACAGTTACAGCAATGGATGTTGTATACGCTTTGAAGAGACAAGGGCGTACATTGTACGGTTTCGGCGGTTAAATCAATTTTTGCGGACATTTAGAAGAAAACACATTAAAACAAACGGTCCTTTTCAGGACCACAATATTTTTTCAAAAAAGGTTAAAAATGCTGATCAATCCAAATATTTAAACACGTACACATAAAATTTAATTTTAATTTACGATTGATTATACTTTGTATACATAAGTATATGTACATATGTATGTATGTATGTATGTACACATATTTTCATTTGACTCCCTACTAACCGTATGCGCATACATGCATGTGTGTGAGTGCGTTTGAACACACGTAGTAAAAGTAGATGTGTTCTTTGAATATGAACACATGCACTGTAGCTTGAACATATGTCCATATATACAGATTTAGCCAAATAAAATTTGCCAACGACCATACCACGCTGAATACATCGGTTCTCGTCCGATCACCGAAATTAAGCAGCGTCGGGCGCGGTTAGTACTTAGATGGGGGACCGCTTGGGAACACCGCGTGTTGTTGGCCTCCAACAAATTTTTTTTCTTTTTAATTTATTGTGTTTTTTTTTTGTAGTCAAAAATATATTAATGAAATTTTTTTAATGTTTTTTCTTAAAATTTTTTTTTCGTTTTTATTATGCATATTTGTTGTAGTCATATGTCATTTTTTATAATTATGTTTTTAATTTTTTTTAAATATATGTATTTTGTAACACTTTTTTTTAAAACTTTTTTTTTTTATTATTTTAATTTTATTATTTATGTTTTTAGTCAAAAATATATTTTTACACTTAACCGTATGCACATACATACATATGTACATCCACGTGTGTGTGTATGTATGTGTTTGAAAACACGTATTAAAAATAGATTTGTGGTTTTTGTTGTTTTAATGTGAACGCTGTGATTAAATGTACGAGTACAAGCATCACTCTAGCTTAAACAGACATACAGATTTAGTAAAATAAAATTTGCCAACGACCATACCACGCTGAATACATCGGTTCTCGTCCGATCACCGAAATTAAGCAGCGTCGGGCGCGGTTAGTACTTAGATGGGGGACCGCTTGGGAACACCGCGTGTTGTTGGCCTCCAACAATTTTTTTTTCTTTTTAATTTATTGTGTTTTTTTTTTGTAGTCAAAAATATATTATATATGTATATTTTAGCTATTTTTTTATTCTTTTTATTTTATTATGAATTTTTTAATTTAGTCCAAAATATTCATATTATTGCAATAATTTTTTTAAATTATTTTCTTTACAATTTCTTTTTATATTAGGTAAAATAAACATATCTTTGCAATTTTTTTCTTTTAACTTTTTTCTTTACATTCTTTTTTATTATTTTTTGTTATTTTATTATTACATATTTATATACATTTGTATATGTATATATTTTAACAAAATAGGTATAGCGTAACGGATGTGTAGCCATATAAAAGTATTCATATGCAGGTACATATTCCTGTATGTTGATGTATGTATGTATGTATTTATATACTTGTATTCAATGAAAGAAATTGAAAAATATGTGTGTGATGAGTTAGCGACAAAATAAACTCTTACAACAACAAAAACAAAAAATATATAATTAATTCGTAATATTATATAGTAAATTTAAAACTGAGCAAGAGTTCATAAATTTATGCAAATGAGATTAATACTGATTTTTTTATTTTTGTAATATCGAATTATTCGAAATTAACAAACTTGAATAAAACTATAAATTTTATAGCAAAAAGTTAAATTAATTTCCTTACAGAAAATACACTTAATAAATAATGTAAAGCTTGCTCTTTGCCAAAGTGTTCAATTATTTGAGGTTGTCAATGGAAGCCAGATAGGATTGCTCTAGTGATATGAGCAAAATAATTAAATAATTTTTTTAAACAGAATTAATTAAAGTAGAGTAAATGCTATGCCTTAATTTTATTGATAATTTGATGTATTTGAACTTTTCATTCAAATCAGTTCAATTCATTGAAGCACTGTTAAGAAAAATCACTATTATTAACAAAAATTTAATTTTTTCACTACAAAGTTTCGACTTAAACACATGCTACAACAAAAATATTCACCTCACTCCAATAAATAGCCAATTATATTGAAGCGTCATATTTAAGCTATTTCTATGTAATCATAACTTTCAAATTTAACTTACACACTAATTTTAATCAATTTATTTTATCCTAAACTTTCTCATATGCAACTATGAAATACCATTGGATCATCAACATTTTTCACTCATCGCTTCGCTTCGCTTCTCAAATTTTAAATACTCTAGGACTTTAATTATTTGTTATATTATATAAATATACATACAACATATTTCCAAGTGTTAAAAGTTATAATTTAAAGTGAATAATGGCCGATACAGTAGCTGTTGCGAATGTTAGTTCTCCGGTAGTCGCCTCTGCTGCTGCTGCTGCTGCTACTGAAAAGAAGGTTGCTGCGAAAAAAGCAGTTAAACCGAAAAAACCATCGGTTGCTCCTACCCATCCACCAACACAACAAATGGTAGATGCATCAATTAAGAATTTAAAGGAACGTGGCGGTTCATCACTTTTGGCAATTAAGAAATACATTAGTGCCACATATAAATGTGATGCACAAAAATTGGCACCATTCATTAAAAGGTATTTAAAATCGGCAGTTACTAGTGGAAAATTGATTCAGACCAAAGGTAAAGGTGCATCTGGTTCATTCAAGCTATCGGCTTCGGCGGCAAAATCCAGTGAAAGCAAGTCCAAAAAGAAGGTAGATGGTGCAACTTCAAAGAAGAAGGCAGCAGTAAGTGGTGGCAAGAAGGCAAGTGCTGATAAAAATGTAAAGAAGGCTGTTGCCAGTAAGAAAACAGCTGAAAAAAAGAAGAGCGAAAAGGCTAAGGCAAAAGACGCAAAGAAGACTGGTGCAATAAAGGTGAAACCAGCCAAAGGAAAGTCAGCTGCTGCCACCAAGCCTAAAGCAGCAAAAGCAAAGCCAGCCGCTGCCAAACCGAAAAAGGCCGCAGCTACAAAAAAACCAGCGGCAAAGAAAGCAGCAGCTAAGAAGTAAATGTCTTTAGGCATCTATTGATATTGAGTTGCAAACTCGTATGGTGAAATTATAAAAAAGCCCTTTTCAGGGCTACAAAATCTTTTCAACAAAATGATCAAAAATCAAACAGTTACTTTGCATATTCGATTTTTTAGACAACGTGATTAGGCACATCTTTTGCATACACACATACGTACACATATATTAAAGAAATATAAAAAAATTTTATTTTTGTGTTGAAAACGAAATTGTATGCAATAACATACATTTACTTATATTTTTGTTGAACTCTTTTATCTCTTTGTCAATTATATTTTGTGGCCCTGAAAAGGGCCTTTTTTTGATAATAATATTTTACTTCGGTGGGACAATTTACTTGGAGCTGGTATATTTGGTGACAGCCTTGGTACCTTCACTGACGGCGTGCTTGGCCAATTCACCAGGCAGAAGTAGTCGTACAGCAGTTTGGATTTCGCGACTGGTGATGGTTGAACGTTTGTTGTAATGAGCCAAACGCGATGCCTCAGCAGCAATACGCTCAAAGATGTCATTCACAAAACTGTTCATGATACTCATGGCCTTTGAAGAAATACCGGTATCTGGATGGACTTGCTTCAACACTTTGTAAATGTAGATGGCATAGCTTTCCTTCCTCTTGCGCTTCTTCTTCTTATCATTTTTGGTGATATTCTTTTGAGCCTTGCCGGCCTTCTTTGCTGCTTTTCCACTGGTTTTTGGTGGCATTTTAAATTCAATTCACTTCACTGACACTCACTGAATAATGTTCTGTGAAATGTGTACGCTTAAATGTATTTTTTTCGGCAAATCGTTCGGGTAATCGTGGTGAGTCGGCACAATACTCAACGATAATATGAAAACATAGCATAGGGGTTGGATGGCAGACAGAAGAAAAAGTATATAAACTGTACACAATCAGTCTGGTAGCAAATAGTGCAGCCAAGTGCTTGTGTATACTAGTATACTGTGTAGTGTTCAATTTATATTATATATAAAAAGATATTCAATATGTCTGGTCGTGGTAAAGGTGGTAAAGTTAAGGGAAAGGCAAAGTCACGCTCAAACCGTGCTGGTCTTCAATTTCCCGTCGGCCGTATTCATCGTTTGTTGCGCAAAGGCAACTATGCTGAACGTGTTGGTGCCGGTGCTCCAGTCTATCTAGCTGCTGTTATGGAATATTTGGCAGCTGAAGTACTCGAATTGGCTGGTAATGCTGCTCGCGATAACAAAAAGACCAGAATTATTCCACGTCATTTGCAATTGGCCATCCGCAACGATGAGGAATTGAATAAACTATTGTCTGGTGTAACCATTGCCCAGGGTGGAGTTTTGCCCAACATTCAAGCTGTACTTTTGCCAAAGAAGACCGAAAAGAAAGCATAAAGTGTAAAATTGAAGCGCTCTCAAATTTTTCTTCGACAACAAAACCGTCCTTTTCAGGACGACAAAATAAATTTACAAAGAGATTCGATTAATTTTTTCTAAAAATAGCTTTAATAAATATGTACATACATATGAGATGTATACGCACATTCCATGTTCCCGCCAAAAATGCACAACTGGTTATACATACACACTCTCAAATATACGTGTGCATAAAAAATTCGTATTGTAGAGAATGAACAATCACCAATACATACGAATACACATTTGAGACAGTGTTGCCGCATTCATAAACTTCTACCAAAATGAAGGGTTATTTTTATAGTTACCAACTTTGAGAAGAGGCAGTTTCTCATACGGGAAAACTTGTACGGTCTTGTTTATTTAATTGTTATAATTTGATTTCGTTTTTATCAAAAAAATAAAATGAAAAAACAGTCTACAAAAAATTTATATTGGTGTATATTTTCAAATGCTCTGTGAGTTTATATATTTTTTATATGCGGCAACACTAAGCTAATACCAAAAAGCTAGGTATACTTGCACATGTACACATACACACATATATGGATATGTACATGTGAATACGCTCGAGTATAATGCGCTGTAGATGAGGATCAATGTATGTATGTATATACATTTTTTCAGAGCTACATAGCCGTAAGTAAGTAATTATCCCCACAAACAGTTTACCATGTCGTGTACAGTAGGTAAATGATTACGGAAATGTGCCAATACATGTACATTTTCATACCTACATGTAGATGTGTGTACAAATTTAAACAAATACGAGTAGCTTCAATTTATGGACATACATACATGTTATTTAATAGAAAAGAAAGTTGGGATATTTGTAATCTTTTTTTTAAAAATCTTGTGGTCCTGAAAAGGACCGTTTTGTCATATACCATATATTACACCAATTTTGCTTTTTCCTATCAACTTAAGCACGTTCTCCGCGAATACGTCTGGCCAATTGAATATCCTTTGGCATAATGGTAACACGTTTAGCGTGGATGGCACACAAATTTGTATCTTCAAACAAACCAACCAAATATGCTTCACTAGCTTCTTGCAGTGCCATAACAGCAGAGCTCTGGAAACGCAAGTCGGTCTTGAAATCCTGGGCGATCTCACGTACCAATCGTTGGAATGGTAATTTGCGAATCAACAGTTCGGTACTTTTTTGGTAACGACGAATTTCACGCAAAGCCACTGTACCGGGGCGATAACGATGTGGCTTCTTGACACCACCAGTAGCCGGTGCACTCTTACGTGCGGCTTTTGTTGCCAATTGTTTACGTGGTGCCTTACCACCAGTCGATTTACGGGCTGTTTGCTTTGTACGAGCCATTTTTCACCTCTTAGTATGCAATTTTTAATATCTAAAAACACTAACACTGATCACTGTACACTTTACTAATACGAAACCTACACAATATCGTTATACAAATAACAAAACATACAATAACGTTCCATAAGTTCATACATAAAATGATATTTTAGGGTTGGAATAAATGTGTGTGTTAAAATGAAATAGAAATATGTTTTGTTTTTCTCTTGGGTATCTTTGTATTTCAGTCATCGTAATGGATTTTTGTATAAATACACGCACATTAGGCTAAGAAATATTCAGTTGTGATTACTGTGTTCAGTGTTAAGTGCTCTAGTGAATACATACGAAAATATAAATAAAAATGACTGGTCGCGGCAAAGGTGGTAAAGGATTGGGAAAAGGTGGTGCCAAACGTCATCGCAAAGTGTTGCGTGATAACATCCAGGGTATTACTAAGCCAGCAATCAGACGTTTGGCTCGTCGTGGTGGTGTTAAACGTATATCTGGTTTAATATATGAGGAAACTCGTGGCGTTCTCAAAGTATTTTTGGAGAATGTTATCCGTGATGCAGTTACATATACCGAACATGCCAAAAGGAAGACAGTTACAGCAATGGATGTTGTATACGCTTTGAAGAGACAAGGGCGTACATTGTACGGTTTCGGCGGTTAAATCAATTTTTGCGGACATTTAGAAGAAAACACATTAAAACAAACGGTCCTTTTCAGGACCACAATATTTTTTCAAAAAAGGTTAAAAATGCTGATCAATCCAAATATTTAAACACGTACTACATAAAATTTAATTTTAATTTACGATTGATTATACTTTGTATACATAAGTATATGTACATATGTATGTATGTATGTATGTACACATATTTTCATTTGACTCCCTACTAACCGTATGCGCATACATGCATGTGTGTGAGTGCGTTTGAACACACGTAGTAAAAGTAGATGTGTTCTTTGAATATGAACACATGCACTGTAGCTTGAACATATGTCCATATATACAGATTTAGCCAAATAAAATTTGCCAACGACCATACCACGCTGAATACATCGGTTCTCGTCCGATCACCGAAATTAAGCAGCGTCGGGCGCGGTTAGTACTTAGATGGGGGACCGCTTGGGAACACCGCGTGTTGTTGGCCTCCAACAAATTTTTTTTCTTTTTAATTTATTGTGTTTTTTTTTTGTAGTCAAAAATATATTAATGAAATTTTTTTAATGTTTTTTCTTAAAATTTTTTTTTCGTTTTTATTATGCATATTTGTTGTAGTCATATGTCATTTTTTATAATTATGTTTTTAATTTTTTTTAAATATATGTATTTTGTAACACTTTTTTTTAAAACTTTTTTTTTTTATTATTTTAATTTTATTATTTATGTTTTTAGTCAAAAATATATTTTTACACTTAACCGTATGCACATACATACATATGTACATCCACGTGTGTGTGTATGTATGTGTTTGAAAACACGTATTAAAAATAGATTTGTGGTTTTTGTTGTTTTAATGTGAACGCTGTGATTAAATGTACGAGTACAAGCATCACTCTAGCTTAAACAGACATACAGATTTAGTAAAATAAAATTTGCCAACGACCATACCACGCTGAATACATCGGTTCTCGTCCGATCACCGAAATTAAGCAGCGTCGGGCGCGGTTAGTACTTAGATGGGGGACCGCTTGGGAACACCGCGTGTTGTTGGCCTCCAACAAATTTTTTTTCTTTTTAATTTATTGTGTTTTTTTTTTGTAGTCAAAAATATATTATATATATTTTAGCTATTTTTTTTATTCTTTTTATTTTATTATGAATTTTTTAATTTAGTCCAAAATATTCATATTATTGCAATAATTTTTTTTAATTATTTTCTTTACAATTTCTTTTTATATTAGGTAAAATAAACATATCTTTGCAATTTTTTTCTTTTAACTTTTTTCTTTACATTCTTTTTTATTATTTTTTGTTATTTTATTATTATTTATATACATTTGTATATGTACATATTTTAACAAAATAGGTATAGCGTAACGGATGTGTAGCCATATAAAAGTATTTATATGTATGCAGGTACATATTCCTGTATGTTGATGTATGTATGTATGTATTTATATACTTGTATTCAATGAAAGAAATTGAAAAATATGTGTGTGATGAGTTAGCGACAAAATAAACTCTTACAACAACAAAAAGAAAAAATATATAATTAATTCGTAATATTATATAGTAAATTTAAAACTGAGCAAGAGTTCATAAATTTATGCAAATGAGATTAATACTGATTTTTTTATTTTTGTAATATCGAATTATTCGAAATTAACAAACTTGAATAAAACTATAAATTTTATAGCAAAAAGTTAAATTAATTTCCTTACAGAAAATACACTTAATAAATAATGTAAAGCTTGCTCTTTGCCAAAGTGTTCAATTATTTGAGGTTGTCAATGGAAGCCAGATAGGATTGCTCTAGTGATATGAGCAAAATAATTAAATAATTTTTTTAAACAGAATTAATTAAAGTAGAGTAAATGCTATGCCTTAATTTTATTGATAATTTGATGTATTTGAACTTTTCATTCAAATCAGTTCAATTCATTGAAGCACTGTTAAGAAAAATCACTATTATTAACAAAAATTTAATTTTTTCACTACAAAGTTTCGACTTAAACACATGCTACAACAAAAATATTCACCTCACTCCAATAAATAGCCAATTATATTGAAGCGTCATATTTAAGCTATTTCTATGTAATCATAACTTTCAAATTTAACTTACACACTAATTTTAATCAATTTATTTTATCCTAAACTTTCTCATATGCAACTATGAAATACCATTGGATCATCAACATTTTTCACTCATCGCTTCGCTTCGCTTCTCAAATTTTAAATACTCTAGGACTTGAATAATTTGTTATATTATATAAATATACATACAACATATTTCCAAGTGTTAAAAGTTATAATTTAAAGTGAATAATGGCCGATACAGTAGCTGTTGCGAATGTTAGTTCTCCGGTAGTCGCCTCTGCTGCTGCTGCTGCTACTGAAAAGAAGGTTGCTGCGAAAAAAGCAGTTAAACCGAAAAAACCATCGGTTGCTCCTACCCATCCACCAACACAACAAATGGTAGATGCATCAATTAAGAATTTAAAGGAACGTGGCGGTTCATCACTTTTGGCAATTAAGAAATACATTAGTGCCACATATAAATGTGATGCACAAAAATTGGCACCATTCATTAAAAGGTATTTAAAATCGGCAGTTACTAGTGGAAAATTGATTCAGACCAAAGGTAAAGGTGCATCTGGTTCATTCAAGCTATCGGCTTCGGCGGCAAAATCCAGTGAAAGCAAGTCCAAACCAAAAGTAATTAAATCCGTTGAAAAGGCAAAGACAAAGTCCAAAAAGAAGGTAGATGGTGCAGCTTCAAAGAAGAAGGCAGCAGTAAGTGGTGGCAAGAAGGCAAGTGCTGATAAAAATGTAAAGAAGGCTGTTGCCAGTAAGAAAACAGCTGAAAAAAAGAAGAGCGAAAAGGCTAAGGCAAAAGACGCAAAGAAGACTGGTGCAATAAAGGTGAAACCAGCCAAAGCAAAGTCAGCTGCTGCCACCAAGCCTAAAGCAGCAAAAGCAAAGCCAGCCGCTGCCAAACCGAAAAAGGCCGCAGCTACAAAAAAACCAGCGGCAAAGAAAGCAGCAGCTAAGAAGTAAATGTCTTTAGGCATCTATTGATATTGAGTTGCAAACTCGTATGGTGAAATTATAAAAAAGCCCTTTTCAGGGCTACAAAATCTTTTCAACAAAATGATCAAAAATCAAACAGTTACTTTGCATATTCGATTTTTTAGACAACATGATTAGGCACAGATTTTGCATACACACATACGACATTACGAGTATGCACGTGTACGGGAGTAAAAACGTTGCAAATAACAAATTAAAGAAATATAAAAAAATTTTATTTTTGTGTTGAAATCGAAATTTTATGCAATAACATAAATTTACTTATATTTTTGTTGAACTCTTTTATCTCTTTGTCAATTATATTTTGTGGCCCTGAAAAGGGCCTTTTTTTGATAATAATATTTTACTTCGGTGGGACAATTTACTTGGAGCTGGTATATTTGGTGACCGCCTTGGTACCTTCACTGACGGCGTGCTTGGCCAATTCACCAGGCAGAAGTAGTCGTACAGCAGTTTGGATTTCGCGACTGGTGATGGTTGAACGTTTGTTGTAATGAGCCAAACGCGATGCCTCAGCAGCAATACGCTCAAAGATGTC
Organism: Philophylla caesio; assembly: GCA_963971545.1. NCBI lineage: Eukaryota > Metazoa > Arthropoda > Insecta > Diptera > Tephritidae > Philophylla > Philophylla caesio. The sequence continues at coordinate 56,713,579 of OZ020609.1, read as the reverse complement.
ATTCACAAAACTGTTCATGATACTCATGGCCTTTGAAGAAATACCGGTATCTGGATGGACTTGCTTCAACACTTTGTAAATGTAGATGGCATAGCTTTCCTTCCTCTTGCGCTTCTTCTTCTTATCATTTTTGGTGATATTCTTTTGAGCCTTGCCGGCCTTCTTTGCTGCTTTTCCACTGGTTTTTGGTGGCATTTTAAATTCAATTCACTTCACTGACACTCACTGAATAATGTTCTGTGAAATGTGTACGCTTAAATGTATTTTTTTCGGCAAATCGTTCGGGTAATCGTGATGAGTCGGCACAATACTCAACGATGATATGAAAACATAGCATAGGGGTTGGATGGCAGACAGAAGAAAAAGTATATAAACTGTACACAATCAGTCTGGTAGCAAATAGTGCAGCCAAGTGCTTGTGTATACTAGTATACTGTGTAGTGTTCAATTTATATTATATATAAAAAGATGATCAATATGTCTGGTCGTGGTAAAGGTGGTAAAGTTAAGGGAAAGGCAAAGTCACGCTCAAACCGTGCTGGTCTTCAATTTCCCGTCGGCCGTATTCATCGTTTGTTGCGCAAAGGCAACTATGCTGAACGTGTTGGTGCCGGTGCTCCAGTCTATCTAGCTGCTGTTATGGAATATTTGGCAGCTGAAGTACTCGAATTGGCTGGTAATGCTGCTCGCGATAACAAAAAGACCAGAATTATTCCACGTCATTTGCAATTGGCCATCCGCAACGATGAGGAATTGAATAAACTATTGTCTGGTGTAACTATTGCCCAGGGTGGAGTTTTGCCCAACATTCAAGCCGTACTTTTGCCAAAGAAGACCGAAAAGAAAGCATAAAGTGTAAAATAGAAGCGCTCTCAAATTTTTCTTCGACAACAAAACCGTCCTTTTCAGGACGACAAAATAAATTTACAAAGAGATTCGATTAATTTTTTCTAAAAATAGCTTTAATAAATATGTACATACATATGAGATGCATACGCACATTCCATGTTCCCGCCAAAAATGCACAACTGGTTATACATACACACACTCAAATATACGTGTGCATAAAAAATTCGTATTGTAGAGAATGAACAATCACCAATACATACGAATACACATTTGAGACAGTGTTGCCGCATTCATAAACTTCTACCAAAATGAAGGGTTATTTTTATAGTTACCAACTTTGAGAAGAGGCAGTTTCTCATACGAGAAAACTTGTATGGTCTTGTTTATTTAATTGTTATAATTTGATTTCGTTTTTATCAAAAAAATAAAATGAAAAAACAGTCTACAAAAAATTTATATTGGTGTATATTTTCAAATGCTCTGTGAGTTTATATATTTTTTATATGCGGCAACACTAAGCTAATACCAAAAAGCTAGGTATACTTGCACATGTACACATACACACATATATGGATATGTACATGTGAATACGCTCGAGTATAATGCGCTGTAGATGAGGATCAATGTATGTATGTATATACATTTTTTTCAGAGCTACATAGCCGTAAGTAAGTAATCATCCCCACAAACAGTTTACCATGTCGTGTACAGTAGGTAAATGATTACGGAAATGTGCCAATACATGTACATTTTCATACCTACATGTAGATGTGTGTACAAATTTAAACAAATACGAGTAGCTTCAATTTATGGACATACATACATGTTATTTAATAGAAAAGAAAGTTGGGATATTTGTAATCTTTTTTTTTTAAATCTTGTGGTCCTGAAAAGGACCGTTTTGTCATATACCATATATTACACCAATTTTGCTTTTTCCTATCAACTTAAGCACGTTCTCCGCGAATACGTCTGGCCAATTGAATATCCTTTGGCATAATGGTAACACGTTTAGCGTGGATGGCACACAAATTTGTATCTTCAAACAAACCAACTAAATATGCTTCACTAGCTTCTTGCAGTGCCATAACAGCAGAGCTCTGGAAACGCAAGTCGGTCTTGAAATCCTGGGCGATCTCACGTACCAATCGTTGGAATGGTAATTTGCGAATCAACAGTTCGGTACTTTTTTGGTAACGACGAATTTCACGCAAAGCCACTGTACCGGGGCGATAACGATGTGGCTTCTTGACACCACCAGTAGCCGGTGCACTCTTACGTGCGGCTTTTGTTGCCAATTGTTTACGTGGTGCCTTACCACCAGTCGATTTACGGGCTGTTTGCTTTGTACGAGCCATTTTTCACCTCTTAGTATGCAATTTTTAATATCTAAAAACACTAACACTGATCACTGTACACTTTACTAATACGAAACCTACACAATATCGTTATACAAATAACAAAATATACAATAACGTTCCATAAGTTCATACATAAAATGATATTTTAGGGTTGGAATAAATGTGTGTGTTAAAATGAAATAGAAATATGTTTTGTTTTTCTCTTGGGTATCTTTGTATTTCAGTCATCGTAATGGATTTTTGTATAAATACACGCACATTAGGCTAAGAAATATTCAGTTGTGATTACTGTGTTCAGTGTTAAGTGCTCTAGTGAATACATACGAAAATATAAATAAAAATGACTGGTCGCGGCAAAGGTGGTAAAGGATTGGGAAAAGGTGGTGCCAAACGTCATCGCAAAGTGTTGCGTGATAACATCCAGGGTATTACTAAGCCAGCAATCAGACGTTTGGCTCGTCGTGGTGGTGTTAAACGTATATCTGGTTTAATATATGAGGAAACTCGTGGCGTTCTCAAAGTATTTTTGGAGAATGTTATCCGTGATGCAGTTACATATACCGAACATGCCAAAAGGAAGACAGTTACAGCAATGGATGTTGTATACGCTTTGAAGAGACAAGGGCGTACATTGTACGGTTTCGGCGGTTAAATCAATTTTTGCGGACATTTAGAAGAAAACACATTAAAACAAACGGTCCTTTTCAGGACCACAATATTTTTTCAAAAAAGGTTAAAAATGCTGATCAATCCAAATATTTAAACACGTACTACATAAAATTTAATTTTAATTTACGATTGATTATACTTTGTATACATAAGTATATGTACAAATGTATGTATGTATGTACACATATTTTCATGTGACTCCCTACTAACCGTATGCGCATACATGCATGTGTGTGAGTGCGTTTGAACACACGTAGTAGGGCTGCGACATCGACATCGATGTTTTTCTAAAACATCGAGTACTTTTAACATCGATATCTTAGTGCCGATGTTTTTCCAACATCGATGTTTTGTATCGATGTTTTAAATTGTCGGCTTCGCATGTGTTTCATTTGAGAGCGAAAACATCGATGTTTTTGACCGATGTTACATCGATTCAATGGCGCGGCTGAAGTAACAAACGATCTGCGTAGAAGTTTTTACCGACATCGATGTTTACAAAACGATATACAAAACTTTATTTATACTGGAGTTATTTTATGTATACTGGAGTTATTTTATGCTTAAAATATTCAAAAACATCGATGTTTTTGGGGGTGTCTTAATTTTGCAGAAATGAAATGAGAAACATCGATGTTTTTTATTAAAGTTTTTTAGCAATAAAAATAAAAAAGCAGTACTAATCAACTTTTGTCTGTTTTTGCTTAATATCGTCGACATGACATATATAAAACTGCACTTCAGGGAAAACAAAACACGCAGAAACATTTGTAACCGATGTTGGATCAACATCGATGTTTCTCACTTGACGACCTTTTTTTTTTTTTTAGTCAATGTCAGAGGGAAAAGAATACGTGCGCAGAAACATCGATGTTTTTAACCGATGTTTTATCGACATCGATGTTTCTCATTTGAAACATCGATGTTGAAAAACATCGATGTTTTGATGTCGATGTCGCAGCCCTAACACGTAGTAAAAGTAGATGTGTTCTTTGAATATGAACACATGCACTGTAGCTTGAACATATGTCCATATATACAGATTTAGCCAAATGAAATTTGCCAACGACCATACCACGCTGAATACATCGGTTCTCGTCCGATCACCGAAATTAAGCAGCGTCGGGCGCGGTTAGTACTTAGATGGGGGGACCGCTTGGGAACACCGCGTGTTGTTGGCCTCCAACAAATTTTTTTTCTTTTTAATTTATTGTGTTTTTTTTTTGTAGTCAAAAATATATTATATATAGATTTTAGCTATTTTTTTTATTCTTTTTATTTTATTATGAATTTTTTAATTTAGTCCAAAATATTCATATTATTGCAATAATTTTTTTTAATTATTTTCTTTACAATTTCTTTTTATATTAGGTAAAATAAACATATCTTTGCAATTTTTTTCTTTTAACTTTTTTCTTTACATTCTTTTTTATTATTTTTTGTTATTTTATTATTATTTATATACATTTGTATATGTACATATTTTAACAAAATAGGTATAGCGTATCGGATGTGTAGCCATATAAAAGTATTTATATGTATGCAGGTACATATTCCTGTATGTTGATGTATGTATGTATGTATTTATATACTTGTATTCAATGAAAGAAATTGAAAAATATGTGTGTGATGAGTTAGCGACAAAATAAACTCTTACAACAACAAAAAGAAAAAATATATAATTAATTCGTAATATTATATAGTAAATTTAAAACTGAGCAAGAGTTCATAAATTTATGCAAATGAGATTAATACTGATTTTTTTATTTTTGTAATATCGAATTATTCGAAATTAACAAACTTGAATAAAACTATAAATTTTATAGCAAAAAGTTAAATTAATTTCCTTACAGAAAATACACTTAATAAATAATGTAAAGCTTGCTCTTTGCCAAAGTGTTCAATTATTTGAGGTTGTCAATGGAAGCCAGATAGGATTGCTCTAGTGATATGAGCAAAATAATTAAATAATTTTTTTAAACAGAATTAATTAAAGTAGAGTAAATGCTATGCCTTAATTTTATTGATAATTTGATGTATTTGAACTTTTCATTCAAATCAGTTCAATTCATTGAAGCACTGTTAAGAAAAATCACTATTATTAACAAAAATTTAATTTTTTCACTACAAAGTTTCGACTTAAACACATGCTACAACAAAAATATTCACCTCACTCCAATAAATAGCCAATTATATTGAAGCGTCATATTTAAGCTATTTCTATGTAAGCATAACTTTCAAATTTAACTTACACACTAATTTTAATCAATTTATTTTATCCTAAACTTTCTCATATGCAACTATCAAATACCATTGGATCATCAACATTTTTCACTCATCGCTTCGCTTCGCTTCTCAAATTTTAAATACTCTAGGACTTTAATTATTTGTTATATTATATAAATATACATACAACATATTTCCAAGTGTTAAAAGTTATAATTTAAAGTGAATAATGGCCGATACAGTTGCTGTTGCGAATGTTAGTTCTCCGGTAGTCGCCTCTGCTGCTGCTGCTGCTGCTACTGAAAAGAAGGTTGCTGCGAAAAAAGCAGTTTAACCAAAAAAACCATCGGTTGCTCCTACCCATCCACCAACACAACAAATGGTAGATGCATCAATTAAGAATTTAAAGGAACGTGGCGGTTCATCACTTTTGGCAATTAAGAAATACATTAGTGCCACATATAAATGTGATGCACAAAAATTGGCACCATTCATTAAAAGGTATTTAAAATCGGCAGTTACTAGTGGAAAATTGATTCAGACCAAAGGTAAAGGTGCATCTGGTTCATTCAAGCTATCGGCTTCGGCGGCAAAATCCAGTGAAAGCAAGTCCAAACCAAAAGTAATTAAATCCGTTGAAAAGGCAAAGACAAAGTCCAAAAAGAAGGTAGATGGTGCAGCTTCAAAGAAGAAGGCAGCAGTAAGTGGTGGCAAGAAGGCAAGTGCTGATAAAAATGTAAAGAAGGCTGTTGCCAGTAAGAAAACAGCTGAAAAAAAGAAGAGCGAAAAGGCTAAGGCAAAAGACGCAAAGAAGACTGGTGCAATAAAGGTGAAACCAGCCAAAGCAAAGTCAGCTGCTGCCACCAAGCCTAAAGCAGCAAAAGCAAAGCCAGCCGCTGCCAAACCGAAAAAGGCCGCAGCTACAAAAAAACCAGCGGCAAAGAAAGCAGCAGCTAAGAAGTAAATGTCTTTAGGCATCTATTGATATTGAGTTGCAAACTCGTATGGTGAAATTATAAAAAAGCCCTTTTCAGGGCTACAAAATCTTTTCAACAAAATGATCAAAAATCAAACAGTTACTTTGCATATTCGATTTTTTAGACAACATGATTAGGCACAGATTTTGCATACACACATACGACATTACGAGTATGCACGTGTACGGGAGTAAAAACGTTGCAAATAACAAATTAAAGAAATATAAAAAAATTTTATTTTTGTGTTGAAATCGAAATTTTATGCAATAACATAAATTTACTTATATTTTTGTTGAACTCTTTTATCTCTTTGTCAATTATATTTTGTGGCCCTGAAAAGGGCCTTTTTTTGATAATAATATTTTACTTCGGTGGGACAATTTACTTGGAGCTGGTATATTTGGTGACAGCCTTGGTACCTTCACTGACGGCGTGCTTGGCCAATTCACCAGGCAGAAGTAGTCGTACAGCAGTTTGGATTTCGCGACTGGTGATGGTTGAACGTTTGTTGTAATGAGCCAAACGCGATGCCTCAGCAGCAATACGCTCAAAGATGTCATTCACAAAACTGTTCATGATACTCATGGCCTTTGAAGAAATACCGGTATCTGGATGGACTTGCTTCAACACTTTGTAAATGTAGATGGCATAGCTTTCCTTCCTCTTGCGCTTCTTCTTCTTATCATTTTTGGTGATATTCTTTTGAGCCTTGCCGGCCTTCTTTGCTGCTTTTCCACTGGTTTTTGGTGGCATTTTAAATTCAATTCACTTCACTGACACTCACTGAATAATGTCCTGTGAAATGTGTACACTTAAATGTATTTTTTTCGGCAAATCGTTCGGGTAATCGTGGTGAGTCGGCACAATACTCAACGATAATATGAAAACATAGCATAGGGGTTGGATGGCAGACAGAAGAAAAAGTATATAAACTGTACACAATCAGTCTGGTAGCAAATAGTGCAGCCAAGTGCTTGTGTATACTAGTATACTGTGTAGTGTTCAATTTATATTATATATAAAAAGATATTCAATATGTCTGGTCGCGGTAAAGGTGGTAAAGTTAAGGGAAAGGCAAAGTCACGCTCAAACCGTGCTGGTCTTCAATTTCCCGTCGGCCGTATTCATCGTTTGTTGCGCAAAGGCAACTATGCTGAACGTGTTGGTGCCGGTGCTCCAGTCTATCTAGCTGCTGTTATGGAATATTTGGCAGCTGAAGTACTCGAATTGGCTGGTAATGCTGCTCGCGATAACAAAAAGACCAGAATTATTCCACGTCATTTGCAATTGGCCATCCGCAACGATGAGGAATTGAATAAACTATTGTCTGGTGTAACCATTGCCCAGGGTGGAGTTTTGCCCAACATTCAAGCCGTACTTTTGCCAAAGAAGACCGAAAAGAAAGCATAAAGTGTAAAATAGAAGCGCTCTCAAATTTTTCTTCGACAACAAAACCGTCCTTTTCAGGACGACAAAATAAATTTACAAAGAGATTCGATTAATTTTTTCTAAAAATAGCTTTAATAAATATGTACATACATACATATGAGATGTATACGCACATCCATGTTCCCGCCAAAAATGCACAACTGGTTATACATACACACACTCAAATATACGTGTGCATAAAAAATTCCTATTGTAGAGAATGAACCAATACATACGAATACACATTTGAGACAGTGTTGCCGCATTCATAAACTTCTACCAAAATGAAGGGTTATTTTTATAGTTACCAACTTTGAGAAGAGGCAGTTTCTCATACGGGAAAACTTGTATGGTCTTGTTTATTTAATTGTTATAATTTGATTTCGTTTTTATCAAAAAAATAAAATGAAAAAACAGTCTACAAAAAATTTATATTGGTGTATATTTTCAAATGCTCTGTGAGTTTATATATTTTTTATATGCGGCAACACTAAGCTAATACCAAAAAGCTAGGTATACTTGCACATGTACACATACACACATATATGGATATGTACATGTGAATACGCTCGAGTATAATGCGCTGTAGATGAGGATCAATGTATGTATGGATATACATTTTTTTCAGAGCTACATAGCCGTAAGTAAGTAATCATCCCCACAAACAGTTTACCATGTCGTGTACAGTAGGTAAATGATTACGGAAATGTGCCAATACATGTACATTTTCATACCTACATGTAGATGTGTGTACAAATTTAAACAAATACGAGTAGCTTCAATTTATGGACATACATACATGTTATTTAATAGAAAAGAAAGTTGGGATATTTGTAATCTTTTTTTTAAAAATCTTGTGGTCCTGAAAAGGACCGTTTTGTCATATACCATATATTACACCAATTTTGCTTTTTCCTATCAACTTAAGCACGTTCTCCGCGAATACGTCTAGCCAATTGAATATCCTTTGGCATAATGGTAACACGTTTAGCGTGGATGGCACACAAATTTGTATCTTCAAACAAACCAACCAAATATGCTTCACTAGCTTCTTGCAGTGCCATAACAGCAGAGCTCTGGAAACGCAAGTCGGTCTTGAAATCCTGGGCGATCTCACGTACCAATCGTTGGAATGGTAATTTGCGAATCAACAGTTCGGTACTTTTTTGGTAACGACGAATTTCACGCAAAGCCACTGTACCGGGGCGATAACGATGTGGCTTCTTGACACCACCAGTAGCCGGTGCACTCTTACGTGCGGCTTTTGTTGCCAATTGTTTACGTGGTGCCTTACCACCAGTCGATTTACGGGCTGTTTGCTTTGTACGAGCCATTTTTCACCTCTTAGTATGCAATTTTTAATATCTAAAAACACTAACACTGATCACTGTACACTGTACTAATACCAAAGATGATATGATACGAAACTCTCTCTCTCTGCTACTGAGCTGGTCCCCTGAACTCTCGGTTCGAGTTGGCAACACTACCGAATCAGGGGACCACGAACAGCTGATACGCAAAAAGACGCGCTACCAGAGGCAAATGCTTGAAAAAAGCTATCAAATCAGTGAAATTTTATTTGGGTAAAAAATAGAATTGATGTTATTATTTAACGAAATGGGTGTTAAAATCTTTAAGTAAAGAAATAAATTTCATAGTTTAGTGATAAAAAAAAGTACTTAGGTTTTAGCTTTACTTAAAAATATGGTTTTTTATTAAAAAAACAAATCATAAAGATATTTTTTCAAAGAGAATTGGGCATTGATTGCATTTAAAATTGCCGTAATATTTATATAAAAATACGCATATTGTTTTGAGTATATATTTCCGGCTGTAGGATAGCGCATTGTACATAAGTTTATGAATTTCC